>OY728140.1:1922904597-1925304597 GCA_963277665.1 Viscum album | reverse complement strand
GCTCATTGATTTTAAGTTTTCTTGAGCCTTAGGCAATCACTTTATCATTTTTCTTCAACAAAAATCATAAACCCTTCATTGAATCATGATTATAATGCCTAAAGAGATCTCCACTTATCGAGAGTATGATTACTAGTGCATTGATAATCCTCTTTTTGAGCTCTATAATGCTTTCCACACATTCTTGTGTCTGGAAATAATTCACCTTATTCTATGTCAGCATTGGTCATGGGTTAGACAATCATTGAATTATCTTTATAATCTTCGATAATACCCACCTAGACACAAAAATTTAGGGATTTCAATTACAGATGTTGGCATGGGTCACTATTTAATTTATTTTATCTTTGAAGTGTCAATATATATCACTTTTTCAGTGATAACATTCCCCAATAATTATACATCTTCCATCCAGAACTCACTTTTAATATATTATGCATATATATTCTCCCTTATCAATGTCTTAAGTACAGTATTCAAATAATCCTCATATTCCTCCTTGCACATAGGCTATATTTGAATATCATCGATAATGAAACCAAAAATTTGTATAGATAATATTTATAGACTCTATTTCTTAAATCCATGAATATTACTAGTGAATTGTTGGGTCTGAAATGCATCATTAGGAACTCATAGTTTTCATGACATGTTATAAATATAGTCATGAGAATATCTTCTTCCCACAATATAAATAGTTTATTTCCTAATAGAATGACCACCATAGATAATTATCCTACACTATAGAGTTGATCAAACAAGACACATATCTATTGAAGTGGATACGGGATCTTTGTCATTGTTTTATTGAGATCACGATAATCAATGAAATGGGGAATTGATCTATCTATCGTGTTGATGAAGAGGACTGACACACCCCATGGTGAAGCAACCTGGTGTGTAAAACCCTTATTTATATTCTCTTGTAACAAATTATTCAGCCCATTAATATCTAGAGTAGAAATTATATAAGTTGTCTTTGGTATATGTAGAGAACCCGGTATAAGATAAATTGAAACTCAACATATTGAACATGGGGAAGAATGTGAAATTATTCATGTAATCAATCAGTGTAGTCCCTAACAATGTACATATTGTTGAGAAGTATCCTCTCATTTACCTAAATCATTTGATCAATATATTCTTTCCGAAAAGGAAATATTCTTCACAAATGTAAAATGATACTAATAGAGATTCATCTTCCTCCTAAAACATGTAATAGAATGGAGGATGCTTTGTGATATGATGAGTACTCTCCCTTCCCCAACAGTTAATGTGGATTTGTATGAAAATAGGAAATCCATGAACAAAATTACATCATACTCCACTAATGGATGTATGAAAATATTTACTTGGTGGTTCAGTCTAAAATAATTATTGTGGATAAGTTATAAACCTTGGATGAAATAATTTCCCCAGTCACTATTCTCATAGATAACATAACCTCCAAATTTTGATGTGGTGATTAAATAGTTCTAATAGTACTGTATGATATGAAAAAATGCGTAGAAAAATAATCTAATAGTATTATCACTATTCTGGACTGAATAACTAGTGAATTTGTCACCACATCATTGTATAGAACCAACTTAGTATTAGTGATTGCATAAGACCTTAATTTTTTCAGCAAAGGTTGTTGTTTATTTACTCTAAAAACTCTTGGAATTGAGAAATTTATCTCATAATGATTATCATAATTGTAGATATAACACTGAACTAAAGGATGATTGTTTATATGAACCTTCATATCCTCTTCCATATTTGTGGGATTCTTCAAATCCCAAAGGTAGTTCTCACCCAGATGTCCCATTCTTCAACATTTTCTAGAATTATTGGTTCCCATTAAAAATTTCCCATTAATATTCATCACATAATTTTGACATGTCGGTTGTCCGATCTTTATTCCATGATTGGATTTATTTTCCAAACATCCCATATTAGACTCCATTTTCTTCTTTTTTCCACCTAGCCCACAAGACCATTCAGAATGTCTGATAACCATTTAAACCATGTGTGAACAACGTATAATAACCTCATAACATTCAATGTCATGAATTTCCATATCATTTTGTAGACACATATTTAGTCCACTAAATAAGTGATCCACCTTTATTTCATTATTCATGAAAAAATCTGAGGTGTATCATGCATGAATTTTGATTTTTTTTACATTCGTCCTGATGGACCCATATCAATTCAGTTTAAGTGCGAGGAACTCCCAAACCATATTGAGATGGAGGGTTCATGGAAAATATTTACTAAAAATCATTTTCTTGTGTTTCTCCCAATCTATGGAATACATTTTGTATTGGGATATTGTATTATGGATCAATACACAACTGATTATCTTCCCCATCAAAATTTTTGACCAACATTATAACTTTATCTCCTTCTAAGCACTGGATTAAATATAATGTGATTTCACGGGAGTTAATCCACTGTTCGGTGAGGTGGGGATTATAAGATCCACTAAACATGGGAGGCCATTTCCATATGAAGGATTCAATGAAAAATATATCTTTCTTTAGAGGAGTATGTCTATAAATATGATTCAAGTTAATATTCATAACTTGATAATGTTGGCAATGTTCTATCAGGATGTTTGGAGCACTAGTTCCATTAATATTTGAAATATCAATTTTTTCAGTCTTCACAATACCTATCACATTGATTATTGGAATGAGTTATCTATTTCCCTCTATTAACTAAGAAAAAGATAATTATATTTGGGGACATGAATATATTTCTAATAAGCATAATGAAATCAATGAACATAAAAGGATAAACTTGTTAATCAAAATTATATTCTATATTGGGATTCCATAGGATTAAATCAAAGTTATCCTAGATTGATTTCATAACTTATATTCTTATGGGCACTTTTTTCTTCCCATAATAATGGATTCTACTATTCTTATGAATTTACCAAATCATATCCCTTAGGATTATCAGACAAGGAGTGCAGCAAGGCCCATTGTCATGAACATGTTCATGTTAGAATCTAGATCAAAGCACGTTTTTTGGGTTTTACCCCAAGATTTAACTAGGTCAGAGACACATCTACTTGTTTATATCCAAACATGGATATATTTTCTCGAAAAACAACATACCATTTACATACCAAAATTTAGAGGTGTTTTCTTATACATAGTCTACTCCATAAGGTCCTCACTAAAGTTCTCTATTCCAAACCTCCAAATATAACTACATCATACTCTAATACCAAGTATTAACACCCTATCCCTTTACACATAACATTACAAGATTTTATGGATAATTAAACATCATATTAAAAGACAAGGATCATAAATTCCAATGTCTTGTATAACTAGTTACATAAAACTATAAACATGAAACTAAATGACTCATTTCATAATTTCATATTCATAAATAGAACCGAAATTAAATTGTTCTCATACAACATAATATGATAAAAATGGGATATTATGAACAATGGAATGATATAAAAAACATGGTAATGGAATAATCATAAAAATGAGGATTTAGCACATGGTTTAAAAGGCATGAAATAATTATATAAAATGTCATAGACAATATTGAATCATAACATTTAAACATGGGTTCATATAAACATATATTAATAGTAATGTGGAAAAAACATGAAATTATCATGAGTCAAGTCTAATTTCACATATAGGAGATCATGTTAATGATAACCGCCCATACTATTACACATGGTATCACAAGTCAATGTTTACAGCGAAGACCGTTGAATATACTATATCATGATACTCAGCCTTATCCTATGCATTTGAGCGCTATCTTGGAACACCCATATTAACATGTTCCAAAATATGTTTTCCACATAATAAATCATACACAATGAATCATAAATAAACAAAGGGGTACTTAGAGAAAGAAATTGGTATCATAATCTAGTAATAAATCATAATAAAGGAAAGTACTAAAGAGGTGTCCATGAAAAAAAGATATTAAAAATACAAAGAAATTCAAAAGGTAAATAGGCATATATCAGGATAAGTTATTTCAAATAAATGCTAAAACATTTAAGAAGATTATTTGAGAAATTTTAGAATGAATTTTTTTTTCATGGATTTAAGGAAAAATCTAAATGGAATTTAAAATAGAAAAGTGAGTAATCTTTTATATAAACCTAGAAGTAAACCAATATGTTTAACATAATAAAAGAGGTTGGTTTTATAAAAAATATTGTTCTGTAAAAATATATTATATTGCTCTGTTGAAATTGAGAATGAATTTTAGATGTTCCCTAAAAATGAATTTTCTTTTTGTGATTTAATAAGGAGGGAACCATTACGAAACATTTATATAAAAAAAAGTTAATGATGAATGGAAAATGTTACATGAGTTTAGTAAATTTATTTAGAATTTTTTATATTCTCATAAAAATATAATACGTCATTTGGGAAAAATAAATATAGTGAAACCATAAGGAATAATTGAGGTTCAGGTAGAATCACTTTCCTTAAATCCAACGATTTCCTTTTCTTAATTTTAATGTCCTGGACTACCAAATTACATTTATTAATTACTATGTAAAATAACTCTTATTCACGTAATTTATTTTTCATAACTTTATTACGTTCATTCAAAACCATTTTGATTGGTTAAGATGTTATATTTTCTTGTTTAGGTGTGCTGGTTTCCTTGGTTTTTTTATAGGTTTACTTTTATACATGTTAGGACTAACTTGTAAGATGAGAATGGCTGTATAGAATTTATGATAAATTTTATTTGTAAAAATACATAAAATTACATGGATAAAACATTTAGTTTTGTTATTTTGAGTGATGATCAGTCATTATATAAAACATCAATGATAACCATTTTGGTTAATTGATGGTTTTTTATCACAACAATCTCATATTGATACAAAAATTAATATAATGTGTCAAAAATATTAAATAAAAAAATTATACATATTACTGAAATGTTAGTCTATTTCAACCATCAAATTGATTCATGACCAGAATTGAAGATGGTAAAATAAATCAATAATCTTTCGTCCTTGAATGTGGAAAATAATCATTTAATAGATAGTGTTTTTATTTATTTTATAAAAGTATGGGAAATGAGATATGATGATTAATTGATCAATTATTATTAAAACATTATAGTACATGTATGGTACAGGAGTAATCATAACATTTGGATGAAAGTATGTGAGGAAAGAAAAAGAAAATAATAGAACATAAATGAAAATAAATTAAACAAAAAATGGAATTTACCTATTGAAAATGTTTTCTTTAGAATCCACTTCATGTGTGAGAATTTAGTATTTTGAAGATACCATGGGATGATAAACATGGGAGAGGGGATCGGGCAGGTATATAAGTATAATTTGGACTGGGAATAAATAATTTAGTGGTGTGAAGAGTAGAGGGGGTGAGGGTGGTTTTTATACTAGAGAAGTGGAGGGGTTTTCTATTATTTTAATCATTAGTTTAATAAATTTTGTCAATAATATGAATAGACATGATACTTATGACAAATAAAAGTCAAAAGTTCTTGTGAGTTAAAAAATGGCCATTTACATCATCCATGACTCAAGCATGATGTATAAAATCAATTATTTATCATTTTCTGTTAATTATCGAATTTCACTAATCACAAAATATTCAATTTTTTTGAAAAATCCCAAAAATATTCCCTAAACTTATTTAACACGTAGAATCCAAAAATGTACATCATTTTCTGAAATATAATTTTCTAAATTTGAGAAATTTTATTATTACTTAAAATAAAAATTTACATGAAAAATACAAATTTTAAAATTAAAAATGCTTTTATAACAAATTGAAATTTTAATTAAGGTCACATAAAATTATCTTATAATCATAAGAAAATAAAATAATAATCTATGATTATATTTTTCTGAAAATATATTTTAATTTAAATAATTTAATTAACCATAGAATTGTTTTTAAGTATTTATAACTTTAAAAACCAACACATACACTATTATAATATTATCAATTCTAACTGCCTAAATATTATTTATAAATTCTCAAGGGATGTTACTATTCAAGTGGACTATTTAGTATTCATAAGAGTAAGTTAATATTCACCAAAAATTTTGTTGAACCTATCATACACCCAATAACAAATTCATCATAATCGTGTATGTCATATTATTGAGATTCATATCATTTAAGTGAATTTTTTTTGCTAAATGGTCACATAATTGTTAATAGTTTATTGTTTTGTGATTTCATGACATAATTATAAGAAGTGGATTTACATTGATTAAACATTTGGTAATTAATTGACCCATGATTAGTGCTCTACTTTCCTTCGTCATATTAATTGGATTACACATATCACTATGAAATTCATTATATTTTTGGCCTTCACATCCACACTTCTACCATTTCCCTATTCCGTTGAAGAAATTCCAATGATGGTTATTCATTCATTTTTTACATGTTAGTGATTGAGTTTCCATTACAAATTTTTCATTAGATCCTCTAAATTTAAACTTAATATTCTAATTCATATCTCTATAGCTGTGAGATTGGAATCTAACCTCCATCCCCACCTTTAGATCACATTAAAAACAACATTACAATAATAGATTTTTCGAATAGCTATATCCTTTATATGGTGTGGTTTTGAACAACTAAAGAATATATCTATTTTCTCTTATTGTTGATAATAAAACCAAAGTTGTTGCATGTCTGGATTTTGAAATTTTCTGCATAATAAGTTATATATTCCACTTATTTTTTTCTTTAGAACTTTGAGTTATCTCTCTATATTTAAATGAATATTTTTAGGGAAAAACTTGTTAAAAAAATATTTGCCTAATGTCTTCCAACTACACTTATTCTATTTCATCCTTTATCTTGATTTTCATAATAAATGACCACCATTGATTAACCTATCTATCAAAATGATAAATGGATATAGTTTCTTAATCCTCCTAATAATAGTGAAGATAAAAAGGATCTTTTCTTTTGAGATGGCCCACTAATCCAAAACAAGTGGATCATAAGATCCACTAAATGTTGTCGGACATTGCCACATAAAACATTTGATAGGCAGTTTCTCTATATTATATTAAGGTGGATGTCGAACATTAGTCGGGTTTTTCTTAAAGCAACATACTGATGGGTAAGAATCAGTAGTAAATTTTTACCTCCACCTCCCAATGAATTCATGGTGTTGTTATTGAAATAACTACATTATCCCTCACAAGTGGTATTGGCCAGTTTTTTCATGATTCCACCATTTTTAAAAATAGAAATTGATTGAAAAAAATAGAAGTAAAAAAATTCATGAATAAATAATTTATTCCTTTATTCAATTAACACTAAAGTTGTATCTCGTAGGATTCCATTGATAAGAAGTTTTCTAAAACAAATATTATTGGATGATTAAATATACAATGTCTCTTTCTAAGGGTTTTTAGAAATATTCCATAAACATAATTCTAAAACTAAATAATGTATTATATTATACAAAATATAGTGTCCCTACTTTTCTTATATTTCTATTACATCATTTTAAGAATAAAATTTCAATTACCCTTAAAACAATAGGTTCAAAATGTTTAGTATCCCGGTAAAATTTTTCACATACATACCTTATGCATAATGAAACATGAAAACATATTTTAAAATATTCTTATTTGTAATTAAAAATCCCAACTTATCCATAGTATGTGTAGTTTCATTAGGTTATACATCAAATAAATGGGTGAGTTAAAACCAATGTTAGAGGATAAATAAGGACATGAATGAATATTAAAAGGGTGGTCAAAATCATCATCATCCTAACAAAATAAAAAGATCATCATCATTATGATATCATATAGAATCATGTTTGTTAATATTTTAAAATATCTCATGAGGCACATCAAATTACCTAATGCATTTAAGGTTTATATATTTGTGGGGCCACCTATCACATCAAAACATTAAATGATTATTCATTCCACATAAAACATATAAAAATTATAAATATTAAATAAGCCATGAAATTTTTTTTTATAAGGATGTATTAAATCATACATTAATGAATGAACATTGGTGTTCCTAATTGAAAAGGATAAAACATAATTTATGTATAAATAATTAATCATGATTGAAGAAGAATCAATATACCTAGAAGTATGTATTTGAATTAGAAGGAAGAGTTATTTTGTAAAATTGTTGTATTTTTTATAAAATCACATTGAGAATATATATTTCCTAAAAAAGGAAATTTATGAACTATAAAAAAGTTTGTGTCATTTTAAAATAATAACCACATTAAAATTTGGAATTCTAAACAAATAACACAAAACAATGTGGTGGGTTCAAGAATCCCTTTATCATATGTCTGAATGCTATCACCACATTAATATTATTTAAAATCCAATTACATTTATTTATTAAGAAATATGAATCATATACTATATATAATTGATTTATTATAGTTTTATTAGGTTTTATGTAACGTTTTATGGGATATAGAGTTCAATTTCAATGTTTCTAGAGCATTTGTTTTCTTAGTTTCACAATCGGTCTACATGAATATAATTAGGGAAGTTAAAGCATCTAGAAGTCAAATTATAGGTAATTTATTAACTTCTATAAACTAAAATATATCATATATAATTTTATTATATTTGGAGGATGATTAATCAAATAAAATTTGGATGAAAATATATTAATCTATTTTTGTTTTTTTTATATCCAACATGAACATGTTTAAATTTATTTAAAATAATGACTATATATATTGATTATAAAATATTATAAAATTTATAATACATATAATAAAATTTTATTTAACCATAATAATGGTTTTATGACTCAACATGAAGGTCATAATTTGAAATGAATACTCGTCATCCATAGAGGTGGTGAATAGACACATCAGAAACGATGTTTTCATTTGTAGAATAAAATGTGTATAAATGATATTTGATGATGGAAATTAAAAAAATGAAAACAAAATATTAGTGTATATATTATATTGGGTTTATCATGACACATGTTTTAGGATATTTGAGGCGATAATAATAAATAAAATTAATTTAATAGGGAATGAATGTAGATTTTACCAGTTGAATTTATTCATCTTGAGAACCTATTTAAGGGACTTGGGTTTTTTATTTTGTTGAGACCAATAGATCTTATACATGTGGAATATGATTTATAATAAAATTCTATTTCATTTAGACAATATTCATGGATTATAATTTTTGAAGATATTAAGTGATAAATTGTGGTATTTATATTGGAGGAGATGAGTGTTTTTTGATTAATTTTACAATTAGTTTATTATTTTTTTCCCCAGTCTATCTGTAGTGTTTATTATTATGAATAACTACTTTAAAAGATTCATGATAGGTTAAACAAATTTGTTTTTACCCTATTAATAAATCATCATTGAATCAATAATACATGTATTTAGATTATATCATCAATTATCGTATTTCACTATTCACAAATAATTCATCTATTTTAGAAAAATACAAAAAACATATCATTTCTCTAATGAATCGAATACAAAAATATGATTTTTTTCATCAAAATAATTTTATAAATATGATACATTATATTTTTAAATAATTAATCACTTATTCAAAAAAAAACTACATTTAAAATTACAACATATTTACTGACATTTTTAAAAATTATTTACGATCTCATAAATTTATATCATAATTATAAGATAACATATTATAAATTTTAGATTTTTTTTAATTTTTTGTCATTTTTATAATAATTATAATATTTTAAATAAGTATTTTTCTAGAAAAACACTTATACTCTAAAAAATTATATAAAAATTATATTTATAAGATATATAAAATTTATTTTTATTTTTATTGGAGAGGATAATATTTTTTGGTTAGATTATTTTTCCTAATGGTCATGTTACTATTCCAATAGTTGGGATATTACTACATCGGTATGGGTTTCTTGATTTCTATTTATATTTCTAATTTTATTCTTTATTTATGAGAATGACGTCTCTACTGGGACTTGTATGTGATTTATGTGTTTCATAAATATAATAAGGAAAATTCCATAGATAATTGTTTATTCTGTTACACTGACTATCTCCCAGAGGTATAGTTAGGAAATATAGTATAATGATAGATTATCCCAAATTATAAGGTAATGCATGAATTTAGAAATTTAATCATCAATAACCCAAATCAAAAAATTATAATGGGTTGAGATTTGATATACCACCAACATATCCCTAGATATAATTTATTATTTCCACTCTAGAACTGGTAAATGTCTAGTCACCCCCTTTGTAAATATTTATTTTTGTTTTACTTGTTGAAAATTCAAACGTTCATAGTAATGTTAGGAAAATTAATTTTGATTGCACTGCACTAGTAATACTCTTCCTAGTTTATATACATCAGAATGTATCTAGTATTAAAAGAAAATATTGAAATATAAACTTCACCCAAAAAAAATATCCCTAAAATGGAGTCACAAGGCATAAAAAAGTAACTTTCAAAATCTCCAAATACATTATCTTTCAGCAATATCATCATGAAACAAGCCCTTCATTACCAATTATACCTTTTCCTATAACTTCTGGTCATCCTTATTGGAAATATTTTTCTATAAAATATTAAAGGATCACACTAACACCTAAAAAACTATTGAAGTTGCTAAATACAAAAAAGAAAGTCCAAAAATTAGGAATTCAACAACCAAAGATCCATGATCCAAATGTACCCTACTAAATGTTGCATTATTTTGATTACTATGATTATCCACTACATAGTTTTGTTTTATATGATGATATTGGATCATGAAGACACAAATATTAAATTATCTCCATAGTTGTTCCCCATGTTCATGTCTATTTATGTTCATATACTTCAATGTTTTATAATCAATATATATTTAACATTTTATGTTATACAATTTATGCGTATAAAATTGTAAACTATAAAACCATAGTGTATAATTAAAATTCATGGGTTGGATTAAAATCAAGAGTTTTTTAGTTTCTAAGATGTATAATTATTTACATAATCATTCTACATCGGGGAAGCTATAATAACCTACAAAAACTAATAACTAGAGAAAAAAAGTTCTCCTTTTTAGGAGGGAATGTCTACAACTGCATTATTTACCAATATTCATTTGTATTTCACAAAATAATCATCCAGTTATTTTAACCAAATGATTTTATCTCATTTTTAGTAATATTTGTAAATGGGATATATAAAGATGAAAATTTTTCATCAAACCTCTGATAATGGCCCAATAATCAATGAGAAATATTAATCTCTAGTGTTGGGGAATTTTCAACAATATTATTTTTGGCAGGTTCAATGATTATTCCATCTTTAGAAATAATATGACTAAGAAATAAATTTAATGAAACCAGAAATAAAAATTACTAAGATTTTCAAATAGATTATTTTCTTTTGATGTTTTTAAAATAATATTTATATTCCTCTCTTAATCCTTATTACTTTAAATGTAACCAATATTTCATTAAAACCTCAACCAAAAAACATGCCAAAATCGACATGAAAAATTGTATTAATAAGATCAATAAATATAGCTGGTGAATTAGAATTCCCAAAGGACAATACTAAATAATCATAAACCTTATATCTATTTTGAATCATTATCATTAACAATATCCCCCCTTCACCATTAATTAATGGTACCGGTTCTTAAGATCAAGTGTGAAAAAATATTACACTCACTAGAGATAATAAAAAAAATAGTAAATCTGAGGAAATGATGAATTTTCATAACAATATTTTTCATTATCAATATATATTTGAAGAAAATAATCATGAAAACATAATTATTTATTTCCTAAAATTATCTGGGGAACCCCATGGTGAAGTGATGGGTCTAATGAATCATTTTTCTAAAACTCATGTAATGTATATTTAAATTACAAATGTAATAATTGATCAGTTAGAGAAGGGGATTTTCAAATAGGCTATGAATCAATTACTAAGTAAATTGTAAAATAAACATATTCTTTTGAAATAAAACTAAAAAATTACACATGAAAAAATCAATATATTCATTCAACAGTACGTGATCAATGACAAGAACACTTTCAGTCATATCAAAAACATGTTCTATGTAATTTTCACCAACATTTATTATAAATTTAATAGAAACATGGTAGGTTATCATTTATAAAAAATCATTGAGTACCACAATTTTTTTTATTTAATAAATGATTTCAGGATAAACAAAAATACTATTTAATACAGAAAAAAATATCAATCACCACCATGATACATTCAAAAATATTTTTAGGAAAGGAAAACCCACTATGAAAATTAGGAATATTCCTATTGCACATTTATTTATTTATTATTTCTGTCCAAATGTAACATTTATGATACCACAGTATATGATATATCAACATCAACCAATGTATTGGTTAATGAATTTTCCAAAAAACAGTTTTTTCATTTTGTTTTAATGATTTTTAACAAAACTAAATTTATTAGGCCATATGCTGGGATACATACCAACATTACTTCAATTAAAAAATCTTTCCATCGAATTTACATTATATTTATAATTATTTTCAATTCATTCTAGAACCATGTGTTTATAACATGCATATATAAAACACTATCTAGATCATATAATATATTCTCAAGGATTTTATTTACCATAAATATAACTAGATGTGAGGTTTATTTTCATACATCCGTATTTATTTGATGGATTATTACCAATTTCCGTCCATTTTTACATTTTATCTTACTTGTTTTCATGGTTAGATAATCATATTACCTATCAATTTCGACTACGTCAACAAATTAAAAAAATATTATCATATTTTACTAATTCATGGGAAGAGAATTTCGATTTATATTTTATATTCAATCTTAAATAAAATCATTGAAATTCTAATTTCAACTATCGAAATAAAATTCACAACATACATTTCTAACATTATAATATTTTCTTTCAGAAAATCTATTAAATCATTAACCTTATATGTCAATTTACATATTTATTTTCCAATCTAAATCTAAAAACATTATCAAAATTCTTACCAATTAATGTATTTTTAAATTCATCTCGTTGAAAGGAATTATAATCATATATCTCTGTTGTATTATTAACTAAATAACTCATTATCCAAATTGACATTCAAATTTATAGATGTAAAGTGTTACATTTTTACATTCATATGATCCCATGACATGAAATATCTTTTTCCATTCATTTTTCATTACATCAGATACCACTGGATTTGAGGTTCCCCTAAAATCCTAATATAGTTGTTTCCTTAAATAATAAAATATAGAATTTATCATCTATACTGAATATGGTTTCTCTCGTGAATACATATCGCCACCATTAATATGCATTTTCAAATAATCCATCACTACAAAAACCTATTATGTTCAACTTATAACTTTCTGAAGTTTCTAATTCATAAAGAAATCATCGATTCAATTCATTCCTACAATATCTTTCCTATTATCATTTTGGAAGACCATTCTAAATAAATAATGTTTAGATGATGATGTAAAACAATATTCAAATATTAAATCATTTCAAATAAACCATAATGTATGATTATTTAATGTTATTCTATTACCATTAACATAACACAAAATTTTATCTAAAACATTCTTTAACACCAAATATATGGACAAGACAATGAAAACTACATATTGTTGTTTATTTAAATAATAACTAACCATCTCAAACTACCATATAACATTAACATTTATTTTTTAAATATTTAGGTCACAACAACTATAAAAACAATATATTATTATGTTGACTCTTTTATTCAGTCACAATTTCATTCTACAAAAAATTAAAACAAAATCCTTTTTTAGGAGGAAAAGTAATCATGAAATTAAACATGACTTTTTAGTTTTTCATAAACAATCCTTTACTATATGAAATTTTTTTATGACATGGGATTAGAATGAATACCTCAGTAAGGGACATTTATGAATAATGAAATAATCATGTCCAAAAATTTATAACTTTGAGATAATAAGATAGAGTATTATATAAGAATAAGAAATTTTAATCTCAATTAATTATTTACATACTCATGGAATAACCTTCATAATCCAAGTATTTTAAAAATACATTTTATAACAAAAAAATCAGGAATAAACATAAACATAAAGGATTTGTTAGAAAACATGAAAATTAATGTAAAATAAGTTCATAAAACATATCTTTTTATCAAAATTGTGAATATTCATTATTTTATTATCAAAATAAAATAATTTCCATGAAAAATAATTATAAATAATATAAAATTCGTGTAGGTTCCCTATGACATCCTCGGAATATAACCCTTATAAAACCTGTACATATCACTTTATGAACCCTTATAAATTAATATAATCCTGCAAAAAATATCAAATTCAATTACACAATTCATTTGGGGGTTATCTGGGTTCACCAAATTTATAATCTGTATAATTATTAATGTCACATCTCGACCATGGATGCCCATTTATTTTATTTTTTTCTCTATCTTTCATTTTTGGGCCATGTTGGTTTGGCGTCACAGTTTAAATTTTTTAGGTATAATAATGTTGAAGGGTTTCAGCCTGGTGTGAATATAATTCATCATTAGCAGTGATCATGAGTTCTGTATGGGTGATGGTGCGGTTGCATGACACATGAATTTATAATATTTTATGTAGGTAATAATATTTTCATTATTGCTACATTTTTATCAATATAAATTTTATTTAAAATAAATTGAACGAAATTTATTATTTTGTTTCTCTTCTTATTGAGTTGATATATTATTATTATTATTAATTTATTAATTAGAATAAATAAATGAAAATGGAAACCCTGGGGCATCATGCCCACCCCCCTTTTGACTATGGGCACTGTAGCCACTCGAAGCCCCTTGTTTTGGCCACCGGCTTCTACCCGCGGTGGCCCCTCCCCTACGTCATCTGGCCACTGACCATTGTGGTTTCCCCACCTATGTCAGTATTATGTCCCACACCTTACTTTTTCATGCCCTATCGCTGGCCGCCATCATGCGACACCTCATCCTCGCGTGGTGGTCTGGCTCACCTCTGGTCGCCACCCTGCTACATGCAACACAGACCCCCGGTGATCCCCATTTCAGGCTACCATGGATACACCTGTTAGCCCCATCCTTCTTCTCAACCTCTAGAGAGCATGTATCCCCACACCAGCTTCCTTCTCTACGAACTTCTCCGGTTAAGGTGACCCCTACTTCAGTGTGAACCCCTCTCTTGTTTTTGAACCATCGTTGCATTTCAACGTGAAGGTTTTTTATCACCTCTTCTTTCTGCACATTTAATTTAGTGTCATTATTTTTTTTAAAGTCATGTTATTTTATTAGTAGTGCAGATTATTATTTGTAATGAAATTTATCCATACCAACAATGTTTGGGTATGTTTATTACAGCTAATGTTTTGTCTCCCATTATCCAATTTAGGATCTTTTGGTTTATTCAAATACATGGTACCAATTTTTTATATTTTATGTGTGTGTTCCCTCATGGAATGGGGAACACATGCTTCATTTTAAAAGTGTGTGAATATATATATATATATATCTGTGTGTGGGGGGGAGGGTGTTAATATGATCGGGGTTTTTCTTGAGTTAAAATGATTTGGCTAGGAAATTGTTTAAGGTTGGTGTATCCATTCCCTTCAATCCCAATTTAAATTCATGTGGTGCTTTAGTTTTGTTATAAAATCTATAAAACATGTTTCAAACATTTATTTCATTCTTAGTTAATTTGTAGTAGTGATTTTGTGTTGGTTGAGTTTTTCACAATTAGGTTTTAGGATGATTTTCTTGACTATGAATGTAAATGCCATGTCTTTTTTTTTGGAATAATTGGTGTCTTATTTAAAATGGTCGTGTTGGATATCTTGGGTGTTGTTCATTGGTAAAAATTTCTTTATGGAAAATTGTTTGTTTGAAGTGGGTGGCTTTATGAGAATCAAATCATGATGGAATGTTTTAATTATTTAGTGGATGATTATGTGTGTGTGTAGTCCCTTTAAAATGGGTGGAAATGGACTCTTGTCATTTGAAGTGGTTATTTCCTTAAAATATTATTTCTAAAAAGAAATCATCCCCCTTCCCTTCCTCATTTTTTTGATAAATGGTTTGATTTTTTTCAATGTTACTTAATGAGATTTCAAAAGTGTGGAAAGACATGAAATGTTTGGTGTTGATAAAAAATCTATTGTTTCTTCAAAGGTTTGAAATCCCCTTTGTCACCTTAGAGTATATTATTCACGGTTTAAACATAGTTTTGTAAAGTAGATTTGAAATAAATTCCAAATAAGATAGTGTAATGTGTTAGGGATTTCATTAGAAACAAAAAGTCCTAATGGAAAGTGCATACTGAATTTGAGGTATCTATTTAATAAATATGTTTTTAATAATGTGTTTTGGTAAATTTACCTGGATTTGTTAAATCTATGGTCTTTGTTGGCAGTTTTTGGATGGTTACATGGAAAGGGATTTATGTGTGAAAACTAGATGAAGCTTGTTTGGCATCATTGAAATATTATTTTGAAAATACCTCTTGGGGTAGGAATTTTGTCTTGTTTATTGATCTTGAGATGAAAGGATCTTTGGAATGTGATTTCATTGAATGGTAATTATTTTGAGGTAAGATACAAACCATTGAGGTGGAACAGGTTGTTCTAGATTGTATGAAGTGTTTGATTATATGTACGGGGATTATTGATTGAATTTCTTGGCACACCACCACTTATGAAATATACATGGTAACCTAGTATTTCAACGAGGCTTAATGATAACGATTGATGAACTAGCTTAGATTACGCACTAGATAGTGGCCCATAGTAAAGAGACATTTTGTTATTATTGCAATGGTATTGGGCCCCTCAACCAGGAGAGGTAGGGCAATGCTTAGGCGTTAAGGTGTCAGGATTCCCTTTAGTAGGGAATTCCTTTAGGATGAGTCACATATATAGTTTTTTATTCTCTTCCTCTGAGTTCATAGGATTTCTCATGTTTCCCCATTATGAGTTTTTTTAGGGTTATTTCCTACTTCATGCAGAATTCTATTCCATGTACCATATTTTTTTTATATAAAGCATTATTAATGTGTTTTTGTATTTAAAATGATTTCAAAGAATTTGTTTTGGATGAAAAATCCCAACCTCATTATTTCCTTTTTGGTATTTTTCTTTAAAACTATTTAGGCAATAGATCAAGTTGTTTTTTTAAATTTCTAACATGTATGAAAATCTATTTTTATAAATTCATTTCGAATTGTTTCCAAATGAATGTTTTTTCGAAAAGAATGGCATTTATTTTGTCATGATTTCTTAATGATAATTTTTGTACTCACCAATACATGGTCATTTTACATTTTGGTTCCATTGGTGCTGGATCGCTCATGGAGTAAACTTGGTTCTGAGTAATATGGTGACCCAGGAGGGGCACATAGAGGTATGTGTAGTTTTTTTTTCATTTCACTACTAGATTATTTTATCATCATTTTTATCAATTTGTTTATCTTTTTTTCATGGGAGAAAACATTTCCCAACAATTAAATTTTGATTCCCAGTATAGGTTACGATCCCATGGGGACCAGGAATGTAACTTTGGCTTTGCCATAGGTTGCCTCAGGTGAACGGTTCATGGATGACATTGGATGGTTCAAGATAAAGTAGTTTTAGAGGAGGACATAGAATTTTTCGATGTTTAGAAGTTGTATATTAGTATTTTCAAGGCTTAGGAGGTAGGTTACAGGTTGGTGCATGATCACCACAGTTTATGATATGTCCTACATTTGTAGAGGTAGTTTTGGATTTGTGTATTTTTTCATGGGTTATTCTGAATTGGGGGTTGAAAATGGAGGTGAATCTATTAATGTTGTGGCCTGACATGGGGTAGTGATCCATGTGAGGTCCAAGTTCCCAACACAAGGTCCTATTATTGTTATGCCTTAATTGGGGCATGGATCGCCACCATGTTGAGGTGTCAAGCCTATGCATTGATTCCTCATTCTTGTGTTTTTCTGTTGGTTGTGTTTGGTTTTAATGTTGTTTGAATTGAGTGTGAATTAAACGTGATATTGATATTGAAATGGAAGGTGTATCTTTAAAATTGTTTCTAAAATTGTGAAGTGGGTTTTTAAAGAGAATTTTTTTATTAGATATTCTTTTTGTGTTTGGATTTGATATGGGATAAATATGTTTGATCTGAGGTATTCTTTATGGAGGTCCCAATGTGCATGTGTATGTATGGAGAGTACATGGGGTAACTTTTTCGTAGATGATGTAAGCAGGATTGAATGAATGCACATGTGATAGTTTATAAGGATCCATTGTTGGGTTTTAAACGTTTAAATGAAATTGACGTTTATAGAAACAAAAAATTTTCTTTGGTTTGTTTATTTTTGACTTATGTGCCTGTTTCCCTTGGCTTGGGCTATTGCTTTGATTGAGTTGGGGCCTGATGTTGATCATAGTTTTGTTTTTCATTTTGTTTTTAGTATGATGCCATGAAAGGTAGGTATGGTTTCCAATTAATCATTCCCAATTTATGGTTATTTTCATGTTTTCCCTTTATATCAAGGTAATAAAAGTCCTCTTTAAGAGGTAGTGTGGTTTATGGAATTAGATTGGGCCTTCAGGTTTTTCGGATCTCCTGAGGGTGTTAATGTTTGTATCATCATAGAGTTATTATGGTTTTCTATTCTAGACTAGTAAAGGTGGGATGTCTCATAATCGTTAGGGGTTTTGGTGTGCTTAATGGTGGTTGGATTTATCAAAGGTTACCTATCTAGAATGGAGTGAATGTTAGAGGAAACTGTCTCCAAGAAACCATCCTGGTCAGTTCTAGTACCCTATTTGTCATATCATTCCCTTGGTTGCCACCAGTATGGTCAGTTCTAGAATACAAAGCCATTATATAGTATCCCATTTAAAATGATCCACCATTATGGTTTTTTAAATCAATAGGAGGAAGACGATTTGGGGGACCAGTGGATGAAAATTTTTGACTGTGTGGTAGGAGACTCTTTAACTATCAGGGACCCTACCACAGATCTCGAGGAGAATCTCACACACATTCTAGAATTTCTGAGCGTGTGTAGAACATTAGGTAATATTATGTTTTCAGTTTTAGGATGGATGTTTGTAATATTTCATTGTTATATTCTTGTCACCTTCATATGTACATCCCCATTAGGGTGGAGTGATGATCTTGTTTCACCACAATCAAAGTCCCCTTATCATCTCTTAGTGCCTTTTCATTATTATTTTTTGAATATTTGAAGGGTATGGGGCTCATGATCAAAAGTTCTCACTCTGATTTCGAGTTGGTTTCTCGTATGTTCAATAGGGGGATGATTGGTTTCACGAAATTGATCACACGTGTTGAGTTTATTTCTCATCATCAGGATGATGGGTTATTTCATTAAAACATTACATATATGTCTTAGAGGTGTTTTTCAGACCATGTGGGGGATTTTAATGAGTTTGGTTTATGAGTTCTCACATTAGCCCCATCCCATGGTAGTGTGTTTAGATTTCAGGGTTCTCATGTTACAATAATTCTTTTAGTGGATAGATACCTCCTGTATTCTCCTTAAAATCTAATATAGAGGTATATCTTTTCTAATTGGTACGGTGTGACATGTTTTTGGAATTGTTATAAAGATACCCTAGGATTCCTTTTTTTTATTAGCCCATGGATTCAATTCATGGATATCTTTAGGCCTGGTAACTTTTTGGGGGATGAAACTATATGTGGTGTGGATAATTTTCACACCCCGCCCTCGGAATCCCATTTATTTTATTCTTTTCTGAATCTCGCATTATTTAGACCACGTTGGTTTGGGGTCTAGGATTGATATTTTTTATGTTTAATAATATTGTTCAGTGTTGGGCGAGTGTACATATGTCAAATCATTAGTAGTGATCATGCCTTCCCACCGGGTGATTTTGTTGTCTCTTGACGCTGAAATAATAATATTTTGGTTAGGTATTCACATTATCATTATTAATAAATTGATAATAATGTTACTGTCATTTAAAATGAAATGATAAAAGTTTATTAGTGTGTTTTTTATTTTTGAGTTGTTATACTATTATTATAATTATTATTATTAATTGGTTAAATAGAATAAATAAATCAATGGGAAAACTGAGGAGGCATTGTTCCACCCATATTCTTTGTGCTCTACTGCTGAGTGATGTCTCCTGCCACAATTATTGGCAGCCACCCACTATGGCTCCTCCTCTGCATAGTCTGGTTGACACCTGCCATGGATTCCCCACCTATGCCGACAGACCATCACACACTCTTCCTCCCCATGCCTAATTGTTGACTGCCATCTCACAATCCATCCTCTTTACTGGAAAGTCCGGCTCACCACTAGCTACCACCCTTATCCCAAAAACCTGATCCCCCATCTATCTCCCTTCTCGGCCACTGCAGATGCTCCCAATATCCCCCGGATTCTAGATGAGTTTTTTATTATAGTTTCTAGGTTGGATACATTTAATTTAGTGTCATATTTTTTATTTGAATTATTGATATTTTATTTGTAGTGTTGCTAAATATTTGGAATCCAATATCGCATTGTTGTCTATGTTTCAGGTAAGGATATTGAACCTACTGTTTTGTTTTACATCATCCCATTTAGGTTATTTTTGTTAATGCGAGTCCCTGGTATTTTTCTGGTCGGGTGTTCGTCTTTGTCCCACAAAAATTTGGGGTTCAGGAATTGTTATAACGTGTTGAGGTCAATTCCATTTGCGTGCACACATTTTTTCCAGGTATGAATTTATATATTTGTATATATGTATATTTATTATGATTGTGTGTCACCTAATGGAACGGGGAACACATGCTTTCATTTAATGGGTTATATATATATATGTAATTTCATGAATGAGAGTTTGTTCTTGACTAAGATATAATGGATTGTCTTTTCCATTAATTGAGCTAGGTGTTTCCATGCACTTGACTCCTAATTTCAATTAATGTGGTTCTTGAGTATTTTTCGTAAAATTATAAAACATGTCTCTCACTTCAATCAAATTCTTAGTATATTTTTAGTAGTGATTTAGTGAATTGATCACAAATATGTTTTTGGATTATTTTCATTTTTGAAAATGTAATATTTTTATTGTGTTTGTTTTGAATAATCGTCGTCATATTTCAAATGGTCTCGTTGGGTGTCTTGTGTGGTGTTCGTTGGATGAAATGTTTTTATGGAGATTTTTTTCATAATGGGGGGATTTATGACAATTAGTACATTGTGTAATTTTCAAATGATTTAGTGGATGATGATTCATTGTAGTCCCATCAAAATGGTTGAAAAGGGACTCTTGTTACTTAGAGAGGACCTTTCCTCGAACTTGAGTTTTTAAAAAGAATAATTTCATTTCACATTCATCCCCTCTTTTGATAAATGTTTTCATTTTTTCCAATGTTATTAAAGTTGATTTCAAAATTTTGGAATGACATGAATTGTTTAGTGTTGATTAAAAGGCTATTATATCTTCAATTGTTTGACGGATGGATTGGTAACTTCGAGTATCTTTCCAATGGTTTCTACTTAGTTTGGTAATATAGATTAGAAATAAAGGCTTCATTGGAATTTGTAACATGTTATGGTGTGATATTGAAACATAAAGGCAGAATGGAAAGGACATAGTAAATATGAGACCTCTTTGTTGAAAATGTTTTTCTTAATGTTTTTTCGTAAATATACCTTGGATGGTTAAATCTATAGAAATAGTTGTCACATTTTGGTATGGTTAATTGGAAAGGGTTTAATGTGTGAAGATTAGATAAGGACCATTTAGCATTAGTTAATTTAGTTTGATATCCCCTCTTGTGTTTGGTCTTTTTCCATGTTGGTTGATCATGATATGAAAGGATCCTCGGTATGGGACTTCATTGAATTTAATTTATTTTAAGCCATGAGTCAAGCCCTTGAAGTGGGCATGATGCTTCCAGGTCATGTGTTGTATTTGATTATATGCATGGGGAATTGTTTTGGAATTTCATGGCACACCAACTTTTGAAATATACATTGAACATAGCGTAGAAAATATGATTACTTAGAATGATGGTTGTACTAGTTTAGATAACGCACTTGATAGTGGCCCATTGCAAAGAGATGTTTTGTTATTACTGTTATAGGATTGGGCCCCTCGACTAGGCATATTATGATGATGATCAGGTGTTAGGGAACAATGAAAAAATTGATCAAGGAATGCCTTTAGAATGATTCACAAGTATAATATGTTCTAGTCATCCTCTATATTCCTAGGATTTCAAGTGTTTCCCTATTTTTAGAACAACTAGTGCTTCTTCCTTCGTCGTGTAGAAATATATTCCTTGTACCAGGTTTTTGTTTTTATTCAGAACACAATGAATATGTGGTTGTTTTTTAAAGAATTTATATGATGTTCTTTCAGAAGAAAAAGAACAACATCCTTATTCCCTTTTTTGTATTTGGTTTTAAAATTATCAGGGCAGAGGATCATGTTGTTGTTTTAAGTTTCTATCATGTATTAAAATCTATTTATATAATTTTATTTGAAACTAGTACCAATGGAATGTTTTGGAAAAAAGAATAATATAGAATTTTTGATGATTTTCTACTAAGCATTATGGTGGTCACCCATACTTTATCATTTCAATTTTAGGGTCTGTTGGTGCAGAATAAATCTCGGAATGAACTCGGTCCTGAGTTAGATGTTGACCCAGGAGGTCACTTGGTAGTATGTGCAGTTTATAATCATTTTTATACAAGTTATTTTTTTATTGTCAATTTTTATATTTCTTTTTATCTTTATTCATGGGACAAAAAGTTCCCAACAATTACATTTTTATGCCTCTCACTGGTTGTCATCTCTTGGGGATTGAGAACGCCCCTCGAGCCATGTCGCAGGTCAGCTTGGGTGACTGGTTCATGGTTGAACTCAGTGGGTTCATGACAATTACCCAACATAATAATTTGTTCACATGGTCTATATCATGATTAAAACTATTTATTCTTTCACATTTTCAACATAAAACCACTAAAAACTCTTTTAAACACATATGAAAAACCGATTTTCATATTTAAATATCATTTAATTATAGAAATTTATTTTCAATACCATAATACCAAGAAAATACATATATATGTTTTTTCGTTGAATTATAACATAAAGACTATAAGGTTATCAAAAAAACCAACAAATGGTAATGGAAATAAGAAAATTCAATATCATTATATACATTACAGTAAAAAATTTGTGTTGTATTTTTTAAGTAATGTTTATGTTTCTATAAAAAAATTTATTTTTTAAAACATTAAAATTATTTCAAAATAGACATTAATTTTATTTTATAATTATTTTTTTACATATCTATACATTGATAAATTTTTTTTAAGAATATTGGTGTGGAATAGAAAGAGATGGAAGGGAAACATTTAAAAATGATGGTTTTAAAAGAATGTCCCTAACCTTCAGTCAGACTCATCATACATGTTATTTATCTTAAAAAATAAATAAAATAATTAAATTATTTACTTTATTAAGAAAATATTAAAATTTTGTAATCATTTTATTTTATTAATTTCAAATTTATAATCAATTATATAATTAATTGGTTGCACATAAGTCATCTGAGGCTATTTAGTTCAAATTTAAAAAAATTTAGTGATGGGATAATTATGGACAAAGAGGTCATTACTACATATTAACCATAAATATAAATATTATATAGTTATAAATTTTAAACATCAATTATAATTTTCATACCATCCATGAAAAATGGATATGAAAATGAACTACTCTATAATATTAGAGATGGTTAGCCACACATAGATACTAGAAAAATATATATTTTTTCAACTATCACAATGTAAAGAAGGAAAGTATTACTATAAATTTATGAATATATAATTACATCCTGAAGAACATATTAATTTGTTAAATTTACTTATATATTCACTTCAGGTGACGTAATGTTGGAAAACTAATCACATCGCTTTGTAGAGGTGGTAGTCCACACATATAGATGAATGAGTTTATCATTTATCATTGAATGGAATGATATATAAGTAAATTATATATTATATTTTCTAAACGATAAATATTTCATGAATATAATATATCTATATATTTCGTGCATCACTACAACCATATATGAGAGGACTTTATGGAAAAATATTTGATTGCTTTATGAGGAAACAATCCAATTTACACATGAACGACTATTTCATCTCTCATTTGATGGAGGAAGAGATAAATATAATTCATTAAATTAACATAAAAACAACAATGTATATGGAAGATATAGGTGATATTATTTTCCCATATTTTGTAAAATATTTAATGAATGTTAAATATGAAATATATAAAAAAAGGGTTGGTTACGAACTATATCTCTTCTTCTGACAACCTCTTAATATTTACCCAAAAACATTCTCTGTAAAGGATATTTGATAAAAAAGAATATAGGATATGGTAAGGGATGTATATAAATTATTAGGGAAGTTATTGGTCAAACTAAAAGGCTTTTTATATGGGATGAATATATAAATTATGGTTTTCTTTTTTATGAACTGTAAAGGGAAATCATAGAAATAATTAAAATATTAAATTAATATTAAGTAATGTTCCTATAAGAATGGATACAAGTGGATTTATTTATAATATTGGGTGATTATTGGTTAATCTAAAATAATTAAATAAAATTAATAAATGTTTTCGTGACTTTTTAATTCTTTTCTTCTTGTTGTAACCACTATTAACACTTATGAAAATTATCTTGATAACAGTTTTTATTACTCATTAATGGAAGATATAGTTTATCTAAAAGATAAAATGTATAATATAAGGGACATGGAAGATATCACTATCTATATAATATTCAATTGGAAATGATAATATTCATAGTAATTTTTAATATTTTAATAAAACATTATTTATTACAAAATATAATTAATGTCAATTATAAAAATACTAATATAATTTGACATTGAAAACTATATAAAAGAAAATGAATTATAAAACAATACATTATGTAATTCATAAATTTAAATATGTTTTTTAAATAATAATTTAACACAAGAAATAGATAAACATATATTACTTTTACTAATTTTAAAAAAATTTATTTTGTATTACATTTAATTAAAAAAATGCAGAGTCAGTGTTGCATAAGTATTTAATGCAATAATTTATTAACTAAAAAATAGAAATAAATTACATAAAAAAATTCTATAAAAATTAAAGAAATTAACTGATCATGGAATCTTTTTGACCCTATTTCAATAATTTAAAGATGAGAAAACAAAGAGAATGATTTTTCTGAAAATTTCCACAAATAAAAAATATAAGTTTTAGAATATTATCCATTTATAATAAAATATAAATATATTATAAATTTTTATTTTAATGGATGATATATACACATCCAACAATATTAAGAGAATTATATTTGTCATTTTGAGTCGTTTTCAATTTTTTTAAATTAATTACCTAAATCACCCTTAACAAGATGACATTAATGGATTACTGTTACAATTACAATGAGAAAAATGAAAAGGTATATATTCACCATATTTTTTAATCCTAATTTCCAATAAATATTAAATTTATTATGATTCATACAGTGTAATGTTTTGTTTTTTATTTGGAATGAACCCGTAAAAATGTTATGAAAAATAGTTTACAAGAATATTTTTTATGTATAAAATTGTTTTTTTAGAAAATAGCCAATTAAATAAATGTTTCAAAACACATAATTAGATTATATTTAATCAATTGATTCTTCTGAAATTTTAAAACTAAAACCTATCTTAATTTTACATTCCAATTTTCTTTTAAATATAATAATGTTTTCAATAAAAATTAATATTTTCACTATTCATAGAAAAATCAACGATTTATGGATTATTTATAGAAACTAATAATAAGATGATATAAATATCATTCTATATGAAATGAAATTAATTTTTCGGAAATAAAATTACTATAATTTTTAAATTAATATTTTAAGGAAATCATAATATACATGAAAAACTAATTTGGTAAAAAATATGATTTCTTCATTCTAAAAGAAAAGTTACCTAATATTTTAGGATGAATATTAATATATAAAAAAGAATTGATAAATATAAACATGGAATTATGTTATCAAATTGAGATTTAAATATATTCATATTCAATTCAATAGTGTAGATTACATGCAGGACTAAGCTTAGATGTGAATATAACATCTAAAGACATTACAATATATTAACAATTTTAAATAAATAAAATCTATTGTATATATATTAAAATGAACAGAACTCTTAGTTTATACATCATTATAACGAAATAATTTATTTTAGCTTGTGTCACACAAAATAATGAATTTTTTCTATAACTAATGTTCCACACAATACTGAGTTTTACCAAATAAAAATATATTATTAATATTATTATTTAAAATGATAGTTATTGTCTATATATTTGAATATATTATATAAATAAGATTAAATAACTTATTAAAAATATATATTCTACATATTTGTTTATTTAATTCTTTATTTTAAGAAAAATAATTTTAATTCCAAATAAATATCAACAGTTTTTAAAAATTATATTTTTAGTAAATAACTCATTAATTTTACGTTGTGTACACAGTTTAAAATTTTATTTTTCCAATATAATAAAATTATTTTTAAAAATTATGCATATATTTTTTGAAATTTTAATATCATAATTCAGTAAGGGTGAAATTTTTATATTATTCTGAGGGATTTCGTTTTTTTATGAATACTGAAAATATAGAATTTTAATAACAAAACCCCTTTTGTTTCGATAATTTATAATGTATAATTATATTTATAATTAATTTTAAAGAAAAATTAGTTCAATTCAGTATAAGTAATCAAAATAGGTCCATTTTAAACATTTTATTAATTAATTTAGTTATAGAAACACTATATTCTTTGGAAGAGATTCACTTTAAAAACATGCTCTCTCATCAATTTTTTAGGATTAATATAAAATTTAAAATTTCCGCGATTGTGAATTGAAGATGAAAATTAGGATTCCATAATTTTAATAATAATAAATTTTAATCTCTACTATGTTCGACATAATTTTTCTATCAACATTTATTATGAAAATGGTAAAAATTAATTATCACGATTATGGTAAAATTAGGTTTACTAGGAAATTTATCTAAGAAGACCTAGGTTATTATGACATAAAAATTTGTAAAAACACATTTTATAGCCACAGGTAGACCCTTATAACATTATGCTCTATTTTTATGAGTTTTTGAAACACAATTTCATTGATTCATTGTATATAATAAGTTTCGTAATGAAAAATTCAAAAAACAAACTAATTTTTTTACTTTAAATATCCCTAAACTATTTGGATGGGGGAAAACAAAATAGTTTCATTTATGGATGTTTTTTTAATATAAATTATTTTAATATCATAATTATTTTTCATTAATTTTTAGAGATGTAATAATTACCTAAAATTTATATGATATTCCAAGGCATTAATAATTTTGTCAATAATGAAATTAAATATTTGATTCTAAAAATACAAAAATTGACTTAAATTGATATAATTATGTTATCCATTAAAATTTTAGATGAATATATCATGGCTAAGAAAATTTATCCTAATATATTAAAAATATATCAATGTATTATTATTATTAAATTCAAATTAAATGAATAATTTCAAAATAAACAATAATATAATTTATTAAAAAATGGTATTATATTAAAGTATTTAATATTAAAAAAATACTATTATTTTGCAATTGAATTAAAATTTTTAATAAAAAACAAATATAGAGCAATTATGGACTAATTTGTCATTCGTATTTAATTTATTGATCCCATAATGTTAAAAATTTTATTAGCACAGTTAAGTTTAAAAGTAGTTTTTTTCAAGTAACATGTGTTTGTGTTAAAAATAACGTCCAGAACATATAAGATTATATTTTATTGATGAGACAGAATATGAAGAATAATTTTTTCATGATTATATAATAATTAAACTATAATTTAAAATTAATGAAAATATTACTTAGGTTATAAAACTAGTTAAACTTGTGAAAACCAATGTCGCAAGAGTTGGAAAAAATATAAGTTAAGGAAAAAAATGTTTAAAACATGTGTTTTTATATGTTTTAGATTTTTTATAGACCAATAAAACCTATATATATATTAAGATATATAAATTTGAAACAATTTATGGAATATTGAACTCCTAATAGTGAATACAATGGATTATTAAAATGAATAACACTGCACAATAATTATAGAAGGGAACTCTCTCCCCTCATATCTTCAAACCATAAACACACAATAGATCAACCAATAATGTCCCTAATATGTTCCCAAAGTCAATACCCTATTTTCAAAAGACTTATTTTGGGAATAAATTCTTCATGATAAATCATTAGTTTAAACACAAGGAGGATACCCAAAGAAGTGGTAATTTATTTAATGACAGTCTCTATTTTACATCATTCTCTACCTCAGTGAATTTATATTAAAATATAATTATATAATATTATATTTATCTTAAATAACCTATTATGTTTTTAAAATATAGTAATGACCAAAATTCATCTCCACTTCCCTCAAATGGGTTAGAAAACAATCATCATGCTTTTGTATATAGAACAAAAACCCCGTGAACAACTATCATTCATTATTCTGTTTCTATATATCAATGATTAAAATAATGATGGATATAATATATATATAAATATATAATATTTATAAAATATTCATACCTATTGAGTAATTATATAATATATTACATTTTTACTTTTATTACATAGTAGAAATAAAAATGTTGGTCGTAAGTACAGTGGACTACCGCCTTACGAAGCGATGTGATTCGCTTTTCACCAATGTTTCACATAGATGATTATAAGGTTAATGTTAGTTATTATATTTAATTTAAAATACACAATTACTGTATTAATTAAATTTTTATTTTTTTATACAGAAAATATATAGAATTTCTATCATTTTCTTTACTCAAGAAATGATGTTACATCGTTCAAGTGCATGCGGACTATAGACTTGATGAAGTGATGTGACTATCAATAAATCATCCAGATAAATGGATTATTATTAAACATATCATAGATGTAAAAAAAATTATAATTACATCATAATTATTATTATGGATACGATAGAACTATATAAGATGTGAAAAACCCATGTCCTTCATGATGAAGCCCGCCTGCAAAATAAAGAAAATTATCACCTGAAATAAAGAAAATAATGACAGATTATTAATTAATGGGTAATAATATGTTATTAATGGATCATATATGATATTAATAATATTAATACTTTTTTTAAATAATTTAAAAAAAATTTGGAAAACACTATACACGAGGTTAAATAACATTCAACCAAAATGAAGCATAAGGTAAGTGATTTCCTAACTCAATTTTATTTCATTAGGTTAAACTTCAACTTCATTGATTATGAAATTATAATATTATTTTTATAATGATTTTCTATTACCTCATGTTTTTTGTTAACTTTTTATATTTTTATTTATAGTTGAAACAAATAAGTGAATCATTGATTAACTTTCACTTCGGCATAATGATTCATTGAATCATATTTTTTCACAATCTTCTTCAAATATGACCGTTTACCACTAGATTGTATAGATAGAATTTGTTTCATTTATAATTAAAACCATTTAATTTTATTCTCCATAGGTAATTTATAATATCCAAAATATTAGTATCATCTTTCCACTATTTTCTAGTTAAATTGGGGTTTCAAAATGATTTATATAAAATCCTATATCTTTTCTCTCTTCATTTGGAAAAATGGATTCTTCCAAATACATATTTTCTAAAAATGTTTTAAAAATTTAAAAATATTATGGTGTTTTATCAATGTCATTATCAACAATGTTTAATTTATTTTAAAAAAATTAATGTATTATTATGTCTTTTAAAAAACAAATTCCCATTTATCTTTTAAAGAGAATTTGAATGGAATCTTCTTGTTGATTTTTAAATAGAAAATTTCATATGATTTTTACTCTTCTAAATGAATCTTATTTTTTTACATTTACAAAATGTACTAAAATAAAACCATTCACTAAAATAATTTTATTTATTGTTCTTTTTTAATTTTAAGAGGTTATTTTTAAATATTTTTTTAAAAAATTGATTTTCAATGAAATGGATTTTAATAATGTTTTTCAATATGTTTTTCAAAACAAATATTTTATTTTCACCACGAAATTTTTAGTAGATATTTTTTGGTATTTATATTCATAGTATATAGAATATTATTTCCCCAATTGCTATATATGTTTTCGATACCATCCATAATTTTCTACACGATATATTAAGACCATTTTGACCAAAGAATGTATTTAAATTAATTTACATAATTTATTTTTTGTATTCACTATGTCTTACTAAATTGATTCACATTCCTATAGATATTGAGAATTCCATAAATTAATATGTTTAATATTATGCATATTATAATTTCGTACACCATATACCATTTTTTTTTAAAAAATTTAATTGTTATATGACAACCTACTAAAATATTAGTATGAATATATCCTTTACAAAATATAGATATTTATTGATAATACACATTTTATTGAATTAAATAGACTATTTTATATATGTTAAATTGTTTTGAAATGAATAACTTGGGTTGGGAACTCATTAGTGAAATCCACATAATTCATATTAGTCGTGTTAGGAAAAATTAGTTATCCAGACCCTATGCATTTTTAACTAGTAGTTTTAAATTTCCCATTTAATGTTCTTCATAAATGTATGTTATAAACTATATTGTGATAGATATTTATGGAAAATTTAATGTGTTCATTGTAAAGATGTTGTATGCTAATTAATAATTTAATTTATTTTAGTTTTATTATTATCCATGAAATTTTTACTATGAAATTCTCTATGGATAAATTTTATTATGAGTTTATTGATTAAATGGAACATGTTTTTTGATATTTAAATTTAAATATTTATTATTACTTATCTCATCATGATTATATTATTATTTATATGGAATGAGTGTTATGTTATTTATCCTGATATATGGATTATTTTTATTCATTATGTATAGCTTTCATTGTACTTTACCCTTACTGAGTATTTAAGAACATCATTATTTTTTCCTTTATAAGGAACACAAGATGGGTACAATTTTTGATAAGATAGGATATTCTTTAGGAATAATTTTATTATCATAACAATATATTTTTTAGTTTTTGATTTGAAATTTAATATACGACTTTATTGTGTATCTAGTTTTCTATGAATAATAAACAATTATGTCCTTGGTGATGTGATTACTTATATATTATGATAATTCAATATAGAATGCATCTACCATGACATACTAGGGATTAGGTTACAACAATTATCATCAAATGACGTTTATTTGAAACTTTGGGAAATATATTTTAGATAAAAAACTATAAGACATCATAACCCAACGATATACTTTTTGGATATGTATAAAATATTATCCAAAAACAATGGGATTGAAGAGATTATAAGGTATTCCCTTTCATTTTAAGCATGTATATATACAAATAGGACACAATTATGTGAAAAATGTTCCTACAGGTTATAAATACAAAAGGATGTATTTTTATTGACCCAATCATCCCCATGTGAATTGTAACATGACTTACAATGCACATACATTGATAATGTCACAGAATTCTATATAGATAATTAAAATTTTATTTACAGACAATTATGAAGTATTTTATAAAATCATGATAATACATGTATTTTGTTAATCCTGAGGTGTCATAGATTGCAAATAACGCGTCTAAAAGGAAAGAGAAAATGTATTGTGTGTGGAAAAGGAAGTATATATAGAAAATAATTGTCAACAAAAAAGTAATATTTTGATAGAATGGAATATATATCATTATAGGGATATATTTATTTTTTGTTTCATTAAATGTTTATAACAATGGAATTATCCTAGTCTATTCCCTCCTCTAACGGTTTAACCCTTTTCATGGATATAATTATGATGAAATATACTATATGATGTATTTGGGTTTTGAGATTTATGAATATAAATTTTAAATGTATTTTTACTAATACAATTTTTTTATAACAATCATTAATTATTTTAGGATTGTGTTAAATTTTAGAATCATATGTGCCTTCTGTAAATTATGATTTATTGATACCATCAAGGGGTTATGAGGTTTAGAATGATCATATGTCCAATGTCTTAAACATCATCTTTTGGTTTTGTATGCAGAGTGTTTACCAAGATTAATGATATTTTGACAAAGGTCTATAGAAGTATAACCCATTGGTTTACTATATGTTTTAGTTGGAATGTTATTTGATGAATATTGACTATAAATTTTCTAGAAATATGTTTTATGTTATTCGTAACCATTATGGTTGATCTGATCATTAATCTACATTTATGTAAATTCAAATAAGACTATTAGAATTTGAAAAATATGTTATATTGAAAATCTTACTAAACATTTTAATTAATGTTTTTTTATTTTCAAGGACATCAATCATTTTTTTGTAATAATTTAGGAAATATGTTAATATTTTGTTTTATAAAAAAGAATGCCTCAATACTAGGTGACAACCCATCAAGTCCAGCAGGTATACGAGGCATTAACCCCTAACTAATGGAATATAAGGGATTGAAGCCTACCCCCAAACCTATGGGATATCCTAGTTATCATGAAAATTTTTTAGTGAAAAAAATGTTGAATAAAAATTTAGGGCGGTCCAGTGGTATTACTTTTTATGTTTATATATTAAAATATTATAATCATTAAATTGTAAAAACCATATTGGTTTTGGAAAATATTTAGATATGTAAAAGAAGACTTATAACTCCTTTATGGATATTAAAATACATTAAATTCAAATTATAGGGATATGGGAATAAAAAATTATTTTTGGAATATTATTTCATCTAATAAGGGATGAATTAGAAATTTATCAACACATGACCAAATGTTGGAATTATTCTTATAAAAAAATTATCAATTATTTATATTTCCTGATATTATTATATTTTAAAATAATTTTTTCATATTATAAAAAAGATCCTAAAAAATATAATCATATTACCATCATATATGATTAATTAGATGACATTTAAAATCATCACAAATTTATAGTTCATTTTCCCTTAACATTCCAATGATAATTAAATTTATTTTTATCAATGACCCCAATCACTCAATATAATTATTTATAATGTTACTCTATGTACATATATTCATATTCAACTAACATTATCCTACATAGAAGCCCACATATGTGTCATTAAATATGAACATTACTCTTCTCATTATCACTTATTAAGAGGGTTCTTTGCTAACCCTTGTTCGATATGAGGTTTATAAAAAATAAATTTTCATATATGTAACAGTTAATTACTGAGATCGCGTTTAAATAAAGATGATGGAATTTTTTTAAGAGTGAATAATGTAACACATTTATATTTTAAAATAATAATATGATTTTTCATTGAAAATATGATAGGAAGCACAAGAAGTAGAAGGGAATATATGATCATGAATCTTTATGATATATTGAATATTTTAAAATAAATTCAACCAATATAATTAAATAAAATTCATAAAACAATGAGTTAATATTGTGTCAAATAAAACACTGAATTCATGAATTGTGACGCAAAACAATGAGTTTCTATGATTACTTACATTATAATCTTGATCATGTTTTACCGAAAAACAATATACTATTAGTAATGTGCTAGAAGTTCTGTATAATTTTCTATTAATTATATTGAATTATTTCGAGACCAAGAATTGATAGGACATGAGATTCTGAAGACTAGATCTCTTGAAATGATCCATTAAAAAATATATTTTAAATAGAACGCATGAGGGATTTTCTTAAAAAAGTTGAATAATATTTTAAAAATTTCCGGGATCTGAAAACTGAGGGCACCGTTACGTTCCAGATGTCGGGTTTACTATAGGTGTGACATAATATTATCTATAACAAGACTCCAGTGAGAAAACCTGAAAATGGCATACCCTTAAATAAAATAATTAATTAAAATTATTTTCTTTTTCAAATTCTTATTAATCAGAAACCGTGACTCAAATTACAAATCTGAGACCACTGATGGGCTTGTGAGGATATTAAATCCTTTGGTACAATATAAAATTTCTTAATATGAGCTAAAAATGGATGTTAGTTTTTAGTCATAAATAATATAATTAGGTAACAATTATTTTATTTTCAAGTCCTTATAACTCTTAAACAGTGCCTCAAATTGAAAATCTAAGAGTACTGTTGAATTCGATTGGTTATTTTCCCCTTAGTCGGAGCCTATCCTTGACTAGAATAGTTCAAGAGTTAATGTTAATTTTTGTAAACAATTAAATTTAATTTCTGTAAATGTGCAAGTGGGATTTTCATAATTTTAAATTGATTATAGGATCCAAAATATCATGGCACTATTCAATTTGGAACATAAGGACTCGCCTAAAAATGAATTAACTTTGGTTGGAAAGGGCTGAGAAAAAATGTTATTTTTCAGAATTTCCATGAAAAACAAATAAAAGAATATAAAAGAATTGTTTTATTTATCTTTAAACCATTGGGTAGTGGATGAAAATTCAACCATCCCGCATGAGACGGTGAATAGGTGCATTAATTGGGGGGGTCAATAATGGATCGTTTGAATCCATGATGCTATTACCTTAACGGATCATTAAATATGTCTCGTGAAATGAATAAAATTTATTGAGCATTATTAATTGTCGCAGCATCGTTTAATTTTATGTTTTCATTAAATCTTCCAACTTGTGGATATTGAGAAATAAAACAGGGAGGCTTCTCTGATTAAACATCGACGAATTTCTTCTCTGATGAAGAAAAAAATGAATGCACGTGAGATTTTACCAAATTCAACAAACCTCGATGACCGAACATAGAAGTGACGATGCAGACATCTTGAATCCCTGTGGACAAAAGCTTCGTCCTAGAAAGTCAATTAGGATAGGGTTTTATAGGATTTTAATGTTCTTCCCCATTCATGTCAAGAAATTATGAACACAGATCAAACCATGAACACGTTGACCCTCACTTTGTGTGTTTTTTCTGGAGGGTAAAACAGTTGAGGATTTCATTATCCGGGATGAAGATAATTCTTGAATGATCAAACAAAAACCCCTAAGCCTCCCCTTGCATATAAACCTTTATCATGGATGGGTCGGGCAAACCCAAACAAGCTTCGAGTAGCTCTATACGGGTGCTATTGATGGTTTCATTCTAAAAAAGATAACGAGGGAGATATAAGTCATTCACGGTGAAGAAGACAATCTTTGGAGGCCATAAACATTGGTGGCATTAATAACGGACCACCGGTGCATGTTCGGTGGTCCTTTGAATGATCTGTCACCACAGACCGTGGAAGTAAAATGTGTTTATGGACTTCCGATTAGTGGGACGGATGGCCACATGCCACACTGGCGACTGGCTGGAGTGGTGTGCCCATCAGTGTGCTATGGTCACTGGAGAATATGGCCATCACGGTTAGGCACCAAAAAAAGAAGCGCCAGGCGGGACACCCGCGTGATGTATGGTGGACTACATCTGGTTCAGTCTATTCAGCTAGACAAGCCATTGCTCGATGATCGTGGATGGATGTGAGGGCCCTGTGGCATCTTGTGGGTTAGAGGGGACCAGACCCGACGCAGCTGCCACCTCCTAGTCGGGCAGTGCACCCCCGACCACCTCATGTGGTCTGGAAATGAGAGGGTAGGTCAGTTCAATCCCGAGTCGAGTATGTTAGACCCACACTAACATTACATACCCACACTTATGGTAAAAACATGAACTAATGGTTTGGACCCACACCGATAAGCCAGATCGTCACCGACTGGCCGAATGCGCACTAACAGGTCGAACCCCCACCGATGGGCCGGACCCGCAACAATGGGCCGACAGGATGGACCTGCACCGAATGGTTGGATCCACACTGATGAGTCGGACCCATACCAATGGGTCGTATCCATGCCTATTGGTCGAACAAACGCCCTTTGGGACATGCCGAACTAGAACAGATCGTCGGACGACCCAGCGGGCTGCACCCTCATCCAAACCATAATGTGACCATTGAGGCCCATTGAGCATGTTCGATTGGCCAGACTGATCTGGACTGACCAAGACCCAATATGGGATAGGTTGAGTAGATTGATTTTTATACCATGTTTTTTGGGATCACAGAGTGGGGTAGGTCTGACCAGGTCGGACCAGGCCTTGACGGAACCGACCCATTAATACTAAAAAACTAATAACTGGCAGACTGGGTGTCTGATTGACACGCAGTCTGTGGAATGAAGACCCTTTATTCATGTAGAGACCCGAAGCTTAACGTACATGGACATTACATTACATTTGCAGAATACTTAGTACATAACAAAAAAAAACACACACAAGGATCGTAATAGCTTACTTTCTTTGGAAACTCGGAATATAATCTTCTAATCATGGTGAAAGATCTTCAAAATCTCCCATAAAGATATTTTTTTTACCTAGAACCTTTCTTTATATCCTGGGGAAAAGAAAACATAAAAGGGTGAGCTCAAATGATCAGTAAGGGTAAACAAAAGAAATATCAATCACATCATATACATAAGCACATAACTTTTGGAAATCATAACCTGCAAAAGAGATCACAATTTCATAACATTTGGTAAATCATGGCAGTGAAATGTAATCACAATAATCATAACATAAAACATGAAACTTTGTGGCATTCACACATAATCATAGAGAATCATTTCTTGTTAGTCCAGACTCATTGCCAATACTATCTTAGTGGACAATGTCCCTTTTTGAATCGAGTAACCCTCGTTTCAGTCCTGTTTCACTGAACCGGTATAACCTACCGTTCCAGCCCTGTCTATCTCATGAGATATAAAATCTTTACCCAATGCATTGGAGGGAGATATAGGTCCCACCCATCTTATAATGAATCTTTTCTTATGTGTTCCACATAATCATAAACCATACATCATAGCGTAACCCACGTAATAAAAATGGAAGTCTTAAACAACATGACATCATAAAATAAATCATATAAGATAAAGGAATTCATAAAAATATTTCCATCACAACATAATCAAATCCATGTTATAATAGGGATAAAAACAGAACCCTTTTATTATCTTATATGGAAAATAATTTTGATAAAATTCTTGAACTCCATTCTTGAGGAAAATATCCTTTCTACTTCAAAAACATTTTTCCTTTCATAACATGTCATACAACTTTAAAATAAAAGAAGTTGATTAAAAATAAACTTGAAAACTTGTAAATGAAGCTTCTTGGAAATAATGTTTTAAAAATCCATTCATGCCGTATAAGTTAAAAAAACATTCTTCGTACTTTTGTCGGAAAAGTCAAAAAGTACCTCGTATGAAAAACGACAAAAGATTCCTTCCATACATATTACTAAAAACTCACCGAAGGGTAAAAATGGATTTAAATAATTTTAGGTGGATGGAAATAATATTACATATTGATGAAACATGGATGTGGATGATAAAATACACACCAGTAAATACTTACGAATAAACAATCTCGGATAAAAATGAGATTGTGATATTTTCCCTTACCATAGGTCGGATTTGCTTTGTACGTGTCCGAAGCTCCTGTATAATGGTTTAAATAATGTTATTGAATTATTCCAGAATCATAAATATCTATATGATATCATATATGGTCATATTCTTAGCTTCTTGTTAGTAATATTTCATTGTTACTTGTTACTCGGGTCTTTATTGCCTTTTGTTCTTATGCGTGTTTTGCCGAATAAGTTCTTATTCTTATTTTAAGGTTATATATACCTTATATCCAGAATGGTATTAGAGTAACATATATCATATATATTCATTCAATTCATTTATATAATTACCATGTAATGATGATCATGTATAACGAGTCGCATCACATCGTGGAGACGGTATTCCGTACGTACGCACGAGTGATGATATCATTCCTATGATCGTGGAATTGTATTGGAGTACATATATATTATTTCAGTATCAATATTACTTTATAATAATCATAAATATTTACTCATTACACCATTATACACATCCTTGTAAGGTGGTGGTGGAAAATAGATTACACCACGGCGTGGAGACGGTATTCCGTACGTACGCACGCGCGGTGATTTCATTTTTCCATAGGATGGATTGAAGGTGAAATAGGGTTGTTTCATATTTATAATAACATATTAGTATGTATGTAATACTGATGTTATTACTTTATCATGAAACAACTAAAGAAGAAGAAGTTGAAGAAGAAAGAAATTGAAAAGATCGGTAACAGATATTACCTCTTCTTTGGAACGCCTCTTTGAATCCTCCACTTAGGGAACTAAGATTGGTCTTTGAAGAAGACCAGGATCTCTAGGATTATTCTAGGTAAGTGTAGAGGAGGAAATGGCAGGGTTTGGCCGAGCTTGAGTGCTCAAAGTTGTGTGAGGAGGAGGGGGAGGAGGTGTCCTTTTATAAGGGAGGAGAGGGGCACCTTAGGAATACATCAAAATATTATTTTATATTAATGTAAAAATCGTGTTATAATGGTTCCAAAGGGACTTATTTCTAAGCTAAAGTGGGTATGGGTCGAAATACTATCAACCAATAGTATTTAGACAAGTTTAGGGTATTATTTTAACCTTATCAATTAGATTTAACTCTAAGTTAAATAATTTAACTTTTACCATGTCTTTTTGTTTTCTTTCACTATATTGTTAATACACTTACTATAACATGCCAAAAGAACCCCAAATTGTTTATTAATAATATATATATCCATATATAAGTCATTTGGCCAATCCTTAGATTTTTAGGAATAAAATAACAATTAATAATATAATATTTTATTTAAAAAGTATTTTCTGTCAATTTTGACACTATTTGATATATGATTTTTGTGAAAGTCATAACAGAATTATATGTTCAAAACAAGCTGATTAAATCAACACTAATATATCATAGTAACCTATAAAATTAGTGTAAGTCATAAAAAGTCTCAAATTACATTTATTTGGGCATTTATAATATCAATTCTGTCAATATTTCATTAATAAGACCATTACTGCATCATCTTTCTGTCATAATAAATGATAATTATTTAATCCCTAAAAATTATAAATAAATTACTATGATGTAGATAATTGTATTAGATTTCTGGAGACTATTTATGTTCGAAGTTTCATGAAGTTTATCACTAGATTAAAATTATTATACTTATATGATTTAAGAAATTGACATGTTGTCACATTCTTTGGTTTTAATAATAATTAAATTATTTTCATTGACAAAATTTAATTAAATTAATCTAATCCGACCCTTAGGTGATATGGGTCGTTTTTTTAGTCATCCAATAGAATTTTGACATTTTTTAGGGTAATTTTAAAATATTATATTTACCCTTAATTACCCGATTTACCTTCAACTATGGTAAATAAAATTTACCGTAGTTACTATTCATAATTCCCAAAAATAAAAAGTATCCTATTAACATATTTTGGAACCACTGATTCCAAATATGGAATCCATTTTTTAAAATTCAAAACACAGAAGTTTCGGAAATTAAATTAAAATTAATCCTGTTGTCGAATAAAAACGGGTTTTTGTTTAAAACATTGCAAAAGATTGAATTGATTTGACTTACTAATTCAAGGTAAAATCAATGCTAATGAAATACATTATATTAAAAGGTAAAAATATATTCTATTTATACTTTAAAACCATTCAATATTATAATTTAACCACATAAGATATTACGATGAAAAAAGTTGTTTTTAATTAAAATATAGCTTGTTTTTACTATTCATTAAAATGTGAAAGTTACCAGAATAATATGAAAATTTTATCCAAAGTAAATTTTTATTTCTTGATTCCATAGAAGAATTTTATTTTGTCAAATTGAACTTATAAACATGTCATAACCAGATTTAATGTGGGTGCGCCATCCAAAGGCGGCAAAACTGCATTTTTTGAAAAATACTTATTTTACCCGAAAAAATTATTTTGTTCTTATACCATGTTCTAGAAAATGTGTAAGATGAATAATAATGTTATAAAATTCAAAATATAGTTAATACTATTCCTAACGGCTGGTTCATGACAATATTATAATAATATATCATTGTTTATTAAAACCCGGTATTGCGTACAGCACATGCTATCGAGGAAGGTCGCGATTGCGTGTAATGCAAGCCAAGTCAGGGTTGCGTGTTGTGAAAGAATCCTTCGCTGTTTCGTATAACAGAATCCAACCATATTTCATTTATACATTTAATATATATATATATATACTCAATGTTGCGTAGAATAACTATTATCAAAATTGTGTGTAACACGGTCCAAAAATAGTGTTGCGTATACTGCAAGCTAATACGGCTTTGCGTATAGCGCAAGGTAATCTTGGTGTAGAATACAACAGAAGACATTAATGAAATTAAAAGAATATTTTTCATAAAATCTCGGGGTGTTACATTCTACCCCCCATAAAATGAATTTCGCCCTCAAAATTCGTCGGGGTTATAAATGGTTTACTATTTGAAAGTTTCTTTGATAGAAACCCACATTGTAAAAAGGAATACCAAAAATTATCTTTAAAAACAAAAGTATGAAACTTAACAGTTACCCAAATAAACTAATCACTGGGTTTCCACAGAGGTGAATATATGGATATGGAAGAAAAATCTAACCATCATGTTTTGATGGAGAGTGGTAGAGAACATGGCTATGGAAAAGCTAGCAATCACAAAGCCATAAATTTGTGATGATCTAGGGTACCATCTGAATCATCGGATATAAGGGCACTAGGAAAATTTTTTTGGTTTTCAAGATCATTTCCCTAAAGTTGAAAATTTGAATTAGAATAAATACTTACTTTATTTTGGTACAATCTCACTGTTGTTCGTGCCTTGAACAATTTGAACTTCATCTCTTAAATAAATGATGTTGAATTTGTTATTCGTGAAGTGTTAGCAAATCATGTGATAGAATGACGGGTCATTCCATCTGTCTCAAACAAAAGGTTAGCAAAAATTATATACATAAGTCGATCTATAGTGAGATTAATCATATATTGTTCCTAAAATGGACTTATACTTAATATATCATACTGCATAATATAAGAAAACTAGTTTCTACTAAACAGGGACATCCTGTAGGCCAGTGGTAGGCGATAAAGGCCAGTCGCACTTCGGTTGTGGGTTCGATTCCTACAGCCTTGTCCGACGCGATGGGCTGTCGCCCGTCCTGCTGGTTGTCCTTTTTCTAAAACTACATTACTATAACATCCCATCAATAATATCGAATAATAAAAAAACTTTTTTTCTTAAACAATACTCACTTATGTCCAACATAATCCATTTCAATATTTAGGCTTATCCATAATACTGCAGTCCACTCTCATAACATAGTGAAAACGATTACCAGAGATTTAATACCATCTTTTATCCCCATATATCATAAGATATGTTTTGTTGGTTACATTCCAAACATTCAAATGCCTTAATCATGTACTCTCTTGAATACCCTTTGAACCTTATTGAAAACATGTATGCTGTTAAAAGTTAACTCTTTCCAATTACCAAAATCCTTAAAATTCTATATACTCAAACCATGATATAACCTTCTCCTTATATCAGTCATGAGCTTATGAATACTATCAAACATTTAATTTCCTCCTTATCCCTTCATTATGCGCATATCATCTACATTCCAAAAATATCTGAATAACCTTTCATGGATACTGGTAACATTAATCATACACATTCAAAACCCAAGGAAAGGAAACAATGTAACAATCCTTAGATGTCTCTTTATTCCATAGTACCATGATATTACTTATACAACATTACACATGATAAACATGTAATCATTCCACTATATTATTAAACCATTGACCGAGCTTAAACAATTCTGTCATCTCAAATATCATTTGTAGTCTCTTCATCATCATCAACATAATTACTACCCATATGACCATTCTGATTCTCTTCATGATACTTTACCTTAGGGCATTGGTTTGCATAATTCCCGTACATTCCACATTTAAAACATTTAACCATTGTTGATGTCGTAGCAATACCATTATCATCATCCCTGGTGTTGACTGAACCTTTTCCTTTGTACTTACTGGCTTTGTGTCCTTCTTTTCCACACCCAAAGCATCTTCCAGTTCCTTTGAAACATTCTCCTTGATGCCTCTTCCCACATGATTTACATGGGGGAAATTGAACTTTCTTTCCTCTATGATCATCATGAAACTCCATCTTTCTCTTATTAGCCGAGTCAGGAAACTTACCAAATTTTACTTTATTAATCATATTATGAGATTGCTGATTCAGCATAATAATTATGTTTGGACTTCCAAATCCCATTTCATTTGGTTGCTCATGAAGAATATCATTCCATTGTCCATCACATCCTCCATTATCGTGAATCATCATTTTTCCAGCCATTTTCTAAAACCCAAAAAGAATAGTGTGAGAGGCAAAAATCATGCTAGGGAAAACAACATAATAAAGGGGGAGTACCTTCAATATCTAACATCATAGGTTTAATTCTATGATCGTTAGCGTAATTCTAGTACTATAACATATACGTATACTTAACCTAATGGACATCCCTAGACATACCTTAGAAATATCTCTAGGGATCTCAATAAAGTTCTCGCATCCTAGTTTCCCAAGGTTGACTAAACCTTTCCTCTGATACCAACTGTAGAGACCCGAAGCTTAACGTACATGGACATTACATTACATTTGCGGAATACTTAGTACATAACAAAAAACACACACACAAGGATCGTAATAGTTTAGTGTCTTTGGAAACTCGGAATATAATCTTCTAATCGTGGTGAAAGATCTTCAAAATCTCCCATAATGATCTTTTTTTTTACCTAGAAACTTTCTTTATATCCTAGGGAAAAGAAAACATAAAAGGGTGAGCTCAAATGCTCAGTAAGGGTAATCAAAAGAAATATCAATCACATCATATACATAAGCACATAACTTTTGGAAATCTTAACCTACAAAAGAGATCATAATTTCATAACATGGGGTAAATCATGGCAGTGAAATGTAATCACAATAATCATAACTTAAAACATGAAACATTGTGGCATTCACACATAATCATATAGAATCATTTCTTGTTAGTCAAGAATCATTTCCAAGACTATCTTAGTGGACAAAGTCCCTTGCTGAATCGAGTAACTCTCGTTTCAGTCCTGTTTCACTGAACTGGTATAACCTACCGTTCCAGCCCTGTCTATCTCATGGGATATAAAATCATTACCCAATGCATTGGAGGGAGATATAGGTCCCACCCATCTTATAATGAATCCTTTCTTATGTGTGCCACATAATCATAAACCATACATCATAGCGTAACCCATGTAATAAAAATGGAATTCTTAAACAACATGACATCATAAAACAATTCATATAAGATAAAGGAATTCATAAAAATATTTCCATCACAACATAATCAAATCCATGTTATAATAGGGATAAAAACAGAACCCTCTTATTATCTTAGATGGAAAATAAATTTGATAAAATACTTGAACTCCATTCATGAGGAAAATATCCTTCCTACATCAAAAACATTTTTCCTTTCATAACATGTCATACGACTTTAAAATAAAAGAAGTTGATTAAAAATAAACATGAAAACTTTTAAAGGAATCTTCTTGGAAATAATGTTTTTAAAATCCATTCATGCCGTATATGTTAAAAAAAACATTCTTCGTACTTTTGTCGGAAAAGTCAAAAAGTACCTCGTACGAAAAACGACAAAAGATTCCTTCCATACATATTACTAATAACTCATCAAAGGGTAAAAATGGATTTAAATAATTTTAGGTGGATGGAAATAATATTACATATTGATGAAACATGGATGTGGATGATAAAATACACCCCAGTAAATACTTACGAATAAACAATCTCGGATAAAAATGAGATTGTGATATTTTCCCTTACCTTAGGTCCGATTTACTTTGTACGTGTCCGAAGCTCATGTATAATGGTTTAAATAATGTTATTGACTTATTCAAGAATCATAAATATTGATATGATATCATATATGGTCATATTCTTAGCTTCTTGTTAGTAATATTTCATTGTTACTTGTTACTCGGGTCTTTATTGCCTTTTGTTCTTATGCGTATTTTGACGAATAAGTTCTTATTTTTTTTTAAGGTTATAGATAACTTATATCAAGAATGGTATTAGTGTAACATATATCATATTTATTCATTCAATTCATTTATATAATTACTATGTAATGATGATCATGTAGAACGAGTCGCATCACATCGTGGAGACGGTATTCCGTACGTACGCACGAGTGATGATATCGTTCCTATGATCGTGGAATTGTATTGGAGTACATATATATTATTTCAGTATCAATATTACTTTATAATAATCATAAATAGATACTCATTACACCATTATACCCATCCTTGTAATGTGGTGGTGGAAAATAGATTACACCACGGTGTGGAGACGGTATTCCGTACGTACGCACGCGCGGTGATTTCATTTTTCTGTAGGATGGATAGAAGGTGAATTAGGGTTGTTTCATATTTATAATAACATATCAGAATGTATGTAATACTTATGTTATTACTTTATAATGAAACAAATAAAGAAGAAGAAGTTGAAGAAGAAAGAAATTGAAAAGATCGGTAACGGATATTACCTCTTCTTTGGAATGCCTCTTTGAATCCTCTACTTAGGGAACTATGATTGGTCTTTGAAGAAGACCAGGACCTCTAGGATTATTCTAGGTAAGTGGAGAGGAGAAAATGGCAGGGTTTTGCCGAGCATGAGTGCTCAAATTTGTGTGAGGAGGATGGGGAGGAGGTGTCCTTTTATAAGGGAGGAGAGGGGCACCTTAGGAATACCTCAAAATATTATTTTATATTAATGTCAAAATCAGTTTATAATGGTTCCAAAGGTCTTATTTCGAAGCTAAAGTAGGGATGGGTCGAAATCCTATCATCTAGTAGGATTTAGACAAGTTTAGGTTATTATTTTAACCATATCAATTAGATTTAACTCTAAGTTAAATAATTTAACTTTTACCGTGTCTTTTTGTTTTCTTTCACTATATGGTTAATACACTTACTATAACATGCCAAACGAACCCCAAATTGTTTATTATTAATATATATATCCTTATCTAAGTCATTTGGACGAACGATAGATTTTTAGGAATAAAATATCAATTAGTAATATAATATTTGATTTAAAAACTATTTTGTGTCAATTTTGACACTATTTGATATATGATTTTTGTGAAAGTCATAATAGAATTATATGTTCGAACCAAGCTGATTAAATCCACACTAATATATCATGGTAACCTAGAAATTTTTTTAAGTCATAAAAAGTCTCAAATTACATTTATTTGGGAATTTATAACATCAATTCTGTCAAATATTTCATTAATAAGACAATTACTGCACCATCTTTCTGTCATAATAAATGATAATTATTTAATCCCTAAAAATTCTAAATAAATTTCTATGATGTAGATAATTGTATTAGCGTTATGGAGATTATTTATGTTCGAAGTTTCATGAAGTTTATCACTAGATTAAAATTATAATACTGAAAAGAATTAAGAAAGTGACATGTTGTCACATTCTTTGGTTTTAATAATAATTAAATTATTTTCATTGACAAAATTTAATTAAATTAATCTAATCATACCATTAGGTGATATGGGTCGTTTTTTTAGTCATCCAATAGAATTTTGACATTTGTTAGGGTAATTTTAAACTATTATATTTACACTTAATTACCTGATTTACCTTTAACTAGGGTAAATAAAATTTACCGTAGTTACTATTCATAATTCCCAAAAATAAAAAGTATCCTAGTAACATATTTTGGACCCACTGATTCCAAATATGGAATCCATTTTTTAAAATTCAAAACACAGAAGTTGCAGAAGTTAAATTAAAATTAATCCTGTTGTCGAATAAAAACGGGTTTTTTTTAAAACATTGCGAAAGATTGAATTGATTTAACATACGAATTCAAGGTAAAATCAATGCTAATGACATAAATTATATTAAATGGTAAAAATATATTCTATTTATTTTTTAAAACCATTCAATATTATAATTTAACCACATAAGATATTACGATGAAAAAAGTTGTTTTTAATTAAAATATAGCGTATTTTTACTATTCATTAAAATGTGAAAGTTACCAGAATAATATGAAAATTTTATCCAAAGTAAATTTTTATGTCTTGATTCAAAAGAAGAATTTTATTTTGTCAAATTGAACTTATAAACATGTCAAAAACCATATTTAATGTGGGTGTGCCATCCAAAGGCGGCAGAACTGCATTTTTTGAAAAATACTTATTTTACCCGAAAATTTTATTTTGTTCTTATACCATGTTCTAGAAAATGTGTAAGATGAATAATAATGTTATAAAATTCAAAATTTATTTAATACTATTCCTAACGGCTATTTCATGACAATATTATAATAATATATCATTGTTTATTAAAACCCGGTATTGCGTACAACACACGCTATCGAGGAAGGTCGCGATTGCGTGTAATGCAAGCCAAGTCAGGGATGCGTGTTGTGAAAGAATCCTTCGTTGTTTCATATAACAGAATCCAACCATATTTCATTTATACATTTAATATATATATATTTATACACTCAATGTTGCGTAGAATAACTATTATCAAAATTGTGTGTAACACGGTCCAAGAATAGTGTTGCGTATACTGCAAGCTAATACGGTGTTGTGTATAGCGCAAGGTAATATTGGTGTAGAATACAACACAAGACATTAATGAAATTAAAAGAATATTTTTCATAAAATCTCGGGGTGTTACAATTCAAGGATTCCAATCATAGATAATCATTGTATGTTCTGGTGGGGGTGTGTGTATGTCCGGGTTAGATCAGACTCGAATCCAATCAGACCCTTTTTACTAAATCGATTGTATATTTCAAACCATGTGTCTGATAAAATATTTGTACGTTATGTTGGGACTCTCTCGACAAGAAATAGATTTTATCATGATATATAGTTAAATTCATCGAATTTTCGAAGTGAATAATGGCATGAGAGGAGGTTCTCCTAGGTATGTTATGTGTAGATCATTGTGGTTGGCTGAGACCTGAGGACTACTAACTTTCGACATAGTTTGACTTGACTATGGCATAATGAGATAATCATTTATCTGTATTTGAAGGGCCACAATTGGATGCTCTCCTATATGAATTTGCAGGACCAAGGGAGATGATGATGAGGAGTACATCATTTATCCAAGATTAGTGGGAAGCACTTCTCTGGGACTTTGTAGGCCCACAGTGGAATGCACTTCCCTATGACTTTTCAGGGCCACGACAAATGGTAGGGAGGTGTACCGAAGTAGTCCAATGTTAGTGGGAAGCACTGATTCATGGATCAAAAGACCCACTATAATCATTATAGGAAGAGTTATCTAGTATCTGAGGTGTTCAATGTTGTCACATATTTTTCCTCTATCACTACCCTTTACTTATACAGGGTGTGATATATATTGTGTTTCATGATTTACTTTGAGGATTTTTGTGTGGTATTTATTTCTTATTATTTTGTCCCATGGAGTACTTTGTTAATCACCCCTACACAAGCTTCACCCTCACGTTCCATGTATGGTGAAGATGATCGATGGTTTGAGAGATACTTGGGTGGACCAAGACAAAGAGGTGCTCTAGGGTACGAGACCGACGACCACTAATAAATGGACTTAGTGGCCAAAAACCAGGCAGGGCCTAGTAGGAGTGGTTGGACAGTACATTTTACATCAGCTTCTAATAGCTACATTACTCTCTTGACCAAGTGGGGGTTTTAGTAGATGGTCATTAGAGATTCCTTTTTGTAGTTTTTGTTTTTAGTTATTTGTTGGGTTTATATTCTAGACCACTTATTCCAGTTTTACTTCCACTCCACCTTATTTTGGTCGTATTGGTTTCCCCTTCCAATGTGTTGGTATGTGTTTGGTAATGTCTATGTCTGTAGGTACTCATTAAAATCCCTCCAACATGTAAGTTGACACCTTCGATGCTAGTTGACAAAACTAGGGATTTTGGAGGTGTTCTTGGGGTAGTCACGGTATGGGGCATGTGGGACAGATCGTGAAAAAATTGTATCAGAGGGAGGTTAGTCCTACCATAAAGACAAGAAGTCTTTCTTATGTCTTAGGACAATGGTTGTATGTTTTTCGAGTCTGGATATCATATTCAAAGAGTACAGTGTTGGTGCGACGAATGACATATTCATACCCAAATTCCTAGAATTTTTATTTTTATATCAATACATAACAACATTAGATCCATATGTGTCTCCATATTTTGAATAAAATTCATCTCACTAAGTATATCCATATAACTATAGTACATATTGATCTGTCTCAAGATGTCTCCACATGGATAACCAGCTAGGATCCTGATACGAGGTGGTGAGGAATACCCGACTAGTGACGAGATGTTCGTTCAGGGACCAGTACTACAGATGGGACGACAGGGTGGTTCACCAGTGCTATAACCACCCAATGTTCAACGTCAACTACCACATGTTCCATAAGTGTAAAAATATAGGCTCAGTGCCTTATATGAGTTACAGTGAGAGATAAACTTCATAATCTAACGTGATTATGTCCGACAAGAAGCTAAGTATTAGCATGAATTGAGGAAAAGATTCCAATTAGCTAGGGAACCATTATGTCAGATGGTAGTCCTGTCATTGAGCCTTCAACGTGGCTCCGAAGGGAGATGACGTGGTAATGATTACACCAATCTTATGATCAGGTGGATTTTTCATGGACCAGGCTTGAGAAAAATTTTCAGAGAGTGGGTCTCATGAAATAAGAAGCTAAGGGGAATGTGTTTCTAAGAGCTTATATAGATTCGGCATGATGACATGTCAATAGCTGAGTATTCATCAAGGCATACCAACAATTCTAGGTACTCGATGAATATCATATAACCAGTGCATCATGGATTAGACATCTGAGAGAGATGTGTATAGGGACATCCCAAATGGAACTATTCCATGAGGCATTCCTACTTATTTTTGGGTCCTAGAAAGAAATTGTTTGTTTAATGTTTGTATGATAAGCAGATACAATCAGTTATTGTTAGTAGCGGGAATACAGAAAACTAAAGTCAGTCTCATAGACTTGGATGCAAAAAATGTTTAAGGAAGAGGAAGTGATAGGTTCTGATAAATCACCCCTATGACATATGTGTAAGAAGAGCTAGGATATTAGAAGGATGTGGCATACATTTCGACATGTTACAACCACCACCCCAAAGATGTCCCCCTTGGGCTCGGGGAGCTGGGGGATATGAAAAGTAAGTATCTTCATGTTGTCAAATAGTATGAACCAATGGATTGTGGAATGATATATGGTATGGTTGGGGTCTATTTCTAGTAGTTAGGTTAATTGAAAGATGTAGTTGTCATTACTTCATGTCATGAATCTTGTTCATGACAAAGAGTTTTCGGTTAAACTGTTGACTTCATCCTTATTTATAGACATACCTATGAGAGGAAACTTGATACGCACAATTATGTCGATGATGTGATCTGACCCTTGAGGCATGATTTTCTGATGGGACCTCATGGTGGCAGCATCGAGGACTTCTGATGTTATTATAGTTATGGACTGGTCATCTACAGTTAATGCCCAGAATGACTATTTTGGCCCAACGGAAGTGGATTATATACTACATTATAATGGTCTTTTCATTGATCATGAAAATGGAATCTCAGTTAGCATGTGGTAAACTCATGAATAGGAGGGTTCATCCAATAACTCTTGATTTGGACAACCATACACTTGTGGCAACAAAATATTTGAGTTTTGAATTCCTAATGGTAGTTTCAGAGTGTGGGAACATCTATATAAAATAAATTTTCGGGGATTACGTCCCCACAGGGTGAGGGACTTCTGGGTCTTTATACATCAAAAGATGACACCAATTTCAGCATGAAGATATCTCAGGGATTTTATAGTGCATTGTGAGCGTGGGGCATTGATGGGGAATCAGTGGGGGACCTGCAGAGTAAAATCATAGTAAGACCCAGGGTTCAAGGTTATCTTTGGATTTCCATTTCCATAGCCAAGTGTTCATGGATAATGAGTACCCATAACCAATGGTTCGATGTGCACAGAAATAAGTTAATGGGGGTACCCTTTTGCATCGATGGAATGGTGCCTGTAGGCTTATCAGTAGTGGAGGAAACAACGATGGATATATTTCATTCAGGACTTTGACTTTGAGATATTATATACTCTTGCATAGGGGAATGTGGTGTCTAACACTCTCAATATAAGGTATGGTTTACAACAGCTAATTAAGGTGACATAGTAGTAGGCCGCGATACTGATATCCTACATGGATGAGGATGGAGAAGCTTAACTTCAATCTATAACTATCACTCCCCCACTCAATTAGCCTTTTTGGGAGGCATAACTTGTGGATTTTAACATTGACTCCTGACATGATATGATATCCTTAGGACATGCTCATGATGTATTTTTGATTGGTGGTTAGCCCTTTATCATTTTTCTTGGATGCAGTATGGTATTAGTGAAGATATGGGAGGAGGTATTGAGGAAATAGAATACATACCCTTTTTTGGTACATCCTAGTGTGGAAAAGATGTACCAGGACCTATGAAATAAATACTTGTGGATTGGGATGAACAAATTTGTGGTAGAGTTCATTTCTCAATACCACACTTTTTAGTAAGTGAAGGCCGAGCATTAGGTCCCGACAAGATCCACACAACCACTTGATGTTCTGGAGTGGATGTGGGATGGTAGCCCCATGGACATCATGACTATGTTTCCACACACACCCAATGGCCACAATTTTATTTGTGTGATCATTTTCCTACTCACCAAGTCGGCCCACTTTCTACCCATCTGGGAGTGGGGATCAGTATAGGGCTTATGAAGCATTTTTGTTCCAGAGATAGTACGACTTCACGGGGTGCCTTCGATGATTTTCTCAGACCGTGATGCATACTTTTCATATAGGTTGTGGAAGGGGGCTGAAGGCTACATTTGGAACTCTTCTATTCATGAGCACAACTTTTCACCCTCAAACTTATTGTCAGACAGAATGAACTATACAGACCTTGGAGGACATGCTTTGTGCATGTGTCCTAGTTTTTGGTCGCAGTAGGGTGGACCAAATACTACAAGTGGATTTAGTGTACAAAAATTGATATCACATCACCATTTTCATGGCACCATTTGAGGCCTTGTATGGACGGCCATTAAGATCACATCTATGCTGGACATACCATGGGGAGTCAATACTCATGGGTCCAGAGTCGGTACAGGCATCCATTGAGATGGAAAAGATCATCAATTAGGGGATGAAGACTACAGATAATAGATTAAGTCTTATACTAAAGAGGTAGATACACTAGGAGATTGATTATGGATACCATGTTATCCTTTTAGTCTCACCCTGATGAGGATTATGGGTATTAGGCCGGGCGGTGAGCTATCCCTGAGGATCATCGGAAATTTTCAGATACAGAGCAGAGTTAGTGAGGTGGCATACCACCTAGATCTACTCCAACAGATGCAATGGGTGCATGACGTTTATCACATGTCATAGCTAAGAATGAAAGTGCATGATCCATCACACATGATCAATCGGTGAAAGATAGACATTGATGATGGTTTAATGTTTGTAGAGTTCTCGATGGTGATAGAGGATTGAGATGGGTGGGAACTTTTATAGAAGGTTGATTCCTCCTGTTTTTGTTTGGTGGAAGTACGACAATCTCCAGGATGGAACAAGGGTGTGGGAGGCTCAGATTCATGTTTAGTACCCCCCCTTTTGATTGTTCTTTTGTTTTGGGTATCAATGTCATAAATCCCTATGTTGGGGAGAATGTAATTTCATGGAATTTCTATATAATTTTTTTATTATATAGAATTATTTTTAGACCATGTGATGAGATGACATGAAATTATGAAGCCTAGACTTCCTAGAATGAAAATTTGGAAAATGTTAAGCATAGGATTGCATGTGTGGGTGGTTTTCTTGAAAAAGTGTACTAACTCTTAAAATTTTCCACAAATCAGAAACCTAAGGCACCAGTTCGTTCAGGATGGCAGGTATACCATTGGCACAACTTATGTTTGGTCATTGAAAACGACTTAGGAGAAACCCCAAAAATGGAAAAACCGTATATTAAATAATTTAATATTGTTATTATTTTTCAAATGATTATATCTCATTAATGGTGACTCGGATTAAAAATATGAAACGACCACTAAGCTCGGGAGGGTATGCTTTTCATAGGAATATCAAAAAATTAGCCAGTGTGGGTCAATAGTGGAAGTTTGTTTTTGGTCATAAATAGAATAATTATGTAACATTTATTTTTTTCAAATGCTTATAACACCAAAATAAAATATCATGGAATGAGAACTTGATAGTATTATTAAAACCATGGGGGTGTCCTCACATTAGGCAGAGCCTAACCTCAACCAGCACAGGTCAAGGGTGAATGTTAATTTTTGAACTATTCTTATGTAATTTCAGTAAATATGCAAGTGGGGTGTTATAACATTTGAACTAGTGCTTGGATCAAATATCCAATGGCACCGTTAAATTTTGAACTCTGAGATTCCCCTACAAATAACATTACATAGAATAGGAAGGGTCGAGAAAAAATGATATTTTTTAGACTTTTCATGAAAAATAATTAAATAATTTAAAATAATTATTTAACATCTTTTCTAACCGTTGGGTGGAGGACGACGATGTTGTGGTTACAGCAATGAGGCAGCAACGATGAACATTAATGGAGGGTCAATAATGGAATATTTGAAATTGTGACACTATTACCTTAATGGATAAATAAATTTTGATAATTGAAGGAGTCTAATTTAATGATCATTATTAATGGGCTCAGAGTAGTTGCGCCTTTTGTGTTATCTAATAAATATTATGTATGGAGTTTGGGAATTAAAACATGGAGAATTCTGTAATGAAAATCCATATAATTTCCTCTCCAATAATGAACAATTAAGAACATTGGATAGAAATTACAGACATTGATGATGCTTGAAGAACATAGAAGGAAGTGACGACACTGACATCTTGAATCCTCAAGGACAAATTCTTCTTCATCGAACGTCAACAAGGTACCAGTTTTATAAGATTTTTATGTTCTTCCACATTCATTAATGAAAAATCAAACGCAGATCAACATATGAACTTTTTGACCATTTTTTCGTGCATTTATGTTGGAGGGTAACATTATTTGGGATTTCATTATCTGTGACTATTTTTATTCTTGTATGATCAAACAAGAATCCCCGAACCTCCTCCATTATTATAAACCTCTAACACGGAGGGCCTAGGCTGACACGAATAAGGCCCAAGCACCTCCGCTTGGGCGGTCTTGATTCATGCATTATCAAAATGACAGTGAGGGTTATTTATGTCCTTCACAATGAAGATGGAAACCTCTAAAGTCCATAGATGAAAGTTGCGTGAAAAAGGGACCACTGATGCACGTCCTGTGGTTCGCTGGAGGATCTGTTGCCACACCTTCTGCTTTTTGGACAGTGGGATATAGTGTTGCTGGCCATGCTGGCAGTCAAGTAGAGCAGCGTGCCATGATGGATGGACATCGAGGATATAAGGCTGTGCCAATGGAGGACGCAGTGCCTGGTGGTGCGGATTGTGGAAGAGGGTGGCCCGTGTTTGAGCCACTCGGTTTGGCTGGACGAGCCACAATCCATCGATTGTGACTGGAGGTGGAGGCCCCACTACAAATCGCATCCCATAGGGGACCGGTTATGGCATGGATTCTGCATCCTAGTTGGGAGGTGCAACCTGGCAGCCTGATGCGGTCGGGTCATGGGCCGGTTGGCTGAGCCCCCAGCGGGCCGAACCCGCACCGATGCTTCGGAACCACCCCAATCAGTCGGACCCACACCGATGGGATATACCAGCCCCATCAAGCTAGAACCATCCCATTCGGTCCTGTCTAGACTAGACCGGGTCTCCAGATGACCTGATGGGCTGGACGCTCTACCAAACCGAGTCGTGTCCAGCGAGGCCCATTGGGCTTGGACCATTGGATAGACCGGACCGGACTAACCCAGATCCATATGGGGTAAGTTTGAGTCGGTTAATTTTTAAACCAGGGTTTTTGGGACCCCAGGGTAAGGTTGGTCAGGTCGGTCCGACCAATTCAGACATGGCCCAGACGTAACCAACTCCTTTTTACAAAAAAGTTACGATCTCCTAGACTGGGTGTCCGAATGAGGCATCATATGTGGCACAAGGACCCCTAGGACGACGTGGTCATTATGAGATAATTTAAAAGAGATTCAGTAGGGGTTTTCATATGTCCAGTTTCGAGTGGATTCGAATCCTTTCGGACCCTTTTTACTAAATCACATGTATATTGAAAACCATGTGTCAGATTAAGGAACCTTTAGTAGTATTGGAACCATCTCATCAAGGCTGAATATTCAGATTTCTATATAGAGACTTTAATAGAATTTTAGATGTGGAGAACTATGTACATAATAGTGCGATTGGCTATGACATGAGGACACCTGCCTTTTGACTTGGTACGACTCGACTATGGCCCAACAGTAATCACTTATACGTGGAATTGCTTGTCCGTGGTGGGAATAACATCTCCATTAAATTGTACGACCATGTTACATGATGAGGAGTACCACATATTGACTAGATTATTGGAAACCACTTTTCATTGCCATTGGAGACACATGGTGGGAAGCACATCTCTGTGACTTAGCAGGTCCACTGTATGCGGAGGAGAGGTGTACCAAAGTAGTACACGGTTAGTGGAAATAACTTATTCAGGAATTGGAAGACCCATTGTACTCATTATAGGAGGATTTCCCCAGTAGTTGATGTTTTCAATGGTGTGATTGATTTTTCCACTACCAATATACTAAAAATATCCATATTGAGAAATGTCATGTGTTTTGTTCATTACATTGAGGATTGTTGTGTAGTCTTTACATTTTGTTTTTGGGTACAAAATGAGTACTTTATTACTCACCACTATACAGACATCGCCATCTCCAGTCATGTCTGGTGTAGACTATCAATGATTCGACAGAGACTTTGTTGGACCATGACCTAGAGGTGATCAGGGGGACGAGAATGACAAGCTCTTTGACCGAGGACCTAGTGTCCTTGGACAATGAGGGACCCAATAAGAATTGGTAGACAAGCCATTATACTTCAAATTCTAGTATAGAGACTATTCTCTTGACCGTGTGGGGTTTTCAATAGATGGCCATCAGAGTTTCCTTTTTTCTACTCATTGTTTTTAGTTCATTGTTGGGATTGAATTCTGGCCCACATACGCCCAGTTGTACTTGCACTCATCTTGATTTTAGTGGTACTTGTTTTCCCCTTTAAGTTAGTTGGGATGTGGTTTTGGTTGTGTGTACATGTACTCAGGAAAATTCCTATAAACTAACTGGTCGATGCCTTTAACACATGTTTCTAGCCCCTGGCCTTTGGGAAGCAGTCTTGGTGTAGTCATGGCACAGGCCCCAGGGGATGGGTCTTGACACTATTAAATTTATAATTTATTATGATAGTAATCAAATGGATTCTAGAATGGTGGATATTAAATACATTTATTAAATTATTAAAATATATATTTTAAACATGTTTATTAGTTTCATATTTATCTTAACTAATATAAGAATCATTTAAATGAAAATAAATTGTTTCAAATAAATGGTACTTTTTCAAAAACATGTTTTAATCGTACATTGGATAAATAATCTGTAATTAAATTCTAATCACCTGAGAAAAAATTATTTGAAAAAATAATGTTCATTTATTTAATCATAATATGTAATAAAAATTTGGGTGAATATTTTGATTGTTTATGAGAAGTTTCATTTTATAATTAATAGAAAAGATAAAAAAAATCATTTTAAAAATCATTTTTTAAATAATTTATTTTGATAAATTATATTTTTAATTGTGTATAATAAAAAATTATTTCAGTTTTTTATTAATTCATACAACTCAGGTCATTGTAGAGATTTTAATTTTGAATATTTATATAAACAACATTTCAACATTTCAACGTTTTCACTATAGAAACATAACATCTCATCACATTTGTGGGATTAATTTTAAATTAAACCATTCCACCTCTTTGATTTGAATTTAAAAAAATAGGTTCCATATTTAGAATCTTAATAATTTCTAATTTCTAATATAGTGAAAATAATTTACTACCAAATTGAATTTTAAAAACAATAAAAATTAATTCACACAGTTTAGGTTAGAAATTGGTCAAATTGGGGATTTATAAAAGATAGTTGGGGTTAAAATGACTTAAATTCTTTTCCAAGATCCATTAGTTTTCCAAATTTATAAACGTATGACATTAAGATATATTTCATTTATTTTTTGGACACCTATCCATGAATGTTTTATATTTTATTGTTTATGTAAATAAATAAGTCAAATAACGAACCATTCAAACATTTAATTTCTTCAAGGAATTATGATGGAGAAAACAACATAGTTTTAATTATCAATATTATTTGGAAATATAAAGGATTTATATTATCATTTTAACATTTATATAATTTTTATATATGAAATAATTACGTCATATTCCTATGAAATTCTTAACCACTAATTATTTAGTTAATAATTGAATAAATTTAACGGAACTAAAAAAATAAAAAGTTAATTATATTGAATGAATTATTGTGTTCTATTAATTTTTTAGATTAAAATATATTTTTTCACATGTGTTAAAATAATTTATTCGAATAAAATCACTTTATTGATATTTTTTAATTTAAATTAAATTATTTAAGTCAAAATTGAAATCAATGTTATTTTAAAATATATTAAAATTCATTAAATGATTTAAAATTAATAAAAATAACCACCTTATCCTTATGATTTTTGAGTTTTAATAAATAGAAACTATGGTCCATTCATGGTAAATTATTCTTTTATATTATATATGTTGACCTGTAATTGGTAATACTATATTAGCACAGTTGAGGATAAAGGACAGTTTTTCGATGTTACAAGAGCTTGTGTTAAAATTAATTTCCAACGAACATTGGATTTATATATTATAAATTAGATATCATGTAGAGAATTAATTTTTCAATATTATATAATAATTATCAATTTATTTTAGTCATGATGATTAAATTAACATGTTTTCAATACTATTTACTATATTGAAAATTCAATTGTTAATAAAATGAGTATTTTCAAAATTTAACTCCTCATCAACAAGAAAATGTCATTCACTCCATAACTTATTCACAATGACCATCAACATTTTTATCCACCAATAGCTACCAATATCACTTCCCAACACCCCTCCCATAACACTTTAATTCTTATTTATCATAGAAATACATTCTTCAAAGTCTTAAATTCAATCCTAATGAGGATTCTCTATGAAAAAGTAATGTTCTTCAGTGATTTTCTTTATTTTAGTTTATTCTAAACCACCTTATAATTTAATTAATACAGAATAATATATAAATTTAATTATATTTAATATAGTGGTATTTTTATATTATGTAAATTTTATAAAAATATGTGTCATTATATGAAATGGGTTATGAAATCATTGTTCATGTGTTTGGCAGATAACAATCTGGTGAACCAACTCCAATCATTTTTCCATTTACACCTCTCAATGTAGTGTATGACGACTTGTCTAAAAAATATTGAAATAATAATCATTGAATATTTAAACATATTGATTCATTATATCATATATATCATGTTACATTCTATCCCATATATGAATCAATTACATCACTCTTGTGTACGAGGGATTATTGCCTCGCGGTGCGATCTGATTCGAATTTCAATGAAGTTCTTCATGGAATATTAAAAAAATAATGATGATTATTATATTTGATATAAAAAACATAGTTAAATTATTTATTTCATATTTTTAATTTAATAGTGATAATATATATCTTTTTATTCCATTCTTTTTCACTAGAAAAATGATATTAACATAATTTGTGTATGTATGGTCATCCACCTATATAAAGCAATGTGACTCCATTTTCATAGACATACCCCATTGATGATATATCTATGTGCATAATATTTTATTTGGGATATTATGTTCATTATATAATGAATATATATTCCTCATATTTTGAGATAATGTTTATTTTAAAATGGAAACATCACTTATGCATACATATGACATCTCATGATCGTGAAAAAAAATACTTTATCTTCCTTATCCATCATTCATGATGGGTTTCAGTGTAAAATTAATGTAAAATATGATAATTATTCCATAATTATTTTTCATTATAATATGTAACTATAAAATATATGCAAGAATGTGATCTTTTATAAAGAAACAAAAATGAGAAAAAAGGGCAACTAACACCTGAAATAATGAAAATAACAAGATATTATTAAGGAATAGGAAAAAAGTTATTACAAATGGATCATATATGATATTATAATTAATAATATGGTCATTAAAGAAGTTAATAGAGGATTTATTACCCAAATACAAGAGATTAAATAATATTTACCAAAATAGGGCGAATTGTAATAAATTTCCTATTTGAATTTCCATTCATTGGATCAAACTTCATCATCATTGATTATGTAATTATAATACTTTTAGAATAATTAATTTTATTAACATGTTCTTTTATTCTATTTTTTCAATATTTATATTTTAAAGAAGTTATTTATTAATTTATTAACTCTCATTTCATGTTAATTTTCATTATAATGTATTATTCTATAATCTCATTGTAATCGAGATTGTTTACTACAGAATTTCAGAGGAAGGAATTTTTTTGTAAAATTACTTAGAAAAAATTTTCATTTTAATCTCATACAGTTTTTATATATATTGTAATCTAATAATACCATTTCCAATACTTTGGTAGTTTAATTAGGTAAAAAATTGTTTTAAATGAAATCTTACAACATTTCTCTCTTTGATTAGAAATATTTATTTTTCCAAATCTATGATTTATTTGAGTGTATTGAAAACATAACCTTTTATAAATGATTTATCTATTCCCTTTTCAACCATTTTTACTCTTCAAAACATGTTTCAAAATGGGGATTGTGATTTTGTAAAATTATTCCCATTGGTGTTTTATAGAAAATACAAACAGAATATTATTTTTGTCTTCTGAACAAGTTACTTTCTTAATTTTTATATTTTTTAAAGTAGTGTTTTTGATTAATTTTATAATGTTTAATTTATTACCAAACTCATGAGAATCAATTCCCAGATTGTTTCATTTCATTTTTAAGTATATATTTTCTTTGAAAATGTTTTCAAAGTTTATTTTCAATGAAATGTATTTTCAAAAGTGTATTACAAAATGAAATATATATTTTCGTAATGAATGATTTTAACGATATTTTTATAGTATTTATATTAATAAATTCCAAAAAAATGTTATTTTTTCTCTAATGGGTAATTTTTTTTGATATCATCTTTATTCTTCCTCTAGAGATCTTGTTTCATGTTGAATACTAAATGTTTTTACATTATAATCATAGATTAATAATTATAGTCATCAAAATTTCGTCAAATTAGAAAATTTATTTTAGAAATTGAACAAACCCAAAATGAAAATATTATAAATCATGGACATGTTAATTCCCTAAACCATATAATATTTTATCACATGATGTTTACATTAATAGTTATTTAATCAATTGGGGAAACAATTATAAGTATGTAACCATTACCCAAAATATATATTTAAGGATAAATATCATTTTTTATAAATAAATTAAATTATATGATGTATGAAAAATTCATTGGAAATGATATATATGGGTTGAGGAACAACTATTAGTATCCCATCAATGCATCACTAGTCACATGAGAAAAAATTAGTTGGCCAACCCCAATGAATTGGTAACTAGTATTTTTAAATTGACTTTTTAACATTATTGAATGTAGTATTTTCTAAAACGTATTGTGGAAGTTCTTAATTAAAAATTTATAATGTTCTTGGGAACATGATATATAATAATTAAGCATTTCCTTCATTTCAGTGTTTATTATTATCCCTGATATTTTCTCAATGATATTATTTATAGTAGCATTTCATTCAATTAATTTGGATTAAATGGAATGTGTTTTAACTTATTTACCTTTCAATATTGATTTCAATTTATCCCATGTAGATAGTAATGTTTTCTAAATGAATGTGTATTTAGTTGTCTACCATTCCATATTTAGTATTCTTACTCATTCATGATAGCATCTAATGTGTTTAAAACTTACAAAAAATTTATCACACAATTATTTTTTACACTTTCTAAGGAATACATGATTTCTGTTATGTGTGGTATGAAATTATAATCTACATAAAGAAATTTCATTCTAAAAATTATTTTTTAATTTTTTTTATAGACATGTAATGCAAGACATATGTATTAATCTAGTTTTCCAGAAATTATAAAAAAATCATGACAATGGGATGTGATTACAAATATATTAGGTAATTTTCAAAACAATTTTTATTTATCATTTACAAAGATGGTGAAAGCTCTTTATATTTTCTTTTCTGAATTAGGAAAAATTCTATCATACATTAAGTGAAAAAGGAATGTTCTATTTTTACATTTATAATGTAAAACCATATGATTTTGTCATTTTTTTCAAAATATAATTACTCATTTGATATTTTACCTTACATAAAACACTATGTTTATCATTTATTACACATGGTGCTAAATTTATTTTAGTTTACTCACAATTCCGTGTTTTATTATGGTACACACTTCTGTGGGTTTAAATAAAACATGACATTCTAATTATATATTATTATTTAATATGATTTTTATCAATGATCCAATTGAATTTAGGTTATGAAAATAATTATATAAATTTATATGTTTTATATTAAATATAAATTTGTATAGTAATCTTTTTTGTAATGGGATATGTGTAACACCCCGAGATTTTATTTGAAATATTCTTTTTAATTTTATTGATGTCTTGTGTTTTACGTTAAAATAAAAGAGTCTTGCACAACACACAACCCTAACATGGATGCATTACACGCAATCGCGACCTTACTCGATTGCATGTGTAGTACGCAATACCGAGTTTCACTAAACGATATATTATTATAATATTATTATGAACTAGCCGTTATGAATATTAATTCCCACTTATTGAGATTTTATATATTTTATATTTCAAAACGGACTTCATTTTTGGATTCGGAATATCTAAATTAGCTTAGGGTAAAATTTTGGTACTTTTTGGATAACATTCATATTCTGATGAATAGTGAAAATTACTAAATTTTAATTAAAAAAAACATTTTTAATCGAAATAATTAATAGTGATAATTTATTAATTTGAGTGGTATTAAAGTATATTTAGAATATATTTTTACATTTTAATACAATATTGGTCATTGGATGTAATTTCACATTTAAACCAGATATAAACAAGTGTCAATCTTTTGATAGTTATTATCTCTTAAAAAAACGCTATTTGTTTTGAGGACGAGAATTAATCTTTAAATTAGTTAATGTAACTGATATGTTTTGATTTTGATAAAATATACATCATTTTTGAATTCATAATATCAAATATATCATAGGCCTAATTTTTGGTATTTTTTTGGAAACTTTCATTTTTTGATGAATAGTGAAACCAATAAGTGGTAGTTAAAAAAACCGAATTTCTCATAAAACATAATTTTATCGCTTCTAAGAGTGGTATTTCAAAAATCAGAGATACACTATTAATATCAAGGACTAAAATGTGGTTCAATGAGATGAAAATAATTTGTGGTGAATAGTAACTTTTTTACTTTTTTTAACACGGTTTAAAGTAAATATGGTAATTAAGGTAAAAGTGATATTATTATTACCCTAACACATGTCCTAATTCTATTGGATAAGTATAATTCAACCAAAAAAACATTAGGAATAAAATATGACCATTTAGGCCCACTTGGATTAGATTAGGAAATTTATTATCAATTTATTTAATGAAGGGTTAAAATAGTTAAAATCAATGTCTAATAACTAAATCATTTTTAATATAGGGTTATACAAAAGATAAATTAGACTACAAATATTCATTAGAAATATAAAAAGATTTCATACATAATGGTATTTTATTTTTAATTTTTAGATTTAAAATAGTTTAATTTATTTATGATACTATGATGATGTCGTAATTATCCTATTAATGAAATATTGACATAATTGATGTTATAAATACCCAAATAAATATAATTTGAGACTTTTTATTAATTCAATTAATTTTATATGTTAATATGACATTTTTTTATTGATTTAATTAATTTTTTTCGAACTAATCATTCTGTTATGATTTTCAAAAAAATCAATTACCAAATATTGTCAAAATTGACATAAAATAGTTTTTAAAACAAATATTATATTATTAATTGTTATTATGTTCCTAAAAATATAAGGTTCGGCCAAGATACTTAAATCATGATATTTTTATCATTAATGGGCCAATTGGGGGTCTCTGGGATGTATATGGTATGTTTATTAACTATATAATATAAAAATAAAAAGTGACATGGTAAATGTCAATCTAATTAATTAAGATTTAAAACTAAAAGATAAGGATAATATAAAGACATAAAGTTGTATAAATTCTATTTTATGATATTATTTCGACCCATCCCCACCTTATATTCTAAATATATCAATTTGGAGCTATTAAATATCGAATTTGGCTTTATAAAAAAAATAATATATTTAGTTATTTCAAAGGTGCCCCTCTCCTCCCTTATAAAAGGGCACCTCCTCCCTCTCTTCCTCACACCACATTGAGCCTTAAAGCTCGTCCAAACCCTGCAAAATTATCTTCTCAACTTCCCTAGAAACATCCTAGAGGTCCTGGTCTTCTTCAAAGACCACTTTTAGTGCGCTAAAAGGAGGTCTCAAAGTGGCGCTTTAAAGAAGAGATAATGTCCATTACCGATTCTTTCAACTTTATTTCATCTCCCACTTCTTCTTCTTAGGTTGTTTCATTATGAAGTAATAAAATAAGTATCATTCATATACTGATATGTTATTATAAGTATGAAACAACCCTATTTCACCATCTATCCATCCTACGGAAAATGAAATCACCGCGCGTGCGGACGTACGAAATACCGTCTCCACGCCGTGGTGTAATCTATTTTCCACCACCACCTTACTTGGATGGGTATAATGGTGAAAATAATAAATATATATGAATATTTTAAAGTTATATTTATTCTGTAATAGTATACATACAATTCAATAAAATTCCACGATCATGGGAACAATATCATCGCTTGTGTGTACGTACGGAATACCATCTCCACGATGCGATGAGATTCGTTCTCAATGATTAACCATTCATAAATGATTATAAAGTATATATAATAAGTAATCATGGAATGATACTAGATTTATGTATATATATATGTATGTCATCCAATTAATTCAATTCAATTTAATGAGGAAACGAAAACAACGTTCATGCGTAAGTAAGGCCTACCGTCTCCACGAACGGTGTATTTCTTTCCATTTATCGATCTATTATATATATGTATATATATATTCTGAATATATATTATATATAAATCATGTTTTACATTCTGGATGTAGGTAATCATGATCTATGTAATGATATGAATAATTACAAGTTAAAACACGAACGACAAATGAAACGATTTTACCCAAAAATCCACATTAACATGAATTTACAAAAGAATGGGTAATATAAAGTCATAAGTGAACCATATATGATATAATAACAATTAATATGATTTTGTAATAACTCAATGACATTATTTAAATCATTATACCGGAGGTTTGGATACATATGAAGCATATTGGACCTATGGTAAGGGATAATTTTGCAAATCTCATTTTTATCCGAGATTGTTTATTCGTAAGTTTTTACTGGGGATACTGTTCTCATCCATGTCCATTTTCCTAAAAATGGTTTCATGTATGTTTATTGTCCTTTTTACCCATTTTTTACTTTTAATACATGGTATGTATGGAATCTTTCTTTTATGAGGTACTTTTTGACTTTTCCGACCAAAGTATGGGAAGAGTGTTTTTTTAACTTATACGGCATGAATGTATTTTTATGTTTTTATAAAGACTTATTTTCATGAAGCTTCCTCCAAAATATTTCATGACTATTTTAAACAAAATAATTTTCTTTTAAAATTGAATGGAATTTTGTGAAGAGAAAATGATTTTCAAGGTGAAAGGATATTTTCCTCAAGAATTCATTTCAAGTGCTTTAATAAAACCATTTTCCATCTAAGATGACATTATTTCATATGTGTATGTTTCAAGTATAATTTCTCTATGATTTACATGGTTTCACTTTTGTTATTATGAAATGATATCCATTAATTTTATATGGATTATTTGATGATGGGATGATGTTTATGAAACCCATTTTATTTATTGGGTTATTATGAATGATGTATGTTTATTTTGTGGCACAAGTAAGAAGGATTTCAATATGAGATTGGTGGGACCTATATCTCCCTCTAATGCATTGCGTAAAGATTTATATCTCATGAGATAAACATGGATGGAATGGTAAGTTAATCTGGTTCAGTAATACATGACTGGAACGAGGAGTGAACTCGATTCAGAAAGGGACTTCGTCCACTAAGATGGTCTTGGTAGCAATGCCTTGACTACAATGGAAATCATATCATGTGCTTAATGGATTCTACAATTACATTTTTATTCCAATGATATTTGATTTTGATTTATATTCCATTATGATCTATTCCTTATGTAATCCATGATTTATGTGTTTTCTCAAGATTTTGATGTTTAAACGTTATGTTCATGCTTTTATGTTCAAATGTATATGGTATGTTTTATTTTATCCGTGCTTACCCTTACTGAGCATTTGAGCTCACCCTTTTTATGTTTTACTTTCCCCTAGGATTAAAATGAAGGTTTTAGGTAAGGAAAAAAATTGGAAGACCTGTATGGGAGATTTTTACTATCTTTCAACATGATTAGAAGTTTACGTTACATGTTTCCAAAGACACTAAACTATTACGATCCTTGTATGTCTGTTTTTGTTATGTAATAAGCATTATTCAAAAGTAATGTAATATCTATGTAAGTCAAGCTTCGGGTCTCTATAGTTGGTATCAGAGGAATGGTTTAGTCAACCTTTGGAAACATGGATGCGAGAACTTTAGTGAGATCCCTAGAGATATTTATAACGTATGACTAGGGATGTCCCTAAGGTTAAGTATCAGTATAGTTTATAGTCCTGGAATTGTGCTAACGATATTAGAATTAAACCTAAGATGTTAGATATTTAAGTTACTCCCCCATTACTATGTTGTTTTCCCTAGCATGACTTTTTCCTCTCACACTATTCTTTTTGGGTTTTAGAAAATGGCTGGAAACAGGATGATTCACGATAATTGAGGATATGATAGACAATGGAATGATTTTCTTCATGAGAAACCAAAGGAAACGTGATATGGAAGTCCAAACATCGTTATTATGACTAATAAACAATCTCATAATATGGTCAACAATCTCAACTTTGGTAAGTTTCCCGGCTCTGATAATAAGAGAAAGATGGAGTTTCATGATGATCATAGAGGAAAGAATGTTCAATTTCCCTCAAGTAAATCATGTGGGAAGAGGCATCAGGGAGATTGTTTCAATGGAACTGGAAGATGATTTGGGTGTGGAAAAGAAGAAAACAAAGCCAGTAAGTGAAAATGAAAATGTTTAGTTAACACCATGGACAAGGGTAATGGTATTGCTACGTCATCAACAATGATTAGATGTTTTATATGTGGAATGTATGAGCAATATGCAAACCAATGCCCTAATGGAAAATATCATGAAGAGAATCAGCATGGTCATATGGGTAGTATTTATGTGGATGATGATAAGGAGACTAAAAATGATATATGATCTGAAAGAAATGTTGAAGCTCCGTCAGTTGTTTTAGAAGGTAGTGGAATGATTACATGTTTATCGAGAGTTATGTTGTATCGTTATTGGTACTATGGAATAAAGAATCATCTAAGGATTGTTACACTATTATTTTTCCTAAAAGTATTTGAAAGTATACGTGGAATGGTACCAGTAACCAAGGAAGGTTATTCAGATATTTTTGTAAAGTAGATGATATGCGCATAATGAAGGAATAAGAATATAATGAGAGGTTTGATTGTATTCATGAGCTCATCATTGATATAAGGAATATGTTATATCATGGTTTGAGTATATAGAATTATGAGTATTTTTGAATGTATAAGTGTTAACTTTTATCTACATTCATGTTTTCACTAAGGTTCAATGGGTAATCAATTTTCAAGACAATACATGATTAAGGCCTTCGAATGTTTGGAATGTGACAAACAAGACATATCTTGTGATATATGGGGATCAACGATGGGATTAAATCTCTGGTAATCATTTTCACTATATTATGAGAGTGGACTGTAGTATTATGGATAAGCCCAAAGATAGGAATGTATTATGTTGGACACAAGTTAGTATTGTTTAAGCATAGAGGATTTTTCGATATTATTGATGGGATGTTATAGTAATATAGTTTTAGAAAAAGGACAACGTGCAGGACGGGCGACAGCCCATCGCGTCGGACAAGGCTGTGGGAATCGAACCCACAACCGAAGTGAGACTGGACTTTACCACCTACCACTGGCCTACAGGAAGTCCCTAGTTAGTAGAAACTAGTTTCATTTTATTAAGAGGAATTCTCTATGAAGTATAAGTTCATTTTTGGAACCATATATGATTAATCTAACCATAACATGTAGCTATAACTTTTGCTAGCCATTTGTTTGAAACAGATGAAATGACCCATCATTCTATCACATAATCTACTAACACATTATGAATAAAAAATTCATCTTCATTTCATTAAGGGATGAAGTGTAAATTTTTCAATTCACGAACAACAGTGATATTGTACCGAAATCATGTAAGTATTTCTTTTAATTCATTAACTTTAGGGAAACGATCATGAAAAACAAAAATGTTGTCCTAGTTACCTTATATCCGATGAATCAGATAGTACCTTAGATCATCACAAATCTATAGCTTTGTGATTATTGTCTTTTTCATAGCCATGTTCTCTACCAGTCTCCATCAGAACATGATGGTTAGTTTTCTCTTCCATATCAATATTTTCACCTATGTTCTCCTATGTGGAAACCTAGAGATTAGTTAATTTGGGTAACTATTATGATTCATAATTTAGTTTTTAAATATTGGTTTTTTTATTCCTTTTTACGATGTGGGTTTCTATTTATGAAACTTTCGAGTAGTAAAAAATTTATAACCCTGACGAATTTTGAGGGGGAAATTCATTTTACGGGGGGTAGAATGTAACACCCTGAGATTTTATGAGAAATATTCTGTTTAATTTTATTGATGTCTTGTGTTGTACATTAAAACAAATGAGTCTTGCACAACATGCAACCCTAACATGGCTACATTACACGCAATCTCGACCTTCCTCGATAGTGTGTGTAGTACGCAATACCGAGTTTCACTAAACGAGATATTATTATAATATTATTATGAACTAGCCGTTATGAATAGTAATACCAAATTTTTGAAATTTTTTAAATTTTATGTTTCATAACGGACTACATTTTTGTATTCAGAATATCGAAATTAGGTTAGGGTGAAATTTTGGTACTTTTCGGATAACTTTCATATTCTAATGAATAGTGAAAATTACTAAATTTTAATTAAAAACAAATTTTTTAATCAAAATAATTAGTAATGATAAATTACTAATTTGAGTGGTTTTAAAGTATATTTAGAATATATTTTTATATTTTAATAGAATGTTGGTCATTGGATTTAATTTCACATTTAAACCAGATATAAACAACTGTCAATCTTTTGATAATTATTATCTCTTAAAAACACGCTATTTGTTTTGACGACGGGAATTAATTTTTAAATTAGTTAATGTAACTGATATGTTTTGAATTTGATACAATATACATTATTTTTGAATTCATGATATCAAATATTGAATAGGCCTAATTTTTGGTATTTTTCTGGAAACATTCATTTTTTGATGAATAGTGAAACCACTAAGTGGTAGTTAAAAAAACTGAATTTTTCATAAAACATAATTTTCCACTTCTGTGAGTGGAATTTCGAAAATCCGAGAGTCACGGTTAATATCAAGGACTAAAATGTGGGTCAATAAGATGAATATAATTTTTGGTGAATAGTAACTTTTTTCTTTTTTTTACCATGGTTAAAAGTAAATAGGATAATTAAGGGTAATAGCGTTATTATTATTACCCTAACACATGTCCTAATTCTATTGGATAAGTGTAATTCGAGCCAAAAAACCATAGGAATAAAATATGACCATTTAGGCCCACTTGGAATAGATTAGGAATTTTTTTATCAATTTATTTAAAGAAGGGTTAAAATTGTTAAAATCAAATTTTAATAACTAAATCATTTTTTATATAAGGTTATACAAAAGATAAGTTCGATTAAAAATATTAATTTGAAAGATAAAAAGATTTCCAACATAATGCTATTTTATATTTAATTTTTAGATAAAAAATAATTTAATTTATTTATGATACAATGATGATACAGTAATTATACTATTAATGAAATATTGACATAATTGATGTTATAAATACCCAAATAAATGAAATTTGAGACTTTTTATGAATTACAATAATTTTCTATATTAATATGACATTATAGTATTGATTTAATAAATCTGTTCGAACTAATCATTCTGTTATGATTTTTTCAAAAATCAATTACCAAATAGTGTCAAAATTGACATAAAATAGTTTTTAAAACAAATATTATATTATTAATTATTATTAAATTCATAAAAATCTATGGTTCGGCCAAGATACTTATATCATGATAGTTGTAGAATTAATGGACCACTTGGGGGTCGCTTCGATGTATATTGTATGTTTATTAACTATATAATATAAAAATTCATAGTGACATGGTAAATGTCAATCTAATTAACTAAGAGTTAAAACTAAGAGATAATTTTAATATAATGAACTAAACTTTTCTAAATTTTATGGATGAGAGTATTTCGACCCATCCGCACCTTATCTTTGAAATATATCAATTTTGAGCTATTAAAAACCGAATTTGACTTTATAATAAAATAATATTTTTAGTTATTCCAAAGGTGCCCCTCTCCTCCCTTATAAAAGGGCACTTCATCCCTCTCTTCCTCAGACCACATTGAGCCTTAAATCTCGGCAAAACACTGCCAAATTCTCTTCTCCACTTCCATAGATATATTCTAGAGGTCCTGGTCTTTTCAAAGACCAATTTTAGTTCCCTAAAAGGAGGAATCAAAGAGGCGCTTTAAAGAAGAAGTAATTTCTGTTACTGATTCTTTCACCTTTATTTCTTATTCGACTTCTTCTTCTTAGGATGTTTTTTTATGAAGTAATAACATCAGTATCACTCATATACTGATATGTTATTATAAGTATGAAACAACCCTATTTCACCATCTATCCATCCTACGGAAAATGAAATCACCACGTGTGCGTACATTCGGAATACCGTCTCCACGCCGTGGTGTAATCTATTTTCCACCACCACCATACTTGGATGGGTATAATGGTGTAAATAATAACTATATATGATTATTGTAAAGTGATATTGATTCTGTAACAGTATACATACACTCCAATAAAATTCCATGATCATGGGAACAATATCATCTCTCGTGCGTACGTACGGAATACTGTCTCCACGATGCGATGAGATTCATTCTCAATGATTAACCATTCATAAATGATTACAAAGTATATTTAATAAGTAATCATGAAATGATACTGGATTTATGTATATATATATATATATATATGTATTTCATCCAATAAATTCCATTCAATTCAATGAGGAAATGAAAACAATGTTCATGCGTACGTACGGCCTACCGTCTCCATGAACGGTGTATTTCTTTCCATTTATCGATCAATTATATATATGATTATTCTGAATATATATTATATATAAATCATGTTTTACATTCTAGATTTATGTAATCATGATCTATGTAATCGTATGAATAATTACAAGTTAAAACAAGAACGAGAAATGAAACGATTTTACCCAAAACGCTACATTAACATGAATTTACAGAAGAATGGGTAATATAATGTCATAAGTGAACCATATAAGATATAATAACAATGAATATGATTATGTAATAACTCTATTACATTATTTTAATCATTATACAGGAGGGTTGAGTACATACGAATCATATCGACCTAAGGTAAGGGAAAATTTTGCAAATCTCAATTTTATCCGAGATTGTTTATTCGTAAGTATTTACTGGGGTTATTTTTCTCATCCATGTCCATGTTTAGAATAAATGGTTTCCTGTATGTTTATTGTCCCTTTTACCCATTTTTAGTTTTACTACATGGTATGTATAGAATCTTTCTTTTATGAGGTACTTTTTGACTTTTCCGGCCAAAGTATGGGAAGAATGTTTTTTTAACTTATACAGCATGAAAGGATTTTTACATTTTTATAAAGCCTTATTTTCATGATGCTTCCTCCAAAATATTTCATGTCTATTTTAAACAAAATACTTTTCTTTTAAAATTTAATGACATTTTGTGAAATGAAAATTATTTTCACGATGAAAGGATATTTTCCTCAAGAATTCATTTCAAGTGCTTTATCAAAACCATTTTCCATATAAGATTACATTATTTCATATGTGTATGTTTCAAGTACAATTTATCTATGATTTACATGGTTTAAATTTTTATATTATGAAATGATATCCATTTATTTTATCTGGATTATTTGATGATGGGATGATGTTTATGAAACCCATTTTATTTATTGGGTTATTATAAATGATGTATGTTTATTTTGTGGCACAAGTAAAAATGATTTCAATATGAGATGGGTGGGACCTATATCTCCCTCCAATGCATTGGGTAAAGATTTATATCTCATGAGATAGTCATGGCGGGAATGGTATGTTAATCTGGATCAGTAATACAAGATTGGAACGAGGAGTGAACTCGATTCAGAAAGGGACTTTGTCCACTAAGATGGTCTTGGCAGAAATGCCTTGAATACTATGGAAATCATATCATGTGATTAATGGATACCACAATTACATTTTTTTATTCCCATGCTATTTTATCATGATTTTTGTTCTATTATGATCTATGCCATATGTACTTCCATGATTTATGTCTTTGCTCAAAAATTTGATTTTTAAGCATTATGTTCATGCTTTTATGTTCAAATGTATATGGTATGTTTTATTTTATCCATGCTTACCCTTATTGAGCATTTGAGCTCACCCTTTTTATGTTTTACTTTCCCCCAGGATTAAAAGAAAGGTTTTACGTAAGGAAACAAAAATTTGAAGATCTGTATGGGAGATGTAGAAGTTCTTTCAACATGATTAGAAGTTTACATTCCAAGTTTCCAAAGACACTAAACTATTACAGTCCCTATGTGTCTGTTTTTGTTATGTAATAAGTATTCCTCAAAAGTAATTTAATATCTCTGTACGTTAAGCTTCGGGTCTCTACAATTTGAATAAATCAAATTTAATGTTTAAAAGATCTTTGTGTCCCATTTTAATTAGAAATATATTTAAAAAAAATATTTATAAATTTAGGAAATAACTTTTAAAAAATAAATATATTTTTCAAAATAATTTTATCAAAATTTTCTTTAGATGAATTTTTGGGTTTTCTAAACAACAATAATTTATTTTGATGAATAGTGAAAAATATTGAAATTTATTTGAAAAATTTCTATCAATGATATCATTTTAAAATTAAAAAATATTTTAATAAAATTTATTCAATTATACATCTGCGAATTCAATATATTTCATTTTATTAAATTTCAAATGGATATTTGATACAAAAACATATAATCTTTTTGTAACATCCCGGTTCTAGGAACCGCCTGAAGGTTCCCCGTATGAGGTTGGTCACATGGTCTCAAGTGCCTTTCCCCGAATTCCAGATGCTACCGACTAGAATCAATATCCATGATTGTGATACATTGGAAACTTTTCCCTCATTTTTAGGGTAACATAGTAGAAGTAAAATATATAGCAATAGCGGAAGTAATAAAACAAGCAATAAATAAACTTTGAATGTAGTAAACAACTGGAGAACACACATATATATGTTGCTTGATTCATATGCATATGAAAGGTTCCAAACAAATCACAATAGTGGAATATAGTACTAAAACCAAGTACAAAAGAAAATCCAGTAACAAGCTACACATCATCGCAAGCCCTGACGTGGTCCAATGCTCCCCAGCTCCACATCAATCAAGTACCAGATGTAGAAGGGAATTTTACCTTGTCTATACCTACAACAATATAATCTGTTTGGGCCTAAAAGAATGACCCAAATATGGTGTGAGACTTATCCCAATTATAAACCACCCAAAGTTATGTGCCTAACAGTCAGAGATTATATATGAAATTTAATAAGAAAAAAACATGATGTGAACCCAGAAGTACTCAAAATGTAAAAAGTCTTACAATTTCATTTACCAACATTTACATTTATGTTTTTAATAAATCGAAAAAAATACAAGCAACCATCTGGTTAGTTCTCAGTGCCTAACCCCTATGGTTTACATTACAAGAAAAAATATAACAATGTCTCTCTGTGGAAGCACTCACCATTAGTTCTCCATATTGTCATGTCTTTTCAAAGACTCTCTGAGGAAGCACTCACTATCATTTCACCCTATAGTCATTTAACGTTAAATTATAGACACTCTAAGGAATCACTCTATATCAATTCTTCATGTGGCCTCAAAACATATCTATCGACCCTCTAGTAGAGAACTCAATGTCATTCCCCAATATGGTCTTGGATCATGATAATTGTAATAGACACTATGGGAAGGCCCACAATGTCAATTTCCCATATGGACTCCCTACACTTGATTCCCAGAGCCACGTGAAAGCAATCGTGACCAAATGATAACTAGAAGCCAAAGTAAACCTCTCGAACTTCTTGGAAAAAACAAACTACGACATTACATAGCATGTTAGATAAAAACCACGCCCTCCTAATAATACTAGGTATACGAATAAAGAAACAGCCTAACCAGAAGGGCTAGACCAAACCGTCCAAAAAAATAAAACATGAGACTAAAATCCATAGCATGGCAATGAGAGCAATATTCTCAACAATTAATCTCTATCTAATCAAATAAGGCATAGAAGATAAAAAGGGGCTTATTCCATATACACACAATTCCCCAAGCAAGGGTATTTGGAACATTTTCACATATAACTAAATGATTAGCTATAAAAAGGAACAAACCACTACCTCGACATCATGAGATAGATATAAATGAACCATAGGCCTTGAATGACCATAGATTTCTAAAGATATACATAAACTCTTAAGATGTTCAGTTGAGGATATCATGTAGAAGAGGATAAATCAGGAGATGATGTTCATGATGAATACAGAACTCATCGACAAAATTCCAATGCAATGGACGACGGTCGATTCAGAGAACATATGGTATGTCAGGTGTTCAGAGAAGATCTATGACTGTACGGATGCACCTGAATGATATAGTTCAAGAAGAAGGGGGTTCTGTCTCTCTGATGCATCCCCTGTCCGATTAATGAAAAAAAAGAAAGTACATGGCATGTTATTTATAGGTACAAAATTTTTACATTCCTTTTTCAAACTCCACTTTAAGCGTTCTTCATGTCACCACAAACATCCATGTACTCGGCTACTACCATGCCTGTACACGGTCACTCGTGGAAACCGATAACATGGCGTGTACTTATAAATACACATCGTGTACTCCTAAATTTTTTAGAAACTCCACACTTTCCTCACTGACAACCAGAAAAGAAAAACATACATAAAAAGAGGATCCCAGGTTCTTACAATTATCACCCCTTGAAGAAAATTTTCCCAGAATTTCCCTAGGAATACATTTTAAAAGACGAAACCTCAAATAGTTATGACCACTAAGATCATACATCAACATATCTCTCTCGGGTCTGGTCTTGTACTCGCCTCTACTTCCATATCACTCATACAAGTGGAAAAGACCGACCACTGATAACCTTCACACACTGATCAACAAAATATATCGGATCCTCTTTAAATGATGTGTCCACATTGAGCTCAACCTCCTAGGGTAAGAAAACATGATATGGTCCTGAGAAGTAATTTCGAAGATGAGAAATGTGGAATAATTCATGCATAACTCAGTACCTTTTGGATAATTGCATCATATTGGAAACTATAACAACTCTCCCAAACACCTCCGATGGCCCAACGTATTTCAGTGAAATCTTACCATGTCTCCGAATTCTCTTTTGTCCCAACCTTGGTGTGACACATAGAAAAACGGGATCTCTAACCTCAGCCTCCTGAGGTCATCTCCCTCAATCAGCATAAGACTTCTATCCAGACTTTTCATTAGCAATCCTCTTTCAAATCAACTTAAAATGCTCTGTGGTCTCCTTGAAAATCCAAGGTCCCAACACAGCTTCCTTTCCTACCGCCCTCTATAATAATAGTGATTGGCATGACCTACCGTACAAAGCCTCATATGGTTCCATATGAATAGTTTCTTCAAAACTATTATCATTGGAAAACTCCAAAAGAGGTATGTGCTTCTCCCACAAACCTCCAAAATCCAGGATACAATATCGAAGCATGTCCTCAGGCACCTGAATCATATGCTCATACTGGCCATCTATCTGGGGATGGTAAGCTGTACTCAGAATTACATGTGTACCCAAAGCCCTCTATAACCCCTTCCATACCCGAGAAGTAAAATGTGCATCCCTGTTTGAAACAATGGAGTGTGGAACCCCATGTAAATGCACAATCAATCAGATATAAAGTCTTCCCAGCTCATCAATGTTGAATGTCTCGTTGATCGGAAAGAAGTGAGCATCCATTGCGAGTATGTCTATGAAAACCCATACAATATCATTCCCTCGAGGTGACCACAACAAACCAATACTAGAATCCATCAGAACATCGTTCCACTTCATCTTGGGAATGGGTAACAGCTTCAAATCCCTACTGGTCGCAAATGCTCTACTTCACCTACTAACAGGTGGAAATGATCACGATAATACCAACAAGATAACTCTTTATTCCTGGCCTCCAATACTGATAGTGTAGCTCACAATACATCTTGGTGACACAGGGATGAACTATTCAAAATGAGGAATGGAAGTCCTTCTTTGGCTCCCCGTGTATATATGCTGACAACCATACATACCCATGAAAATGAAAGATCTGACCCTCACTTATGTCCCATTTAGGTATATGTTCCTCTCCATACACACTATTCCATAGGACTAGGCATCTTGAATCTTATAGCTGCATCATTCATAGTCGATCATGAATAGTAGAGGTAACAACTACTGAAGAAAGAAACTTTTTCAAATGTCTTTCCTGCACCTCAAAATGCATCTTAGAGAATAAGGCTATAAAATGCCACTCATTGATAGCCTATTGATCCTCTGGTATCTGAGTCCTCCAGCTAAGTGCATCAGCCACATCATTTCCTTTCCCTATCGTGTATGCCTGCTCAATGTGGGAAGACTGAAGGTACTCAACCCACCTTTACTGTATCAAATTCAGCTAATGCTGAGTGAAAATATACATGAAAATATTGTGGTAGGTGAAAACCAAAAAATTCTCTCCGAATAGGTAGTGCCTCCAATAACGTTATGTATGAACCACTACAGCCAGTTCGAGATAATGCGTCAGGTAGTTCCCCTCATATGGCCTCATACTCCAAGACTCATACACAATGACTCCTTCCCCCTTCATAATCATTGCTCCCAGCCCAATAACTGATGCATCACAGTACATTATATATTTCTTTCCATAATCTAGAAATATATCTATCAGTGTTGAAGTCAACATACCTTTCATATCCTAAAAGACTAACTCATAAGAATCTGACCAAAAGTTCTTCACACCCATCTTAGTCAGACCTTTCAGTGCCCCTGCTATGCATGAGATTTCCTATTTGAAACGTCTGTAGTAAAAATCCATCCCTAGAAAACTTTTCACCACAATTACGTTATTCGAATTTTCAATCAAAAAACTTCTCTCACATTCTCTGGGTCTACTGATACTCATATCTCTTATATAACATGACCCCATAATTGAATCTGGTTCATCCAAAATTGGCATTTTGAAAGCATAACATATAACTGATGTTATCTCAGTGAACTCAATAAAATCTCAAGAAGGGTAGGATGGTCGTGTCTAGTGTAATAGTACACCATGATATCATCCATGAAGACTACCATGAAGAAATACATGTATTTATGGGACACTCATTTTTTAGTTCCATGAAGATAGATGGTGGGTTCGTGAGACCCCATGGCATAAACACAAACTATTATAGACCATAACTACTCTAGAAGGCTATGATTGGTATATCAGAGGGTATTACTTGAAACTAATAGTATCCAGACCCCAAATCAATCTTTGAGAACACCTAGGCTCCTCGAAGATGAATAAAGTGATTATCAATTCTCGTAAAGGGATATCAGTTCTTTACCATCAAATGGTACAACTTCCAATAATCCACACAAATTCTCATGGTGCCATCCATCTTCTTCGAAAATAGGAAAGGAAAACCGCAATGATAAGTACTGGGTCATATGAAACCATTTTCCTACAGCTCCTCCAATTTCTTATTGATCTCATATAACTCTTGTTTACCAATACTATAAGGAAGAAAGGACACTAGAGCTACCCTTGGTAATTACTAAATTGAAAATTCCACATCTCACTCCAGAGGAAAACCTGAAAAGTTCTTTGGAAAGAAGTCTCTAAAATAATCCACCATTAATGGAATGTCAATCATTGAATCCCCCTAATAATTGAGATATAGACTTGAAATCTGGGCTATAACTTCTCCCAACCCATGATGCTCGGGTCCCTCTATACTCGCATGGACATCCCATTATACCTTTGAAAGAAACGGTCTTCCCTCGGGTGATGTGAAACTCACCCTACGACGATATAAGTCAACAATACCCTATGTGGGAAATAATGATTACATTCCTAGAATTATACCATAGACTTCCATCTCTAGGATAGAGATGTCCCAAAAGAAGTGACACCCACCAACCTATAGGGGGAACTCTATTCACTATTTTTCACTAGCTGTTCTTGTACCCAACAAACTGTCTAGTGTTCTGATATCAATACCGGAAATGATACAGAGACCACGACACTCCACAATAGAAAAAGATATAATGATATGGGAATTGCATGTATTTAAAAGAGAAGAAGCTAAAACAGAGGCATCTAGGATCATACCTCGAACAGTAGAGGGTCTGGGATCCTACTGAAGCTAGTTCTGCTCCACTATAAAAGTCTGACCAACACCACAGCCATGTGACCCGACCTTCCAACTCAGAGCTAACCCACTATGTTGTTGCAGAATTTATGGCAACTAGAAACCCCGACCATGACCTCCACCTTTCCCCAGACAGCTAGAAGGACACTAGTTCCATGAATAATACGAAGTGGATAATGATTATCCTGAACGATGTGTTATATAAGAACCATTTTCACTAGCAGCTGGAGAGAAAAACAGAAAGATATGTTGAAGAGGACCCATATTTCCATAAGATCAGCACTCCATAAAATATCTCATGAAATAGGGCTTAGTATGCCTGACCTTCCCTCACTGGTAGCATACAACCTGGATCCTTGATGGTGTATCCCAACTACTCAGATATCCATAGGTAGACTCTACATAGTGTTTCCTACTATCGGCTAGAGAAATACCAACATTTTATACTAAACAGCCTTAGCCACAACCCCATAATCCCTTAGCATGCGCTACATGATGAGCACCTAATTGAAAATAGAGGTGATTTATATCATCATAAAGATGTTCTCCTGAGATTGGATAACTTGCCAGAGACCATCCTCAAACATCATTGCAAGGAATAACTCATCCTCCACAGAAAGGGGTTAAAGAGATAAAGCTCTCAGAAGAAAAAATAATACTCCATGAATGAAAGAGTACATTGCTCTTAACTCATGAACACTCAAGCTCGATCGACCCTCATGGTATTCTGGTAGAAGTAATTGTAGAAGGTATGATGAAATTCTTCCCGCACAATAACCTATTCGCATCCCGCTAGGGAGATTACCTCCCACCATCTCTTGGTGGTGGCTCGTAGCATTTAGATATTGATATTAACCATCCTCTCTGGGGGGTGTCTCCAAATGCCTAAAGATAGATAGCATGGCTTCTTAACATGACTCTATTTCCTGAGTTCCTCCTTCTACTACGAAGGTGGAAGTGTGTTGATGCTGGAAAACCCACATAAACTCTTATATAGGTGGGGATGTATGTGGTACTCTATGGAAGGTCTATATAATCCTCATAAATCCTTCTCAGAACTATGTGCCAACACATCTGCTAGAATGATGGTCGGTGCTAAGACATGCACAATTGTAGAATCTGCAGGTAGTCCCTGATAAGCCATATCGAATGTCTAATCACTACCCTATAACTGGCGGACAACTAGAGGACGTCTTGGTGGCATGATACAGCAAGGTCAAGACACACCTTATATCAAGATTATCGAGAACTAAAACATATAATTGTATTAAGGTATTTAGTGAAAGAAAACATTAATGTTTTTTAAAACATGGATACACGACCTATATAATGCCCACCTAGCATGTACCCTTATGCTATCACATTGGTGTGTACTGTTTCCAAAACTATTCGTTTAACACCCCATACACAGGGCCTATTGTCCAAACACACGATGTGTACATGAATCCTCTTCCCCTACCCGAGTTCTATTATATGGAAAAGCTACTCAGTTCCCCTGGAACAGGACTACACAGTGTGTTTGTTCTTGACATAGTGTATACTAGACGAACCTCACCGACTTGTGTGGTTCGTTTCACGGCCGGTTACACGACTGACTCTACACGGTATGTTATAGATAGACACAACATGTTCTTGAATGATTTCACTGACCAGTGTTCCCCAATACACAGTCGACTTCATGGGTTACACTACATGGTGTGTTCTAGCTTGACACGGTTGGTATAACCTATGTTTTATCTTTCTGTTTCATTAGTCACACTGGAAGACACATGGTCTAAACAACACAACATGTACATCCGACACATGGTGTGTTACACTGCAGATTTCCAAACCCTGTGTCTCTGTCCACACGTCTAGTTACGCGTTAATGGACAATAAGATGTGTAAAAATAGTACACGACATGAACTTTAGAAAAACAGCTCTTTCTCAAACAGAAGGACACATGACATGTATTTATCAGGACACATTGTGTATTTTGTGTTATTCCAGACATTAAGACTCAAAAACTACAGAAAAACATAGAAAACACGAAAATGAACCACAAAGTGCCAAATTCCAATTTGTGAGGGCTCATACACCCTGCAAATCAAATTATGGAATCTTATACGCGTTATTTACAAACATAATAATGAAATAATACACCAAATTCCGGTCCTTGGGGTCCCATAACTCTTAAAGAACCAAAGTTTTGCATTAATTCAAAATAAATCATTACACAATTCAATGTACTATAAGAAAACATGTATTATTATCAAGGAATTTACCACAATAGCATGAATATCTAAATGATATTCTATCACAACAACATGCAATTGCTAATGCACCTAAATGGCATGGCCAGAATTCATGAAATGTGATCTCTAGAAAGTTACTATATGATGCATGGTATGGAATACCCCCATCTCATTGGGTTTCAACATTAATAGAATCTCACTAACATCAATGATAAAAACACAAAACATTTGAATCACTCAATGGAGAAATCAAATCAATTATAAAATGGCAAAACCCGAAAAATTGCAATAACAAGGTAAATTGTATTTTTCCTGTACATTGGTTAGCTAATACCGGGCACAAAATATTACCAAGAACTTATTCCTTAATATCCCTAGATATAGGCTCTAAATATTAAGTCAAGACAAAAAGAATTCCTTTGATTACACTTTGTAACATCTTAGTTGTGGGAGCCTACCAGATGTTCCCCATACCTGGTTGGTCACATGGCCTCAAGCACATTTCCTCGAATGCCAAAGGCGACTGACTAGAAGTTAGGGCCTTTAGTGTGATAGTGGGGAAACTATGACCTCATTTGTATAGTAACACAACATATGTAAAATAGATAGAAATATAGGAAGTTTTAAAACAAGAAATAAGTAAACCAAAAAAGTAGTAAACAACTGGAGCACACACACACACACACACATATATATATATATATATGATGCCTGATACATTTTTCTGGGAAATCAGTCAAAAAAATCAGAATGTTGGAATATAGTACAAAACCAAAGTACAAAATAAAATCAAGTAAACAACTCAACAACATCACAAGCGTCAACTTGGTCCCATGTTCCCTCCCTCCACATCAATCTTGTACCTGATTTTTAAGGGCACTTTCCCTTATATATACCTGTAGTAATATAACCAGTTTGCACCCAAAATCATGACCCAAACAGGGTGTGAGACAAATCCTAGTAGGAAACCCCCAAAATATATATTCCTTACAGTCAGGGAATATATATGGCAGGAAATAAGAAAAAATAATCAGTGAACAAATAAGTACTAAAAAGTAAACAATCTAATAGTTTCATTTACAAATATTTATTTGTTTGTATTTACTAAAAAAATACAACATACCCTCTGAGTAGTTCTCACATCCTAACCCCTCTGGTTTACATTCCAATATAATATATAAAAAATACTCTATGGTGTATAACTCACCGTCAATTCATCTTATAGTCTTTTAACGGTAAACTACATACACTCTCAGGAAGAACTCAACGTCAATTCCTCATGTGGCCTCATAACGTAACAAACCAAAATATAAGGGAGCACTCAACGTCAATCCCCCCTATGTTATCAAGTGTCATAATTATAACAGACACTTTGGGTATGCTATCGACTTCAATTTTCACTATGGTGTCACTACACCAGGTTCCCATAGCCCCATGTAAGAAATCATGGAGAAATGATAATTAGCAGCCGTAGTAAACCTCAATAACTACATGGATAAAAAAACTAATACATAACATAGAATTTCATATAGATATAAATCCATCTTAGCAATACCAGGCATGGAATTAAAATAGTAGCCTAACAAGTATGGCTAGAACGAACAGTAAAAAACAAGAAAAGATGAGTAAAACTGCAATAGATTGGAAAAGATAACCCTATTCTCAACAATTAACCTCTATCCAATCAAACAAGGAATAACTGGTAAAAAGGGGTTGTAAACATAAACACACAATACCAAAAATGATTGTATCATTTGATTTTACACAAACAACTCAATGACTAACTACAGAAAGGCACAAAAATCACACCTCAACATTGTTAGATCAATATACATGAACCTCAGTCCTTGAATCGCCCTAGAATGTGGTAGATCAACAAAAACTCTTAATAAGTTCAAAAGAGGATATCTTGTGGTTGAGGAGGAATCATGAGATGAAATTGAAGAAGATAGTTGAACTCATCAATATGATTCCAATGCAATCGGAACTGGTCAATTCAGATAAAGGATGTAATGTAGGGGGCTCAGAGATGATCTATGACCGTATGGATGCTCCTAGATGAGATAGGTTGAGAGGAAATGTGTTCTGTCTGTCAGACGCAACCTCCGTCCATTTAATGAATAAAAAAGAAAGTACCTGATGTGTTCCTTATAATTACATGGCTTGTACTTTCATTTTACAGCATCCTCAATAGGTGGTCTCATAGTCACCACACATGGCTAGGTACTCATCCACTAACTAACTAGTACACGGTCACCCGTAGCAACTGATTACACGGAGTGTATATGTAAATACACGTCGTGTACTCCAAAATATTTCATAAACTCCACTTTTTCCTCAATGAAAACCAAGAATGAAAAACATACCTAAAAAAAATATCTGGATACTTACACATTTGTACATTTTTTTCATTAAAACCCAGCTTATCTCCACCTATACGAGATAAATTATAAATTAATTTTTTCCACTTCTCTTATTGTAATTTTTAAAAATTTATTCCATTTTTATAATTATAATAATTCATTGTTTCTAGTACATTCAACATAATATTATAGAAATGTAACTAGTGAAAATAATTAAAATTTATTACAATGATTAGCGTAAAAGAAAATTTACTTAGTGGGTAATGATAGATTATAATGCGTCAAATTGACTCAAAATATGTTAAAATTCATTTTATGTTTATATATAAACATTAACCATTCATTTATATATAATTAATCCTTATTAGGTCCTGGTTCCATAATAGAAACGTCGGTATAATTCACTTTTAAAAAATTTTACCTGTTTTCCTATCAACATATTTATAAATGGAAACCCCCACTCCACACTTCCACAAACCATTAATGATTATTTTTTGTTTTGAAAATTACATACCTGAATAACATAAAAAATTTCATAACCTCGTCCAAGAATCCTTAATGTTTACATAAATTCATCAAGATTCATCTTTTCGTGAAAACCAAAGGTGGACACTAAAGAAGATGTAACATTCATCAACAAAAATTTTATTGATATTTTTAACTCAAACCCTTTAAATTATGTTTATATCATGACTATATAATAATATAAATATCATAAAAATATTTAGTAACTTTTATTTTATATTTTTTTACCTATTACAACACATATATCCATGAAACAGGTTACAAATCCTCATTCGTGTGTATGGGGGACTACCGCCTCATGAATCAATATTGTTAATTTTGAAATTACTACATATCATGGGTGGGAATAATGATGGAAATAATGTTTATATATGATATTCTTTATACTAATGATAATAATATTCTTCATTAATTATTATATCACAAAACCATAATTTATTCAATTTATAGGAATACTATGAGATCATTTATTTGTAAGGTTGACTACCTTCTCACGAAGTGATGTGACTTCTTAACTCTACACATGGAATGTTTTCAGGATGAGATTAAAAAAATAACTCACTTAAATGAATGTTTTTTTTCGAAAATGATTATTATCATATTTTTGATAACATTGAATCTAATAAGAAAAATGATTCAGAATTCAAGCGTCGGTATAGAATACCGTCTCTAGGAACAGTTTATTTAATTTACAATTTATATCTATCATATATTATAGTGAATTAATATATATTTAATATATATCAAATTTATATCATGTTATTCTGTATTAATATTATTAAATTAGTATTCAATTTATAGAACCAAAAATATAACAAAAAAACCAAAAAAAACAAAGAATTTATTACATAAAACATAACATTAAAATGTTATCCTTAAGAAATGGATAATAAAAGGTCATAAAAAAATTTGTGGATATATTCATATATTGTTCTATAATAGTTCTTAATAAACATATATAGTTTATAAATGACATTTTAACGAGAATGATGGAATACAATACTTTCAGAAAGGGTATTTCTAGCCTATCTTTTATTTCTGAGAGACATTAAGTATATTCAACACTCGCTTCTTATGTGTGGTTTATATAATTCACCATGACATGATATTTGATTAATATAGAACATTAAATGACAAATAATGTTTCTATTGATTTTTTAATTTCACCTGGATTACAATTGGATAGTTACTCATGCAATAAGAGAATTTGTGTCCTAAATTTTATTTACGAATGACATATGTATTATTTAAGGCATGTTTTGTTTGTGTGGGGTATATACATACCTATTACATAATATATCTGGAATATACCAAATATAATGATAACTAAACTTTCCATGGAATTTACTCTTCCCTTGGAATTATGATAAAAAATATATGCAACCATGAATGAGATTTATTTCTCTATTTACCTTATTTGAAAAGTACGATACATTATACCCCAATATTATTTCATAATTTTTATATAAATCCCATTTTTAATTGAATATCATGAATAAATGCATCCTCCTGATATTTTATTTTTCATTTTATGTTCTTCATTCACAGAGTTAATAATAACTTTTACCAAAGATGTAATGATTTTATTTCTCAATCTAATCATTTAATGGTATTTTTTATCATATAGTCTACAATATATGAATAGTGTGATCTAAAACTCGTGAATTATCATGATTTTTATTCTTATATGGTTATTAATTATATATTGAGGTAATTTTACAATTTTACAACTATATTTTCTAAAAGATAATTTAAAAAAATAATAAAATATGAAATTATTTCCCATTTAGTTAGAAATCAGTTTTTATTCAAAAAAATGCATTCAAAAAATGCATTCAATAAATGTTTTCAAATATTTTTTAGGGTTTAAATTTTCAATTTTAAAATTTAAATGGAATTTTTCCTCTATAAATGTTTTAAACAGTTTTAAAATCATCATTTATAATTTTTTATGAATATTTTCAAATAAAAATTGATTTCAAAATTTTTTATTTTTGGAAATGAATTACTGAATATTGAATAGAAATATTAGTCATGAAAATTTTTCAATTTTTTTTAAATTATTACTTTATCAATTTCATTTTTATTTTAAATGAAATTTGTTTTATAGATTTTCAACGCTTGAAAAAGGGTTTTCAATGTGGAATGGATATTTTACTATAAATTTTTTTTAAATTATTTTACAAGTTGACATTATATGTTTTTAATGAAAATTATATTTGAAATGGTTTTATGATCTAAAAATTGATTATTAGTGAATGGTTAATTTCATAAATAAATGCTCCAAGTGATATTTCAATATCATTACTGATCTAATATTACATCCTTTGATATAGTTTATGATTTACTTGGTATTCTATTTAAGGAAACCATTATTATTCCTTCATTGAATAGTTTATTAATACATTGAAATTTTTTATGATTCACAATTAACATTCCTGATTTAAACCATGACAAAATAATTTTAATACCGACTAATTTTAATGGGTTATTCTATGAAGACATTATTATGAAAACTATATATTTTCGAATTGTTATAATATGATGAAATACTTATCATAACCATTTAAATTCATCAGTTATTATATGATGAGATTATTATGATACACATTTATTTCATTATTGATGATTTGATTAATGTTTATAACATTATATAACACAAAAAAATGTTTTTTGTTTTGAGATGTGTGTTACCTATATCATCATTCAATTCATTGAGTGATGCTAATAGATACCAGGAGAGGGACATTGCTAAAATGGGGAGTGAACCCATAATAGCAAGACAAGTATATAAATGCTACTAAACTCGATTATGTAATATAAAAAATGAATGAGGAGTTAACTCATTATAATAAGAGAATTTTTCCACAATGATGGCCATAGAAGTGACCCTTGACCAATATGGAAATTATTTTCTATACATATGTGTATACAAAAAATCTATGTATTATGACAATGTTATAATCTAATGAGTCATTTTCATAGATTCTATTGTGATTTATGTCTTATGAAATTCAAATATCTATATCGTGATTCATTATTGTGATATTTGATATACATGGATTCATTTTCAAAGGCTATATTTATTTTCTCACACCATAAGTCATAAATATTTCAATTATTTTCCATTATTGATCTTATTTGATCTCCCTTTCTTATATTTCCTTACCTAGGTTATGAATAATAGGTTTTATATGAGTAAAAATGGAAGCTGATTATGGGAGAAATTGAAAATCATTCACCATGTTATTAGACTAAAATATTACAATGTCTATAAAAAATTATGGTCTTTGGATATGTGTTGGTTTAATGTAATTAGCGTTTTTAAAAAGATGATGTAATATCCACATATGAAAAACTGATGTTAATATTGTCGGTATTAAAGGATATGTTTTTGTATCCAATATAAGCTATGATGTGAAAAATTAGTGAGATACATTTCGATATTTTTATGTATATTAGTATTGGTGTCTCTAAAGAGAAGTTAATGAATTAGTATAAGTATTGAAAACTGAATTCTAATTTTTTTAAATGGAATATAATGTATTTTCCGTGAAATGTAATCCTGCTCAGGAATTTATAAGTGGGTGTGGCTCTAGTGAATATGTATATAGGATTAACAGTCCCACAAACACTATATTAATATAGACTCGATATGGAACTGGTGATTGAAAAAAGGCCTTACTACCAACATGGTCTAACACTCCCAAGGGATATTCATTGGGATTTACTGAACGCATTAGGTGTAACGAACCAATAATTCATTAATGGAAATCCCTCTTGATATAATTAAATGTAACCTTATGTAAAATGTTTATATAAAATGTCAACTTCTTCGGTTTTATTTTAGGAATTGTGACTATTTCTAATATAGACGTTGAACAGTTACCACATGATTAGTATAAATATAGGGATTTAACGAATCCAATTTACTCAGAAAATGGAAGCGATGACCTCATCCACTAGATGTGCCGCATACGAAGCACATTTGACAAAACTCGGAAAAGAGGTAGCATCATTAGGCTTCTCTCCTAACCAATCCCTAGCCAGCGTCAACAGGTTAAGCTCGAGTGGGACCGCTTATGAGAGAAGTGGAAGTTGATAGAGATTACCACCCGAGCAATGTTATCTGAGCCACCCCATGAGTTGGTCACCATTGCACACCTTACCATCAGTCGTATGTAGGTGTTAGAAGGGGTTATGTAACAAGACCTTAGCACACTGCTTTTGTACTTTATTTTTGTATATAATAATGAATATACTTTCATTTTATTATTGTTAACTTGTATATTGTTTTTGAAGCTCATATAGTATTTTTATTTAATAATGAACTAAGAAAACTATTTTTATTAATTAATGTATTATTTTATTAAATAATAGTTTAATAAAATATTATTATCAATATTCATTTAATTTTCATTAAATATAAATGATTGTCTAATTTTATGAATGTAATTGTAATGTTTATTATGGTTTTAAAGCCATTTTTTTCAAACCCAGTGACTTTTTGATAAATTTCGGTTTCTATTTTAAAAGAAAAAATTATCATATTTATAAAACTACTTAGATAAAATAAATATTATTCATGGATTTAGGACGTCGAAATTATCCAATGGTGAATTTTTCATAATTTTTCGATTTAGTCAAATTTTTGGTTAAAAATTAAATACTGTTTAAATATATCATGTGTTTTATGACATCGTAATGACCCAATAGTGATGTATTAAAATACTATAAGCCATATGTTATGACAATATATGTTTTGCCATTAAAATAATGTGATTTTTGTTTTTATGACTTATTTAACAATGAATTAATGGACCATTCAAGGATTATTAAACATCTTGTCTTTTTAAATTGTTTTCCTTGGGAGTTTGACTCACCTCCACATAAGTGACCCCATTATTTTATGATGTTCGGAATTTGGCCTTATAAAATATTTTTTCCACTCCCCTTTGGGGAAACCCATGGGCAAAAACCATGGGCTGGTTTGTGGTATGAATTAATTTAATGTGAGGTGTCCCAACCAAAAAAATATTGAATTCCCTCACCTTTCCAATATAAACCCACCCAAGATCCCACTTTATCCTCACTCAAAGCCTTTTGAGTGGGTCCAACCTCTTCCCTACTATCCCTATAATCCTCCCAAGGTTCCCCAAAATCCCAAGAATCCTATCTCAAGCCTCTCTGAAGCCTTTGGAAGCACACTTCCAAGTAACAGTTTTTCTTCATTTCTCATTTTGACCAATTCTCATTAAGTTGTTATGCCCTTTTAGTTTCAGTTATTAATTTTTGGGTATCATTTCTCACCACCTCCATACATCCCTCTTTATTTTTTAATTGTGGGATACCCCTTTCTCTCTCATTAAATTCCTCATATCTACACCCGTTACTATGCTGATATTTCGAAAGGAATTTCCCTCTCCTCTTTTACATTTTAGCATTTATTTTGTATCATGAATCTAAATTCCATTAAAATTGTTGGGAAATGTATCTGTATAACCCCCTTACTATTCATTTCTTGTAAATAAAATTAAATACCCCTTTATCTCTCATCAACCATTTTTATGAATTCTTACGCCATGTCATTACGCTGCTGAAATTACACTGATTTCCATGCCAATGTCATTATATAGTGATTACCGTGCTCATTTCCCTAACATGGTTATTCTCCTTTATAAACATTTACGTATTTATTATAGTGTATCATGTATGAATTCCACATTCCTTTACCGTGTACCAAATGATGATGTCTTATGAATCCATGTTATATGATCCATGTGGCACACATATGCATGAAATGAAATGTTTAAAAAGGGTGCACCCTTATAGCCCTCCAATGCATTGGGTAAAGTATATTATCAGCATACATCATGTGCAATGGTGTTTGACTCATTATAATTTATGTGAAATGCGGTTTTACTCATGCTTCATGTGCAATACTGATTTACTCATGAAAAATGTGCAATGAGACATGCCTCATGCTAATTCCATGATAAGTGTTCTTGTAACATTTCCATGTTTTGATTATCATGCCTTTTCATGACTTTATGTTTATTATATTATTGTGATCTATTGATATTCCTATTTTCTAACATTTATTGTATTCATCATGTCATTCAATGATTAGTCCCTTAATAGGATTTATATCTCACCCTTTTCATATGAATGTCCTCAGGTTATCCCATGTAATGATACGTATGAGGGAATATAGTGGTCATTTAAATAAAGTTTTCAATAAATATTTTTTATTTCATATCTTAAGTTGTTATTTAATGTTCCTAAGGCCCAAGACAGTAGACCTCTCAATCCTCCATGTTGTATAAAGTGAATGTTTAATGTAATAAATGAGGTTTAAGTTTGTAATAAAAGCAGGGTTGTTGTAGTTGGTATCAGTGGTTAGGTTTTGTTATTTTTGGGATTTGGATTAGAAAACATAAGTAATGCCTTAGAAAAAAGACTATTTATAATAAAATCATCCCTATGTTTTGGAGGATATTGAGTAAGTGGTTTATTAAGAAAATACATCTTTGTTTGGATACGAGCAGGTAAAGGCGGCTCTAGAACAGATGTATCCTAGGGGTAAAACCCGAATACACTGCATTGAGTAAGAATCAAATGGGAAATGGTGCACAAAAATGGGCCCTGATGAACTCTTCATTATGAAACTCCTAGGGGATATGCTTTTCTAAATTCACAAGATTAGTATGAACCATTATTAAAGGAAAAAAATTCCCTATGAATATATGATAGATTTTGGTGATGTATAACATAGATTAAAGCCAATAGATTAATATGTTAAGGAAATATAATTTATTTATAAGTCATAAGTTTTTTCCTTGTATTACCCTTTATGTTTTACCCCGATCATTCCTTTTATTCCAACCAATGTCCGGTAAAAGTAGGACTATGGATAACAATCGATATGAAGATCAATGTGATGACTATACAAACGAGATGCACAATCCAATGGGAGCGAAAATCGTGAACATTGTCACACATCCCTCTCACCTAACTCAAGATTTGAATAGAAACACAGTTTAAGAAGAACGTTCAACCCCCCATAAGAACGGACCAGTCACTATCGAGAGCTTCTTGAGACAAAGGCATCCTATTTTTAATGGATCATCTGATCCCTCAATCGTTGAACAATGGATCAACCCCGTTGAAATGATCTTCTCCATCTATCAATTTTTTGAACACGAGAAGGTTCTCCTGGCTTCTTATTGTATGGATGGTGAAGCTGATCAATGGATGACATTGGAAAAAAATACGAAGCCTGAGGAGCGGATCGAGGCATTGGAAATAAAGGATTTCAAGATGATTTTTTTGATAAATATTTTCCGCACACCCACCTTCTTATGTAGGAAAGGGACTTCCTTTCACATAATAAAAAAGACGAAAAATATGTTTTATCATACAAGAAAACATTCAAAAGGCATGCATGATACAGTATCGGCTTTTTCATTACCCCCAAATACAAGGTTGACTGCTTCTTTGGTGGGCTGAAACCTAGCTTACAGAAAACACTGGCAATCCATGACTTCGACAGCTGTGAGGAAATTGTCTGATGTGCCCTCAAGGTCGAAATGGAGAACGTAGAATATCAGGGGTATCATGGGGATAAGAAGCGTATAGTGGACATCAATGCTGGTGTTCTAATGGATAAATCCAACTGTACTAAAAAGATCCATCACCCCACTTGTCGATGGTGCGAAAAGAATCACCCCGAAAATTTCCTTAAGGGTACAATAAAATGATTTTGGTGTAGAGGAGAAGAGAACATGGATGATAAATATCAGTAAGAAAGTACCGAGGCTATGACAAAGGAGAGGAACACCCCATTAGAACCTCAACGTGTGGTTCATTGCTACAACTACAAAGAACCAAGGCATCCTGAAAATCAGTACCCATGCCAACTGTTTTCGGAGGCAACTAACAACCACCAGGTCATCATGGAAAATATTTTTCCATCACTACTACTAAAGTTAACCCCAAAAACAAAGGGGTGATAGGTACAATAGTTATTCATTCAAGACTACTGAACATAATTTTTTATTCTGGTTCTACGCATTCATTTATATCTCGAATGTTTAGTAGAATAATACCATCACCACCACAAATCATGGAATTGAAGATGTCAGTGAGTATAACAAATGGGTAAATCATTGAATCCCATGAATATATCTCCTCCCCTGTCATAATATGTGGATTAGACATCCCGGTGAACCTCATCATACTCCCTCTAGTCTAATTCGATGAAATTTTTAGCACATATTATCATTCCTAATATAGAGCTAACATAAATTTCTTTGAGGGGGAAATCCATCTACAAGTAGAGAATCGACCCCTGATTCTTTACAAGTGCAAGGATGGAGATGAATCTTATTTAGCTCCATCATCTCATGTGTGGATATAAATTCCCTATGAGCATGTGTATCTGGATTAGATGATTGAGTCTATGAAAGCAACCATCCTTGAAGACATGCCTATTGTGAGGGTATTCATAGAAGTTTTTTCAGAGGAATTGACTGGTGTTCCTCCCAGAAGAGATGTTGAATTCCAAATTGAACTTATACCAAGGGAGTTTCTAATATCCCAAACTCCATATATAATGGTTTCGGAGGATCTTGAAGAGCATATGAAAAAACTACAGGAGAATCTGGATAAAGGTTATATGCACCCAAGTTCTTCACCATGTGGTTCACCAGTCTTCTTCATCAAGACGAAGGATGGGACAATGTGCATTATCATCTATTTTCATGAGCTCATCGAAATCACGAAAAAGAAAAAGTATCCTCTCATTCAAATTGATCTCTTATTTGATGAGCTTCGTGGAGCAAAATACTTTTCCAAGGTGGATTTTTGGTCAGGATATTATCAAGTAAGGGTGAAGAAGGAAGTTATCCCCCATACTGCTTTTCATACAAGATATGGGCACTATGAAATCATGGTAATACATTTCAGACTCACTAATTCTCCAGCAATCATGATGGAATAGATGAATAGAGTGTTTATAGATTACCTTGACAAATTTGTTGTAGTCTTTATAGATGATATTTTCAATTACTCCACAACCAAGGATGATCATGAGGAGCATCTAATAATTGTACTAGAGACCTTGTTGAAGGGAGAATCTCTATGCCAAGTACAGCAAGTGTGAGTTCTGGTTGAAGGAGGTATCATTCTTGGGTCATATCATCACAAACAATTGGATATCTGTGGATCCCTCCAAAATAGATTCAATTGAGGGATGGTCGAGGCCAACACCAGTAACGAATATCCGTAGATTCATGGGGTTATCTGAATACTATCGGCGATTTGTGAGAAATGCCTCACGATTTTCCAACCCTCTTACCATGCTAACTAGTAAGGGAGTAATGTTTTCATAGAGTGATTAATGTAAAGAAAGCTTCAAGGAGTTGAAAAGGAGGCTTATCACTGCCCCTATTCTCACATTACCCACAAGTGGACATCTTTCTGTGGTATATAGTGATTCTTCGAAGAAGATCCTAGGATGTGTGTTGAAGAAAAATGAAAAAGTCATTGCCTATGTTTCAAGGAAATTGAATGTTCCTGAACAGAACAATCCAACACATGACCTTGAGATGGAGGCATTGATCCTATCTTTGAAAATTTGGACGCATTATCTCTTCGAGGATAAGTGTGAAGTATAGACGGACTACAAATTCCGCAAGTATATATTAACATTGAATGATTTGGATATGCACCAACTTATATGGTTAGAGATGATCAATGACTATGACTGCGCAATCCATTATCACCGTGGGTAAGTGAACAAGGTGGAAGATTCTCTATGTAGAAAAGACTTAGCAATTCTATCATTGAGGAAATTTTAAAAGGATCCAATCTTCTTATATTTGATGTGGATGGACATGGGAATCTTATACAAGGGAACATCATCAATCATTTCACAAATGATTGCTCAACCATCACTTTTGGAAAAGTTAAAGGATGATCAAAAGGATTATGTGGGAATTCTAGAAAAAGTGGAAGCTATCGAAAAAAGGAAATCCTCGTTGTTTAATGTTAATTAAGAAGGAATTGTGATATTTGGGAAAAGACTATGTGTACCATAATGTCCAGAGCCGAAGAAGGAACTTTTGGATTATGCACATAGTTTAAATTTCACTATTTAACAAGGAAACTAAATGATTTTTTGAGATATCTGATATAATTATTGGTGGGATAATATGAATAAGGACATCACTAAATATACATCGACGTTCCGGGTGTGTCAAAAAGTGAAGGTAGAGAAGTAGAAGTCTAAGGGGGTGAAGCAACCATTTCCCAAAACATCATGGAAATGGGAGATCAACACCAAGGACTTTGTCACCAGACATCCAAAGACATCCAAAGGCAACAATGCAATCTGGGCTGTTGTGGATCGTCTTACAATGTCTGCACACTTCATTGCTATTTAGGAGGATTTCTCATTTGATCAACTAGAACAGATATATATAAGGGTAGTGGTAAGACTAAATGGAGTGCCACTATTTATTGTGTCTGATCGAGATCCAAGAATCACCACTATGTAGTGGAATATTCTTCTACATGCTATGAATACTGAAAAGATCTTCAGTATTACCTATCAACCTCAAACTAATGGCCAATATGAGCGGGCTATAAAAAAACTTGAGGACATGTTGAGAGCATGATAAGTAGACATTAAAAGTGTATGGCATCAATATCTTCCTCTGGTTGAGTTATCTTATAATAACATTTTCCACTCGATCATCCAAATGGCATCATATGAATCCCTTGGTGGTGAAAGGTGAAAAACATCAGCATGTTCGGATGAGGTCGGTTAGTGTAGGATGCTTGGACCAGAAATGGTCGGAGAAATTGTGGAGAAGGTGAAAACCATTCAGTAGCATTTGAAGGTAGCCCAGAGTCAACAGAAGAGTTATGCAGATAACTGTCGACGAGACCTTGAGTTTAAAGTTGGAGACATGGTTTTTCTATGAATATAACTATGGAAGAAGGTTATGAGGTTAGGAAAGAAAGGGAAGTTAAGTCTAAGGTACATGGGCCCCTTCGAGATTATTGATTGTGTCGGGACTGTGGCCAATCAACTAGAACTTCCACCTACCATGGACAAAGTACATGATGTCTTTCATGTATCCCTATTTATGAAGTACATACCAGACTGTTCACATGTACTCTCTTTAGAGGTGGTATTGTTAGAAGATGATATTTCTTATAAGGAGCAACAAGTGAAGATCATATACCGTAAAGAAATCATGTGGATTAGAGGAAATGATGAAGCAGAGTTACCAACATCTATTTTAGTGTGAGAAATGGAAATTTCAAGGGAAAAATTTTTTAAGTGGGGAAGATTGTAAAAACCCAAACATTCATTATAGAAATCCCTCATGATCTAATTAAATGTACCCTCATGAAAACTTTTATATAAAATGTGGTAATATCTAGTTTTTTGTTAGGAACTGTGACCGTTTCTAATATATTTGTCGAACTGTGATCACGTGATTAGTATAAATATAGGGCTTTAATGAATCCAATTTACCTAGAAAAAGGAAGAGATGGCCTCATCCCGTAGACGTGCCCCATTTGAAGCCCATTTTTCAGAACTCCAAATAGAGGTGGCATCACTGGGCTTCTCTTTTGACCAATCCCAATCCAAGCATCAACATGTTAAACTCTAGAGGGACCGCCTATGAGAGAAGTGGAAGTTGATAGAGATTACAACCCGAGAAATGTTATCCGAGCCACACCAAGAGTCAGTCACCATCACAAAACTTACCATTCAGTCTTATATGGGTTTTATAATGGGTTATGTAATAAGACCTTAACACTATGGTTATGTACATTATTTTTTTATATAATAATGAATATACTTTCATTTTATTATTGTTACCTTGTTTATTGTTTTTAGATCACCAGTAGTATTTTTAGTTATTATTAAACTAAGAAATCTATTTTGATGTATTAATGGATTTTTGTAATTAATTATATTTTAATAAATTAGTATTATTATTATTCAATTAATAATAATTAAATATAAATTATTATATAATTTTATAAATGAAATCGTAACATTTATTCCGGTTTGAAATCCAATTTTGTAAAAATCCGTGAATTTTCGATAAAGGTAAGTTTCTATTTTAAAAGTGAAAATTCACAAATTTAGAAAATTATTTATATAAAAAAAATATTATTCATAGAAATCAGGATGTTGAAATTATCCAATGGTGAATTTTTCATAATTTTTTGAGATAGTAAAATTTTAGGTTAAAAATTAAATATCATTTAAATATATAATTTGTTTCATGACATCATAATGACCCAATAGTGATGTAATAAAATACTATAAGCCTTATGTTTGGAAAATATAGGTTTTACCATTAAAATAATTTGATTTTGGGTTTGTATTACTTATTTTACAAAGCATTAATGTACCCTTCAAGGCTTATTAAACATGTTGCTTTTTAAAATTGTTTTCCTTGGGACTGTGACTCTCCACCACATAAGCAACCCCATAATTTTAAGAAGTTATGACTATGGCCTTATAAAATATTTTTTTCCAACACCTTTTGGAAAAAACCATAGGCAATTACCATGGGCTGGTCTATGGTTTAAATTTGTTTAATGTGAGGTGTCCCAACCCTATATAATGAATAATACCATCACTTTTCCTATATAAACCCACCCAAGATCCCAATTTCTCCTCATTCAAAGCCTTTTAAGTTCATCCATCCTCTGCCCTAATCTCCTAAGGATCCTTCCATGATTCCCCAAGATCCCATGATGCCTCTCTCTAGCCTCTATAAATCCATTGGAAGTACACTTCTATGTAAGGGTTTTCTTCCTTTCTCATTTTGTCCAATTTTTTTAAGTTGTTAAGCCCTTTTAAATTCAATTATAAATGTTTGGGTATAGTTTCAAACCTCCCCAATACTTCCCTATTTATGTTTTAATGTTGGTATACCCCTTTTTATCTCATTAATGGCCTCTTATGTACACCGCTAACTATGCTGAAATTCTGAAATGAATTTCCCTTTCATCATTTACTTTAAAAAAAATTTGTATAATGAATCTAAATTCAATTACAATTGTTGGGACATGTATCTATATGACCCCCCATACATTCAATTTCATGTAAATATGATGAGAGAGCCCTTTCTCTCTCATCAACAATTTTTATGAATTCTTACATCACGTCGTCACGCTGTCGAAATTGCATCGATTTTCCAAGCCAATGTCATCGTGTAGTGAGTGACATGCCCATTTCCCTATAAAGGGTATTAACCTTTATTCAAATTTACTTATTTATTATAAAGTTTCATGTATTAATTCCAATGACCTTTATCATGGAATAAATGATGATGTTTTATGAATCCATGTTATATGATCTATCTTGCACACTTTTGCATGAAATGAAAAGATTAAAAAGGGTGCCCCCTTATAGAGCTCCAATGCATTGGTTAACATGTAGTATCACGATACATCATGTGAAATGGGTGTTCATTCATTATAATTCAAGTGAAACATGGTTTTACTTGTGCTTCATGGGCAATTAGGATTTACTCATACTCCATGTTCAATGATCCTTAGATCATGATAATTCCATATTATGGGTTGTTGCCACATTTCTGTGTTATTATTATCATGATTTATCATGTCTTTATGTTTATTATCCTATTGTAATCTATTGATATGCCTATTGTCTAACATGTATTGTATTCTTCATGTTATTCCATGATTATTCCCTTACTAGGCTTTATAGATCACCCTTTTCTTATGCATGTCCTCAGGTGATCCCATGAAATGATAAGTACGGGGGAATGTAGTGGTCATGTTAAGGAATTTTTCAGTAAATATATTTTATTTGACGTTTTAAGTTGTTATGTAATTTTATTATGCACCAAAGACAGTAGACCTCTCAATCATCCTTTTTGTATCAAGTGAAGGTTTTATGTAACAAATCACATTTAAGAATGTAATAAAAGTAGGGTTGTTATATTAGCTACCATCCTGACATATTTAAATAGATGATGGATTTGAATGACCAAATAAATAAAAAAATGAAATAATGTACCATTATTTATAATTCATATAAGGGATATTTGTAGATTACTTAGTTACCATTATGAGTAATGTTTCTCAGAGTGTACTATTCATTTTAGTTGAATGATATAACCTATAAGAACTGTAATAAATATGAGTGTGATAGAGAATTTTCTTATGAGAATTAATATCAGATGATGAATTTATTATTGGATTTTGTGAATATCCCTTGTTATATTTCATAGAACATGATTTAGAATGCGCACCTTAACCAACAATCATTGTTACCAAAGTATAGAAGGACGGAATTTAGTGATATATTTTGTAGTATAGATATGGAGGAATAGATGTTTAGGTTCTTAAATGTCAATAATTTGGGAAGAATACCCTAAGGTAAAATTATAGAGGGACAAGAATATGTTTTGAGTTTAGAAAATAATTACACAGTGCAAGTAATTATAAATGAAAAATGAAAATTTTGATCAATAAAATGGATTTAAATAATTGTCTTCTTAAGGTATAATCATCTATTGAATTATTTAAATATGAAATGTATGGTCATTATGAAAATTGATATCTATAAGGGAATGTTTCTGATGAAAATGGTAAGGTTGTAGTAATAATTGTTATATAATTAATGATGAGGAGAATATAAATGACATGTGAAAGGAATGATGTTTTATAGAATTAAATGACGTAGCATAGTTAATTATTGTAAAAGAAAGTTCCATGAATAATTTATTTAAGTATTGGAATATAATTTTATTTGTAACAATAAATATATATGAATTTTCTGAAAAATTTTCTCATTAATGATTTATAAATAATGTTTTGAATAGTACTAATGACCATGAAATGTCATTTAATGGAAAATTTATATTTTTTGGAAAACACATGGTTCACGAAAGGTAACCATTAATATGTTATTGATTTTGGGGAAGATGTTTTTAGTTAAAATGAAAAGATATTGTATACAACTAAAGTAAAATAGATAGTAATGATTATGTTGGAAATGATTTATAATTTTTTGAGAAAGTGGTTTCTACTATTAAGGATAGAGTTTACATCATTTTCAGATTTAAGGAATATATCCAAAAATCATTATTCTCGGTATGGAATTAAGAAGCATGTATTTTTTCAACTTGGTTTCATTGTAATTTATGTTATTTAAAATTAGTTTGATAATAAATGATAATGATTTTCACATGTTTGTTATGTGATAATCAAGAAGTACAATTGTTATATTTATGCGATAAATATTCAATTTATTATAGAATCTTTAGTGACATTCTTTATAGAGTTTTGGGTATTCATATTTTTTATGTTTCTAAAAGGATAACCATTTATAAAATGGTTTATATTGATCATTTAATAAGGTTTTAGACACTAAATATTTATTTCTCCAAAATAAGATTTATTCATATTTTATAGCTTATGATATCCATTTTGTTTTGTTTGAATAAATGAATTGTCATTTTATATTTGGATCTTATGATCCATTAAGGATTCAGGAATAACAAATTATATTTCATTTCATAGAGTACAAGATTATGTGGAAATCGATCAGGGCACAACCACGTGTGTTATTTTGGTTGTTATAATAATCTAGATGAATCTCTTTCTTATCATCATTGATCATTATCACTCCTGGTAAATAGTTAAACTTTTCTTCTAGGACCAAATCATTACATCCTAAATATGATGTCGTATAAGGACATGTAATTATGAGTTACTTTGGGAGAGCATCATACACCCCTTTACTTTTTTTAAGGGTATTCTTTTCCATCTGTTTTTGCGATTTTAGTTTCTATAAAAGTATCGTTAATGAATTAAACCATTGATGAATGATATGAATTTTGAGGGAGGAATTTATTTTAAATGGTGTATAAATTAACATTCAATGATTTGGAGGTTTTTTATAAAAATATATATAAATAATCATTCTATATTTTATGTCACCCGATGCATTGATTTATCTCATGTGACCTGAATTAATAATTTGGGATTGTGTTATATAGTATTCTAAATTTATCATGTCTTACACACAACACTAAGGTTAGACAAAACATGAAATAATATTTAAAAATTACAATATAATATGATAGTTATCATCTAGAAATTGGAATGGAGGGTGTGAATATAATTTACTAAATTATGAATATATGATTTACAATTGTTTATAAGATTAATTTTTTACAAATATTTATAAATAGTGAATTTTAATTGGCAAATAACTTTTATAATTATTTATTTTGATGATAAAAAATATTTTAAATTAGTTTTAAAGTAAAATTATTTATTTTATAAACTTATAAATACAATTTAGGTCATTGGTATCAATTTCACATTTAAATTGTATATTAACATTTTGAAAACATTGATGTTTTTGGATTTTAAAATACAACTTCCCATTACATTTATTGGTTTAATTTTCAGTTAATTATAGCCTATTATGTGATTGGAACTTTGAAAAATTTATTCCATATTTCAAATATTAATAATATATAATTAATTTTAACAACAAAATAATATTTTATGAATGTTTTATGTGAAAATAATTAAACCTAATAAATCCAATAATAGTTTAAATATGTTAACATAGTGGTTAAATATTGAATATAAGTTATTAAAATGACTCAAATATTCAAAAAAATATATTGGATATACATATTTAAAAATTATAATTTCCCGAATCTTGACTTTCTATTATTAGGTCAATTTTATCTCTCAAATATAGGGGTGTATTTCTTTCTATAATAAATTAAATTGTTTTCCACTCATCACACTTATAAAAGGCCATCCCCTCTCCTCTCATCCAAACATCAATAAAAATAATTGGTTCATAAGAAACCACATTCTAACACTTCCAAAAATCCATCCACTTAAACTATAATAATTATTTTATATATAAATCCATGAAAGGATTTATTTTATTGAAAACCTATAGAGGAAAACTGAAGAAGTGGTAATGTTAATCAATGATCATTTTTTGTATTATTTATCATTAAAACCCATTAATTTTTTTATATAATTCTAATATTAAAAAGTAATTTTCATTAATATACTTATATATTTTAAAACATGGATTACAAAATACAATAACACTCACATCACGGAATGGGTAACAGAAACACTGTTCTTATGTACGATGGACTATGTCCTTGTAAAATAATGTCATTATTTTTTCCATTTAAACGATTCAAGGACTAGAATAATGGTGGAAGTTATTTTTATAAATGATATTTGTGATATTTATGATATTAATAATATTTTCAAATTTTATTATCACATATTCCTTCATGATTTTAAATTTTGGGAATATGATAACATCATTCATGTCTACGATAGACTACCGCCTCACAAAGTGATGCTATTCAATCAAGAAAAACATTTTATGTATTATAAAAAAGATTTACATAACAATGTTATGAAAATGAAATAAAATATAAACTTTATTTATAATAAATAATATAATTTTTATTTTTGAATTTGGAATATAATAAAGAGAAAGCGTTCATGTGTATGTGTTGAAAAATGTCTCTGTGAATGATGTATTTCAATTCGCATTTCATTAATTTATAAATAATTATGAATACATAAATATTTATAATATATTATATTTATTTAAACGTTATCATTATGTATATTATGAAATATATATTAATATACGAGGGAAAAATATAACAAATTAAAATATATACGAAAACGGAAAAGATTATTACCTGAAACGTAACTTCAACAAGATATCATAAATTAACATGTAATAAAAGGTCATAAAAAACCATATATGGAATTATATATATGAATATGGTTATTTAATAGTGTTAAAATAAAATTTCATATAGTACACATTATATTTGAATCAGTACAATAAAAGATAATTATTATGGAAGGGGGATTTCTAGTCTCAATTTTATTTTTGAGATAATTATATCATATTCACAACTACTTCATTTGTTGTCATGTATATACATCCATATTAATTGATATATTGTTAATAAATATCATTTAATTATAATTAATGACTCCATTTATATTTATTTATCATGGGTATAAGGATTTAAAAGTTACTCTAGAAATAAGAGGATATATAGTCTCACTTTTATTCCATAGATAATTACATCATATTCACCACTAGTTTCTTCTGTGTAGTTTACATACATACATATTAAATAATATATAATTAACCGACCTAATTTAATGTAATATACTGTTTCCATTGATTTTATTCTATCACATGGTTATAGAATTAAAATCTACTCAATATGTAAGGGGATTTATAGTCTCACATTTATTTCTTTGAGAGTTATGTCATACTCCCTAATAATTTATTTTCTGGGATGTATATAATTCCTTATGCCATGATATAACATAAATATAAATAATTTACTGATACATAATATTTTAATTGGTTTCATTATTTGAAAGGTATTACAGTTGAATCGTTACAGAAGTTGTAATGGGATTTCTAATCTCACATTTAATTTTGAGAGACTGATGTCATATTCACCACTCATTTATTTTGTGGGTTGTATATAATTAACTATGAAATGATATATCATGAATATATATAATTTAATTATAACTAATGAATCCATTATGTTATTACTTTATGGGGATTAAAATTATAAAATTTTTCAAAAAGTAATGGGATTTCTAATCTATCTTTTATTTTTGAGAGACATATGTCATATTTAACACTAAATTCATTTAGGTGTTGTACATACTTACCTATTAAAATATATAACAATAATATAACTCATTTAGTGATAGTTATTAATTTCATTTATATTATTATTTAATTTTTATTACATTTGATATGTTTCTCAAAATAGTAAATGGAATTTCATTCGCACATTTATTTCTAAGAGACTTATGTTATATGACCGATCGTTTCATTTGTGTGGTTTATTATCAAATAAATAAAATGATATATCATGAATATAACTCATTTCATGGTAATTAAATTTTACATTTATGTTTTTTCTAGGAGTATTAGTATTTAAAATTTACTCAAGATTTGAATGAGTTTATATTCTCAATTTTATTTATGATGGACCTATGTCATATTTTGCACTCATTTCTGCGTGTGCAATTTACACATAGTTATTATAGGATATATCCTTCATATACATAATTTAATGATAATTTATGTTTAATTTAATTTTATTATTTCATGGTACTTATGATTCAAATGATACTCAATAAGTAATGGATTTTTTTTATATTTTTAAACATTAAGACGTTTGTTACTTTATACACAAAAAAAAATCACCTGGGCTACACAAATCCCAATTTTCATATAATATCCTAAATTATTCATTCTCATTATATTATAATATACATTATTTTATTTTATTTCATAGTTTTTTTATTCTCATTTACCAAAGTGATAGTAATTTTATTTTATAAAATCATCGTTTATGGATATTGTCTAGGATATAGTGTCCCTTGTTGATATCACTTGATCTAACTCTCAATATTTATCATTAAATATATTACACTATTGTAATTAATGATAAATTCTAGTGATTTTTTAATTTTTATAAAACATGGTACTTAAATTTAAAAATATTTTTTTAATAAAATTTGATTTTATTTCTATGTTCGGTCAATAATCAATTTTCATTCAAAACCATGTTTTCTAAATATGTTTTCAAAAAATAATTATAAATTTTAATGTGTTTTTCAATGATTGAATATATATTAAAAGTAAAATATAATTTTTTTTGAAATCTTCTATAATATGTTTTCATGGATATTTTTAAATAAAAATGTTTTCAAAACTTATTTTTATTTTAAAAAGAGTTTTTCAAAATGGAGTGGATATTTTTATCAAGAAATGTTTTAAATGATTTTTCAAAACCTAAGAGTATACTTGTCACATTTATTTTCAATGTAAAATGTTTTCAATATCATAAATGTTTTGAAAATGGTTTTTAATGTTGAATTAATATATTTATCAAAAAAATCAATTGAAATTTAATGATTAGTTTATTTTATCAGAGTGGATTTGAAAGAAAAGTATTTTGAAAACATTTTTTTAAAGTTACTTTGAATGAATATTTATTTTCCTTACGAAATTCATCTCCATTTGAGAAGGAATCTGTTGATTTAGTTTATGATCTAATATAAATTTTAACTAAAAAAGAAATTCTTATTGTTTCTTTGAATAGTTTATATTTTAAATGAAAATTTGTTCATGAAAATCATTTCTCTTCCAAAGGTTATATCATGATGAAAAACTGGTGAAACCAATTTATTTTTAGGTGTTATGCTATGATGAAATGATTATGAAATGTGTCTCTTTTAAATATATTATGATATAATTAAATGTTTATGACAACCATTTCATTTCAAAGGTTATGATATAGAGAAATTATTATGATACCCATTTCATTATGTTAGTTGTGGTTTGATGAATGGTTATGATCTTGTCGAACACATAATTATGTTTTTCATTATGATATGTGTATGACCTATATCTCCCTCCAATTCATTGCAATGAAATTTATATATCTCATGAGATATACATATATGGAATAGGGATTTAACTAGATACAGTAAGATAGGGCTTGAACGAGGTGTTCAATGTATTCAATAAGATATGTTTGGAATGAACAGTAAAATAAGACCAGTAATGGTCTATGTATGTTATGATGGCCTTGGCAATGAGACATGACCGATATGGAATAGATATTATATGCTTTTTTGTATTCTAAAACTCTTTATCTAATTGAAATGAAATGCCCCCAAGGATCATCTTCTATAATTCCCTTTTGATTCATGTGTTAGGAATTACTAATACTTATTCTATAATTGATAATTGTTCTATTTGACAGGATTAATATTATATTAAAATTTTATTCTCTTATTATCATAATATTTTGATTACATAAATTCATTATTTATCCATATTAAGGATCAAGATCATCTTTTCTTATGTTTCATTTCCCCTATTAACAGAGAACTTTTTTATGTATGATTACTAAATGGGAATATCATTATGGGGGACAATGAAGATTATTCACCATGTATGATGTGAATAATTTTAATGAATTTTTTTAATTGATATTTTCAAAGTAAAGGATTTGAAACTCATTTTTCAAAATGAAGATGATATTTTCACCAGTAATGTTTTAAATAAATTTTTATGAAATATCAATTCATGAATTAAAATAATACATTATTTTAACATCATTTGGTTTATACTATATTTATAGCATCTTTAATATTCCTCTAGATAGTTTTTGATAATTTTGACCAAATGTGGTAGTAATATTCAATTCCTCAATTCATTTTTTTTATCATAAAAATTTTCATTATTTATTAAATATATTTTACAAAATGAAATTCACATAAATGTCATTATTATTTATCATGAATATTATAATTGGCTAAAATATATACCATTTTTACACAAAGGGTTTACTTTGATAGTTAATTGATTAACTGGAGGAATATTGATAAGTCTATATCCTTTAATCAATATAGATATTTAATGATAAAGAATGTTTTTATGTATTAAATCGATTATTTGATAAACGATGAATTATTTAAAAATGAAATACAGAAATTCAGAATTGTTTAATGAAATCCCCTCAATACATTGGTAGTTTCATGATGAAAAATAAGTTATCCAATCCCTATGTGTTTATAAAAAGTAGTATTAATATTTCTTGTGAAATGTCTTAATATTGGAATGATCAAAACCATCTTTAAGAAGGTATATATGGTAAATGAATCATGCTCATGTGAATCATTATGTCTGATAATTAACCATTTCATTGGTTTCTGTTATTATTTTAATTAAATGAGATTTTTTCTATGATATTATATATAAAATAATTAAATTTTATTATTATTGGTTAAAAGGAATGTGTTCACAGTTATTTTCCCTTCAAAATGGATTACTATTTATTTTATTTTGATATTGAGGTTTTTTAAATTTAACTTTTGTTCAGTTATTTGACTTTCCCCATTGATTATTCTTTTTTATTTTAGATGGTTTTTGATGGTCTACAACCATACTGAGCATTTGAGTTCACATTTATTTTTCTCCGTTTCTCAATAATCAATGAAGTATACTATTTTTATAATAATTTATATGTTATAGGGAATAATATTATCCTTAAAAACATTATATTCTGATTTCTGTATTCAAATTGATGTTAAGACTAAGGTAAGTATATCTTTTACCAATACTACCAAACTATTTAGTCATTTGTGATGTGATTACTTGTATCTTATGCCATATTAATAATTCATGAACTAGATCCAACCTACTGGGGGTGGGGTCCCAATAAAATAAAAAATTTATCAGGACATTACCTAGGTTGTTCCATTCATTCCCCTTTTATAAATTTAATCCATGTAATTTATTTCTCATATTAATCAAGTGGTTATTTCATTCCCACCAAGAATATTTATATTCCTATGTTTTTTCTTTAGGAATCTATGTTATCCAAAAACCCATAATCAGTGGCATTATCTTGTATGGAAATTTTTTTATCTACAATATGAAATATAAATATTTTTTCCTCATATGAAAAGTTTGTTTCCAATTGAACTACTTTTGGTCTCAAAATATGGGATGAATCCAATAAATGTTTTCCTAAAAAAGAAACAAGAAATACATTTTATACCTCAGATAAACATAGGGGATAATGTAAATAGGTAGGAATCTAATGTAAATTTATATAGGATTAAATATTTTCATAGAAACCATGAAATTTACATCCCATTTTTACCAAAATGTACAACACATTTCAGTTATGCATAATTATGAAAATATATGATCACATTACATTACTGAAAGATATTTCATTTTTTATCAATATAAATTTATCGATTTCTCTATTTCATCCTCATATGTTGTGGAATTAAGTTCACCTTATCAAAAATTTCCTTTAAAAACTCTAGTCTCATTAAATTCTGTTCTCCAACATCATCCAAAAAATGATAGAGTTAGAAACCACATTAAATAAAAAAGTTTAAAGGGTGCCATAAAAATATATGATTAAAAACTATTGTTATAGAAAAAGAAGGTAATGAATGATGTTATTACCTAATTCTCTAATAATACATTGTACAAGCACAAAACCTCTCTTCTAAGTACTGAATCATTCTCTAAAACTATCCATATGATTGGTGAAGAAATTCTATAGTGAAATTATATTCAGTTCCTAGTGACTTTTATTGTCTATTTTAATACTTTTAAGTAATCCATATATCAGGGTTAGATACAGTAGAGAAATTACCTATATGTTTTCATTATATCTCAATTATATGCATTCGAGAAAGATAATATGATTAAGTAATATCATTTATAGGAGGTAAATACCGATATTCTGATAATAGATAAACAATAACCCAAAAAATATTATTATATCAAGTAATATTTGGTAATATAAACATGAAATACCGATATATATTTTTCCATTTTAATGCTTGGTCTAAAAATTATTCAGGAATCAACTTTATAAATTTCCATTCATCATTAACCAATTGAAAAGTAAAATGTTTCATGGAAATGTCTCCATTATCTTTTTTAATTTCATTTATTGATATTATTTTTACATCTTAATACTTCTAGGATGAATGAAAAATGAAAAAATATGAGGTTTACTCAATAATTTTCTCTTATACACGTGTTAATAGAAATGTATAATCTCTTTTTAAATCATAAAAAACATACTCATAAAACAATAATTTCTAAAACATTACACATCTTAATAAATTATACATTTTCATATAACTCATGATATTTCTACTGAGATTTTTTAAATCATTCGGATAGAAGTTATTAATCTAACAAATGAATCAATTTAGTTGATGTTCCTTTGTGAAAAAATTTAGGGCCTAAATTATAAAAATTAGTAACTAAAGGTTAATGTTCCAAACGTAACATAGTTAATGTGGGCTTAATTTTATAACTTAGAGCATCATGAAATTTTATCTATTTTCAAGGATGATAATGAATTAGGTAGTAATAATACTTAATTAGTTCTAACCATCTTATCAATGTCACATTCAACTATTTTTCCGTGAATATATATTTCAAACTTTTTTAACTATATATATTTTTAGTTTTACTCCATATAAATGATTCCTCCAAATTCATAATGAAAACCCCATTGAATCTAATTTCATATCATTTGTATGATAATTTAATTCATTATTTTTCTGTTTCATTTTCCCAAAAGCAATTACATTATAATTTAGGATCAGGAAAAAATGACCTTTCAAATAACCATCAATGACGATGAATAATTAAATATTTATATATTAAAGGTCCAAAATCCACACCTTAAAAAATATTATTTTTGTTTCTCAGAAAAACATTCACTACATTCACCAATCTAGTTGTGACTAACTCCTTTTAATTCTATCATATTTATTGGTCCAAAATAATGAGATTTTTTTCTTTATATACTACTCATTGTAGCCTGTTGGTCCTTGAAAAATATTAATCACCATTTCATTTTTATATTTTTTCCATTATTTAAAAACAAAATATTTAGAATGGTCAATAGTTAATCCATATTTATAAACAATATTTCAAATAAATGATATTTTATGCAACCAAAATTCCCACAAACTAATCATTAAATATAGTTTCATTTCATTTATAGATTTTAAATAAAATAATTACTTGTATTTCTGGATCCCAATTACTTTTTAAATATAACTATATAAAATTAATAAATAAAACAACAAAATTAAGTAAATTGTTATCAAAAACAAAATTTATATGAAACCTAAACATGGATGGTGCAGTAGATACACAAAAGAAAATAACAAAAAACTCATAATTCCCATATCTTGTATTATATTTCATTTATAAAATATTTCCTACAGTCATATTCAAATGATGGTACCAAGAATTGAGATCAATCAATAAAAATAAATACACTCAATGAATTTTGTCAAAACATATCATTAATTTGCGGTAAAGGTTCCTTATTCTTAAAAATTATTTCAAACAATGTTTAATAATTAATGAAAATCTTCATGGAACCACCATTATACTATAAAACTAGGGAACCACATAGTGAATTCCTTGGATGAACATATCATTTATGTAGAATCTTATCCAATTTGTTTTTAAAATATAAAATTTATACATGTGATGTTAAATAATTGGGTTTACATATAAGAATTAAATGGGTACGAATTCAATAATAATCTCATCCTCCTAATCAAAATTATCACCAATAAATATATCTATAAAAATAGCCTTATATTCAATCACTACTATAAAATCACCAAATTTAGAAAATTATTACTTTCAGAAAATTTTTATTAGTAATAATGACTACAATATATAATAAATTTATCTTCATATTATTAGGTTATCAAATGAATGAAATCATTAAATTAATCATTCTTGGATTTTCAATATATACTCTCATGATAATCCAAAAACCAATCTACATAAAAAATAAAAACAAAATATATAGTGGTATTCTAAACAATGTTTATGAGAATATCCATCACACAAATAACAATAGGATGATTTTTTCAAATCTTTTTTACATTAATGATTCCAACCAGATATGTTTGTCAAATTTTTGTATTCTTATAATGAGGAGATATTATCATTTTAGTTTCATTTTTCATTTATTTGTAGAATTTTTAAGATATATATTCAAAGAGAGTGTAGGAGTAATTCGAATAAACATGTAACATACATTTGACCACATTATAAGTTTCAAAAAATTCAACTAATGTAATAGAAAATCCTTATTCCTGAACATTTTTTTTGATTCAGTATTGTTAATTTTCACCCGATGAAAACATCATTGAGACTATTTTTCCATAATTCCCTAATACGTTTCAACAAAACATCCCATAATTAGATATTCAATATTTTTCATATAATGTTTCTTAAAAACGTGATAAACAAGTCCATACATTCTAGATCATAAAAAATTCCAATCTTATAATAAAATCTCTATAATTATTCTTACAAAAATTTTGATAAGATGTGAACATTAATTTCTCACCACTATTTACTTTTATATATAAATCACCATTACAATAATTCTTCTCACTTTATTCAAATTTTTTAAATGTTATAAAAAATCATCAGTAAAAAATATTTTTACCTTCTCAGTGCATCAAAAAAATATTGTCAATAATTTTTAAATTCATGATACGCTAATTACCTTGGATATTTTTAATTCAATACATAGTAAAATTATTTAATTTTACTATAAATTTCTAGAATAAATTTGGATTTATACTTGTAAAACCATTCATGATTTTTTTCAGATGATGTAACTATATCATCAAACATTTTTCTTATTTATAATAATTTTTTTATTCCATGTTTGAAATCCTTATAGAAATATTTCACAAATATTATATTCTTAAATTAATCCCTTTCTTTTGAATGTAGATCATATCTCCCTATAATTGTTTTATAATAAAACATATATAAACTTCGCCTTCAAATCGATATAAACAACTTATTACCTTTTTATGTTTGTAACATCCCATGAATTCAAAAAAAATTCCAAGGTACAGATCCATCCATCTGATACAACTAGATATAACATTCGAGTAATATTTGGATTGGGTTATTTCATAAAATGTTTAAATATAGATATTTTATTATATGGTGAACAAATTTTATCTCTAAAAATAATACCAACAAAACATATATCATATTCACACTAATCGATCACTGTTACAAACAATACTATTATAGTTCCTACCATTATTGTTTTCTAATTCAAAATGATATCATCCCTTTACAGCCTTCCAACATCTTCTTCCATGATTACTCTACAAAACATTATTCATAATTGATATAGTTTTGGGGAACAATCATTGTAATATTAAAATTATATATCAATTAAAATTATCCATATTTTAATTTATTATATTGGTATTCTATTAACATTTTCTTAACCCATAATGTTTTCTAAAATATTCTATAATGCCATCTATAAGGACCTAACCATAAATAATAGATATTATATGGTCTATAAACTAGAAGCACACTTCTTGAACCCATATATATTTACTATGTACACTATTATATAGTTAGTTAATTATCATTAAATAACAATCCCTTATATTAGAAATTGTTCACTTCAATTAATTTTACCTTTCTAAAAAAATCATTCTTCTAAAATGATAATAATTTTCGTTTCCATAAAAATATTAATGTTGTTCAATATGGATTCTTCATTATCCTTTACTATTATTAAACCCACTGGAATTTTTTTTTTAATATGTTGGATGAGAAGAATAAGTTCGTTACGAGACATACAAATATAATTAAGGAAACTAGTGTTCTGTTTTTAAACCTTGAGAATGTAGAAAAAAGTTTACCATAAACATAATAATTATTGTAGTAAAATGATTTTGTACTTACAAATGGAATCATCATTATTTTAAAATTTCTTCCATTAATCAATTTATATAAATATATTATAGAAAATCATTAACACTACGGTTTCATTGAATACATGTTAGCCCCTGTATTTCACATTCTTAGAAACGTTAATTTTTACTAAATTTGAGAATAATAATTAATTTACATATGAAAAAAACATCCATGAATACTCATAAGAAATAATCTAAAAACAATTAGGTAAATGGGGAAATCATATTTATAAAACCCTTTTGGAACAATTAATGGGCCCTTATATCTTTGAGTAACCATACAGTAGACATCCAAAATTATAAGTCAGGCATTGGAGTGGTATCTTGGTGCGTCCATCATATATATTCTATATTTGGATCACTCATCATCAATAGATATATTAATTCAACGAATCACAATAAATAGTTTACAAGGACCATGTTAGGAATAAAAAAATTAATCACAAACTATTTGATGAAAAAATCATCATATATTTAATAAAACATTTTTGAAAAAAAATTCAATATCAAAATATGTATTAATTTTAAAAACCATTTATCAACACAAAAATGCAAAATATATATGAGAAATTGGGGTTTCATTTTATAAAATCATGAAATATTTTAATAGAATACGATCATTAAATATTTTTAAGTGGCCAGAAATAATGTAATAAATGTATATATTAAAATAAAACATTCCCTTTTTCTACAATAAATCAATTAAAAAAATTCTATAATAAGTTTACATTTGAAATCATTTTAATGAAAGTTAAAATTGTTATAAATTTTCCAATGTAATTTATTCATGTCCAAATTGATCCATATATAAATTTTTTAAATATTATATACATGGAAGAGAAAGAGTTTGTAGGAACACATAAACATGTGGATTTCTTGAATGTCCATTACCTTGAGTCTGTCTCAACACATACCATCATCATCTTCCTGAATAATAAAATTATGTCAATTAATTTTTTTCATAAACTCATTTTAATGATTATTGTTACATTTATATTATTCATTTCAATGTTATATTCAATAAATTAATCATTTTGGTACACGTATAATGTTTTTATGATGTTTACATAATATTTCAAAAATCACATTGGTCGGTTGAATTTGATAAATGGGACATTGAAACAACATATCTGGTATAATAACAATGAATTTTTTTTTCCAAACGTGAATTCTAATTTTAAAACCATACATGAAATATTGTATTCATAAATTTAATATGCTACATTAATGGGGATTGTAGGCTACATATATGTATATGTAACTTTTCAAATTTTAAATGATATTTACAAAAAAAACATTAGGATTAATTTTTATTATATAATTTTAAATATAACATAAATAATATATCAACTATTTAAATATTCATATATCTATCATGAATTGGATGTGGTGATGAAAAATGAAGCACTTCGCTTCCTAGAGGTGGTAGTCCACATAGACGAATGAATGATACTATCATATATCTTCGAGTTGAATGTTAAGAAAGTAAGTTATATATAATATTTTATTAATTATAAATATGTAATATATATAATATATATTAATTAAATCCATAACTAAAAATTCTTTTAAGAGATTGTGATGTAAAAGGAATTACATCAGTTCATGATATGATAGTCTGATGTACTCTTGAACGATGGATACTTTCCCAATTTTATTGAAGAGGAGAACGACATAGATTATTAATATAACATATTAACATATTCTTATTTTTGAGATAATGGTGTAATTATTTTATCACCTTTAAATAATATTTTAAGGTGGAAGATTAAGGAGTAAATTTTTTATATAATAACACCTCTCCTTTAAAAAACCTCATAATGTATACACAAAAGCCTCCCAAATACAGTTTTATGATTAAAAAGGATTTAAAGATGTGGGGATGTGCGAGTAACAACAATGTATGTATATATTCTATTAATCAATATTCATTTTATATATAATGAAAATTTATTTGGAGGTTCCCTTTTATAAGAGTAAGGATGGGAACACTTGCAAAACATTAAAATATTAAATCAATATTAATAAATCTTCATGTTAAATTTTATCCAAAACTTATTAATTTTAAATATTATATTATTATTAAACTAAATAATATTAAAAAATATAATTTTGACATTTTTATGTGATATTTTACTAATAACATTTTTTATTGACCACGATTTATCCTTTTTGATGATCACCATGATTACAATACATTATATATATATATAGGGTTATATATAGATTCATTAAAATGAAAAAATATCCAATAAATGGATTATGCATAAAATCATAAATCCTATAAAATTTATTTTTATTAAGATAAATTTTTTTATGAATTTTTTTATCAATTAATAAAATGTTACTTATTATAAAATATTATGAATTTCAGTTTTGGAACTTTTCATATAATATGACTCTAAGAATAACATGAAAAAATATAGTTTGAATATAATACCATTAAACGTTTGTAAATGATACATATATCTATTAAAATTCATAGAATACATAAATTAAATCCAATTATATTTCATTTAAGGTTGTTAAAAATAGTCATTTTATTTTATTTTTAATTAAATAAACATAATGTCAACACTACATAACCATTTTATGAAATTTTTTAAAAATTGTAAATTATAAATAAATTAACACGTTAAAAATTATATGTAATTAAAATATCAATTTATTAGCTAAAATATCTTCTTTTTATCCATTTTATAAAAATTTATTTATAATGAAAGAAAGAGACTACAATTTTTGACCTTTCATTATATAAAAGGATATTAATGTAAAAAACATGGAAAATAGAATAGTGGAACATATTTGACATTTGAATGTTTATGGAAGATAGATAAGAAAAAAAATAAAAAAAATAAATTTTTATTGATCATTATTGAGTTCGAATCAGATTATATTTTTGAAAAATTACCTGATTTATCCTTAACATGGTGACAAAAATATATCAAGGATACTATTCAAAACAACAAAAAATAAAATGGAAATATTTAAAAAAAATTGAAATAGAAATTCCAAATAAGGAATCCATTTTTAACTATTCATAACATTTAATTAGAATAATTCAATTTAAAATATAATAGAAAAAATATGATGGAAAATTATTTTTTAGAAAGATATCTTTATAAGTACAGAAATACTTTTATTTAAAAATCTCTTATAAAATTCATTTAAAAGTAAACTGTGTTATTTTTATAACAAAAAAATATATGATTATATCTTAAAAAATTAAAATTTTAGTTTTTCTCTGTAAATTGTTAATAATAAAATATAATTTTCAATATAAATAATATTTTTCACTATTAAAGGAAATATAAATTTTTTTAAAAAAATCTAAAACATTCATCCTAAAACTAATCAAAAAATTATTATTATTTTTTCAAATTAAAATTTAATAATTTTAAATAATAATTTTAATAAAACGAGATAGTTCATGAAAACCCAATTTGGTAAAAAATAAGTCTTCTACATTTTGGTTAAATAATTAATTAATGATTATATAATGAATATAACTCTATAATGACTAATTATGTAATATTAATAATGCATGAAAATTTATTTATCTGAACATTACTAGGTTTTTAAAATAAATTTAAAAAATCAACATAACATTAATCCCTAGAACATTATGATGTATCTATTTATGTCACATACAAAATATTTTTATAACTCGGTCACCATACAACATCAATGAAAATATAATTTCTTAATAATTTCACTATAAATTTTTTAATTAAATAAATAATAGATTATCTAATATATTCCATGAATATGAAATTGTAGTACACTATATCATAAATTACCCTATTAGTAAATTAAAAATCATTTTCATGATCACTAATAATTTTCAGATTTAATTGATCAATTTAATTTATCTCATTATCCCATGAAACCATTATTAATTAAAAATAATTCCCATATTAGGGGTTATATTTACACTAATCATGTTTGTCCAAAAAATTACCACAATGTGTTTGAAAAAAGCTTCTAGGTTAAAAATATATTTCGACATATTCTTGTAAATTCTTATGCAATAATAGTGTAGAAGATTCAATGGATGTTTGACGATTAATATTAAAAAATTCATTTATGATATAATTCTCAGTCCTAATTATAAAATATAAATACATAAACACTTCAATTATTCGACCTAAATGTTATCATATCATAGATAATTACTTGGTTTTTTAGATTACCTATTGATTTGGGAATTGACTAAGAAAATAAATATGTACCCAAAACATAAGACATAGAAATCATCAAAATTTATTTTATTATATACATTATTTATACACTAAATATTTCTTCTCCTTTATTTAAGACATTCATTATGGTGTCTCCTTCCACATTTCAAACATGAATGAAATTCATTATTTCTCCCTCCATTGTATAAAATAAATAATGAATATTCCAACACTATACATATCTTATTTAGTGAGTCATAGAGTATATTATAGTCCATATTATAAATCATATGCCCTGATATATAATTATGAATAATCAATAAATATTTCTAACAATTCATCATCCAGTTATTTTCTCATAGCCATCCCATTTTCAATTAAATTTTGATTTAACATAAATACTACAACTTCCATAAAATGAATAACACCAAAATAATTTTATATGAAATAATAATCAAAGTGGGAAAATATATAATATTTAATATTTTTTTTAAATCATGAAATGTTAAATTAAATATTCGACACCCTATGTTTTACTTAGTTTATTCATTATAACAATCTATTTAAATCATTCATGATTGTTTATAATGAATATGCCAATTATCTAATGTATATCTAATAAGATTGTCAAACCAGTTGTGTAATAAGGTAACACTCAATGTACAGAAAAATTATGGATTATATATACTCAAACAAGTTTATTTTTGAGGTTATTAACATTATATGATTATATTATAAAACTAATTCTAATTGTAGTATCCAAACAAATATATTATTCTAAGAATTTAAAATACCATTCTTTACCATAAATTAGTATGTTCAATGATACATAGAAACATCCCAATGGTTTGGAATAATTTTTTCTCATACAATTTTCCAAATAAATACTCATCATTTTCCATTTACCGACTATAGTAACCCATAAATTTCTTATATAGAAATTACATCTTATTCGATGAGTGTTTATTGAATAGCATATTGATCCATGATAGAATCATATACTTATATTGTCATTGAAAACAAGGATACAATCATAATTAGTTCATAAGTGAAAAACCACATCTAAAATTATGTTACTCAAATATATAACCTTTCGTAAGAAAATCATAAATTATACCTATCTTCGTAACCTGGAGAAAGAAATCATAATAAACAATGACCCATTATGCTCAGTATGGGAAAACATTGGACATATAACTGATCACTTAAAACTAAGAGGATTATTACTGTATGAAAATATGATATTTAAAATTTACAACCATGCCATACATACCACAAACCATAATCATGAGTCATAAAATATATAATGGTACATCATACGACCCTAATATTAAAAGAATCAATGAACTTGATCCTTGATACCATAACATTGGCATATGACATAGATTTTTAGCAGACACATAGTCATATAAATCATTTCATATGTATTTAAAAATAATATACAATACAATCATAGGGGATATGATTTACACCTAGAAACATCATAATATTCATGGATCACATCCAATACAATAATATTTTATAAATTCTACTATAAAACTGGGTTCACTATTAATTATAGTTCAATTTATATGATGAGATATCCATCATTAACCAATTTATAGGAGGGTGATATAATTCTTGTACCACATGTAACATAGTTAAAATCATATATATGTATTACATAATATCATAGATCATGAATCATATTAAATACCATGAAATTAAATGTGTTTCTTAATCATTTTATCATGGCATAATCCTTTACAATAGGAATAGGTACCACAAAAATTCTGTCATGTCGTCATATAATATCCAATGGAAAATTAATGTTTTTATTAATATATTATCAACATAATCATAAATATTCTAGAGAAAGAATAATATAGATATAATTAGATAATATCACCCTAAAAATTAGGTTGTATTAAAATATGGCATCATAGATTTACAAATTCTTTTAAAAGGTCGCTTGTAAGAAATCAATTGGAAAATAAACCTTTCAATTTGAAATCACATCAATAAATTATATAAATTTGGAAAATGATTTGAAAACAAAATTATAAGAAAATTATATCCAAAATTTTTAAATAATTCTTCATACCATTGATTTATCATGATGTTGTGAAATAAAATTCATTCCATATAAGTGAATACTAAAAAATTTCATTCTAGTTTTGAAAAAAACTCAAAATAAATTACCACATTTAGAAAATGAAAATACTTTAACTTTATACATATTTCTGTAAAAAAGTAATTCAACGAAGAAATGAATTTTAAAAATAATTGTAAAAAAATTAAAATATTATTGAAAATATTTTCAGAAATCATATATATTTAAGAGAAATTATATTTTACTTAATAGATAATTAAAGCATATTTTAACTAAAAAAATAATATTTCAGTATAATGAGTACTTTAATAGTCAAAAATAAACTTTAAACATTTATTATGTATAAATTAATTTTTTATAAAATAATTCATTAAATTATAGATATTAATAACAAGAAATTTAATAATAAAAAACATAATCATAAGTAATCTAGATAAACAATGAGATTTTAACATTAAAAATTTACTATATCAGTAGAAACTGAATCATCTTCCAATAAAATAATTCAGATTATGTTAAAAATTAAAGATAATTAAAATTTATAAATTCATTATATATCTTGTAATATATAGTTACATACACATCATAATAGTATATAAGTTCATAACATAACATATGTCTCAAAGAATTTAATTTTTAGAAGATAAACCCATACTGCTTTGGGAACATTAATATAAAAAAAATAATTAAAGAGATAAAATTATATGGATATGGTAATACTTATAATTTTAATGGTAATTATCATATAATAAATTTGTTGGAAGAATATGCACAATATAACACAATTAACTAGTGAATATAGATCATGTCTCATAGAAGTAAATGTTGGAAGAATATCTCATACCATAAGATACACTTTCATTTAAAGAACTATAAAATCTTGTATAAAATTTAATATATTTATATAATAGTATGATATAAATATTTATAATACCATATATTATCCCTATATAATGTTAAAACACCAATTTATTATTAATCATTATTAAAATTAATGTTTTCGTGTGTTTACATTTTCATTCTTCTTTGGAATTTTTGTTCGTAAATTAAAATCCCTAAAAAATAATCATGGATTCATTATATTAGGAATTTTAATAATTATACATATAAATATATAATTCACATATTTATATTCATCCATAAATATTATATACAGAAAATGGAATCAAACCATTCATGGAGAGAGTAGGTCGTAAGTTCACATTTATGTTGTTTTCAATTTTTAACTCATAGAATGAAAGAAATGTATATAATAAATCATCTTTATAGAATTGTTATTTTTTCATATAAATTAAAAATATTCATCAAATTCACATTTTTACCATCCATGTAAAATACAAATGAAAAAAAAATCACATTTTCTTGTGGAGAAGATAGTCCACACGTACGTTTGAGAAACTTTATCATTTTTTAATTCATTTAATGTCAAAAAAAAAAGATACAGTAATATAATTATTAAATAATAATTATTTATTATATACAATATATATAAATACCTTATATAAATTATTATATACTTTCATAAGAGGCGGTGATGGAAAATGAACTCCATTAGTTTGCGATGTGGAAGTTCAATGTATAAATGACTTATGTTTTCAATTCCCATTAGGTAGAAGAGGATATGGGAAAAATTCATGACATTAAAATGAAAAACTATAAGTATATAGGATAAATTGATGTTATTATTTCAGAAATGTAGAATAATATTTCAATTATGTAGATGAATATATAATAATAAAGTGATCAATCATGCTGATTACCTGTTCTTTAAACGAACTCCTTTGTCTCTCTTCTTATGGACCCTAGGGAAGATATTATTGGATTCCAAAACCCTATATAATTTTGATAATGACGTTTATAATATTATTTTTTATGCTATGTTCAAGATCTAATTCCCAATGTTTTGTAATAATGTTAAAATAGGGGTTCCCGTTTATAAGTGTTGAGGGGGTACTTTTGGAATTTCTTAAAAGATTAAAATATTAAAATGTAATTATATAGCCCTATTTTCCTAAATGTGTAGAGATTAAAATATAATGTATAATAATGTTTAAATATTAGAAACAATTGAATTTTTCATAGTTTTATGTTGTCTTTAGACCATATCTTTTAGGTTTAATAGATTTGATATCATATTTTAAAAATTAATGCGATAATTTATATTTCAGTCATAAATAATTATAATATTAATAAAAATGTAAATTTATTTATCTTAAATGGCTTGGGAAATAAATCATATACCAAGTATTATCAACCTTTTCTTCTCACAATATTTTTAGGATTTTTTATAAATCAAGAAATTATTATTTTAATAAAATGAGTTGAATGTCAGAATTGAATTTCTTCATTTAACTTTACTTCAAATACACCAATTAAAATATGTATTTAGAATATTGAAATCCCTATCAAATATAATATTTTATATATATCTATAAAATTAATTAAAAAGTAAAAGTTAGTCAAATTATATTACAAATATTTTTTTGATATCATATATTTTATTTTTATTTTAACTAAAGTAATAGTCTGTTGGTGATGCATAATAATTAAATGTAATTATATAGATGAAAAAATTATAAATTAATTTAAATAATACCCATTATTTATTTATTCTAATTATTTCAAGTAATATATATTCAAATCATATTTTTCCCAATATGTTAACTCATTGTTTATTTGTAATACTTTGATACTGATTATTTGTCTCTTTCTATTCATAAATTTTTATATCATTCACTCTCATGGAAATGTGTTCCATAAAAAAATATAAATATTATTATAATATTTCTATAGATAAATTCATAAAATATGATTAAAAATTAAATATAGTGGATTTAACACATAGTCTTAACCATGGTTAACTCAGTTTACAATTTTTCCATGATGAAGAATAGTTACTTTTTTAACAATTCATTATGGCCAAACATTTATAAAACCTTATAAAATATTGTTATCTTTTATTTTTAAAAATATTGAATATATTTTAAAAAAATTAAATCTCTTTAAATGGAAATTATTCATTACATATATCCCATGACGTGTGATATATATGTGTTATTGGGAAAAAATACATTTTTGTTCTAATAGTATAATCATTCCATGGACACCTATAATATTGTTTCATATATAATTAATTATATTAATTAAAAAGTAAAATTTCATATATTAATTTTCTATTAATTTAAATATAATATGTAAATTTAAAAATGATATTAAATATCACTTTTTAAAAAAATATTATTTTAACAATTCATTGTAAAATTAATATATTACAAAAAAATTTGTCACCATAATTAAATTTTGAAATGATGATTTGAAAAATGAAGTAATGTTTTTTAAAAAAGTTATTAATTTGGTAGGAATTAAATTAATATTTGTATATAGAAAATTATGTAAAAATCAATTTTGATGAAAATTCATTTTTTGAAGCATAATTTGAATTTGAAAAAAATGTTTATATATTCCCACGAAATTAATCTACAATTGTTTATATGTATTTAATATTGATTTCATTAAAATTAATATTAGAAAATTTAATGGCTATGTGAAAATAGATATCAATATTTACTAATATTTTTATAGTATTGTGTTATTCATTAAAACTCAGTGTTTAATGTCATTCACATTTTCAGATAAATTAGTTTTATTTTAAATAATATTTTATAAATATAACAAACCGACCCCTATTGACCAGAGATGGTTCATTAATTTGTACACTCATAATATTAAAAGTAATGATATCCCGAAGGAACAATAATTTTATTAGTCTTCAAGAAACTAGATACGTAGATGTAACACAAATTACATTGGAAAATGTAAAAAAATTACAATACATAACAGAAAATAATAAACTGAACCACAAGAACTCAATAAATAGTCTTTTCATCATAACCTATTGAAGGTAAAAAAATGAATATTTCATGATAAAATTTACATTAATGGTTAAAAATTGTGTAATTATGAATCAATAATAAGTTCATCATAATCAATTTGACATAATCAATATGGAATAGTGAATATATTGAAAAAACATGCCCTTAATAAACCGAGGATGAAATTGCTTCCATTTATTTTGTCATAGTGAAAATATTATTGATAGTAATTTTTGAAAATGATTAAATATAACTCTAATTAATTTTATGCCATGTATCTGGCACATGACACCACAATACCATCGAAACAGTTTAAGTCTCAGGGTAGAAACCCATATGATTTTTTGAAACAAACTCGAAGGGTTTATCGCTGAGTGAATTGTCTCATGAGACCTGTTGATGCATCGATATGATATATCAGGCCCCAAAATCCATTTAATGTTCAAATAATTATTTATAAATATATTTAATACAACTAAAATATGCCTTCTAAATATCTATATAGTGTAGAAGATATATATTCATCAATATTTTCATAGTTAAAACATCATTCTAAATAAACAGCATATGTTAAAGGGCCTACGACTCAAGAAAATAATAATATCCATGACACCAAAATATGGATACATAAGATATTTATAATTTCTATCAAAAAATTATCTCAAATGGTAATTAGATACCATATATAAGAATTATTAGGTGAACAATTACATCAAGGTCTGAATGAAACAGAAATTGGGACAATGTCCCTTACCATATTGTAATCAATTGAATTTTATGACAAAAAGTCTATAATCACCAAATTAATCATATAATACAATGAAAATAATGATATTAATATTATTATATAATAAATGGTAGTACACATATATTACATACAAGAAATAAGTATCAAGCAATGGAAATGTCACAGAAATGAATGTGAGATGAGAAACCCCTTACCTTATGCTCAGCTGTGTTCTTTGCTTGGTATAATGACCTTAATAATAAAATATAGACTCATTAATTAATAATTCCATATCATCCTATACATTTTATTTATTATTTATAACCTTATTTGGTCCATTCATGGCCATTTAAAAGGGTTTAAAAAGTCCAATTTTATTATTTTGGAACCATTTTCTTCCTTTGGATTTCAGGATCAGTTTACTTGTATATATGAATGGATGTCTGTTTGATGTGTTGATAAACATACAGAAGTGTTAATTCTTCTTATTAATTACAATACTGAAATATAAATTATCTTATAGTGATTTTTTATATACCATGATGATGAATCATCAGTTTAATGTTAATTAGACTTTTTTATATTAACTTGGTGGTTTTGTTCATTATGAATTTTTTTGTATTATTATTTTATATTTTGAGTGTGTAAAAATTAACTAACATTTAATAATGTAATATAAATATATTATTATATGGTTCAATGATTAAAATTCCTTTCAGGACCTAAATTGAGAACACGTCATCCATGAATGTGAAAAATTAACACATACCGGAAGATGTTTTTATTTTTAGTATAAGAGGAGGGTGAAATGGAGATGATGATGAAATATTACATTATTATAATAATATTACAGTTCATGAAGGTATTGTAAATATGATATAATTTGGATGAGTGGAAATGTTTAATTAAGTAGAAAAAAAGAACTCGAAATAGAAGAGAAATTGAGAAATCTCTCATGAAAATTCGACAGCCTAACAATGTCACATAAAATATAATAAAATATTTGGATGAGAGAAATTTGGTATCTAATAAAAAATACATAATATGGAATTTTTGGGGGATATGTAGTTACATATACTATTATAAACCAATGGAAATTAAAATGAGTAGTATAAAATGAAAAAATGGAAAGAAAACAAATGAGGATGTTTAACTCCTAATATCGTCTCCTTGAGATCCTTCATATCCCATTCAGTTTGTGATGATTTGGGAGACCATCCACTCTTGAATGTGTGTAATATTTTTGGGAGGAGTATTGGTCAGAAAATAGTTTAGGATCATGGTTTGAGAGGCATGGTAGGAAGGGGGTAATGAGGGTGGAATTTTTATTGTAGGAGAGGAGGTATTTTTCATTATTTTAATCATTATTATAAGATTTTTTCTCAAGACTATGAATAATATCATTTAATGTGACCCCAAAAAGTAATAATCTCATGTGATTTCAAACCAATTGATCTTACATCACTTATGAAGTCATAAATAATGTATTTTTACTATAATATGGATATACAATATTTTACCGTATCTCACTATTCATAAAAAATTATAGAATTTCATAAAATTCCCAAAAATTAACCATTACAATTTTTTGATATTTAGAATTCATAAATGAACTACATTTTATATAATGATTTATTTATATATTAGTAATTTAATGAATAAATATAATCATAACTAATTCAAAAATTAACTATTTTAATTTTATAACTACTTTTAAATCACTTCGAAAAATTAACCAATAATTAATTATATTAAATCCATAAAAAAATAAAATAATAATAAAATTTAATATCCATTAGGGTCATAATAATATTCATTTTAATATTCATAATGGTATGTTACTATTCACCAAATAAAAATGTTGGTTCTATCAGACTTCAAATAACTTACTAGTCGCAACTATAGATGACCATTTTTTAAAACTCAGGCATAGAAGTGGAAAATTTATGATTGATGGATAAATTATAAAATTCCCATGTATATTTTAGTTTCAATAGAGACTTATTAATTCATTAAATATAGTTTATCTCTTGAATAGAATGTAATTAAGAGGAACATACCATGTAATATTTGGGGTGTTACATTATTCGCATTTTCACAAATTTCACCCTCTAAATTTTAAGTATAAATCCCAAAAAAATGATTTGGGTGGTTATTATACACTATTAATCTAAGGATATCTTAGTTTTATGTACCGTAAACTATTATTTCTAAACTAGTCTCCATGTTTTCTATTAAACATCATCTAAAACCATCATTAACACCCCGACCCCTCTAGATTATAGCCAGTGAATTACCTATTACATTGTAATGCTTAAAAGGAATGAAATCATGATGAAAATATCATTTTCCTAGTCTTAAATAAAATATATAAAATTATTTAATTTAACACACATTATAAAATGTAACAAAATACAATACATGAAAAAACTAATAAACTGTAACCACAAGAACTCAATAAATTGTCTCATCTTCATAACCTATTGAAGGTAAAAAGATGAATGTTGAGAATTTAAAAGTTAATTAAGGGTTATAAATAGTGGAAGCATGAACCAATAATAATTTAAACTTAATCAATTTGACTTAGTCAATATAGCATGTCGAATAAATTGAAAACACACGCCATTAATAATTAGAGTATGAAACTACATCAATATATTTTCTCATAGTAAAAATATCATGGATAGTAATGACTAAATATTAATAAATATAATTATTATTAATTTTATATCAGGTATTTTGCACAATATACCACAATACCATCAAAATAGTTTATGTTTGTGTGTATAAACCCATCTCATTTTTGGAAATAAACACAAAGGGTTTGTCGCCGACAAATTTTTTTTCAACAGTCCTATTGATGCATTCAGGGGATATACTAGACCCACCCCCCACTTCATGTACAAATAATTATATATATATATATATATATATATTTAATACCGTTATAATATGACTTATCAATATCCCTATAGATTAGAGGATACAAATTAATCAATATTTCCATAGTTAAAACGACATTCCAAAAAAACAGTGCATGTAAAAGGGAATACAACTCCAAAAATAATGATATACCTGAAACTATATTATGGATATATAATATATTTACAATTTCAAATGAATATCTATCTCAAATTACCATTAGATACACCATAGAAGGAAGATTAGTCTCACAATACCCAGAAGGTCACAATGAAATGGAAATTGAAACAGTGTCCCTTAGCATATTGTAATCAGTTGAATTGTATGAAAAAATTTTGATAATCAAAAAATATTTCACTAAATACCATTAATATAGAGATAATTGTTTTATTATATATCAAATAGTAGTACACATATAATACCTACATGAAATAATTGGCAAACAATGGATAGTTCATAGAAATGAATGTGTAATGAGGAAACCCTTACCTTATGATTGAGTGTGTTATTCATTTGTTTTAATAACCTGAATAATAAAATTTATCTTTATTAATTAATATTTTAATAAACTACTATAAATGTAATTGATTTATTATAACTTTATTTGGTTCATATATGGACCTTTCTTGGGTTTAAGAGGTTCAAATGTTTTGTCGTGGAAGTATTTTCTTCCTTAGTTTTCATGATCGGTTAACCTGTATTCATGAATCAATGTTTGTTTGATTTGTGGATAAACATTAAGAATTGTTGATACATCTTATTAATGAAAATAATGAGATATAAATGATCTTATAATGATTATTAATCATATAACATGATGATGATTCATTAGTTAAATGTTAATTACCAATGTTTCAATTAACTTGGCAGTCTGGTTCGTAAGGGAATTTTATTGTATTATTATTTTATTTTATCCATGTGCGAGGATTAAGGAACATTTCATAAGGTAAAATACATATTTCATGATCTGTTTAAAAGAATAAAAATGTTTCGTGAATATTCTAATTGATATTAATAGAAAATGAGAACCCATTATCCTTGACTGTCATTAATTATAACATCTTGGATGGTATTTTCATTTTCAGTATAAGAGGATGGAAATTAGGGATGAAGATGAAATATTACATTATTTTAATAAAATTATATTTCATTAAGTTACATGAACTATCATTGAATTTGGATTAAGGGAGATGAGAAGTGATGTAGAAAACAGATCTCAAAATAGAAGAAAAATTGAGAAGTAACTAACAAACATTTGGCAGCCTAACGATGTCACATAAAATTTAATAAAATAGTTTCATTTGAAAATGGGGGTATCTCATCACTCTTAAATAATATGGGAATTAAGGGGAATATGTAATGAAATATCCCAAAACATGCAAATGGAAATTAAAAGTAATAACATGAAATGAAAGAAAAAAATGAAAACAAAAGAGGATGTTTTTCCTCTTGATATATTATCCTTGAGATCCTTATTACGTCCTTTGGTTTTGGCCTTTGGTGATAAAACCACTATAATACATGGGGAAGAGTATTGGGAGAATTATTGGGTATAAAATAGGTAAGTCTCAAGGATTGAGAGGTGTGGGAGTAAGAGGGGAATTAGGGTGGTAGTTTTAGTGGAGGAGAAGAGGTATTTTTCATTATTTGAATCATTATTATAATAATTTTTATCAAGGCTATGAATAATCACAATTATTTAGAACCAAAATAGTAATAATGGAATGTGAGTTTGATCCAAGTGGCCCTGCATTACTTATGATGTCATAAATAGTTTATTGTAATGATAATTCTGATATACGATATTTAACTATATTTCACTATTCATAAAAAATCTTCAATTTCAAAAAAAATCCCCAAATTTAACCCTTACCAATTTTCGACATGCATAATTCCAAAATGAACTCCATTTTTTAATGTAATTATCTATATATTATTAATTTAATTATTAAATAAAGTCATACATAATTCAAAAATTAAAAATTTTAGTTCTATAACTGCTTTTATATAACATTGAAAAATAAATGAAGATGTCATTATCTTAAATCCTTATGAAAATAAAATAATAATAAAATTTACTATCCATTAGGTTCATATTAATATTAATATTACTATTTATAATGGTATGTAACTATTCATAAAAAACAAGTTGGTTCCATAAACCTTCAAATAACTTACCGGTCGCAGCCATAGATGACCATTTATTTGAATCCCAAAACAAAGAAGAGGCCAATTTTTATTTAATGTCTATGTTATAAGATTCTCATATAATGTTTTTCTCACAAGAGACTTAGGAATTCCAACAATATAGGCTATCTAATGAATATAATGTATTTAATAAGAACATACCATGAAATGTTTGGGCCGTTACACTAAAACATACGGGTATTAACAAAATTATTAAGTACATTGGATATGTGATTAGAGGGGGTTCCATTTTTAAATGGATTAAGTGGAAAACATTTAAATACATGATACATTATTATATAATATAAGTATCTATTATGTGGAGAAGAATAATTATTCCAAATATTCAATGATATGATGGTTAGGGTTGGAATCCGATCAACCAATGAAATATTTAAAAATCTTTTTTTTGATAATTTTAACATTATCTCTTGGGTTAAGTCCCTAATTTACCCTTATTATAGTTATAATGTTTAGCCATTCTTACTATTAATTATTAGAAAAAAGTAACAAACACATTTAAAATAATATTATTGTTTATTCTAAATATATAATACATTTTTTAATAATCAATTCCAAGAATTGAATGAAATAAATCATAATATTTGGTAACAAAATTCATAAAGATCATTTTAGGTAAAAAAATAATTTCAAAATAAAAATATTTAATTTTTATTTATTTCCTTGTAAAAACTATTTGATGAATGTAATATATATTATTAAATATATAAGTTACACATCATATTAGAAGTATTCACAAATAAAGGATATTTAAATTTATTTAGACAAAATTACATTTTTCTCAAAGAAATATTTTACTAAAAAAAATTTTTACAATTAAAATTATTTACCATCACTGATAACAAACTAATAAAAAATGATTAAATAATTATTTATTTTTTATAATTAAAAAACATTATGTTTCATAAAAATTAAATATTACTAGGGATCTAAATAGAATATATATATAAATAATAAAAAGTTTGAAAATGCATTATTTAACATAAAATGATATCATTTTTGACATTTAAAAATGAGTACTTATTTACTATGCATTAAAAATTCTTTTCCATCAGGAGAAAATGTTATAAATAATTCTCACAATTTATTTATCCATTTTAATTCCCACCAATCATACAAATAGTGGATAATGATCACATTTAATAATTATAATTTGAATGTATAGACAAATTCATTTAATCACACTATTTCATCAAAATAATTATTTAAAAACATACTTTTTTAAAGATAAATATATCACTAAATCAATGGGTTTTATAAAAACATAGTTCTATGTTCATTATCTTTAAATTTATTTAATTATTTTAGAAAAACAATTTTGTTTTGGGGTTTTCGGGTTTTGGGCATAGTTTTATTCATTATGATTCTCTTCACATGAAAGTAATTCAAGAATTCATTTCCAATATCTTAGATATAATATTATGACCGTGGACATTTTATGTAACATTTTTATTCAATTTATATCATGGATTTCCCCTAATTTAATGAACCAAAGAAATTTTTCATGGGTTTTAAGAATTATACCACCATCTAACTAGGTGCATCATTATTCAGAGGGGAAAAAGTACAATGATCTTCTATGATACTAAATTTAGGATGATCCCAGGACATATGAATAAGAATGTTAAATTTTTTAAATCTATTTGGTCCTTTCATTGAAATTAAATTAATCCTCCATCTTCTTCCTAAGTATAAAAATTTCACATATTCTGATTTCAGCATGATCAATCATCATAACATCATTTTATGTAAGACCTATTATTATATTTTTACTCAAATGACCATATCAATTATGCTAAAACTCTAGACATCCATAAGATTTCATTATAGACTTCAGTGAACCATATTAATTTCAAATTAAATTAATGACCCCCTAAATTACTCTTTTATTCACTATTTTTAAAATAAAAATATCATTCCATAATCGATCTAAAAAAATTACTCCATAAACATATTCATATAGTAGTCCACCATTAACTCACTGGGGTATGTATTTTTTTAATATTATTAAAAAAATAAAAATATTCCAATTAATTTTGTTGTTTGATGGATTTTTTATATTTTATATATTTGTATACTACTGCATGTTTTCCAAATAATTGAAAACCCCAAAATGATTTCTGGGGAAACATTAAAAAATGGAAATTCAATTATTAATTGTGTCTTCACATTTGGGAATTGATTTTTCATATTATACCTATAATTCATGGTAACTATGCAGTTTATTTTTTTTTTGGGTTGACCTATATATTTCACAAATTGTTTGAGCGAACACTATGGATAGAACTATGATGGGTTTGGTGATCTTGTCAGTTGATACCGTACTATTGGTGCATTGTTTTTATAAAAAAGGGAAGAAAAATTCATCCTACCTAGATTAACATAAAACATTAATTATTCATAATAAACCTATTGATATTTATAATCTTTCTCCTCTACTCCCCTCTCACTCCAATAACTTATCCCCTTGGAGCCTTAGGCTGAGTTCCATCATTATCCACTACTACTTCAAATTTCTCTATTTCTATACAATGAGATACCTCAAGGTATATTTATACTCCCATCCACTATTCTCACCTACCATATTTCCTCTTCTATTCCACAATGTTCTAACCTTCCTCCCAGAACCCTAATAACATTCCATTATAGGAACGAGGTTTGATTTTATTACAACCCAATGTTTTTATATCTACAGAATATATTGTGTGATTATTTTCTAATTTGGGAGGTATATATGGATCGAAACACATTATGACCCCGTAGAGATTAAGAATTTCCATAAAATATTTTTAATTATATTTAATTATTACGAGACTTTGAAAATTGACAGCACATGATTCCATGGTCCAGAGAGACCCGATCAAATTTTTTAACTTTCTTAATGTATGTTCCGTAAAAGTAAGAATAGGGATTTCTATATGTTGAACTAGTGATCAGATTAAATATATAATGTCACCATTGAACTCGCATCACTGTGATTGTATTAGGTCAATCATATGTTCGACTAGTAAGAGATAGACAAAAAATTTAATTTTCATGATTTTTTGATAAAAATAAAAATCCTAAAGATGTTGATTTAATCTTATTGAAACTGTTGACTAAAGATGGAGGGACCACAATGTTGGTTAATCATTGAATTTTGGTCATTAAGTGACATGATGCACATGGTTATGGATTAGATTTTCTTGGGTAATTAATTGCTTCATTAATTTTGGTTCATTTATGAACAACCCTAATGAACCCAATGATAAATCCTTTAAATCAAAGAGTTAATCAATCCGTTTAGATGATATTAGTGGAATTTTTGAGATAAATCAACATATCATCAGTGACGTCTACCTCCAATGAAGAATGGATATTCGATGAGGCTATTGAGGATCTGATCAGGAGATCGATGAGCACCGACGAACATCTTTGAACAATGGAGAAGAAAGATTTAACCAGTTTACAAACATTTAACTGAATGAGATCCCAATAATGTTTGAAGAAGCTGTTGTTGAAACCATCAGGTCCCAGGGAACTATCTGGTTTGAGACTAAACACAGTGTCTTTAATTTCATGATCCATAGGTCTGCTAAAAATGTGATCATTGTCCTCAGCAGTGACCATATTAGGGATGATGTCAGGGAGATGATTATTGCCTGCCTCCAGACCATTGAACAAATTATAAAAATAATCCACCTCATGTATAACAATGGAATCCTCGGTGTCATGAAGAATATCATCATCTTGAAGAAAAGTAAAAGTCCTACTGGTTTTCCTGATTCTTTGGAGGGAGTTGTAAAATTTAGTGTTTCGATCACCGTCTGAGAGCCATTTGGTTTTAAATATTTTTTTTCACATGTTGTCTTTGAGCATTAAAAAAGAGTTAAGATTCAAAGATGTAGTGATTTCAGGTTTAGGATCAAGAGAGAAATCAGAGCAAGTATTGGAGCTTTGAATGCAAATGAGGTCTTTCTCCAAAGAGGAGATGTCTGCATCAAGTTGTTTTTTTTAGAAAACCACCAACCCTTCAGATGCGGTTTCAGAAGTTTTAATTTAGAAATGAAAGAAAAAGAATCATTTTTTCGATGCATTCCATCCCAAAATGTCGTTATTGTGGTAGAACATTCTGCGTCTATAGTCCAAGAATTGTAAAATTTAAATGGGACATGAGATTTTATTCTTGTGGCAACTAGGTTGATAAGAACGGGGTGATGGTCAGAGTTGATCCTGGATAAGGTGATACTAGAAATGGAGTTACATTTATCAAGGGCAGTAGGATTAGTAAAATATCTATCGAGTTTACTATCTACTACACTATTGAGGTATTTTCTATACCAAGTATACTTAGCACCAGTGAGATTGATTTCAATAAGGTCATCGTCTTAAATGGAAGCCTTAAATTCTCTAGTTGAGATAAGAGAGTGTGCCAGTCCAATATTTTCACTCAGAAGAAGAATGGCATTGAAATCACCAAGCACAATCCAGGAATCCTGAATAGATCTAGATAGGGTAAAAAGGTAATTCCAAAGGGATCTTTGCTCTTGATATCTATTCATAGCATATATCATCGTGCAGAAAGTGTGAATACCATCAGAGAAAAATTCACAAGTTAACAGTTGGTCAGAAATTTTAAAAATATTAACATACTATCAAGAAGAGTGCTAGATAATCCAGAGAGTTTCAGTAGAAGATCCTTCCCTGCACGCGCCAAGGAAGTTGTAACCAAAAGAGCAAAAGTGTAAACATTTTGAAGAAAAATTAGTTTTTGGCTCAGAAATAGAAACTAATTTTGGTTTATGGGTCAAGATAATTCTTTTAAGAACAATAAAAGTGTCAGAGTTTGCTGTACCCTGACAATTCCAAAATAAACAATTCATTTGAACCTGCATTGGGAGTTAGAACTCCCTTTTTTGATCCATATGAGCCCTTTTTCCTTGTTGACCTTCTGGTCCCTTAGAAGATATTAGGGTGGATTTTTTTCCTGTTTATTCTTGGAAGAAGAAGCAGTGATACTAGATTTATTTTTAATAAAATCGTCTTGATTTTTCTCTAAAGAGATTGTGGACCCATGAAGGGTCATTGGGAAATCTTTTGGAGGTAATTCAAGTGTGAGAACATTAAAGGTGCTGATAGAGACAGTCACAGTGCCCATAGGGCACACTACAACTGTCTAACGATTTATGCATGGATACTTGGAGGTGGTATTCATTTCAATGGCAGACAACACCTGCTCTAAATATTCATTAGTTTTTTTGGTAGAGTTAGTATCCAAGTTCTAAATCAAATGGGTTTCCATTGAGAGAGACCCAGGCTGATCAGATTGGCCATGTTGCCCATGTGAGCATACAACATCCTTGGCAGGGAGTTGTAAACTCACTACAGAAGGAATATCTTTATTATCACATCAAGTGGGAGATGAGTAGTTACCTACAACTACCAGTATCTTCTAACCTACATCAGCATCTGCTTCCACTTGAATATAAGTCTCTTACTACAGTCCATCACACAAATAAACAGGGTGGCTCAAGTCGAGTGGATAAGGTTCCTTGTTTGACTGCTCGAGGATGGATAACATCATGGTTTCAATCTCATCCCTTAAAGTGATATTAATGGCTTCAGATTCCTCCTCCTCCACCATATCCGTCCACTTGAATCCAGAGGTCTCTCTCGATTGGGATGATTTTTTCACCCATTTCACATTGTTTTTCTAGGGGACATCAGTCTTATCGAAGGAGGTAACTGAATGTTTCTTCTTTCTGCGGACCAAAGTCTAGTCATCAACCTTTGGTGGCTCTTCCTGTTTTTTCATTTGGCTATAAATGATGCATATGTTCTTTAGATAATTCCCCATGATTTTTCATAGATCACAGAAAGGTGTCTTGCATTCATATTCCAATCGTACCTCAGTTTTATATTCATTGGCGTTGAAGGTCACGACATCTGGAATCATATGATCTAAATTGACCTTGACCAACACCTGCACATACATTCCGAGTTCTGCATTCAGTGTTCGATGGTCAGTCTTTAGTGGGGTGCCAATGCAGGAGGCAATATCTCTTAAGATTTTAGGGTTCCAGAATAAGATGTTTAACCCGTAAAATCTAACCCAGATCTGTGCTGTCGTATTTCTGTGAGTATGCGGGTTGAACGTGAAATCACATTCGGATAATCGAAGGAACCCTGCCCTCAAATGGACGTTTCCAAGCTTCCAGACATGATCCACCTCATCCTGCGAGATAAGGAGTATGTGAAAGTATCCACGCCCGATAGGGACCGGTTTCCAGTCGCGAATGCCCCAGATATGGGAGATCCATGGATTGAGATCCATGGAAGGCCATGGTTTATCACCTTTCGAATATGAGATGCATCCCATAATAGAGAACTTACAGAAATGTGAACTTTGTTGTAAGGCATCAGGGTCTATTTCAACTGCAAATCGTCCATCCTCCATTTTTCTATAGAGAAAGGATTTTTTCAAGGTGTTTGTGCACAAATCTATAGATTTAAGAGCATCGAGGAAGGATACTAGCTTAGGTTTATCATTCAGTACATCTTCATCCTTCCTCGCCAATTTCGCACTGCCCCCGCAGGCTTTCTCCCAGTCCAAGTCCGTAATGAAACCCGACATCTGAACAAGGGATTAAAGTTCATCTACACACCACGCATGATCGAAGAGGATGAACCCTAGTATCCACAAGGTCACTGCTGAGAGCTCTCACGAGGCCATCTCAAAATCTTAAACAAAAATCATCATGAGTTTTTGTTCTATGGTGGATGTCATGGTTTATTCATGGGGAGTATCATGAATCAAGGTGTCAACCGATGTGGTATCTTGATTGGGAAATTTATGGTTTGTTACTTTTATATTTTTTCCACAAATTATTAGTCAAATATTTAAATTTTTAGATGAGATGTTATTGTTGTCTGGGTTTTCGATTGTGTTCTACATGGTTTTAATTAGTCCCTTTTAAATTATCACATATGGATAGGGGTTGATATTATTCTTGTATAGTGTATTTTGAGGAATATTTTATTGCATTATAGGTCACATGAATGGAGTATTTCAATTTCATTTCACTATTTTATATTGATTATAAATGGAAGAGATGCCTATTATTGGTATCATTCCACTTAGGGATGTAGTTTCATTTGTTGTCATTTATTATGTTACTATAAATTCACAAGGGTGCTTACAGAATGGATTTACTCTGTTTGATGTATTGTGACGGTTTCAAGGTGATCCTTTCTCACAAAACACTATATAGTTCATCCTTAACCCACCTAACTCAATAATTTGGCTACGGGGGTTTCAGTTTTTCGTTACCTATTATTTTTTTAAGGGAGATTTCTGATGGAATAATGTGGCATGATGGGGATAGTTGTAACAAACCCGTGCCACTATTGCATTGGTATTATTTAATTATGGTAAATTATTTGTTTCGAGATATTTTGAATAGAATTATTAAATTTTATATGATTTGGTAATATTAAAATATTATAGAAATATTAATGAAAACTGTGTAGATTTCATATGAAATGGTACCAATTTTTAATTATCATTCAATATGGTTTGTTTTTTGTTATACCATGGTTTATTAAATTTTTAATTGTCTTTTAGGTATGCATGAAACATAATTTTTTGTGAGGGGATAGTGACTCACACTTTTTGTTCATGTTTAGGGAAACTATGAAACCCAAATTCAGTGATCTATGGTGTTCAAGTTAGTGGATCTAACATAGTTGACACATGATTTAATAGACCATGTGGATAAACATTGTATCATTCCTAGAATCAATTAAAAGTGACTTCTCTATAATACCCTTCTTGATTAATAATTCATTATCCCATCCCCCCTATATATCTAACTTCATAGATCCCCTTGGAACCCTAAGGTAAATTATTTATTTTCACCATTGATTTTTGTATTCTCGTTTCATATTCCGGGATATTTCTCATCAAAAATCAGTTCCATCATCACTTCTATCACCTCCCCTTTTCCCTATTCCATTTATCATAAGGTTTTTATTCCTCAATGATACATATTTTGTGTGAAACCATAGTTTTGGGGTCTGTGTTTGTTCTATAGTTATGTCTTGTTTATATAGTTCGGGTATAGGGTGTCACCTTTCTTGATTGGGTGTTCTCCAAGAATTGTGACAAATTGTGGATTGATTCCACACTAATTTAGGTACTTATATATATTTTATTCTATTATATTACAATTCACGATGTTATTATGGTTTTTAAATTTCATTTTTAGAAAAAAAATTTCTTTTTAAATATTAATGGTGTATTTTTAGATATATTTTCTGAATTTTATTCACAGTGTTAGTGGTTTTCTTTATGAAATCCGTGTTTCAGATTAAAAGTAAATTTTATATCATTTTGGGAATTGAGATAAACCTCCATGTTGATTTATAATATTGTTCTAAAGAAATATGTATGTATTGGGGCACATTTCAATTTTTTATCTAGAAAACCCATGTTTAAATGTTATATTATAAAAGTAAACTACATTTTGTTTTAGAAATTTTTTTAAATGATTTTGGTTTATAAATTTTAAGGGCATGGAATTCAATGTTGTATTTTGTTAAATTCCTATTTTTCACTTTGCACAATAAATAACACAATTTTCATGATTTCTTTATATTGTACCCTTATATTATTCCATGTTTAGGGTTTTATTACTCTTAGAATGTTTAATATTTTGTGATGATTATATAATGTGAAAGGTGTGGTCTCATAAAATGGTGTTTTAGAATAGGTTGGATTTATTTCTTATTCATTTAGTGATTGTTCTAAACATTGATTTAGTATTTTATTACTTCAAAATTAGATATTTCATGGGAAAATGGGTAACTAAATAAGATTTCATGATATATTTTATAAATCAATAGATCACATAATGAAAAATGTCACTCTAATTTTGGATTTCACTTTGTCTAGATGGGGTTCCCCTAATGGATCTAGCGAGGTATAATTGGTTGGCTTGGGTATTTGGATAATGTGAAATGTAGGAAAATAATTAGTATTGTTTTTATTTTATTATTCAGATCACTTATTATTATATCTGGGGTCATTGATTGGATGATTATGTAGTAAATTTCATTTATTGATATGTATCCTCTCGTGATGTTGGTTGAAAAATTAAAATTTTTAAATTTTGTTTTATTTTCATTATATAATGATGCTTTTTCTTATTATTCTATTATTCATTGTCATTGTCATGGTATATTAAATAGTTTTCAAATCTAATTTTTTTAAAGGTTTTAAGAAATTAAATGTAAATTTTTCTTTTATATTTAGGATGTCAAGAAATAATTTTTAAGAGAGGGAAAAAGGGTTATATTTCAGTTTCATCATTTTAAATGACCCACATTATAAATTTAGAAAATTATTTTAATTTATAATTCATTGAATTATGGTGGTATTATAAAATATACATCAATTAACATCATTTTGAATAAATTTTCATTGACTCAAATTTTACCAAATTTATTTTTTGAAGGTTTTTGGGAAAATTCTAAGACCAAGTGCTGAGAGGGCGTGTGATTTTGATAACTGATGTGCCAAGAATAGTTCATTGGAAAAAAGATCAATTTTTAATAATTATGTGAGAGGGTTTCCTATAAAAGTGGGATAAATTCTTCTAATGTTTTGTGAAATATAAATAAAAGGACAAATTGTTTTTAGAGTAGAGAATTTACCTTATGTGAGGCATAACATGGGCTAGAACAGGTTGACTGTGAAAAATAGTTTTTCGATTTAAAAATTAATAAGTTAATTAAATATAAAATATTTTATTTTCAAATCCTGATAACTAAGGAACAGAGATAAGGATTTGAATACTAAGACAACTATGGATTTTGTAATGTTGTTTTTTCCCAATGTATATCTTTAATTTTGTTTTCACTGGTTTTTTTAAAGAACCTAAAAAAAGTAATCATAATTAAATAAATTAAAGATGATGTATTTTTTTGACACAATGATGATTTTCTTCAAAACAACCTTATATAAAAATCACATGTTTAGCCACATAACTCGGGGAATATCAGATAATAGATATTGAGATCTTGGAGAAAGAATCCCCTCGAGAAAATGAGAACAGATTTGAGATTGGATCGTGGATCGTTGGGCCAATGGAGTTATAGGATATCATCAATGATGTTGAGGTAATCATTAATCGTAAATGACCAATCTAAACTCGTGGTAGTGTCTTTAATATCGTTGTTATTTCATTTCCCATTTTTAGTATCGATGATGATTTCTAACCAACCAATGGATATGTTGATCTGCGGTTCAGTCTCTCTTACAAGGTGGATAAATTGGGGTGTTGATAGGTGATCCATATTTTTGATTAAACTACATTATTATTCCATATAAGAAGAATGAATTTATGAAAACAAGAACAATTTCCAAGATCTATTCTTCTAGTGTTCATGTCCATTTGTTCTCTCCCCTCAATCTCTCATGTTATTCATGTGTTCTTTATATTATCTTCAGGCTATAAATCCCATATGTGAATGATCAACTGTTGCGCCCCTGATTCATGGTGAAACAAATTGAGATTGGTGATCTGACCATGTGGGGGCACAACAGAATTACGGTGGTGAAAGAATGATGTGATTTGGCCAAGATGACAATGCATAGTAGTGTGAGGCGGCGAAACACAGTGGCTACACCAATTGATCCCGGAGAGCTGGAACATGGGTCCAAGGGTCCGGTATTTGAAAACATGAAGCTTTCAAGGAGAGGCTACTGGTATGGGGGCCTACAGAGATAGATTATAGCATTGAGACGTGTTAGAGTTTCAGCGGTAGCAAAGGCCATGGATGGCGGCCATGACATTGAATGGGGAATGTGGCGGCACGACAGCCGTATACAGAGTAGGTAGGCTATATAGATCCCATAATAGTGGAAAGGATGTGGGTTAGGAAGAAGGTGGTCCAACCGCATGGATGAAGTGAGTAACTATGAGAATCAGGGAGGCAAGCAATCGGGGTAGACTGTGTGTGACATAATAAGCTGGTCCATAGTGTGGGCTAGACCAGGGGAGTCGAGCATCTCGAGTACCCTTGCAGGTTGGTCACATTATCCTAGTAAACCTAGAAAACTGATCTTAGTGGTTGGAACAAGACTACACCGGATCTGGTCTTCTAGGTCGCATCAGAACCTGACTAGACCCGGGTTGAATGTTTTTACAAAGAAAACCATAAAATTAAAATCGTGTGTCTATATGGAAAGCCTTTCATAGAATTTTGAGACTTACAATGTGACAGTAATATTAAGGTATTCATTTTTTGATTTTGTCAGTGTGTCCATAGGATATAATGGATTGAGTATGAGTTATCCCAGTACTAGCACACTATGATCAGAATCAAGTAGGTTTCCAATATAGAGATGTTGTGTGACCAAGAAGTTATGTGCCCTAGAAGCCATGACACCTAGATGTTTGGGGACATAGAAACTATGTGAACAAAAAAAAAATTTATTACTTATAGAATGTGTTTCTTACTGAGACTATGTGCCTTACCAAGACTATGTGTCATACCGAGAATGTGTGTCTTGTAATGATTCTGTGTCTTATGGAGACTTTTTATCTCCTGTATACAATCAGCCACATTTTTTCGAGTATATAGAGACATTATTAGATAATATTTTTTAGACATTTTACATTTTGAGATGATTTTTCTATTTCTGTGTGATATACTTCATGTATTTTGTTTTGGAATATATGATTTATTTTTGTGTGGTACACTAATTGTATTTCTATATGGTGTACTTCATATATTTTGGTGTGGTATAATTCATGTATTTGTTTGAGTTATAGTTCATTATTTTCATTATGGTGTCCCCACATGGTTTTCTATAGTGGTGTTCATTGGTGGTGTTTTTTGTTGTTATTCCATTATAGTGTTACTTAATATCATTTCTTTGTGGAGTAATTTCAAGGTGTACTTTAGTGGTGTTCCTTTAGGGTGTTACTTCAGGGTGATCTTTTATAGTGTTCCTTCACGGTGTCCCATTATTGTGTTCCAACATGGTGTTATTTATTCGTGATCATTCATGGTGTTCCATTATAGAATTCCTTCATGGTGTTCCTTAGTTGTGTTCCTTCATGGTTCCCCTTTGTGGTGTTCTACAATGGTGTTCTTTTAGGGTGTTTCTTCATGGTGTTCCTTCCTGGTGTCTTTAGTGATCTTTCTTTATGGTATTACTTCACAGTATTCTATTATAATTTCTTATGTAGTATATTTCATTTTAGTTTCGCGGTGACTTATTGAGTATTGTTTTACACACCCATGTATGAGTTTTGCCAGCTTGTGTTAAATCTTGTGCAACTGATTGATACTTTTGGGATGGCCTAGGTGGACCATTACTAAGTGGTACATAGTGAGGCCATAATTTAGATGTGTTCTCTTATAGCTTCGGAAAGTTGTCCAGTACCATTCCCTTCTGGTAGGGTTTTTTATAGATGAATTTCGTGAACTTATGCATTCACTTTCCAGACTCGTTTTTGGGTGGTCTTGTATTCTGGCGCTGTTTATGTGCCATTTTTAAACTATCATGCTCTATTTTTTATATCTATGTGGTACTAATAATTTTTTACAGAGTATTTTTATATTTCATAATTTTCGGCTTGGTGATGCCTATTTTTCTTGTACGGATATATGGTCAAAAGCTTATGACTTGTTGGATATTCCTTCTCCATGCTAGTCAAAAAATGTTTTTCTATTGGCGGTAGTCTTGGGGTAGTCACGACATGTTCCTCTCCGGGTTGGGATGTGACAAAGTGGTATCAAAGGAAGGTCAGTTCTATTAAGAGGACTAAGAGTCTCTATGATTGGTTTGGAGAAATAGTGTTAGGGTTTTGAGTTTGGATATCAGGACATGTATTCTAGTAATGGTGTGGTGGCCAACATATATTTACACTATGAATCTGATTTTTTTTTCATCGACTTTTTACATGACAACAATAGCTGTAGGTAAAGCAATGGTACATGTATCATGTAGGATTTGGGTTTGTTCTCATGTCCTTACTTAGTCACCTCCCCTGGTATATTCTACTAACTATGTTACATCTATTTTACATCATGATACCTCAACATAGACATCCAACCGGGATTCCACCATGTGATCATGAGGAAGATTCAACAGATGTCGAGATATCAGAACAATGTTTTGTAGAGGAGGTAATAACTATGCGGGGTGCATTAGCTATACCACAACCTATAGTGTAGCACATTGTGCTCGTAGTACAAGCCTATGAGGATCACAATTTGAGTGTGATGTAGGAGCGTTAGTGATAGAGTCCCCTCAGGTTCCATGCAGATCCCGAAACATAGGCATTTGAGTACAAGCTTGAGGAGGTGACATGAGATTTTAATATAGTACGGACTATATTAGATCAGATGATAGTCCTAATAGAAAGCCTTCTACACATCATTTTAGAGTTATTGTGGGGTTTGGATACATATTTTTGTAATGATGTTACACTTCTATGGACATAGATTGAGAAACATTTCAAATCAGAGCCCTCATTTAATAATGTAAGGTATATGCATGTCTAAGAGCTTCTAAAGCTCCATAATGATGACGTGTCTATATCTAATTTTTCATCGAGGTATACTAACCTATCTAGTTACTCAATGTATTTTATACATGACCATTACATCATGCCATAGACCTTCACGCGAGGAAAATATAGGGACATCAAAGTCATCATTAACCATCTTTTCATCCCTACCTATGCTATGGTTCTTTAGTTTACCATTGGGGTTCAGAGTCACTTGGTTGAATGAATACATCATGTGATAGTCAGTAGTGGTAATATAGGAGTAGAGGGATCCTAAATGAGGTTGGTGTGACAAAGGATCTAGGAGATTTGTAGGATGTAGTATAAATTTATTCATGATACTACCACCACCACTGGGTGGTCCACCAGAGGCTCAGAGATCCTATAGATATGGGATGGGATAGCTACATGGGGTTTATTCTTATGTGCCATTGTCTATATGAATTATTTAGGGTTAGATCATTCACTATTATATTTTATCTACAGTATTTCTAGACATGGGAATTAGTCACTAATTTCTTCCCAAAATTTATGTTTGAGACATATAGATTCTGCTGGAACTATTAACTCGATGGTTACATTTAAAGACTAATACCGGATGAGATAAGGTTATCACGAACTGGTGATGAAAGTGTGACCAAACTCATAGAGTAAAGAGTTTCAGTTAGGATCTATTTGTAGGGGAATCCTGAACATATGATGTAATTCTTGGTATCAGATGGTTACATATTGTTCATTCTCAAATTGACTACTTTAGGAAAAGAATGTGGTGTTCTCGCAGAGGTCTAAGGTGGTTTTCCTTGTCGGTGAAAATGAATCCCATGTAATTCTTTAGGATAACCTCGATGCAATGGCCATTATGATTCCTTAGTTTCCCGTAGTGGTGGAGTTGAACTGGGTCCATCAAGAGTTCAGATAGGGGCATTTGCCAGTGTTTCTCTAGGATTATGACATTGATATTATCTATAATCATAGGAAGGGAAATGTTTTGGCGGATGAACTCAATCAGATATCTATTTTTCTATTTGTGAATAGGTTTTTAAAAAATATAGCCTCATTATAGTTATTCTTTGTGGATGGATATAGAGCAGCTTAATTACATTTGATGGTCATCTCCCCTCCACTCTTATAGCGAGTCATGGATGAAAAAATTAGAGAAACCTACTATGAGAATTTATGTTCCTAGAAGTCCACATGGCCTTTCTCTATTTTATATACAAATAGTGGAGGGCACATTATTATTTTCAGAAGACAGACTGTGGTACCAGTGACATTACAGGGGTAGGAATTGAGGGAGTTTCAAAGAACCCCATTGGCGGTACATCCAAGTGGGAAAAATATGTACCAAGCCCACTAACGGTAGTTCTGGTTACCAAGGATAAAGAAGGAACATATCATATTTTCCTATCCCTCCATCATATTTCAGCAGAAGAATGTTGACCACAAGATTCCAACAGTCATGACTCAACCCCTTGGGGTTCCAGAAAGGAAGTGGATGAAAATATCAATGGACTTATTGATAGGTCTACTACATATCTCCATGTTAAATCATACCATCTATGTTATCATTGAACGACTCACCAAGTTAGATCACTTTCTTCCTATCTAGGAGTAGAGTTCAATAAATAGATTGGGGTGTCTCCCTGTGATGGAGATAGTTTGACTCCATGGAGTTTCTTCAATGATATTTTCATATCCTAATGCATTCCTTAAATCCCGTTTTTTAAGGGATTGCAGGAGGCATTTGGGACTCATTTTCACTTGTGAAAAGCGTTTCACCAACATTTGGATAACCAGATTAAGTTTACCATTCATGTTCTCAAGAGAATTCAATGGGATTAAATAATATTTCTTTCCATGGGTGATCAATTATATGAGTTCATTTTTGGTGTTGGTATAGGAATTTATATAAGATCACATTGGAGTATAAGGATTAGATTCATTATTAGAACCCTTACCTATTTGCGTAACCATTTGTTCCGATTTAGGGGAATTAAATCCAAATTTTGGGGTAAATGTAATGGCTCAGATTATCTTCAATTTATCTTTAGAAAATTTAAGTGAAAATTTGAGACTATTCATAGAGACTCTGTGTGTTTCTAAGAACTGGTGTTCCCAGAAAAGTTGGTTGAAAAATGAATAGTTTTAAATAATTCAAATGATCAATTTTTCTAATAAACTGTAATAACACTTAAATAGTTTCCCAATTAGAAATACAAGGGAACCATAGTGTTGAGATTAGTTCATTTACCATAGGTAGGCACAATATCTTCTAACAAGGGTTAGATGTGAACGATAGCTTTTGGAAATAATCCTATAAAAAATAATTACATAAAAATTATTTTATTTTCAAATCCAAATAACTCATGAACAAAGACATCGATTTTAAATCTGAGACCACCGTTGAGTTCACAATGTGTTGTTTTCCATAGATGTGACTTCACTTTATTTAGAACTTGTCTTATATTTAAAAACATAAAAAGGATGTAATCATAATGATATAATTTAATGATAAATTATTTTTTTGAAGAAGAAATGATTTCCTCTAAAAAATCCCTATGAAAAAGTCCATGAGATTGTAACATATTCCTAGGAACTCTAGAAAATCATTAGGTATATCTTGTTGAAAGAAACCTCTTGAGCGAATGATGACTAATTGGAGATCAGATCATGCTTCGTCATGCCTACAATGTAAGAGGATATCACTATCAATAGTGACCCAACCATTCCTTGTCAATTACTGTTCCAAAATCGAGGTTGGGAGATTGATATCCTTGTTATTTTCATTCCCATTTTAGATTCAACAAAATACACAAACCAACAAATGAATAGGTAGATATATGATTCAGTCGATCTTACAGGATTGATAAATTATAGGATTTTATGTGTGATACACCATTGTTTTAATAATCATTTGTTATATCAAATATAAATAATGAAATGTGTCTAACACAATCAAAGGCCAAAATTAGTTCTTCAGGTGTTCATCTGCATTTATTATACCTTCTCAATATATTTCGTTCTTCATATATTCTTCGTCTCCTCCCCTAAATTTGAAAACGCTATCCATGGATCAATAAATATACCCAGATTCAAGTAACAATAATATTTGATCAAATATATGACACAGTGATGCCACAATAGAAGTTTGACAGCGAAGCCAGGGTGCAATTTGGTTGGGATAGCAGTGCACGTTAGTCTGAGGCAGCAGCAGCCAAAGGAGGTGGCTTTGGCGGGTCTAGGTGAGATGTGGCATGAGTGATTGGTTCTAGTCCATGAAGAAGAAACTCTATATTTAATTTCCACCAATTTCGTAATCGACATAAATGTAAAATGATTGGGGGTATGTTGGAGCCCTACCAGCAATGTGAGTTCTGATAGGAAGATACAGTGTTAACTAAAGGACACAATGTTAAGGAGGAAGTGTACATGATATGTGGACTACATAGATCCCAAGGAGGCATAAAGGTGGCAGGGTAGATGGATGGTGGGCTAATAATGTTTATGTGGTGCAGTACAATATGGACTCAGGTCAAGGTGGAATTTGGACAGTACTGCAAGTCGGCACCTAGTGTGGGCCAGACATGGGGAATCCATTTCCCTCTAGTTACCTAATAGGATAGGCCCAGTAGTACAAAAAATCCAAAGGATTGAGAATTCATGGCAGATATGGTTTAGGCTAGGTTGGGTCCAAGGGTTGGATATATCCTAGACTTGACCTGGGCCATACATTATTATGAAAACTATGATAACAATGAAACTCAGTGTCTGTTCGATGAGCTGTTTGTGGGTGTGGGATCCTTTTAACCCAAATTTCATTTTATGAAACTATAATTGAGTTTTTTGGGTAGTTTAAATATGAAAAAATTGATCTAGTAGTAGGTTCTCCCGAAACCAGAGCGCTACAAGCAGAATCATGTGGTTGGCTGTGACCAAGAAGGTATTTGACCATGCTATTGTGTGACATTGAATCTAGTTGATTGTGAGTCTATGTGTACAAAAAGCTTTGTGACCTTGAAGATGTGTCACCTAGAAGCTATATAAACAAGAAGACGTGTGTACGTCTTAGATATGGTGTGTCTTACCATGACTTTGTGTCTTACCGGGAATATGTGTCATAGCGAGATTCAATGTCATATGGATATTTTTTTCATTATATAGACTATTGGTCTCATGTAGGTGATTTGGATTTTTATTGATTATTTCAGGACGTTATTAAAATATATGTTGTATACATATATCTGTGTGAACAAACTCTATCATATCAATATGGAATAAATCAGGTATTTCATTGGGGTATACTCTCTTTATTTATCTGTGGTATAATTCATGTATTTTTGTGTGTTAAGCTTCATTTCTTATATATATTATACTTTGTGTGTTTTGATGTTGTATACTTCATATATTTCATTGTTGTCCCTTTATGGTGTCCTTTAATGGTCTCCCATTGTGGTATTCTTTCATGGAAATCAATTGTACTTTCTTATGTAGTATATTTCTATTACGGTTTCAGGGTGTAATACATATTATTGGTTTACTCAACCATGCATGGGATTTGGCAACCCATTTTGTGTCTTCTCGAGACGATTGATGCTTGGACGCGATCATAGGTGGACTTGGACCAAGTGGTACTTAGTCAGACTAGACAGTCAAGGTTTACTCCTATGGCTTTTGATAGATCTCAAGTACCATTCACTTTAGGTAGGGTTTTCTATAGATGAGTTTCAGGAACCTTTGAATTCACAATCCAGAATCCTTTTTCGGAGGGCATGTTCTCTTTACCTGTTTACATTCCATTTTTTGAATAATGTACTTTGTTATTAGTATCTTACTGGTATCAATGCTAGTTTACATAGTATTTTTTCAATTCATCTTTATGGGAAGGGAGAAGTGTGTGTGTGTGTGTGTGTGTGTGTGTAAGTAATTATGAAATTGCATCCCATTTGTAGAATATTCCTACTCTTTGCTAGTCACCAGCCCCTGGCATAATGGTGTTGATCTTGGGGTACTCACAACAAAGTCCCCTCAGGGATAGGTCTTGAAAAAAATCTTGTTTGGTTTTCTTCAATATTTCATTAATATAAAATATTATTTTAAATTCAATTTCAAACATTATTTAAATTTATATTATTTTAATAAAATTCATAAAATCATTGTTGATATAAAATTGTACTAATTATCTCCTAGTCTACATACACAAACATGAGAGAGTATAAAAATATTATGTAGTATGTAGGTTCTAGTTACCATTTTAAATTTCTTATTATTTTCTTTGTTCTTTGTTGGGTCAGTGACAATATTAAATGGGATATTAGGTTTAAATGAGTTGAACCATTGATTTGGATTTATCTTGGGATGTGTTGTTGTGTCTGCTAAGAAGGCCTTCATATCACACTTTTTGTATTTAGTTCTAATTATTTTTCATTGATATTTATTTATTATTTAGGGAATTTTTTAATATTATAAATTATATGAATTGTATTTTTTTGTTATTAATCATTTACTAAATCCATCTATTTTGTTATAATTAAGAATATTTTCCATTTATATAAACCATTTTAATGACCCATATCTGATTTATGATAAATTATTTGAGGTCTATTTATTATTATTTTATGGAAAAATGATTCAACTGGTATTTTACCTAATTCTCTAGATCTAGTTTCTAGTATATGGGGATTGTGATGTCCAATTGGGCCTTGTTACATGATGTGTAACATGTTGTGTCAAGTCATCTAGATTTTCATTTTCACACCATTTGAAATGAAATTTTTTCATAATCATGTGATATGTTGAAAAAACAACCATACCAGGAAACTCACAATAGGAAACTATTTATTAACAAAACTATTTTTGAATACTTCATGATCCTCATTATATTATACATGATCCTGTCTAAATCTACCTAACACATATTTAAATATATAGAATTTATAATTTATATAATTAATTGATTCTATATAATTAATTAAACAAAATATTTTCATTCAAGAGTTCACAAAAAAAACATGTACAGACTGTAGTATACATTGTTTTCATTTAGTCCTAGTACGTTGGGCCAATTCAGATAGATTTAACTCTACATATACCTATGGACATATCTCATACTTTCTTCAAACTTGTCCTAAGACTATGTGATTATAAATTACCTTCTTTATTTGTTTCAATATCAATAGATTCTTGAACATCATTTTTTATATAGTCGGAATTATGTATTAAATTCTTAACATCATTAAAATCTAAAACAAATTTACTATATGAATTATTGATAAAAATAAATTTCACCTCAAGGTAATCTCGTAGTGATTATTGTATGATAAATACACCGAAACCTTCCATGAACTAATTATTTAATGATTCAAGATAAATTTATATTATTTTGAACTAATTTATATGGTCCATTACTAGTATTCCTTCTAAAAACCTCATACCAAACAACGACCATTTAATGAATACTATTTTCAAGTAACAAGTATTTTCAATGAGATCTATTAGAGAATTTATCATATCATAAATTGTTTTATTTTCCGTGAAATAGAAGGAAATATTCCATTCCAATGACATCCATATAAATGTAAGTTCCTTATCATACCGTTGATCCCATTCCAATTTATCTAAATTATATAGTTTTATTCATGTTACATAAACATTACGGTCTTTATATATGATTATATATTCAATATGCATTTTCTTGAATCTATTGATAGATCAATTGAATATTAAAAACTAAACCTTTCTATATATTGATGCAATACCTTACCCTAATAGTAAATACCCAACGAATAATTAAATACTACCCATTCAAGAATAAATACAGAATCCAGATTATTTTGTGAGTATACCCATGTTTAGAACAAAAGCTCTCATACAACTTGTTGGGGATGGAAAATTTGAAACCACGATCCCATAATAATTGACATCACTTGAAATAAATTCTCCAATCGACTATAAAGTCGTTGAAAAAATGTGATGCCCAAAAGTAAACTTCCTACCGAGATATTTGTGTTCTTGAATATATGAATCTAGATATCACGCTACATAGAAATTCAAATTCTCAAGGTAAAACACACCCACACACATGAATGAAAATAAACCTTGATATAAACAAAAAACTATAATGAATCTTTTGATTTTAAACGGTTCAAACATGATACACTATGTCCACCAGTGAACTATACAGTTTATTTATTAATATATATATATTTATACATTAATATATGTTTGATATCACCATCAAATATATCACCAATAATTAATTAAATTCAATCTATATTACATAGATTTAAAATATTTAACCCATGATAAATACAATTTAATGTAATGTTATTATCATGAATCTAAATAATATATCTCACCCACAGTTTCAAAACCCATTGACATATAGGTTTAGTTTTTTGGAGATTACCATTATAAACATCCTAATATATAATTATTGATCCAAAATCAATATCACTTATCATGATTTTTAATTGGAAAAACTAAATGTTATAATTTATGTGACATGCAATACTCATACCAAAAACCATAGATTTTATATGTAAGTGTATTTAGTGAAATAATATGATATAGATGGTTTAATTAAATTTAAATAAACTTAAAACATCACCACCCTTCTTTCAATTATGATCATTGAGAAATGGAAATATTACACAAGCGTATGCACAATCTATCGTCTCCATGATTGTAATGTAGATCATTTAACATAAACATAAAACAAGGTTTTTTAAATAATTATTTAAGTTTACAAATATTAATTATTTAATTTTTAATATTTTTTAAATGGCAATGAAATAATCACATTGACCTTAGTCATCTTTCCTATGTGATTTTGGACATATGAGACTAACATCATTAAATCATTCAACATTAACCAAAATGACCAATTAGTTGAATATAACATGATATTAAATAAAATTAATTGAATATTAAACATGGGAAATATTCTCATGAATGTAAATAATTAACATAATTTTATTATTCAGAAAGACATGGAATTCCTCTGATGTATCGAGTTAATGGTAACAAATCATTCTAACACACGATTTTTCAAGTTATGACCAATATATCACTAAACAAATTTTCTATAATTTATGTTATGTAAGAGTTATAAAATATGTAAATATGTATCTCATATATAGATATATATTATTTTCCATTCATTTTATTGGGTAATACATTTCTAATGATCATTTCTCAAATGCATCAATTATTAAATTTTAATTTATTATCATATGGGGCAACGCCAAAAATCCCATTTTTTTATGGGTAATTCATATATTATTCATTATGATTTATTTAGTTTATTATTTTAAACATATATCATTAATCATTTTTTATGTTTATCTAGATATTACCCAATTTAAATGGTTAATTTTTTAGTCTCATGAGACTGTAGAGATGGTATGTGAATATGATATACTCTATAATACAAAATATATGATCGAAATAAATGAGATAATATATGGAGTATATAATTATTCTTAAAATACGAGGGGGGGGGGGGGGATAATTGTACACTTTAAAAAATTATTTTGGAACATTTAAATATGGTTATGTTTAACAATGTAAAACTAGGTATTTAAAAAAAACTCAATTTTTACACACTTGCTTGATTCTGGAAATATGATTCTGAGAAAGTTATTTTGGAAAAGATGGTTCTAGAAATGAAACATAATGAATGTTTGTAATGATGAAGATTCTACCTTAAGGTGTATAGAATATAACTAGATCAGAGTACATGTATAAGAAAATATAAGATAGTTATACTTTCCTCAACAATAAAAATACAGTGGAAATTTTGTAACAAACAAGAAACATGTAGTACATCATTTAACCCAAAGAGTAGGGTATACAAAAACCATGGATAAAGTTCCCTTGATTTAAACCAAGAAATTTTGTCTTACCCACACCAGGGTAAGCCCTCAATATGAAGATCAGAGTATGTATTGCTATCTCCACAAGCCCTCAACTTCAAGGTAGCCGGCACCTCTGTCTTCCTCAGCTAGGAAGCCCTCAACATCAATGTAGTCGTCACCTCTATCTTCCTATCCCAGTAAGCCCACGATTGTACACAACAACAATCTAAGTTACACAAAGAAACTCTGAACAATAATTTCATTATGCACAATGAAATAAAGCCTCTCTCTCTAGAAATCACTTTAGTAGAATATAATCTCTAGATTGATCACTTTATTATGAGATCTTTCAAATGTACTCCTATTTATAAGCATAAATTCAACAATCAACTCCCTCTTCTAGTGGTCATATTTTTTCTTAAATTTTGGAGGGACCTGTACACATGTCACTCAAACAATGGTTAGTTAGTAACTGAATGCACAACATCATTTTATAATCGAAACAAGTGTAAGAAAAAATATAGTCACATAACTAAAATCCAATATTTTGAATTTAAGAAAATGAATGTTCAGAGTCCAACCAAAAGTGAATTCGGAGTCTATAATACAAGGGTATTCAGATTCTATTTTCTAGGAATTCGAAACCTGAACTCTAGGGAATTCCGAAGGCAGAATTTCAAGGAAATTCAGAATCTAGATTCATATGAATTCGGAACCAGAACATACAAAGTTTAGAGTCAGAGTAAATGAAATTCAGAGTCAGAACTCATAAGAGTTTGGAGTCTGTATTCAGAAAAATCGGAGTCAGAACTCCAAAAAGTTCGTAACCAGAATTCGTATTCAGAATTTGGAGTCAGAGCTCATAAGAGTTCGTAACCAGAATCCATATTTAGAATTCAGATACTAAAACAGAATTATTCATATATAGTTATTTATAGGATTCTAAGGTTTTTTTGCAACCCGAATTTTCAATTAGAAAAATTATTATATGAATCTCGATTTCCAAAATGTGATTTTTTATTATCTTGAGTTCAGAAATCTCTATAATGAAAACTCCCATATAGATAAACACCCCCTTAATTAGGGATATTTCTTCTTTAATTAGAATTCCATTTCCTTCTCCACCTATGTGATTTTCAAACAGAGTTTGAGGGAATGGAAAAACATATTGTACCATAAATATTAGTAAAAACAACCAAACAAAAATGATAAACCACGATTTCAATAAGATATGAAGAATTTGTACAAGAAAGAAAATACAACAAAATATCAGATTTATTTTCCTTCATTTTCCTTTGGTATGAATTTATTCACAATGGTTTCTAGCTTATTTAGGTCCTTGTGACCTTCCTCTACTAGATTTTCTATGTCTTTGATTCTATCATCCAAATCCTTCAGAGCCTCTACCTGATCCTTCAACAAGTCGTCCTGCTTTAATAGCTTCTCTTCAATCTCGATCTCGAGATCCCTTTACCTCTTCTAGAAATGGGAAATAGTGTAAAACATCCCATTTAGATCCATGACCTCCTAAATCCATGTATTCTACTCAAGAATTAGCTTCCCCTAATTTCTAGTTGTGAGATCCATTATTTTACTATCTTCAGTATAAAAAGATTACATAACATCATCTTGAAACTTATCAATCTCTCTCAAATCTTCAACTATATTCTTTGACCAGATGACCACTTTCTTACAAGTTTTTTATTGGAATCATAGTTGATAAGGATGTTCTTGTAGTCATCCTAAATCTTTATGAACATATCCATCATCATGGATACTGAATCTGATTTTTGATTCAAGCTATGTTGTTGCATTTGACATCTGGAGTCAATGGTTAGAAAGATCGGAATGGTGTCATCAAGCTTCTTTATATATTGAATGACAAAAATCATGTCCCAAAGAAGATGATTATGAATCTAACACTTTTCATGGTGATGTTTCTTCCTCTAGCTCGACAATCATCCTCTTAGAAGATCCACCAGCTTCCTTATTACATAAATCAGCTTTGGTAGGTGTATCAACAACCACATGTTTTCCCTTATTGGTCTCAGAACAATTACTTCATCTGGAGACTCATGTTCACTGTCAAATAGCTGAACAATTCTATCTTAATCAACATTCTCTTTCTCAGCTCCAACCTCGACATCCTATGGTGAAGAAAGTGATGATTATAGATTTCTTCCTCAGACAATTTATTAACTTTTTCTTCACCCATCTCATCTTAACCTCCCTGATCCATTCTAGTAGTTGGGAGCTTTGACGACTCTACCTCAGAAGTTCGTATTGATAGATTCTCAGAAGCGGTTTTCTTTTTCATGATAATCTTCAACTTTCTTAATAAGATCTTTAGTACCACCACTACATTCTTCTTTTTCCAATTTTTTGACAGCTTTCTTTTCTTCAAAAACTCTTCTCTTGTTATTTTTCTAGAGTCATAAACATCTTCCCTGGAGTATCAGGTAAGGGTTCTACCATGAAATATTTCAGTACATGAGTATTCTCATATTCAATATGAGTATCCCTCAAAAGGGATTGAAAATTTTTAACCTCAAACATCTTCTTCTCTTTCTTCTTTTCCTTATATTTCTTCTCAAGATCATCAGATTCCTTCTCTTTAAAATCTTTGTCCTCTTCACGATCTAAGACAAACTGTGGCTCTCCTTCCTTCTGTTTCTTTTTTTCTTCCCTCCACATGGCAATAACCTCGTCGAGATAATATTTCTGCTTCATGGGCTTTGGATGTGTGGATTTTGTTCTGTTTGCTTCTGAGATTTTTCTTTCTTCTCCCACTTCCTTTAACATCCACTTATTTCCTCCTTTTTTCAATGTTTCAGGAACCACTTCTTCCTTCAGAGCAGCTTCAGAATCTTCCATTGGTAAGTCATAGAATTTTCCATTCCCATTAGAGAAAATAACATTATTCTACTTGATATTATCATCACTGAGTAACATAACTTCTCAATTCCATGACTTTGAACAGAAAGGGATTTTTAAGGACTCCAAGCACCGAACAATAAGCTTGGAAAGAATGGTTGGGTACATAAGAATCTGATATTTCAAGATCCCATTATTGATATTCTCTATCGTAATGAGAATATTCATTATCATATTGATCTACCTTATATTTTCCAAAAAATTCCATGATATAAATATCATACTTCTTCAGTGTTTCATTGTCAGCCTTCCACGGAATGATAAACCCATGAACCCACAACTCAAGGATCCAATGATTTGTATAAAAATGAGCAATCTTTGCATTCTTGACATCTAAAAGTCCAAGACACTCCATAGCCTTAACCTTTACCAAACTTCCTTGAACATCTAGCAGTATGTGGGAATAGAACACAACTTCCCCTTCATAAGACAGCCCCACCAAGATAGAAGCCATTGTGTGTGAAATAGAATAGGTTTTTCCATAACTATTGAATTAAAACATATCTCTCCCTTCATCCTCAATGAAACGGAAAATCTCATGGAATTCAATAAGTAGATCTGAATACACCATGTTTGGAGACTTTGGTATCTAAATGGAAACACATTTCAATTCATTAAGATTGATGTTCTTGGACATAATGGAGTTATACTTATTGAAGAAATTAAGATGCACCATCCTTTCTCTCTATACATTCCACTCAGCAAACGACTTTACTGAAGACGTCTTTTGAGAAGGAACTTCACCTGATGTTCAGATTAGAGTAAGACTTGAGAGGTTCGAAATAGGATTTTGAATGAGGGGAAGAGCTTCCACATGCAGATGATTGAAAATGATGTGGGACAACACATTGGTGGTCCTTTATATAGGAATTTGATGTGATGATTCGACTTCCAAACTCAAATCAATGGCTGAGAATTCATCTGATCAGATATGACAATGGAAATAATAGCTGCATGGAAAAATTTGTAGGATCTGATCTTTTGAGGTTTTTAAAAGAAAACATATGGATATAAAGAATATAGAATTTGAGAAATTTTAAAAACACAAAACAAAATACCAGCAAGTGAATGGTGAATAAGAAAAATCAAGGAAGAATCAAACCTTTCGGATTGCTAGGAAAATTATTTTTTATAAGTAATATTCTTCTTGGAGAACTTTAAATTTAAAAAACTACGAAAACCATCCTTATGAAAAAAATTTGAGTATGCAAATCTTTTTTACGAAAATAAGTACAAAAAACATCATTATGAAAATTTTATGTATGCAAATTTCATGTATGAAAAATTTCATTACGAAAATTTCAGGTATGAAAATCCTCATCAAAAAAATTTTCAATTACAAAAAACATCAATGCAAAAAATTTCAAGTATGAAAAAAAATCATTAAAAAATTTTCAAGTATGAAAATCATTATTACGAAAATTTTCAAGTACAAAATTGTTTTCCCAAATGATTTGTGATAAGGGGAAAAACGACTAACAAAATTTTCAGTATGAATATTTTGAAAAACGGAATACGAAAATTTTCATTATGAAATGTTTGAAAAAATGACTATGAAAACTTTCATTAAGAAATGTTTAAAAAACCGACTATGAAAATTTTCATTACGAAAATTTTGAAAAACTGACTTTGAAATTTTTCATTACGAAAAGATTGAAAAACTATCAAACCAATGTACTCCCTCTATGAAAAAGAGGTTAATTACTCTATGTACATTAGATAAACATAATTTTAATGAGGAATATGAATTTATGGTTATCATTATTATCTTCTGTTTAATGTATTCAAATCTATCAGAGGGTAATGATTTTGTGAAAATATCAGCAAGTTGATCTTGTGTTCTGATAAATTGAAAAATGATATATCATTTTTGTGTGTGATCCCTAAGGAAGTGATGCCAAATATCTATGTGATTTGCATGATAGTTATGTACAGGGTCTTTAATAAGGGAAATGACAGCTATATTATCACACAAAATTTGTGTTTTGGTAAAACTCTTAACATAATTTGTGAGTGTGAGTTATATCCACAACACTTGAGCAAAAAAAATTCCAGCTGCTACATATTTAGCTTCATTAGTGGAAAGTGATACTAAGTGTAGCTTCTTGCATACTAATAAACTAATGAATATCAAAGGAAATGAAATGTTTCTGATATAAATTTTCTATCCATTCTACAACCACCAAAGTCAGTATCCGAAAAACAATTTAAAACAAAATCATTTCCAGATGTATAAAAGAGTTCTAAATCCATGGTTCCGTTTAAGTAGCGAAATATTAAGTTCACTTCATTTAAGTGAGATTCCTTACAATTGGATTCATATATAGTACATAAGCATACTGAAAACATTAAGTCTTGAAGATAAGCTATCAAGTAAAGTAATCATCTTGTCATAACTCTAAAAGATGTTTGATCTATTGGTTTCCCATATTCATCAAGATAAAGTGTGTTTGAGGTACCAATAAGAGTACTTATACTCTTAGTGTAGTCATATCCATACCTTTTAAGAAGATATTTAATATAGTTATGTTGGGATATATAGACACCTTTATGTTTTTGATAGATTTTAAAACCAAGTAAAAAATGTTAACTCACCCATCATACTCATTTCAAAGTCATATTTCATTAGATACGCAAAGAAATCTATTAAAGATTTCTGAGTTGAACGAAATAAAAATCAGTCATCATAAATTTGAAAATTAAAAACATTTTTCATATCTTTCTTTATAAAAAGGGTTGGATCTGCATTTCCCTTGTTATAGTTATTTTGAAACAAAAATCATATAAGTCAATAATTCCAGGATCTAGGGGATTTTGTACGTCCATACAATGCTTTGGTAATTCTAAAAACATGATCAGGATGTTTTGTATCTTCAAAACCAGGAGGTTTCTCAACAAAAACTTCCTATTTAACATAACCATTAAGGAAATCACATTTCACATCAATGTGAAAATTTTTTAAATTGAAGAATGTTGCAAAGGAAAGTGGTATACAAATAGATTCAAGTCATGCTACTTAAGCATATGTTTCTTCATATTCTATTCCATCTTGTTTATTATAACCATTAGCAAATAATCTAACATTATTTCTTACTATGATTCCATTTTCAACCCATTTATTTCTGAAGACCCATTTTACTGAAATAAGAAAAGATTCCTTAGGTCTTTCAACCTAGGTTCTAACATTATTCTTTTAAAATTAATTTTGTTCATCTTTAATGGAATTAATCCAATCATCATCACCTAAATCTTCATCAGTGATTTTTTATTATAATTGGGAAAAGAATTATAGATTTTATAATTCATTTCTTCAGGAACATATAGTCTATACAGGTTAATTCACATATCCAATGATACTGTTACATGTATGATTCCTTGGAAACAATTGAATCAGATTTTGTAAAACCTGTTCATAACATACAGAAGAAAATATTTAGGGGTAAATTATTCTGAAACACTTTCTTGGGAATTTTCCTTATCAGAATGATCTTCTATCAATGTTTGATAATCAATTTTTGAAAACACATCTCAGGATGGTGGTTTTGGTTGTTTAAAAATAGGACATGTTTCAACAAATATCACATGTACTGTCTCTTCAATAGTACATCTGTTTCTATTGAAAACTATATAAGCCTTTGATGTTATGGATTAGCCTAATAAAATTCCTTCATCATATATTGGTGCAAAATTATGTAGATTATCTATAGTATTCAGAATAAATAACTTCCAACAAAAACCTTAAAGTAGAAAAGTCTAGGTTTTTTACCATTCCATATTTTATATGGACTTTTATTATGAAAAGGTCTAATCAAAACATAAGTCATAGTATAACAAGCAGTACATAAAAATTCATCCCAAAAATGTTTTTCTATAGTATATTCAATAAACATGGTTCTTGTTATCTCTTGAAGAATTTTGTTTCTTCTTTCAAAAACATCATTTAGTTTAGGCGTTCTAGGTGCTGAGATTTATGAGTAATGCATTTTCTACTACAATAGTATCAAAATCCGAATTTTGAAATTCTCCACCATGATCACTATGAATAGTTTTAAATGGAATTTTTTTCTCAATCTTAACACAGGCTCTAAAACATTTGAAATAATAATAATATTCATACTTCTTTGCTAGAAAATAGACCCATGTAAATCTAGTGTAATCATAAACCATGAAAAATACATAATACTTTCCTCCAATGGATCTAGTTTTTATAGGTCCAAAAAGATCCATATGCACTAACTTTAATGAATCATTAGTTGAGACTTCACCGACTGATTTAAAAATTTATTTATGTTGTTTTCCAGATTGACAAGGGTCACAAACTTTTGAATAACCAAATCAAAGCTCTGATAGATCCTTAACTAATATTTTCTTAGAAATTTTGAATGGGTTCCTAAGGATATAGTGTCCTAAACTTCTATGCCGAAACCAAGAATGATCCTCCATTGCACTAAGGAAAGGAAGATCTTGGCTCCTACGATCTTCTATGTTTAGTGTGTAAACATTCTCTTTCCTAGGGGCGGAAAGAATAAACTCTTCCATGGAATTGTTTACTAGGCACATGTCATTCCTAAAATTTAAAAGGTCACCATAACCACATAATTGTATTATGCTAATGAGGTTGTTATTAATACCCTTAACAAATAAAACATTTGAAATCAATGTTTTTCCAAGAAGAATCAAGTTACTTATACCAATAATTTCTCCCTGAGCATTATCTCCAAAAGTTACTTTTCCTCCTTTTGTCTTGATAATCTATTCAAAATAGTTTTTGTTACCAGTCAAATGCCAGGAACATCCACTTTCTATATAACAGGTATTTTTGTTGGTACTTTAATAATTTTCATGAAAATAAGAAAAAGTTATGTTTTCAGAATCCAAACTTGCTTGGATCTGGAAATCTCACAAAGAAAAATTTTAGGCACCCACAACTTTTTAGAAAAATAAGATTTATGAAATCCTAAAGACTAGGTTTTGTTAAAGAAATATTTTTTACCCAATTTCCACCACACTGACTGTTAGCAAATAATTGAGAACTTTTAGGAACAAAATAATTGTTACTAAAAATTAGTTTAGAAACAGTATAACAAACACAAGAACTATTCCTTAGAGGACAGATTTGAGAATACATTTTATCAAAAGTTTCCTTTCCTAATGTAATGTTTAAAAAACACTTCCTCAAGGAAAAAAATTTAGATTTCATTTTGATAACAAAGTTCTATTCTTCTAAAACATCTAATATTGAACTAGTGTTAGGCTCAAAAACATTTTTCATAGAAATTTCGTTTTCTAGTTCATTATAATGTTTATTCTTCTCAGAATTTACATCCACTATTTTTTTTTGAAATATTTTCAAAATCAACTTTTTTCTTATCACGATCATTAGAAAGATCCAATATTTCCATAGTAAGAATAGTACTCCAAGAATTTTCCTTATCATGTTTTTTCATGAGTTTTGAATTCTCAATGTCATGAAGTTTGGAAAACATAAAAACTTCTTCATATGTAGGTAAAATATTATCTTCTATATAAGGAGATTTTTCATTTGAAGAGTTATAATATTTATCATTACTATAATTATCATTTAAAGAATCATTGTTCATTGATTCAAAATTTTGTACATTAGCCATTAAACACTAATTTTCAATATTTATTCAGGCTATTAGACCATGATTCTTCTGTGAAAAAGATTCATACTCTGAAGATTCATCTGAAGAGTCACCCCCACTAGAACTCCAGGTTTCATTAGCTTTAATGACTTTATTTGATTTAGCCTTGTAATCCTTCTTTCTATTTCTCTCAGAATGATTTGCCTTTCTTTATTTTCTCTTATGAATAGGACAATCAAGTCTTATATATCCAACAATCTTACATTCAAAACATGTGACTTTTGAGACATTCTTATCTTTCCTTTCGTTCTTCTTTTATTTGGATTTAAAGTTCTTTTTTCCAATAATCTTGTTCAACCTTCGATCAAGATTTTCTAAATAATTTTTTGAAGATTCACTTCCACTTGATTCAGATTGAATAACAACCTTCTTAGACTTAGATCTGTTAATTCTCTCAGGAGTGTTAGCTTTCATATAATTTGAAGTTGTAAAAAAATAAACACTTTCATTCCCATTATTCTTCTTTATATTATTAGCATCTATCTTCATTATTTTTTCATGTTGAAGAAGGATTCCAATGAGCTCATCAAGAGATATCTGAGTAACCTTTTTGTTTTTATCAATTGCAGTCCTTTTGGATTGACATTCATTTTGCAAGATGTCTATGATCTTATCAACAAGAGATTCATCATCTAATCATTTCTCACTAATAAATTGTAAACTATTAAAAATAGTCATGAATCTCTGTTTCTCCATACATATTTCTTATCCATAAGGAAATAAGAAACCATGACATTTATCTCTGAGTATGGCTCTTCTAGTTTCAATAACATAAGAAGTTCCAAAATGAGTAACTCAAAGTTTCTTCCATATACAACTTGCGGCTTCACAAGATGAAATTCAGATATATATATTTCTAGTAATGGATTAAAGAAATGTATTACAAACCTTATTATTTAGTTGATATTCATGATTTTCTTGATTGGTGAAGGTACTAACTTCCTTGTCACGGATTTTATTTCCCCCAGTAAGCATAACAATATTATCAACACCAGTATTGATAATGAATATTTTCATGCAATCACTCCAATAATCAAAATCATTTCCATCAATAATATGAGGTCTAATAGTTTTATATTATCTAAGGAACCAACATTGATTCCTACCAACTTATAAAAAAACATTCCACAAAAACATGTTAGTAATAAAATTTTCTAAACCGGGAAAATATTCTTAAGTAAGGAAAATATATAAAAATATTATCTCTATGAAAAAAATGAATCCGAACTATACGAGTCTGAAAAAATAATTCCGTAAATGAATGAGATAAATTATCTTCTGAATCTAATCCTGAGATCAATTCATATTGAACAAATGCTCTGATACAAATTATTAAGATAGTATGTGAGTATGATATACTCTATAAAACCAAATGTAGGATCTAAATAAAAGAGATACTATATGGAGTATCTAATGATGCTAAAAATACAATAAGTGGGTGAGTTGTTCAATTTAAATAATTCTTTTGGAACATTTAAAGTTGGTCATGTTTAAAAACGTTAAACAAGGTAATTCAAGAAAACCTCTAGTTTTACACACTTTCATGATTCCAGAAATATGATTACGAGAAAGTGATTATGGAAAAGATCGTACCAGAAATGAATCTTAATAAAAGTTTACAAAGATGAAGATTCTATTTTAAAGAGTATAGAATCTACCTAGATCAGAGTACAAGTATAAGGATTTATAAGATGGTTATACTTTCCACAATAATAAAAATGAAGTGGAAAACATGTAACAAATCATATAACAAGTAGTATATCTTTTAACCTAACAAGAAGGTTATCCAACAACCTTTAATAAATGTACCTTAATTTAGACTTTCAAGAATTTCTGTCATACCCACAATATGGTATGACCTCGATATGAAGATCAGAGTCTATCTTTCTATCCCCTCAATCCCTCAACTTTAAGGTAGTTGGCGCCTATGTCTTTGTCAGCAAGGAAGCACTCAACTTCAAGGTAGTCGGCACCTCTTTCTTCCAATCCCCAGAAGCCCTCAATTGTACACAACAACAATTAGAGTCACACAATGAAAATATGGACAGGAAGTTTAGTACGCACAATGTAATAAATCCTCTCTCTCTAGAAATCACTTAAGCAGTATGTAATCTCTAGATTGATCAACTTGTTATCAGCTCTTTCAAATGAGCTCTTATTTATAGGCATGACTTCAACAGACATTTCCCTCTTCCAATGGTCACATTTTCCCTTGAATTTCATAGGGACCTGTAACCATGTCACTCAAACAACAGTTAGTTAGTAACTTAATGCATGAAATAATTTTATAACAGAAACATCTGTAAGAAAAATGATGGTTACAAAACTAAAATCCAACATTTGGAATGTAAGAAAATGAATGTTCGAAGTCTAACCAAAAATGAATTAGGATTCTATGATACAAGAATATTCAGATTTTTTTTCTAGGAATTCAGAACCTGAACTCTATAGAATTATGGAGTCTGAATTTCTGGAAATTCGGAATCTAGATTCACAAAAATTCAGAACCAGAACATACAATGTTCGGAGTAAGAGTTCATTAGAATTTGGAGTCAGAACTCATAAGAGTTCAGAGTCTGTATTTAGAGTACTCAGAGTCAGAACTCAGAAGATTTCATAACCAGAATTTGTATTTAGAATTCGGAGTCAGAACACAGAATAGATCGTAACCAGAATTTGTATTCAGAATTTATATCTTAAAACAGAATACTTTATAGTAAGGTATTTGTTGGATTCTGAGGTTTTAGTTACAACCCCTATTTAACACATATAAAAATAATGCTATGAACAATAAAAACATGGTAAAGTTCAATTTCCTTGGGCATGGAAATTATTCATTATATAAGTAAAACATAGGGTAAAAAGAAATTTTTCTTGAGATAATGTGTTTGTGATTTTCTACAACATAAGGAATTGCAAAGTCATAAGGAAACCTTATTGACTATACAATATCCCCCAAGTATGAATGAATGGAAAAGACATATGAAAAACCTTATTGACTCAACAGAGAAATCGTTTATTAGATTTGGGAGTAAAGAAAATCTGTTAGGGGAATACGGTCTCCATGTGATATTGTCTTGGAAGTTATCCATGACACATGAATATATCATAATCATTACATATGAAACATTTATTATATTACAATGCTATTAAGATAAAATATTATTTTCGTTATGCTTCCTTGTAATTGGTTATTAGCCTTATCTGTTATGATATCATATTATACATTTGACTAAGATGTTCTATTTCTATACAATGTGTATTCCCTTACTATGAATTTTACCCTCAACCATTTATTTATATATTCCATAGAATAAGACATTTCTTTAGGAGAAAAAATAGAATTTGAATCTCATTAGAGACAATAAAGTGAGGATATCATGTTTTAGTAAAATTTTATTAAATATGAACCTAGTATTCAAAAGTAACAAGCCTTTACGATCAATTTGTTATGGAAACTGATTCTTGTGTTTAAAAATCATGTAATAATATGTGTTAATTTTTGTGGATACTATTATAATACTATTATAGAATTATTTATAGACATTCCATAACATATACATATATTCATAACCTAGGGAATATAAAAAATATGAAAGGGGGTAGGGTAAAATGTTAAGTACACTACTACCAAATATGATTTTAGCAGCACCTGGATAATCCTTTATCTGCACAAGAAATGTAAAAATAACATTTGTGTGGTTAAAATTTCATCTCTTTTATACAATATCTAATAAAAAATCTTTATTTCTCATCAATACCAAAATTTAATACATAGATAAAAGTTATATATTTTATTTTCTCTTGTATAAGAGATGGTAATGCAGTATTTTTCAGTGATTCTAAAAGTAATGATATAGGTGAAAACTATAGTGTGTTGTTGTAGCACACTCCATCAGAAGTAATAGATGAAATGTGCTTCAACCACATACTTCATCAAGTGAAACAACATATAAATTAGTAAAATAATATAAATATACCGAATTTGAATAAAATAATATGTATACACAAATACAAGAAAAATAAATCACAATTATAGAGCATGTTTGTTGTTTTTTTAATAAAATAAAAGTCAGTTTTGAATAAAAAAGATACTCTTGGAGTCATACCGGCCACACCATACATTATATTGAGAATATTCTGAGTGTTACCCATCTCAAATTACTCATGGATCGTTGTACTAATGTTTCAAAATGATCAAAATATGTTTTATTATATTTGAGTGTCTTAGTTTTTATATTAACATTAACATCACTTTTGAATAAAAAAATACAGTTGGAGTCATAAAATTTACACTGTGCATCTAATAACGGTGTTCTAGAACCCTATATGTCACAAAGGATACATGTAACATTTTCTTATAGTTGAAAAACAATCAAAATGTGTTTTCTCGGTATTTATTTTATTGGTTGTTTTTATACGAAAAAATAATGTCAAATTTGAATAGAAATTAACAATTGGAGTCATACTAGTAATAATGTGCATCAAATAGAGGGGAGGTGGATCCCTACATGTTAGAAATGACATATGGATCTTTTTACTAATGTTTCAAAACAATACAAATGAATTTTCCCATTTTTTATTATGTCACATGATTTTTACTTTAATTAATGTCAAATTAGAAGAAAAAAGGTGCACTTGGAGTCTTACCAGTCACATCGTGCATTAGATTGAGGTATGTATAAATGTTACATGTCCAAAATTACTCATGGATCCTTATCCAAATGAATCATAACAATCACAATGTGTTTCCCTATCATTGAGTATGTTAGTTGTTTTTTATTAATATTAATGTAGTTTTTGAATAAAAAGATGTAATTAGAGGCATACTAGTCACACCGTGTGTTAGATTGAGATTCCACTAATTTCTACAAAACCCAAATGATTATTGGTTATTTTCTAATGTATCAAAATAATATGAATTATTTTTTTCAGTTTGGGTATATTAGTTATTTTTTGGATTAAAATTAATGTAATTTTAAAAAAAATATATACGTAATTAGAGTCATACCAATCACACTATGCATCTTATTTATATACAACTGATCCATACACATCAAAAACCCCGTATGTATAATTTTATGAATTTACCAAAAAAAATCTGATTGTGTTTTCTTGGACTTCAGTATGTCAATTTTTTACAAAAATAAATGCCAATTTTGAAAAAAAGACGCACTTGGTGTCATAATGTTCACACCATGCATTATATTGAGGTGGGGATGAATTATAAACTTACCAAATGATTCATGGAAATCTTTTCTAATATGTGAATTAAAAATATGAATGGGTTTTCTGGGTTTTTAATATGTCAATGTTTTTATTAACATTAATGTCACTTTGAAATAAAAAGATGCACTTTGAGTCATATTGGTCAAACCGTGCACCATATAGAGGTGTAGAAGATCCCTACAAATCACTAATGATGTACAGACCATTTTACTAGAGTACCAAAACATTATTAATGTATTTTTATCTATTTTGATTTTGTCGTTTTTTTTAAATTAATTTAAATTTTGAATAAAAAAATATGCACTTTTTTCTACATTGTGTGTCAAATTGGGGTGCGACCAAATGCAACTTGTCCGAAATGACTCATGAATCATTTTCAAAAAGATTAAAAATAATAAGATTTTTTTTCATAGTTTTGAGTGTGTTATTTTTTTGATTAAAATTATTTTGACTTCTGTATTAAAAGATACACGTGGAGTCATATCTATCCCATCTTGAATCAGATTGTGCAGCGGCTAATCCTTACATGTCACAAATAATGTATGGATCCTTGTACTAAATTACCAAAACCATATGAATTATTTTTTTTAGTTTTGAGTATGTCAGTTGTTATTTTCACAAAAAATAAGGCCACTTTGGAATAAAATCGATGCACATGGAGTCAAACATGTCACACGATGAATCATATTGGGGTGTGGCAGATTAATACACATAACAAATGAAAAATGAATCAATTTAATAATGTAACAAAACAATAAAAAATTGTTTCCTCAATTTTGAGTACGACATATGTTTTTTACTAATATTTCATTTTAAATTATGAATATGCACAACAGATGTTTTCTTAATCGACAAGTGTGGTGTGAACATTTCAAGCACTGTTTTCATACAAAATCATTTAATGATCCTTATTTTACTCCATTTAACAACAATTTCATGGTTGGAATGTTATCACATTGTATCCCCATCCACCACGATCTTCACCTCTACCTCATCCTCCATGTCTATCTCTGACTCTAACTCTATCAATTCCCCTACCTCTTTTTCTATGCTATCCTTCTCCTCCGTCTCCACCTATGCATCTATGTTTCTCCAACATTATTACTATTTGTAGGTTGGTACATATTAAAAATTTTATTTCATACATTAATCATCTCCTTGATAAATAGATCAAAAATAATATATAATAATTTTGACACAAATTAATCACACCCCAAATATCTTTCTATGATCAACGCTCATAATTATTAAAAAAAATATCATGTAATCACATAATTATTTTTTCAGGATACATCCTGACAAAAATTAATGTTCCTCATCATCTCAAAAAAATTATTTCTTTTATTTTTTGAGTAGCACTTTTTTCAGCAATATTGATTATACTATGAAAATGTATACAATTATATGATTGTGAAATATATATAATGAAATAGTAATTACCATTGGAAATTACCTATTAAGGGATGCTGGTCTTTTCAAGCAATATGATATCTCTCATAAAATTTCTAACATAATATCCAAAACCAATTGCATTAGCTTTTTTTGGAAATGAAATAAGCATTAACCAAAATTTGTAATTTGTTTTTCATGGTATTGATAGTTAAAATTTTCTATATATACCTTAATTGTTTTCATTTGTAATAATACATATGATTTAAATTGTTATACAACGACCTCGTTCCATGAATAATAAGGTATTTAGAGACCACACTATCTTCAACAAAATTCTCATTAATACATATAATTAAAATATAATTCAATGTTTCTCAATAAAATGTTTATTCTATTTTATTTCAAATTCACAATAAACATCATTTGTGGTTGGTTGGTGGGATATATATTGCTTTATTTAAAAATTAAATATTCATGGTGTCTATGTTGACTGCTATCAGCATCCAGTGATTCCTAAAAAACTAAAGAATTTATGTAATGAAAACAATTAAAAATATATTTTATAGGATTAGATCGTAGAGTTTTACCCTTTCAATGTAGGAATCTAAAAGAGTATTTTTTTCAAATTATTTTATTCAACTCTTCATCTAACTTGTCCTTCTTCATCACTATTTCATTTTTTCTAGATTAATTTCTATCATAGAATTGATACTAGGATTAAAGGAAAAAAATCATGAATTTCATGATCATCCAATTAAATAGTTATAATTTAAATTCCTATAAAAAATATGAATAATTATTAAATTTAACAAAAAAATTTATCACATTATTAGAATATGTGTATTATGAATATTTATCTTATGTGTGTATTCACAATTGAGATGCCTAGCCACTTATGATTGAGAATCTCATTTAGAATCTCAGGAACAATTACTTCTTTAATGGATGATCCAAATATTTATTCTTTATAGTTAATGTATGACATGATATTGTCTTTAAATGTAAAAACTACATAAAGTTGTGATGTTAATAAATGTTTCTCTAGAATTGGGAGAAAGAAGGTACTCATAGATGTTTGTATTTTTTCTTGTTCGATCCACTATATTTTCCAGATGAAACCTTTTATTTCTCTATCACTTTATCCATAAGTAAAAACATACCTCACTTTAGAGGTTTAATCATAAACTGTCACGAATTTTTCATATGAAAAAATTTGTTAAATACATACGTCATGTGTCTTTATATTGTTATACAACAATGGTATGAAATGCACAATATTAGTTTTGAGTGTGGTAATATCTATCATCAAGTTAAACAGGCAACACACCAGTCATATCATAGGCTAACTCAATCCCCACACTAAAGTGATATTTTGGTAGGGGTTTATTGTGTAGCTGGTCTACAAGGATATTATACATTTTAACCCTTGAAAAATGGTGGTAAATTGGTATTGACATGAAAAGTATCTTACAATTAAATCGTGGATGAATTTTTGTAATATAAAGTTATCAGATGTTATATGAATCCAATTTAGGAAAATGACAAATCAAAAATTGATTTCCCCAAGTATGGTATGGGGGAATGACTAGGAAAAATCTCTTTCGGTCATTTAAATCATGTTCAAATCATTTCTCCAATGCCAGTTCTCTTGGATATTTTAATATAAATTTGTTTGTGAAACCAAACAGCAAAATAACATGTTACAGTAAATATATTTATATCTATATTTGTCTCATCATATTATACATATCCTCGTGTTTTTTTTATTTTCTTGAAATATGTTTTAGGAGAGACTGCCAAAACAAATCCTCTAACTAGACCATATTTTTCAGGCCACTTCAAATCAACTGAAAGCTACTTTTCTTCTAGTACAGTTGTTGCCAATACTTATGTGCAATCCATAGAAAAAATATGCACAATTTTATTTTATGTAATATTGATATAAATTATAAATAATTACAATATTTCAATTTTCCACAAGCTTCCCTAACTACTTTTGTGTTTTTATCAACTAATATACCATCCTTATTTTCCTGATTCTCCTTAGATAGAACATGACATGATATAGAAGTGGATTTAAACATTTATTCACCAATTTAAAAATAAATAAAATAATATATGTTGTTTTATATCAAATAATTAATCTTTTTATAATTTTTTTAAAATAAACAAAAATCATTGCCTAATGAACTGTTCCCCATCCTCCCTTTAAAATATGGGTATGCTAGTTTTGATAGATGTTCATTATTTTTAGCACTCTTTGGAAATTTGAAAAATTAAAATTTAATGAATCATGTTAGTTAAAATAAATACAATCAAATAATATATTAGCATCAACAATTCACCTGAAATGATTTCCCATTGTGATGACTTCTAAAATCAGTCAATGATTTCTTATTATAATATGTTCACAAAAAAGTGGTGGGTGGGGTTTTATTTTACACTAGGAATCTATAAGATGTAACATCATCAGATGAGTCTTGAAGCATATGCAGGATTTTCTAGTGGCCATTAAGAATAAGTTCTAAGGAAAATATTCTAAAATAAATTAATTCTTCCAGGAATAATTAAAACCAAATCAATGATTCATTATATATTTTTTCAGTAAAGTATAGAATATTTATTGTAACATGACCATTCTATATTTTATAAAGGATTTCATTCATTATAGGGTGGATGTGGAACCATGAGTCAATATCAATCAATACATAAATCCTCATTGTGCCCCCAAGATAACTTATTAATGTTGACTTGTCTAGGTACATAGGTTAGACACATTGAGTCAAACCGACCTCAAAAGTTTTACTCTGACTTTGCACCTTGATTATTTTTTTAAAAACTAGGTTGTCTTGTTGTTGTTTTTTTCATTTTTTTCATCAAAACATTGTTTATAATCAAATAATTCTACATATTCTTCATCAAATATCCTTTGTTTCATGGGATTTAAAACATCATCATTTTCCGAAGACATTGTCTATATGTGAAGTAAAAATTTTAATTTGTCTTGAATAACAACAATAAAATAAAATACATGCATAAAAGTCCAAAATTTCATGCATCTTGCATGAAATATTGAACATATATATAATAATTTTGTATTATATTACATCTAACCATCATTGTGTTGATTAAATCATTCCTTAGATGCATCATTTCCTTCCATATCTTGATAACATGAGGAATGTCAAATTTATAGAGGGTGTCCAATACATCATCAAGAGATAGATGACAATCAAGAATCTATAGATTAAAGTATCCTTAGAACCTCCACTAATGGAATCACTCAAAATACATTTAAATTGATATATAATTTCCATATGTTATGGATATATAATGAAATTATTTGTAACATAATATTTGATATTTCCATAATAAAATTTGAAATTTATTTATTCAAGAAACTAATAGATTATTACATTGTTTCATTGATGAATAATTACAATATAACATTTATGACTTTTATGGTATCATATTCTGATCATTAGAAGGATAAAAACCTTAAAAGGGCTGATTTAAATCGAGGATAAAAGTGAATTTAAACAAAAAAACACTGTTGACATAATTGTAATGTAGTATCAGTGGAATCTATCTTAAACGTCAATAGAATATGTTTGATTTATAACACTAAAGTTGAAAAAAATTGTGCTTGTATTTTGTGATTTTAAACAATAATTAAATCATAGAAATATTATTTAGGACACTCAATCACTGATGGGGTTTTATGAGCTTCACCTAGTGATAAATATTGATCATTGAAATTGAATGGTATTTCTATCTAATTCTATAAAAGATTAATTAAAAAGGGGGGTTGTATCTCATTTTGGTGCATTTTGGACATGGATTACAAATTTTATTTTCTTATATGATATTAATATCCAAATCAAAAAAAGTTTATTTTAATCAATTTTTGATCTCAATATAGTTATTCAATTGTTGGACTAATTTTCAAATTAATTTTTATCCTATAAATTAATTATTTATCTTTTAATATTATCAATATATTAAAAAATAATATTTCATATTTTTATTAATCAACTATCCAATAATGTATTTATCTCAAACATTTGGGAAATACATTATTTTTATGTTGTTCTTTATTTATAATTCCATTTTCAAATGGATTTCATTACTCTATCCAATCTATGAATTTTTTTTTAAAAAATATTGAGGATAAATTTCTTGCCAATAAAATTACCCATCACCCTTTCTAAGCCATTGTTATAGTTTTATAATATTCATGAAGTTTTTTAAAAACACTCACAATAAGCATCACTAACATAGGTTTTAGGACATGACTATTTAATTCAATATTTTTTTTGGAATTTAATAAAAAAATTATTCCTAAAATCATAATTCTAAATAAACCAATTCATGGTTTAACGATTTACATAAATAACCAAAATACATGTTTTATTGATTTTTACACTTACCTTGGTCCCAACATGTTTATCACCCATTAATGAGGGCCACAACATGTTATCCTTTCATCCTTATAATCTATCAAAATTAAATATTTAGAATCTATAACCTAGTATGTAAGATGAAATAAATTTGATAAAATACCTCGATTTTGGAACACTTTATTATTTAAATGGAGAGAAAATTGATGGGGGGTGAGGGGTGTCCTTATTAATGTCTATAGAAGAGTAAAATATATTATTGCTTCTCTAAGAGAAAATTGTATAAGAAGTCAAATACATATGAAATAAGAAAAATTATGAAATAGAACCACAATTGTTGTATTTCAGTAGCGACGAGGAGAGATTATATGGTTCTTCATATTTAGAAACAATTCAAAAATGCAAAAATCGAAACAAAAAAAACTCATACATTTATCGAGGAATAGTATAAAAACAAATATTATATTATAGACTTGTTTAATATGAGGGAACATAGAGGACTTGTGCCGGAAGCATAGTATTACTGTGATAGCTTGAGAACTGCAAGTGACTGAGTCTCATTTAAACTATTTTTAAATAGAGTCTGGACACTTTCATCTGAGCTTTCAAAAAAGCATTGTCAATGGTCTCTTCTATTACTACTGAATTTATAATCACTAATATATATGTCTTTCATCAACACTATTTCTGCCCTGATAAATATCATACTTTATCAACAAAGAAATATCACTTATTTTAGACATATTTATTAGAAATAATGTTTCAAAACTGATAAATATATCTTTTAATTGTGCTTAATTAGTGCTGATAAAGATTGATCTTTATAAGTGCTACAAAAGAGCTAATAATATTTTTTAATTAAAAATCACTAAATTACATGATTTTAGTTTTATACTTATTTAAAGATATATAATTATTTTTTTATAATTATATAAATACATATTAAAAAATTCTTATTTATTTTTAAATACTTTAAATATAGTAAATATAAATTAATTATTTATTCCTCAATGTTTATTTACAAATAAATTTTAAACATTGGTAATTGGAATATAATCTTAATTACATGAATTTTCAAAATGAATGAAATTGAATAATTCAAATTGAGTACAAATTATAAATACTGAAAAAATGTTTTTTTAATTAAATAAATATATGTTATTAAAAAATATGGATATATATATATATTTAAGTGGTGGAATACACATTGAAAATAATAATATATAATAAATATATATAAATAAATAAAAAAATGATAAAATTACAAAATAAAATAAAACAAAAAATATATTAAAAATTAATACCCAGTTGTTAGTATTATAAACAATTGAATAAAATTAACCCATTAAAAACATTATATATATTAAATTTATAATGTTATACTGAAATTCAGAAATATAAAAAAATTTGAATAAATTATATAAATATATTTGTGTGAGTTTTTGAGTATACAAATGCATTAATATATATATCTGTGTGTGTGTGTGTGAAATAAATGTATTTCATATAGGTTAACCTAGGAAATTAAAAATATTAAAAATTAATAAAAATGTATATGTTTTGAATTTTTATTTGATATATATTATATTTATTCATTTTTTATATTTATATTTAATATATAATATTTATTATAATTTTATATTTATTTTAAATTAATTAATTTTTATAAATAATTAGTTAACAGATAATTTGTATTGATATTTATCATTATTTACCTATTTTATATTTATTTGTTTGATTTTTCAATTTATTCTGGGTTATCATCATCATTGAAAAATATTAGATGAAAGGAAACATTAATTAGTGAAAAAAATGTATTGATAAAAAAACCATTTATCAGCACTATAAATGAAGTGCCCATACTATTTCCCTTTATCACTGCTAAAATAGAGTGTTCATGAACGTTAAGTGTTTTCAGTGATGAAAATAATCCCTAATAATGGGTTTTAGTTTATAAATGATGATAAATGGATTACTTTATTCGCCCATATTTTATCAGAGATAAAGATGAACATTATCTATGAATTTTTCGAGTGCTGATAAATTACAGCACCGTTATAGGTGGGTTTTGTATGTGTGGTAAGGGAAAACATATCAAAATGTCATAAAGGAGAATATCATAATCATATTACAATTCATGGGTATGGTATACAATTATTTTTAAAAATAATATCAAATAATAATTGTTTCTTATAAGTTATGATATAATTATATGTAATCCCAAATGAAAAAACCTATACTACAGAAAATGTGTATACAATCATGAGACATGAAATACGAGTAAAGGATGACATAAACACATTCACCACATTGTAGGCCTCAGATAACCACATATATACTTTAGTGATCATTATATAATACTCCCATTTACTATAAGGAGTGGAATGAGTCCTCCAATTTACTCCTTGGTAGTGGGATAAATCATTCTTTCTAACCCTTAGGCATGGTATAATTCTATTCATGTACCCTTTTCCTTGGGTAAATCCTCAAATTTAATCACCTGAGTTCATAAGAAATAACAATAAATTAATTAATTTTAGTGTGTAATTGGTTCCCACCCATCATCATATATAAATATGTGTGAAACATCAGATAAATCATTATCATTTCATTAAGAAGACAAGGAAATGAAAATGGGTTTAAGGTAATTTATAGATGGTATCACCAAAATTGACATTAAACATCTAAATACTTGATACTAAAAATTAAATGACCCTAGTGAAGTATACATTAATAACATTTAAATTGTTATTCATAAAAAATTATGTCTACATATATAAATCCTTCATATATAAAAAATTAATAATTTCTAAAATATTAAAAATAATTCATAAAATTTATGTCTTTGGAATAAAATAATTAGTTACACTCACCTGCAAGTGTAATTTAATAGAAGGTGAAGAAAAACCTTTTAATAAATTTTTACATTTTAAAACATAACTTTTTATAGTATGATATTTAAAAAATACATAAAAGTTTCAAAATGGTGAAGGGAGAAATATTTTAAAATTTTAATTTACAAAATAATCTTAAATAATTGACTATTAGAAATACCTAAATGTAATAATATATGAGGGTGGCGTTGATGTTGAATGATTTAATTTGGAAGCGATGGATCAAATTTTTAACTTTTTGAAATACCATTTTTTATAAACCACTTCATTAAGGGGTAATAAATTATTTTCAAAATAACATAATAAAAATATGAAGGTCACTTGATAAAAGGAATTTTAGTATTTCCATGTAAAATGTTATGTATTTTTTGGAATATATAATATGGACAAGCATGTAATATCATCACAGATGAGAATATGAATTAAAAATAAAATTTTGGAATTTTAATTAAATAGTATAACTCATTAAGAAGGAATATTTGACTAAAAAATGTTATCTAAAGATATACATTGGTTATACCAATTTTAATTTAATAATAATATCCTAGAGAAACATTACAACACATGAATCAAATTGAGTTATGAAAACCATTACATTTTTCGAAAGATATCAATAATTTTTAAAATCAAGGAAGGGAAATGATGGAGGTGAGGATTTAATTTTAAATAACTATTTAACAAATTATAAATAATTGGGGTACTATATACATAATATAATTTAAAATTATATAATAATGTTAATTCTTTCCACAATTAAGGGTTTTTTAGATAAAAACACTTACCTTGATTCTCTTCTCAGTAAAATATACTATAAAATCCTATATAAAAACAATATTATATTAAAAAACAATTTTAAAATGAATATCATATCTAAAAAAATAAATAAACTAAAATTGTAGGGATACCCAAGAAAGATATTAGAGTTATTTATTCTTAATATGAATATAGAAATTCATGTAATGATTTTTGCCGAAAGAAGGGTACACAAAAATATTATGAATTGGGCTTAGTGAGAGATAAATGTAGTCTATATATTATATAAATTAAAATAGTTATTAAATTATTAATTATATAAATATACATGAATAATAACATGTAAATCAATAGAGTTATTAAAATGTATGTTCTTGAGTTGAAAAGAGGAACATGATGATTAATGAACTATTTCACCATGATTAAATCTACAAATGTACAATGGGATTGATTCAAAGATATAGAATGGATTTATGAAATAAATAGTGAATTATAATGACTGTGGAGATTATATTTTATCTAAAATAAAAAAATAAGGATGGAAAATTTCCTACAACATAAATATATGATGTTGAAAATCAAGTAGTGATATTGATAGCATAACAACTATAAAAAATATTATCGAATTGGTTTAATGAGAGAGAATGGATCTATATAAATTTTATATAATTTGGAATGTGAATTATTAATTATGGAGATAATTATGCATAATTCTATTTTAATAAATGTTTTATCACCCTCAGATTTTAGTAGAACTACATGTTCAAAAACTTATTCAACATTCAACATTGAGTTTAAATGAACATCGACATATTTTAATAAAAATATTAATGAAATTTGATCATTATAACAAATATTTCAAATAATTCCCTATCAATAAAATTTTATTATTTTTAATGTATATATATAGGTTCTAACAAATATTATTTTATTTATAAATTCGTAGGAACTAATCACAAAATTTTTAATAAAAGAATCTATTTCAAAAATGATTGTGCCTTATTTTTTTAGAAAATATTACTACTATATTATAGATACTATATGAATTTTATTCTATATATTGAAAATAAATTTTTAAATTGTAATATATTTATTAACATAGGTACAAATATTTTGTATTTTAGAAAAATATTTATATTTTAGTGAATGGTGAACGGTACCAATTTTTGAAAACAATCATTTATTTTAGTAAATTATGAAATTAATATGTACCAATAATCCTTTATATTGATTTAAAATTAATATAATTATAATTTATTTATATACAATACAATGAATTACATTTAAAAAAAATTTATACTAGATTTTAATATAAATTAAATTATTTGGATCAAAAACACATTTTCATTATAACTATTTTAACATGCATAATGTTCACTCATTTTAAGTTTTTAAATAAATGGTTAGGATAAAAAAAATTAAATTAAATGATTTTATAATTTAAATATATTTTTTATCTCAAACTCATATAATGATGATTTCTATTCATATATTTAATAAAAAATCCTCATTTTTTTGAAAAATTAATTTGTCAGAAAACATATATTTATCGTGCTTATAGGTTTTATTTTAATTTTAGTTCTAGGTCATATGATATTTTAATTTCATAAAATATATTCCATATATTAATTCAGAATAATTTACTTTATATAATAGGTGGATTTTTTGGATATAATTAATAGTAAAAATTTAGAAAAATATCTATCGCAGTGAAAAAATAATGGTAAATTCTGAGTAACCATAGTCATAATGAGGAAAAAATGTTTAAAACATGTTTACTTTTAGTGTTATATGTGATTATTAGACGTAAATATTTTATATTCATTTATTTTGCAATTTTTTGATGAATATAGCCTTAAAGTGACTTCCCATTATTGAAGAGTTTAGGGTACTTATAAAATTTCAATTACTTATAAATTAATAAAGGTCACCCCTCCACTAATGTATTCACACAAATAAATCCATTAATAATGATAAAATCATGTAAAACTATCTCTTATACATACTTATAAACTTAATATATCCCCTGGTGATCAAAAATTCCACTAATAAAGATCATAATAAGAGATCAAAATAAACTTATTCAATGTGAATGAAATCATTTTCAATGAGCTCCTGATGTTTAAATATTATTTTTACACATTACATTATGCTTTAAAAATTTGAACATAATCATATTATAATGTTTTACATAGTGATATGTTATAATTATGATTAAATTTTTTTATTCCAATCTAATCTAATCAAATACTGAAATGAATCCATGGTTTGTGGGTTTGCAGGACTACAACCTTGAGAACTATTGAAATTAGCTTTCTATAATCACCTGAAATCCATTTTTCATTTTCTAAAAAGCCGGTTTATGGGTAGCCGGTAACCATGCAAACAAGACCAAACATCATCAACAACAACACAACCAGAAGACAGTCAAGCAGAAACAACAAGAGAAAAACAGGAAGTCACATATCATAGTACCCGTAGTCTTCCCCAACTCCCAAGCAGGTTTCGTCCTCTCCTGTAGCCGATTCCCATTCAGGATGTCTCCAGAAACCTACACTTTGCACTCGATTCTGGAGATTCTCAAGAACCCGAATATCCGGAGATGCCTTCTTAATCCTGCTGCCCTTCTTGACCGCCAGAACCACTCCACCATTCCGTTTGGAGGCGGACCTTGTCTGCATCGGTCGCGGAAGATAGGAATAATCCTTTCGTGACCTCCTTCCCGGCATTGCAGGTACTGATTTTCCCCCAGCAGATGCCTTCTGATTCCCCTTTTGGACAATTTCTCTATATGAACAATTAACAGGACTCAGGTTCTCCTTTCCTCTCCCAGAAAAATCCCTTTCTGCCCCGGCCTTCTCTCTCAAAGGAGAACCAGTGCACTCCGAAATATTCCTCGGCTCCTGATCAGTAGAGATAACATCATCCCCATCCATAATATCCGGGTCTATCCCCTTACCCTCAGCAGCATGATCTTCCAGGACATTACCATTTTCCATTTCATTTTGCACTTGACCAGCCTGACCCAAAGGTCCATCGGCATTCCTACTGCTTCCCTCCCCCATCCTCTGATTGATACCTTCAACAAGACAAGGAGACCTTGCAACACTGTTTGGGATTTCCACAGGACCTGCACCATGCACCTTCTCCAGGAATACAGTTTGCAAGTTCCCCAAGACCACTGCCTCCCCATCAACTTCAGTACAAACATCCTCCTCTCGGCCATCAGATAGCCGGTCCACATCCAGTCCTTCAAATCTGTTACTTATGGGAACAAAAGGCCTAGCCATAGAATCAAGGTGATTCACAACCTTAGCCCTATACCTGTCGGACACCTCCACAAAAGAAGATCCTGAGACAGCACCCACCTGTTCTGGTTCCAAAACAACTGCAGGCCCTCCATTCATCTCCTTCTCCCTAGTTTTACCCGAGCAGGAAGAAACAGCAATGACACCCTCAACAAAGGCGCCCTTCTGATATCCAGGTACAGAGGCCTCCCCATCTGCTTCATCCGTTCGGAGGTCTCTCCCTCGAACAGCAGGTCCTTCAGAAGTCTGAGCCCGAACTCCTTTCACACAGTGATCCATTGACTTGCTCTCCGAGCCCTCCACAGCACTCAAAATAGAAGTCTTCCCACTAGTACGAACCCTTCTCCCTTGAACTTGAGATCCTTCAGGACAGGACTCATCGGTGTGACCCAACCTCTTGCAGGAGCCACAGAAGTCGGTCCAATTCTCATACACCACCCGCTGTTTGCAGTGGTATTCATCACAAATCATATATAATAATGACTATAGATTCAATATTTATATATGATAATAATTAAAAAATAATAACTTACAAGAATTTATGGTTTATATACCTATTTTACCATACACTCAATTTACGAATGAAAATATAATACATGTGTACAGAAGATTTCCACCCCATGAAGTGATGCAATTTTTTTTTAATGAAATATATTATAAATTTAATCATTAATAGAATTTAAATAATTATTTCAATATATTTGACATAATTATAATTCCTGATATAAAAAAGTTAAAATACTTTTTTATATCATGATCTTTGAAAATTCGAAATGTTACTCATAGATTCGTATGGGATAAAATCACTATGAATGTATTGTAGTTCATTTTTTATAACAATATTACATTATTGGTATTAAAATTATAATTGATTAATAAAAATGATTATTATTTCATTATTATTAATCTAGATAAGATTTAATAGTTATCAATTTTGACCACAATCAACACATCGAAGCCATTTCTGAAATGGTGAACTAAGAATCTTAAAAATACATAATGTTGAAAAAGAATAATAAGAAAATCGATATTTCATTAATATAAATTATTTAAATGGTATAATTATAATTTATTAAACCCAAAAATTTTTCCTGAAAAAATAAGAATAATTTGTAAAATTAATTGTAAAAGATATAAAGGACATACACAATATGTTTGGACTCTATGAAAGTGTTTCTGTATAAAAATATCTATCATTGAGACACTTGTTCAATTAGATACCTAATTTATTTTCTAGTGTATATAAAACAAATTTTATATATTATATCATTATTCTATCTTTATTTTTTATTTTTTTTAAAATTCACTTAATTTGTTCTTGGTCTTATGATCAAAAAATACAAATGTGGTAATTTTTATGCTTTAATAAAATTTAAATTATGATTGCTTATGTTTGAATATAATTTGAATGGTATAATTTTCAGATTTTAAAACAAATACCTTTACATTTACTTATCCTCTTTTTATTGATATAATTTTCAATTAATAGTACAATATTTATCTTGTTGGAAGAAATAATGGTTGGGATTTAAAAAAAAACTGATTTCATTTTTCTTTCCAGATGAAACTATATTTCATTCCTAATATTTTATTTTTGAAAATATTATATATAATATTTTTAATATTATATATAAAATTTTTAATATTATCTAATGATTTATTTAAGTCATTTGGTTGAATGTTTTAATTATTTTGGAGGAATTAGAACATTACATTTGGGGAAAACCTTCTTTTTTTCTAAAATTTTGGCAAAAGTATGAAATAAGATTTGATAGTAATCCCTTTTAAATGAATTGTGAATTTTCATTAGGTATGTTATTTAACAATGTTATCTCATGATAAGTTACCCAGTTATTTTCAATAACATATTCCAAATAATTTTTTTTCCTTGAGAAACAAGTTGTATAATAAAATTCATGTAAAAAAGACAGTTGTTCCAATTACCATATCTAGTATTTAGTATTAATGAGAGATTAATAATTCTATTATTGATAGAATTCAAAATTTGATGAATGAAATTAAAGAACAAAGATGGAACGACCTCATTTTTTATATGCAGCATACTAGATTATCCCGTGAATTTCAGCACTAATAGATTTACTGATTATAGAACATCTATAATGGAATCCAATTGTATCCCGATTTTGATTTATGAAGATCACAACATATTATAGATGATAAGGATTTACTCTTGAGTCCACGTATATGTTCTATTTTTTCCATTTTATAAGTAGAGGGAACCATAAGAATTCAATGATTCTATAAGGAGGAAGATAATTATCTATTACAACAAGAAAAATAATCATTGTATGATCATGTATATAAATATCAAAATTACTATTATTAAGGTCATTTTATTGTTTCACATTAGCAATTATTCAATATAGATCAAACATTACATAGAATGAAATGTTATCATGTAATAATTGTTTTCTAAAAATTCCATATCAGATCTATGACTTTAGAGTATGACAAAACTAATAGTTTTAGAAGTAATTGGGAAGGAATTATTTTAATAAATATAGATAGTTTCTCCCAAATGATATCTGAATATGTAATATTGATATTGAAAACATTAGTACTGGAATTATATAATGAAACAGTAGTAACAATGAATTAATATATTTTATCCAAATCATCTCTATGTTGATTTCATTAGTCACATATTGATACAAAATTAATTCCAAAAATATAATAAAATTCATTTGTAGGATGAATGAAATGCATAGATCTCTATGAAATGGAAATATGGATGAAGAATCCCACTCATTATTAAATACTTTTCTGAACTGGTTTTTTCCACTGAACATCATCTCGGAAGAATAAATATTAGGAGAACCTCTCATCAGAAACTGGTTCCCAAACTACGGTATCATCGTTATTCATAATGTTCAAATTCAAAACCATTTCTGTGATTTTAATAAGAATCATAACCATGTAATTTTACATTTCCTTCATGATTGAAACATTTGGGTCAATTGATGTTTCATGAGAGTTCAATATATTAAAAATATGTATAACAATCTAATTATCTAATAGTAATTTATGTGATAAATTTATATTTAACAGCATGAGAGAATCCAATAAAATAAAATTGAAACAAAATTTATGTTTATATTAAATGGATGAGTCCACAAAACTTATGTTCCCATTTTTTATCCTGCATAAAACTCATGATCATATAAGGAATGTGCATCCAAATTCTTGTTGACGACCCTCCACATTATTTAAAACATTAATTATAGATTAAACATGTATATATTTTTTTTAATATTAATCATATCATGTTAAATGTGTTGACAATATTGTTTCTATGGGACATACATAGGTCTTATCTAAAAAAATCATCCAATCCATATGATTTTTTAGAAAGAGGTGATGGTATTATTAATGAGGGATGTATGACATTTATATTCCATTAAAGTATAAACCAATTTGTACATAATAACTTCTTCCACAGGGCTGTCCATACCTACTATCGAGAGTAAATTACATTCTAGGAAGCCACCATATTTCAAATCTGGCTCACAATGTTAGAAAATTTACTAAGATATGGTTTTTCCCAAAACATATATGCATTTTTAACCTTGAAATAAATTTTCACAAAGTAATCTTCCAATTATTTTATTTATGAGTTAAATTTATTACATTTCTTAAAATAATATGTGAAATGAAAATTTGTTTTTACAAAATCTATGTGTATAGAATTACCTACAACCATGAACATTATTTTCTTTGAATATTCATTTGTAATATTCCAAATATATTTTCAAATAAATTAATGGGCAATATTTTTTGAATTTTTAGATTTCAAAATGTAATTTTCTAATGGGAATGGTTATTTTCCTCAAGATTGTTACTAATCTTTTTAAAATTATTTATATTTATTTATGGTAAAACATTTAATATTTTGTAATTCATCTAAATTCTATATATATGTCTATTTTATATATACCTTTCTCACCCTCCCATCCAATTACGTGTTCAATCATTCTTTAATATCATTTCTCAAATGCCTTCATTATGGAATTCAATTTCATTAAGATTGGAGGCAAGATTTAATATCCCACATTCTATACATGGGTAATTATTTATTCCATGTGATTAATTTCTATATCAGGTACACATATGAATATACATTAAATGAATATGATGCATGGGACCATAATTATATGGACATTAAATTTATTTGGTAAAATTTTAACCACATTTCCCATATTTTATGATATTTAGATGTGAACCTAATACATAATGGTACTGTGTCCATGATGTGATGTTTCATTCGTTATAATAATTGACTTATCTGGATGTTATGTTCTATATTATTTCCACTTTTCCTATGATTTCATGATCATATTAAGAAATGTTATTTAAGTTATTCTTTCATAAGAATACTCCTGTATATTCTCTTCTATGATATCCTGTTATACATTTGACTCACTTGTCATGAATCATAATCATGTTTATTTCATTTTATAGATTTTTATCTCACCCATTTATTTTATATATTCCCTATTTTTTACAATGTAGTTTTTGGATATCAATATGATTTAAGATCACATTATTGAGACCGATATAATGATTTTTTATTTAATTTCTTTTTTACATTGTCTTCCAATACTAGTATGAATTTTATGTCCTTGTTTTTTTATTAATGGATATTTATGTTATGAATTATTTAATAATGTGTCTAAAATGATTGGGTGTATATATATTGTATTAGAAGAATATATAATTATTTTTAGGTTTTATTATATGAATAATTTATTGATAACCATGACATTAATTATAAATATAAGCCAAGGTATTGTAAATATAATGGAATTTTGGTGATGTTTAGAGGTTGTGTTTTTAGTGAAATTAAATCCTAGTTTATATACTAGAAGTAGATATAGCTCATGAATTGTTGTCCCTTCTGGTAAACCTTACAATAGTGATCCTTTGGATTTGAATAAAATTTCACCTATTACATGAAAATGATCCTGGAGCATATAATTTGAAACTATTAGTTGATATGTTTTGAAAATTTGCAGACTTATTATGATACATCATGATGAACATGAAAATATGATAATCATGAATGAACTAGGATAAAAATAATTTTGATTTGGTTGATAAGTCTATGGTTGATCATAAGAATAAAACCAGAACTACCACTTTTTATGGTTCTTTGTTAAATATTTATAATATAATGAAGAGTATTTCATGAGACACTAAAGTTATTGTAACACTATGGATTGTATGGGTTTTATTAAAAAATCACTTACTAAACAATGCTATTCGATTTTTTAGCAATACGATTTATTGTTTTGGTATCTATTAGGATTCATCATATCTTTGTTGTTATGTTAATAATATTCTATTGAAATTATTTTATTTTATTAAAAATATAATATTTATACAAAAAATTAGTGATTATAAACTATTATGATAATTAATTTTATTTTAAGGATTTTCATCCCATTTTTCGGGAACATTATAATAATTATAATAGTGTTTTTTTATAAAATGGAACACCCTCATACAGGGGACCAATATATCATAACTGAAAAGGTCATCAGGATTGAGTCCAGAATTAGTGAATGATAATGTTGCAGTGGATAATAATGTCTTGTGTGTTGTACCGATTATAATGGGAATTTATTTACTTAAAAATTAATTTGAATAAATATTAAGTTGATTTTGGAAAAAATATTAGTGTTAGAAATATTTTTAAAATTTTTGGGTTTTGAGATGATTAATGATATTTTGGGAAACCTTTTATTGTGTTGAAGCATATATATATATCCTGTAGTTCTAAAATAAATCCCTTTTCTGGGAAGAATTCTATAATATTTTTGGTGATGTAATTTAAAGGATATGTGTTAACATTTTATGTTAATACATTATAACATGATGAATTTATTAAGGTTATTTAGGATATATGTTTATTTATTAAATGAAAGATGTATATTAAATTGTTGGTTTTACTATAGATATTTAGAGATTATTAAATTCAAATTCATTGGGATATTCCCAAGAATTGGCCTAACAATTATTGTTTTAATAAAGATAGGATGAATATATTTCTACTCTAATATAGATATTATGATCCAATAAATGTTAATTTTAGTGATTCATTTATATAAGTTAATATTTGATTTACATTCAATAATGTAGGTGTTGAAGTGTACGTTGATCAAAGAAAGAAATAGTGAAATTTTGTATAAAAAAATATATTGAGTTTTTATATTTTCATATTTTCTCTATATTATTAGAAATATAATTCATCAACAGTTGGTTAATTTTCATCCAATAAATTTTGTACTATTAATTTCAAATTTTATGAATCAATGGACTATTAATTTATAGTATGTTTGTGGGTTAGTGGTTGGTAAATATCTCTTGATCATTAAATTGATAATAAAAAATGATCTCTATCATTGACCATAACTATTTATGATTTTATTTCATTTATATATTCTCATTTTCTATTAATATTCTCTTACATAGATAAATAGTAACATGTTCTTCTAGATAAATTGTTTATTTACCTTTTCATATTTTAAGAACAATTTATTATAACTCTTTTAATGATGCTATTTTTCCAATACAGAATCTAAAAATTTCTTAATATATAATAGTTAAAATTATGATGATCAATTTATTTAAGGTGTTAAAAATTAACACCCTTATATTTTAGATGAACATTATGTTCTAGAGTATATTCACCACACAACTCTATGTTTAAATGAGCTACACCATTAATTTTAAATATTAATTTTTAAATATAATCATTATAACCTAGTTTTATAATTGGTGGGTATAAATATGTTAATAAATAAATGAGAAAATTAAATATTTTCAGATCAATATTAATGTATTTATAAATTATTAGAAAATAGGAACTAAATGTTTAATAAAATAGTTATTCCAAAAACAATTTTTTTCTCTTCAATGGAAAATATTATAATTATTTTTTTGTAATTATATAAATGAATTTTATGAAATTGATATAATTTTAGAAAATAGAATATTATTATTAAATTAGGGGGAAATCATGGTATATTTTCTAAAATATTTACTTTTTATAGAATGTGGAAAATTATCATTTGTTTTAAATTGTCATTTCATTTGATATAATAAGTAATTTAAATGTAATGTTTTAATAAAATATTATTTTAAATTATCATAACTACTAATTATTTATATATAATCAAATTAATTATAGTTATATCTTAATTATACTGATTTTTTTATTTTTAGAGTCAATATTATTTCTATTAAAACTATTTTAATGTGTAAATTGTTTCCCAATATTAAATAATAGAAATAATAAATAATGGGTAATGATTTAAATTTAATTTATATAATATATATGTTTATTTTAATTGAAATTATAATAATAAGTATTTTTATACAAATAGTTAATATTAAATATCTTTTCGTTGAAAATTTATTTTTTCATAAAACCTCATTTCATTATACATTAATGATTTAATTTTAATATTATAATTTAAATAATGTTATTTGAAATAAATTAAATCTATTATTTTTTTCATCACAATTTATATTATATAATAAGGTAAACATAATTTATGATCATAATCAATATTAAAAATATTAAAAAACGATTATCATGGTAAAAAACATATGTGGCTAAAAGTGGGTAACTGTAGAGGTAATGTGGATAACATGAATAAAATTATTTTGAATTTTGTTATTATAGAGGAACATCCTTCTGTCTCATACATTACTTTATTTTTATTTTTTTAGAAATAAGACATTAAAGAAACATCCCATTACTAAATTTTTTGAGGTATTTTAAAAAATTCTACAACATCTCATTTTTAAAAGGGAGCAAATCCCATCAATTTATCAAAAAATAAGTCCATTTGGACCGAAAAATGAGTTCAAAAATATATACCAAAGTTTTCCTAGAAAAATTATATAGCTACTAGTATTTCAAAATTTCTAATCTGGGGGTCTGTAATAAAAGATTAATACGATGTTCTTCAAAGAGACGGTAATCATTTTTACCATGCTCCGTCTTTTTAATTAATATTTTTTTACCATTGATTATGTATTAAAAATATATTATTGTATAATAAATATCTCATGTAAACTGATATGTCATTAATTTTAGGGAATGATATTTCTCCATCTCCTCATAAATCAAACTCGGAAATAGACACATTATTCTTGGGTACAATTGATTATAACCTCTCAAAATGATGTAATTCATCTTCTATCAACACCCCTCATGGATTTCAATATTGATGGATATAATATTTATCGATGAAATTATAATCATTCATTACAATTTATATATCATATAACTTCTACATTATGTTCTATTGAATTATGATAAAACCAATCCTCAGTACGATGGACTATCACCTCACAAATCAATGTGATTCTTTTTTTACTACAACATCACAATGGTGGAATATTTATGTGTATTTAATGAAATAATATTATAATTATGATTTAATTATATTTAATAAATGAAAAAATAACTATTCCCTTTTTCCATCATGATCGTAGAAAAATAAAAACATTAGTCATGTGAATATACAACCTACCATCACTATGATTGTAAAAAAGTTCACTTTTCATATCCATATATCATTGTTGGTTTTAATAGAATAAATAACTTATAACTATTATAATTATTTTATGATTATTATTTTGTAGATGATTTAATTATTTTCCCTTTGGAACACTGTCAAATCACCAATGCCATTTGGAAATTGCGATCTAAGTGTCCTTCAAACTCTCGAATTTGACATAATTTAATAAGTAATTAAAATGTAAGGAAAATATATGAATTAAATGTTTTATGTATAAGTAATTAAATATTTAATTTTTTCCAAATTAAAAAATAATACATTTCTTTTATATATTAGATTAAATAAATACACAATAATTTTTCATTCAAGGTATATCGTTCCGTGTCAATACATTCTTCTTTAAGAACATGTTATTTTATATAAAACATTTCATTTTTATGATGTATATTAAGAAATATTTATATATTATTTAATGAATCATACATAATTCAACTTATTTCATGATTCATTTCACTTAATTCATTCATTGGGGTTATGATTTAATACTTATGGAAATGTTATGGTTTTATGATTCAATCTCATTTTAATCAGGATGGTTCATGATTTCTTTTACCTTAAAGGTAATTATTTCTTCATTGAGTAATAAAAATAATTATTTTACATATCTTATGATTATATATATAATTTTCACATAATATTATCATTTCAATCACTATGGTACATAAAATGTTTGAGTAAATGTTTTTAATAAAATCGTACTCTATTTCACTCTTTAGTCAAAAATCATTTTTCATCCATGTCCATGATTTAAAAAATGATTTCGAAGAATGTTTTAAATATTCTCCAAGGACTTTTTGATTCATTGTTTACTTTAACATTTTATTTAATGTAAATTTTCACATCATATTCATAATGAGGTACCTTTTTTATTTTCATCGAAAAATGTTAAAAGAGTATTTATTTTATGATACTAGGATTGTATAGAATTACCAACCATAAGGACCATTAAAATAAGTAAAAATTTCTTCATATGATCACATTTGTTTTCTGAGAATATTTTATCCTTAATTTATTGTGTTTTTTAGTATTTCGTATGTTATTTTTTACGGAGAAATTTTATTTTCCTAAATGTAGAATTTTAATATATTTAAATGTTTTTCAATTCTTCAATGACAACAACCATTAAATATAGTGAATTATTATGAATAATATATATTTGTATCATACATATATACCTTTCCATGTCCCCCTTTGACAAGGTATCACATGACTTATGCTCATTTCAGAAATTACTTCATTACGAAATTTACTTCGATTATAATATTTGGATTGATTAGACAACCCAATAACATAAAATTAGAAAAATTAATTGTCCATGATTGATATAATTATTTAGAACACATATAAATACACAAGAAATGGATTTTATGGATGGGGACAAAATTATATATCAATTTAATTCATTGGGTAATGATATAATCTTATGAGAAGTCATGTATAGGATTGTAGAGTGAACCTAATCCATCATGGGACTCCTTCCACTTTATGATATTGGATTATTAGTAATCCCTGACTTAGATTTATATAATATTTTATTTTGATTCACATTATTATATTATTCTATGATGTTATGATATAAAGTTATTCATGTTATTATTCCATGTGAATACACATATGCCTTTTCTTTTATGTTATCATGGAATACCTTTGAGTCACATGTGACACATCATTATCATATTCATTTAATTTCTACTATTTCTATCTCACCCCTTAATTTTATGTATTAAATAGGTTATACCTTACTTTTTTTGGATCTCAATAGTATTTTAGATCTCATTATGGAGAATAAAATAAATAATTTATGATTTCAGTGATTTTATATACCTATTATTCTAGACACATTTTTCCATTTTTCATTGTTTTTATTAATAGATATTTATGTGAAGAATTATGTAATAATATTTTTAAATATCATTGTTTATACAAAAATTATTTATAAAATGAGAAGTACCTAAATAATGAAGAAGATCTGGAGAACCCTTACCTTTCTATATAGCGTATGTATTCATAGAAATAGTCTTTAGAACCACAATAATTCTATGGAATGTATTTTGAAAGGGATACGAAAGGGAAGTAAATGATTATTTTTTTGGGTGGAGATATATTAGAATACATATGGGTGTTATATTCTCTTATTGGTGATAATAAGGGGATTTTGATGGAAACTAATGGTTTTTATGTGGTTTGGAAGGAATCACATGAGTGTTAGGTGGGATAGAGGATTTATGACAGTTAGTTGATTTAGAAGGATAAATGGTAGGTGATACATTTAGGTAGGACGCTCATTCTTAACAATACATTCTAGATGTTTTAAGTGGAATTTTAATTAAAAATAATTATGATATGCAATTTTTTCATTTTCCCCCTAATTAATCCATATTAAAAAATAATTATTGTGATTTATTTATTAGTAAAAAAATTATATGAATATTATTAAAAAAATTTCATGAATAATCTGAATTTATGTTACATTTATCTTACTTATTTTTTATATGTGAGAATATTAACATTAAAATTAATGAAAATAATTTGTAGAAGAGCTATTTCTGTAGATAAATGATGTTTTAATTATTAGTTGTTATTAATCATAATTAAAATTAATGATATTTTAAATGATTCTAAATTTATTTTATTTTATTCTAAGATTAATATTATAGAATTAATTTTAAATATATCCATTTAAATTTAAAAAATAAACAATATTTATAAAAATATAATTCTTTTAAAAACAAATATTTTACTGGGGAAACTAATATTTTACCTTGTATCATAATTTTATTTATATACATGAAATTAAAATCATCAAATAATTTTAAAAAGTTTATCTATAATATTGATGTAATTTTAAGAAATAAATTTTATGAAGGTAATAGATGTTAATATTATTTCACATAAAAACTATTATAAAAAAATCCATGTTATTAATCATAAAATTTATTTGTATTATAAATTTCCAAATTCTATTAACATTAATGATTTAATTCTTTTACTATTAAATAAATTAGAGTTTTGTGGCATCTAATAAAATTCTAAAATTAATATTAAAATTAAAAAATTGAATTGAAAATTTATAGAAAAATGTTTAAATTTGAATGAAATGTTATATATGTTTGGAAACGTTGAAAATCAGTTTTCTATATTCTAAATGATAATTCAAAATTCATAAATTTACCCCTGAAATATATATTTAATTAGTTATTTTTTTATAATCACATAGGTCTGACATATATATTTATTAAGTCATTGATTTAACAATTTTTGTAGAAACCATAATTTTTACAATTCATATTAAAATATAATACAATTAAATAAAAAAAATATCCTATGAAAAATTTAGATATGATAAAATAAGAAATAAAATCCTTTAAAAAAATTTTATTTCTATAAATGGGTAATTTATCTTTTGGGTAAAAATACAATATATAAACAAAATGTATTTTTTCTCAACAACCTTTGAAAACAATAAATGTTCTTAATCCAATATTGTATGAATTTATAATTGATTAATTTTTTTACTATTTGTTTTTATTGATATTAAATAATAATCAATATATTATAAAACATATTTGTTATTTATCCTGTGTGGAGAACTCAACATAAAAATGTTTTTATTTGACGTACTATATTCCAAAATATCGAGGCTTTATAGTATAATGGGTGCATATTATCATTTGTAAAGAGATCTATCAAGTCAAAAAGAATCACATATCTCTTATATAAATGATGTTCTATCAGTTGAACATATATATCTTCTGATCTTTTGTATCATTCCTCATCATGACTATTTACAACTCTTATAATGAAAAACACAACCCTCTAGTTGAACAGAACCACATTCAATTTTGTCTTCCTTTTATTGACCTAGAAAAACAGTTTCATTAAAAGATAATAAAGTATCATAAAATAATACATAAATGGTGGGTTATTTGCCAAACATAAACCTTAAAAGTTAAATTTATTATTTAGATAATCTCCGATTAATCCATCATAACAAGAAAAGAAATCTAAACTCCTATATAGATGCTCACTTGATATATTATCATGTAATGAGGTTCACACTAACAATAACTATAGGTGATTGTCAATGAACTAATTTTTTTTGAAATAAGATGAAGAAATCACTAATTTCTCATTATCAAATTTTTAATGACTTTATAATGAGATAATTACAAAAATGACATATTAAAATACCTCTAACCATGATTGAAAAGTATATATATTCATTTCTATCATATCCTCCCTTAATAAATAAAATATTTCATGAAATATTTTTTCAATATAATGAGTATGATAATTCACCATTGATTTGTGTATCTTTGGAGTTAAAACTGACATGTTCATCTCTTATTATTTATAATACTATTCAATAATACCATATATTTATCCCAAAATCATTCTCAAATTAAATATCCCACCTTGATCATGTAACGATTATTTGTATAATTAATTCCTAGTTGTACTGAACTCTATATGAAATTAAATTGTAAATTTATAAAATTTAACAGGTATGAGAGTTATAGAAATCATATAATCATATCATACCATGCTGCAAATATCTATTATTTGTAATTATAATATTTTAAATTATCGAACTCTATATAAATTTATACATTATCAGACCGACCATTCATTTTTTAATACATGATTCCCTTATTAATTTATTCAAATCACTGTATTATAAATAACAATTATGGACGAATATTTAATGTCGTCATTATAAATGATTCTATGAATTGAGCCAAATTTATTTCAGTCACTTCAAGAAGTTTCAAAAAATTATTCACAGACATTTACTTTCAAAATATGTGGTTTGGGAAAATTTATCTATAGATTATCAAAATGATATGAAATTAGATATTTCAATTATAATTGAATATTACACAATAGAACTCAGTGATTTTTCTCAGCTTCTTTCTTCAACAAATTATGTCACTAATTGTTTAAAAGAAAAAAAATAATATTTTAAAAGAATATAAATGATTTAATAATCTCACTGATCAATATTTATTTAGGAAAAAAATTTGGAATTATCAATTTTTATTCATAGACATAACAAATAATTTTTAATAACAGGCATACCACATTCATCAATATGTATTATAAATGGAATTAACTATTATTTAGAAAAAAAATAATAAATATTATTTATAGATAGAAGGGTACTACACAGAGACTAATAGGGATAACAAATTCATAAATATGTAATGAACTATGATTTAATGGTCATGGGATCATAGTTTCCATGCATGATATAAATGGTCTCTAGACCAATGGTCCATTTTTTCATGGGGTTTTTTCGGCCATTTCTATTGTACCACCCCCTAATTATAAAGAATGGGCCTCACCCCTTTTATGTATACCTCACAGATAACTATTATGCACACCATTTATATCTTATGGACATATATTGGGATGACCACTATATGTTATACATTATTTAACTAAAATACTATCTAGCTGAAGCAATCCAGCCAAACCATAATTTTTTCAGCTCCCCTATTATTATAGGTATTCATATATATATTTATACATACAAATATATATATATTATGAATGATATATAATTCTATTATATCTATAAATATTAAAATTATATATATATATATAATAAAAAATGGGAAAAGTATCATATCTTACTTCTTATTTGACAAGCATCTTTGGCTATGTGGTTCTATTTGACATCTTTTGTCCAACCTATGATGTTGAATAATTTATAGTCATTATATTATTCATTATACTATAAAACTAAATATCATCATCTATTTCACCATTAATTTTCTCTTATAATTTAAATGGTTTATTTCTAATAAAACATAGTGAAAACAAAAATAAGGTGTAGTAGTCTAATATTACCAAACTTGTGTTCTTCATCTACTATAGAGTAAAAAGGTGTTACCACTATCCACCACACGTGGATGGTATTGTATAATAAAATAAATAAAATTTTAAAATATTTTGATCATAATTTTAGGAAAAATAGGCTCCCATGAAATAAATTTATTAAATATAAAATATAATCAATTGTTAGGTTGAAAAATTATAAAAAAGTACAATGACCAAAAGGAAATAAAATTTCACCATCAACCATAATCAGTCATTAAATTAAACAACAAATAGCCACCTAAAAACAATAATAATATATTTTTATTTAACCTATACTATCACAACATCCTTACATATTTACAATGATTTTAATTATACTACACCAACCCATATTCAATATTTCTGACATTATAATACAACTAGTCCACCATTATAGAATACATTAAAAACCATATCTCCATAATATCAATAATTAATAATCATCATGTGCATCAAATATAAATTCTACCCAAAAATCATACAATTATTATATAAAGGCAAATGTTAACATTCCAATCCATAATCCATAATAAAAAATTATACAAGATAGTATCTTATAGCCCTTCCCCCAATAAAATTAAAATTACAAATGAAGGAATTCCAAGGATTACATAACCATACAATAATAAAAATACCATTATTAACCCAATACTAATATACTCAAAATTTGTAAAAAATTCCTAAATATCATTGCATCAAAAAATCATGGTATAAATTTCTATACATTACATTTGTTATAAAAAAACTATTGTGTTGATCCATTTAAGTATAAAATAAATAATATCCCACAAAAAATCTTATTCAATAATATAAAATAAATTAATTACATTTTGAAATTAAATAATAATTATTTTTTTACCCAAATTATTCCTATTAGATCTTAATTAAATATATCTAAAGACTTTTTCATGTACCATCTCCACCTTATATGTGATAAAAATAACCGTAATATACTTACTATATAATTTTTATTAACATTTCACGTAATGTTAATTCTGTAATTTTTTATGTTATGATACTAGTGAAGCCCAGAATATCAATAATTGGTGGTTAAATATTAGAAAGTTTATCTTTATTCGTGACTTCAATATATTTATATCTATTTTATGTACATACCAACACAATTGAAATTGAAGGTTAATGTTATATACCCCTATCAAAGGATTTAGAATATAAAAGGTCATATTAATTTACAATAATTTTATATAAATTCATGGTATTTAAAAAGATTTAGGATTTAAATTATTAATAGTAAATTCCATTAACTTTTATTATGATTAATCTTCATGTCATTATTTTTAATTAAGAATCAAATATATAATAATAAATTTTAGTTTTTTAACGTACTATTTTATGCATTAATATAAATTTTTTAGTTTGAATTATGTCATTGATAAATTATGACATATTCTATTATAAACCATCAATAAAATCATATATCATTGATCCATTATCAGTCACCTATGAATGAAATTTCTAGAATTTTTTTAATAATACTCAAAATACTTTAAGTAGGTATATTTCTTGTTCATTAATTTTCATCCTCTTATGATTCACTTACAACAGTCCCCATTATAAAATAAAAAAATTGTATTTTGTAAACAATTAAAAATATAATATGTAGTTATTTTTTAGTAATATTTATTTGAACGAGTATTTTTATTTTATATTTTAAAATAAATTACCTTATCATATATTAAAACAATTACATTATAAATTAAAAAAAATAAATATTGCTCAATGACCATTCTAGATAAGTTATTGAATTTTTCTTTCACATTTTACATTTTGGTTTTAATGAAAACACTAATAGAGAAAGAAATTTCTTAAATAAATATTAGATGTTAGAAGAATTAATTAAGTATATAAATTTGAGAGAATATATATACTAATAGGTCATTTATATTAAACACGCTAAATTTTTAATCCCACTCATGAATATTGATGATGACTAGTATTATATATAATGGCACAAACCGTGATATCATCATACAGGATCATTGAATGGAGAATAATATACAAAAAAATGACCTAAATGAAAAAACATATAATTAAAAATCCATATTTAAAAGAATAGTTATGTAAAAATACTCATATTAAAATGGTTATACATCCTATGTAAAAAATGTAATAAATAATTTAATGTCAACTCATAAAATGGAAATCTTTGATAGCTTAAGAATTCATCATAACTTTTGTTGTACACAATTTTTCGATATTCTATCAAATAATGAAATTGTTGAATGGAGACAATAATTGATGTTAAATAATTTTCATGGAATATATTTTGGTTTCCCTTGATTCCCCATTATTTTATTTTACTAACCCAGAAAATAATTTCATTAAATCTTCTACACCAAGCTAGAAGTCTCATATGAACACACTATTTATCAATCTTTTGAAAAAAAAAATTATCCCAGTTTTATTACTATTTGAACGAAATTTGGGAAATTAATCCCTTCTTTATATTCTGCAGCCCAGAGTCACCTAATTACCTGATCATTTCCCATTCAGTCTATATTAAGTGATTTTTAGTAAAACTAGTTGTAGTGGTGTTTTTGGTGGTTGTGGTTTGGTATAGGGTGGTGGAAATCCTACCTTATTAAAGGTAATGAATCACTAAATAGGATCCAACAATTCCTACTCCCCCATGGATCACATAGTCTTCCAAATTATATTTGCGAGGAAATAGGGGGAGTTAATTTTTTTAGATAACTACAACATGTTTTCATTGTAGTAGAAATCTATAGAAAACATAATTTATTTCTATCTAAAACACGTTGTTTACGGTATCACTATATTAATGATATTTTATTTTTTTTCTCAATTTAAATTTTATATTCTTATTTCCCTCTATGTCCTATATTATAAAAAATTAGATTCTTCCCATATTTTTACTATAAAAAATAACTTAATACTATAATAATGCATTTAAACTCACAGTTAAAAAATATAACGGCACCCATGAAACTAGTGGAGTTAAACAAACGTCAATTTACCTATATAATAAAATATATTATCAAAATTAATATAGTATATTAAATAAAAAAATTTGTCGAATATTTTTTTATCCCATGCATTATCTCTCTTTAAAATACCCCATGTTCACTCACCTCACAACCCCTTTCACCCTTTAATTTTTCATACTGATATCTTTAATGTCTTGATGGATTTTTTATAAATCTATAGAAGACGATTACACGAATATCCACAAAAAATATTTCACATTATATTAACTTAATTTTATTATATCTATTATGTATTAATGTGATTAAAAATTCAATATTTTGATAATTATTTAAGGTTTGTATTATTTGTTAGTCTTTTTCTTACGTGATTTTCCTATGAAATCCAAATCATTATCATAGGAATAGTTAAAAGATGATACATCATGATAAATATTGATGATTTAAGAAATATCTTGATTTTTTTAGAACAAAGGATTTATTATTTAGGAATTGGAAATAAGGTCTAATTTATCAAAAAAATTAAGGAATATGGTTGAAATGAAATGAAAATTCAGATATTTTCTCCATGAATTCCAATGGTCACTCCTTACATTGTAATATGAATTTATATTTTTTAAATCATTCAAATTGGAGTTTATGGAAAAACTTAACAAGGTGTAGTTTAGGGTTTTTAGCATTAAAATTCCATACAAGGACCTTTGTTATAGACAATTCCAATTTATTCTCTTTAGCTGAAAAGTTATTTGATCAAACTACTTATATATTATTAATTTTTCGTTTTCATTACAAATTATGGGTAATTATTTACATTTATGTTCTAAATATTTTATTAGTTTAATTGTTCCATGCCTACACTAATATATATTATTTTATGGGATATATTTTTTTAATATTAAATTTCGAGTTAATAGTTACATGTAAGAATATGGAGATATAATAATACAAGGAGATGATGTTGATGGTCAAATAGTTATGTACACTAAATCACATTTCAGAACATCTGAAATTGTGTATGAGTGTATATATATAATTTAATCCATATCGCTATATGAGATATAGAAATTTATTGTGTTTGGTTTAGGTACATCACATGGAATGATTTATATAATTTTTAACATGGTGTGGGATATAACATAATACAACCACTTTATCATTTCACAAGATATCCATGATTTGATTTATACATTTTTAAATGATATTTTGTATATTTTGTAATGATTCATAATATATTATTAATTTATAAAAATTCATTTATATTTTTGAATATAATATCATTTTTTAAAATAGGGTACAATTTTTTTAGATTCATGAAGTGTATATTAGTAATTATATATAGAATGAGATACTATAAAAAAGATCTCAAAGTGATAACTAATTAATCTCAAATCTATAAAATGTTTGGAAAATTCCACTCAACCTTTCAAAGTGGCCGATTTTTTTACATACCTAAAAGTCAAGTGAAATTCCCCCAAAACATTTAATTATTCTTTGATCTCATGGATACCTAAAATGGAAATAGTCTATAGTTTATGATTAATGGATCACCATGAGTATATTTTTTGGATAAGTGGATTTACCTAGATATTAATGTTAGGTTTTTAATTTATAATATATTATTATAAACTACTCCTCATGGATTTTTATTTAATTATTTCACTATATTTGGAATCTTTTATGTCTAATTATACCAAAATTTGATATAAAGCACTAATACATGGTCTGTATATGAATATATATATTTTTATAAAATTCATAAAAATATAATGATCCATAAACATCAAGGGAATTCTATATTGATATTTTATTTTTCGATATGAATTAGCCTAATTAAAGTCATATATTACTATATCTAAAATATTAGTATCATATAATAATAATAATGATATATATATATATATTTATAATGTATCCATTTAAATATATTTTCATATGATTACTATGATAAATATATATCTCTAGAAGTGGCATAAATCAGATTAATTAATTTTCTACACCACTACAGGGATATATTCATTCAATAATTAAATGTTTATTCTTGTATAGATAACCTAGGAGGAGAGATTTATGGTATATAAATATCATTGATAGAAGAATTATTGAAAACTAAATTTATTATTTATAAAAAAATTATGAATATTTTTTTCTTGATGAAATTTATAAAATTTTTAGGTTTTATTTCTTGCCTTTTCATTAATTATCAGAAATAAATATCAGTTGTCAATAGGGGTTGATTATTGCATTAATCATTCCTATTTTTTTGTTTAGAAGATCATATATAATGAAGATGTTGTTTTTGAAGAAATGGTTATTAAAATAAAAAATATTCAAGATAATAAAAAAATTTACATAATTAGTTTTCATTAAATTTAAATGAATGAAATATAAAAAAAATAGTATTTCATATTATATTATATATATTTATCAATATGAAATAATTCATATATATCATTCATATATGAAATATAAAATGATTATATGTGACATAATTTAAAATTATTTAATGTTATATTTTTTATAATCTCAATATATCTATGAGTAATAAACTATTTATGTTTATTGTAATTATTCACATAATATATATATACATATAAATTAAAAAATGATCAAAAAATTTCATTTTTATATTTATACAGAATTTACATTACTTTACTTATTTTATTTATTTATTTATTTTCATATTAATGTTAAATATTCATAATATATATATTTTTCCTATGTGTATATTTTTAGGCTTAATTTAAAATTTTAATATTATGTCTCAATAACACAAAAATTTAATTTAATTAGTTTTATTCTAGGTAAAATATTATTTTATACATAATTCAACCCATGTAAATATTTTATTTCATATAGTTACAACGTGGGGACGTGTTAGAATAATTAAACTATCATTACAAATAAAGTCATATTATTACTATTAATCACTCTTGACCACTGATTTATTTATAGTAACATGTTGATTCAAAAGTTTCACTAGCCTAATAACTGTTATACTCTCTTAAATTGTAAGGGGTTTAATAAAATTTTTAGGATATATTCTAATAAGTAGTGACAAAATACAATCATTATTTTTATCCTTTATATGGAAGGATTTTCTATATTTTGTTCTTCTGTTGTATATGAAATTTGTTTGACTATTATAATTATAATTTTAATGGAAAATTGAACAAAAAATATTCATTTTATAAAGAGTTATACATTAATGTGTTTATAAAAAATTTAATTCAGTAGATTGATATAATGATATATTTCCATAATAAATTTGAAATATCTATATAGATAAAAAATTCATGAAATTCAATATTATTGAGGTTTAAATAAACTTATATATTGAAATAATATAAACCTCTTATATGTATAAATATGTAAGATTTATTAAAATAAAAAATATTATAATGATTTTGGTCACTCAATATGATTATACTCAATTGCTTCGTGATCAAATATTATCATATACAAGGTGAGGTAAATATATGTTAAACAAACTATTACATGAGTATTCATGGTATCAAACATGGTTTAAACAATGAAAATGACATTAATGATTAAAATCACATTGTAATATTGTTTTGATAATTCCTTAGAGAAATTTGTGAAATTTTTTTATTATACAATCAATGAGTGATATATGATTTAATTTAAATAATTTAATTACAAAATAGAAATTTGATGGTAGAATAAAAAAATGTTTTCCAATATGAATAAAATATGTATCATAACCTAGTAATATATATAATAGAGGGAACCACAACCAAACATTTATCTTTGAGATTTTTTTTATAAGATGAAAACAGAGAAATAATAATTTTCTCAACTTATGTCTACATAAGAAAATGTTTCTCTAGAAATACGAAAAGATAAAAAATAAAATTTTTAGAAAAATTTACTTATAATTATTTCAGGAAAAATATAAATTATGATTCTATTAATACGTAGATATATTATTCAAATTTATATAAACTTATGAAATTCTCTATAAAAATAATATAAGAGGTTAGACATGATAACATTTCTTTATTTGTGGTTATAACAATCCTAAAGTGGATCTATTTGTAAAAATAGATACAAGAAAATTATATTGGATTAAAGGAACAATTTTGTTATAAAAATACTATAATGACTTCATTTTCCACTCACATGGTTAGCAGGAATATGTACATATTTCTAAATTGATTTTGGGCACTACTCTAGAAAAATCTAGCTATATAGATCTCTACACAATTATTTTATGAAATATGTTATTATATTATTAATAATTATTATATGATTGAGATCTATAAAATTTCCCCAAATAACCTTTATATGATAGTGGTCTATAATTTGGATAATAGATAATTTGAATCAATATATTTTATGATGGTATAAAAGATAAGGGTAAATGATTTTTCCATAATAAAAAAGAAATGTTTTGTAGATTCTAGAAAGATGCATACTTTATAAAAATGAAAATTAGGTGCCATATTTGATTGAAAATGATTCCATTGTGTAAATACATAACATTAGATATTTAATATCCCATAATATAAAACACGATGAAAATATTCATGGAGGATACTTGTTAATTATTTATTTTTAAAAAACAATCATTAATGTAAGATTGTTTTTTGATAAAAACTATACATTTTAAAATCATGATTATATACGAGAGTAAAAAATGTACATGTAATGATTAAGGGAGTTTGTGGCTTTTTTCTAAATAATAAAACACGATATTTTTCTCAATATTATGTGATATTTGACCAACCCAATCTTGGAGGATATAAATTTTGAATGATTTTTAAGGTTTTTTTATTTTAGTTAATATTATTTTATAAGACTAATACTTTTGACATGTGATAATAAAATAAAATAAAAAATTGGATTGAAGAGTAAGGTTCTTTTTCTTTTAATGTAATCAATAAAATAATGTTATAGTAATAACATATGTGAACATATAATGAATATTTAAATGAAATTTAAATAAAAAATTTAAACAATATATTCAATAATATGTGATATTGTTTCAAATTTTAAATATTTTTTCTTTTTATAAAAATAATAATTACATGAAATTTAATGACATATTATATTTATTTATATTGATTTTTCATTTATATATCACATCGAATAAAATATGAGTTATTTTTTGGATTGTGAAGTGTATTTTCCAAAAGAAAACAATACTATATATATTTATATATTAAATTTTCTAAGATACAAATTTTTATTATGATAGAGAAGAATGAATTTAAAATTAAAATAAATAATTCCCAAAAACTATTCATTTATCATATACCATATTCATCCAATGTGGAACAAATTAATTTTATCCTAAGTGAATTAGATGAGTTTAGGATATGTATTTATAGTGTATAATGTAAGAGTTACTTTTTTTCTTATGTACAATCATATTATATGAGGTATGCATGTATTTGCATTTAACAAATGATTAATGCGGTAGGTAATTATGAAAAATTAAAATACATAATATTATCAAATAATATGAAATAAATTATTTTGATAGAAAATTCATATCATGAATTTATTTATTTAAAATAATAATCTCTCTATTATTCAAATCTTATCTATTCTAGTATGTAATCTTAATTTTGAGTTTTAGAAGAGACTTGATTTGTTATATGATAACAAAATTAATCATTATTTGTCTAAATTAGGATATATGAAATGTTCGAGAGTGATGTAAAAAAATAATCTAATAAAAATGTAGAAATCATAATTCCTTTAAGGCTTTATATCGTCATCATCATTTTCATTTTGAATTTTTTTTCCAGAAACAAAGGTATACAATCGAAACTCAAAAAAAAACTCATGCGACAAAAAATCCCCTAGGGATTTATGAAATATTGGAGGCTGAGTACATCACTTTTAAAAATATTTACATCATCATGTTTCAGGGAGATCATCGTTTGATGATAGACGTGTTCAGGGACCAAAACCTCAAAAGAATCAAGATAGTTTTCAACTTTCTTCCCCTTACATCAGGTGTGATTAACCGGGATTTTTTAACATAGATAATTCCTACACTATCTGATGATGTATTCGATGGACCATGGAGGTTCCCAAATTCCATGCAGGATGTCATGAAGAAGCTTGGAGACTGTTTCTGCCTCTTCAACCATGATATTTTTTAGGTGGTATATTCAGTGACTCAAAAGTAATTCTTTGGCTTCGGCCTGTAAAGAGGATCATGGGCCTAATCTAGAATATATGGCTTGTAACACTGATCCTTGGGAATCTATCACCACTCATAACTCAAATGGATCCCCATGTTGCATGACACGTTAGTATTGAGTTTATTTCCTCTGGTTGGCGGGGTCCATCGAACAAATTGTCCCCTTCTGTTGTTATTAACATGTTGAGAGATATAAGAGCTTACCTACGAGATATAGATAGTGGGAACCTCTTTCCAATTGTTTACATGAATATCCAAATTAGGGAGAAGAATTTTCATCTTGAAAATGATAGAGTTGGCCTTGGTTGTCACCCCATCATGCCTTGCCTTGTTGTTGGACTACCATATACTCCAGCATCTGGCCTGTAGGATCAAAATTTGGGCCATATTCTCTGAACCCCAATCTTTCTAACCACGGAACCACCTTACCATTAATGAGAGGTCACATTATATAGATATATGTAGGCCTATAAACTTCTCTAAGGCCCTATAAATATCACACACCCATTTGATGCAGAATAATAGGTGGCCCACACACTCATCCTAGCAGCATTTACAACAAGATCAATGTGACACCAAAGTAATCCCACAATGTTTTATTTATCCTTGGTTGGGATAGATCTATTCTTGTTTCACCAAAGAAAGAAGTTGAACTTAGAAGGAATAGATTTACACCACATGGTATCATTCTTACTGGGTTGAGGCTCTTGGAGACCATGTTAGAGGTGGAATTCTCGAGATGGGAGGGGCCCCGAGGTCAAAGGAGTGAAGGAACATTTGTCATTTATAGAGGACATGTTTATAAGGTTGAAAGATTTATTTTGGTCTCCATCGAACAATATTTTGTTGAATTACGGGTGGATTCTAGAATCCCTAAATTAAATTGAGGGGGCAGGACATCTTGAGGAGCCATAAACATCCCCATTCCAGTTTTGATTCTAGAATAAAATTTCACCCCTACCTATAATCTAGCGTGAATATTCATGATGTTCAAGAATGATGGGGGATGATAATGGACCAAAATGGGGATCTGTGACCCTCGAGTGATGTCATATTGACATTTTGGGTGGTGATCTTAATTTGGATGCACAATGTACATTGTTCCTAGATATCCCAGGCTAATTTGGAATGCTTGAGGTGAAGGGCTTCCCCGAGGCTTTGATCATTGATACCCCCTTCAATGGATGGGATTTGCATTCTTTTCCTGATGGACCAGTGGCACATTTTCTGATTTTTGGGTAATAAATAAATTTGTCCATGAACTTATCAATGTTGATAATGAAACTCATTCGTACATTAATGGGTGAAATATCATGAATAGGGGAAGAAAGCATCATAGTATTGATCAGTTCTATGTGGTCTCTAAATGAAAGATATTTATTATTCCAGTTGTGAATCAAGTCCACAATCATTCTAGTGAGGAACTTGAAGACTCTTATGTGCATGCTGCTTGGAGAAATGGATTCCACTAGACACTCTGTTGGGAATCTTCCATGCTAAATGGAATGTCTGTAATGAACTACTGATCTATGGATGGGAGAACACCTATAGAAGATAAAGAAAAGGAACTTTTCATTGTTTATGAGTTGTCCACTCTAGATGAAATAATCATATAGGACCTCTGTCAAGCTTCAAATTGACCTACTGCCCGTGTTCATGATGATGAGGGTGTCCTCCTTGAACATGAGGTGGGAGATAGGTGGAGACCCCATTCACCTTCGGTAAGGACGAATCACACCACTGTATAGGCTCTTCTATATATGGCATCTCAATATTTCCTAAGAGATGATAAAAATACTTGGAGAGATGGGATCTCTTTGTTAATTCCCACGGGTGGCTTTGAAGAACCCGTAGGATTTCCCCATAAACATGACAACCATCCATGAAGAAGAGAAGCATCTGAAAATGGTATCATTGTTCCAAGGATAGAACCCAATAACTTCCAACACCCTCTTCATGATTCCCTATTCCACCCAATCAAATTATTTATTAACATCCATCTTAGTTTCCACATTTGATCCATGTGTTTTGAATTTGAGGTCTCAATAAATTTTAAGGCAATTTTTATGTCTACTATGATTGATCTCTTCTGGATGAAGATGTTTTTCTCCTTGAAGATCCTCCATGGAAAAGGGATATAAATCCTAGAATTAATGAGACATTATAGTATTTGTTATGTTTTGTATGATTGACCTACAATGCGATATTTCCGGACGGAGGTGGGGTACCTAGTTTTCAAAATTATAACCATAGAGGTGGCACACACTACCCTCAGAATGATTTCACGTAAATAAAATATTGGATAGACGAAGTGATATCAAACATCAAAAAATCCCATTTACCTATGTAAAAGGATCCTATAAAATCATCTAGACCCAGTGCAATCTTCGGATCAAGGCTCGATATGGCCTCTTTGATCTCTTTTTTTCTCATGAATGAAGAAAAACTTTTTATTGCCTTCGATAGACATTCAATAGGATATCTCCTAAAATATTTCTGTGGATCATCTTTAGTACCCCCTAGGTATACATGGTTTGGTCTCTATAAAGAGATTCTTGAAGAACAATATCTCTAGATCACCCACCACAGCTCTTTCATTTGTATTTTAACTATCGTCCAAAAGGATGTTTTGTTGAACCAGATGTTGTATTTCCTTCTAGAATGAAATAAAAAATGTTGTATTACTACCCCCTTTTGGGGAGCCACATCATTCTTGAATCCTCTCTCAACAAATGTTCCTGCTATAGAAATCATTCTGGCGGGTCATGATTCTTAAATGCAAGCTCCTCAGACATGGTATCATCACACACATTTTCAAGTATACCTTCAAGATGATACACCACCAACATCGCCTTCTAAAAAATGTCATCAGGGAAAATTTCTGAATCATCCACCCTTAGAGCCGGGAATTAAAATTCCTAAGCTTGTTGTTGATGTCCACCCAAGGGTAGACCAGAGAGATTCATGCTAAACCAATTGGACCAAAGATATAAACCAAAAATTATTGATGCTCCCTTTATTTAACCGTAAATGCTTGTATGGAGCCCAACATGAATCCAAATACACCAAGAGTCGAAGATAAACCGAAGCACCCCAAACTAAGTTTCTAACCACTACATTGGAGAACATGGTGGTGGAAGGTAAATTATCCAGACATCTATCAAGGATGTTCCATGAACTATATGAGCATCATTGATTGGTACACAACATAAATGGATCGCCTTGGTATCCAAGATCGATGAGGCCTGAACATACCATGGACTAAACAAACTCCAAGATATGTTTTCACTAAAAGTGTACCCTAGATTTCCTCTCTTCCCAATTGGCCACATCATTGAATTCTCCTCCAACAACCCATTAGAGTGACCCCTGATCAAAGGATGTGAGATATCTTCAAAGCCTTCCCCTATGACAACGATCACGGCTCCCATAAATGAAAGTTGTAAAGAGGATTATGTTTCCATTGGATTCCTTGGTGGTGGTGACTTGATCTCTTGCCTAGACTAAATCCACAGAGTAACTATTAATCACGAATATCTAAATGTACCTATTTAAAGGGGTTTCATGCAAGGATCCATGAATTTTGATTTTCTAGTTGAAATTGATAATGCTGAATGGTTTCTGTTTGTTCTCTATAATGCTGACAACATCCATATTGTGTTTTTTGATTTCTGGGGAGAGGAAATCCAATTTAACCCTATCTCCCGTGCTGCATGAATTCCAAATGAGGATTGAAATCATCGGAAAGAAGTGCCCTTACAATATCCCATGGGCTCAAAGCCATCATGTAGAGGGAGGACGTGCAGTCATGTAAATTACTAGAGTAAGATCAAATACATACTCCCACTATGAATGGAATCACCTGATCATTTGGAGTAGAATTACAGTGGGAGGCAGTGTAGGTGGGTCAACGGGCTATAGAGGGGGGTGTGGGGAGATCTTCTTTTCCATGAGGACTATCATTCCTTTCTCACTTGGGGCAGAGCCTAGAGAACACAAGCCATTGGCATGGGAGCTATTGTGGCTAGGGAAGGACTCCCCAATGACCTCAATAGAATTATCATTGGGAGGGGGACCAACACGAAAGAGGAGGTATGGGGAGGCAAAGACAGAAGGGGTGGTAGATGTGACTAGGAGAGACAATAGGAGGATTCTATTCAAAGGATCTTAGGGGACATACTGGAAAGAGTAGGAGGGGCCCTACATCCTAAAAGGGGGGACATAGGATCAAATATAAGGGCTTGAATACCATATTGTCTAGGAGGAAGATTGTAAGCTGGAGGGGAAGAGGGTTGAGGGGAAAAGCCTGGGAGGAAAGGGGGTTGAACATTAAGTCTCTCACTTGAAGAGAGTTTTGATGGCCAATTGTTGAGAGATGATCTGAGGATGAGGATGATGACATGGCATATGTCTTAGGAGCACTATGAAGGCGGTGAGAGACCCCTTTGTGAAACTTTATACACTCCAAGATAGAGTGTACTGGAAGGTTTTAATGATCCAAAAAACATGGAAATACTGGTTATGCTATGTCTTGACCATAAAAAACCATCCTTCACCAAAAGATGAATTTTCATTGAAAGGGGGAGGGAGAGATCCAATTCCACACACAAGAGAGAAAATAAAGAATCTGAACTGTAGTTGGTTCGAGCATTTGAGTATAGGAAGCCACCAAGTAATCACTTATCACTATCATGAAACCTACATTTTGGAACAAATTGAGTATCCCCAAAAAGAGAGTCCCTTTCGCAATGTGGGGACTCTCATTTCCCTTTTGAGCATCCAAACAACACCAAGAGAGGCTAAAAAACCATCAGCTTAAATAGCGGGGAACCATGAACCAGACATTGACAAAGTATTCCTAAAATTCAAAATTTTTTAAAATGAGTGTTTTTGGACCACTAAAATATATGTCAGGGATCAGATATCCTAGTCCTGGGAAAAACGATGGGAGACTAGCAGGGGGCTTCACGTAGCCTTAACAAGAAACCAATGTCCATTTAAAACTTGCCTCCACCTCCATGAAGGATATAGTATGGATGTACAAGGAAATTAATTCTCCTTCTCAAGACACATTCATAAGGTACACATTAATCTCTAGGAAGCAATAACTAAGTGGGGCTCACTTCGGGCTGCATTGGACATCTATGAAGGACTGCCGACGGAGAGGCACTAGAGGGGGACTATCTAATCCCTGGGGAACCGATGGGACATTGAACACAGGGGGAGATATGGGAAATATGGAAAAAGGGGTGAAAACCATAGTATGCATGTGGATATATTGATAGGTGGAGGAAGGTGTCGGTAACTGGGCTATAGGGGCCGCAACTGTCCTGAAATTTGATAAACCCGGTTGAGCATGGAGTGCGTTCTCATTACAATGTTGGGGATCCTTTTTTTCATCACTGGTGTGCACCATCACATTCCATTAATGATTTACATAATATGATTTTACATTACAAATATATATATATGTATATATATATGTGTGTGTGTGTTTTAAAATAAAATTATGCATGAGTTTGAGAGTAAATAATTGAATCATGGTATATAACGTCCATTAAAAATTATTATTCAATCCTACATGTTTCTTTGATAAGACGATAGAGAAATATGTAATATATATTTCAGATAAATCATCTTGTTACCCAATTTTGTTTATAATTATTGAAATATGTGTATTTTAATGAAATATTACAGTCAATTAAAGTAGGGTATCCTAAAATGATACATATTTCACACATAAGACATAATTGTGACTTTTTTCCGGATTGATTCATTTGAGTAAATGACATAGAATGTAATACATCAGTTTATTTGTATACAAAGGGTTAATGGTTTATATAAATCCAAAAAACATGACTTTAACAAGTTATCCTACTTTTGAACCTTTATATTTTTACACCATACTCTCAAAAACAACAAGGAATAACTAATCACATGGTGGATAGGTAATTTAGTGATTATTTTGTGGGTTTATAATAACAAATATGATATGATAAATATTATAACTGGACCCTCTATGAGACATAATTAGGAAATGGAAGAACATATTTAGTTGATAGAATCATTATTCAAACAACTTGTTTGTTAAATAGAATGATATTTAATCATGTTTTTGAATGATATTTTACATATTTATAAGTTTTAGTCAATTTTTACCTATATAATTGAAAGTATTTTTTATAAATTATATGTGATTTGTATATTACATAATGTATGGACCTAATAATTATTTTATTATAAGTAATTATATATTTTTCAAGATGTATGCTTGAAATATCAATAATTTTTTTATGGAAATACAACTCTTTGATTTAGATCATACCATGCTGTGAAAAATCACTAATGTTGTAGGCTTATTTTTTTTAGTCTGATTGTGATTGATGAAAAAGCTATATGTCCATGGTTTTGAATGATTTTTTTTTTCTAAATAAGATGTATTTAAGGTGTCCATGTTTCCCAATATTGAAAACAAAAATATTCTCAAAATAGAGAGTTTGTTTTATGGAAAAGGATATTTTCCCACAATGGAGTTTATAGACTAATATTTCAACATTGCAAAGCACAGTGTTTTTAAAATTAAATGTGTGGCGTTTTGGGCCAAATAATAGAAAAGTTACTTGATGTAGGCCATATATGTTGTTTGTAAAAGTATGATGGACGTTGATGTTTTACAGATGAGGGTGGTGAATTAATCTCGCCATAAATGGTTCTACACTATGAAAGCCACAAACAAATCTAAGTGAACTAAAATTTGAAATCATTAAATGATAGGAATATTTTTTGGAGAGTGAATGTGGTGGATTTATTATTTCATAAAGGGACTATCATTTATGAAAGGTAGGTAGTGATTTGGGGAAACCATGAATGATTAAATACATTTTGTGAACCACAAAGAATGTTTTTAGTGAAGGATATAACACAATGAAGTTTTTTGGAATTATTGATTAATAGGTTTATTGTTATCTATGATCCTATAAAAATTAACCTAATAAAACAATAATTTATATTTAATATCATTATAGAAAATCATCCTTTGAATAATTAAGGGGATTCCAATATAGTTCATGGGGGAGGATTATAAGTAGAAGGACGTAGTTTGCGAGGGATAAATTTCACAAATGAGATAGTTCATGAGTATAGATTTATAATGTTCTTTTAGGGGATTAGTAGCTCTCAAAAGAAAATCGACCACATATAAGAGGTTTTCTGTGAGGAATCATCCATCCGTGAAGCAAGCGCTATCGACAAATAAAAAAGTCGACCACAATGTACTCATGCCACATGAGACAACACAATTTTTAGAGGATTACATGAATTTCATGGATTATTAAAAAATAATTTTTTGATGGAGGATGGTGGTTCACAAATGGTGTAAAATATTTCATGAAATAATTCAATATGAACTAATAGTATGTCAAAAAATGGATTTCATCTACTAGGGGGAAAGCGAGACATCCTGGAACACTCATATATGTGTAAAAAAAATTAGTTGATTGAGAAGAACATGATGTTGTTGTATAAGACTAATGAGTAAACATTAGTTAAGGGAAAAATGAGTTTTTAATTGTAATTACATATAAACTATGATATATAGTGAGTCCATTATAAACATTATAAAGGTAATGATCATTATTATAGAATTGAACTTATCCAAACCTTGTATTTTTTTAGGGAGCCTTGGTGGATTTGATACATCAATACATTGTCGTTTTATGTTCTATAGACATAGCCTTTTGGGGATGAACCATATAAAATATTTTTGCCTCATGAATGTTTTCATTTCTATTCAAACATTACTATGACAATGATATAGAAGAAAATTTTGTTTAATGGGAAAACAAGTTATGAAGGAGAAGTTGTTTTAATCCGTCTTACCAAGATCCAAACCCCTCCCCCCCACAGGGTATTTTACATAGTTGGGTTAATAATTTGTATTACATCTAAAGGTTGAAATTAAATGGTTCTATAATAGAATAAAAAATGTAGGTTGTTAATCCTAAATGGTTTCTAATGATTATTTTAAAAAAAATATTTATGGAAGGATAAAATGCATCACTACTTCTAGTCAATATGAATAGAAGTATATATAGAAATGATGAATGGAAGATCATCCAGTACTGAGATAATTCTGTATCAAATTCACTGATGGAAATGGGATACTAAATCAAAAGGAATCCTTGTTTTGGGGGGATCTATACCCAATGTAATTTATAAAAAGGTGATGTTGTGTATTTAATCACATGATATTTGGGAAATGTGGCTAAATATTTAAGAGGGATACACAATTATTATGGGTAAAAACTATAGGTTTAGTGGAATAATTTTGAGGATCTATGAATGCACTCTATTGGGCCTCTTACTACATTCCAATACTAGGTGATCATTTTTGTTGAAGAAATGCATGGTCAAAGTGAAACTATTTTATTTTTAAATATTATCAAGTGGAACATGGTAAATTGTCCACCTCATTTCAATCCGATAATTTTTATGTTTGAAGAAAATTTTCCAAAGGGCCTAAAGTTATATATCATGTATAGTAATCTATTTTCCTACATGATATGAAATTAGGATAATGAATCTGAGGATAAATAAAATCTTAAATACATCGTATTATAGGGGATAAATATGATCACTACTGAATATGGGTAGGAAAAACCATTGATAGATGAATTCATGTCATTCCATTCAAAATATTTACATATAAGTAATGTAAATATCAATTGGAACCTCATAAATGAATGTTTTCGATGTGGAAACATATAAAATCTTGTAGCATGGTGAACTAAGAAGATTCACGATGATGATAATGATTAAGTCAAAATCATCATCGTGAATTATTTTTACTTTGTTAATGGTAAAAAAAATTAAGAATATTTTATTCAAGAAAACGATTCTTCATTGAAAAGTGGATATCCATATAGAGGAATTTGTTACAAAATTGTTTGAGGAATGAATGGATAATGAAAAAAATTCTTTAGTTTTAGTAGTCATAAATTACCAATACAAGGGATGGAAGTGAAAATTAATATGGATAATTTGAGTGAATAGTTGAATTATTTGTTGAATTATAATCATCACATGAATAGATAGTTGTTTGTGGAGAAAAACAAAAAAAAAATACCATAGGTTGGTTCATGATTCCAAACCCTTTATGTAGATGTCAGGAGAAGGTATTTGGGAGCTGATTGATGAAATTGAAGAGATCAAGTCTTCAAAGAAATATAACTCATATATGATCGATAAGTACAAGCTCAATTTGGACGAATAGATAATAGTGATGATTTGTTTGAATCATATAGAAAAATATTAATACATGATCATAAAAAATCTTAACGATGAGGTTTTTAGTATATGAAGGAATGCGAATGAGAATGAGAAACTATTACCACTAGAAACGATGTTTCCAAAGGTAGTAAGAAATGGAAATGTATATTTTAATGATCCTTTGATACATAAAAATATATTTCACATGATGAAAAAGTTAGTTCTAAGAATTAGAGTTGGTATGGGGATTTAATGAAAATATAAATCATTAATGTTTGAAGTCAGAATATAAGAATCCACAATGAGATGAAGTTATTATTTTCATACAAATTATAATCATAAGATTCAAATAACCCAAAGGAAAACCAGTAGTGCAGTAGTGACATATTATAATGCATACGACACTATAGGTTATTGTTTTGGAAGGATGATACACTCACAAAATGACTTTTCCAAAGCCAAGAGGTATCAATGGAATATGACCAATACTAAAATACATACAGAATTAAAAATTCAAGGATATCATATGATGGTCACAATTATTGTTTTTGATGATTATGACAATTGGAATGATTTTTTTCATAGAAAATTCATAGGAATGTGGTGAAGTAGACTGAATATAGTCTTATGATGTAGATAAATGTATCATCCAATGAGAATTAAATTTAAAATAAATTTGTATCGTTATATTATATGGTTACTCAATCGTACTAATAGGATGATCAATATTATTAATATCTATCTGGTATGAAATCAAAAAAATGTTTCAAAAAGAAGGGAGATAAATAGTAAGTTATTTTAGAGATTATTTTAAATGAAGATATCACCCAAGAATATGAATCATTGATTATGGATGAACCTCCCATTTTATATGAAATCAGTCACTATGGACAAGAATCAGATTTGATAGGGAAGATATTTAAATATTTAGTAATGGATAGGGGATGAATGTTATTTCCACACGAAAAGAATTAATTGGTGGAAAAAACATGAGATGTTCCTATGTCATGGTTATTGATGGCCAATGTAAAAAAACATGCTATGTGTAAGTAAACTATGTGACTTAGGACATTCCCAAAATAATTTCAAAGAAATTGTGTTTCGTTGATGAAAAATATGTTGTATTGTTCTTGTAGGGAAATCATATGAAGGAAAATATCCACATTGTAGGTGGAGAAGAATATATGTGGGATTTTTCATGGAGAAGAAAACATGTTATAGAATAAAGTCCTTGGTTATTTTATCGAAACATCATTGGATGGTCTGGTGAAATGTGATGTTCTTTGAGACCTCTAATGGTTATCTTGTGATTATATACATACTTGTGATTTTTGGTAATAAGGTATGATCATTCGAAATACATATAATAAAAAGGATGAATGTTCAAAAAAGTTCTACAGATAGATAATATTGATGTGTGTATACTGATTTATCTAATATATTTTTATGGGAGGAGATATTATGTCCTCTTAATTGATTATTTTTATAGAATGACATGGGTTTTAGTAATCACCCACATATCTAAGGTGCTCATTTTGATAACAAAATATCTAATGGTAGTTGAAAAGACAATGTGTGAAAGAATTTAGAATATATGAATAAATCGTATAATAGAGATCACAAATATATATATATATGGAGGACTACATGAACAACATGGGATAATTCACCATGTGTTAGTAGTAATAATGTCATGATAAAATGGATTGGTTTAAATACGAAATCCAATTATTAAGAACATGTCTAGAATAATGATCAATAAAGAAAAACCTTCTAGAGAGGTTTTTGAATGATGCAGTGATGACATCACTCTACACATGAAATAATGCATTATTATGTTAGAATGATGATAAGACTCTATATAAGCTATGGTATGGGAATAATAGAATATTTAAGTAATTTTGAGTATTCAAAAGTAATTTTTTTCATTCTTAATAAAGAGAAACAATATAATTTTGAATCCCTTGGAGATGAAGGGATATTACTTGGATATTCAAGATAAATAAAATAATATTAATGTTATAATATGCTTCTGTGAAATATATTTGAATAAAATTATTTATGTATAGTAGAGAATCATAAAATCATTGGTGAATACAGGATCAGTCTCAAGGGTATTGTGATGAAGAGATAAAAAGATCATGGGATGTTCCAGTTTCAAAGGCCAAATCAGAATAATTTCCATATAAGGAAAAGGATAATCATAATTGAGGAGTAGAAATCATAATTTTAAAAAATGAGGATAATGACTCTATAATAAGTATCATTCTTAACATTGGTAGATCCGAAATATTTCGAGGAAGGTGTTGGAGATTACAACTAGATTCAGGCTATGAATTTAGGTCTTTAAAAATTTATGATGAATCAGACATGGTAGATTGTTTTGATGTTATTATATAAGAATATCATCGAGACTAAATTGGTTTTTCTCAGAAATTGGAATGAATATGGTATGGTGATTTGAATCAAATAATGACAATTATGAAAAGGGTTCTATTAGATAGGGGGTATCTATGTTGATAAAACATTTCCACCTTTTGCAAAGTTAGAGGCAATTAAATTAATCTTAGAAATAACATTGGAAAGTAACATTAATGTTTTCCAATTGGATGTCAAGTCAGAATTTTTAAATTGGGTTATAGAAGAAGATGTTTAGATTGAGTAGATATATGTTTTTATAATTATTAAATATTAGAATAGGAGTTTTAAGAAGAAGAAGGTGCTATGCTGGTTAATGAAAGCACCATGATCATGGTATAAAATACTAGAAATTTTTTTTTGAAGAAGTTCAGTTATCAGCATGGTGGGGTTGAATAAAAAATCTATGTCACAAATGATAGTAATCCAAGGATAATGATGCTAAAATATGTGGAATAAGTAATATTTGGTGGATCAGATGAAACAAAATATAGATAGTTCAATGAAATCATGAAATGGAAATTTGTAATGTAAATAAGTTTTTAAGTGAAATTTTTCATAGGATTATAGGTGACACGGAAAAATAATGGAATAATCATTTCTTAATCAAAATATTCCAACAAGGTCTTGAGAATATTTTCAATAAATTATTAGAAGTATGGGACTTTTTTAGTGGCTTTCCAGATTAGGCAGTCATGAGATAATTAAGGCAATGTAGTAAATGTCACAGTTTATAGAAAATTGGTGAATGTATTTTCAATATTATAGTGACAAGATCACTTATTGTTTTTATCATTACAGTTATCATTATATTAAAGCAATTCCAATGAAAGAAACAAGATTTAAGGGAAATTAATAATTTTTTATTTCAATGGTGTTGTCAATTTTGGGTTTTCATACAATGAAAAATATTAGAAAGAGTTATTGGGAAATATCGATACAGATTGTAAACTATTAGAAGATGATAAAAAAATATTCTATAGATCGTTCATTTTGTCGTTATAGGTTTTGTATTTGTTGGATAATATAAAGACATTATATATATTAATTGATCACCACAAAAGATGAATATATAGAGGTTACCCAAGCAAGCATGCCATTATGGTTGATGAAGCATGAGCCTGGTGGTATGGGAGTTTAAGTGAAATAGATGATTTGAAATGTTTTTAATAATTCATGTTCTATTTATCATTGAAAAAACTATTTCCATCTATCAAGGGGCAATAACATTGAACTCATGTAACATTTTCTAAAGGAAAATGCGGGGAATGTTAATTTCATATTGGATTATGTGCCAAAAAAACTATATTTTGAAGACATTCTGATGAACGTCTTACCGAAATGAGAATTTGAGAGGAAGGTATTGGATATTAGAGTTCAGTCACTCTCCTCAATTAAGAAAACGTAGATGTGGGACCCCCTCTCAACAAGGTAGGATGTTTTTTTACTTTTTTTACTAGTATATGTTCTTTTGAACATTCCAGATAGAAATGATGTATCCTATAGGTTCTTTCACCAAGAGGTGAATGGTCATGGATAATGATTATAATGAATAATTATTGTTGTGGGAAAATTATCATTATGCCTAGAATATGTGTTCTGCAACAACCATTGATCCATTCTTGTTGAATGACTTCTTATCTTAAATATTTATTCCTTATTTCTTTTATTGTTTAGTATGTATCTTATAAGGCCATAATTTTTGGTTTCCACTCTTCTCATGATCTGCAGTTTTAAATAATCATTATTGAAAATATTTATTTTTTAATTTCATCCATTTTTGACCATATTTTATTGTTAAAATATTAACATTGATTTGTATCACTTCGACAAATGATAATTCTAATCCCATTTTTTATTCTACCTTCAACATTTTCATCATGTTCTTCATCACTAGACCATGTGGTCAAAGATTAAAAATTGACGACCCTATTTGATCATGCTAAAACCATGGAATTTTTTATGGTATGATTAATGAACATTTTAACCATTGATTTTTGAAGGATTAAGGTGGGTAAATTGGTTTTAGTTGATTGTTTTTGGTATCAGATCCACATTTCAACAAATGGAGTTGCAGTAGATCATTTCACGGTGAACAAAATCCTTAATTTTTCAATCATAGGCTAAAAATATATGTTTGGAGATGGGACATATTGTGTGTGTATGTTGAGGTGTGGGATCTTGGCTGAACCTGATCCTTTTGGGGATGATTTCCTCTTCTCGGTGATGACAGTGCCAACTGCAGATCTTCCTTCCTTGGTGGGGGAGGGGGAATCATTGTTCAATGAGTGAAGAGGATTCTTCCAGCATTTTACCAATCCTGAAATTCTTTCTCCATTCCCGGAAATTTCACTATTTCCGAAGGTTCCAGATATTATCGATGGCATTCCTAAACATCATCTCCCTTCCTATGAGTTTGTGGATACCTCAACACTCTTGAGTCTCACTCTGATTTCTAGCTTTAGGCATAGAAGTTCTATAGTCGGTTCTTTCGACCAGTTCTTTTTCAGTTTTATGGACCTTTACGAAAGAGCGATTGTTGGATTGCTCGAAATCCACCATATCATGATTCATTTTGAATGAGAGGTCGATCTCATAAAGTCATGGTCGAGATCCACTCGTAGCTTCAACGGGTTTCATTTCTTCCTCCTACAATGGTTCTTCGATTTTCACATGAATCGTGATTCTCATGCTAAGGCGGTTTGGGTATGTTTTCCAAATGTCCCTCTACATTTTCATATCCCTTCAATTATTCGAATGATAGGAAACCTCTTAAGAAGATTTTTTTTTGTTTTGATAGATTCACTGAGGTTGTGTTCCACCTAGTGAAACCTTAGGTGTGTATTAAAGTGGATGATTCTCGTTATCCCTTCGAGTATGTATTGATTACAATTGGAGAAGATTACAGGTGGAAGCTGTGGGTGGTTTATGAGAATTGGACAGAGTTCTGTCCATCATACAATCCTTTAGGCCACCCATTGGGGATTTTCCGCATGAGAGACGCTCCTCCGTCGTTGGAGGTATGCCACAAGGGGAAGCCGGTTGTGGCAAGAAAAGGGGATGCTACATCGGGTGAGGATCTGGGGGATGTTGTGATGTCTGGTCTGGTCATGGAGGCATCGGGGTCCAAAGTTGGGGGAATTATTTAGGTGAGTCCTCTAGTAAAGGACCTCCAAAAGAATTCCCATAAGGTGATGATAATGGATTATCAGACTTCTAAGACTCCAAGTGATATGTAAACTCAGGTTTACCCAATGGTAGTAGAGGATTTCAGAAGCTTACAATAGGATTTGGAGGGCTCCTCTAATCCCTTTCCTCAGAATGAGTATGGTTCGGGTTATAAAGAGGATTGTTTGGAGAAGAGCATGGATAAAGGAAATACAGTGGAGGAATAGAGGATGGGGAGAAAGGGAGCTACCTAGTGCGTGGACATTCAGAACAGTGCTGGGGGTTCTGGAGGATTAGACCCCACGGCTATACCCTTCCTTACACTAACCATAAGGTTTGAAGGCCTTTCAGATGGAATTTGTGAAGAATATTTCGATACTAGTCCTATGCTCGGTGATGATGCTGAGGGGGCCTGTGTGGGATGGCACAATATAGAAAGGTTGGGTCATGAGGAATTCCCTATGATAGGATAAGAGGATGCTACAATGGTTGGGTTTCCATCCATGATTGATAATAACACACTGGTTAAAAGGAAGGTGAATTCTTTGGGTTGCATGGATAATTCCACATGGACAAAAGGATGAAATATTTATATGGGAAACATGGAAAATGTGAGTGGTACAGCCTACCTGTCATATAGTGAAATTTTATAGAATGTGTATGGAATGATTACTGAGTGTGATGGAACACTATCTACTACTCCAAAAATACGAACAAGGAAAGACTACTCTTACATTCCGCAACTGGTGTGATTCTAGCCTTTAAAAAAGTATCATGATCAAACAACCTTTCTTAGTGCATCCTTTACTAGACCAGATGGGTAAATTTGAGAAAATTAATTACTTCTTGAGGTGGTATAAATCGGCCTCTGAGTGGGAATTAGTTACGGCAGAAGGGGATTCATGTTTGGGGTGCAGAGATGATTATGGGTATGATGATATGTAGTCCCATGGTGAGATGTTTGGTTTGTGTTTGTTCTCCATTAGTGTTTTTTAATGGTTCAAGTCCTGATCTGGTTTGTGTTAAGGGTTTTCCAGTTTCTCACTTTTCCTAAAAATTTTTGGAAATAAAAAATTTAATTTGTAATATTAATAGTGTTAGGAGACATGATAAATTAATGGTATTAAAAATGATGATATGATGATGTAACGAGTAGTGAATTTTTCAAGCTCTACATTGTGTTGTGTTTTAGGATGATGTCAACATATGTTTTAGTAGCAAATGAGTTCCTAGAATCATTACATTGGTATTGTTGCAACGTAATGACCTTGAAATTCTCATTGGCTTAAGAGTACAACGAGTCATTACATGGCCTTAAGGGACGTCCCCAAGATGCCAAAGGCTGGTGATAAATGCCGAAGGGTTTCAAATACAAGTCGTGGATGATTTACCCTTTATGAAATAAACCAATAATCCAACCAACCAATATTAGCTAAGATACATGAACAATTGAATGACAACTAAACAACCTCATTTAGGTCAAACCACATTAAGTACACTACAGTAGAAGACAAAAACAAACATAAAAGTAAATAGTTTATGAACAACTCGGGACTCTCAAAAGACACCAAAACTCCATGCATCAAGCTCCACAATCACCGAACAACCCAAAGCATCATGAGGTACTGATAGAAACATGGGAATCATTACCTTTTCTCTTAGACCATAAAATTTCATCTGAAAATGTACTAATGTGCCAAAGCAGGGGTGAGTGTGAGGTAGGTTTCCCCAATGACTTCCAAACACAATCTACTATGATAGAAGAGTTAGCAACATTTATATAGAAATAGTTTATATAAAACATTTTCTCAAAAGCAGTTTATAACTACATATAATCGTGTTTTCCAAAACCACGTATAATCAAAAGCATTCAAATGCAAGAGAACAAATATTTTAGTGAGTTATTTTTCCAGAAAAATAACTAAACAATATTTCGAAAAATTTTACAAAAAAATTATTTTTGGTATAACTAAACATTTCCCAACCCATTCAACCAACCATGCATGCATTGTTAGGACAGTTCCACACTCATGGGTGATTTCTCATCAATCTAACAATTCATCACAAGGTAATTGTTTCCCATGTTCCATCAATCCTTTGGCACTGAGAAAAAATTCATATTTCAACCAAGCCCCCGTATATGTAATACCCATGTGCCATTACACCTTTAACACGAAGAACAAGGTAACGTTTCAACCAAGCTCCATATATGAAATATGAACACACAACACATATGCCCAACGATCTATCCAAAATAAACCTTCTAATAAAAACTACTTTTTTTGAAAACAATTTCCATCAAAACCATTTCAATGCCAAATCATTTAAACTCCAAACCATTACAATAAAACTCCATTTTTATTGAAAATAATTTCTATTAAAAATCACTTTTTCATACACCATTTAGCAATTTCTAAAAATGTTTATTTTAAAATCATCATTTTAAATTAAACACCTTTCTGCACAATTATTCACCATGATCATGCAATTTAACAAAAACCATAATTCATCAAAATGAAATTTTTTCCATGAATTTAAAAATCAATAAAACAATTTTAATATAAGCCAATCAATTCGATCAAGTGGAGTTGAGAGGGAAGCTTCCTAACATGAAGGTCTTGATGAATCTTTAACAACAGACAAAGAATGCACAAGAAAGCGGATCGATTCTCCAAGAGCGGCCTTAGATCTCTTATCCTAGAAAGATAACGACTCAACATTGAAATATTTGGCATCCAAAGACGTAGATATACCCTATATAGGTATAGATCTGAGAAAGAATAGAGATCAAATAAGTAAATCTTAGAAGATCTAATAAATCATGACAAATCCGCAATGAATGGTGACATAAATCAAGAATCAGACTCAAAATCAATAAGGGAAGGCTTTGAAATGGCTTAATCTCATGTGGGGAGGGTTATACAGCCTTATAGGGTGAATAATATTGAATTATGGGCATTTTGAATCCAAAACTAAATAAATAAAGAAAAAACAAACAAGATTCTATAAATAGGATCAAGATTTGACCTCTGCACAAGAATAAACCACATGGTTTGTGCCTACCGTGTATGGATTGTGTAACCTTAATTATTTTCCCAACACTCCTTATAAAAACCCCAAACTCTCACAGCATTCACCTTTACCCTTTTTATGAAAAACACTTTTTTATGGATACATCAATCTTTATGGAAACACCCCAATTTATGGAATCAACAAATATAATGAAACATCAAAATTAATGGAAACACTCTATATTATGGAATCTCTCTTTTTATGGATACACTCTATTTTATGGAAACACTCTATTTTATGGAAACTCTCTATTTTAATACACAGAAAATTAAAAAAATATGAGGAAAGTGGTTATATATCCGAAACTGGGGGAACTAAATTCTACCCCCCCCCCATTGGTCTTTCCGTCCTCAGAAAATAGACAACCCATGTTGGCCAAAAAGAGTTCCAGCCACTGCTCTTTCATTTCCTTCTCATGTTCACGAGTCTCTTCCTGAATCTAGTCATGTTTCCATAAAACCTTCATTAGGATGATGCTTTTCCAATGCAATAATATCTCTTGTCTATCCATGATCTGCACTTGAATATGTACCAGTGATGCATCAGGTTATAGATCAACATGATCCCATCTGATCAAATTTTCATGATCAGTGTGATACTTTTTTAACTGGGATACATGGAACACATTGTGCACCAAACTAAACTGTTGTTGTAATTACATCTCATATGCCACATCTCCAACCCATTCTAGTATATCAAAAGGGCCAATGTATCTAGGATATAACATTCTCTATTTTCCGAAACGACGGTGTCCAAGACTTGGATAGATCCTCAAGAAGAGATGATCACCCACAACGAATGACAACAGTCTTCGACGGTGATCTACATCAAATATCTGACGACTCTGAGCTATCTCCATCCCCTTTCTAAACAAATGGATCTTCTATGTTTTTTATTAAGCAATTCTTGGCCTGAGTATTTAAGTATCACCTATTTCCACAGAATGTTGAGGGGAAAGAAAAGGACGCCCATACAATGATTCAAACGGATCCATGTGTATTGAGGCTTGATAGCTGTTATTTTATGAGAACTCTACTATGGGTATATTCTCCTCCCATGAGCCACCAAAATCCATTAAACAAGACCACGACATGTCTTCCATTGTTTATATTGTCCTCTCAGATTTCCCATCCATTTGAGGATAATACATAGTTCTCATAGTCAACTGAGTTCCAAGGGATTACTTTAATGATTTCTAGAAATGAGATGTGACCCTCGGATCTCTATCTGAGTCTATTGAAACTTGTAAACCATGCCTCTTTACCACTTCTCGGATATAGATTTTTGAATGATCCTCCACTGTATGAGTTTCACGAATCGGGATGAAATGGGCCGACTTGGTTAGACTATCCACTATCACCCAAATGGCATCATGTTTCTGGATTGTTCTGGGAAGAACTATAACAAAATCCATTGCTATTTGATCCCATTTCCACACTAGGATGGGAAGTGATTGTAACATACCAGTTGGTCTTTGATCCTCTTCCTTAGCCTGCAGACAAGTTAAGAACCACGATACAAACTCAGCCACCTTCCTTTTCATGCCACTCCACCAAAATTGCGCCTTGAACTCCTTATACATATTCTATGTACATGGATGTACAACCCTTCTTGAATAGTGGTACGCATGAATTAGTTGTTCCTGAAAAACCATAGGTACTACCATTCGATCTCGGAAACACAAAACTAAACCTCCATCAAGTTTCCATCCTTCAATGGTCTTCCTACCATTGAGTTTTGAACTTACAACTAGACATTATGCATCCGATGTTTGTGCCTCTTTGATCATTTTTACTAAATCAGGAAAAAGAGTAGCTGAAATGATAATGGCTACATCTCATCGGTCTTCACATTCCAAATGCATGTCAGCTAAAACTGAAATCAACTACCATTCATCTGATGATAATTTCACAAACTGAGCATATGACTTTATACTCAATGCATCTGCCACTAAATTTCCTTTCCCTGGTATGTACATAAAGTCAAAGTCCAACATTTGATGATACTCTATCCACCTACTTTTCCTCAGATTCGAATCTCACTTTGAGAAAATGTGTTTCATGATTTTTTAATCCATAAACACTGTAAATTTCTCACCAAAGAGATAAATTCTCCATGTTTTGGAAGCATGGACGACTATAGCTAACTCCAAATCTTGTGATGGGTAATTCATCTCAATCACCCTCAACTACCTTGAACCACACACAACCACATGATCTATTGCATGAGTTCACTACCAAACCCTTATCCTAAATCATCACAATACTTCTCATACACATGTCCTGATTCTGGCAAGATCATGAAAAATGTAAGCTAAACATTAATTTTCTGGAAAGACATCTAACATTCCTCCATCCTTTGGAATGGAGAATTATTATTTTTCAGAGATGTCATTGGTGAATCTAGTAGTGATACATCACGCTCAAAGCATCAGTAGTAACAAACTAGAACAAGAAATGTTTTATCTCGAACACATTCTTCGGTGGTTTCCAAGAGATAATGGCTTTAGTATTTTCAGGATCAACATAAATTCATTTCTTAGAAAGGACATGGCCTACGAAATGTACTTCCTGTATCCAAAATCCACACTTCAATAATTTGGCATACGAACGATGATCTCTCATGATTTGTAACACTATTTCAAGGTGCACTTCATGATCATCCCTTTTTGTTGAATAGACCAAAATGTCGTGCAAAACAACACAACAAAATAATCTAGATATTGTTGAAATATTTGATTCATCAATGTAGTGAAGACTACTGGTGCATTCGTTATACCAAAATCCATGACTACATATTCATAATGGACATATCTACTTCTAAAATATGATCTAGGAATATCATCATTCCTCACTTGCAATTGATGATATCCCGACCTAAGGTCGATCTTGGAGAACCACTAGGATCCCCTCAACTATTTGAACAATTCGTCAATTTGTGGAAGTGGATATCCGTACTTTATCGTAACATGGTTAAGCTGACGATAATCAACACAGAGGCTCAAAGTTCCATTGGCCTATTTCACAACAACACTGGCGCTTCCCATGAAGACGTGCTAGGCCGAATAAACCATTTTTTTCTAACTCTTCCAACCGGGATTTCAATTCCCACAATTTAGTATATGACATCTGGTGAGACGGATGTGAGATAGGATTGGTCCCCAGAAAGAGATCAATCTTAAACTCCAAAACTTTTATGGGAGGTAACCTAGAGAAATATTCGGAAAAGACTTCCATGAATTGATCCACCACTGTCGTATGAACACACAACATAACACCCTATAACGATTCCATTGACAAATCCACCAATTGATATGATAACGTGCCCACTGCTGGTGCCAACAAACTCATTACACCCTGGCCTTCATGACTCTCTTCTCTAAAAAGATGCCTGACACCATCGTGTGTCGTATAATCCACTGTTCACGCATTATAGTCCATGTGGTACTTAAAAGCCACCAGCCAATCCATCCCCAGGATTATATCATACCCATCTATCTCAAGAACTTAGAAATTACACATTTTCTCAACCTATCCCACAATGATACCACATGCTCAAAACTCTCTTCGACCCAAAAGATTCGATGTTTCAAAACTGAAGGCATCATTTCTATAGTTAATCCTAGGAACTCAGCCACACGTGCAAAAAAAATAGTTTGATGCACCCATATTCCCCTTGGGTACCACCATGATTACTCCACCCAGAGCTACCTATAGATCCCGTATAGATACTGATGCACGATTCACCATCTCTGTGTAATCACCGATACACAACACGACAATTTTTTTGAATGGATCTCTTACCTTAACCCCACTTCGAAGATCCTGGCATTCAACAACATGATACCCACAACCATGGGTGCAAACCACACTAATCACATTAACATTTCTATATACTCCATCGTAGACATATGATCTTCCTTCAGACTGATGAAATCAATTGTGTGCTGAATTTTGAATGTATGTGGGTAGAATTAATTATTAAACAATTCCTCAAAGCCATCCCACATCATACCCTGGTTTGTTCCTGCTTGGACTACCAACTACCACCATTAAAGAGAAAGATCTTATAGCTTGACCATTAGCTCTACTTGTGTTCCGATTATGTTTAATATACGATTCATCCTACATAACCCCACCTCCACCTTCTCAGGTTCAGAATCACCCGAGAAATTAGATGGATTTTGCTTCATGAACTCGATTGTATGATCCACCCATCGTGGATCATTACTCCGGTTCCATGTGTCCAAAGCCTGAAAAGCATGGAAAATACTCTGAACCAGCTATTGGTTCACAAGTGGTTCATGTGCAAACACATTCTCTGCTGCTTCTTTAGGTTGGTTTCGAAAATGCCTACCAGGTTCCATTTTCTAAACTAACATCAAACTCTGTTAATATCACTCTATAGAAAGAGTTGGATTAGTATTTTTAATTATATCACATCAACTATCAGTACATTGTTTTCTAAAACAACCTTTTTCTAATTTCAACAATTTTTAAAACACTCAACATGCTTTATAAAAAACAAACCATTTTCAAAATACACCAAATATCCTGTTTTCCAAATCATTCACATAAAACAATTTCCAAATTTTTTCTTTTCTAGAATTTTTACCTTGCAGAAAATCATAAGTCACTCCTTTCAATGAGATATACAATCCTAGTGGGAAGTAATTCTTATACAACAGATTCCATGCTCATCTCATTGGCTAAATCCATGTCAAGGAGATTTCCAGCATTCTAGAAGTGTATCCAAAACACTTATGTACCCAACACCCCGGTAACTTGAAGTTCATCATAAACGGTTTAGCTACATCCCTTTATTCTATACATTTCATGTTCTGACAATCCTACCCCTATCTAATATTTCAATCCAAGTAGAAAAGAAGAAGGAATTTCAACTCCTAGACTAGGAACATCAATGACTACTTCTTAGGCAGGGACCGAACAAGCTGATACCAATTGTAATGACATGCCAATTTTCATTGTCTTGAGATTACAATGAGTCATTACTTGGCATTTAGAGACATCCCAAAGACGCCAAAGGCTGTCAATAAATGCCGAAGGATTTTAAATAAAAGTGGGGTACGATTTAACCTTTAAGAAATAAACCAATAAACCAACCAACATACATTCACTAAGATGCATGAACAAATCAATGAAAACTAAACAATTTCGTTTAGGTCAAACCACAACATGTACAGAACAAAGGATGACCAAAGCAAACATCAAAGTACAAAATAGATGAACAACTGAAGACTCTCAAAAGACACCAAAAATAAATTCTCCAAAATCTCCAAGCTCCAGAATCACTGAAGAGTCCCAATAATCCTGAGGTAGTACTAGAAACATGTGAAGTGTTACCTTGGCCCCTCTCCTAGGAGATATCATCCGGAAAAGCACAAATGTTTCAAAGCAGGGGTGAGTATAAAATTCAGTAGGTTTCCCCAATGACTTCCCTTCACACTCAACTATGATAGAAGTGTTTTCAACATTTATATATAAAATTTTGATATAAAAAAATTTCTCAAAAGTATATTATAAGTATAATTTTTTTTGAAAAACCACTTATAACCAAAATAATTCAAATGCAAAAGAAACAAATTTTCCAATGAGTTATTTTTTCATATAAATAACTAATCAAGCATTAGAACCATTTTACAAACATCCATTTTATGCATACCCAACCATTTACCAACCCATTCAACCAACTATGCTTGCTTCATTATGAAAGCTACATACATATGAGTGTTTTCTCATCGATCTACCAAGTTTTCACAACGTAATTGTTTACCATTTTCAATCAATCCTTTAGCAATGAGCACAGGGTCATATTTCAACCAAGCCTTGTATATGTAATTCCGATGTGGAATTAAACCATTGGAACTGATAACAATGTCATATTTCAACCAATCCCTGTATTTGCAATATTAACACACAAAACATATGCCCAACAATCAAGCAAAAATAAACATTACAATAAAAACACCTTTTTATTGAAAACTATTTCTGTCAAAACCATTTCATTGAAAAATCATTTCAACTCCAAACCAATTCAATAATGATCCATATTTAATGAAATCCATTTCTATTGAAAACAAATTTTTCATCAACAATTTATCAATTCAAGAAAATCCATATTTTAAAATCATTATTCTAATTTAAACCCCCTTTTGCACAACTATTCACAAAGATTACACAATTTCACAAAAACCTTAAATCATGAGAAATGATTATTTTTTCATGAATTTCAAAATCAATAAACCAATTTGAATCTAATACAATCAATTCTATCAAGAGTATTTGGTAGAGAGTCTTCCTACCTGAATGGTCCTGATGGAACATAACAATAAATGAATATAGCACAAGAAAGAGGGTAGATTCTCCAAGACTGGACATAGATATCTTATCCTAGAAAGATCACAACTCAAAATAGTAATATTTGGCATCCAAAAACGTAGACATACCCACTATAGGTATAGATCTAAGAAATAATGGAGATTGGAGAAGTATTTCTAAGCAGATCTAAGAAATCATGACAAATCTGTAAAGAATAGTGACATACCTCAAAAATCAGACTCAAAATCACCAAGGGAAGGCTCTGGAATGGCTTCAACTCGAGTGTGCAGGGCTCTACCACCTTCTTCAGAGTGTAATATCGAATTAGGGGTGTTTTGAATCCAAAAATAAATAAATAGAGCAAAAACGAGAAAGATCATAGAAAATAGGATCTAGATTTGACCTCTGCGTAGGATTTGACCACATGGATTGTGCCAACTATGTATGGATCGTGTGACCATAATTATTGTCCAACACTCCATATGAAACCCCCAAACTCTCACATCCTTCAACTTTACACGTTTTATGGAAAAAAAATTTATGGAAACATCACACATAATAGAAACACACAAAGTTATGGAAACATCCACCATTATGGAAACATCCCAATTAATGGAAACATTTTATATTATGGAAACACTCTATTTTATGGAGACACTATATTTTATGTAAACTCAATATCTTATGGAAACAATAGATTTTATGGAAACTATCTATTTTAATACACACAAAATTAAAAAATACGTGAGAAAAGGCATTGTGTTCCCGAATCCGGGGGTACTACATGAAAGATCAATCAATATAGGTCAATGTTTTTGTAATTTATGGTCAGATAAGAAGGGTTGACAATGATGGTTGTACTCATGAAGGCCAAAAATTACTGTAACACCCGAGACTTTTATGTTATATAAATCATCAATGGAATCTTTTTCTACAAAACACTTGCTTGGCTTTCTTTGCACGCAATCGCGACCTTCCTCGATAGCTTGCGTCGTACGCAATACCGAGTTTCACTAAACAACAATATGCTATTAAAACTAGCCGTTATGAATAGTAATAACCACTTTTTAAAGTTTTATAAATTTTATTTTTCAAAATGGACTTCATTTTTGGACTCAGAATATCGAAATTAGCCTAGGGTGAAATTTTGGTATTTTTCTGAAAACATTCAATTTTTGATGAATAGTGAAACCACTAAGTGGTAGGTTAAAAACTGAATTTTGCATAAAACTTAATTTTACCGCTTCTGTGAATGGAATTTCAAAAATCCGACAGACACGGTTGATATCAGTAAGTAAAATGTGGTTCAATGAGATAAAAATATTTTTTTGGTGAATAGTAACTTTTTACTATTTTTACCGCGGTTAATAGTAAATAGGGTAACTAAGGGTAAATATGATATTAATATTACCCTAACACATTTCCTAATTCTATTGGATAAGTGTAATTCGACCAAAAACAACCTTATGAATAAAATATGACCATTTAGGCCCACTTGGATTAGATTAGGACATTTATTATTAATTTATTTAAAGAAGGGTTAAAATAGTTAAAATCAAAGTTTAATAAGTAAATCATTTCTAATATGGGGTTATACATAAGATAAATTAGATTGTAAATATTAATTAGAAAGCTAAAAAGATTTCCTACATGATGTTATTTTATTTGTAATTTTTAGACATCAAATAAGTTATTTTATTTATGACACAAAGATGGTGCAGTAATTATCTTATTAATGAAATATTGACATAATTGATAATATAAATACCAAAATAAATGTAATTTAAGACTTTTTATGAATTACACTAATTTTCTAGATTACTATGATATATTAGTGTTGATTTAATCAACTTGGTTCGAACATATAATTCTGTTATGACTTTCACAAAAATCATATATCAAATAGTGTCAAAATTGACACAAAATAGTTTTTAAATCAAATATTATATTATTAATTGTTATTGTATTCCTAAAAATCTAAGGTTCGGCCAAATGACTTATATAAGGATATATATATATATTAATAATAAACAATTTGGGGTTATTTTGGCATGTTATAGTAAGTGTATTAACCATATAGTGAAAGAAAACAAAAAGACACGGTAAAAGTTAAATTATTTAACTTAGAGTTAAATCTAATTGATAAGGTTAAAATAATACCCTAAACTTGTCTAAATCCTATTGGTTGATATGATTTCGACCCATCCCCACCTTATCTTCGAAATAAGACCCTTTGGAGCCATTATAAACCGATTTTGACTTTAATATAAAATAATATTTTGAGATATTCCTAAGGTGACCCTCTCCTCCCTTATAAAAGGGCACCTCCTCCCCCTCCTCCTCACACCAAATTGAGCACTCAAGCTCGGCCAACCCCTGCAATTTTATCCTCTCCACTTCCCTAGAAAAATCCTAGAGGTCCTGGTCTTCTTCAAAGACCAATCTTAGTTCCCTAAGTGGAGGATTCAAAGAAGCGTTCCAAAGAAGAGGTAATATCCATTACCGATCTTTTCAATTTCTTTCTTCTTAAACTTCTTCTCCTTTAGTTGTTTCATGATAAAATAATAACATCAGTATTACTTACATACTGATATGTTATTATAAATATGAAACAACCCTAATTCACCTTCTATCCATCCTACGGAAAAATGAAATCACCGCGCGTGCGTACGTACGGAATACCGTCTCCACGCCGTGGTGTAATCTATTTTCCACCACCACCTTACAAGGATGGGTATAATGGTGTTATGAGTAACTATTTATGATTATTATAAAGTAATATTGATACTGAAATAATATAAATATACTCCAATACAATTCCATGATCATAGGAATGATATCATCACTCGTGCGTACGTACGGAATACCGTCTCCACGATGTGATGCGACTCGTTCTACATGATCATCATTACATAGTAATTATATAAATTAATTGAATGAATAAATATGATATATGTTACACTAATACCATTCTGGATATAAGGAATCTATAACCTTAAAAGAAGAATAAGAATGTATTCGGCAAAACACGCATAAGAACAAAAGGCAATAAAGACCCGAGTAACAGGTAACAATGAAATATTACTAACAAAAAGCTAAGAATATGACCATATATGATATCATATCAATATGTATGATTCTGGAATAAGTCAATAACATTATTTAAACCATTATACAGGAGCTTCGGACACGTACAAAGCAAATCGGACCTATGGTAAGGGAAATATCACAATCTCATTTTTATCCGAGATTGTTTATTCGTAAGTATTTACTGGGGTGTATTTTATCATCCACATACAAGTTTCATAAATATGTATTATTATTTCCATCCAATTACAATATTTTAAATCCAATTTTACCCTTCGGTGAGTTTTTAGTAAAGAATATGAAAGGAATCTTTTGTCGTTTTTTCATACGAGGTACTTTTTGACTTTTCCGCCAAAAGTACGAAGAATATTTTTTTTAACTTATACGGCATGAATGGATTTTTAAAACATTATTTCCAAGAAGCTTCCTTTACAAGTTTTAAAGTTTATTTTTAATCAACTTATTTTATTTTAATGTTGTTTGACATGTTAAAAAAGGAAAAATGTTTTTGAAGAAGAAAGGATATTTTCCTCAAGAATTCAATTCAAGTGTTTTATCAAAATTATTTTCCATCTAAGATAATAAAGGGTTATGTTTTAATCCTTATTATTACATTGGTTTGATTATGTTGTGATGGAAATATTTTTATGAATTCCTTTATCTTATATGAATTGTTTTATGATGTCATGTTGTTTAAGAATCCCATTTTTATTACATGGGTTATGCTATGATGTATGGTTTATGATTATGTGGCACACATAAGAAAGGATTCATTATAAGATGGGTGGGACCTATATCTCCCTCCAATGAATTGGGTAAAGATTTTATATCTCATGAGATAGACATGGCTGGAACGGTAGGTTATACCGGTTCAGTGAAACAGGACTGGAACGAGGGTGACTCGGTTCAGAAAGGGACTTTGTCCACTAAGATAGTCTTGGCAATGAGTCATGACTAACAAGAAATGATTTTCCATGATTATGTGTGCATGCCACAAAGTTTCAAGTTTTATGTTATGATTATGGGGATCTCATTTTCACTTCTATGATTTATTCCATGTTAAGATATTATGATTTCTTTTGCAGGTTTTGATTTTCAAAAAGATATGATATGATTTTTATTTCCTTTATTTCCCTTGCTGAGCATTTGAGCTCACCCTTTTATGTTTTCTTTTCCCCAGGTCAGGAAGATGGATATTAAGTAGAATATGCTAAAAGGGACCCTAGATATGATGAAATAAATGGGAGACACTGTAGAAGATTTATGAACCAGTTGTTTATGTTTCCCAGTTTCTAAAGACACTATACCTATACGGTCCTTTGTGGTTTTGTCATATGTTGTAATAAGTGTGCTTCAATTTTGAAGTATTAACAATGTATGTAAAGTATGGGTCGTTATAGTTGGTATCAGAGGAAAGGTATAGTCAACCTTTGGAAACTAGGATGTGAAAGCCTTAGTAAGAACCCTAAGGATAATTCTAACCATAGAACACAATCTTAGTGTTTTAGAAATGTCCTTGAATAACCTAGGATAATACCTTAAGAATGAATATTTTATTCTTGAATTATGTGGTTTTCCTATTATAATTAGTGTTGCTCACACTATTCTTCTTGGTTTTAGTCAATGGCTGGAACCCGAAGGAACCGTGTTAATGCGGAATGCGATGGGAAATGCAATGATTGTCCCCCTGAGCAACCAAACGATATGGGAGCTGGAATGCAAAATCTTGTAGCCATGCTCACACAACTTTCTCAAGCTATGAATCATGCAGGACTTCCAAACGAGCAAAGGAAGGAGCAACATTCTGTTGAATCCTTCATGAGGCAGCGTCCACCTTCTTTCAGTGGGTCTACTGATCCATTAGTTGCTGAACAATGGATTAGTACTACTGAAAAGATATTTTCAGTTCTTCAATGTTCTGAACATGATAAAGTCATCCTAGCAGTGTATCGTTTGGAAGGAGATGCTGATCAATGGTGGAATCTTATTAAGAATACGAGGCAAAGGGATGAAATTGAGTCTATGGAATGGGACGAGTTCAAGAACTTATTTTTCAATAAGTACTTCCCTCGTATTCTCCGAACAAAGATGGAGAAATAGTTTATTGAACTGAAGCAAAGGGATGATGAATCTGTTGGTACCTATGAAGCAAATTTTACAAGACTTGCAAGGTACGCTTCTGGTATTATTATCCAACCTGAGAGTAAGATCGATCGATTCTTTAGTGACTTAAAACCAAGTCTTCAAAGGGCGTTATCCATAAGAGACTTCAATAGCTACGAGGAAATCGTTCGATGTGCTCTCAAAGTCGAGATGGAGATTGGAGTAACCCATCAGTCACATGGGTTTGATAAGAAGAGGAAGATGGAATTCAAAGAAAAATCTAAAGAGCACACGGAAAAGAAGATGAGCTTTTCCTTATGCTCAAAGTGTGGAAAGAAACATGGAGGGAGTTGTCTTAAAGGGACAAGTAAATGTTTTAAATGTGGAAAAGAAGGTCATCGGGCATTTGAATGCCGTGATAATGGGAAGAAGATGTCTAATGACGCAAACAAAGGAAGGGATACACAGAATGAACCAACTACACTTCAATGTTTCAAGTGCAAGGAGATGGGGCATTATGCAAATCAATGCCCAAATCCAAGGGTTGATGATGATGGTCGACGTCAACAAAATCTTAAGGCTAAAGACAAAGGAAAGTCGCCTGCAATTTCTATCAGCGATGTGGAGTACGATAACGAAGTGGTGAAAGGTACAATTACCATCCACTCTAAAGTAGCAAATGTTTTATTTGATTCTGGATCCACCCACTCTTTTATTTCTAATGAATTTTCTAAGGGTATCACCGTATTACCTCAACTATTAGATGTTGAGTTAGCTGTGACAACACCTAATGGCACAACAGTCGCATCAAAAGTTTATAATTCTTCTCCGATCGAAGTTTGTGGGAAAGTGCATCCTACAAATCTTGTGATCCTTCCTTTAGTGGAATTTGATGTGATTCTTGGCATGGATTGGCTTTCTCTACATGGAGCTCATATCAATTGCCAAAGAAGGGAAGTCACATTTCATATTCCAGATCAATCTATGATTGTCTATCAATGCAAGGATGAACATAACATTCCAGTGGAAATTTCTTCCATCTTATGGGTATTGATTCCACTAAATGAATGTTATTTATCTCAAATGGATGGTGAGAAACTCACGATTAAGAATATGCCCATTGTACGGGAGTTTGATGATGTCTTTCCGGTGGAATTACCGGGTCTTCCACCAAATCGTGAAGTTGAGTTTTCAATAGAACTCGTACCGGGTGCTTTGCCTATTTCAAAGACACCTTATAGAATGGCCCCAATTGAGTTGCAGGAATTGAAGAAGCAACTCCAAGAGAATCTTGATAAGGGATTCATACGCCCTAGTGCATCACCGTGGGGAGCACCTGTTCAATTTGTTAAGAAGAAAGATGGATCAATGAGACTCTGCATTGATTATCGAGAACTTAACAAGATCACTATCAAGAATAAATATCCTCTCCCACGCATTGATGACTTATTTGACCAACTACGAGGAGCTTAATAATTTTCCAAGATTGATCTTCGTTCAGGGTATCATCAATTAAGGGTCAAAAGGGAGGATATACCAAAGACGGCTTTCCGTACAAGGTATGGACACTATGAATTTATAGTGATGCCATTTGGTCTTACTAATGCCCCTGCTATCTTCATGGATCTAATGAATAGAGTCTTTAGAGACTATCTTGATCAATTTGTGGTAGTCTTTATAGACGATATTCTTGTCTATTCAAAGAGCAAGGAAGAGCATGAAGATCACTTGAGAATTATATTGAAGACCCTGAGAAAGGAGAAGCTTTATGCCAAATTTACCAAGTGTGAATTTTGGCTTCAAAAAGTTGCATTTTTGGGTCACATAATCTCAAAAGAGGGGATATCTGTGGATCCAACAAAAACAGAAGTTATCGAAAGATGGTCGAGACCAATAACAGTAACTGAGATCCGAAGTTTTCTTGGTTTGGCTGGATATTATCGACGTTTTGTAAAAGATTTTTCACGATTATCTAATCCACTCACCAAGTTGACTCAGAAAGGAGTTAAGTTTGTCTGGACAGAGGAATGTGAAGAGAATTTCAAGGAGTTGAAAAGAAGGTTATCCAGTGCACCTGTGCTCACACTGCCTTGTAGTGGAGAAAGGTTTGTGATCTACAGTGATGCATCCAAGAAGGGATTGGGGTGTGTTCTTATGCAAAATGATATGGTGATAGCTTATGCCTCACGAAAGTTGAAAATCCATGAGCAAAATTACCCAACACATGATTTGGAGTTGGCTGCGGTAATATTTGCATTAAAGATTTGGAGTCATTACCTTTATGGTGAAAGGTGTGATATTTATACTGATCATAAAAGTTTAAAGTATATTTTCACACAAAAGGAGCTGAATATGCGCCAAAGAAGATGGTTGGAGCTAATTAAGGATTATGACTGCTCAATCCATTACCACCCTGGGAATGCAAACAAGGTGGCAGATGCATTAAGTCGACAAGACCATGCTAGTTTATCCATGATGAGGATCACAAAAGATCCAATATTTATGGATTTACAAAGGATGGATCTTGGAATTATAATGGAGGGGGAAAAATCTTATCTTTCTCAAATGAATGTTCAACCATCTATACATGTGATGATTAAAGAGGCACAGAAAGAAGATGCCGAGTTACAAAAGAAGGTGAGAAATGTTCCTGAATTCAACCTTGATTGTGATGGGATAATAAAGTTCAGGAATCGGGTTTGTGTTCCTTCCATCCCCGAATTAAAGAAGGAGCTGCTGGATGAGGCTCATAGTTCTTCATTCTCTATTCATCCTGGAAGCACGAAGATGTATAGGGACCTGAAAGAGTACTTCTGGTGGGATGGCATGAAAAGAGATGTTGCTGAATATGTCTCTCGATGCTTGGTTTGTCAACAAGTTAAAGCTGAGAGACAAAAGGCTAAGGGGATGTTACAACCATTACCCATACCCGAATGGAAATGGGAAAACATCACTATGGACTTTGTCACAGGACTTCATAAAACATCCAAAGGCAATAATGCTATCTGGGTCATAGTTGATCGTCTTACAAAGTCTGCACACTTCATTCCTATTAGAGAGGATTTCTCTCTAGATCAGCTTTCCAGGATATATGTAAAGGAAGTGGTAAGATTTCATGGAGTACCACTTTCTATTATATCTGATCGGGATCCGATATTTACCTCGAAATTCTGGCGAAGTCTTCAGCATACTCTGGATACAGAGTTGAGTTTCAGCACTGCTTATCATCCCCAGACAGATGGTCAGTCTGAGAGAACAATTCAAACCCTAGAAGATATGTTGAGAGCTTGCTCTATGGATTTCAAAGGAGGTTGGGATCAACACCTACCTTTGGTGGAATTTTCTTATAATAATAGATTTCACTCCAGTATTCAGATGGCTCCTTATGAAGCTCTCTATGGAAATAAATGCAGGACTCCAACTTGCTGGGATGAAGTTGGGGAAAGAAAGCTATTAGGACCTGATCTCGTTGATGAAATGGCAGAAAAGGTCAGATCTATTCAACAACACATAAGCACAGCTCAGAGTCGACAGAAAAGTTATGCCGACAACCGAAGAAAGGACCTAGAGTTTGAAGTCGGTGATAAAGTGTTCTTACGAATATCTCCTTGGAAGAGGGTTATGAGATTTGGAAAGAAGGGGAAGTTTAGCCCTAGATATATCGGTCCTTTCGAAATACTGGATCGTGTTGGGAAGGTAGCTTACCGATTGGCGCTTCCACCGAATATCTCTCAAGTTCACGATGTGTTCCATGTATCTCTCCTGAGAAAGTACATACCAGATCCTTCACATGTACTCAGCTCAGAAGATGTACCGCTGGAGCAAGATCATTCTTATGAAGAACAGCCGATAGAGATTCTGGATCATAGCGAAAAAGTCCTACGAAACAAGACCACTCGCTTGGTGAAAGTTTTATGGAGGAACCACCAACTTGAAGAAGCTACTTGGGAGCTTGAGGATATGATGAGGGAGAAGTATCCTCGTCTTTTTGTTACAAAGTGACGAATATCTAGGGCGAAATTCTTTTTAAGGGGGGTAGAATGTAACACCCAAGACTTTTATGTTATATAAATCATCAATGGAATCTTTTTCTACACAACACTTGCTTGGCTTGCTTTGCACGCAATCACGACCTTCCTCGATAGCTTGCGTCGTACGCAATACCGAGTTTCACTAAACAACAATATGCTATTAAAACTAGCCGTTATGAATAGTAATAACCACTTTTTGAAATTTTATAAATTTTATTTTTCAAAATGGACTTCATTTTTGGACTCAGAATACCGAAATTAGCCTAGGGTGGAATTTTGGTATTTTTCTGAAAACTTTCAATTTTTAATGAATATTGAAACCACTAAGTGGTAGGTTAAAAACTGAATTTTGCATAAAACTTAATTTTACCGCTTTTGTGAATGGAATTTCAAAAATCTGACAGGCACGGTTGATATCAGTAAGTAAAATGTGGTTCAATGAGATAAAAATAATTTTTTGGTGAATAGTAACTTTTTACTATTTTTACCGCGGTTAATAGTAAATAGGGTAACTAAGGGTAAATATGATATTAATATTACCCTAACACATTTCCTAATTCTATTGGATAAGTGTAATTCGACCAAAAACAACCTTATGAATAAAATATGACCATTTAGGCCCACTTGGATTAGATTAGGACATTTATTATTAATTTATTTAAAGAAGGGTTAAAATAGTTAAAATCAAAGTTTAATAAGTAAATAATTTATAATATGGGGTTATACATAAGATAAATTAGATTTTAAATATTCATTAGAACGATAAAAAGATTTCCTACATGATGGTATTTTATTTGTAATTTTTAGACATCAAATAAGTTAATTTATTTATGACACAAAGATGGTGCAGTAATTATCTTATTAATGAAATATTGACATAATTGATAATATAAATACCAAAATATGTGTAATTTAAGACTTTTTATGAATTAAACTAATTTTATAGGTTACTATGATATATTAGTGTTGATTTAATCAACTTGGTTCGAACATATAATTCTGTTATGACTTTCACAAAAATCATATATCAAATAGTGTCAAAATTGACACAAAATAGTTTTTAAATCAAATATTATATTATTAATTGTTATTGTATTCCTAAAAATCTAAGGTTCGTCCAAATGACTTATATAAGGATATATATATTAATAATAAACAATTTGGGGTTCTTTTGGCATGTTATAGTAAGTGTATTAACCATATAGTGAAAGAAAACAAAAAGACACGGTAAAAGTTAAATTATTTAACTTAGAGTTAAATCTAATTGATAAGGATAAAATAATACCCTAAACTTGTCTAAATCCTATTGTTTGATAGGATTTCGACCCATCCCCACCTTATCTTCGAAATAAGACCCTTTGGAGCCATTATAAACCGATTTTGACTTTAATATAAAATAATATTTTGAGATATTCCTAAGGTGCCCCTCTCCTCCCTTATAAAAGAGCACCTCCTCCCCCTCCTCCTCACACCAAATTGAGAACTCATGCTCGGAAAACCCCTGCCATTTTCTCCTCTCCACTTCCCTAGAATAATCCTAGAGGTCCTGTTCTTCTTCAAAGACCAATCTTAGTTCCCTAAGTGGAGGATTCAAAGAAGCGTTCCAAAGAAGAGGTAATATCCATTACCGATCTTTTCAATTTCTTTCTTCTTCAACTTCTTCTCCTTTAGTTGTTTCATGATAAAATAATAAAATCAGTATTACTTACATACTGATATGTTATTATAAATATGAAACAACCCTAATTCACCTTCTATCCATCCTACGGAAAAATGAAATCACCGCGCGTGCTTACGTACGGAATACCGTCTCCACGCCGTGGTGTAATCTATTTTCCACCACCACCTTACAAGGATGGGTATAATGGTGTAATGAGTAACTATTTATGATTATTATAAAGTAGTATTGATAGTGAAATAATATAAATATACTCCAATACAATTCCACGATCATAGGAATGATATAATCACTCGTGCGTACGTACGGAATACCGTCTCCACGATGTGATGCGACTCATTCTACATGATCGTCATTACATAGTAATTATATAAATGAATTGAATGAATAAATATGATATATGTTACACTAATACCATTCTGGATATAAGGAATCTATAACCTTAAAAGAAGAATAAGAATGTATTCGGCAAAACACGCATAAGAACAAAAGGCAATAAAGACCTGAGTAACAGGTAACAATGAAATATTACTAACAAGAAGCTAAGAATATGACCATATATTATATCATATAAATATGTATGATTCTGGAATAAGTCAATAACATTATTTAATCCATTATACAGGAGTTTCGGACACGTACAAAGCAAATCGGACCTAAGGTAAGGGAAATATCACAATCTCATTTTTATCCGAGATTGTTTATTCGTAAGTATTTACTGGGGTGTATTTTATCATCCACATCCAAGTTTCATAAATATGTAATATTATTTCCATCCAATTACAATAGTTTAAATCCAATTTTACCCTTCGGTGAGTTTTTAGTAAAGAATATGAAAGGAATCTTTTGTCGTTTTTTCATACGAGGTACTTTTTGACTTTTCCGACAAAAGTACGAAGAATGTTTTTTTTAACTTATACGGCATGAATGGATTTTTAAAACATTATTTCCAAGAAGATTCCTTTACAAGTTTTCAAGTTTATTTTTAATCAACTTCTTTTATTTTAATGTTGTATGACATGTTAAAAAAGGAAAAATGTTTTTGAAGAAGAAAGGATATTTTCCTCAAGAATTCAATTCAAGTGTTTTATCAAAATTATTTTCCATCTAAGATAATAAAGGGTTCTGTTTTAATCTCTATTATTACATTGGTTTGATTATGTTGTGATGGAAATATTTTTATGAATTCCTTTATCTTATATGAATTGTTTTATGATGTCATGTTGTTTAAGAATCCCATTTTTATTACATGGGTTACGCTATGATGTATGGTTTATGATTATGTGGCACACATAAGAAAGGATTCATTATAAGATGGGTGGGACCTATATCTCCCTCCAATGCATTGGGTAAAGATTTTATATCTCATGAGATAGACATGGCTGGAACGGTAGGTTATACTGGTTCAGTGAAACAGGACTGGAACGAGGGTGACTCGGTTCAGAAAGGTACTTTGTCCACTAAGATAGTCTTGGCAATGAGTCATTACTAACAAGAAATGATTTTCCATGATTATGTGTGCATGCCACAAAGTTTCAAGTTTTATGTTATGATTATGGGGATCTCATTTTTACTTTTATGATTTATTCCATGTTAAGATATTATGATCTCTTTTGCAGGTTTTGATTTTCAAAAAGATATGATATGATTTTTATTTCCTTTATTTGCCCTTGCTGAGAATTTGAGCTCACCCTTTTGTGTTTTCTTTTCCCCAGGTCAGGAAGATGGATATTAAGTAGAATATGCTAAAAGGGACCCTAGATATGATGAAATAAATGGGAGACACTGTAGAAGGTTTATGAACCAGTTGTTTATGTTTCCCAGTTTCTAAAGACACTATACCTATACGGTCCTTTGTGGTTTTGTCATATGTTGTAATAAGTGTGCTTCAATTTTGAAGTATTAACATTGTATGTAAAGTATGGGTCATTATAATTACTATGTAAAAATGAAATATTTGTCATGTGAAAAATATGAAAACATGTCGTGTGAACCACTTTGTATGTAATCTAGGGTTTTTGTCCACTACAAATATCCCTTTCAAAGATCCATTGGCTATGTATCTTATCCAAGAACTAATTACCCACATCAATGTATTCTACATGGCTTATAAAATAATAATTTATGATTACACCACATGCACTAATTCAAAGTTAGAGAACCTATGTTTAGCATGAAATTATGTTTGGACCATAGGTGGTCTCAGAATATATGTACATTAGAGTGCACACCATATACCCATACGTGATAAGAGAATCCATTACATTGTAATGAGTAGGGCATGGACACCAAGATGTACCACATGACGTTTCACATGGAGGCAATGATATGTAATTTAAATTTTTAAAATTTAATGTAATTTTAGATCATTTATATGGATTAGATTCAAGTGAAATGATATATACCAAAATAAGAAACTATTTATAATCACTTCAAAACCATTGACCCGATATATCTCCTTCCCTTTAACCAGGAATTGGGTATGTGAGTAGCCCTTCTTGAGTATTTTTCCAAATAAGAAGCGATGATGGACTTGATTTAGGGATTAGAGATGGGATGTGAGGTTTTAAAAGAGATTCACTTCTTATAGTGACAATTTCATGAAGGTTGTGATCACGTTTGGTTATAAGAGAGATGGAAGGGTCATTACACCCATATCGCACGATGGTGCGACTCCCCCATACACATATACAGGTGGAGTATGTATACCCCCATTCTATAGAGGGTGAATTTCCTATATCTATCTAGTGGTACTTAAGCATCAATGAGATTCGAAGAGTAGTGGGTCATCCTTCGTATATATTGATCCCTAGAAAATAGAGTGTAATGGTAAGGCGTTAGGACTCCAATCTAATAAATGTGAAGTTCTGTGTGGTTCAAGGAATCATGTATTAGACCTTTTTTGAGCTGTAAAAGGACCCATCAATATTTTAAATCCATGAATATATAGATCCCCTATTTAGCTTCCCTTGAGTTTCGTTAATAACATATATGATATTTGGTGTCTTCACCCTATTTTATTATGGTTTTCCTTGATTATCCTATTCTATTGCATACATTATGGTTTTCTTGGACTACAAATATGTGTATATGTACTCGACTATTTATTGTATTTTCCCTCATGTGTCGTGTTTGATGCATAAATTAGACAGATTATCAAAATCATTGGTGGAAATGTTATTGTTAGAGTTTAGTTCTACAAAAAAGCATTGAAAAATTTCGATGGTCAGACACTAGGATCATAAACCATAATCATTTCTACATTACCCTTTATAGTAGTTTTCGGTTGTTTTTTATGTTATATTTATTATTGGTAATGTTTTTTTCTATATACATTTTTATTACCTTATTTCACTTTTCTATAAACACTAGTGGTTTATGCATGCAATTCTACACTATAGATGGTTATGAATTTCTCCTAAATCCATGATTTCTCATGGAGAAAGCTGTGCATGTGGACTATTTAGCCTTTGACATCTGATTTGAATTTTATTGGTACTTTTTTATTGTCAGTAACCCATAGCCTATTGGACGAGGTTTTGTGGCGTCCCTCTTGGCTTACTACCAGCCATGGAGGGTTCCGATGGATTGGGTTATTACAGAGTGGTATTGGAGAAGTACATTATTAGGGGAGATATGGTAGTTATAAAATGTTGGGGGGATAATTTTGGGGGCTTATGGAATAGAACATAGTGATTGTGTGGCATCCAACACATCCATTCATTATAAATCTGACTGCCTACTTTCCGACATGGAATATTGAGGCTTTGGATGTAAGAAAATTGCAACACCCCAGAAATTACTTTATGACATTAATAGAATGATTATTTTAGACTATCTATTTTATAATAACATAATAATAATCCTTTTATATTTTTTGATGAAAGCTGAAAATGACATGTTGATACATACTAGTACATCTTGGAATAGTAAAATAAAACACATAGTAGAAACTATCAACACATTATTTCATTATATAGGAATGTTGCATTCCTTATACCATATTTTCGATTATTCATCCATATATTATTATTGAAGTAAAGAATAATAATAAACAACCTAAAATTAATAAAAAGAGTCTCCTCAATATTCTAGATTCATCCCGCCCACGAACATTGCTATATCAATGAAACAAAGAGTTAGTAAAACAATATTTAGTCTAGGAGATATATAGAACCTTGATATAATTAATGTGAATGAAGAAGAGTAATAATGATGGTTCATTAATAGTTAAAAACAATCAAATACATTTATTTTTTTCAAATAATATATTTGTTCAACATTATGATTCCTAATCAATAAAATTGTTGGTCATAATTTTTTAGAGCTTAATTATATACCTTTAAATGGTTGTCAATATTTTTTAATTTTGAAATAAAAATTTATTAATTTTTAAGACTATAAAAAAATATTAAATTATGATTAATGTGGATGTATTAATTAAAAATGTATTTCCACTAATAGTATTATAAAATTATTTATAAATGGTTATATATTTTGATGAATCCCAATGTAATTTTAATAAAAATCAGACTATTTTTTTCTATTTAACAATTATATTTCATTAAAATAATGTTATGTTTTGAAAATAAAATTTACATATATGTATATATGTATTGGTTTGAAATAAATATACTTAATTTTTGACTCATAAAATCAAAATTATCATAGGATGGTTTTATGGGAATTGTTTTCACAATGTTTATTTTTTAGTGAAAAAATGATAATTAATGATTTAATATTCACAATGATTTTATGACATCAATAATTTTTCAACATGAATAAAAATTTATGCTTTTTTAAATAAATATATAATTTAAAAATATTATAAAATAAAATAAAAATATTAATCTTTATATAGGAATTTATAAAATTATTTCTTGATGAAATGTTTTGAATTTCATGAAATATTTATTACTTGATTTATGTACATAATTGAGTTGGATTGAAGATGTGGTTCTATTTTGGGAGGACATTAACATCAAAACAAGATAAACATCATCTAAATTTTATTTAAATATATTCTAAATTGATTGGAATCACAAGTTGTTGTATTATATTTTAAAATAACAAATATTTAATCTTATAAAACTCACCCCTCCTCATGTATAAATACCACCCCTTCCCCATTCATCTACACTCCAATTATTAAATACCTCAAATTAAGAACATTATCCCTCTCCAAATATCTTAAAACGTTTTCCCATGGAATCTCCATGGTCCTAGGGCTTCTCCCACCATTATTTAGGATGAAAATTTTGAATGTAAGGTTATTTCTCAACTTCCACTTTTTCAGTCAGGTACTCATCTTTTTTAGCGTAATATAAAGTAAAAGACTCATTACTTTTGTCAATATTTGATGTACCCTATACATCCAATGCTATTTTTTAACAATATTATACCTCAATAACCACAATCACCTCCACATATTCCTTTCCTTTTTTAATGTTATTTATTGTTATGGTGCCAAATTTTGGTAATGGAATCATCCTCTACACCTTTTTCATTTGAGTATGCTTTAAAAATGTGACTTCTATATATCCAACATATTTTTTATTTATAATATTTTTTATTTTACCTATTACGAAAATGGTGTTTTTTCAAAGGGATACTTCCAATATCTCACATTATGCATTTCCCCTAATCCATGTTGTATATTATGATGTTGTCGAAATTATTTCATGATTTTTTCTATTTTTCATGAAATATTTTCATATTAGTAATACCAAAACCTCTTCCATCTAGATGGAAATTCCCATATTTGAATAAATATATTTTTCATTTTTTATTTATATATTTAAAACACATATTCCCTTTTCGTGTGTTAAAAATATGTTTTGTTAAAGAATTATTCCACTTTGTATCAAATGACCTATATATTAATCTTTATATTTATTTCAAAGGTATATTGATAAAAATATTTTATTTATGTTAAATAAGGCTCACATGATTAAATAAATTTTATGGGTGCACCCTGAATATTATCCAATTAAATTTGTAAATAATTAGTATCTAGATATGATATGTTTATTATACCTAGGTGAATAACCTTTGTAATTTTGATTTATAACACCTTGGGGATGGATCATGGTGATTTGACACCCTGGGAATGGTCCATGGTGGCATGAAATCATGGGGGTTGATATTGGTGAAATTAAACCTTGGAGATAGACCATTGCGATATTAAACCCTCAATATGGACCACGGTGATATGACACCTTGTGGATGTGACACCTAGGGGTTGGACCTTGTGGATTTGACACCTAGGGAATGGACCATATGGATATCAAACCTTATGGAATGAACAAGGTATATTTTTATGAATGTACTATTTATATGTTGTAGCCACATTTCCCTGTTATGGTTTAGGTTATTTCTATTATCATATTCATCGTATTCATTGGATAATTAGTTCTTCATTTTCCACTTTCTCACATGATATGTGTTTTTTTTGTACCCCATTTTTTGGATGTATTATCATCACTTTATTTAATTTATGTCCACAGGATATGAGTTACATTGAGATTACATATAATTGAAAAATTATTGAGTCTCCAAATGTAATTGAATAATATTTCGGTTTATGAATTTTTCATGTAATATTTATATAATTTACAAGACATCTGTCCCAAAATGTCTTCCAAAGTGTTAACTATTGTATCAGAAAATAAAATACTTTTGAAATGAAAATGTGGGTCCCTATAATATGTATCAAATGATGGTTTAATTAATCAGTGAAATTAGGATTATAAAACCATTTGTAAAAACCGAATGGATAAGTATAATCATAGGAAAAAAAATTATTTTATTTTGGTAAGAATTAAATAAGTGGATTTTGAGAAAATAAGTTCTTATTAGGATACAAAAAATTATATTGTGATCTATCATAGATGTACATAGTTAAACACCGAAAAACGTCTTTTAGCTAGACGTGATTAGGAATTGGTGCTCAATAGTTGGCTCTTCTCCACTCCAAGTTTGACACTTCTGGGGGATCTGGTTTGGATAACCACATTCAGGTACAAACCATATTGAAGGACATAAATATAATGTAAATACTTTTTAATATTTAAATATATCATCCAAGATGAATGATATTAAAAAAATATCTGATTAATCTTTCCTTAAGCTTGTAAAATACAACTTATAGGAGAAAATTTTTTAAGGTGGGAAAAATGTGATACCATTAAAAGTAAATTATGTTTTTAAAAGAACTATTATTTTATAATAAATGTTTTATTATAAAAATATAAATATACATTTAATTTTTATAACAAACTTTTAACATCACATTTCGATATAAAGTACTACATCATGGATGAGTAAAAGAGAAAACATACCAGAAAATATCAACATATTATATCATTTTTTTTGGAATGTTACATTATGTCTATAATAATTGTTATTATTACACATAATATAAAAATAAAAATACTAAAAGATAAAAATTAATTTAAAATATAATAAAAAGTTGTCACTTTGATCCAGTTGAATTATACCTCCCATGAACGGTTCTGCAGAAAAGAAAAATGAAGTTAGTAAAACAGTATTCATTCTGGAGAAGAACAAATCATTGATAAAATCCAATTGAATGATAATGATTAGGATTGATGGTGTATTTATAGGTGAATGTGATCATTTAAATGTACGTTTTTTATAATATTTTTGGTCACCATTTTGATCATTATTTAATAAAATAGTCGTTAATTGATTATCTATGTTACGTAGCAACTTTTTAATGACAGTTAGGATTGTTTAACAGTATAATAAAACTTTTTTATATTTTAGGAAAAGAAATTTTTTAATAAAATATTATTTATGTAGATGTATTAAAAAAATTAACTTCATATAGTAATATTAAAAAAATATATCAAAATGATAATATAATTTGATAAATCCTATAGTAACTTTATAATGGTCAAAATATTAATTTTTCTGTTTTATTAATAATTTTTGTTAAAATATTAGATTATTTATAAATTAAAATTAAAAAAATATATATTTATTTTGGATAATTAATCATAAATTTTGGACTTAGAACATAAAAATTATATTAGAATGTTTTTTGGTTATTTTTTACAAAGATTAATCTTTAGAAAAAATGTGAAAATTATAGCTTTAAAAATCACTATTATTTTATGGAAATAATAATATTTCATCATGGGAAAGTTTATTTTGAATAATTTTAATTAAAAAAATTTAGTTTCTTATGTCTTAAATTTATTTTCAAAATATTATTTTAATTTCTTAATTTATACCTGTCCTTTTGGGCCAAAAAATATGAATTTTTTAGATCAAAATTATTTTGGATTTGTGTCCATTAATTGGGTTGTTTAGAAGGTGTGGTTTGTTTTTTAGAGGATATTAATATCAAACCACCCTCTAAATATATTTAATACTATATAAATATTGTTTTAATTTATATCTATCCAATGTGGTTTGCTTATATTGTAAAACTACCTATATTTAAACACTTAAAAACCATCCCTCCCCATTTATAAAGACCCACCTTTTCCGACCTCTTCTCCACTAAAAATTCTATATCCATGAAATATTATTCATATTACCTCCCCAAATATCTTTTATGAAATTTCAAATGTGTCTCTATGGTCTTAAGATTTCCCATCTAGGATTTTGGATGAATGTTTTCAATATAAGGGATGTTATCATCTTTTTCATTTTGAAACCAGTACATTTCTATTTTGAGTCAACTTAAAGACAAAGATTATTTATTTATATGTTATATTTATCTTCCATAAAATTTAAATATAGTTTTTTATCAATTTCAAACCCAAATTCCTTCTCATTATTCCTTTTCATACTCAATTTTAAATAATGTTATGCTAATAAATTTTTGTATGGGATTCTTCCTTATCAAGTTTTTTATTCATTAACATTCATAGTGTTTTTTCTATATTTCCAGTCTATTTCAATTTATTTTTTCACTTTTTCAATCCACCTTTTTTCAAAGTATCATTTTATCAATGTGATACACCCTTCCTGTCTCATTATTTATTACCTATAATACATGCTGTATATCATTATGAAACCAAAATTGTTTCTTGGAATTTCCCCTATTTCATGAAATATTATAATATTGGGAATTTAAAAACCACATCAATTTTAGTGGGAGTTAACCAAAATTTATAAATATAATATTTATTCTATAATTTATATATATTAAAATCATACTTCCATTTCTTGGGTTAAAAATGAGATTTTTTTCAATCCATTAAGAGCATTTTACACAATGGATTTATCTAAAAATAATTATTTATTTCTACATGTTATTGATGAAATTATTTCTTTTCTATTATATATTTCTCAAATGAATTTACAAATATTAAGAATGTTTCCTGATATAACTTTAATGCATAAATTTTATATTTAATCTCCACAGATGACATGTTTTCGAAACATTGGTGAATAACCTCAGTAATTATAAATTATTACACCTTTGGGATCGACCTTGGTGATATGAATCCATATGGATGGTCCATAGTGATGTAAATACATGGGGTTGGGCCTTATAAATATAACACCTTGGGAATGGACCTTTGTGATATGACACATTGGTTAGGGACCATGGTGATATGAAACCTCGGGTATGGACCTTGGTGATGTAAATAATTGGGGATAGAACATGGTTGTATGAAATCATGGGGATTGTCCTTTTTGAAAGGACACCTTGGAGATAGACCTTGGTGACATGACACCCTTGGGATGGATCTAGGCGATATTAAACATGAGAGATAGAGATTAGTGATATGAATTTTTTGGGATGGACAATGGTGATATGATTATGAATGTCTTATTTTTTTTATAACCACATTTCAATGTTACGATTCATGTTGTTTCGGTTATGATATTCCTCGTATTAATTTTAATGTGCCTTCATTATATAACTATTGTTAACACCCTTTGTGATTCAGTTTTTATTCCCCTGACGGGATTTATGATCACCCTTTCCATTGATTTATGACACCAAGATAAGAGATTCATTGAGATGACTTAAAATTTAATATCAATATAATCTCCAAAAATAATTGAACAATGATATTATTTGTGTATTTTTCTTTTAATATATACCAAATTAGCATGACAGTTAACTTAAAAGATATTCTAAATTGTTAAATTTTGTATCATAATATAGAAATAATTAATATAATTAGTTGTGTCACTATATTAACCAATGGTACATACATTAAATGTGATTGAGTAATTTGACTACTATGTTTCTTTTGAGTCAACTCCTTCAATATTCCTGTTGATCATGGTACATATTTTTATTTTTCCAGATGCCTCCAGGATAATGTCCACATAGGATTTTGAGACAGTTTTAGGATAATTATTGGTTGAGAGATGAGGCCTAAACATATAAACCAATTGATGAGGTGTTATTATTTACAGGATCATAGAGTAATGCATCCACCTATTGATACTCACATGGATTCCCCTATAGTGGTCCAAGAAGATGATCATCTACATATTTATTATTAGATTGCTCCTGAAAGATCAGGCTATGATTCCCATAGTATTAAGAAATTGTTGAGTTATAATGATGAAGGAATATTAGGTTTCAGAGTTATCAATATTTTCATGTAGTGAATTATTGAATCAAGGTGTGGTTCATGTTATTTAACTTGTAAAAGACCCAATCTATTATATGATTTCTTCCAAAATTATTCTTATTATTGGAGTACTAGTTCACTGGTGAGGACTATTCATCAAAATGCATTATGGGTGAATTAATCATATGATAAAGATGACTATCTCATCATAGAGGACTATTTTCTAGTAGTCCCCATGGGTAGCTAAAGTTAATTAGGAGGAGATAAATTGATTTTGCCTCCCTTTTAGGCCCCATATTGATTAGACTGTGGTCATAAAAGATAGTATTATTTTTGGAAACATTTTTAATTTAAGGATACTAATTTTGGCGGTGGAGGATTCGACTTCATGAATGAAATGATGTGAGATGATTCACCCCCACATGTTGTCTTATGATGTAGATTAAATCTATGTGGGTGATTTAGTGGCACCAAAAGTGGAAAAAGCCAAGGCGTGGAATATTGGTTCCTTTTATTATTTTATTTTAGATTTTTAGATGTTACAACAGTCTTAGTAATTACCCATTTGTGGAAAACAAATAAGATAATTGAAAGATAGCCTCATAAAGTGGATTCTCATGACCTAGTAGCCCTAGGGTGATCTGAGGATGGTACCTGAACATCTCTTCTATGGATACAGTTTTAGTAGGGAAAAAAATTACACTATTTCCACAATATATAAAATTTTGATGCCTAAATATTTCTTATGAATTTTTACCTCTTCACTCACATATAAATACTCAAACTAAGGAAGTCTCAATGATCACACTTTGTTTTGGGTGGTGTGACTTGACCCATAGAGGAATGTTCTTACCATAATTTAATTATTTTTTTGGAAATGATGTCATATTATGTTTTTAAAAATTTCATACTCAAATGAAATATTTTTTTCATCATTATAAATAAGTAATATCTTACATTGTAGTATTTACTTGGGTGAAGGTTGATAAATCCATACATCCTAATATTTGGATAGTATAACCCTTGCAGTTTTATCCACTAAGAGAAGGGTATCATCAGACATAATATGTATTTCTAGCAGCTTTTGGTGTTTTTAAGAAAAACAATTTATGAGAGAATGACAATTTTCATTGAGTACAATCACCAAAATCTGGTAAAAATTAGAAAAAAAGTTACATTTTCCAAAGATTGATCTCCTTTTAGAAATTTATAATGGTGAATGAATATTCTGAATGTTTTACCATGTGTTTTGTTAGAATCAATTGATAGTTCATGATATTAATATTCCAAAAATTAGATCGACTCCTATTTTGACAATATGATTCCATGGTGAAACCAATTGGTGGGACGAATGCCCCTAAAGTGTTTATAAAAAATTTAAACTATATCATCCAAACTTTGTTGGGCCAGTTCATGGTTTCCTCAATCGACGAAACTATCATCTACTATTATACTTACATGGTAAGATCTATAATTTACATATTTTTATTCATGATGTTAATTTTTTAGGTAAATTTATATCAATTAACGGTCTTAAAATAGAACCAAAAAATTTCGATTTAGTGCTTCTAGTTGTCCACCCAAGAGAATTGAGAAGGTTCCTATTTTCATTGATTTGAACAAAACCCCTCGGGGATTCCAATCGATTTTTTAAAGATTATGGTCCCTATGTATTCCATGAAATAAATTTGGAATATGATTACTTGGCTTGACTACGTACATAACCATTTAATAGTTTAGTAAGATATTAATCGGTAATTTGTGTTTAGGTTTCTAGAAGTGTTAGTCATGTGTATAGTTTTTTTAATGATTATGAAAATGGTCTCAGATTTATGTTGATAGAGAGGTAGGAAATGGTTTTTTATCAGATAAGGTAATGAACAACCCATGATAATAACTATATAACCCAGGACATGGATTGGTTAGTGGTATAATTAAAAATAAATATAAAGAGATTGTATATTTTGGTTGATTGTTTTTTAGTTTTCTCGAACAACCGAAGTGAAAGGTAAAACTCCAAATAGAAATAAATCAAATGAACTCAAAGGAATTGGTTAGGGTTCTTTTGGGACAATAGATTGTAGCTATTATATACTCTAGGGAGGGTAAATGTGGTCATAGTTAACAATTATGGTAAATCTCAAACTCATTTTTTGTATGTAGTGCTAAAGGAGTTGGCCTTAATGTAGCATACCCTTTTATCAGAGAGGGGTGTAGTATATCACCAATTGATGGTGGTGACTACATCAATACATCATCTTATAAGAGTGGTACAGTTGGGGGACATTTACTGTAATAGTTTTTCAGACTTTATAATATTATGGGATGCACAATATGAGTGTCTTGAAGGTTGGGATCATGTCATCCACTTCCAATAACATAGAGTAGTATTAGTCAGGTTTCATGGGAAATTTTTGAGGGAGTTTTCAACCTCCCTCTTGGTGGTACATTTGGAAGTGTAAAATATGTACATAAAACTCTAGGAGTTGTTTTCAAAGAATTTAATAATGAAAAGTGTCGTGTTTATTTTCTTATAAACACCTTTCCTACCAATGGGAAATGAATCAGTGTCAAAATAAAACAAGTCTTACACAACATCATTAGTTTCTAAAATGAAGTGGGATAGAAAATCAATTGATCTTGAGATGGGTGTTCCACTTACATTAGGGGATAACAATGGTATCTGGGTGATTTTTGAATGACATAAAAAGTCCTCGCACATCAATTAAATATGAGGGTAGGCAATGACATGTTTTTAGGTTATATAGATGCAAGATATCATCAATATTCATAAGTATCCCATAGTGATCTTATCTAAATATTATACCTGGTAAACATCTTAGTTATTGAGAGGTATTCTGGTTGATTCAAAAGCTAATTACTAATGAACATACTGTTTCACCCTCATGGGCGATGACTAATTTTATAAAACTATCTTGTTTTGAATGTAATTGATGGGAGCATGCATTTTGGTATTCGTATCATGTTTTGTGGATCACATTCCATAACGGACGAACTCTTTGGATATTAAATATCACACCATTGACTAGTTGAAACAATTTTAATAATTATAAGAGAATCCCTATAGGACCAACTTATGTTATACTATGGTAGGAAATAGATCTCTTTTTGAGCCAACAATTATTTAGGGAATGTCATTGAATGGTTCTTTTGATCTGTAGGATTTTGAATAAAACCTAGAATGGATATTAATATTATTAAAAAATAGCATCATAGAACATTGGAGTTAGTGAAATGTGATCATTAATTCCTAATATTATACACATATTGTGTATTTTGATGTTTTTATTGCGTTAATAAAATTTTCTCTATAGTTAATCAGCCCTTATATGTTTCAACATTGGAAGGAAATGTTTCTCAAAACCTAGTCATATACACCTTAGTTGGAATGTGTATTATATGTCTTCTATGTGATAAAATGATATAGATAACTGCATTAAGTGTCAGTAAGTATTGATTTAGTTGATATTGAAATTGAGGATGGATTCATATCCTCATAGTACATAGAATCCACTATATATTTTCAAAAGATCAAATGTGTACAGGTCATTCTTCTAGTTTAACTAATTTGCAAGAATGATAGAATTCATGATAGGTCTTGGGATAATGAGTGTCAGATGTAATCCCAATACCTTAATCATCCTTTGTTAATTTTTCTTTGAGATTAAAAAATATATAGTTAGGTACAGTGTAAAAAATAAGATTTTATTAATTAGATACTTTCAATATTAATATTTCAGAATTTGGATCTTTACATTTAGTTGACATTATGATTTGGGTGTCTTAAGACTCTGAAATTGATATATTAGAAATATTAAACATATTAAATAACATCCACTCATATTTCATTAATTACATGTTTTCCTATTGATGAGGACCTCATAGAGAAAATCCATGATCTTATCAATTATTAGGACTTGTTGTTTTCCATAGGGACAAGATATGGAAGGTTGGTATCAAACATTATATGGAATGTAGAGGTTGGAATGTGGGTTAAATAAATTTAATATTAATCTACATTAATTCATCACAATTTTAGCCTTTACCTCTCACATATTTATACATTATTTTGAAAAATATCTCTGATTATCCATATAATATATGTTTGTTTGGGATGTGGAGTATGGGATCCATCAATGGGGATGACCATATCCGAAAATTAGACAAATAAATGATTGATCAATGGGATTCATGAGATTAATAATTAATAACTTGAAACATTAATAATAATTAATATTAGACCCCTTCTTCACTAGATATCAATCCATTATTGAGTTAGGGATCATTATTTTGGGGATTTATTCGAGTTTTATTTGATCATTGAACATGTATAATATGTCTTCTTAATTTTTTTCTATTTTCTTTATAATGTCCAATATTATTATAAATGGAAATTACTTTATTATAATTATGTAACATATTAACATGGAATCCCAAAACAATGAACTATTAAGTACTATGTGACCTTTAAAGATAGTATTGTCACCTCTGTGGTTTTAATTTTGAAAATCTGACATACACGATTGTGATCTGTAAGATGTTTAGAGTTTGATAAAAAACATATTTTTTGGTGAATAGTGACCTTCCCTTATGAATAATAATTTTCACTTTGTGAATATTAATATGAATATTATGATTATTAGATCATCCAAATGAATAGTATCCTCACATGTGAATATATAATAAAAACTTATGCATCTTATAAGTGATAATATGACCATAGTAAAAGTATTATTATTTCATTATGTTATAAATAATTAATTAAAAATAATTATTTAATATACAAAATATACATTTTCCAAAAAGGATTTCATATATTATTAATTTTATGTATTCTTGGATTAAAATAATTTTGTAATACCTATTGTAATTTTTTAAAGCATTTTAAAATCAATTATTGTTTTAAAATCTATATTTTTTTTATAAATAATGATTTTAATTAAATATTAAATTAATAATATATGAATTGTTTTTTAAAAAATGGATTTCATTTTTGGACTGTACATGTCAAAAAATGGTTATGTTCAATTTTTGGGATTTTTCTAAACTACATGAATTTTTTATGTATAGTAAAATACAATAGTTCACCAAAATGCTAAAACCTAAATTTATGCATCATGTTTGAGTCATTGATGATGAAATGGACATTGGTTTGAACTGACATGTGTATATTACTATTTTTTATAACAATAATCATTATAATTTCTATCCTTATAAAAAAATAAAAAACTAATGATTATAATATTATGAAACCCATCTTCACATTCACTAAAAAAACCACTCACACTCCCCTCTTCACATCACTCTTCTCAGGACATGGGGATTCTCTTAATTCTTCCCAAATATCTCCCCAAGCTCCTCCCCACATCCAATAGAACTTGGGTTCCTCAAAAGATCAAAACCTCTCACCTTAAGAGTCTTTCAAGGATGATTGATTCAGGGGGTAAATTCATTTTATCAATTCTTATACATTCATTTCAAGTTCATTTGATTTTGATTCAATCCTTACCTAACCCAACAAAAATGATATGAAAACTCCAGTACATTTTATGTAGTATAATTTTGTAATTATAATTGAATAATTTACTAGAATCTATAATTTACACTTATTTTAAACTAGTAGTAATGACACCATATGAGATGTATGAATTTACCACATTCAGGGATGATAAGTTTTCAATTTCAGTTACAATTTTTATTTATGGTCATGAAACAATTATAAAGGTTGATAAAGTCCATAAAATATGTATTATGTATCATATATGGTTTGGTAGTCCTTTTGACACATTGTTTTGATTTATGTAACAAAATGTGTTAATTATTGTCAAAAACCACCAATTTACATAGAAGATTGTAACTAAAGTATTATATAATTATTCAACTTCAATCTCAGTAACAAAATTAAATTTACATGAATGTAAGATTCTGTATGTTCAATAATAAAATATAAATCCAATTCTAGACAACCACCCTCATCATACATGTGTTTCCAGACATGAATAAGTGAACTGATCATTAAAACTAAGGAAGCAAACGGACATGAACTATGAAATTGAACCTGATAACCCATATAAAATGTCATTAATGCACAAAAAATGGTGTAATGAATCTTTTATATATACAATTGGATCATAAATTGTTAATTAATGATCCTAATTCGATTATTCGGGTTATTAATATCTACTGTAGAACATCATCAAACATAAGGTAAGGGATTCGGTCTATTTTACTAATATTCAAGAATTTACTCTATGTTATTCATTTTTATGATTAATCACAAAAGGTAAGGTAAAATTTCAAACCTTCCCCATACTACTTGTTTGATTTATAATTTATTAGGAATCCTTTTCTATCTCATTAATCCATTTTAAGTACACCTAATACCATACAGATAAACTGAAAGGGATTCTACATGAACCTCCATTGTTCATTCAAGTTTTCATATCATCCTTTTACCAACATGATGTTATCATATATTTTAATGTGAATATTATATTATTTTTGGTAAGAGTTCCCAATTAATTTATCAATGCCCTTTCAATGTGCTCCATCAGGTATATACATGTTTTTATGTGATGCGCTCCTCAATACTTCTTGATAAGATAACCTATTATAATGGAAATTTCTAAATTCCATCCCATGATCATGTACAATATATTATCAATTTTTAAGACACCACTATTTAAATAAAATAAGTATTTTTATTATGAGATCCTTCTTTATTAACTTATTTTTTTACTTAAAATATTATTCCATTGTTAAATTTTTAAAGCTATTTAGTATTTTTCTTCAAAACATACCAAAATGTTTTAATGCTAATATTTCTTAAATAATCATCTTACATGTTGTCACTTCTGTTAGACATCACTTACCATGATTTATTACTATTTTACCTTGTGAATTATTATTAATGTTCTAATTCCTTTCATTCAAGAACACATTTATGATACACAAATTTTTTATGCTTTTATGACATGGTTGTGGTACCCAAATTATTCCATGGGGAACTGTTATGATTATTTAAGATTTATAATGTATTTTTCTTTATATGGAAAACATATTCATGAAATGATAAGATTAGTGGTCCTAGATAGAGGTCAATTTCATGGTGTAATGTTGATTCTCATAAGATGTTTGGTTTGACGGTCTTGGAAGTTAATCTTGGATTGTGCTACAATGTGCGACAACCTTCACGACTAGGCTTGGCTTGTTCTACCATGTGAATCGGTCTTGGATATTAGCCTTGAATCATTATAAAGTTGTGTTTTATATTTCTTCTACATTACTATGACTCCATGTTTGTATTATTCCATGTTTATAATTTATTATTCAATATGTCACATGACTTTTTAAATCATCATGTTAGGCCTTATAACCCATGTGCTAAAGCATTATTCCTATGTTTAGTCCCTTGATGGGATTCTTAGATCATCCCTTTGTTCATGTTATCTCCAGGTTATCCTATGGTGATGTATGAGCCCTATATAAGTTACAGGAAATTAATGATAATTATATAGAGATGTTTTTTAGCCTCATGTTTTTAGTTTTACGCACATGGTATTCAATGACAATAGACATCATGATCCACGGATTATACAATGATGTTCAATTATAATTAAAATCATGTAATGATATGTGTAAAGGGATAATATCTCTATAGTTTTATTTGTGGCATGGTATAGTTATTTTTATAGATTAAGAAAAGGGATCTTTAGTATGAACCATAAAAATAAGACTAAGTATAAGAAAACAACCCTAAATATTGGAAAGTTTAGAGTATATTGTTTATCAAGAAAATACATCCATATGACGATAAAAATAGGTACATTTAGCTCTTTCAGAAATGTATCCATGGGTAAATCCCGATAGAACCACTTTGAGATGGACTCAAATAGGAACTACTGCATGACAACGGGACTTACTGCACTCTTGGTTTGACACTTTGGGGGATATGATTGGGAAAATTCATGAGCTTAGTATAAACCATTATTAAGGGAATAATAAAATTCTATAAGAATATATGATATGATATAGATCAAGGATTATGTAGATTTAAACATATGGAATCACAAATTAAGATATAATTATTCTTTAGGAGTTTATCATCTAATGTTCAGTGTTCCCTTTTTATTCTCAATAGATAAGTATTCAATCCCTCTAATATTTCGTTCTTCTTCTTATTTAATAGAGGGATATTGATGAACACCTGCCAACAATAAATGGGAAATGAAATGTGAATATTTCCAACATGATATGCCTGAGATGATGGGAATGGGTGCTCAAAAAATGATGAAAATAATTTATCAGTTAGATCCTGTTATAAATAATAATTTAAATCATGTGGAAAATCCTCCTACTCCAAGTAAAGAGAAAGTTACCATTAAATCCTTCATGTGTAAAATGCATCCCTTCTTTAGAGGATCTTCCACTCCCCTCCACATGAAACAGTGGTTTAAATCCATTTAAAAGAGATTACCTTTCCTCCAGAACATCAAAGAGGAGAAATTCATACTCATAGTCTATCATTTAGATGGGGTAGCTAATTATTGCTAGACACTGATAATGAATATGAATTCCTAAGAAGAAATGTACTCTCATGATTGGGAGGAATTCAATAAAATGTAATTCAATAAATACTTTCCCTAAACCCTCCATCGCATGATGGAAAATAGAGTTCCATAGACTCATATAGAAGGAAGATGAGTCAATCAGGGTGGATGAGGCAAACATTACAAGGCTTTCATGGTGTGCTTCTGAATTTTTCATTAACACTGAATACAGCGTGGATCTCTTCTTTAGAAAACTAAAGTTGAGTCTACAAAAATTGTGGGCAATTACAGACATCAAAATCTATGAGGAGATTGTCTTTTGTTCCCTTAAGTATGAAATGGAGATCAGAGACTCTTAGAGATATCATGGGACCAACAACAAAAAGAAGAAAATGGAATCTAATGTGGGTTGTTCTGAAAAAATTCCATTCAGTAATGATGCTTGATCATTCCATGGGTAAAACTTCTAGGAAGAAGCATCTTGGGAATAGTCTATAGGGAACGATGAATTGCATAAAATTTGGAATGTTGTGACATCTTGCTAAAAAATATGGATGGTATATGATTTATCCTTCTACTGTGGAAAAAGAAAGGAATGATCAAATCAACAGTCAACATTTACTATAGTGTTACAACTACCAGGATCATGGGAATTATGCGAAAATTTCTATATGCCAATGGTTTTTAGAGGAAATTAACAATAACCCCCAAGGTGAAAAGGTAGGTCTTATGTTATCAGTACTTTTGAGGTGGATTCAGACAAATATGGGGTGACAGGTATGGTAGTTATTAATTCAAGAATAGTGAACATACTATTTTATTCTGTTTCTACACATTCTTTAATATCATGCAATTATAATAAAACTATTTAATCACCACCTCAAAATTTGGAGGACATGTTATCTATGAGAATAGAGAATGAGCCAATTCTTATGTACAAGGATTAAAACTCCACCCCAATATACATTTTTTGACATAACATCCATGAAATCCACTTCAAACATCCTTTAGTGGAGTTTTCCGATACATTTTGCATGGATTTTCTATCTTTATACAAATCAATCATCAACTGTCGAGAAGGGGAGATGACCCTTCACATCCCGAATCATCCTCAATTTGTTTACAATTGTAAGGAGGAAGTTAAATATCAATTAGTTTTATTATCTCAAGTGTGTATAGTTCCGCATTATGAGCTAGATTAACTAGCCCAAATGGCTGAGACAATGGAGAGAATCATACTTGAAGGAATTCCCATCATGAGGGATTACAGTAATGTATTTCTCAAAGAGTTGTCTGGTCTTCCTCTTGACTGAGAGGTTGAGTTCTCAATTGAACATATTCTTGGATCTCTTCCTATATAAATTAAATCTTATAGAATGGCCACTATAGATATAGATAATATAATGAAGTAGTTACACAAGAATCTAAATAAGGGTTTTATACACCTGAGTGCTTCACCGTGGGGTGCGCCTGTCCTTTTTTTCATGAAAACGGATAGTTCAATGCACAAATGCATTGATTATTGTTATCTCAAATAACACCATGATAAAAAAAGTATCCCCTGTCTTGGATAGATTACTAATTCGATCAGCTCTGTGGGACCTGTTATTTCACTAAGGTGGACCTTCGGTTGGGATATCACCAACTAATGGTGAGGAAGGAAGATATTCCCAGGATTGTATTTTGAATGATGTATGGACACTATGTGTTCATTTTAATGCCCATAAGATTCTCTAATGCTCGATAAATGTTCATTAATTATATGAACCAAGTCTATAGAGATTACCTCGACAAATTTATGGTAGTTTTTATCAACAATATTCTTATATAATCCAAGATAAAGGAGGAACGTGAGGATCATGTGAATACCATGTTTAAGACATTACATTGGGAGAAGGTGTATGCAATGTACATTCAACATTTGTTCTATATGGAGGATGTTCCATTCATGGGGAATGTAATCACTAGAAAAGGGATATCTGTAGACCCTTCCCAGACCAAGGCGATTGAAGAGTGGAATATGCCAACATCTTCAGTTGATATACATAGCATTAATGGTTGAGTGGATTATTATCAACAATTTGTGATGCTTTTCGAACAAAATGAGAAAGCTGAAAAGGAAGGCAGTGAACTTTTCCAAGGCTCAAGATAGTGAAGACTAATTTAAGGAGTTGAATAAGTGGCTTATTACTGTTCCAGTACATAAAATCCCGTCATGTAGAGATGTATTTGTTGTGAAAAATGAATCTTCATAGAAGGTATTAGGTTTTGTGTTGATGAAAAAAGTTAAATTGATTTCCTATGCCTCATAAAAGATGAAAAATCCAGGAGTAAAACTCTCTTATGCATGATCTAGAGTTTGTGGCTATGATATTTTTGATAAAAATATTTCCTCATTATCTCTATGAGAAGAAGTGTGGGAATATACTGATCACAAGGGTCCTAGATATATATTCACACAAATATACCATAATATGCACTACTAAATATTGATAGAGCTCATCTAGGATTATGACTTCTCAATGAACTACCACCTCGGTAAGGAAAATATGGTGGAAGATGCTATAAGTAGAAAGGATACTATATATTTTTCAATGATGAAAACTGAAAAGGATAAAATATTTATGGATTTTTTGATGATGGGCATGAGGATCTTATGGGAGGAACATCATCAACCCTTTCTCAAATGATCGCTCAACCATCCCTCGGGGAGAAAAATTGGTGCTAATAGAAAAGTTGGGGAAATTTTGAAAAGGGTATAAGTTGTTAGAAATGGAAAATCTTTAGAGTTTATGATTGCAGAGGAATGATTTTTAAGATTTGGGTAACAATTAAGTGTAGCATCTGATACATAGATAAAGAAAGAGCTTCTGAATGACACAGATAGCAAGAAATTTAATATCCACTCAGGGAGAAGAAAGATGTATCGAGAAATATGTGAGAACTTTTTTTGGGGAAATATAAAGAAGGATATTTCTGAGTATATATCAAATGTCATGGAATGTCAAGAAGTGAAGTATGAAAGTTATAATTCAAAAGGGAGGATACAACCACTACACATACAATCATTGAAGTGGGAGAACATCCCCATGGACTTCATCACTAGACTACCAAGGACATATAGAGTTAAAAAATCTATATGGGTCACTGTAGATCATCTTACAAAGATATATCACATTATAGAAATTCAATAATACTTCTTATGATATCAACATTCATGGATATATATCAGAGAAGGGGTAATGCTACATGGGTTACCACTATATATTTTATCCGATAGATATCCTTAATTCACTACGATGTTCTGAAAAAGACTCTAGCATGCTCATAGAAATAAGTATAACTTCATAATGGCCTATCATCCTCAAATTGATGGCCAATCGAACAGAACTATTTATAAACTAGAAGATATGTTGAGAGAATGTTCTATGGAATTCAATGCAGGATTGGAACAACATCTTTCACTTCATGAATTCTCCTACAATATCATTTTCTGGTAGAGAATATGAATTCCACCATTTGAATCCCTTTGTGGGAAAATGTGAAAAACACTAGCATGTTGGGATGAAGTCAGTGAGTGTAAGCTTTCAGGACCTCAAATAGTTGAAAAAATTGTTGAGAAGATGGAAACCATTCAGTAGCACATCAAGACGGCCAAATGTCTTCAAAAACGTTATGTAGACAATCATCGATGATACCTAGTATTGAAAGATGAAGACATGGTATTTATCTACACAACTCTATGAAAGAAGGTTATTATGTTTTGGAATAATGTAAAGCTTACTCATAGGTACGTCATCCCCATTGTGATTCTTTATCACACCAAGGCTATACCCTATAGACTAGCACATCCACCATCCATGTCCAATGTACACTATGTTTTTCATGTAACACTCTTATGTAAGTACATACCAGACACATCGCATGTACTCTATTTAATGTACGTATAGTTAGATAGTGATCATTATTATGAAGAGAAACTAGTGAAGATCTTCGATCGTACATATAAAGTTATATATAAAAAGACTACTCAGCTGGTCAGTGTATTGTGGTGGAACCAAAAGTACAAGGAGGCAACATGGGAACTGGAGGAGGAAATGAAGGAAAAGTACTTCCACCTATTTTTGGTTTAATGATATTTTAGGGAGAAATTTCATAAGTTGGAATAATGTAATGACACAATGTTTTATCAATGGATATTCTGTTCTTATAATAATATCATATAAACACTTCAACTCACCTCACAATTAACTACTATGTACTATGTGACATTTAAGCATAATATTTTCACCACTATGGTTTGAAATTCGATAATATGACATACACGGTTGTGATGAGTATGAATTTTGGAGTTCCATAAGAAAAACTATTTTTTTTTTGAATATTATCCTACCCTTATGAATAGTAATGTTACCCTCATAAATAGTAATATGACCCGTATTAGTTGTATATATTCCAATAGAATAGTAGACTAACCGATGAATATATAAATACATCCTATGCATCTAATAATTAATAATATGACCCTAGTAAAAGTATTTTTATTTTTTTAAGTCACAACTAATTAATTACAATTAATTAAATAATTTTAAAGAAAATATATCTTCCTAAAACGGGTTCATAAATTAATAATTTTATGTCGTCTTATTTTAAGATAATTTTATATAAATTATGTAATTTCCAAAAGCACTACAAAATCATTTATAGTTTTAAAATCTATACATTTTGTGTAAAATTCTGATTTTAATGAAAAATTAAATTAACAATTTTTAGAAAAAAAATTTGGAAATTTTTTTTAATCTATACCTCATAAAATGTTAAGGGTGAATTTTTTGGAATTTTAAAAATTACATGAATTTTTTATTAATATTAAAATATGATAATTCAAAAAAAATTAAACCTGAATTTTGGCATCTTTATTGAGTCATGGATGATATAAAGGGCTATTGGTTAGAACTAACAAATCATATAACTGTTTTCAGTCACAAGAATTATTACGAATTCATGTATTATTGAATAATAACAAAGTGATTGTTAAAATATTTTGATAACCCTTATCCCCTCCACTATAAAAACAACACACAATCTCCTCTTCTATTCAACCATATAAATCCCTTTATTGTCCTTAATTAATTCTAAATCAATACCAATGACCCTCCACCACATCCAACTGACCTTCGTCTCCTCAAAAGACCAAATCCTCTCTCATGGGGAGGCTCTCACAGAATATTGAATCAAGAGGTAAATTCGTCTTATTCATTCATTTACTTTTGTTTTCAAGTTAATTTGTTGTATTTTTTATCATAACCTCTCCCCCTCTAAATGTTATGAAAACTCCACTTCATACATGTAGTATAATGTTTTTCTGATAATATATTAATTTATTATCATCTCCCCATTATTCTTCTTCTATAATAGTAGTAAAGACACCTTTGGAGGTGTTTTAATTTACCAAATTCAAGGACAATTGGTTTTCAATTTCCTTTTTCATCTTCAATTATATTCATAAAACCTTTTTCATTATTGAACCAGACCATAAAAAATTTATTATGCCTCATCTATGTTTATGGATTCATATTTACACATGGTTTTTATTAATAAAAAAAATGTGTTCATTGGGGTCAAAAACCGCCAACTAACCCAAAAGGTTGTGTCTAATGTTTTATATGTTGATTCAACTTCACTCAAAGAAACTGAATTAAATTTAAAACCATGTAACATTCAGGATGTTCAATAATAATATTTATCTCCAATTCTAGATAACCACTCTCATCATACATAGTTGTCCGGACATGAATAACATTATCGATCTATTATACCACGGATGAAAAGGGACCCTCAAAATGAATATGAACCTCATAACCAATCAAAAAGGTAAATAATGAACATAAAATGGTTATTATATATCATTTAAATATATAATAGGTTCTAGAAATACTAATTATTAAACCAAATTTTATTATTCAGGTCATTAATATCAGGTTGATAACACCATCAGACTTAAGGTAAGGGATCCTTTCTATTTCAATATAATTAAAGAATATCTTTTATGGTAATCCCATTTTATGTGTAATCCATAATGATATAGTATGATTTATCACCTCTCACATACATTCCTCATGATGTATACGTTATGAGAAACCGATTTCACTCTCATTAGTCCCTCTTAAGTATACCCAATACCATGTCGATAATCCATAAGGGATTCTACCCGAAGCGTGTTTGATCTTTTAGGTTGTCATATCTTCCTTTTTCCAAAATAAAGATATCATATATTTTTATGTACATATTATAAATTCTTTTTTCGTGTTCCCAATTCATTTATCAAGACCCTTTCTTCATGCCCTTTTAAGGATATGGATGTTTTTATGTGATTCCCTCCTTAATACTTTTTATAAGAAAACATGTTTTAAGAGAACATTATGAATTCCTACCCAACATAATGTACACAACATTATCTATTTTTAAGCCATAATTGTTTCATAAAATTAGTATATTTATTATGAAAACCTTCTTGACACGTGTTATGTAAAAGATTATTCGATTTTATATTTTAAAATCAATAAAGTATTTTTCTTAAAACCCTACAAAAAATGTAATAATGAAAATTTTTCATAAATAATATTCATACAATTATTAACTTATATTTGATATCAATTACCATGATTTATTCATTTTTTACCTGGTGAATTTCCAGGATTGTTCTAATTCCATTTTTCCTGGCCATTTTTATGATACATCCATTCATTATGCCTCCTGACGTGGTTGTGGAACCCAACACTTCCAATTGGTAACCATTATATTTATGTAAGATTTATTTTGTAGGATTTTTTATGTGGAAAAAATATTCATAAATAGTTAATATGGGTGTTCCCAGATAGTGATCCAATATATTGGGTAATGTTTAGTCTCATCAGACATTATGCGTGATGGTCTTGGAAGGTAGCCTTGGTGTTTGATACCATGTGTGTTGAGCTTTGCAGTTACCCTTGGTGTGTGAATCCTTGTGAAACAGTGTATGCAGTTAACCTTGAATCTCACTGAAATCATTTTTTATGTTTCTTCCAAATTACTATGAATCAATGTTTTTTTGATTCCATGTTTATATGTTATAATTCTACATGTTACATGACTTTTTATGTCATCATGTTATCTCTTGTAACCCATGTGCTAAATATTTATTCCTAACTACTGGGATTTTTAACTCATCACATTCTTCTTGTTATCCCTAGGTTATCATATAAATATGTATGAGCACAATGTAAGATAGAGGCTATTTTTTATGATTAAATAAATATTTTTTAGTCTCTTGTTTTTATATTTATATATCTTGTCTTCAAAGACATTAGATGTAACGACCCAATGTTTTCAATGGAAATTCCCTTCTTATTAATATGCCATAAAATCATATAATAATGAACTACTAAGCGATAAGTGACCTTTAAACATAAGTTTTTCACATTCTGTGTTTGGAATTTTGAAAATATGACGTACACGGTTGTGTTCAATATGTTTTTTGTTTTCTGATAAGATAAACCTAATTTATTGGGGAATTGTAACCAAACCTAATGAATAGAATCATTCCCTTATGAGTATTGATATACCCTATGAATAGTAACCTCTCCTATGATAGTATATAACTAATATTCATGTTGTTAGTACAATATTCCTATGTTTTAGAATGAGTTAATACATGTTTTTAAATCTGGGGTTTTATAATAAATATTAATTTCAATTAAATATTAAAATAATCATATTTAGAAAATTATATTTCCAAAATAGAATTCATTTATGGATTCTATTCATCGAAAAATGGTTACGGTGAATTTTTGAGATTTTTAGAAATACTTTTATTTTTGAGGAATATTAAAATACGGTAATTTACCGAATATATACATTATAGGCTAAATATACTATTACTACCATCATGGTAGATGTCACCACCCATGGTTTGAATTAAAATGACCCATTTACTATTCATGGTCATGTAATACTTAATATTCCTTATATTGTGAATAAATAATAAATTGGGGATTATAATATCATTAAATCCCCCCGCTCCTCCACAATAAAAAACAACATTCACTCCCTCTTCTAACTAGTCCTCTCATGATACAAGACGTATCTAAATTCTTCCCAAATCTCTCCCCATGGTCCTCCACAAGTTAAAAATCTCTCAGCCTCCTCAAAAATCCAAAACCTCTCCCCTTATGAGGTTCTCAAAAGGGGGAAGTCTCAAGAGGTAAATTCCTCTTCCCAAATCACTTCTTTTCTTTTATGTTAATTAATTTTTAATTATTTTCATCACCTCCCTTCACCATAATAGTCTGATTAATCAAGTAGCATACATGTATAGGAATTTTTCCATGCTATTGGTAAATTTCGTTATCTTTTCCCCCACCCTTTTATTTGAATGAAATGAAAGCACTTCTTTAGATTTGATAATTTAGCACATTAAAGGACAAAAGTTTATCAATTTCTATTATTATCATTAATTATGGTCATGAAACCATTTCTATTATAGTCAAACTAGATTATTATATATGTAATATATATCCTATTTTTTGTTCTGTAATCCTTTGGAACAAAAGGAATTATGTTATAAATCAAAACACATTTTATGTAATCAAACCCATCGAATAAAAAAAATAGTTATCACTAAGGTTATATATGTAATAATTCAACATCACTCTATGTAACCTAATTAAAACTAAAACCATGAAATCTCCAGGATATGAACTAAATAATATAGCCTCAATTATGGACAAACAATTTTATCTTACATATAATCCAAACTTGAATATAAGTCAAGAGATCTTTTAAATCCAAGTAAACAAACGAGCCCGAACAATGAAATTTAACCATGTAACTAATAAAAAATGATTTTAATGAACTATAAAGGGTAAAAATAAATAAATTTAATATATAAGAGGTTCTGGAATTATTAATTAATAAGACTAATTTTTTTATTCAGGTCATTAATAACAAGTGGAGAACACCAAAAGATTTAAGGCAAGGGGTCCTCCCCTTTTCAATATTAATCATGATTGTTCTCAATACTATGTTTTTTTGTGTATCAAAAAGTGATTGGGTATGTTTATACACATTACCCATTCTTCCCTATTTTTTTATAAGTGATGAGAAACCCCTTCTCTCTCTTATCAAGTCCTCTTACGTACACCTGACACCGTGCCGATAAAATCGTAATGAATTCTACCCAAACCATCTTAATTCTTTCGGGTTGCCTTATATTTCATTAAAAATGGTGTTATAATATCTATTTATGTGAATCTTAAGAATTCTAGATAGTTTTAAAATATTATTCAAATCAACATCCTTTCATCACATTCTTTTGGGGATATATATGTTTTTTAATGATTCCCTCCTTAGAACTTTCTGATAAGCAGACATGTTTTAAGGGGACATCACAAGTTCTTAGCCAAATTTCACGTTCACTCTATCTAGTGTTTTAAGACACCATTGTCCTTATATATTCAGTAGTTTTATTATGAAATCCTTCTTGGTACAATTCCGGTTTTATATAAATGAATGTCCTCTTTTCTATTTGAAAATCTCTAGAGTGTTTTCATTAAAACCGCACAAAAATGGTTTAATTCTAATGTTTCTAAAATACATTTATAATACATTGTAACATCTATTTGACACCACATACCATGTTATGTTCCTATTTTATCATTTTAATGTCCGTTTATTTTCTGATCATTTCATTCATGGACACTTTCATGATACAACCATTGGATATGTTTTATGTCATGAAAGTGGTATATAATTCATTCCTTGGGTACCCTTATGTTTGGGTATGGTTGATTATATATGATTGTATATTTGGTAAGAATATTTATGTTGCAATAATATTCATGAAAATTTTAATGGGTGCGCCCAAATAGTTCTTAAATGCATTGGGTAAGGATAAGTCTCAAGAGATGCGATATGAAACGGGATTGGCGGTTAGCCTTGACCCGTACCAAAATGGGAAACAGGATTGGCAGTTAGCCGTGACCCATAATAAATATATGATTTATGATTCTTACACATTTATATGACTCCATTTTTATATTATCCCATTCTTCTATTAAATGAATTTATAAGTTTCATGCATTGGATATCATTATGGAATGCCTCTTAACTCATGTTCTTGAGATGTATCCTTATGTTCATTCCCTTACTGGGCATTTTCAGCGCATCCATTTATTCAGGTGTTCCGTAGGGTACACAATGCCGATGTAAGGGCTAAAAGGAAGTCAGGGGCTAATTATAGATATTAAATAAAAAAGGGTTTTTTAGCCTCATGTTTTATGTTATATGTACCTAGTCTTCCAAGACACTAGACATAACGATCCTTGGCTTGTTCTCTTATGATTTATTATTCACAAAATATTGAAATGTTATATGTAAAAGGCTCGGGTCTCTACAGTTTGTATCATTGGATGGTCTAGTGATTTTTCTAAAGTAGGAATAGAGCATGTTAGTTAAAACCTTAAGGATAATACTATGTTTAATGAAAGGGTATTAAATTTTGGTGAGTATAGAGTAAGTGTTTTCTCACGAAAATACATCCCTATCTGGATACGAGCGGGTAGATGAGGCTCTGGCACATATGTATATGGGTTTGAAACCCGAAAACACAGCTTTGATCTAGACTCAAATGAGAACTAGTGCATGACAATGGGACTTGCTTCACTCTTGGTTATGACACTCTTGGGGGATATTCTATGGTAGATTCATGAGCATAGTATAAACCATAATTATGGGACCAAAACCCCCCTAAGAATATAAGTTAAGAAATAGATCGAGTATAACCTAGATATAATCCTAAGGAATCACAATTTAGTATATAATTCTTCTTTATAATTTTATCCTTTAATGTTCATAGTTTCTTTTTTTATTCTCAATAGATAAGTATTCAAGACCTCTAATAAATGTTCATTTTATTAGTTAATGGTTGGTAATAGAATAACACATTCTAACAACCAATGTGATAGGAAATGTGATGATTTCCCTAATGACATGCCTGATGTGACAGATGTGGGTGCTCATAACTAAATTGTAGTACTTTCCCAGCTTGCTCGAGTTATGAATAATAACTTGAATCAGGTGGAACGTCCCCCTCCTCCAAGGAAAGAGAATGTTGTCGTTGAATCCTTCCTGCGGCAAAGGCCTCCGATGTTTAGAAGGTCTTCTGAACCCCTCCTCACAGAGCAATGGATTATCTCCATTGAAAATATTTTATCTATCCTCCAGTGCTCAGAAGAATTGAAAGTTGTACTGGAAGTATATCGTTTTTATGGGGAAGCTGATCAGTGGTGGACACTGATCAAGAATACGAATTCCCAAGAGAAAATTGATTCTATAGAATGGGAGGAATTCAAGAGGATGTTTTTCAAAAAATATTTTCCTTAAACCCTCCATCTCAAGATAGAAAGAGAGTTCCATGGACTCAAGAAGAAGAAAGATGAGTCTATCGGGACATATGAAACAAACTTTAGAAGGACTTCAAGGTACAACTATGTCTTTTTCATGAACACCGAAAGCAAGGTGGATCACATCTTTAGCATAAAAAATCCGAGTCTACGAAATGTGTTGGCAATTCGAGACTTCGACAACTATGAAGAGATTTTTCGTTGTTCCCTCATGGTTGAAATGGATATGGGAGACTCTCAGTGATCTCATAGGCATAGTGACAAGAAGTGGAAAATGGCGAACAACATTGGTGGTTCATCAAAAAAATCCCATGATGGAAAAAAGTTGATCTTTATACTTTGCAAATTTATTTGGAAGAAGCAACTTGGTGACTCTCTCAAGGTAACTGAGAATTTCTTCAAATGTGGAGTGTTTGGTCATCTGGCCAAGAACTGCTAAAGGGATATGGAAAATCCAGCTAATGTTGAAGAATAAAGTAAGGTTCAGATCAACACTCAACCTGTAGTGTAGTTTCATAACTGCAAGGAGCTTGGGAATTATGCGAACAATTTCCCTAAGCCGAGGGTTGTCGGAGGCAATCAACAACAATCTTCAAGGAAACAAGGAAGATATTATGTTATCACTACTGCTAATATGGATATGGAGAATGATGTGGTGATGGATATTCTAGTTATTCATTCAAGAATATAAAACATAATATTTGATTATGGTTCTACACATTATTTCATATCGTGCATGTTTAGTAGAACTATTCAAATACCACCTCAAAATTTGGAGGAAAGGTTATCTATGAGAACAACGAATGGGGAAATCATTGCATCCATGGTTTATAACTCCTCCTCGGTTATAGTTTGTGGATTGAAACTCCCTGAAAATCTTTTCATACTTCCATTAGTGGAGTTTGACACTATCATAGGCATGGATTGGATGACTTTATACAAAGCCAATATCGAATGTCGGGAAAGGGAGATCAATCTTCACATCCCGAAGCATCCTCATATTCTTATCAAGTGCAAGGAGGATGATGAATCTATTTTCGAATAAACGTCTCAAGTGTGTATATTTCTTCTTTATGAGAATGCATATCAAGATCAATTGATTGAGACGAAGGAGAGAATCATTCGTGAAGTCATGCCCATCGTGAGGGAATACACTGATGTCCCTGAAGAGTTTCATGGTCTTCCTCCTGACTGAGAGGTTGAGTTCTCAATTGAACTTATCCCAGGATCCCTACCAATCACAATGAAACCTTATAGAATGGCCACCATAGAGTTAGAAGTGCTGAAGAAGCAGTTACAGGATAATATGGAGAAGGGTTTTATACACCCATGTGCTTCACTGTGGGGTGCTCTAGTCCTCATCATCAAGAAGAGGGATGGATCAATGCGCCTCTGAATTGATTATCGTGAGCTCAATAAAATCACTATAATGAACAAGTATCCCCTTCCACATATAGATGAATTGTTCAATCAGCTTTGTGGGGCCAGTTATTTCTCTAATGTTGACCTTCGGTCGGGATACCACCAACTAAAGGAGAGGAAGGAATATATTGCCAAGACAGCCTTTCGAATGACGTATGATCATTATTAGTTCGTAGTGATGCACTTCGGACTCACTAATGATCCATCAAATTTCATGGATTTAATGAATAGAGTTTTTAGAGATTACCTCGACAAATTTGTGGAGGTCTTTTTTGATGATATTCTGATATACTCGAAGAGTAAGGAGGAACTTGGGGAGAATTTTTAAAATGTGTTAAATACTTTGCGAAGGGAGATTTTTTATGAAAATTAAGTCAATTTGAGTTCTAAATGGAGGAACTATCTTTCATGGGGCATGTTATGACCAAGAAAGGGATATCTGTGGACCCTTCTCAGACAAAGGTAATTGAAGAGTGGCAGAGGCCATCTTCTGTAATGGAGATTCACAGCTTTTTAGGTCTAGTTGGGTATTATTAATGATTCATGAAGAAATTTTCACGATATTCAAACACAATGACCAAGAATACATGGAAGGGAGTAAAGATCATCTGGAAAGAGGAATTTGAAGACTATTTCAAAGAGTTTAATAATAGGCTTATCACTACACCGGTACTCACACTCACTTCAAGTGGAGAACTATTTGTGGTGTGTATGATGCTTCTAAGAAAATCTTAGGTTGTGTGCTAATGAAAAATGATAAATTGATAGACTATGCATCAAGGCAGGTGAAAATCCATGAGCAAAACTATCCGACGTTTGATTTGGAGTTGGAAACTGTGGTCTTTGCGTTGAAAATCTACCGGTATTATCTCTATGGGAAAATATGTGAGATATATATTGACCATAAGAGTCTCAAATATATATTCACACATAAAGATCATAATATGCGCCAGTGAATATGGATAGAGATCATCAAGGATTATGAATTCTTCGTCCACTACAATCCCGGTAAGGAATTCAAGGTGGAAGATGCTCTAAGTAGAAAGGATCCTGCTTCTTTATCAATGAGGAGAGTTGAAAAAGATCAGATCTTATTAGATTTAAAAAGGTTGGGCATGGGAATAATTAAGGTAGGAACATCATCAATCCATTCTCAAATGATTTCTCAACCATCCCTCTCGGAGAAAATAAAGGATTCTCAAAAAAAGGTTGTGGAATTTCAGAAAAGGTTGGATGTTGTTATGAATGGGAAATTCTATGATTTTAAAATTGATAATGAAGGAGTTGTAAGATTTGGGACATGATTAGGTGTACCATCTGATCTAGAGATAAAGAAGGATATATTGAATGATGCACATAGCTCGACCTTCTATATCCATCATAGGAGTAACAAAATGTACTGTGATCTCTGAGAACACTTCTAGTGGGATAACATGAAGTTGAATATTGTGAAATATATATCATGGTGCTTGGTATGTCAGCATGTTAAATATGAGTGACAAAAGTCCAAAGGTATGATGCAACCATTGCCTATACCCATGTGGAAATGGAAAAATGTTACTATGGACGTTGTCACGGGTCTCCAGAAGATGTCAACGGGAAATATTGTGATATGGGTTGTGGTTGAGCAACTCACCAATACATACCACACCATATCAATTCGGGAAGATCTCTAGATTGAACAACTGGAAAAGATATATGTGAAGAATCTGGTGATACTGTATGGTGTTCCACTCTCAATTGTCTCTGACCATGATCCTAGGTTCACAACTAAATTTTGGAGGATCGTACAACAATCTTTGAGTACCGAATTAAATTTAACATGGAGTATCACCCCCAAACCGATGGACAATCTGAAATAACTATTCAGATGCTTGAATATATGCTTAGAGCGTGCTCTCTAGAATTAAAAGGCGGATGGGTCAACATCTCCCATTGGTTGAGTTCTCATACAACAATAGATTCCACTCAAGTATTCAGATGGCTTCATATGAAACTCTATATTGAAAGCAATGCATAATTACATCATGTTGGGATGAATATGGAGAAAGAAATCTACATGGACCCGATCTTGTTCCAGAGATGACATACAAGGTTCAATTTATCCAAAAACAGATCAAAGCTGCTCAAAGTCAGCAAAAGAGCTATGATGAGAAACATCGAAGGGACATGGAGTTTGATGTTGGAGATAAATTCTTCCTTTGAATATCTCCATGGAAGAGAGTCATGGGATTTGGGAAGAAAGGGAAGCTAGGCCCAAGTTATATTGTCCCTTTTGAGATCCTTGACGGCATTGGAGCAGTGGCCTATCGGCTTGCACTTCCACATAATATGGCTCGGGTTCATGATGTTTTCCACGTATCACTCTTGAGGAAGTTCATACCTGATCCCTCACATGTACTAAACTCAGAGGTGGTGTAGCGGGAAGATAATCTCTCTTATGAGGAGCAGCCAGTAAAGATTATGGATCGGAGAGATAAGGTTATACGCAACAAGACAACCCATCTTTTAAAAGTGTTTTTGAGGAACCATGTGTCTGAGGATGAAACAAGTTAAATGTAGGAAGCATTGAAGGAAAAGTACCCACATATGTTTTTGGCCTAAAATGTTAAATAAAATTTCGAGGGCGAAATTTCTTAAGGGGGGAAGAATGTAATGACCCAGTGTTTTTAATGGAAATTACCTTCTTATAAATATTCCATAAAATCACATAATAATGAACTACTAAGTGATAAGTGACCTTTATACATAATTTTGTTACTTCTGTGTTTGTAATTTTGAAAATCTAACATACACAGTTGTGTTCATGATTTTTTTTGGAGTCAAATCAGAAATACATAATTTTTGTGAATAGTAACCTACCCTAATGAATAGTAACATACCCTTATGACTAGTGATATACCCTAATGAATAGTAAACTCTCATATGATAGTATAAAAATAATACTCAATTTGGAAGTACAATATACCTATGTTTTAGAGTGAGTTAATGCATGTTTTTAAATCCCTTTTTTGATAATAAATTATGATTTTAATTAAATATTTAAATAATCATATTTAGAAAATTATTTTTGAAAAATCGACATTATTTGTGGATCCTAAATGTCATAAAATGGTTAGGGTGTGTTTTTTAGATTTTTCTGAAATACTTGAATTTTTATGAATAGTAATATATGGTAATTTACCATATATATAAATTATGAGATAAATAAACTATTCCTAGAAAAATGGATGATTTCACCCCCCAAGGATCGTATTCACATGACCCATTTACTATTATTGGTCATGTAATACTTACTATTCTTTGTATTGTGAAGAAATAATTAATTAGGGATTATAATATCATTAAATCCCTCCTCTCCTCCACTATGAAAACCCCCTTCACTCCCTCTTTTGTACACTCCTCTCAAGCTCCAAAACATCATTATATTCTGCCAGAATCTAGCCCCAAGGTCCTCCCACACGTCCAAGAGCTCTCATCCTCCTAAAAATACCAAAACCTCTCCCCTTAAGATTTTTTCAAAGGAGGAGGTCTCAATAGGTAATTTCCTTTCCCAAATTTATTCTTTTCTTTTATGATTTTTATTTTTAATTTATTTCCTCACCCCCTTAACCATAATAGTATGATAAGTCAATTCGAATACATGTACAGGAATGTCTTCATGCTAGTGTAAAATTTCATTATCTTCTTTCCCCACCCTTTTATTTGAATGAAAAGAAAGCATCGTTTGAGATGTGCTAATTTAGCACATTCAAGGATAACAGTTTATCAATTTATATTATTATCTTTAATTTTGGTCATAAAACCATTTGTGTTATGGTTGAAACAGATTATTATATATTTAATATGTATCCTTTTTTTCTATAATCCTTTGGTACAAATAGAATTAATTTATAAATCAAAAAATATTTTTTGTAATCAAACCCACCAAATAACATTAAGGGTTATAACTAGGGTTATATATGTAATAATTCATCATCACTGTAAGTAACCTAATTAAAACAAAAACCATGTAATATAATGTATATGAACTAATGAATATAACTTTAATTCTGGACATCCACTTTCATCTTTCATATAATCCAAACTTGAATATAAGTGAACCGATCTTTTAAAGCCAATTAAACAAACGAGCCCAAACAATGAAATTGAACATTATAACTAGTAAAAAGGATTTGAATTAACTAAAAATGTTTATCATAAATAAATTGAATATAGAAGAGTTTCTGTACTTATTAATTTATAAGACTAATTTGTTTATTCAGGTCATTAATAACAAGTGGAGAACACCAACAGATTTAAGGTAAGGGATCCTCCTGGTTTAACCTCTAATCAAGATTGTTCTCTATGATATGTATTTTTTTGTAATAACAAGTGATGGGGTATGTTTATACACCTTACCCATACTTCCCTTATGTTTTATAAGTTATTATAATCCCCTTGTCTCTCTTATAAAGTCCTCTTAGGTACACCTGACACCATGCCGTTAAAATCGTAACAATTTCTACCGAAAGATTCTTCATTTTTTCGGGTTGACTTATCGTTATTTAAAAATGGTGTTATCATATCTATTTATTTGAATATTATTAATTATGGATAGTTTTAAAATATTCTAATATCCAGACCCTTTCATCACTTTCTTTCAGGGATATACATGTTTGTGAATGATTCCCTCCATAGAACTTTCCGATAAGCAAACTTGTTTTAAGGGGACTTCCAAAAATTTTACCCAAATTTCATGTTAACTCTATCCTATGTTTTAAGACACCATTGTCCTTATAAAATAAGTATATTTATTATTAAAACCTTCTTGGTTCAATTCTAGTTTTATATAAAGGAATGTCCTCTTTTCTATTTGAAAAGCTCTAGAGTGTTTTCCTTAAAACCACACAAAAATGTTTTAATGCTAATGTTTCTTTAATACGTTTATAATATGTTGTATCTTATATTTGGCACCACTTACCATGTTATATTCCTATTTTATCCTATTAATTTCCATGTATGTTCTAATCCTTTCCTCCATGGACACTTTCCTGATACACCCATTGGATATGTTTTATGTCATGACTGTGGTACCCAATTCTTTCCATGTGTACCCTTATGTTTGCGTATGGTTGATTATGTATGATTGTATATGTGGTAAGAATATTTATCTGGCATGAATATTCATGAAAAAGTTGACATGGGTGCACCCAGATAGTGCTCTGATGCATTGGTTAAAGATAAGTCTCATGAGATGTGGTGTGAAATGGGATTGGCGGTTAGCCTTGACCCGTACCAAAATGGGAAACGGGATTGGTAGTTATCCTTGACCCATACTAAAGACATGATTTATGATTCTACCATATTTATATGATTCCATATTTATATGATCCTATTCTTATATTAAATGATTTCATATTTTTCATGCTTTGGATATCATTATGGCATGCCTCTTAACTCATGTGCTTGAGATGTATCCTTATGTTCATTCACTTACTGGGCATTTTTAGAACATCCCTTTATTCATGTGTTCCCCAGGGTACACTATTCAGATGTAAGGGCTCAAAGGAAGTTAGGATCTTATTATAGAGATTAAATAAATAAGTGTTTTTAGCCTTACGTTTTATGTTATATTTACCTTGTCTTCCAAGACACTAGAATTAATGTTCCTTGTCTTGTACTATGATGATTAATTATGCTTAAATAATGAAATTTAATATGTAAAAGGCTTGGGTCACTATATTAGACATCAGGTTTTTCGGCTTGTACTCTGATTTCTAATTATGCATATAATCATGTTATATTATGTGTTAAATTCTAGGGTCTCTATATTCTTCAAGTGATCTAGGGTTTCAAATTAGTGTCCTTAATCTCTATCATTTTGAAATCATCATGCCTACTAATTTCCATTTTTTAGTTTCAGTATATATGATCATGGGTCTGGATCACATCATCCCAGGAAAATTCTGGCCACATTTTAAATCATCTCACCTCATTCCTCACATTATTCATTATTGAACATTGTTTTCAGAAATTTGACATTACATATATTTTTTGATCGTGATAACAAATAAAAATGTTTGATTGGATGATGAACAACCATATGATTACGAGTTTGTAGATGGATCATGTTAGTGAAATTTTTTTGGGTGATTCTTTTATGTATCAAAACCATATTTAGGAAACAAGAGGCAGAATGAATTATGTTTCGGTATCCAAAATCATACTTTCATGGAATTATAGGATGGTGTGAGATGTTTATATATGAAAAAACTGAATTTTAGTGATTAATGATATATGAAAATGTCATGGATGGTGGATTTCCTTATAATCATATTGTGCGGTGTTTTGGGATGATGTCGACATATGTTTACCCAAATAACGGTAGTCTAAAATCCATTTATTTATATATTGGAAGATAATTCAAATTTGAAATATGATTTTTGTTAGATTTCATTAATAAAAAATTAAGAGGAGTTACTAGAAGTATGAATTTAGACCATGGGTTTCTATAAAATCAATAAATAAATTTTGTGTACTTAATAAGAACACAGATAATGAATACATACTCTAAGGATGCTTGGGTCTCATATGCTATAAATATAACCCATGGATGACCAAAATTCCATATTTATTTGGCTGGTTAGCTCGTATATATAATCAAGTCACATTCCTTAGTAGCACTTGTGGATTACATAAAATGTACCATGATGTATATCCTTTTTAAACCATGCTCGCTCATAGAATATATATTTTTCGAAAAAACATGCCTTTGAGGATAGGTGGTCTCACAGTCCTTGTAAAAATAAGTTCACACACTACACCCAAAGGCATATATTGAATATTATATTCAGTGATGAACATGACATGGACTTTGAGTGGTTCTGTATGATTTGTCACATGTATGATAAATTGTTTACTTTCGAATTTACACACTGAGGTTAGCAATGAGATGCTGGCAGGGTTATAAACCATGAGAACCATCATGTGACAAAGTAAAACATTCAATGTTCTCCCTTGTAAACCATAAGATTAACATATATCCTTCCATAAGACCTAGATTTGGGCCAATGTGTAGCTTATCTAGAATGGTCATCCACATAGGGTGCGATACTGGAATTTTTTTGGCAGTAGAGATATGGGACGAGGTGTTGTGAGTGAGATACTTATTCCAGCATTTCATAACCAATGGTATTGATCAGGTTTGTTCATAATAGTGATTTTGGGCTAATACTCCCCTAGTACTAGGATGATAGTCCCCCTTATACTTATAGAGGTAGAGTTAGTACTCCCCTATGGTAAAGATGCAATGAGTCCACTATATGAAGAGTGGTACTCAATATTTATCCATATTTGGTGTGGAGCAGGTCATCTACTTGAGTCTTATCTACCTCAAATATGGATCACACTGGTGAGGTATAGGTCCTCCACTCTGATTATTGTGAGGTTTTACATAGTGAATGAAATCAAATATGAGATATTTTGAGAGTTGAAAGATGTCTCATTGTTATTTTTTAGTTAGGATGTTGAATATTTTATTTCTCTTTTATCTTCAGTTTATAGTGTGAATATATGATTTTGGGTTTTATCACCCTATTTCTGTATGCGATGAGAATTTTTTTTATTCTATTACATCTAGTTTATGTTTTAATATATCATAATATGTAGGTTTGAATCCACCTTGTTTTCGGGTCCCACCCCCTATATATCTTGTTTTATTAACTTGTCTAAGAGATTAGTATTTACTATGGTGGACCTGGTATCGATGAATATTATATGTATGTGGTGGTACTGGTAGTGTTTGGGGGTTAGAATCTGGGATCTTGAACTAAGATATCCCCTTCATTACCATTTAGAGGTGTTATCAATTTGGTTTTTCCATTGTATTCTGAGATAGATGTTTATTTTTCACCTATATATTTGTTTTACCATTTTCACTCTATAATGTCCCCTATAATTTATTTCATTCATTTTTTACTCTATTGAGGTACCTCATATCTCATATATCTACATTGTGACATGGATTTGGTTGTGTGAGTGCTTACTAGACCATTAGTCTCTAACCACCCATTAAAATGTTACACATATTCTTACCTTTTCACCAGCCAATAGCATATTAGAGGTGTTCTTCAGTTATCAATTCTATCTTACTACTTACTCATGTGGGGACCCTGTGTGTTTAGTCTGGACAAATGCACCTCCAAATTCAAGTCACACTTCTATAGGATCATCTATACAATAAATGCACCCTTCTTAAAGATCATGTCTACGTGAATATCTTATTTAACACCAAAAAATACAAAATTTAGATCACATCATTATCATCATTAAAATTTCTTAATCATAGTAACACTATTTTGATTTCATTTTGATCACCCAAGAATCATTCTCATAACCACCATAAGCTAAACATTGAGACGATTCATGAACTCTATCATATATCCCAAATAATATAATAAATTACTATAAAAATTCTGGATATATAAGTTGTATTTATTGTGAATTATGTTGTCATTTTGTAAAGTCAATGTGAGTTGGTTGAAGATAATTGAGTTTCATCTAATGTTCCCGGAAAATAATTAATGAATAATTTCGAGCTACTGGTTGATTAAAATGAATAAATATTCAATAAGTCATACGTGTGATGAGTAATGAACTTATATTCCTGATTATAAATGGTCCATATGATGACAGTTATATCTAAAATAGTTTAAAAAATGATTGGAAATTCATATATAGTGAACATCATGATGAATTTGTCTTCTAGAATGAAGTTATTACATAAAGTTAAGAATATACGTCCATGAATAACTTAATATGAACACTACAATTTCCCTTTAATGAGATCCATTTTTAAATGATTTGAGTTGATATTATGTATTAAATAAGCCCTAAAAATTAGATGATGATATCCTATAAATATTATGAGATTCCTAAAATGAATTAGAGAGTATGGAATGATATCAAAGGAACACTATGCATTAGGTAGAGTATTATGTAGAAATTATAGGGTGAAAATAATAGAATTTAAATGGTACAAAAAACATCATATGGTACATAAACCTAATAATGAACACCTTATAGGTAACTAGGTTACCTCATAATACACCATTATAGGGAATAATATCAAAATGTATAAATGAATATTTTGAAAAAATTTAGAATCCTTTCTTCCCTATGAAAAATAGTTAAATGATACTTAATGTGGTACACATGAATAACATTAAAAAAAATAACTATTTTAAGTAAAGTAACACATATATGATTGATATAATAATGAAAACACATAATAAATTTTCAATTATTATTCCCAAATTTTTTAAACAATTCATATGAATATAGTACACTGTGGTTTTGTTAATTAATTATCCCATTAAGATTGTGACACGTTGAGATTTTGACTCATTGTCATTTATGATGGGAATTCAACATAAAACTAAATGTGATGATATGTAAGGATTAAGGTGAGTCTACCACACTACAAGGAATATTTCTATGATACAAAAATTAGTAATTAAGGGAGTAATATTATAATTAAGATCAAATCAAGGATTTTAATGTGAAATGAAGTTGTGATATTTTAAGAGTTAGATAAATAGCAGAAATAAGCCAAATCTTGAGAAAAAATTAAATTACAACATTAACACAACTAAAAAAATTTATATGATAGAATATATAAATATATAATATTATGGAATTTATATAATATTCATGGAAATAATATCCACAATAATGTAAATATTAACAATACATAAAATGAGATAATTTTTACTAAAACCATGGCCAGAGCCAATATTACTTCTATATTAACACCTGTGGACTATCTATGGTGGTTAATTTTAATGTATTTTTAAATTAATGTGAGTCAATAAATAAGAATAATGTATCCAAATTTAATATTAATTTGTAATATATGAGCATAATTTGAGGATAAAGAACAAATTCCATATTCCATCAATATCATAATTTCATTTATAGAATATTTTAAGCAAGGTATGTTATCCTTTGGAAGACCAGAGTGCACATAAAAAAGTTTAACATTCCTAATGTGGGAAAATATTTCCAAAATTCTGAAATAGTTTTTTAGTAAAAATCATTGAGTATTTTAAAAAAAATGTGTTAATTAATTGATTTTATTTATAAAATTAATTTCCCCAATTCACTAATGATATAAATCATGAATTTGTAATATTTTGGGAATTTTTTTGTTTTAATTAATCAAGATAAACATTTATTATTATTTCTATAATAAATATGAAAAAATTAATTTTAATATGATGATCATTAGTTAATTAATTTTCATATAACTTTTATAAAACATTAAATTGAACATATGTATTTATCCTAAATGTATGTCTAAGGATGAAAATATGAAAAGGCAAAAGAATTTTGTATGCCTTTTTTATCATTTGTATCCTCTAATAGTATATCGTAAAAAATAGCTTGGGGAATGGTATTTATTAAGAATTAACACATATCTTATGACCCTGAGCTATCCATTGGTTATGATATTAAATTTTTTTTCTTAAATTTTTGTTTTAAATTTAAAAAGCATGATTACAGTGGGGCATATTACATCTAAAAAAATTTTATGTATTTGAAAATTTTGAAATGTATTACATAATTTTTTTTATCATTTTATCTATTCCATTATAAAACTTTTTTAGAATAAAAACTTTTGGACTTTTTAAAACTATGTTATGGGAGGATTTCATATCTCTTTTTAAGGCATCTATGATATTTCAACACTGATAAAACATGTTCCCCATGGACACAATAATTCAAGGCCCATTTAAAATTCCTTTGTTTCATGAAATTTCTTCCCACCGTCAATCCTATAGATTTAGGATTCTATGAAATTACAATTTCAAAGGATTTAATATGAATTTATAGCTACCATTTGAGTTTCACACATCATATTACTATTCTACCAAGCATAGGTGTATTTATGGCTGGCATGATAATTTTGTAACTTAATAATTTTCTCTGAACTACCAACTATATAACATTGAATATTTTCAAAATTTACAGCATGGTTGACTTATAAGTAATGGTCCCTTTCGGACACTAATAATAAGGATCTAAAGAAAAAATAAACGTATTATGGTTATGAGAAACTTGTTCATGGTAAACCCCTCCTCCACCATTGTTTCAAGGAGTGGGGTAAGTATTATTGGCGAATTCAAGAGATATATGAAGGAGAAAATAATGCTTAATATTTTATGGTATGGTAATTAATATGTAATACAACTAGGTGACAATTATTTCAAAAGATACAAGACTAAATTCCATCAAGGTACTGTTTTATGGTTGTAGGGGTATTAATGATTTTGTGTAAAGGTGTACTGTTATGTAAAAATGTAATATAAGTAAATAACCATGTTTTATCTTCTATGTAATGTTTCCCCATGTAAAATGAAGCAGAATAAATGTACTCCCTCAATAAGAAACATAATTTTCATTTGAGGTATTATACATATATTATTTATTTTAAAAATAAAAAAATAATATTATTTATGAAATATTTTTAAAAATATTTCCAAAATGAGTTAAATTACATAACGCATTTGGGGATTTTTGGTAAATGAAAAAAGAGTTTGGGCCTTTACTGAATTTTTCATGAGCCCATAACACCGTATGTCTTGGTGATGAATCGAGGATACTAGTGATGAACGTCAGATGACAATAGGTAAAGGGTATTATGACGTTGTCATTTTGAGCTGGCCAATGATAAATAGCCAAGGTGTGTGGGTTACACTTCATTTTCTGGATCATGAGATATTCCACCGATGATATGATTAAGAGTTTGTGGGATCCAGAAAGTAGATCTAGCGAAATTGGATCACAGTGTCCCACACCATGCTGTGATGGGCTAGATTCTTGGATGGTGATTGTGGGGATTGAGATGATATGAATCCCTAACAATGCTGTATTCTCAGAATTGAGCTCATAAATATTGCTGGTGTTGATGTGGCCAATGGAGTCTGGTCATGAAAGAACAATTTCCAGTGATGTTATGGAGAAATCCTATGTCGGTATTGCCATTAGTGGCCTCATTGGGATGTGAGTGGAAAATACAGAGTATTGTCATGTCATAGATGGCTGACGACTAATGAGTGGCCATTCCGTATGGAATGGGTTTCTAAAGGAGGCCATCGAAGTGAGATGGGTTGTCAATGATAGTGAGTATTGGGATGAGGTGATTGGGGATGCGAGTGTACAAAACCTTGTAATTGACAAAAAAAAATTTCATTAGAGGTGGGAGTTAGGACCCATGGGACACTAGACCATTTATAATGTGGGATTTTTTGATTCTATTGTGTTGTGGATGAACTGTTTTCATTCATCGTGTTTTATGGTTGGTGTTGGTTTTCCACAGTAATGGTTGGTGGTAGTTGTTGTAAAACTTTATTTTGATATTGTATTTTAATTTTAATTAATAGCATTCTTTAGCGAGTATTCTATACACTTGAACATTCATCGTATATATTAATGCTAACAAATTAATAATTACTAACTAATAAATATATAATTATTATAAATAGTAATTAATAAATAATGAATAATTTTAAATATTTATTATTAATTAATATTAATTAAAAATTAATATTCATAGGTATAAAAAAAGAATACTCAATTAATATTTTCCACTAATTAATTTTATATAGTAATTTAATATTTATTAGTAAATAATATTAATTTAAAAAAAATATTTAATTGATGACAATAGTTGGTAAATTCTAATTATGAAATAGAAATATAATAATTCAATCAATATTATTAATTGTTTGTAACTAAACATAATATTTAAATATTTATTGGTAATTGTTTATTAATAAGTACAAATTATTTATTAATTAATTAGATAATACATAATTAACCTCATTAATATTTATTAAATTTTATTTAATTGCTAAATAGTAAATAACAAATTATTACAATATTTTTTCAAATAATTGGAAACTAAATAATGATTTACATTATTTATTAGTAGTTTATATTATTTATTATTTAATAGTTTTTATAAATTAATATTTCTATACAGAAATTAAAATTATGTTATTAATATATATTATTAATTAATATTAATTAGAAATAATGAATTAATGAATTTAATATAATTTAATAATTAATTAAATAACTGTTAGTAATTTCGTAATTAAGTCATTATTATTAAGATTTTTAATCAAAATTTTAATTCAAAATATATATTTTTAATATTATTATAAATAATTATTAGAAAGATTAATTTTTGAGTATTTAATTAGACAATTAGTAATTTAATTTGACAAAATGTAATTATATATATTTTAATTTCTTATTAGTTTACAAATAATATTTATATTATTATGATTTTTAATGATTTTTTTTTAAATATATTTTTTAAATATTTATTTGTGAAATTATTTTAATAATAATAAGTAATTAAAAGAAAATAATTCTTGAATTGTAAAATTTATTATTTTATAAATATTTAAAAGTAATTTATATTCATCCATAATAAATATTAAATTTAAAAAATTATTTGAATTATTTTTACTAATTTAGTATTACTTATTTAACAATTTTTAAATTTAATGATTTAGGCATTACTATATATATTTACAAATCAAGTAAATTTTAAAATTCTTATTAGTTAATATTAATAATTATTACTAATATTAATTAATTAATTAATTAATAAATATAAATTATACTAACCAATTAAAAAAAGATATATATTATTTAATAATAGTTAACTATATATAATTAATTACAAATTAATTTGTTACTTATTGATGTTTTTATTGATAATTTTCAAATTAAGTAGTGAATAATTTATATTTAATACAAAATTCTATTAACCAATGATTATATAGTTACTCTTATTATTTATCAAAAATTTATTTCTAATTTATATATATTTCTATTTAATAAATAATTAATGATAATAATATATTTTTAATTCTTCATGAGAAAAGGGAAACATGAATTGCACATTAGATGTAAATTTAGATTTTTAAGGCATTTTCCTTATAAAATGGAGCTAGTTGTATAGGTTTTTATTAATTCTTGATTTCGTTATTTAGTAAACTTTTGGATAATTAAATTGACATTAATTCATCTAAAAACAATACATTATATATTTTAACAAAACCTAACATAATAAAAACATTTAATTAAAAATGTAGAAGTTAAATAATATTGTTCCGTCGTAAGGCATTTGGGGTCCCTACTCCTTTAGATTTTTCCCTATGCTAATGGAGTAACCCCATTAATGTCTTCGTCCCCCTCCCAAATATACAGAAGTTTTTAAGTGAGGTAATTTTTTATGTGTTATTTTTCTATTTTTTAATCTATATAGACACGCTATTATTTAAAAAACATAAAAAACAATGTCATTTGATCAAATCAAGAGCTATAAAATAGTAAGTTGGAAATTAAAAAAAATGATTGGAAGTAATAAAATTTAATTCACATTCAATTATCTACACAAACTGTAAAATTATTCTCCTGGGATTCCATATGTACCTCAATCAAGTTATGAAAAAGGTGATAATCATTGAGCCAATCAGATAACAGAATGGTTAAGACACCAAACTAAAGAATCTCGGTCCATGATCTATGAATATGACAGATATTAAAGAAATGTTATTTGATTATCAAAAAATAATAATATTTTTGATGTGAAATATTCAAATGATGGAAAAGAGGTTTTATATTACTTGTACATGGTGTGTGGTCTTGTTTAATCATTCACGAAGACCTCAATCCTTCTATATAAGAAGGAATGATCCTTAGAACATGGTGGTTACTGCTAATTGAGGTCAGTTTCTGGAATTTTTCCCATTTTTCAATATAGTATATAATGATTTATCTCTATTTTAATAGTATTTGAGCCTTAGAGAATCCCCTTACCCTTGTTAATGAATTTTTTTAATGGAATATTCAATTCTATTAATTTTCTTGGATGTTTGTCATTTTAATAAATTATTAGTGATTTACATTGTTCTATGAATTTTTATTCATCTTCTCTCATTCATGGGGTCGTAAATGGGCCACATAAACTTTAAAAAAATCATGTCATGCTGAAAAGTGAATTGATTTACAATTTATTGGAGAATTCAAATCAATCATTTTAGTAATGGTATTGGATGCATTAAACATTTCCTCTAACCACATAATGGGAAACCAATAGGTCTGAATAATTAGTTGATGTTTCATATGTTTATAGTTTGAATTTGTAAATAACATTTATTGATGGTATGACATGTGTGGGAGGATGTATCCAATGATAAAACACTAAATTTTTAAACTAATTTCAGACACCTTGTTTTGTAACATTGATTTCACCTAAACCACTATTTTATTTATCAAAATAGACACACAAATATTATGGTAATAACATTACAAAAAAAACCCTCCTCTTTGGAGACAATCTGAGTCACACACTTAATATATATTATATTTGGTTAATATATTGATTGATTGAATCCCAACAATTGGATTCTCATCAACCTAGAGGTGTTTCATGGGAGGTAATCCAATGTTCTTTTTGTTCTTTATTATTTGAAATTATTTTGATAAATGATCAAATCTAGGATAGATCTCATCAATGACATTGATTTGGAGGTCGATAAAATATTAAATTATTTACATATGAATCTATATTCCACTAGAATATATGAATGTGATTTATTCATAGTCAAGTTTTCAAATTCCCCAACCTCATCATACAATTTCAAAAGTTATTCAAATGTGGAGAATATTTTAAAATAATTCAGTAGAACAATAAAGAAGATTTTTTCTCTTACGTACTAAAATAATTACTTCTTCCAATTACCATGTAAAAAATTTGATACTGAAAAAGGATTGGAATGAATTAATTATGTTCTAATATTCAGGGATTGGTTGGAGGCGATCTTGGATAAATCGATAGAGATGTTTTTATTGTTTATAGTAATTTCAGACCCATGGGAGCCATAGAAACTCCGATCAAATTCATTTTTTTATCATTTTCCCATTAAATATAATCTATAGTATTTATATATAGTCATCTACCTAGAGATTTCTTCACCTTGGTTGAACTCCAGAGGACCTTACTTTTGATGTTTTTCCTATCCTTGAGGATTAACCAGATGAGAAATGGAAACTATAGAATAAACGAAACATGTATATAATCTCTCTATTTGTTTTTGGAAGGATTTATTTGTTTGAAATAATCTTATCCACTTATAAATTTTTCGGACTAATATTTCTTGGTATTCATTTAATGAACGATTTTGGAAAAAGACGAAAACCCACTATATTCTTATAAATATATATGTTACACATTAAAAATAGAATGTTGAGAATGATGATTTCCCAAATTTCCATTAATTGAACCCAACATACATAATAAAAGGAGTACATGATGTAAAATTTCTATTTATCCTTTACATGAAACCAAATAGAAGTGCTAACCACTAATATCAGACTGTTATCATTATAGAAGTTCATGATGTATCACCTACCGCACCAATAATAGTGTACCATATCTTTTAATATATAGAACACAAAAAAAATATATGTCCTCAAATATATGGTACTCAAAATTGTGAATTTATATAATGATGGATGTAATATTAGATTCCAATCAACAAAAAATTATTTTTATGTGTATTCATACGTCCAATATATATTTAAGAACCATTAGTCCTTAAAACGACCATTCAAGAAGGTACATCAATATTAATTCTTGCCTCCACCTGTTCAATTTAAATATTTTACACCTTCCTTATGTTCTAGAATTGTTTTGAACAAGAACAAACAATTAATTTTCTACTAAAACAACATTTTAAATACTAAAATTTCTAAAAATATACACACATCAGTCACATATCAAGACTAATATACATTAAATAAAACATCATATATATTATTTCCACCATAAAAACATATAAAATCCACTACCATGAAACTTCCAAACATTTTCTATTCCTAAACCGAAAAGAAAAGATGGTTATATTTGTTTAAAGAGTGTAAAAGATGTGATCAGTAGTGAAGAATCACCATTGGAGATCAAATATTGAAGCGATCACCCATGCAACAAGAATAAGTATCCTTGTTATGATACCAATTTAGGAATTGTCTATGGAGACACATATAGTGATGTAATTCAAATGACAGTTCAAGATGGAAGGAATTCATCAAAACCATCCACACATAACTACACGAAACAAACAACTTTAGAAACCCAATAAAGATGCATTATAAAAAAATAATCTTAGTGAAATAGAAAATAGTATAGATAAATATCCATTTCCAAGAGGCCATCCACCAAATAAATATTTTTTCATGTTTTTTCTAGGGGATGTTACATGGTATGGGAAATCACCAAGGTCATGGAAATAAAATTATATGTAGAGATTTATGGGCTCCTATAACCCCATAATTACCAAGGATATGTCAAAACCAAGTTACCATTCACTATCACATTCACTATATATGAAAAGAATTTAATAAATACATATGGGGATATGAAATCATTGATTAATAAGATTCCCTAACAGGTTCAATCATCTATTCCAGAAGAATAAATAGAAATAGCTACAGTGATTTTTCATCATGATAACTAAATCAAAACCTTCCCTGTAGGAGTCAAAGAAGATGCCTTGGAAAGAGTAAATTTTTTTCCCCTAATGAATTTTGTATATAGAAAATTAATAAAAAAATTCGGAAATCCAATTCCGTGATCATCATAGGCCAGGATGTTGTAAATATTTCTAAAATGAAATAAATTTTAGTAAAGTAATATTTTTAATGGGTTTGAGAGAAGATACAATAAAATAAAAAAATTTAGATTCAATAAAATACCCAGATGATGAACATTATATTTTTATACTAACCCCCTCTAAAATTACTTCTTGATATCTGGAAGAAATATTTATGGTGGATAAAATACCTTTACTAGAAGAAGCATAAGAATTAGCTAAATTTTATTATGAGTATAATTATTAAAATGAACTCTATATAAAAATATTTCAACACACAAAATTGTTTGATAAAATTGAAGGAAAAAAATTTAATTACTTATTCATATTTCCTATATACACCTCTAACTAACACATTTATATATAATGTATTGAAAATATTGATTTAAAAACCATATCAGAACACCTCCTGAACTGGAGGAGTAATTTTTTACAATTTATTAGTATTTTACTATATATTTTCAATATATTAATATTTTGATAAAAAACGTTTCTATATGGAACAGAGAACCAGAATAAAACAATGATATGTTAAAATAAATCTCATCCATTAAAAAACTATCATTAACATAGTGTGTTCAAAATAAAAAAAAATATTATGAAATATATAAAGAAAATAAATTTAGTCGGTAGTTGAAGTGTTTCTAATGTTGATCCATTTTCGAATCTTAAAAATAATGTAATACCATTATGATTTTATCTAGAACATGATCAATATAAACATGAATAATAATTGAGTGACTAAAATTATATATGAATGAAATTTATGATTTTTGATTTATAGATGTGATATATGCTAGTGGAATCCCCACACTGAAATACCACCATAAAATACCATAACTTTTATATAATAAGTATATATTAGGTGTATATTAAACTATATTATAGAAAGATATAACTATATAACTTTTAATGTTATAAGTTATTTATTATATTTATTTATCATATTTCACACTTTCATCTTTTAATGAAAACGGTTGTTTATTTTAAAAAAATGTGTTTTTGTGATATTATATTAACTAAAATATAATTTTTTTATTCTAATTTTGATAAAATAATTTCATTATTGGAATTTGAATTTCATATTTTCCTATTATGGTTTTTTTGGATTTGTTCTAAAAGAATAGGATTTTTGTTGAATAATGAAAAAATATTGATATTGTTAAAACCCTCAATTTAATGTCATAATCACAATAAATGAATGAATTAAATGTTTTAAATAACATTTTTTGTCGGAAATATAAAATTATAAGTAAAATAAATCATTTAATATCACTAAGTTGTAATTTTAGAACCCATTTATATATTTTTCAAAACATATGTCGTATTTTACTCAACAAACGTATATATTCACCTACATTAAAAAAAGTTCTCATCACATTTAGAAACTAAATACAAAAAATTTATTTAATATTTTAGATCAATTATAAAATATTACAAATTAAGAATAAATTCATTTTTGGAAAAAAAATAAACCACTATTATGATAAAATATAATGATCTAGATAATTAGAAAAATGTAATTTTTTGATAATTAATTTATTAATATTAAATTTTTTTCTAATTAATTATATTAATATGTTATGAATGATTCATTAAATATAATTTTAAATACTCTAATTAAATTTTATATCACTCATTATATTTGTAACAATACTAAATTGGATTAATATCCATTAAAATTGAAAATTATTCTCTTCAATAAATTATATATTTATATATTATTAAATATATTATTTTTTAGTTTGAAATTTTATTTTATATTATTTGGATATTAATTTAGGTAAAATTGAGATTATATTATTCCATGCAACATCAATATTTAGTAATATGAGTTTCACTATAATTTTGAATAAAATATAAATTACATAGGTTAAAATTAGTAACCATTATATGAAACAACATTTTAAAATATTAAAATATAATAGAAAGATACTAATAAATGAAAACATGTGTTCAAACTCATGGAAGAGGATTGTTCGACCTAATATCCCACAAAAACTACATTATATATATATTTTTGAGTCATTTACCCTTGAAATGAGTAATGATATCATTGAAAAGTAAAGTGTTTCTTTAATTATAAAAGGGGACTCTTTCACCACATCATTCAACGGACAATACTTTTAATTCCGTCCTGAACCGATACTATTTTTCTACTACATGAATCCTATACTATGATTATATTTCACTGTTGAATGATCCATACCCCTTGTGGAGTTATATAATTTTCAATTAAAATTTTATATCCATTTAAATTGTTTAATGAAATCATTCCAACAAATATAATAGTTTTTTATGGTATACCAATGGTTCATGAAATGGAATTATATGAAATGAGGCTATAATATCTAGGAAAATATGGTGGATAATGGTGAGATCGAACTATGTTCATTAACCCTGAAATCTATAGGGGTGGTGCACAGATAACATATCATGCAAGGGGATATATTATACAATTTTTCATTAGATAAATAAATATTACGGGACTCTACATGACCTTCCAAAACATGAAGGATCCCTAAAAATTGTGTGAAAAAATCCTCCTCTTTGACATAGTTATCCTCATGGTGGGTCCATGGTTTGGAAAATGATTCCAGAGCACTATATGTTGTAATAAAGAGAGGGGAAATTCCATTCCATCCTAAGGATTTATAAAATCTTTCCTGATTTTATTACCATTTCCACCTATAATATCTTCATTGAAGAAACAAGTCCTCCGTCCACCTTGAACGGTGGTTCTCCATTAATATTTGGTATTTTGAATAATTTTTGGCCACGAATCAAAGATTTTGTTGAGTTTAGAGCTCCACATCATGTTATTTTCTATAATAACATGGGTGGGATGTTTCCCACATTCAAAATCGGTATACAATTATTTTTATTCAAATCATTCTTAATTTATATATTGGAGGATGATTGATATTGATTAATTGGTCATTCATATGTGAGTGGTTATCTACTAACATGAGTTAGGTGGTCCATAAGCTGAATCACATAATATTTATGTTTATTCACATTTGTGTGGATGTGATTTTGTGATGTTATGTTGTCCATTTGATGACAAAATATGAAGTTATAAATGTTATTTTTTTTAAAGATTTCTGGGACCCCTCATAATCCATGTTAGATCCTTGGAGGATGATTGGATTGTTCCTATGGTCACACATTGGTTGTACTACTCTCTTTTATATTTTCAAATGAACTATGAATTGATGTTTTAAATAGATTATGTTATTAAAACATATAAAATATGTTCCATTATTTTTTCGATGTTGATGGGGTATTTTTTGACCTAACTATTAGAAGATAAATTAGTTATGACATGATAATGGGTAAATGTGATAGAAAAGTTAAATAAGCATTCCCATGTGGGTAAATGGATTGAAAGGGATCAAGTGGTAGTAATTTTTCATAAATGATGAAATGGGATAGATATTAAAGTCAGTATGTTATTGAATGTAACAAAACGTGGAAATGTGATTATTGAAAAGGTGTAGTGTTGTTGTTTTAGTTTCCAAAAATGGTCATCGATGATGGGAATTTTAAAACCTGATAAATTGTTCGGTTACGATATTAGATTGAGACACCTATCCCTTAGACCATGCCAGAATGATAATAATACGACCCAAATATCTATCTCCACATATATGATGTCAGACATATTCACAAACCTCTAAATGTAAGGACACATGATGGATACATGGACTACTTCTATAGTGTATATTACCGAATTGAGTTGATAGACACATTCCTCTATTATATAATGTGATTGAGTCACTTTGGTATACTTTTTTGACGTCTGAAATAGGATGTAGTGGGTTAGAGGGGTAATTGTATCACATGGATTTGAAATAAATTTGAATATTGTAACTATTCTTAAATAATGGAACATGTTTTATCAATAAATTCTCCATAGTTTATTGTACACATTCCTCTATTATTTTTTAACTTCATATTATTGTAGAAACTATTGGTGTTGGACTAGTGACTTGTAGTCAAATGGTACTCATGAAATTGTTGGGTAGCTGAGTAGACATAAATTGTTTTCGTAAACATATCCATTTATCATTACTCTAATTATATGATTTTAGACTTGGAATATTGTGGTACCAGTTGTAGGGAACCAATGGTACATACCCTATATAGTATTTGTTTTTTATGTCAATGAACTCAATATGTTAACTCCCAATATATTCTATTTGACGGTAATATATCTTGAGAATTTACATGATTCCTCAACAATAATAGATAGCTTGGATTTTTTGACACAGTCTTGATTAATACCAATTGAGTGATGTTTCCTCAACACATAGGCATATTGTTGATTTATTTCGTTTAATGAATGAATAGGGAAATACATCTTCCTGATAAAGAGACCATGTTTCCACCTCATGCTGTCTAAGAATATAACCATTTTTGTGTTCAGCAGTTGATAACTCCAATAGTACCAAACGATGATGCACACTGTCATTCATACATTGTTAATGTTGTAGAGATAGAGAATTATTAGTTTTATTGGTGATCCACATCCTTAAGAAATGTAGGATTTGATCGATGTTGTGGTTTTAGATTTTAGGCTTTTCTATTCAACCACTGATAGGATTGGGGTTCTCTCAAATAGTCTTCTACTTTAGGCATCTGAGAACTATTGGGGTCTAATCATCTAGATAAAAGATTTGGTGACCATCTCTTATGATATATCTGACCATATCATTATAATAAAGTACTTTATAGTGTCCATTATGGGTATCCAATGTTTAACCAAAGGTGATGCATTGGGTTTTACTAATTATTTAATACGATTAATGATTAGATGTTGGTATTAACATATAGAATTATAGAGGTATAACTTGGATGATGAAGGATCCCATTGTGAGTGATGGTTGATTTGGCTTCATGAATGGACGGAAGATGGACGATTTCCCCACTAAGAAACAATATATTATGATGCAACATAAATCCAATAGGGTGAGTTAGTGCCAACCAATGTTGATATAATTTAGGTCTTTTATATGAGTTCCTCTAATATGTTTTTATGAGGTTATTTGGGTGGTAATAAGGTATCATTGTGAACCCTTATTTTAGGAAGCTGGGAAGAATGTGGAGGGATAAGTTTAAGAATTTTAGGCTTCTAACATGTTGGAACTAGAGTGATTTGAGGTAAGACTGATGAAGTATCTACATTGGATTCCATTTTATTACACCAAATGATGTACCATTGTTTCTATTCCGTAATCATTTTTTGATAAATATAGATTCTTGTGGAACTATTAGCATTACTCTCACATATAGAGGATCCTACTAAGGATTTTTCGACAATCACACTCCACTTATAGAGTGGTGAAATCTCTCTAAGAGGAGAGATATTCATGTGGATTTATTCCATATAGGATATGAGATGCTGTGATATTTTTTTGCCATATCCTATTGGGAGGGAAATGTTTTTATTTGATTGGTATAAGGGATTCTCATACATAGACGGTTGGGCATGTGTATAGGAGGATGAAATCATAATTCTAGATGTCTTCACATTTGACCCTTTGTGTTGTAGATACTAGGTGATGAGTTTCATTAGACATAATTTTACCCTAAGGTAGATACACATTTTTTACTTAAAATTTGAATAAGATCATAAGGATTTTCATTTTTTACCATCACTTGAATCTGGTGAATATCAATTAAATGTTCCCTTTTACAAGAATCCATGATGTCTCCAATATATTTAATGGTGAAATAAGGTTATAAATTATTTTCATTGCATTTGGTTATCATCATGATAGTGTTCTGGTGGTTGATATTCTAAAAATATCATCAGTGTATCATTAGACTAAAAGATTCCCTTGAGGTTCTCATTGGTGTGAAAAATAATGCTATAGTGACCATAGTACTCATGAACCATATCATTTAGACATTCATATATTAGATCATGGTCTCAATTATTAATTAAATTATCATATACTCTATGAATTTGTGGTTCACAGATAGCTTTTTATGATGGACCAAAACTTTCTATGGAAGAATTAATTATATAATAAGATCTCATATTGATTGTTTTTTTATTCTAGAGATTCATGTTTTTGGGAATTTATTTTGAACGGTGTATACATGGAACAAAAAATTGTTGAGGTAGTGAGGACCTCTAAGACACCCCAATGGTTGAGAGAGGAGCTATGTTTCTTTGATTATTCTCTGAACATCCAAGGTTTAAAATGTATTTTTCAATGATTCCAACCATTTTTATCCTTTAACTGAAAATGGAATCCAATTTCATGGAATGAATACTTACAAAACATTTTATTAGAGGCATATCATAATTGGGGATTTTTTGAGGCTTCTAAAATTAGGAGTTGAGTGAATAATGTTTTGCAATTCATTTTAAAAATATATCAGATGCATGTTGATGTAATGAATAGATGTTATTTCATATGGCTCAATGTAATTTAGAACCAATGATTAATATTTAATGAACTAGATCTTTGTTTGGCCCGAAAAAACCTTCACCTTGAATATGTAGAGGTGTTATCCTATAGGAAAGTGTTTTTTCAGACTATTAGATATGCATGCACATTCTACCTAGTAATAACTAAAAATTAGATGAAGGAACTGTTTTAAATACCAATGGGACAATGAAATTGAGATATTACATACTATAGAGAGGGGTTTTATGGTAGTATATTCCATTAGCAGTAAATCCCATTGTTATTTTGTGGACGATATTTTTGTGTATTTATTGCCATTTTATCTTACCATGTTGGGGGTTAGAGGTTTATCTTATCTCTAGTCGATTGTGGTTACTCCAACAAATCATCACCATGTAATCATGTCTTATATGGAATACATAAACTATAAATTTTTATGTTACCTACTATCTAAAGATGATACACTATATGAGTTTCTTAAAGGTTTGGATCACGTACTCCATTTCAATAATTGTATAGTGGTTCCAGTGGCATTTCATGAAGAAGTGTTGTGAGAGTCTTCTACCTTCCACCTGGTGAAACATTTATGAGGGTAAAATATGTATTTGGAACATTACTAGTAGTTTTGGTAGGCTATAATGATGTTAAGTGTTCTCATGTATTTTTATAAATAGCTCACCTATTAGTGGGTAAAGGATGATCATCAGGTTCTGATAGGTATGACTAAACCTACTGAGTTTCTGAATGGATTTTTATTATTATTGACAGGATAAATAATTCAACACAATTCATTTCCATCAAATGGAAAATCTATGTATATATTTTTGGGTATTTTACAGGCATCATTTCTCCTAGATTTATAAAAAACCCAAAATGCTCATCTGAGACCATCATTATCACCATAAATAAATGATTTGGAGATGTTTATTGGCAGAATTTGGCACCCAATTTCTAATGATAAAATTTTACTCCCCCCACGGGAAGGAAAATTTGATCAAACAATCTATGTTCTAAAAGGTTGGGTGAGTTCATGTGTTTTGGTTTTTGATTGGAAATGTGTGGATCAATTAACTTAAGTTGAAATCAATATTGATAGAATGTTTGACTCCACTATCAATATAGTACCATTCATGAAGTTATATGTGATACCCTCTTGGTCACCCTAAATATTGAATACAGTTGGAAAGACATCACTTTATAGGATTGAACATGGGATGGAAACATTGTAAATGTTTTAATGTGATATACATGTTTTTGAGGATATATAAACATCAATAGATTTATTTTGTAGGACCACATCAAATACCTTTAGAGTGCAGTCTCAGATATATTGACTTATTATGATTCACCCCATGATATTGATGATGATTTATTATTTGGGGAAATATCATATTCTTTGTGGTTCATCAAGCTATATGAGTTTTCATATGGGATTGGTGAGGACTTATATAGCTAAGACTTAGCCCCCCCCATAGTGGGAATAATTGAAATAATTATTCAACATTTCAGATCTAATGAGATATGTTCATGAAATATGACACATTATTAACAGTAGAAATAATGATATTGAGGATGTATTCAACTTTTCTATGAATTGGGAGGTGATATATGATCAATAGGAGATCCTATGTGGATGGATCATTCATATGGATTAAGTGATTTGGAAGAACATGAGTGTACATGAGATATATTAGTATAATGAGATTCAATTGTGAGCCTAGTACCTTTACCCTCATTTATATCATGTTCTTTTTATGAAAATAATTCCTCGATCATGGAAATAATTAAAAAAATTCATTTTTGGAAATTTGATCATTTAAATTATTCAATATGATTGTCAGGTTTTTTACAAGGGTTTGGCATGCCGTTTTGGAAATCACAGAATCCCAAATAAAATATATTCAATGTATTATATATATTAATTCATGTGCATTGAAAATTTCAGAATATATTGGTAACCTATTGATCAGAACCTCAGATGGAAAATCCAATACCTAAGTTGTTTTGGGGTTCCCAAGTCTACCATATATGTTACATAGAGTGCCAAACCTGAAACATGAAAATTTAAATATTTTAATTATATTAATTATTTATGTCCTCATTTTTTATTACTAGTCAGACTAGGATATATTTTAATAAATAAATAAATTAGATGGGGTCATGTGAACTGGTTGTGCATGGTTAAGAGTAATCACCAAGCAACCATGAGTGGTGGTTTATCATTGAGACAATGCCATTTGGCAAAGTTGGAGAATGGTTTTCTCAACCATGTGTCTTCCTGCAGGTAACCCCATCATGGTTCCTAGCCTAGGTAGTGGGTACTTTATATCTAGTTCATGTTTTGTAGACTGTACGAAGACTGTGTGGGTGGCCCAAAATTTTAAAAACTAATTTTTTTTTTCTTTTTCACGGTTTTAATTTAACCCTATCTATTATGTTCATTATTTGAGGTGTTCCTCCCCACTACCATGTAAATATGACTCCCTCCCTTAGGGACCCCCGTCCTCTAGTGATTCCACTGGTATTTCTTCCCTTTTTGCCATCATCTCACTGAGGTAAGCTCTATTTCCCAATCTTCGTTCTATTCGGGCCGATTTACCCTCTTCCTATCACACTATTTGGAACAGAAAATCATTGGGGGTTCGTTTATTTACTATTTTTTGTACTCAAACATTATAAGAGTGTATGAATTATTTATTAAGACCCTAGGATCCATATTCTAACATCATCCACTAATTGTAAGGAAAATGGGTTCGGTTTGGCTTACCACAATCGATTTTGGAATAGTTTTAAAACCACCGTTTGGTTTTCCCAATGTATTTAACTATATTAAGGTGTATTGAGTCTTTAAACATAACTATATGGATATTTAATTATCCTTGATAGTTCACACACATACATCGTTTGTATCTATATATATGCATATATCTCCATCTAGCATATTCTATCATGGAATGTGGAATATGTGATTTAGACTAAAGAATATATATATATATAAGGGTGTATGTACTTGTGAGTGTGGGGCTGTTATGAGTGGTCACCACAAATTTTTTCATGAAAAAGGTGTTCAACATGGTTCACTTTCTCCTTGAGTTAGGTTTCGAATCCCTACGCCTTTAAATTTAATTTCTGAATTTCATGGTATTTTTAAAGTTGTTTTTTATATTTATCTAGAAATTATATAGATACATATCCATTAGTTTGGTAAATTTGATTATGCCTCTTGGAATTAATTTCTTATTTATTTACATAACATTTACAAGACTGTTTACATGTTGCTTTTAAATTGTAATCATCCTTGATTTTTTAGAATTGATTTATAAATTATTCTTTTTTTATAGGTGTGTTTTTTGAAACATAAAGGCTTTGGTAAAATATTATATTTAAAATATGTCTTGTTTGGAACATCATATTGTTGTTTTATAATTATATTACATGAATTCACGTTTGGTTTTTTTTAATGGTGATGTATATTTTTAACATGTAATTGGAAATGTTTTTGGAATTTTTATTTGGATTGGAAAATAAAAATGATTGTATCGAAATTTTTTACGGAAGTGGTGTTTCAAATTGATTTAGAAAGGTTTTGGAATTTTTTTATTTGATTTTGGAGTGATAGTATTCAATGATTGGTTGGATCATTATGTCATTTTGGAAGTGAATTTTGGTTTTTAAATGGTTCAAAAGCATATATCATGTGACGGTATTTTTTCACTTAGGATTGGGTTGATATATTATAGGAAGCCTATTGAGTATTTCCCAATGTGATTTATCATTTATTTGGTTTTAGTTTTTCGGTATGCATGTCATTTGATGGTAGGTAAGGTGAGTCACAAATCTGAGGGCATCCTAATTACACATTGTATTATTACCATTGGTATCATAGGCATCCAATAGAGGATCGAGTGACTATTTCTTATAAACCTAGATTAGTCTAGTCCGTACACCTGGATTAGTTTGGATGCCTGGTGGGATGTGTCACTGGATTGTCCAATTTAGGGTAGCCATTTGGTTATTGATTATGGAGTTTCACCAAACAACGACATGTGGTTCAAAACCATGTACGTCTAGGGATCTCTCTAGGGATGTTTAGGAAACAACCATGATAACATACATGTATGTTCCTTTTTTCCATTGTGGATCTTTTGGTTATTTGATCACGTGACACATTTAAATGGATTTTTATATTACAATACATGTTATAGAAAAATAGTTTTTTATAAATATATTTAAATGAATTATGTGTTTTTGGAATTTTTTTGGATAGTTTAATGTAAATGAGATTCTCTTAAAAATATCAGCTTGTTACTTATTTTGATAGATGTGTAAAAAACATTATTTTCCCATGTAATATTATAAACATGAAAGAGATCATTACACTTTAGATGTGGTTCATTGGGTATTTTTTATCTATGGAATTACTATAGTGTATTTCAGAACTCATTCCTACTTTATCCTTCCAGTTTTAGGTTCCTCCAGTTTTAGACCACTCTTTGAGAAATCATGGTTTGGTGTTTGGTGGTGGACCATGAGCTCACAAGGAGGTACATGTAGTAGTTTATTTATTTCGTCAATGGGTTATTATTCCTACTATCCATTTTGATTTTCATTTATTTATTTATAATTTTTGTTCATTATAATTTTTCACAACATATTTATATTGATACCCAACAGTAGTTTCCAGCCCGTGGCGACCGAGAATGCCCTTTTAGGAATTTCTGCGTATTTTATTTGATGACTGGTTTGGGAGGAACTGGGATGGTTCTTGAAAAATGATATTAGAGTTGTGTATTTTAATGTTGGGTATTAGGTAGTTAGATACAAGGACTATTAGGACCTGAGAGGTAGGTATGGTAAGATCATCATGAAAACTTGATCATTCAAATCCTTGATTGTCTAGGGGTTGTCCAGGTTTTGCGTATATTGTTTTAGTTTTTATTGGTGGTGGATTACTAAGGGAGTGATTCGGTGTAGAACATCATACTTACATGGTGTGTAGACCCATGTGGATCCAGAGTGTTTGGTTTGAGACACTCATAGTGGTTGGTTCTTGCTGTGATCATGGTCTATTAAACCATTTAGTTTTGTTGGGAATGACCACTAGTTCCCTATCTAGGTTCTTTAGTGTGAGTGTTGTTTTTTTCTTTTGTTTTGGATAGTGGGAATTTAAATTTTCTTTCACATGGTTCTTGATTAATTAAATGGGGTTTTATTTTCAAAAGTGTAATTTCAAAAAAAATCCTTTGGCTATTTTTATAATGGAAGGGAAAATATTTACAATTTTAAAAAGTTTAATAAGATATGAATTAAAATTCATGATGGGAATGATTGGTTTTGATGGTGAGAGGGTATGTGTGACCATTATCACTTCTTATTGTTGTTCACATATTTTCATGTGTGCATTGATTGTTCATGTATGTGTGGATGACATAATATGATGTCAGATGCACACATATGTGATAATTAATTGGATGATGTGTGTGAATATTTTAAATTAATGATTTGACAAAAAAATGGTGACATATTTTCATTATATATTTGTGTTTTTAAAGGTAAAATGTTATGGCGTGTTGGGTTTTCATTGCCTGTGATGGAATGATTTTAAAAATGGAAAATTATTCTGATTCGAAAAGTGGATAAAATTTGAAAAAAGGTGCAATTGGAAAATTATGATTTTAAAAACAGGGTTTAAAAATTATATAGTGATTTTTTGTTGTTTTATTTTGGTTGAGATTTGATTTGGATTCTGTATTGTTTGTCATGTTTAGGTATATTATTTTATCTTTTGGTGGGATATGTAAATTTTTGTTATGCTTTGGTTGGTTGTTGATTTGGGTTTTTATTTTTTGTTATTCAGAGTATGTTGTGTTGAAAGGTCCTTGAAGATTCTAGTGTCTTTCAGTCATTAGCCTTTTCTAGAAACATAGTAGAGTGGTGGGAATAAGTTCATATTTATTGTTTCACTTTCTCTATGGAAATAATTATTTTTAGGGTTAGTTTAGTGGCTCGAGGAAGTCAAAGGTGTTTTCAAGAACTCTGGAAGCTGTAAGGGTTCTTGTTGTTTTGAGTTTTTTAATAGGTCTTGTTTAGAATAGTTCAGAGTGGTCATCCTACTATTGTTGAATGATAAGGTGTCGAGGGGAGTGTTTATGACCAATTTCATATATGTATTGGGCCCGGAAGAGATAATTGAGATGAAAGCTATCTAAATCATGAGCATTGAAAAATTATAGTGGAAGATGAATGCTTTTGTTGACCATATTGAGGAGCTTGTTTACTTTTAATTAGCGGTATCATTGGGAGATTAGTTAGAATAGTTAGAGAATGATGTTTTTTTTGCTTGTTAGTCCTAGAAATGTAGGAATCTAGTTTTTTTAATTGGTTCCTATGAGTTTTCCCCACATACTTTAGGTTAAATAATATTTAATCCTTTCTCGGATAAGTCTCTCTTGTGGGACTGAAAATTTTATTCACCAATTCAAACTTTTCTTTATTTTCAGTGTGGTGAGTTCTAGCATTGAAATTCCATATTGTGAAAATACATTAGATTATTACTGATGATGTGGTTATTTGGGTCTTTGAGAGATGATTTTCAAGTGGATTCATATAAAGTGGAATGTCTTTGACATATGAAGTCATCTACTAACTTTATGGGAAAAGATGCATCAAAACATTATGGATCTAGCCATAGTCCCTAGTGTGAATCTTTTGATTCTATAAGGAATTTTTTTATGTCGTCTGAAATGAGACTATTTTTGTCTCTAGTGTTGGGATAGAGAATTTTTATGTTTCCCTTTCTTAGCTTATTCATCCTTGATTGTTCTATTTTTGGAGAAAGGCATAGATGCATCACTTCCTTATTATGGTATATGTCTTTGGAAGTTTCTGTTAGGATGTGAATGGTTTTGTGGCCTTGTTTTCTTGTAATCCCTTATATTTGTAATCATTCCTTATGGTTGTAAACCCTTTAAAATCATTATCTTTGTGAATTGGATTTAGTTCCAATTTGTTCTTGTCTTTTAGTTTCTTTCATGTTATGTAGATAATTAATAGTATTTTGGTTCGCCTCTTGGTTTTAGGTTTTCCTTTAGGGACCCCTTGTGGTGATGTTTGGGCTATATAAGAGTTTCAGTGTTGTTCTGTGTGGGGGGTTCCCACATCAGTTCTCAAATTTATTTCTAGAGGTCGAAATTGTTGGTAGTTCCATTGATTTTCCCTGCTGGTTGGTTCTTAAATGGCGGGATACGTACTATGGATGTCATTGTGATTTATTTTTTTCGTCAGTACTAGTTGATTTATTATAGTGTAGAGAACCCTCCTCTTTTCATCGTGGATATCCTTATTAATGTTTCCCTTAGAGCTGGATGGGTTTGGATGGTAGAATGAAAGGTCACACCAAGTTCATGGTTTCATTGGCCTTGTTTTTAATTCCACATTTGATTGGGGGGATTTATGGTGGTAGAAAGTTTGGGTGGTGTGGATAATTGTAACAACTCTACCTAAAAAAAGTATTTATTTACTTAGATTAAGTAAAAAAAAATTTATCATCATTTTTCATTGTGGAATAGTCACTATTTAATTTTAAAAAATTTAAAGCATGGAGGGGTCACCTGAATGGGTTGCTCACAGTTAAGAGTTATAGAGCAGTACGAGTGCATGATGGTCTGTTATTGGGATAATTCCATTTGGAATATCTTGAGCATGATCTTCTCAACAATTCATCTAAAATCAGGAAACTGTACAAGGGTGTATTTCCTAGGTAGTGGCCATCGTACGTTGATCACATGATATGGTAGAACATGAAAATACTGTGCAGGTGTCCTAGAATTTAAAAAAATAATTTTATATTTTATATTTCCTTTTCATTTAATTTATTTTATTTCACACTCTATACTTTTCCTCATCCCATTCATGTGTGTCATATGAGATATGCATCTCATTAACCATGGATACGATACTTCCTACCTCACGATGATATCTCCTCCAGCCATTCCACTAAGATTTCCTCTCGTTTTGTGGTCTCCTATTTGAGGTATGCTCTCTCCTCCCTTTATTCTCTATATTCTGACTAATTTCCTCTCTTCATGTTGCCATATTTGTACCAGTTGAATTCTAAGGCTAGGGTCAAATTGTTTTTTGTGTTCTTTAATATTATTATAGAGTGTGAAGGCTTCCTCGAGACATTTAGGTCTATATATCGTCATTCACAACTGAATGAATGGTGGATGAGTTTGGTTTGGATATCCTTTGTCACTTAGGGTATGGTTATAAACCCACTGTATTGTTTCACACAAATAATTTGATATTCATAATGTGTATTGAGTCCCTAAATAGGATTATATAGAGTTTAAATCAGCCTTGATGGTGGGAAGACACATATATAGGTATGTGTGTGTGTGTGTGTATAAATATATATATCCCTTGGGAATATTCTCTCATAGTGAGGGGATATTTTTTTGGTGTAAAGGATATATATATATATATATATATATATATATAGATATATCTGTGTGTGTGTGTATGTGTTTGTGTGTATGTGTCTGCAAGTGTGGGTCAGTTTCGATTGTTCACCCCCCTAATTTTTCATGTGGTAACGGGTTCAACATGGTCTACTCACTCTTTAAGGTAGGTTCCCTATACTCATGCATTTAATTTGAATTTCCTTATACCATTGTATTTTTTAAGGTGTGTTTTTTTATATTTATATGGTATTTATGTATATACACGTTTCCATGGGTTTGGTGTAATTGATTTCACCATTTGGAATATATTTCTTATTTATTTACATAGCTTTTATGAGCATTTTTACATGATTGTTTTAAATGTGAATCATCCTTAATTTTTTTAATATTTTTATAAAATATTCCAAGCATTTGAAGGACTTTTTGTGGATCATAATTTTTTTGGTTAAATGTGTTATTTAATACATGTATATTTTGGAACCTCAATGTATAGTTTTATAATTAAATGACATGGAGGTCTACTTGACACTTTTTATGTGTGTTGTGTATTTTTATCCAATTATTGGAAATGTCATTGGGAAGTTAATTTTATCTAAAAAGTGTAAAGGAACATATTACATGTTCTCTTGGAACTGGTTTTTCATATTTTCTTAGAAATGGTTTGGAATATTTTTTATGATATATTGAAGTGACTGTATTAAAGGCATGTTTGTCCCTTTATGTCATTCTGGAAGAGAATGTTGGTTTTGAAACGGATTAAAAGCTTATGTGATGTGATGGCCTAGATGGGACGTATGATTTATTTGTTATATGGTGGGAAACCATTTTGGAGATTTACCATCATGGATTATCTTATAGGTGGTATCCATGTTTGGGGTGGAAAATTGGTGTGAATGAATATAAGGTGAGTCACATGTGTACAGGCCTCCTACACACCCAATGTATTATTACCACGAGATTCCTATATCTATTTTAGAGGGTCTAGTGATAGTTTCTTATCAACACCAATTAGATGTGTTAGTACCCCATAGATTAGTAGACATCGCTATTGGGATGTGCCACTGGATTGGTCAGATGAGGGTGGCCATTTAGTTATTTACTAAGGCGTTTCAACATAATCCAATAGGTGTTTTGAACCGAGTATGTCCAAATATTTCCATAGGGATGTTTTTGAATTTTAAATTATTATATACTTTTAGGTTCATATTTTCCTTTGGGTAAATATTAGTTATTTGGTCTCATGAATCTAGTAAATTTACTTTTATATTAAAATAGATGTTCTATCACTTATATGTTTTTAAAATAATCATTGAAATTACCTATATTTTCATTGATTTTTTTGGAAATTGAAACGAAATGTAGTTTTCCTGAAAAATAATACCATGTTACTAATTGTAATTGATGATTGGAGAACATTATTTATAGATATCCCAATTTAAAAATATGTATAATGGATTTAAATTTAGATGTGAGGAATTTTGTGTAGTTTATATTTTGAATTCCGACTAAGCATTTTGATGCTCAAACCTTCCCTATATTTAAATTTTCAGGTTCATGCAGTATTTGGTCACCCTGGGAGTGTTCTTGGTTCACAAATTTGACTAATGTTTTAAATAAAAAAAATTTAATGTTTTGTTCAATATTCGGCTGTACTTAAAAACTCTAATTTTTTATTAAAATTTTGTGAAATAATATATCAATATTATTTTGAATTAGAGTTTCATTGTTTAATTAATTTTATTTTTAATTTCAGAGAATACCTCATTATATGTATCTATTTTTCAAGACTGTATATTTGTGGATGGAAATTTAAAAATGTATAAAAAATATTATATCATTTTTGTTCATGTGTATCTTCCCCTAATAGAACATGTAAAATAGAAAAGTGAAGCGTATTTCCTATGACTTATTACATTTCATATGGATATGTGTTATCCAGTGATTGTGACTTCCATATTCGTTCCAAATAAATTTAATGATTTTTTTAAAATGGAAAAAGAATTATTATAATGGGAAATATGGAATCACCAATCATTTCATATTAATTTCTTGTTTTCAAATACATTCCTTGAATTGTTTGAGACATTGACAATTACATAATAAAAATTTCTGAGAAATCAATGTAGGGACATTGAAAATTTTATCAATGTGATGATCCCATATTAATTTCTAAGGCTTGAATGATATTTCACTATGTATATGATGTTTTCATGATGCGTAGGAGAATTATAAGCCCTTATGATATATCTAGATTTATGTATTTTATCTCCACTACTGATTGTATGACATTTCTACATTGTAAAATTCTCAGATACATGGATTAAATTTAAATTTTAAATGACCATATGTGTTTTCATTACTATTGTGACTTTTTCACTAATCATAATAGAATTTTTGGATGATATGATATTTCAACATCTTCTAAATTCCCACTCAACTACACACCATATAACTTTGTGAGTACTCATTGTGTGGTGTTTGGGAGACTCATATGTAAGGGTTCATTTGTGGCTCTAATCACGAGGATCTAATAGAAAAATAATGTTACTACAGTTATGAGATACAATATTATGGAAAACCAGTCTTTTTTCATGGTATGAGGGAGTTGAGTAAGGGTTATGGATGCATTCTAGATCACTATAAAGGTAGAGAACATGCTTAATACGTTATGGAAGGGTAATCAAAAAGTTCTACATAAAGAGGATTCTTAAATCCAAAAGAACCTATTCAAAGTCATTAGTGTGTTGTGTAAATGTAGAATTATCATTCAAGGTTCTACATAAATGTAATCCAACATGTGAAAAAATCACGTAACATCAATAACCATAGATCCTCTTCTATGACAATGATTCCCCATGGCTGGTGATGTTGTGTCAGATAACTCCCCTGAGAGGCTACATTGGGGATGTTTGATGGGTTTTAAAAATAATAAATTTTTTGTAAGATAATAAGCTTAGGGTTGAAATATTTTAATAAATAATCCAAAAAGCATTCAGGGAACTTCTGCCTTTGAAATTTTTTGGTGTAGGTGAAGTCATTTTATCCCACAACTCTTTTTCATAGGGTAAAATGTAAAGGCAATGGATCCCCCAGTGCATTTGATCTAAACCATTTTTTTAGTTTTAAAATTTTAGTTTTTGTTTTTTAAGTTTTACAATATATATATATATATATATATATATAATTTTGTAGCATAACTTAATTGCTATTAAATATCCAGCATTATTGAAGTTAACAAATTGTGGAATAATTACAGGGAACCTAATAGAGGGAAAACATTAATGATGGGGAATTCCATTAAAATAAACTGTGATTTTGAAAGTGTGATTCATGGTCCCCCTTTCCAAGGAAAAATAAATAATAAGTTATTATTAATAAGTAATAAATACATAATTATAAATATTTATTACTAATATATAATAATATTACCTAATTATAAAAAACTATTAAATTTTAGTATTAAATATTTATAATTTATTAGTAAATAATGAATTATAAATTCAAAAAAAATTAATATAATAATAGTAATTAATAATAAATAGAAATCATTTATTAATAAAATTAATAATTTTCTAATTAGTTATATATTAATAACTAACAAATTAATAAAAACTGATAATAATTAAAATAATTTATTTAATTATAAATTAAATACTAAGTAAAAACTAATAAATATTACTAATACAAACTAAATAATAATTAATATTTGAAAATATATAATTATTATAATTAATATTTGTTAAGAAATGAATAATTTCAAATATTTACGGGTAATTCCAATTAATTCATAATAAATATTACCTAAAAATAATTATTGTAAATAGTTTGTAAAGTTATTTAATTATTATTTTTAGAGATTATAATTTATTTGTCATTAATATTTATTATCAATTAAAATTATTATAAACTACTTCTTTAATTAATTACTAATAATTTTATAATAAATCATTAATAATTAGTAATTTAATAAATTGATCAAAATTGGTAATATTTAACTACTAAATAATATTTTCAAAACTTTTATTATAATTTTTTTAAAAATAATTACTAGTTATTTATTAATTAATTACTTCTTTATAGTAAGATATTGTTTATTAAATAAATAATTAATTCTAAATAATTATATTATTAGTATAAAAATTATTAATTAAGGATTAAATTTAACTATTTATTTGAAATTAATAATAATAAAAAATTACCATTTATTAGAAATTTATATTTTTAGTTTTTATATAACATTATTTAATTTATATTTATTTTTAATTAAAAATAATTTGATAGAGTGAGTTAAATAATTAATAATAATTTAATAATATATAATTATAAATTTGTTTTTGGTAGTTTTTCAAATATTATTAATATTTAGTAAAAAAATATAATTTTAAATATTTTATCTTAATTATTTGATAAAATTTTAAATATTATTTATTGATTATAAATTTATTATTTAATTAATGATTACTATAAATATTATGTTAATTTTTTATTACATATTATTTAATAACTAATGTTGTTATTATATTTATTAAATTATTTTACTAAATAATAATTATAAAACATTATTAATATTTAATTTTAATTAGTATGTAAGAGTAATTAACAATTATATATCAGTTAAGTAATTAAAATTTAAAAATAATCATTCGGAAAGTTATATTTTAATAATTTAGTTATTATTATAAATATTTATTAAGTAAATAATATTTTAAAATATTTTTTTGGAAATTTAGGTTAATCATAATTAATATTTATTAAATAATAAATAATTAACTAATTAATTACTAATTAATATTATACTAAGAAATTTGTAGTGCAGGCGCATCAGATAAAAGCATAAATGTTTAAACAAATTGTTAGGCATTACAAGTATTCTTACAAAGACATTTTTGGATCACACACCTCACATCCCAATTTACCAAAGATAAACAAAATTTTGGGGTCCTAAAGGACCACATCATGCTCATCTATATGATTTCATTATTTGAAAATGCATCTTCCACTTGATTATCTTATATCTAATCATATCTGACAACCAAATTTTTGTGTTTTACATTATTGAGGCCTACAATCCTTAGAAGAAGGTGTCTACAGGGTAAAATCCAGTCAATCTCCTTCTAAACATTGATGGAGGGTTTAGAGTTAGATTCAATCGATTGTGTTCTATAATTATTGTATATAGTTTTCTAGATATCATAAATTATTTCCCATAATTCAGCCTCATATGAAATGTTGATTCCAATAAAATGTTGTAAATGCCCTTAGACAAATACTTCGTGGATGAAGAAAACAACTCCAAAAACAAAATGTTATGGTAATCAATTGTTTTCATCATCAACAATGAATATTCTTTAATAACTAAAAAATATTAATAATGAATTTTTAGTTAACTAACAAATTTTTAAGGTATTTAAAATTATGTTTTATAGTATAATTTAATTATTAATTCAAACAAATAAATGCTATTAAGTCATTATTATTCACATATTATTATTATTTTGAGTAACTAATTAGTAATTGATATATATTACAATCTAATGGCTAATTATTAATAATTTTATATAAATAATTCAATATTAGAAAACGGAAACCTGAATCACACATTCAAAATTCCATTCTAGATTATTATTAAATCATTCAATTCATATACATTCCTTTTTATTAAAATTTACTTATAAAAAAACCCAATCATTTGAGTATATGGAGAGGCACATATTTGTTACTGAAATATTCTTAAAAACTAGGCTTTTCTAAAAATTAATTCCCATTAGTCAATCTATCAAAAACAATAGTGTATGATATTCAGATTCCACACAGAACTGATTCAGTTGGATAAAAAGATGATTTTCATTGAGTCGGTGAGAATTGATTAATCAAGACACCAAATTAATGAATTTAGGACCTTGATATATGTGCATGTGATATGTCAACAAAAATTGAGTATAGAATTGATATCCATTAATATTTTGGATGCATGGAACTCAAATTAGTGATAAGATGTAGCCCATGAAAAGAACATTGGGTGTGGATCCATTAAAGAGTACAAAAATGATCTCTATCATGCTATAAGATAAGGGTTCTTAACATGAAAAGGGATGTTGTTATTGACCGATCTGGTATATTTGAATTCCTATATTTTCTTGATGTTTGGAGTGGTGTTGCACAATTTCATTAGTATTCAAGTCAATGATACTGCCATTAAACCTTTTAATGAATTCAAATGTTAATTTATTATTTAATTCTATTAATTTATATGGATGATGTGAATTTTAATAAATTGACATATATTTCCATTGTTCAGTGTATTTCAATTCATATTCTATCAGTCATGGATATTATCATAGGTTATGTGGAACTTCTTCACATCATGTAATTATGGTAATTTGATTGAATATTTATTTATTTGAGAATTAAAATCAATTGGAAATGTAAGGATTTTTGATGCAGTGATCATGGAATCTCAATGGTTTTGGAAAAATCAATAGTTCAGGATTATCATTTGAGGTTTCATCTAATTATATATTTAATAGGAAAGTGTAATTAAATGATTATCTTAATTTTATGGGAGGATATTTACAAGAACAAACCAAAAGATTATAAATATGATTTAAAACACCTTATTTCATATCATTGATTTCACAAAATCCTTTTTTCATAAACTAACTGAACCAAAAAAATCTGAAGATAAACACACCAAAAACACTATACTATCTCGATACAACCCCAGTTCCATTATTATTATATTTTCATTTTTTTAAAAAAAATTATTTTATGGGATCCCAATAGTAGGATACTCAATAAAAAATCATCACTTCTAAGGTGAAATGAATTGTTTTTCTATTTTCATTTGTAAGGATTTTGATAAAAGACGAGATCTATTTTGGATAACCTCATCAAATTTGATATAGTTGTTGAGAGAACTGATCTAGAAGGACACATAACTCTAAGTTTCGCTAAGAGAAAGGAATATTATTTATTCCCATTTTTTCTGCGAATTTCCAAAATCTCGTCATCAAATTATAATATAATTTCAAATGAATTTGAGAATTTTGATGATAATTTAGAATGGTTTAATATAAATTTAATTTAATTATATGTTCTTTTCATAAATAAATATATTCCCCAACAACAAAAAAATCAATTTGATTAAAATTTAATGAGTTGAATGATATGATTCTTACAATTTTTTCTAGGAATTGATAGAGTGTATCTTAACCCAAACATTAGGCAGTTTATTAGTGTCTGAAGAAATTTTAATCCCAGAGGAGGCTAAGAAGAGTAGATATGATTTATGGGTTTTACATCTTCTTTTAAACAACCAATATAAGTATATATAACAATATTCATCCAATATAGGTCATCATGATGGATGAATTCCAGTGGGACTTTATGTTGATGTTTTACCTTCTTCATGGAGTACCCATGTGATAAATGGGATCAATAGAGTCAAAAATTAAATTTCAAAAACCCTATTTGTGTTTTTGGAATATTTAGTTGTCTATTTAATCGTACCCATATATATAATTTTATGAAGAAAAATTCCTGGTATTATTATAATGAATAATGACATGTAATGATTAAAATAAACTGGATGCATATATATGAACAAATACACAACTGAACATAGAGTGTTGAAAATGTGTATATCCCAAAATTCCAAATACTTCCACAAAATATCAATAGGAATATGAGATCGTGATGTAAAGAGTTATATGTATCCTATACACGAAACCAAACAAGAAAGTGTATCATTATTTTGTGAATGTTATCAGTAATAATTGGTCCTAATATATTATATTCAAAAATTATGAAAGCATTCTAGCTATTTTGGTTTCTAGAACACTATGTAGATGGTTTCCCTCAAATCTATAGAAATAAAAAGTGTGGAGATGTGTAGCAATGAAAGTACCACAATAATCCATGTTGAGTCAATAAGGTTTTCCTTATGACTTTTCCATTCCTTCTTGTTTTGAAAATCATAAACACCTTATCTTTAAGAAAATCGCATTTATAAGAAACATTGCTTCTATAAGGAAAATCGCTTTTGTAAGAAAAATGATTCTTATCATATTTTCATCCACATTTTTTCTTAAGTATAAAATTCGGATTCATTTCTATTTTCTCGGAATTGTTTGAAACATTGATATGAAGAAATCTATTTTAGGATCTGAATTCTGGATAAGAATTGTAATAAAGTTTCACTCTGAAATCCAAATGAGAACTGTTATAAAGTTTCATTACGAACTCCGGATATGAACTCTAATTAAGTTCTACATCAGATTCGGGATATAAAACCTTATGAAGTTTGACAACGAATTCTCATTACGAATTCTGATGATGAATTCTCATTACGAATTCTGATAATGGATTCTCATTATGAATTCTGATAATGAATTCTCATTACGAATTCTGATAATGAATTATCATTACAAATTCTGATGATGAATTCTCATTATGAATCTTGATAATGAATTCTCATTATGAATTCTGATAATGAATTCTCATTACGAATTCTGATAATGAATTCTCTTTACGAATTCTGATGATGAATTTTCATTCTTAATTCTCATTCTTAATTCACCTATTAAACATAATCTGATTATATTTGTTTTATACACTCTGAATCTTCACTCCGAATATTCATTTTGCTTATGCCTTTATATTTTGTCTACTCTTTATTATTTACCTTACACTCTGAACTTTCACTCTGAATCTTCACTCCAAACCTTTGAGTTAGATTTTAAACGGTGTCCTACATTCTGCTACACATGTTTTGTTATAAAACGATGACGTCTATTCTGTTATAAACTAACCGTTGGCTAAGTGACATGTGCACAGGTCCCTCTGCTTTTTACGAAAAATATGACCATTGGGAAGGAGGCTGACATTACCTATAAATAAGAACTCATTTGAAAGATCTCATAACTAATGGACAACTTGTTTTTGTGCATACATGTTGTTGAAGTGATTTCTATAGAGAGAGGGGCTCTTATTAACTCTCAAAGCTTCGTGCGACTATGAATGTTGGTGATTACATTCGAGGACTTTCGGGGATAGGAAGATAGAGGTGCCGACTACCTTGAAGTTCGAGGGCTTCCTTGCTAAGGAAGACAGAGGTTTCCAACTACCTTGAAGTTGAGGGATTACGGGGATAGCAAGACAGAGACTCCGATCTTCGTATCGAGGGCTTACCCTAGTGTGGGTAAGACATACTTGCTTGAAAGTATAAATCAGGGGACCATTATCCACGGTTGTTGGATACCCTTCTCTTTGGGTTAAAAGACTTATATTTTGTTACTTGTAGTTTTACTACTTGTTTATTTCCGCTGCATTTTGTATTATAAGGAAAGTATAACCTTCTTATACTTCCTTACATATACTCTGTTTCATTTAGATTCAATACGCTTTAAGGTAGAATCACATATTGTAATCTTTTTGTTAAGTGTCAATTTCCAGAACCATATTTCTGAAACCTACTTTCAGAATATCTTTCCAAGTTTTCATTTGGTATTAGAGGTGTTGCGAATTTGCTTAAGTTTAACTTTGTTAAACATAGACCTCTCCTTTACTTAAGGAAAACATAGTTATTCGTAACTAATTTTAAAGGTTCCAAAGTAATTTTTAAATTATACAATTCACCCCCCCCCTCTTGTAAATTGAGCATCTACATCATTATTTTGATCCTACAATTGGTATCAGAGCAGGTTTCTGGAATACTTGTACTCATGTATATGTTTTTCATTCTCACTTTCCCATTCCGAACATTTTCATTCCAAACATTCCCATTCTGAACTTTCTCATTCCGAACTTTCTCATTCCGAACTTTGTTATTACGATTTCTTTTCTTCTAACAAATTTGGGTGCCGAAGGTTTTTATGTATGGCAGGAATTAATGGTGGTTCTATTGATAATCTAAATCCTACATGACCACCAATCTTTGATGGTAATGATTATGAGTACTGGAGAGATCGAATGAAGTCTTTTGTTATCAATACAGGAGTGGACAATTTTTTTATTCTTACTGGAGATTATAAAATTCTTGACAAAAAATTTAGAACTTTTACTAACCAGGAAAAGCAAGAGTATCAACTCAATTATAAGGTATTAAATACTTTACTATGTTCAATGACCAGAAATATATATATCCAAATTTCTTCCTGTGAAGCATATAATTTTATTTGGAAGAAGTTAGAGGTTACACACTTTGAAACTTCTAAAGTGATTGAGACTAGGAGAGCAATTCATAGAGCTGAATATCATGGCTTCAATTTTCCGTATGGTGAACCAATTTATAAAGTTCAACAGAGATTTATGACTATCATCAACATCCTACAGTCTATGGGAGAGAAAGGTTTATATTATGAATCACTTGTGGATAATATAATTGATATCATGCCCAATGGGTGGGAATCCAAAAGAACTTCAATATATGAGAATAGAAAAGTGACTCAAATTTCACTTGATGAGTTATTTGGAACTCTTCTCCAACATGAATCCAGAATGAAGAGAGATGCTGACAACATCAAAAAGAAAAATGGAAATGGTACTGTTGCTTTTACAACATCATCAAATCATATAAAAGCTAAGACTCTTGAGAGAGTAACCAGATCCACATCTAAGAAGATGATAGTTCAATCAGATTCCATTGAAACTGAAATATCTGAAAATGAATTAGAAAATCTTGCTCGAAGGATGAACAAGATAGCTAGCCAGAGATATTTCCAATCCAATTATAAGAAAAAGGAAAGGAAAGATAGAAAATTTGTAGAAGTTACTTGTTATTAATGAAGAGATCTGGACATATTATACCAGATTGCCCTTTTCTTATAAAGAATTAAAGGAAATAAAGGCATTCAGACAGGAACATAAAAAAGTATTATAAATCAAAAGCTAAGAATGTTCTGAAAGCTAATGATACTTGGAGTGCCAGTGGTGGTTACTCTTCAAGTGAATCTTCTGATTACGAATCTTCATGATAGAATAATCTTGGTCTTATAGCCAGATTACCTTTGAAAATCATTGTTTCATGGCTAAGGTACGAAATTTTGAATCATTGACCAATGTTTCTTTAAATTCTAAAAATAGTATGTATTATAACTCTTCTGATGGAGAATCTTCTTCTGATGAAGAAAATACTTTACATACTTATTATGATGTCTCTAGGTTTGCTAAACTTAATGAGATTGAGAATTCTAAACTCAATAAGAAACTTGAAAAGGCAAACTCTAGGAATACTATTCTTTAAAAAGAGATATCAGATCTTTCTAAAGATCTTGATAGGCAAAATGATTATTTTGAATGTATTTCAAAAAATCTTGAGGAAGTATGTTCTGAGAAGAATAAACATTCTAAAGAATTAGAAAAATTAATTTTTAAGAAAAATGTTTTTGAGCCTAGCTCTAGCTCTAAAACTAATGATTTTGATGACAAAAACTTGGTTATAAAACTCATGTCTGAAATTTTTTCCTTAAAGAAGTGTTTATCAAACTTTACCCATGGTAAGGAAAATTTTGATAAAATGTATTCCCAAATACGACCTTTAAGAAATAAATCAGGATTTGGTTATACTCATGAAAAATCAATTTTCAGTAACAATTATTTTTTTCCTCAATGTGACCCATTTTGTACCAAGTGTAAATGTGGTGGTCATTGAGCAAAGAATTGTTATTTAAACAAAACACAATCTTTAGGATTTCACAAAGCTTACTTTTCCAAGAAGTTGTGGGTACCTAAATTTTTTTTATCTAATAATCTCAGATCCAAACAAGTTTGGATTTCGAAAATCTAATTTTCTTCTTGATTTCAGGAAAATAAAGAGAGTACCAGCAACAATACATGGTACATGGATAGTGGATGTTCCCGGCACATTACTCGTAACAAGATCTATTTTGAAAAGATTATCAAAACGAATGGAGGAAAGGTAACTTTGGCGGACAATGATAAGGGAGAGATTGTTGGTATTGGTAATATTGTTCTTTTAGGAAAAACTTTGATTTCAAATGTTCATTTTGTTAAGGGTCTTAAGCACAACCTCATTATCATAAGTCAATTATGTGATGAAGGTTACCTTGTGAATTTTAGGAATGAAATGTTCTTAGTTCACAATTACAAGGATGAATTTATTCTCTCAGCCAATAGGTAATAGAATGTTTACACCTTGAACCTAGATGACCTTATAAGCCATGATTTACCTTCCCTAAGTGCAATGGAAGATCATTCCTGGTTATGGCATAGAAGAATAGGTCATTGTAACCATAGAAACCTATCTAAACTCTCTATGAAAGAAACTAGTTAAGGATCTACCAGAGCTTAGATTTGATTCTTCTAAAGTCTGTGATCTTTGTCAATATGGCAATAAACATAAATCTAGTTTTAGATCAATCGGTAAAATCTCGACAACCGATGCATTACTGTTTGTGCACATGGATCTTTTTGGTCCAACACAAACTGGAAGTATTGGAGGCAAATACTATGTGTTTGTTCTAGTTGATGATTACACTAGATTTACTTGGGTCTATTTTCTAGAAAAGAAGTCTGAAGATTTTTCTTATTTGAAGAATTTTAGAGCTGAAGTTAAAAATGAGAAAACCTTCCATTTAAAACAATTCATAGTGATCATGGAGGAGGATTTCAAAATTCTAACTTTGAAACTTTTTATACTAAAAAAGGTATTACTCACAATTTTTCAGCACGTAGAACTCCTCAACAGAATGGTGTATTTGAGAGAAGAAATAGAATTATTCAAGAGATTACTAGAACCATGTTGAGTGAGTATTCCATAGCTAGACATTTCTGGGCTGAAGCTGTAAGTACTGATTGCTATACTATAAATCGAGTTTTGATTAAACCTTTTCTTAATAAAACTCCTTATGAGTTATGGAATGGTAGAAAACCAAGACTATCCTACTTCAAGGTTTTTGGTTGCAACGTATTAATTATTAACACTAAAGATAACATACATTAATTAGCACCAAAATCTGATGAATGAATTTTCTTAGGTTATTCTACAGCATCTAAGGCTTATAGATTTTTTTAAAAAAATACTTGTACAGTTGAAGAAACAGTACAAGTAAAATTTGATGAGTCTGATCCCTTTTTTTTAAACCATCCCAGCCTACATCCTCGGATGTGTTTTCAAAAACTGATTGTAAACCTTTTATAGAAGAAAATTCCAATAAGGATAATGGTCAAGAAGATATTACAGAAAAATTTACCCCAGAAGACTTTGTATCCTATGTTGATGAACAGGCTTTTCAAAACCCAAATCAGGTGTTCCTTAAGAATCATCCCTGTGATAGTATCATTGGTGATTTAAATCAACCTGTATGGACTAGAAGTTCCTTAAGAAATGAAGTAGAACATCTAGAATTTCTTTCCAAATTATAACCTAAAAGAACTGATGAAGCTTTAGGTGACGATGATTGGATCAAAGCCATGGAAGATGAACTAAATGAATTTGAAAGGAATAAAGTCTGGAAGTTGGTTGAAAGACCTAAGGAAACCTCTGTAATTGGAGAAAAATGGGTTTTCAGAAATAAATGTGATCAAAATGGAGTCATAGAAAGAAATAAAGCTAGACTTATTGTTAAAGGCTATAATCAGCAAGAGGGAATTGACTATGAAGAAACCAATGCTCCAGTAGCTAGACTTGAATCTATCCTTATTCTACTTTCCTTCGCAGCATTATTTAATTTTAAACTTTTCCAAATGGTTGTGAAATGTGCTTCTATTAATGTTATGTTCAAGAGGAAGTTTTTTTTGAACAACCTCATGGCTTTGAAGATACAAAACATCCTGATTATGTTTTTAGACTTACCAAAGCTCTGTATGGCCTTAAACAAGCCCCACGAGCATGGTATGATAAACTTACTGGATTTTTTCTTCAAAATAACTATGTTAAGGGAAATGCAGATCCAACCCTCTTTATAAAGAAAGATAAGAAAAATGTCTTGATTGTTCAAATTTATGTTGATGAAATCATATTTGGTTCAACTCAGCAATCTTTGACCGACTCTTTCGCAAGTCTAATGAAATATGATTTTGAAATGAGTATGATGGGTGAGGTAACTTTTTTCCTTGGTTTTCAAATTTCTCAAAAACCAAAAGTAACCTACATATCTCAACATAAGTATATTAAAGATCTTCTCAAAAAGTATGGTTATGACAACACTAAGAGTATATGTACTCCTATTGGTACCTCAAACTCTTTAGATCTTGATGAAGCTAGAAAACCAGTAGATCAAACATCCTTTAGAGGTATGATAGGAAGTCTACAATACATAACAGCTAGTCGACTAGACTTAATGTTTTCAGTATTCTTATGTACGAGATATCAATCCAATCCTATGGAATCTCAATTAAAGGCAGTAAAAATAATTTTTCGCTACCTTAAGGGAACCAGGGATCTAGGATTATTTTATACTTCTGGACATTATTTTATCCGAAAAAGATTTTCTGATGCTGACTTTGGTGGATGTAGAATGGATAGAAAAAGTACATCTGGAACTTGTCATTTCTTAGGAAATTAATTAGTTTCTTGGTCCTTCAAGAAGAAAAATTCAGTAGCACTCTCCACTGCTAAAGCTGAATATGTAGCAGCTGGAAGTTGTTGTGCTCAAGTGTTGGGGATGCAACAGACACTCACAGACTATGTTCTGAGTTTTACTAAAACTCAAATTTTGTGTGATAACACAAGTTCCATTGCCCTCAGTAAGAACCCTACACATCACTCTCGTGAAAAACACATAGATATTAGGCAACACTTTCTTAGGGATCACACACTTAAAGGATATATTATTATTTAGTTTATCGGAATGCAAGATCAACTTGCTGATATTTTCACAAAATCCTTGCCTTCTGATAGATTTGAATACATTAAACAGAAGTTAGGAATGATAAACGTAAGGTAATCCTTCTTAATTAACATTCTGTTGAAAAATTCTCCTTATAGCAATAAACTTCTTTTCATAGGGGGAGTAGATTTGATTGTTAAAATAACAATGTTTTTCAAAATTTCTTTTCAAACTTTTCGGAACTAAAATTCCGGAATGGTCATTTCCGGAACTAAAATTTTCCAGAATGGATTATTAATATAGAAAACTTCTGATATGGAAATTTTCATATTGATAACTTCCGGAATAGAAAATTTCATACTGGTATTTTCATAACGGGATTTTCATACCGAATCTTTCATAATGTGTTTTTAGTTTTCAAATTTTATAATAAAATTTTCGTACAGAGTTTTCCGTACTAAGATTATTTTTCGTAAATAGTTTTGCGAACTATTTCGCAGTAAAAAATTTTTTTCGTAGTTTTTGTAAAAATGTTACAAATTACGAATAATACTCCAAAGCCAATCGGAAAGGTATTATTTTCTTACTCAAGTTTTTGTAATCATACTTTACTTTATGGTATTTTCTTATATTTTGTTTTAGGATTATAATTTTCTTAAATATTTGATTTAATAAAAAACTCAAAAGATTGGATTCAAGATTTCTTGAGAATTGGTTTTCGATCGTCAAATCCGATCTCATCTTATCACAACCGTTCGATCAACCATGGAAGTTAAACCGTTTTCTCGTTGCCTATATAAAGGGGACCCCAAATGGTTATCCCACATCGGTTTTCATGCTCCAACATCCCGAAGCTCTGTCTCTCTATTTTAAAGACGTTCCGAACTTCAGATTTCTCAGTTTCGATCTTCTCAGAGGTCTTCAGATCCGAATGTCTGTGGAAGTAGCTTTTCAAGACATGTCTTCCTTGAAGACGATTTCAAAGTGGTTAGTATATAGAGAGAGACTGGTTCATCCGGACTTCTTCAACATGTATGATTCTCTTATTTCCAAGAATATTAATCTTAATGGATGGGAAGATGTTGCGGTGTCAAAACCAGGGAATCAAGATGAAGTATATTCAGATTTTCTTATAGAGTTCTATGAAACAGTCTCCTTTCTTATGGAAGATGGAAGGGAGAAGTTGTCTTTTAAGTCTTATGGTAAGACTTATAAGCATTCATATGCCAAGGCTGCCAGCTTGGTAGGGATGAATAATGAAGGTGAAGCTAAATTCATATCTCATGTGTTTCCGGATTCAAAGGGTAGCTTCGACAAGGAAAAGGCTTTAAAAACTCTTGGACTTGCAGATGACAAGGCTCCGATGATTGCTAGTTTATCTATGAATTTCCTGATTCTATAATTATGGGTACAAGGTCTTATCGTACTGATAAAAGGTGACAATGATAGTCTGAAGAAGAGTGAGATTTATATCCTAGATTTTCTGATAAATCTGAGGAAGTTTAACCTGATGAAGCACATTCTTATCACTCTTAGGAATTTGAAGAAAGGGAATCTGAGATCTCAGAATATAATGTATCTAGAAATCCTATAATAATTTATAGTTCGGTGACTTCTGTCATTCAAGGAGGCTTGCAAGTCTAAGACAAGAGTTTTCAAGATTATGCTGGTGAGTGATGGTACACTTAAAAGAATTGATGTAGCTTTTGACATGAAGACTGGTCAGTTTGTTGATTTTCCTGCTCAAGAAGAAACTATTTCGAATGTCGCCGATCTGGAATCATCTAAGCTAGTAAGTAAGAGAATGTTGAAGGAAGTGGAAGTAGAAATAGATAATCCCAAGTCTAATGAAGTCCATTCCGCACCTCCAAAACCAACGAAGAAGAAATATTACCCAGATGAGGTTGTTGCTAAATGGAGAGAGATGAAAGAGAAGAGAGTACAAGGGGAGACTCAGTTTGGCTTGGATCCTGCGGAGGCTAAGGCCTTGAAGGAAAAGACTGTGGATGAGGTCGAAAAACATGTGAAATAAAAGAAGCTTAAGAAGAAGATGTCTGAGGATGAGGTAGCTCAGGCTTTGTTGAAGTTCAATGAGATGGTTTCAGAAAATATTCTTGTTCTGAGATATTTTTCAGTGGAATCTCTACCTGGGAATCCAGGAAGAGACATTGTCGCTCCGGAAGAGACAGCTGCTAAGCCTTTTGAGGAAATAGAACAGTTTGAGTTAGTAGAAGAAGAAGAAGATGTTTCTGAAGGAAGTGGTGAAATCAGAGATGTGTTGAAACATGTAGATGATTATAAGGGTACTCATTCGGAACATTTGTTACTCGGAACCTCAGAAGCTGAGTCTTATAAGCTAGTCACTTCAGCAATGGAAGAAGAGAAAGGAGCTGAAGAAGTATCTTATAATGTAGAGGAAGAACAACTTCTACAAGATATTTCTCAAATGGAGAATGTAGAGGTTGGTTCTTAGAAAGTTCCTGATGAGGAAGACAATATTGATTAGGTATCTGACAGTGAAAAGAAAACCCTAGAATAGGATTCCATTCTGAAAAAAGACAAGGGAACAAAATTTGTTGCTGATACACCGAGCTCAGTAAGGGTGAAGAGAAAGGAAGTTGGTAGTTCATCAAAGAGAATGTTTGACCATGTTGAAGAAGAAATTTCTCCAAGCAGAGTCTCAGATTCGGAGTCATCTTCGTTGGGGCATGACTTTGTTGTTGAGTCTTTAAAGAAGTTGGTGGGTACTATTCCGACTATCTCAAGCATTGATTCAAGATGCGAAATGCTCCAACATGCTTTGAATCAGAAAACAAAATCTGTATCTATGGTTATGGATAAGTGTGTTGAAATAGAGGCTCAGTTAAAAACTTTCTTCATCGACTATGAAGCCCACAAAAGATCTTGCAAGAGGATAACTAGATGGTCGAGGAATACTTTGGACGAAATGAGGCTCTTTGATGAATTTTAAGATAATGTTAAGGATGCCTTTGAGACTGAGGAAAAGAAGATAAATGAGCTAACTTCTGCTTTTGAAGAGAAGCTGATAGATGAAAAGAACTTCCGGATTCAAGAAGTCAGAGATCTGAATGGGAAGTTGAATTCTGTCTCTCAGAACTGGATGTTTGAAAGGGATCATTGGAATGAGTTTGAAGAGAAATTGAAGGCTCGGGAAGAAAAGATTAAAGCTCAGGAAGAAAAGCATCAATCCCATGAAGAAATGATTGAAGCCCAAAATGCAAGAATAGTGGTCTTAAAGAAGCATGCTGAAGAAGATCATAAAGACTTAAAGAAGATAAAGACTGTTCTTAAGGGTCTCATGGCGAAGCAATAAGATCCAAAATAGATAGATCTGATCATTTGTTGTATCTAAATTTCTTTTTTGTTGAGCCTTTAAAACTTAATGAAAATTTTGTGGTTGCCCGTTTCTTTTGTTGTTGATACTAATTTTTTCAGGTACTTTGTTATATTTTCCATTCCCTCGAATTCTTTTTGAAAATCACAAAAGGGGGGAAGGAAAAGATCCTTGAATAAAAAAACTCTAATAAGAGCTTATCTAAGGGGGAGTTTTTCATTTAAGAAGACTTTCTTATTCGTAATGAAATGTCACTCCAGAAATCTAGAATACGATCCTTAGAGTTTCAAAACCTAAGGGGGAGTTATTCGTATTCATCAATATCCTTAAAGAAAAGGGAGATAAGCCTTAATTATTTTATTTCTTCTTAGAATTTCTTTTTCAAGGATGTTTGTGCTTTCCAAAAAGGGGGAGATTGTTGAGTCAATAAGGTTTTCCTTATGACTTTTCCATTCCTTCTTGTTTTGAAAATCACAAACACCTTATCTTTAAGAAAATTGCTTTTATAAGAAAAATTTCTTTTATAAGGAAAATTGCTTTTGTAAGAAAAATTACCCTTATCATATTTTCATCCATATTTTTTCTTAAGTATAAAATTCGGATTCATTTCTATTTTCTCAAAATTTTTTGAAACTTTGATATGAAGAAATCTGTTTTAGGATCCGAAATCTGGACAAGAACTGTAATAATGTTTCACTCCGAAATCCAGATGAGAACTGTAATAATGATTCATTACGAACTCCGGATACGAACTCTAATTAAGTTCTACATGAGATTCAGGATATTAATCCTTATGAAGTTTGACAACGAATTATCATTAAGAATTCTGATGATGAATTCTCATTACGAATTCTGATATTGAATTCTCATTACGAATTCTGATAATGAATTCTCATTATGAATTCTGATGATGAATTCTCATTATGAATTCTGATAATGAATTCTCATTATGAATTTTGATAATGAATTCTCATTACAAATTTTGATAATGAATTCTCATTACGAATTTTGATGACAAATTCTCATTCCGAATTCTCATTTAGAATTAACCTATTAAATAGAATCTGATTATCTTTGTCTTATACACTCCGAATCTTCACTCCGAATTATCATTTTGCTTATGACTTTATATTTTGTCTACTTTTTATTATTTTACTTACACTCCGAACTTTCACTCTGAATCATCACTCCAATCATTTGAGTTAGATTTTAAATGGTTTCGTACGTTCTCTTACACTTGTTTTGTTATAAAATGATGTCGTCTATTCTGTTGTAAACTAACCGTTGTCTAAGTGAAACTTGTACAGGTCCCTCTGATTTTTAAGGAAAATATGACCGTTGGGAAGGAGGCCGACCTTACCTATAAATAAGAGCTCATTTTAAAGAGCTCATAACTGATGGACATCGTTGTTTTGTGCATACATGCTGTTGAAGTGATTTCTAGAGAGAGAGAGAGTGAGGCTATTATTAACTCTCAATGCTTCGTGCGACTCAGAATGTTGGTGATTACATTCGAGGACTTCCGGGGATAGGAAGACAGAGGTGCCAACTACCTTGAAGTTCGAGGGCTTCCTTGCTGAGGAAGACAGAGGTTGCCAACTACCTTGAAGTTGGGGGCTTGCGGGGATAGCAAGACAGAGACTCCGATCTTTGTATCGAGGGCTTACCTTGGTGTGGGTAAGACAGACTTTCTGGAAAGTATAAATCAAGGGACCTTTATCCAAGCTTGTTGGATACCCTTCTCTTTGGGTTAAAAGACTTATATCTTGTTACTTGTAGTTTTACTACTTGTTTATCTCCGATGCATTTGGTATTATAATGAAATTATAACCTTCTTATACTTCTTTACATATACTCTGTTTCATTTAGATTCTATACGCTTTAAGGTATAATCTCATATTGTAATCTTTTTGTTATGTTTCAATTTCCAGAACCATATTTCTGGAACCTACTTTCGGAAACTCTTTCCAAGTTTTCATTTGGTATTAGAGGTGTTGTAAATTTTCTTAACTTTAACATTGTTAAACTTAGCCCTTACCTTTACTTATGGAAAACATAGTTATTCGTAACTAACTTTAAAGGTTCCAAATGAATTTTTAATGTATTCAATTCACCCCCTATTGTAAATTGAGCATCTACATCATTATTTCGATCCTACAATCCAATCATAAACCATGAATTCATAAGATTATTCAAACATAAATATATGGAAACCATTATTAATGAAGTTAATATTCATTCATTTTGATCAATATCCTTTATAACTCCATGCCATATAAAGGAACGTTTTTCACCTTCGACAAGATACTCCAAAGGATATGTTCAACAAAAATCCATGATATATTTACTAAAAGTACTTTTGGATTCATAGAATAATACAAATATCCCCATATCACTCAGGGATAAAAAATTAACGAGAAAACAATATTGTTCAGATTGATTATTTCCAATATAAAAGTTTGGTAATTTAATAGAAATGTAATCACACTAATAAATAAATTACTATCCCTGAATGATATGTGATTTATCATTATTTGATGAGTCTAAATGTGGGGAGAAGTAGTCAAGAATAAATAATTGATATCAAATATGTAACTATAATACCCTAGTAACAATAAAAGTATATCCTTGAAAATTATCCGGAAGATAAATGGATTGTGGAGTCACCCCTAGTGAAGAATTAAATGGAATGGTCAATATAAGAGACCTACATAATCCCCAACCACCATTCACTACATGAAATAAAATCCTTAGAAAGCTGATAAAGAATCATTATAATGAAAGGTATACAAGACATTCAAAAGAGTATAGAGTGACATAAATTTTATAGAGTTCATTATCTAAATATAATTTTTTTCATTGTTTATCTATGTGATTTTCATTATGAAGGTGAAATATCATAGACCTAAAAATATAAATATTTCTTGAAAATTAACAACATTTGAAAACCCACAAGTACAAAGGTTGAATTAATACTAATATACCATCTCTATCCATTTCAAAATAGGTGAACATAAATTTATTATTTCATTTTGGGATTTGGGATCATTGATTAATATGTTTCCATAAATAGTTCAATCATCATTTTAGGATGGATAATGAAAACTACAAGGGTAATTGATTATATTTCTATCTAAATCATTACCTACCCCATGGGAGTAAGAAAATATGTATTGCAAAGAGTTAATGTAACATTGTTCCTAGTTGAATATTATATTATAAAAATTGAATATAAAAGACATAAATCTCATTCCACAATCACCTATGGTTGAATTTTTTTTAATATCAATGTATAAAATTCAATGTTATTGGAGGAATCTATTTTGTTCATTTTTTATAAGAGATAATAAATTTTATCATATTTTATTGAATTAAATACCCCCATAGTGACCATAAATTTTTACATTGATCACCTCTAAAATCAATTTCTATTATATATAAGTAATAGAAATAGGGGATGCCATAATTTTACTACATGATCCTCTATAATAAGCTAAATTTTGTAATCTATCATATTTTTTTGAAAATGAGAATGATCTAGATATAGTTATTAAAATTAAATAGTTTGATAAATTAGATGAATTATTTTTAATGTTTTAATCAATCCTGTATAGAAACCACTTCTTTACCTTTTTACGTTGAAAACATAAAAAAATTTGAGATAAAAACATATTTAGATCACCAAATTATCTATATTATTAATTTCTTATAACAACCCAAGAATTCCTTATGTATTTTTTAGTAAATAAATATAATGCTAATAGTTTATTTACATGATAATCATAACTATAATGGAATGATTATATGTTAAAATTGAATTTATCCATTGTAATAAAATCAATAAATTATTGTCTATGAAAGGATGTTACATTGTTATATAATCTATGAAATAATAAAATGGCATTAGTTATTCGAAATCATATATATGAAATTCATTTTTCTATTCTTGAAAAGTAATTATCTTCATTATGGTTGAAATTAGACCAAGCTCATGATTAACATGAACAATTACAGAATGATTTAAATTATAAATAAGGAAATCCAGGATTATATAAATCTTATTGAGAGATATTCTAGAGGAATTCACACCCTCAAATACCCCCAGATCAGCCCTTATGCTTATATATAATTGTGTGGCATCTAGGTGGTATTTTACTATATAATATAATGATATAAATATTTAATTATTTAATTATTATTTTATTTATAACATTTAGTTTTCCTAATTATCATTTTTAGATTTAATTAAAAAGAATTTATTTTCAATAAAAATTTTTTTATTAAATTATTTTGGTAAAAAATAAATTTATATAATTTATAATCATAATTAGATATAAAATAAATTTATTTTTTCACTTAGAATATCAAAATTATCATTTTGTAAATTTTTAATTTTATCTGAAAGCATTGTCTCTATGGTGAATAATGAAAAAACTGATATATTTAAAACCATAATTTTTGTATCATTACCATAATACATGAGTAGATTATTTTTTAGATACCTTTATCTTAAGGATATTTTATTTTATTAGAAATGAAAATCATTCAAAACTATAATAATTTATTTTTAATACACATTTATATATTTTTGGAAACATAAGCAGTATTTTAATTTTGGAACAAATTTATTTACTTCAACAAGATATTTTTTTTAGCAATTGTATAAACTAAATGAAAAATGGGTTTTAAATTTTAAATTACCATGAAAAAGAAGTAATAGGTTCATTTTCATTTTTAATAATATAAGTATTATTACTAAGATATATTATAATGATCTTGATAATAGTAAAAAGAATATGTTCAAAGAATTATGTAAGTAATAATGAATAGTTTTTCTTATTAAATAAATTAAACTGTTATTAGTAGTGAATTTAAAATAATTGTTATGATTTTATATAAATAAATTATCACACATTAATTTTGTAATCAATACTAAATAATATTATGTTTATTGTGAAAATAATTTCTTTATAACTTTATTTCAATATTTATTTTATTTTTTAATTTTTGAAAACATTTTATCTTAATTATAAATTGAGTTAATATAAAAAAATATTACAATAATAATTATAGCATCAATAATTTTGAATAGTGGTTACCCTGTATTTTATTAAAAAAATATATTTTTCATTTATAATAACTATTTACCATGGTTAGAACCAAAATTGAAAAATGTAAAGAACTAATGGTGAATAATTATTATCCTTTTTTAAAACTGGTATCTAAATTTTTGGTTAATTATTTATCATCCCAATATCTCCCCAAACTACATAATTTTTTAATTTTTGTGCCTTTGGAAATTGAATATATTAATGATATATTTTAAAAGTAATGATATTAATAAATATATTTCTATACGAACGAAATTATACGATAAATGATCTCATGTAATCCAAATAGTTTTATGAATTGTAATTATTGAAAATATGCCTTTTGGATGAGAAGTTAATCATTTATACTAATCATAACAACATTCATTACCTCTTTTATGAGCATGATTTGAATCTTAGAATGTGTAGATATGTGAATTGTAGTAAATTATTTTACATTGAGAAAGAATAATATTTGTGGAAGGGAAACATTATTTCATATTCATTCAATTATAATACATGATATAACTGATTCAGGAGTCTTGTTACAAATTGATGATGATGGATTTGTTTTCTGAGAATCGTGTAGGTTATTAAGAGGACCAAGATATCCTGATATCCATGCCATTTTCAGTAAATCATAATGATATTATCCATTCTAATTAAAAGTTGTGTGATAAATTAGAATATATGTCATCAATATAGAGTTTTGAAGGTGATTAGACACATTGTGATTAAACTATTTGACAAATAAGAGATTATTCACATTCATGGTTTTGTTGATGTTCCTATATATATGAAGGATGACCTATTGAATGATCTTCCTGAAACAAATAGGACGATGCACATTGGTTTCTTAATAATGTACAATGATCATTATAGAGCATATTTTTTGTTGGGAATGAATGAATAGATCAAGGGATTCCTAACATAATGATACACCTTTCAGGTGATGATGGTCTGGAATCAACAACATTTTGTACCTTCATGACTAATAACCCTTCTTGAATAGTTTTTGGATGATGTTTCCATGGATTCTATAGTTGTAATTCCAATAATTCATAAGAATAATGAAATATTTTTGATGATTTTCAATCGGTTAACTAATGTAGAATATTTCATCAGATTTCGTGAGGCGTTGACTGTTGACCAGTTTTGTGGCTTTTATTTCTAAGAGAGAGTATGTTTTCATGGTGTATAATGAACAACAGTTTTTGATCAAGATATTCATTTCACATCACACTTGTGGAAATTTTTACATAAGGCTTTAGATACACAGGTGTTTTCCATTATGACTTTGCACCAAACACATATGACAAATAAGAAGATATTATCTTAATGTTGAAGGTCATGTAGTGGAAATTCTCCATAGTCATTGGTAGATATTTGGAAAATTACATAGTATTATTTTATTACACATAAAAGAATATTTATAATTAGACTATTTATATGACATCATAAAATGAACTCTATAGTAAGCCATATAGACCACCCATATATTGGATTGAAGCTAGAGAGTTGTAGCTATTAAGATAGATTTTCAAAAAGGAGAGATTATAAAATGTTCAATTGAATTAGATTTATATAGATAAAACCCAGAGTAAATCATGATCATATTCTCATAATCCTCATCAATATCTTGGGTTCATGGTGGGTAGTTTATTGTTCCATTAGTTGTCACTAAGGTTGGGTCACTGACAAAATCAAAACATTAAAAGTTATAACCTAGATACATGGGGGCATCTGATATTATGGAGAGTATCTAACCGGTGGAATACATATTCTCCCTTTTATAATAGTATAATGGTTTACATAAATTTTTCAAGTTTTACTACTTTGGAAGTGTCACCCCAACCCTACTCATGTGAAATATTTTTATGATGTTAAACATAAGGCATGTTATTCCATTAGAGAAGATCATTTTTATATTATAGATTATAGTGACAAGAATCTTCATGGAAAGACCATTCCTTTACTCTGAGATTTGGGGATGCATTTCAATGATTATGAGAAATTATAGGAGAGGGAGGTAGATATGTATGTCTGCTGGCCAGATCATTTTACCTTGGAGGCATAGAGATGCATGGGATAATATCTCGAGAATTATCACTTATACGATTGGGAGATTGTGAGATCCCTAACCTTCAAGGTGGTACATCCTTTTACAATTTTTATTTCAACGTCTTAATGAAAATATTTCTAATAGTGTAATAGGTTTTTGTGGTTTCAGGGGGGTTTGGGACATGAATAATGAAGTAAATAAGTCCACACTATTGATGTTATAGTGTTGGATCATGGTTAGTACTAACCACGAACCTAAACGAAGTAGCATATAAGGGGAAGCAATATAGTTGCAAAATAATGATTGGGGATCCATAAAAATATACTTCCTTGAACAATTATAGTCACCCAATCTCTTCATAATTTACAAAACCATGATGACTCCCCGGAAAATCATGGGACCCATGGCCTTTCATTGCAAGATTTTGTGGAATAGATAGTGTATGATTTAGAAAATCATGTAGCCAAATCATATACCACAGTGAGGTGGGGATAATTACCATTTTTCCCATTAGGTTTTATAAAACCCAATAAATTATTCCCCTCACCACCTAAAATATATTTAGTGATGAATCATGGAACCCTCCTCTATGGGTGGTTCTCACCTAACCGTTGGAAATTTAAAGTGCTTCTTCTTGATAATTGAAGAGAAGGGTGAGTCGAACACTCCTCTTTCTAATATTTTACTGAGTAACCATTGAGGGATTTTTTTATCCCCATTTGATTTACTAAACCATTAGATTAATAGAGGATTTTTTGTTTGTGAATTTACGGTTGTTTGGTATTTATTCAAGGTTTATGATTAAGCAACAATTTTTCTACAAACATGTGTTAGGCGGTGTAAAATTTATATCCCATATTCCGGATGTGTATACATCTGTATATGTTTGTGATTTTATGTCATTTTGGTTTCCATTTTACTCCTTAAGACTAAATTTTAAATTTTGTTTATAAATTATTTTTCTACCCCTCATAATACCTTGTGGATTCATTGAGGATGATTATACCAGTCCAATGGCTCCGTCTATGTGTTCCACTCTCTTTGTTATGGTAAACTGAGGTTTGAAGTGATGTCTTAATGTATTATTGATAATAAACCATAACAATATTGTATTAATTATTATCTTTGAATAAGGGGTTGTTTGTATTAATTTGTAGAAGTTAAATGAATTATCACATGTTAATTGGTAAATGCAATGAACACTTAATATGGGAATTTGATGTTAGTAAATGGTTTGGAAGGGGGAAAATGGTTATAATTTTATATAAATGAAAAAATTATCTACATACAATATGGAGTAATGTGAAAAGTGTAATGAACCCTTATAATGTGAAAAATAATTACTTCAACCCATGATGTTTTTAATTTTTTTAAAATTTTTTCTCTTTTGAACCATAGAAGATATGATAAATGATATGGTTTGGATGTTTTATTGATAATTTTCTCCCTTTAGTATATCCAAAATGATTCTACAGGCCCCACCGATGTATCTCATGGTTTATGATGTCATCCTCATGCTTTATGATCCTAATGTATGGATTTTATATGGTTACCTGGATTGATATACATGTATAAATTGTTTAATTTGTTTGATAAATTAATTCCCCAATGATGTAAAGTGCTTGAATCCCATTTTTAAATTGATAAAACAATTTAGTAGGGAAAAATAATATTTTATGTATACATGTATCACATGGAATTGTGAGTAAATATTGTAAACGTAAATATTATTGAATAATTAATCCTTTTTTATCTACATATAATTATTTTTTACTTATATATAAACTATTTGTGGACTATATAATGTTATTGACACCATAATTTGTGACCGACAAGATTTACTCAAACCCTTATTGTGAAACTATTAAGTATTGAGTGGAATTAAAGGTTTTAGGATAGGATAAGGTAAAAGGACCTATGTAAGAAGGATGATCTGAGATTCCGGTCGGATTCTAGATGAGGGGACTATACATGATATATGTACCCACTTTGGGGGTCGTATTGGTGTCTAATTTTGGTCTTTCTTTGGAACTTGACACAAGTATGAAATGGAATGATTATCTATATAATTGTAGTATTGAACCCATTTTGTAATTTAATGATGAATGGGTTATGATCTAAATGGATTTTATTTATACTGATTTCGATTTCATTTACTCTTGTGAAGTAAGTTTATTCTCCCCATGTAGCTCATTAGACAGTAGCACCTAGTCTATAGCCTATTGTGTTGGCAGAGTGGAACATGAGGTCACCTACCACACTATCCTTTGGAACTGGTTTACTGGTCCCTTGGAGTTGATGTTACATATAGTCTTAGTTATTTACCTTAACCCCTTCAATTTAAAAGACAGTTGAAGGGGATACACTGCAAACCAAGGGTGTGTTACATACTCCATGCTCTTTATTCTTAATCATTGTATTATAGAACTACACAGACGCTAATGATACTTATGAAATCATTATCATTAGACTAATCATATCTTATTATATTAATGTAAAAAATATATTTAATCCACACCATACACTTCTACAAAACAAAAGGACGTTAAATGTCTTTTTTGTGACTATTTTATCAATGAACAAACGTTCTATATTTTTAATCGTGATTCTATGTATTAATCCAAAACATGAAATGTATGATTAATACATTTAGTAAAATATTAGTAACATCATTATTATGATGTTGTAACATTATTTTAAACATCCTTAACCACACTCACACATTGAGATATATAGTGTTCATGTTTGGGTCCGTTTAACCACCTATATGAATAATGCTACAAAACAATTTCATAGATGACTACGGGAACTAAAATTGTGAAATTACTCTATGATAATAAGAAAATAATTATTTATTGTTAACTAATAATATATTAAAAATGTAATATATTATTAAAATATCTTATTAGATTATGAATGTTATAGTACTATCAGGACATTTATTAAATTTTAATTGAAAATTTTAAAAAACTCTATAAAAAATAAACAGATTATGATAATAAATAGTATATAATTAATTAATTATGTTATAAAAGGGTTCAAAAGAAGGTATAATTTAAATTTAATTTGATTATTCAGTTTGTTTGGTGCATGCACTGAATAATTCAGTAACATAGTAACGATTTATAGTGACTCAATTTTTGACTATTGATTTACTAATGTTATCCAACCAATCTAGTTTTAGAATATTTTTTATTATTAAAAATGAATAATTTTTATTTAATTTCCAAATTAATTTGGGTTCTTATAATATATATTATAACTTCATTTTTTAATTTTTTTAACTCAAATATTATATTTTGAATACTAGTTTCATATCCAAATTTTCACCCTTAATACATAATTTTTATTATACAAGATGTTTTATTTGGAAGAATATATATATTAACATTTAATATTTTAAAATTATGTTTATATTATATTTCATGATATTAAATTTTTTTCATCAAATTTGTTTTCCCCATCATGTTTTATCTCAATGATTTCAAAACTTTAATGGTATCTGGATCTTTCAACATTAATTAAGGAAGGATTAGATATCAATCACCAAAAACATTTTTTTTGTGGTGGAGAAACATCCCCATGAATTATAATATTATATATTATTATTGATCATGAAATAATTACTTGTATTCATTCTCTTCCTTATAGAAGACTATGACTAATATATTCCCGAGAATAAAAGAGTTTTTTATTAATCAACCTTATTTTTGGAGTATTAATATTTCTCATTGAGAATAATTTTTCATTACACATGGTATTCCATTTTTATGTCAATGAATTTTTTTTTATTAAAATCAAATTTATAGATTAATTGATATTATTTTGGAAAAATGAATCTCTATTAATAATTCTTTTTTTCATCATAAATCGTGGTTTATCTTCAGTGTTAATGTTATTTTATTTTCATAACTACATTACCTTAATATCTATAATAAAAATATTATTCTTTTTCATATCTGAAACATAATTATCCATACGCCATTTCATATATAAAAATTTACAATTTTTTCACCTTGTGATTTTTCAATAATCATTTTAAAAAAATGTGGGTTTTCCACTTCAATTTCATTGGTTTGTCTTCTACTATAAACTTCATCAAGTATAGTATTTATGTCACATTATAGTAGAATTATGTAATTTTTCAAAAAGGAATTTTGTGATAATATTTCAAATAAAATTTCCCAAATTTATTAATCAAAATTAAACTTAGCATATCCCATTAGAATAATTTATAATTTTCCATTAAAAACATTTAAATATTAGCATTAATTATCCATTTTCGTTTCTAAAATGGCTTCCCCTCATGTAATTTTTGTTTCAATATTTACCATCAAATAAAAAATATGTACTTCTAATTTTTAGTATTAAACTAATTGTACCAAATGAACCCAATTCATAAAATCTTATTTGGTTCCATTTACAGAATTCCTTCTATAAGGGTGTTTATGCCTCTATGCAGACATACTACATTCTTTTAACTAGGGATATATTATTTTTCAACTATCGATGTATTTTATCAAAATGGACTATGATCATTTTTTGTGTAAACATTCATGAAACAAATTTCTATATAATGTTAGTATTGAATTGATGAATCTATGAATGTTTTCTATGTTACATACATATAAATGTTCATAATATTATGTGATAGGTGTTTGTAAAATTATATATCCCTACAATGTAATTTATAATGCTCCATATTGCATGATATTTTATCTGTGGGATTATAAATTAGACCAAATCCACTATGAGACATAGTAGAATTTTTGATGATAGTCTATGGAGTGATCCCAGAATTACAATATTAATGTAAAGAATTATGTTTTTATCATTATCCCAATACCTCATTACCCCCAGATAATAGTTAAATTTTTTAGCCTCTCACATTATGGTTATGAGCTCATGATCCAGGTGTATGAATTCTATATTTAATGCTCTGTTTATACAATATCACATCTGTATGTTTTTCTTGTGCATAATTATACTATTTGTTTATTGTCACATTTTTTAACATTACTATGCACTTGAGAACAACACTTCTTATGTTATGATTTCTATAGGTAAATAAGAAGAAAACATGTGTCGCATGTTAATGAGATTATCAATCATAGAAAAACAATGTGAGATGTTGGATAATTATAATTAATGAAACAATTACTTATATTAAATATATATATATATATATATTATATTTAAAAGGCATGTGTATTGTTTGTTAATGTTTTTTCATTAGTCTCTAAAACTATAAAAATAAAATGACATGGATAGACCTTTTAATGAATTTTTTAATTATTTCATTTATTTCTACAATCACCTCCACAGGTAATCATTCTTGGTAACAAGGTAGTGTGTACAGAATATTAAATGTTAGGTTGCTGGGAAATTATAATTTATTGTGGGTAATTTAATATTGATCATAATTTATAATAAATATATAATAATTTATGTTATTTATGGTTATATGTTTTTTTGGTATTATGTTAAGATTACATGGGTGGGAACCATATAGATATGTCTACTTATTGGATATCTTCAAGATATTTTGGTATGTTTTTACTATTTGGTTTTCCATTGAATAGAATCTCTATTTGGATAATACAGATGGATAGAGGATCATTCTGAAATTATCATAGGGGTAATAAATAGAATGGTGAATTAGGTATTAACAGGATCATATCCATCTTCAGGATGATGTGGCCTAACTACACACCATGTTTTAAACTCGTTATAGATATTCATTAGTTAATCATATTATCTTTTTAAACAATCATAAAGGATTGGTTTTCAATTCAATTTAAGTGATTGATTTATTATTTAGGGGAAAAATAACCTTAAAAATCCTATGATGAAATAACAATGATAAATGTGGTGCTACGAGTGATATAGGTTGAAGTGAAAGAAATATAGTTTAATTGGATAATGTTATAATGACGTAACACAAGTGATTAAACATTCCAGTAGATATAAATGATAATAATTTTAGTATAATATTTTTTATATCACAATTTACCGCCCTTTTGTTTTAGTAATGGTTGGAACTATAATGAACCATGGGTGTGGGGGGATATGGATATTGCCTCAATAAAAAACCTATTATAATGTGTATCGAGTAAAAAACATTGTGATTATCTAAAACCAAGTACAAAATATGATTCTATAAATGTAAACATATTAATAGACCGTAACAAACCAAGTAAGAGAATGATATATTCTTATTGAAGAAAATTTGAAAAGGATAATGAAAGTAAGAAGATTCTATTCCTTACATATCATAATTTTGGAATGAATTATGGTGGTTATTTCCTTAATTGGATGCGTCAATGATATAATTATAAGGATGAAGGCCCCCAAACACAACATTTGAAGGAAATATAAAAGCTAAAACAATGAATACCATCAATTGTGATTATATTTTACATTATGAAAATAATTTCATTAATTGAAGGGTTATCTTGAAAAATAAACAATAACTACATATTTGACCACATGAACAAGAAAATTCATATTCAATGACATCTATTAAATTAGAAAATTATTTTTAAATATAGATTTGAATATCATGTATTTTGATTAATATTTATCCAAATAATTGTTTATATAAAACATTTGATGGTATAATAAATATATACTTAAGGATTTCATTTATGTTTTTTAGAAGATACTTCATATTGGGATTAAATTTAGAATAAATGATATCATTTTAAATAGGAATCAAATAAAATTTCATATAAAGAAATATATATCTATATCTTAAACCAAGAAATGATCTACCTCTAGTGTATGGTGAATTAGGAGATCCCAAAAAAATTACTCTAATCACATGAATTTTAAATTTGGGTGGAAGAGATCTATTTATGGGGAAATATAATGACAACGTATTTCAAAAATTAGTTTCTATAAATAAATATAATTTTATTATATTTTTCTATATGAGGTATAGATATAAAAAAAGGCCTCTCTATGTTATAATAAAATTTTACAACTGTAATATAGATGTTAGATTAGTGGGTATGATAGTGAGAAACCTAATTATTAAATCTACAAATGAAATGTAAGTCGATAGATTATGTATTCAATATGAAGATAAATTTTTGGAACATAGAAATTAAATAGATTCATTTAAATTTTTTATATGCCAATTTCATGATTAAATCAACAAACTAAAGTATAATAAAAAAATTATAATTGAGACAAATTCATGGTTGTGGAATTTTTTATAAGATTTTTCTAGCAGAATCACTACCATTAACATTCACCACAACATACCATATGCTTATATCATACATACAGATATTTAGGTTTTCTACAAGATATTTGGATGATATAAAAAATTAATTATTAATGGAAGAAGTTATTTACCAAATTCATTTTTTCTTATTTCAAATTTTAACTTTATAATGAACCATGTGATCAGTTTTTTAAAAAACATATTTCTTCATTTTTCAATGTTCAAAACAAAATATACCAAGTTTTAGAATATCAATTAAATTACACTATTATACTATTTCAATTTTGACTCTCCAAAATTGTTCTGTATAAATATTTTAAAACACAAAAATTTATTTTAATTGTTTTTATAAAAAGTTATTATATTTTTAAGTAATATAATTCCTTTGAACATTATTTATTTATTTATAAAACCCATGTATATAATTTCTGGACCTTAATTTATATTTTAATATAACAACATATTTAATGGCTTCTTTGAATAATTATTTTTTATCACATCTAGAAATTAAATCCAAAAAATATATTATTCATTTGAATTGATTACGATCATGTTTTTTTATAAAATAAATTTAATATTTTTTCCTAAAAGTATGATTATTATTATTATTAATGTTATTGACTATGATAATGATAAAACTTTTATTCCCAAGGAATTGTTTTATCACTGTTATAATTTCTTTATAACTATATAAATTAACATCATCTCTATGGTGAATTTAACCTTATTATAATTCCTATATTTTAATAAATAATAATTAATTATATCCTCTATAATACTAAACAAGATTAATAAAAATTAATTTTTTAAATGTATATTTTCTATAGAACTATTTTTCAATATTCATAAATAGTAATTTTAAATGTGTTTTTTAGTTAATTAGAAATTTAATTAAATTAAAATATGATTAATTTTTTTATAAAATAAATATTATTTAAGGGTTCTTACATTAACATTTTTTAAGAAATTTAATTTATATATTAAAAACAATATACCAACTTAAAAAATGAAAATGATAAAATGTAAAATACTAAAGGTAAATTACTAAAAACATGATTAAATTTGTGTGGGAATGATTGGTTTATTATTAATCAACCCAATATCACCCAAAAATCTATTATATAGAACTTTTTGAGTATTAAACCATTGTATAGTGTAATTTTTTCATTGAAAAGTAATGTGGTATGAAAAAAATTATTATTTTTTAACATATAAAAGTGGATACTTTTAACCCATCATGAGAATGTTTATAGTACAAAATTTAGTATTACATACTCATTATTTTTATTTCTTGATCATTATCATCCAAAAGTACCACAACATTAGTAACATAAAGAACACCATATATTTAGTATAGTTATGTGTTACTATATTAATTGTAAAACTATTATTTACTATTTTCATAGAACTTTGAAAAACAATTGAAAACTAACCATGTGTGTTGTGGCTACCGCTTTCATAATTTAATTTCATTTATATAACATCTTTCTTTTTATTATTTATCCAAAAAATTAAAATATAATCCAAAAATATTTAAAAATATAATTTTTTATAATGATATTATAAACATCCTCAACTATAATAACCCATAAATATATATCAATTTCTTTTTAGGGATTTTGTAACAGTCTATGCTTCCACGGTAAGTTTACCTTTGAATAATGAAATAGATTCCATTGTACACAACTTTGAGATTCTAACACACTGCGATCAATCAAACTTGCTGTTATGAGTAGTAATACCCACATTTTGAGAATATATAAATTATATTTTTCAAAATGGACTTCATTTTTTAATTCAGAATTTAGAAATTAGCTTATTGTGAAATATTGTTATTTTCTTGAAAACATTAAATTTATTATGAATAGTGAAAAACACTATGTTTCTGTTAACACTATATTTTTATTTAAATAATTATTTATTTTAGGTCAAAATATATACATAATACCTATATATGTTCAATTTAATTCATTGTATTAATTTTATAAAAAATTTAGATATATAAAAATGTTATTGAACTTTTTACTATCTTTTACCCACCTCTTAGGAGCATTTGTAAATTTTTATTAAACATAATTTTACTACTTTTGTGAGTTGAATTTCAAAAATATGAGAGACATGGTTAATATCAATATGTTAAATTTGTTTCAATAAGATAAAAATAATTTTTTTGAAATGTTACTTTTGACTTTTATATAACACAGTTAAAACTAAATAAGGTAATTAAGTGTAAAAATGATAACATTATTACCCTCAAAAATGTCTTAATTCTATTGGATACGTGTAATTCAACCAAAAACTTAATTGGGAATAATATATGATCCTCTTTGGTCCACGTGGATTAGATTAGGACATTTATTATTATTTTATTTAATAAAAATTTAAAAGACTTAAATTGAATGTTTAATAACTAAAAAAATTTAATATAGGTTTACAAACAATATAAATTCAAATATATATATTTATTATAAAGATAAAAAGATTTAATACATAATGGTATTTTTTTTATAATTCTTATAAATTAAATTGTTTAATTTATTTATGACATAATGATGATGCAGTAATTACCTTATTAATGGAATATTAAAATAATTGATATTATAAATATCCAAATAAATGTAAATTGATAATTCTGATTAATTAAACTACTTTTATTAGTTAATATAACATATTATTATTGGTTTTAATAAATTTTATTCTAATTTATAATTTTTTATGGCTTTCAAAAAAATAAAATTTTAAACATTGTCAAAATTGACATAATTGACTTTTAAAACAAATACTATATTATTAATTGATATAATATTTATAAAAATCTACAGTTCTGGAAAAGGATTTAGATAAGATTATACATATTAATAATGAACCAAATGGGGTTCTCTTGGCTTGTTATAGTATGTTTATATACCATATAATATAAAAATACAATGAGACATGATAAATGTCAAAAAATATAACTAAGAGTTAAATCTTAATGATAAGGTTAATATGATGGCCAAAACCAGTCTAAAACTGATTTTATAGGATTTTTTCGACCCATCCCCACCATAGACTCTAAATTATTTTTTTCTGCTATTAGTAACTGAAAATGATTTTATTATAAAATAATATTTCAAACATTTCCAAAAGTGACCCTCACCTCTCTTATAAAGTGTACTTCCCTTCTCTAAATTTCACACCTCCAACGCCATTTGGATCGGCTAAACCCTACCCAAATATCCTCCCAAATTGTCTCCCTTAATCCTATATTCCTTACTTTGATCATAAATCCAACTTATGGATCCCTTTTTATCAACTCTGAAGGAAACACCTGAAGTAGAGGTAATAAGTTCACCACCCTCTTTCAGGTTCTTTTCTTCTTCCACTACCATTTTCATTGTTGATTCCATTATAAAATAATAACTCCAATATATTCTATATAAATTGATGTTATTTTAAAAATTTTGAAACCATATTTATTATTCTATCTATCATATGAATGAAAAATTCATCATACGTGTGTACGTACAACTTACCGACTCCACGTTGTGGTGTAGTTTGTTACTCAGAAACATCATTATTTGGATGGGTGTAATAATGAGTATAACTGATGTTAATAATAAATATAACGTTTTATTGATTCTTTATGTATGTTATACCATCCACCTACATATGATTTCAACATCAATACAATGATATTGTGTCTCGGGCATTCGTAAGGATTATCATCTCCACGAACGCGATGAGATTCATTCTCCATCATAATAATTCAAGAATAATTTTCATTTTATTATTAAAAATATTGTTTTTGAACTTAATATAATTAATTATATGAATCAAATACATCTTATACATAACAAACATGTCTTATGTAACAAAGAAAATAAATGAAAACAAATCAGTTAACACCCAAAATGATGATATAACTAAAATATTAATAACAAAGTAATATTAGAAGATCATATATAATATCATATCTATGTATATGGTTTTTTATAATTTAATTACAATTATTTAACTAATATTTAGTATATTAACATACCCTAAACCAAGGAAAAGTAAATGGTAAGGGTAAATTAAATAATCTCTTTATTATTTGAGGTTATTTTTATCAAAGTATATACTAGGAACTATTTATCATCCACATCCTTGTTTTATTAAAAAATGAATTTCAAAACATTTTAAATCCTTACTAGAAAATAAGTTAATGTAATTTATACCCTTATTTTACCTTATATTTTTTGAAACAAATATTTTCATGATATTTCAAACAATGTACTTTATTACCCTTTTGAAAAAATTATGGTAAAAATGTATTTTAACTTATACGACGAGTGCATCTATTATCAACTGTTATAACATTGTCGAAGCTTCCATTACAATATTATAAGAATATTTTCAAAATAAATGTTTTTTTAATAATTATATGACATTTAAATGATTTCAAAATAGACTGATATATTTCTATAAAAAAGTTTTCATTTTATCTATGTCAATATCCTTTGATGGATTTTAAGATTTTTTGAAGTAGATTTATTATGATAAAACTCAATAAAATTGTATTTTAGGTTTTGTGATATGTTTGACTATGGATGTCTTATTATTAATCCAATAATGGTTTATGGATAATGTAATGAAATTTTGAATGCTAGTTTTAATATGAATGTTTATGTTATGTTTAAACCTTTTCAAATGAGGAATGCATTGGATTTAGTAAGGGACGAGTGGAGCCTGCTATAGCCCCTCAATGAATCAGTTGGTCTCATTAGACAAACTAGAGTCTTGGATCAAGGCCTTGATTAAATTATATTTTCAGTCTTTACATAAGTCCTTGACTATGTGGTTATGGAGTCTAGCATTATGCATTCCATTATTATGAAAGTTGCAATAGATATTGCATGTGATTATTTGACTAATAGAATATCCATGTGAATAAGTAAATGGAATTATTTAATTTTATATTTTCCATATTATGATGATATTTATGTTTAAAAGGCTGTTGCTTTAGTCTAATACATTTCCTTAAATGTTTACACTTATTTATGAATGTTTCATCTATATTGTTATCCTTAATGAGCATCTGAGATCACCTCTTACTATGTTTTATTTTTCCTAGGATGTGAAGAAGTATTTTATGGATGACCTGTAGGGATATGATAATGATATAAGTGTTTTCAAAACGGGATAAATTTTTGTTGATGTGTTTATTTCATGATGTTATGTAAAACATACGAATGTATGTAGTACTTACAGGGCTACTAAACTGACTGGTCTTTCTGGACATGATTCCTTGTATCATTCCAATGTTTTGAAATGAAAAACCGACTCTAGGTAACTGGGGACATGGCATTAAAATTTTTATTTGAGTAATTTTAGAAGAAACCATGGAAACTAGATTTAGAAAAACTATGATTAGAGAGTAGTACCCTAAGATAGACTTTGAGGATTAGTATAGAAGAACTTCATAGAATTTTGGTACAATAGATATTTTGTGAGTTTTCCTAGTAATAAATGTATATTAAGATACGAGCAGGTAGAGGAAGCTCTGGAACAGATGTACATAGGGGTAAAACTCGAAAACACTGCTTTTAGCTAGACTCCAATGGGAATTGGTGCATGAAAATGGGCCTTGCTGCAGTCTTGGTTACGACACTACCTAGGGATATGTTAAGGTTAATTCTCAATTTCATTAAAAACTATTATTAAGGGATTATGTGTATATACTTATCAATGAAAATATTCTTATGATTATGGATTATATTCAAAAAACAATTCCATTAATGTTATGTGTTTTACAAGTTCTGAATTATGTGTTGTGATTCATAATCTAATCTATTCTATGCCATTATTTATAATTGGAGCCTAATGGAAGGAATGGAAACCATATCAATGCACGTAATCCATGAATGTATTTCCCTCCTACTCGAAACAAATATATTGTAGTTGGTGACACAACTGGTGCTGATCAGCTTATCACCATACTAGGAAAAGTCACTCAGGTTATGAATAACAACATTACGCGTATGGAGCACCCTGATCCACAACATGGACGATCATTGTTAGACCAATTAATGAGGTAACAACCACCAACATTCAATGGGAGTAAGAATCTGTTAGTAGCTGAGTAATGGATAAGTTCATTAGAGAAAATATTTCATGCTTTGGGGAGTAGCGAAAAGGGAAAATTTTGTCATGTAAATTTATCGCCTCATGGGAGATGCATACCGATAGTGGTCATTGATTCAAAAAAAATAAGGAAGATTATTGAGTATCATAAATGGAATGTTGGGTGTTTAATTTTATTTTCTTAGAAAATTACTTTCCTTGTGATCATCTAGCTGATATGGAATGACAATTTCTGAGTCAGAGGCAATAAGAGGATGAGAATGTCGCAAAGTGTGAGGCTAACTTTACATGGATAGCAAGTCATGCTACAGATTATATAGTAACCCAAGGATTAAGATTGATCAATTATTTGATGGGATAAAACCATATCTCTAGTGAGCATTAGTCTGACAATCCTTCTTATTATACGGAAATATTGTCTCATGTGCTATCAAAAAAGAAAAATAATTCTCCATGTCTAACAACATTAATGAAAAGCAATAAAAGGAGAGATCTGTTGAACACTCTGGAAATGGAAATAAGGGGAAGAATAGAAAACTTGAATATAAATTCTATAGTAAATGTGGGATGAAACACCATGGTACATTCATGAAGGGAAAGGGAGTATGTATTATTTTTGGTGAAAAAGAACAACATGCTCGTGATTGAAAGGGAAGGAATGTGGCTATCAATGTTGAATGCCACAATTGTTGCCAATAGGGGAATTATGAAATGGAATTTCCTAAGTTCCAAGAGAACTTAACTCATCAAAATACAATGAAAAGATTCCAATCTTATAGAATCACTACTTTAGAGGTTGATTCTTTGAAAGAGGTGGTGCAAAGTAATTTAATGGTTTTCTCAAGTTTAGCCAATGATTTATTTTATTCTGGATCAATACATTATTTCAGATCATCCTAGTTTGCTATGAAAATTACATATTTCCAATTTGATTTAACAAGGGACTTGTCTGTCAAAAATCCTAAGGGGTGTATCATGGAAAAAATGTTTTTTGAATCATTTCTCATTACGTCTTATAAAAGTTATTTATCTGCTGATCTCAACGTTATACCCATGATTGAATTTGATATAATCCTTGGTATGTATTGAAATTTGGACCATGATAGAAAATTTATAGTCAGAATTTGGAGGTTAGAATTCTTGATGATGATAAATATTTCCTTATATTTAGAGTAGAAACATCACCATCTGATTCTTATCAAGATCCCCTACCAATAGCTCTACCAATTTAAATTTGTGGGGAGTATGATAATTAAATAATTATGGGAGAGGGTAAAATTGTTCGAATATATTATGTACTTATTGTTCAAGAATATGTTGATGTGTTTCCAGAGGATTTACCCAGACATCCTCCCGAATGAGAAATTGAGTTTTTAGTTGATTTAATTAATGGATCAAGGCCCATATCAAAGCGCCCTTATTGAATGGCCATTGTGGAATTAGTGAAAATAAAGAAAAAAACTAGAGGAATTGACTGATAAGATATTTATTTTCCCTAGTGTTTCTCCATGGGGATCCCCATTCCTTTTCCGTAAGAAGAAAGACTGATATATGAGGTTTTTAATTGACTACAGGGAGATCAATTCTAAAACAATAAAGAACATTATCCCCTACCTCACATAGATAATTTAATCGACCAAATTCATGAGATAAATATTTTTAAATTGTATACCTTCAATCAGGATATCATCAGTGGTTTGTGTAGAAGGAAGAAATTCCAAAATCAGCATTTCGAACAAGGTACATGCATTACGAGTTTAAAATAATAACTTATGGATTGAATAATGCACTCCCTGTCTTCATGGACTTAATTAAAAAAAATTCAAATCATATCTTGATGACACTGTTATGGTATCTATCAATGATATCTTGGTATACTCCAAAATTTACAAAGATCATTAAAATCCCTTTAACATTAATCAAAAGACTCTTAGAAGAAATGAATTATATGGGTTGTTTAGCATGTGTGAATTTTATCTTCATGAGATTTCATTTCTTGGCCATATTTTCTCTAAGGGAAGGATCTATTTTGATCCATCAAAGACAAAGGAAATACAAGAATGGCCAACATAGATGAGTATAACTAAGGATCATAGTTCTATTGGTTTATCAGGTTATTATCAGAATTTTGTCAAGAATTTTTCTTGAATGGCTAACCAATTAACTAAGATCACTCATAAGGGGTTAAAATTTGTTTGAAAAAAAGAGTGTGAATAATGTTTTGAAGAACTGAAGAGAAGATTTATTTTATTCTCCAATATTGACTCTACCACAGGGGAATGATGAGTTTGTTATTTATAGTAATTCTTCAATGAAAGCACATTGTATTTTCTTATACAAGAAGATAAAGTTATTTCCTATGAATCACGGTAGCTAAATATTCATGAGAGAAAAACCCCACTCAGGATCTTTAGTAGGAAGATTTAATCATTGCTCTAAAAATATGGATACACTATCTCCCTAGTGAAAAATTGTAGATTTATACATATTAAGAGGGTTTGATGTATATTTTTCTCAAAAAAACATAAGACAAATGAGATGGCTTAACCTACTCAAGGATTATGATTTCACAATACACTACCACCATGAGATAGCGAAAAAGGTGGAAGATGCTTTGAGAAGAATGAATCATGGACTTTTAAACAATTTGAGAATTTAAAGGGATCTCATTTTCATAGATCATGTAAAGATGGATATGGGAATAACCATAAAAGGTGAAACATAAATAATTTTTCAAATGGATGCCAAACCATCTTTACTAGAAAGGATAAAAAGTTCTCATATTGATGATGAGGTATTACAAATGAAAATTATCATTTTAAATGATGGTACATTGATCGACTTCATATATACAGGTGGAATTTTGAAATTTTGGAAGAGACATTTTGTTACCGATATACCTAATCTAAAAAGGGAATTGTTTGATGATTATCATAGATCAGATTCTTCAATACAACTTGGTAGCAGAAAAATATATAAAGATTTAATAGAATGTTTTTGGTGGGAAAATATGATGAGGGAGATTTCCAATTTTGTGTCAAGATGTATTGTTTGTAAATAATTAAAATATGGAAGGAAATAGACTAGATGATTCATGCAACCTCTTCCCATACCTGAGTGGAAATGGGATAATATTATGATGGACATTGTCATGGGGCTACAAAAGACTCTTAGAAGGAATGATTAAATATGGGTAATTATTGATTGTCTTACCATGTCAGCACAATTTCTTGCTATAAGAGAAGATTTACCACATGAACATCTGGCAAGACTATATATTACTAATGTTGTAAAACTTCATGGTGTACCCCTATCGATTGTTTCTGATCGTGATCCCCATTTTACATCAAGATTCTGGAAATTCCTTAAGAAGGACCAGGATATTGAACTTAGTTTGAGCACTTCCTACCACCCTCAAACTGATGGACAATCAAAACAGACTATTAAAACCTAATAAGACATATTGAGATCTTGCTCACGTGACTTTCAAGGTATGTGGGATAAATATTTACCACTCATAGAATTTTCCTATAACAATAGCTTCCATTCAAGTATTCAGATGGCACTATATGAGGATTTAAAAGTAATTAGATGTCACACACCATCTTTTTGGGATTACATTGGTGGAAGGAAACTCTAGGCCCATAACTTGTTGAGGAAACGATGGAAAAGGATATGGTTTTGCAAACCCACATCAAAGAAGCTCAAGGTAGGAAAGAGAGCTATGCTAATAACCGAAGGAAGGACTTGGAATTTCAAGTAGGAGATTAGGTTTTCATGAAGGTATCTCCATGGAATGGTGTTATATGTTTCGATATGAAGGGTAAATTGAGTTCTTGGTACCTCAGACCTTTCAAAATTCGAGACATAATTGGAGTTGTAGCTTATTCAATTTGAAATACCTCCAAGTCTCCCCGAAGTACATGATGTGATCCATGTACCACTATTAAGAAAATAAATTTATGACACATTACCTATGAGAAAATTAGACTAGAACATGGTCTGCCTTATTGGGAAGAGACTGTCAAAATTTTTGATACAAGTGAACAAGTGATGAGAAATTGGACGACATGTCTTGTAAAATTTCTATGGAAAAACTATAAGATGGAAGAGGCAACATGGAAACTATCGGAACTTATGATGAAGAACCACCCAAATCATTTTTTTGGAAGTATTATAGAAATTTCGGGGACGATTTTATTTTAAGGAAGTAAGAATGTAACACCCCATGATTCCACTATACGTTTCCCTTTGATTAATGCGATATCTTGCATTGTACGCAATATCGAGATTCTAACACATCGCTACAACCAAACATACCATTATGAACAGTAAAACCCGCTTTTGGAGATTTTTAAATTTTATTTTTCAAAATGGACTTCATTTCTGAATTTTGAATATCGAAATTAGATTAGGGTGAATTTTTGGTATTTTTCTAAAAACCGTCAATTTTTGATGAATAGTGAAAAACAATACGTTATTTGTTAAAACATGATTTTTATTTAAATATATATTTATTTTATTTCAATTTATTTTAGGTCAAAATATATACATAACACCTATACATGTTCATTGTAATTTATTGGATTCATTTTATAATAATTTTAGATATATAAAAATTTTATTGAACTTTTTACCGTCTTTTACACACCTCCTACGAACATTTTAAAATTTGTATAAAATTTTTTTTTACTTCTTCTATGTGTTTAATTTCAAAATTTTGAGAGACATGGTTAATATCAGTAAGTAAAATATGGGTCAATAAGATGAAATTTATTTTTTGGTGAATAGTAACATTGGACTTTTATTTACCACGATTTAAAGTAAATAGTGTAATTAAGTGTAAAAATGATATCATAATTACCCAAACACATGTCATAATTTTGTTGTATAAGTATAATTAAACCAAAAATAACCGTTCAAATAAAATATTATTCTCTTTGGTCAACATGGATTAGATTAGGACATTTAATATTATTTTATTTAAACAAGAGTTAAAAGAGTTAAATTAAATGTTTAATAAATAAACCATTTTTAATATAGGGTGACAGACAATATAAAATAAATTATGAATATTAATTAGAAATGTAAAAATATTTCATACATATTGGTATTTGATTTATAATTTTTAGACATTATATAATTTAATTTATTTATGACAAAATGTTGATGTAGTATTTACCTTATTAATGAAATACTAAAATAATTGACATTATCAGTATCCAAATAAATGTAAACTGATATTTCTGATTAATTACACTAATTTAATTGGATAATATTACATTTTTATGTTGGTTAAATCAATATTATTCTACGTGATTACATTTTTATGGCTTTTAAAAAAAATCAATTTCTAAATAGAGTCAAAATTTACATAATTGTGCTTTAAAAAAACAATATTATTAATTGATATAATATTCCTAAAAATATAAGGGTCGGCCAAAGGACTTAGATAAGGTTATATATATTAATAATGAACTGTATGGGGTTCTAATGTCTCGTTATAGTATGTTTATTATCCATATAATATAAAAATACAAAGAGACATGGTAAATGTCAAACTATTTAACTAAATGTTTAATCTAAAAGATAAGGTTAATATGATGACCAAAACCTATGTAAATCATATTGGATGAGTGGTTTTAGATCCATCCCCACATTATCCTCGAGAAAATTTATTTTTGGAGCCATTAGAAACGGAAAATGATTCTATTATAAAATAATATTTTATGCCTTTCCTAAAGTGATCATACCCTCTATTATTAAAGGGTACTTCCCCTTCTCTTCATTTCACACTTCCAAAGAAAATTGTCTTGGGAAAACCCTACACAAATATCCACCAAAATATCCTCCATTAATCTTAGTGGCTTTAATTTGATCATAAATCTATCTAAATGATCCCTTTTGATCAACTCAAAAGGAAACACCCAAAGTAGGGGTAATAATTCCACCACCCTCTTACAAGTTATTTTCTTCTTCCACTTCGTCTTTCATTGTTGTTTCCATTATAACATATTATCTCCAATATATTCTATATACGATGATGTTATTATAAAAATTTTACAATCATATTCATTATTCTCTCCTTCATATGAATGAAAAAGTCTGCATACGTGCGTCCGTACGGCTTACCGTCTCCACGTCGTGGTGTAGTTTTTTATTCAAACACTTCATTATTTGGATGGTAAAATAAAGAGTCTAAATGATATAAATAATTAATATAACATGTTATTGAATTTTTATATATTATATATCATCCAATAACGTGCATATTTACCATTAATATAGTGATATTACTGCTTGTGCGTACATACAGATTATTGTCTCCACGAATGCGATGAGATTAATCCCCCATCTTAATCATTAAAAAATATTTTTCATTTTAATATTAAAATTAATGCTTAAAAACATATTATCATTCAGTATATGAATCAAATATATCATATTCATAACAAACATATCTTGTGAAACCAAGAATATAATGGTAAATGAATCAGTTAACTCCCAAAATGATGATACTACTAAAATATTGTTAACAATTCAATATTAGAAGAACATATATGATATCTTATATAGGTATATGGTTTTTTATAATATAATAACAATTATTTGACTAATACACTGGAGGTTAACATACCATTGACTAAGGAAAAGTATAAGGTAATGGTTAATTTCACAATCTATTTATTATCCAGAGTTGTTTTTATGTAAGTATCTATCGAGACCTCTTTACCATCCACATCCGTGTATTCTTTTAAATTTATTTGAAAACATTTATAATATTTACTTGACAATGGGTTCAAGTCATTTATACCATTATTTGAAATTATATGCTTTTAATGGAATATTTTTGTCGTTTTCTAGACAAGGTGCTTTAAGACCCTTTCGACAATATTAAGGTAAGAATGTTTTTTAACTTTTATGACTTGTGCTGCTATATTCCGCCATTATAACATCATTGAATCTTCCCTTAAAATCTTATAAGAATATTTTAAAAATAAATGTTTTCTTTTATGATTATATGACTCTTAAATGATTTCAAAATAGAATGACATATTTCTCTAATTTTATTTATTTCATCTATGTCAACATCCTATGTTGGATTTTATTCTTGTTTATAGTCAATTTATTATGATAGAAATCATCCATATATTATTGAAGGTTTTGAGATATGTTTGTCTGTGGATGTGTTATTCTTATACCATTCATGGTTTATGGATAATGTATTGACATTTGTTATGCTAGTTTTAATACGAATGTTTATGTTATGTTTAAAACTTTTCATATGCGAAATGAATTGGACTTAGTAAGTAAAGGGTGGGGCCCGCTATAGCTCTTCAATGCATCATTAAGTCTCAAGATACAAACTAGTGTCTTGACACAAGTTGTAAAAATATTTTGTGTAGTCTTGGCACAAGGCCTTGACTATTTTATTATGATGTTTGGTAGTATGAATTCCATCATTATGAATGTGGCCACTGATATTGCATGTGATTAATAGACTAGTAGAATAACCATGTAATTAAGTCAAGGGCATTATTTGATTTTATCATTGCTATTTTATGCTGATTTTTATGTCTAAAAGGACCTTTTTAGTGTAATACATCAACTTAAATGACTATAATTATTTATGAAAGTTTCCACTATATTGTTATCCTTACTGAGCATCAGAGCTCATAAATTTCTATGTTTTATTTTTCCAAGGATGTGAAAAAGTATTTTATGGTTGACCAGCAGGGATAGGCTAAGGATATAAGTGTGTTCAAAAGTGGAAAAAATGTCGTTGATGTTTTTATTTCATGATGTAAAGTAAAACTTTTGAATGTTGGAGTTGGTGGCCTAGAACCAACTACATTGTACTTAATTCCTTAATAAAAGCCTTATCACATATTGATTGTTCTTCTGCATAAAAATTCATGTGATAATGTCCTAAGGATAGTTATTTCATTAAAGGGTCATAGTGGATCCCTGCTATGATAAGAACCCTGAAGATCCATAACAATGTTCTTGAATATATGTTATTTGGCCGGATGATTTTATTTGAGGGGCACAAATAATGTAGGCTATTAGGGGTGAGGACTTATAAAACATTGAGAAACCATCTCATGGTGTGCGCCCTTGGTAATATATTGGAGGATATTATTTGAACGAGACCATCCAGTAGGAAATCAACATTTCATATTGTCATTGGATGTTTCTATTTGCAGACATGTGTATTGGTCCTTAGACTTTATGATTATTATTATTATTTATTACAACTCACGCATATATATATATTGATGAAAACTGTGATGACATACTATTCGCAACAAGGTAGGATACATTGGGTGCATCATGAATAATACTGCATTAATAGATAATGTGAGAAAGGATTTGTCCCTTCCATTCCACAACAGAAGTAGATATCTCAGGCTCTTTGATAGAATTGATATAGCCTAAATAAATCCATGGCCATGGTAAGGTATGGGCAAGTTCAATTCTGGAATGTCAAAGAAATAATAATATAGCCCATGGGTTGATGGCACTAGCATGAAACCAGCTTGATTAGAGATATCAATACAAACGGATTATATTACACGGTAAACGTTCGTAGGAGCTGACACGTCATTGCAACATTAAATTCTTTCTCTATGGGTGCCTTGGCATGTTTCAAGATGTTAACCTTAGACCTTAGGCAGGCTTCGCCTATTGAAAATGAGAAAGAGTCCTAGAGGGTAAAACAATAAGTGTGTCTATGTATCTCAGTTAAATATTAATTTAACAAGATAAATAAAGATTATACCCGACTATGGATTAATAATTATTTAAAGATGCATGATCGCATTTATTTCGACACTAGTTATTCGAAAGAATATATTGACGGTGAAATAATATATTTATTAGCGAGTAATACAGTTAGATTTATTTAAGAAATAAATAGCCTTTACTGAAGGTCTAATAAATGTGGAAGAGGAGATAAAGAAAAATGGAAAAATAAAAGTACATGCTGTGTATATTAAATATACACGCCATGTAGTTTTGTGGAAAACGAGTACATGTCGTGTATTAATGATTACACGCCATGTAGTTTTCCAGTTAGGATTTTGAGGATATAATATTGTTTATTAGATGATATTAATTATAATCCTCATGGCTGAATGTCAAGGAATTAATAATTCGACATGGGGGTCTCAATAAGAGTTAATGAAATAAATAAAACATTTAATGAGTTTATTTATTGTCATAACACAGTAAAACTCAAACATGATTATAAATAACCTCACAACCCCACCATTTTTCTATCGATCGTGGTGCAAAACAATTCTGGAGAATTCTTTCAAGGGTAAAATAACTCCTTCCTCCAGGAACGCTGTCAAGACCAAGAGACCAAGGGATCGAAGGTGGACATCTCAAGAGAAGGTTCTTCCGTGATAGGACCCGGAGATCCCTTTAAAAACCTCAAGAGATACGTGGCACACGTGTGCATAACCGCTAGAGGAATCCTTCACTTGGATTCTACGATGCAATGACGGGTCAGAGGATCGTGACCGGACCCATCAAATGAGGAAATAAATCCACTAAGGTAATTCTTGTGAATTAATTAAATTAATTTTAACCAACATATGATGACTCCATTTCTGTGGTTCTGAGATTCCATCATATGTTTTCCGTTCCTCGTTCAAGTCTCAAGATTCGGCATTTTATATCGTGATGGATATCAGATTGAATGTTGTTTAACTTTAAAATTATATTTGGGAAAACCCTCCAACGCGCTTCCCCTCTTCCCGGAACCTACACGTGGTATCAGAGCGGTCATATCGTTGATTATAATTATTTAGTTTTTCATTGATGTTTTACGCATTTAATAATTTAGTTATTTCAATTCAAGATTAATCATTCTGGAAATATGAATCTCGATATCTGTTCCTCGTACCTTGTTTCTCGTTCACCTCACAGTTTTTCATTTTAATTATGATTAAAATAAGATAGAGGAACTCATCCGGAGGAGCCAAATTTTTCTCATCGTACAACACCAGAATACATGGCGAGTATTCGTAAGTACATGTTGTGTATTCTAGGTTCAATTCATTGACTGATTCTCCAAATCAGGTCATTTATTGGAGTGTACCTATGTCATTTATGACACCGTGTGTTGAAAAGGAACAAGTGGCACATAGTTTCTAGATTACATTCCATATGGTCCAATTGAACACGGCGTGTAGTCCCATCGGGTTCGGGTTGGACCTTGTACGCCGTACAAAACTTGCCCGGCTGGAAAATGGTGTAACGCAGAAACTACACTGCATGTGTCCCATAGAACACGCCATGTACTCTGACAATTTCTGAAGTACATTAAAATTCCATCTCCCCGGGTGTGTACTTCGGATGGACGATGAAGAAAAGTACACATCATGTAGTTGGAACAACACGCCATGTACTCAACCAAATTACACATATTTATTGAAATTTAATATTATATTATACAAACCCTTGAGACGTGTACCATGGTGTAGGCGTAAAGCTGAGGCACAACACGTTATAGGTGTTATATATATATGTGTTTAATTTAACTTCTTCATAATGAACGGGAATTCGTCGGGCTTTCTCCAAGGTACTAGTTATGTATAAGGAAAATTTTAAATGAATTTATTTGTTTAAAATTATGATGGATGATAATCACAATGGAAGTTTAGAAAAGGGTTTAAGATAAAAGGATTTATTAATTAAAGATAATTAATTGATTCGAGTGTGATTTACATTAAACAAGAATGATTAAATAATTGAATGATAGTTTTATTTATGCATAAATATCGGTGCATGTATGGATGGTCATGAGCTAGACCGAGACCTTTGTATGTAAATTGTTTCTTTTAATCTTTTTAATTAAATTAAATATGTCGGCCTGCGAGCCATCTCCTCATTAATATGTAGGGAATGTGTTCCCAAGGATTATTTTATTTAAAAACGCCTTTTTACACCTCACCTTCATGTGAGATAAAAGCCTATGTAATGGATGGAGCTCCCATGGTACTGGAGGCATCTCAAGTCAGCAGCCACAATGAAACCAATCCAAAGAGATACAAAGGTGGACTGGTGGAAAGATGTAAACACGAACCTGAAAGGTTCAAGGTGTTTCTCCCTTAGTTCTTGGGTGAGTTTATCAACCGATTGACAAAATATCCAATAGAAAAACCTCAGGATCATAACATTTATTTTATTTCTTTCTGTTGCATGGTTTATTTATCTGGGGTGTGTTGTCATGATCACCCAACTAATGAATTAAACGATCATCTAATATGGAACTAAAATAAAACATGCTTATACATAAATATTATCTTAGACAGGGTTAATAACTTAAGTATATCCCACTTAATATTAAAAAGCATGAAATAAAATATAATAAATTTGAAATTTACATATATGGATAAAAACCCTCAAAAGAAATATTAAGTCATTATATTCTTCCATAATCAGGGATAGAATCGAACCATAGTTCAAAGTACATGACCAACCCTATTTGGGGTGCTTTCAATTATCGGGGAATTATAATTCGTGGTTTTGGGTTGACTTGACTTGGTTCACATCAAGGGTTGACTACCACATCAGGACTTTGTGTGACTAAGAGGAAAAGGTTGAGGAAATCCAAAATAAAAGGATTTTAGAATTAGGGTGTCCACTCAGTGGAACAAGGAGCTGCGAGTTAATGCAGTTGGCATTTAAAATTCCTACCTACAACCCTTCAAGTTTCTTGACCAACCCTAGTTGGGGTAATGCGAAGGGAAATATGGATCATTGCCACTAGAATATTCAGTAAACAGAATACTCCGAAGTCAATGGTGAAGGCTATTGGATTTCGATAAAATAGTGGGAGACTAATAAGTATTAATTTATTTATTTGTCTCAATTTTTTAATAAATTAATAAACCTTTTCTCATCTTAATTTGTAGAAACAAAAATAAAATCACTACAAACATATCATTGAGAACCATACATGAGAAGGAAATCCTTCTCACTGGCACCAATTTTCAAGTGTGGAAGAGGCGTTTATGTGTTATCCATCGCCACGAGAGGAAATTGTATGTGATGGAAGAGCCTGTTCTAGTTGCACCTAGATCAAAACTTCTACCCTTAACTCACCAGGTAGATAAATACATGGGGCATGAAAATCCTGCAGTCCTTATGGTGAATAAGAAAAGGATGTAAAAGGAAAAGGGGCCAAATACTTATAACCAGTCTGAAGCCCCCGAGCACCATCCCTCCAAGAAGGGGAAGATCTAGAGGCAGGGCAAGGAATGGGAGGCAATGTGCTTTTCATGAGGCAAGCAAGGCCACTGGAAGAGTAAATGCACCTAGAAGCGTTGGGATGCTAATGGTGCATTCTTTATTGACTGTAATATTTCATTTCTACACATTGGGTATTAGATGCATCTTGTGGGGCTCACATCTGTATTCAAATGTAAAAACCATGTAGATTTAGAAAGATCGCCAGAGGAGAGGTGGATATTCGTGCTGCCAATGGTGCAAGGCTGGCTGCGTTGCCTATTGGCTATTACCACGTCTCATTGCCGACTAAGATGATTTTGGTTTTACGTAACTGTTATTATGTTCCTAGTGTAACCAAGAACATAATTTTTGTATATTTTTTGGATATGGATGGATTTATTTTCATGTTTGGAAATAAGGGTTGTCTCTTTTATAAGAAAAATGTATGTTATAGTATTCAAAATTTAAATAATTGTTTGCATGTATTAAATTACGAAAACCAATTGTTGGCAATCGATAACAAAACAAACTCACATGACACATACATCACCCAGTTGTGGAATCACCGTCTCGGTCATGTAAACGAGATTCCCTTGAAAAAGATCTACCAAGATGGATATTTAGAATCTACTGAACTAAAACCACTTCATAGATTTCATTCTTGTTTACAAGGAAAAATGACAAAGCCTCCTTTTGATGGTCAAGGTGAAAGGGATACATGACATCTAGGATTGGTACACACTGATGTGTGTGGACCATTTATAGTAGAAGCTAGAGGTGGATATTCTTACTTCATTACTTTTTCTGATGATTTGAATAGATATGGCTATGTCTACTTAATGAGGTATATGTCAGAGGCCTTAGAGAAATTTAAAGAATTCATGAATGAAGTAGAGAATCAGATTGTTATGAAGATAAAGAATCTTCAATTGGATCGAGGTGGAGAATATCTGAACCAAGAGTTCATCAATCTTCTACGAGAGTCTGGGATTCTATCTCACCTCACTCTTCCTTATACACCACAGTGGAATGGTGTTAGTGAACGTAGGAACCACACCTTGTTGGACATGGTGAGGTCGATGATTAGTCATGCATATTTTCTATTATCCTTTTGGGAATATGCATTACAAACTGCAACTTACACATTAAACCAAGTACCAACTAAGGTGGAAAATGGAATTAGCTCTATGTTATGGAATGGAAAGAATCCCATTCTATCGCGCACACTTGTTTGGGGATGTGAGGCCTTTTTTAAGGCCTCTTCAGGAAACAAACTAGCACCATGGGTACGAGGTGTATCTTTATAGGATATTCCACGGAATCTAAAGGATATTACCAATATAACCCTCAAGACAAGAAAGTGATTGTCCCCAGAAAATCCGTCTTTCTTGAGAGGGATCACATACTCAAAAGGATAGTGGGAGAAATATTGACTTCGATAATGTAAATGCTCAATATACACAGGAGTTGGTACAGTAAAAAGTTCCATAGGTCCCCGTGGAAGAGGTTCCAGAAACACATGTACTGCATGGGATCTCAAGAGAGGTAAGTGAACCAGAGAGATTTGGTTTCCTAGTCACCAAGGATGGGGAATAATTATTGTTGGACAATGATGAAACTCTCTCCTACAAGGATGTAGTAGAAAGCCCAGAAGCTACAAGATGGATAGAAGCTATGAATTATGAGATGAATTCCATGTATCAGAACCATGTTTGGGTTCTAGTCAATGATCCGGTTTTTGTAAATCCTGTTGGATGTAAATGGGTATTCAAGAGAAATCTAGTCATGGAAGGTCATGTTAGAACCTATAAAGCAAGGCTAGTGGCTTATGGGTTTAGACAGTGTCATGGAATTGACTATGATGAAACCTTCATGCCAGTTTCCATGTTTATATCCATCAGAATCATACTTTCCATAGAAGATTACCATTACTATGAGATTTGTAAAATTGATATCAAAACAACATTCCTTAACTGGAACCTTCGGGAAGATGTTTATATGACACATCCAGAAGGGTTTGTAACACCATGTGAAGACAAATGGGTTTTGAAGTTGAAGAAATTCATTTATGGATTGAATCAAGCATCCAGGTCATGGAACATTCAATTTGATGAAGCCATAATAGAATTTGGTTTCATTAAGAAATAATGTGATCCATGTGTTTATAATAAGTTTAATGGAAAGGCGATCATTATCCTAGTAGTATATGTTAATGAAATATTTCTTATTGGAAACGATGTACCAGTCTTACAGTCAGTTAAGGAATGGTTGAACAAATGTTTCTCCATGAAGGACTTGGGTGAAGCAGCCTACATTCAAGGGATCAATAACATTCGTGATAGATCCAAGAGGCTGCTTGGACTAGGTCAGAGTATATACATTTTCCAGATAATAAATAAATTTAGTATGGAACAATCCCATAGGGGATTGGTTCCAGTGTCACATGGCATATATATTTTTAAGAAAATGTTTCATCAGAAACAACAAGAGAATGATATAATGAGTAATATCTCTTACGCTTCAGCTATATGATCCATCATGTATGTCATGTTATGTACCGGGCTTGATGTTGCCTATGCAGTGAGCATGGTAGACAGATATCAAGAAGATCCAGGAGAAAAGCACTGGACTGTTGTTAAAACAATCCTATTGTATCTAAGAATAACTAAGGATATGTTCCATGTATATGGAGGAGACGAGGAGCTTGTCATCAGAGGGTATGCTGATGCTGGTTTTCAGGCAAATCAGAATGATCTGAAGTCCCAATATGGATATGTTTTCTGTCTCAATGGAGGAGCTGTGAGCTGGAAGAGTTCAAAGTAGCTTGTTGTTGTTGATTCTAAAGTGGATTCTGAATATATAGAGGCTTCTGATGCAGCCAAGGAAGCCTTCTGGATTCAGAAGTTTTCCCAGGAACATGATGTGGTGCCTTGCATTAAAGATCCCATTACATTGTATTGTGATAATACTACTGTGGTGACTCTTGGAAAAGAACCAAGGTCACATCAACGAACAAAGCACATACTCTGAAAGTATCACCTATTTAGTATTTTCTATCAAAGGGGTGAAGTTATAGTGAGTAGAGTGTCCACGGAAGAGAACGTGGCGGACCACATGACTAAAGGCCAATCTCGGAAGAAGCATGAATATCATGTTAGAGCTAGAGGGTTAAAGGTTGTTAGCAGTTCTCTCTAGTCCAAGTAGGAGTTTGTTGATGTTGGTAGCCTAAAACCAACTACATTGTACATTATTCATTAAAAAAATCCTTATCACATCTTGATTGTTCTTCTGCGTGACAATGCATGTGATAATGTCCTACGGATAGCTGTTGCATTAAAGGGTCATAGTGGATCCCTGCTATGATGAGACCCAGAAGTGCCATAACATTTTTCTGGAATATATATTCTATGGCTGGATGATATTATTTGAGGGACACAAATAATAAAGGCCATTAGGGGAGAGGAATCATTAAACATTGAGGCACCATCTAATCGTGTGTGCCCTTGGTAATATCTAGGAGGATATTATGAGAACGAGACCTGCTAGTTGGAAATACACATTTCATAGTGTCATTGGATGTTCCTATTTGAGGATGTGTGTATTATTCCATATACTTTAATATTATTATTAGTGGGTATTACAACTCGCACACTGAGATGTATTGACGAAAACTATGACAACACACTGTTCGTAGTGAGGTAGGATTCATTGGGTGCGTCAAGAGTAATACCGCATTAATAGATAATGAGAGAAATGATTTGTGTAGAGACCCTAATCTTGACGTACATGGACATTACATTGCTTTTGCAGAATACTTAATACATAACAAAAACTGACACACAAGGACCGTAATAGTTTAGTTTCTTTGGAAACTCAGAATATAATCTTCTAATCGTCGTGAAAGATCTTAGACATCTCCCATAAAGATCTTTCTTTATTTACCTAAAACCTTTATTTATATCATAGGGAAAATAAAACATAAAAGGTTCATATCAAATGCTCATTAAGGTAAAAAAAAGAAATATCAATCACATCATATTCATAAGAACATAACATTTTCGAATTCTTATTCCTGCAAAAGAGATCATAATATCATAACATGAAATAAATCATAGTAGTGAAATGTAATCCCAACAATCATAACATAAAAAATGAAATTTTTTTTCATACACACATAATCATATAGAATCATTTTTTATTAGTCAAGACTCATTTCCAAGACTATCTTAGTGGATAAAGTCCATTTCTGAACCATGTTCATTCCTCGTTTCAGTCCTGCTTCACTAAACCGGTTTAACCTGCCGTTTCAGCCATGACTATATCATGAGATATAAAATCATTACCCAATTCATTGGAGGTAGATACAGGTCCCACCCATCTCATAATGATACCATTCTTATGTGTTCCACAAAATCATAAATCATACATCATTTCATGACCCATATAGAAAAAAATGGGATTCATAAACAACATGACATCATAAAACAATTCATATAAGATAAAGGAATTCATAAAAAAATTACATCACAACATAATCAAATCAATCTAATTATAGGTATCGAATCATATCCCTATATTATCATATATAGCAAATAATTTTGATAAAGCACTTGAACTCCATTCTTGAGGAAAATATCCTTTCTACATCAAAAATAGTTTCCTTTCTTTAACATGTCATATAATTTTAAACTAAAAGATGTTGATTAAAAATGAACTTAAAAACTTGTAAAGGAAGCTTCTTGGAAATAATGTTTTAAAAATCCATTCATGTCGTATAAGTTAAAAAACATTCTTCTCATACTTTTGTCAGAGAAGTCAAAAAGTACCTCGTACGAAAAACGACAAAAGATTCTTTTCATATATTTTATTAAAAACTCACCAAATGGTAAACATGGATTTAAAAAATTGTAGGTGGATGGAGCAATATTACATATTGAGGAAACATGGATGTGGATGATAAAATAAACCCTAGTAAATTCTGAAGTATAAACAATCTCTGATAAAAATTGGGATTGCGAGATTTTCACTCGTCCGATTTGCTTCGTAAGTGTCCGAACCTCTTGTATAATGATTTAAATAATTTCATTGACTTATTAAAGAATCATATTCATTGTTATTATATCATATATGGTTCACTTATGACTCTGTATTACCCGTTCTTTTGTAAATTTCATGTTAAAGAGTGTTTTGGGTAAAATCGTTTCATTTGTCGTCCGTGTTTTGACTTGTAATTATTCATATGATTACTTAGATCATGATTACTTAATTCCAGAATATAAAACATGATTTATATATAATATATATTCAGAATATACATATATATAATAGATCGATAAATGGATAGAAATACACCATTCGTGGAGATGGTAGGTCATACGTATGCATGAACACTATTTTTGTTTCCTTATTAAGTTGAATGGAAATAAATAGATGAAATACATATATATATACATAAATCCAGTAGATTTATAATGTCATATATTTCATTATTATTTCCTATATATACTTTATAATCATTCTTAAATGGTTAACATGGAGAATTAATCTCATCGCGTCGTGGAGACGGTAGTCCGTACGTACGCACGAGCGATGATATCATTTCCATAATTATTGAATTGAATTAGAGTGGATGATACAATATATCAGAATCAATATGATGCTATAATAACTATGTATAGTTATTCTTTAGACCATAATACCCATCCATGTAAGGTGTTGGTGGAAAAATAGATTACACCACGCCGTGGAGACGGTATTCCGTACGTACGCACGCGTGGTGACTTTGATTTCTGTAGGATGGATAGAAGGTGAATTGGGGTTGTTTCATATTTATAATAACATATCAGTATATTTTTTATACTTATGTTATTACTTTATAATGAAACAACGAAATAAGAATATGTTGAAGAAGAAATAAGTTTGAAATAATCGGTAGAAGAAATTACCTCTTCTTCGATACGCCTCTTTGAAACCTCCTTTTAGGGAACTTAGATTGGTCTTTGAAGTAGACCAGGACCACTGGGATGTTTCTAGGGAAGTGGAGAAGAGAATTTGGAAGGGGATGGCCGAGCATGAAGGCTCAAAGTGGTGTGAGGAAGAGAGGGAGGAGGTGCCATTTTATAAGGGAGGAGAGGGGCACCTTTGGAATTCTTAAAAATATTAATTTATAATAAATCTAACACCACTTAAAAACCTCAAAAAATTACTCATATTAAAAGATTAGATGATATATGAATGTAATCTCATCATCCAAACAAATTTATACATGTTTGTATCTTATTTTAAACCTTATTATTTTCATTTATCCCTATTTAATCTATTTATGTTTATTCATGGTAATAAAATTCTAAATTTTAAATTATGACAAATTATTACTTATTTGTTGTGAATTTTCCATAATTGATTACTTTATAACTTTATAGACCATATAAATTTAAATAAATAATTTTTAAATATTTTTGTGATTTTTAAACAATTCTATAATATGTTATTTTTATAAAATAACAATAGTGTCAATTTTGACACTATTCATTTATTTGAATTTAAATAAAACATATACAGAAGATATGTTCGAAATAAAAGCATTAATAGATTAATAAAAGGTAATATGTATCTATAAAATTAGTGTATCACATTAAATAGTTCATATAATATTTATTTTATTATTTTTAAAACCATTTATTTGGTTTATCTCTTAATAAAATAATTACTACAACATTTTTTTATAATTATATAATATACTGATTTGTTGCATAAAAATTAAAAATAAAATCCTATGATAAAGATAAATCTATTACCTTTCACAATAATACTTTTAATTGAATTTATCATCTTAAAATAACAATATTTAAATTGTTATATTTATTAAATTATGAAGGTGACAACTTTGGCATCATTTAAAATAAAATAATATAAGTGTCATAATCACATTTATAAGGCTCAAAACGGTTATATATTAATTCATTGGATTATTAAGGTGTAGATATACACTGAAAATACGTTTTGGTCAGGTTTGTGGGCCTTCTAAGGGTAATTATTACTTCAATAAAAACTATATTAATTTTTTTCCACTTCATAAATAATATTTTTATCATTAATGTATCACCATTAATGACAATTATTTAATCCCTAAAAATTATAAATAAATTATCATGATGTAGATAATTTTATTATATTTCTGGATACTATTCATGTTCGATGTTTTATGTTGTTTATCACTAAATTAAAATTATTATACTTATAATATTTAAGAAAGTTACATGTTTTCACTTTCTTTGGTTTTAATAATAATTAAATTATTTTCATGGTCAAAAGTCCATAAAATTAATCTAATCCAACCCTTAGGTTATATGGGTCTACTATTAGCAATCCAATAGAATTTTTTCATGTGTTAGGGTAATTTTACAATAATATATTTACCTATAATTACCCGATTTACCATTAACTATGGAAAATAAAATTTACCGTAGTTACTATTCATAATTTCCAAAAATAAAAAGTAGCTTATTAACATAATTTGGACCCACTGATTCCAAATATGGAATCCATTTTTCCAAATTCAAAACACAAAAGTTGCAGAAATTAAATTAAAATTAATCATGTTGTCGAAAGAAATCAGGTTTTTCTTTATAACATTGCAAAAGATTGAATTGATTTAACCTACGAATTTAATGTAAAATAAATGCTAATGATATACATTATATTAAATGGTGAAAATATATTTTATTTATACTTTATAACCATTAAATATTAAAATTTAACCATATAAATTATTGCGATTAAAAAAAAGTTGTTTTTAATTAAAATATAGCGTGTTTTTACTATTCATCAAAATATGAAAGTTACCAGAATAATATGAAAAATTTATCCAAAGTAAATTTTTATTTCTTGATTCCAAATAAGAATTTTATTTTGTCAAATTTAACTTATAAACATGTCAAAAACTAGATTTAATTTGGGTGCGCCATCAAAAGGCGGCAAAACTGCATTTTTAAATAAATACTTATTTTATCCGATTTTTTTTTTTCGTATACCATGTTCTAGAAAATGTGTAAAATGAATAATAATGTTATAAAAATCAAAATTTAGTTAATACTATTCATAACGGCTAGTTCATAATAATGTTATAATAATATATCATTGTTTAGTAAAACCTGGTATTGTGTACAACACACGCTATCGAGGAAGGACGCGATTGCGTGTAATGCAAGCCAAGTCAGGGTTGAGTGTTGTGAAAGAATCCTTCATTGATTCATATAACAGAATCCAACCATATTTCATTTATAAATTGAATATATATATATATATTCTCAATGTTTCATAGAATAACTATTATCAAAATTGTGTGTAACACGATCCAAGAATAGTGTTGCGTATACTGCAAGCTAATACGGTGTTGCGTACTGAACAAGGTAATATTTGTGTAGCATACAACACAAGACATTAATGAAATTAAAATAATATTTTTCATAAAATCTCGGGGTGTTACATTCTACCCCCCTTAAAATTAATGTCGCCCTCGAAATTCGTCGAGGTTATAAATGGTTTACTACTCGAAAGTTTGATTAATAGAAACCCACATCGTAAAAAGGAATACCAAAACATGGCTTTAAAAACTAAAGTATGAAATGTAACGGTTACCCAAATTAACTCATAAATGGTTTTCCACGTAGGATAACATAGGTGAAAATATGGATATGGAAGAAAAATCTAACAATCAAGTTCTAATGGAGAGTGGTAGAGAACATGGCTATGAAAAATCCAACAATCACAAAACTATTGATTTGTGATGATATAAGGTACCATCTGATTCATTGGATATAAGAGAACTAGGACAACATTTTTGGTTTTCAAGATCATTTTCCTAAAGTTGATGAATTAAAAGAAATACTTGCATGATTTTGGTACAATCTTACTGTTTGTTCGTGAATTGAACAATTTCCACTTCATCCCGTAATGAAATGAAGATGAATTTTTTATTCGTGATGTGTTAGCAGATCATGTGATAGAATGATGGGTCATTCCATCTCTTTCAAACAAAAGGTTATCAAAAGTTATAAGCCCATATAATGGTTAGATTAATCGTATATGGTTCCAAAAATGAACTTATACTTCATATATCATACCGCTTAATAAAATAAAACTAGTTTCTACTAACCAGGGGCTTCCTGTTTGCTAGTGGTAGGCAATAAAGGCCAGTCGCACTTCGGTTGTGGGTTCGATTCCCAAAGACTTGTCTGACGCGATGGGCTATCGCCAGTCCTGTAGGTTGTCCTTTTTCTAAAACTATATTATTATAACATCCCATCAATAATATCGAAAAAACATCTATCCTTAAACAATACTAACTTATGTCCAACATAATCCATTCCAATCTTTAGACTTATCCATAATACTACAGTCCACTCTCATAATATAGTGAAAACGATTACCAGAGATTTAATATCATCGTTGATCCCCATATATCATAAGATATGTCTTGTTGGTCTCATTCCAAACATTTGAAGGCCTTAATCATGTATTCTCTTGAAAAATGAATACCCATTGAACCTTAGTGAAAACATGAATGCAGTTAAAAGTTAACACTTTCCAAATACCCAAGTCCTCAAAATTCTATATACACAAACCATGATATCACTTAGTCTTTATATCAGTCATGAGCTCAGGAATACAATTAAACATCTCATTATCTTCTTATCCCTTCATTATGTGCATATCATATGCTTTCCAAAATATTTGAATCACTTTTCATTGTTACCAGTACCTTAAAATAATACAAAAATATTCTAATACACAATAAAAGTACCTCAACAACACTATTCTTGAATACCAATACATAAACAATTCAATCCGTCCTCTTAAATTATTGTACTATAATATGTCCTTTCTTTATTTAGAAGTAACTTTTTAGGTTAGGGCATTGAGTTCGGTAATTCCCATGTTCTCCACAAATGATACATTGAACTCTATAACAGTCTGTCACTCTATGACCCTTTTCTCCACATAGATGGCATCTGTCCCTCCATTTGAAGTATTCCTCAAGGTTATTCTTCCCTTATTTAGAAATCTCAATCTTCCTTTCTTGATGCTCCTCAACATGCGAACATGCATAATATTCTATCTTCCTCTTCTTTGATGAATTAGGCATACCACTAAATTTCACCTTGTTAATCATATATCGTGATGACTGATTCAGAATAATCACAATATCATTCTCTCTAGGAATTACACAATTTTGTTGCTCATAGTCACCAATTTGTCCATTGGATTCAATTTTAATCGAATTCCTTCTGGTTCCCTCCATTAACTAAAACACAAAAAGAATTCTGTGAGAGGAAAAAATCATGCTAGAGAAAACAACATAGTAAAGGGGGAGTACCCTCAATATCTAACATCATAGGTTAAATTCTAAGATCGTTATCCCAATTCTAGGACTATAACCTATATGTATACTTAACCTTAGAGACATCCCTAGACACACCTTAGATATATCTTTAGGGATGTCACTAACGTTTTTGAATCCTAGTTTCCAATGGTTGACTAAACCTTTCCTTTAATACCAACTATAGAGACCCTAATCTTGATGTACATGGACATTACATTACTTTTGCGGAATACTTAATACATAACAAAAACAGACACACAAGGACCGTAACAGTTTAGTGACTTTGGAAACTCGGAATATAATCTTCTAATCATGGGGAAAGATCTTCAAAATCTCCCATAAAGATCTTCCATTTTCTACCTTAAACCTTTATTTATATCTTGGGGAAAATAAAACATAAAAGGGTTATCTCAAATTCTCAGTATGGTTAAACAAAAGAAATATCAATCACATCATATTCATAAGAACATAACATTTTGGAAATCTTAATCCTGCAAAAGAGATCATAATACTATAACATGGGATAAATCATAGTAGTGAAATGTAATCCCAACAATCATAACTTAAAACATCAAACATTGTGGCATACAAACATAATCATAGAGAATCATTTCTTATTAGTCAAGACTCATTTCCAGGACTATCTTAGTGGACAAAGTCCATTTCTGAACCAAGTTCATTCCTCGTTTCAGTCCTGCTTCACTGAACCGGTTTAACCAGTCATTCTAGCCATGTCTATCTCATGAGATATATAATCTTTACCCAATGCATTGGAGGGAGATATAGGTCCCACTCATCTCATAATGATACCATTATTATGTGTGCCACAAAATCATAAATCATACATCATTGCGTAACCCATGTAGTAAAAATGGGATTCATAAACAACATGACATCATAAAACAATTCATATAAGATAAAGGAATTAATAAAAATAATTCCATCACAACATAATCAAATCAATGTAATAATAGGGATTGAATCAGAACCCTATATTATCTTAGATGGAAAATAATTTTGATAAAGCACTTGAACTCCATTCTTGAGGAAAATATCCTTTCTACTTCAAAAACATTTTCCTTTCTTTAACATGTCATACAATTTTAAACTAAAAGAAGTTGATTAAAAATAAACTTGAAAAACTGTAAAGGATGCTTCTTGGAAATAATGTTTTAAAAATCCATTCATGCCGTATATGTTAAAAAAACATGCTTCTCGTACTTTTGTCGGAAATGTCAAAAAGTACCTCGTACGAAAAAACGAAAAAAGATTCCTTTCATATCTTTTACTAAAAACTCATCAAAGAATAAACGTGGATTTAAACAATTGTAGGTGGATGGAACAATATTATATATTGAGGAAACATGGATTTGGATGATAAAATACACCCCAGTAAATTCTGAAGTATAAACAATCTCAGATAAAAATTGAGATTGCGAGATTTTCCCTTACCTTAGGTCTGATTTGCTTCGTAAGTGTCCGAAACTCCTATATAACGATTTAAATAATGTCATTGACTTATTACAGAATCATATTCATTCTTATTATATCATATATGGTTCACTTATGACTCTATATTACCCGTTCTTTTGTTAATTCCATGTTAAAGAGTGTTTTTGGTAAAATCGTTTCATTTGTCGTCCATGATTTGACTTGTAATTATTATTATGATTAATTAGATCATGATTAATTAATTACAGAATATAAAAATTCATTTATATATAATATATATTCAGAATATACATATATATAATAGATCGATAAATGGAAAGAAATACACAGTTCATGGAGACGGTAGGTCATACGTACGCATGAACGCTATTTTCGTTTTCTTATTTAGTTGAATGGAATTAAGTAGATGACATACATATATATATATATACATAAATATAGTAGCTTTATAATGTCTTATATTTCATTATTATTTCTTATATTTACATTATAATCATTCTTAAATGGTTAACATGGAGAATGAATCTCATCGCGTCGTGGAGACAGTAGTCCGTACGTACGCACGATCGATGATATCATTTCCATAATTATTGAATTGAATTGGAGTGGATGATACAATATATCAGAATCACTATGATGTTATAATGACTATGTATAGTAATTCTTTGCACCATAATACCCATCCATGTAAGGTGTCGGTGGAAAAACCGATTATACCACGGCGTGGAGACGGTATTCCATACGTACGCATGCGCGGTGATTTTGATTTCTGTAGGATGGATAGAAGGTGAAATGGTGTTGTTTCATATTTATAATAACATATAATTATATTGGTGATACTGATGTTATTACCGTATAATGAAACAACTAAATTAGAATAAGTTTAAGAATAAAGATGTTTGAAAGAATCGGTAAAAGAAATTACCTTTTCTTCGATACGCCTCTTTGAAACCTCCTATCAGGGATCTAAGATTGGTCTTTGAAGTAGACCAGGACCACTATGATGTTTCTATGGAAGTGGAGAAGATAATTTTTCCATGTTTGGACGATCTTGAAGGCTCAATGTGGTGTGATGAAGAGAGGGAGGAGGTGCCCTTAAATAAGGGAGGAGAGGGGCACCTTTGGAATTCTTAAAAATATTAATTTATAATTAATGTAACCCAACTTAAAAACCTCCAAAAATGACACATAATCAAATATTAGATGACATAGGGTTGTAATCTAATCAACCAATCAAATTTATACGTGTTTGGGTCTTATTTTAAACCTTATTATTTTCATTTATCCTTATTTAATCTATTTAAGTTTATTCGTGGTAATAAAATTCTAAATTTTAAATTATAACAAATAATTACTTATTTGTCGTGAATTTTCCATAATTTATTACCTAATAATATTATAGAGCATATAAATTTAAATTTATTTTTTTTAAATATTTTTGTGATTTTTAAACAATTTTATAATATGTTATTTCTATAAAATATCAATAGTGTCAATTTTGACACTATTAATTTATTTGAATTTAAATAAAAAATATATAGAAGATATGTTCGAACTAAAAGATTTAATAGATTCATAAAAGGTCATATGTATAAATTTAATTATTGGATCACATTAAATAGTTCATATAATATTTATTTTATTATTTTTAAAACCATTTATTTGGTTTATCTGCTAATAAAATAATTACTACAACATTTATGTATAATTATTTAATATACTTATTTTTGCATAAAAATTAAAAATAAAATTCTATGATGAAGATAAATCTATTACCTTTCAAAATAATAATTTTACTCAAATTTATCATCTAAATATCACAATATTTAAATTGTTATATTTATTAAATTATGAAGGTGACAACTTTGGAATCATTTAAAATAAAATAATATAAGTGTCATAATCACTTTTATAAGGCTCAAAACGGTTATATATTAGGGCATTGGATGATTAAGGTGCAGATATACACTACCAATAAGTTTTGTTCAGGTTTTTGGGCCTTTAATGGGTATTATTATTTCAATAAAAACTATCTTACTTATTTTCCAATTAATATATAATATTTGCATCATTAATGTATCACCATTAATGACAATTATTTAATCCCCAAAAAATTATAAATAAATTATCATGATTTATATAATTTAATTATATTTATGGATACTATTCATTTTCTATGTTTTATGATGTTTATCGCTAAATTAATATTATTATACTTATAATATTTAAGAGAGTGACATGTTGTCACTTTCTTTGGTTTTAATAATAATTAAATTATTTTCATGCTCAAAAGTCCATAAAATGAATCTAATCCGACCCTTATGTTATATGGGTCTACTTTTATCAATCCAATATTATTTTGGCATTTTTTAGGGTAATCTTATAAAATTATATTTACCCTTAATTACACGATTTACCTTTAACTATGGTAAATAAAATTTACCGTAGTTACTATTCATTATTTCCAAAAATAAAAAGTTGCTTATTAACATAATTTGGACCCACTAATAATAAATATGGAATCCATTTTTCCAAATTCAAAACACAAAAGTTTTAGAAATTAAATTAAAATTAATCTCGTTGCCGAATGAAAACAGGTGTTTCATTAAAACATTGCAAAAGATTGAATTGATTTAACCAACGAATTTAATGTAAAATCAATGATAATGTCATACATTATATTAAATGGTAAAAATATATTCTATTTATACTTTAAAACAATTCAATATTATAATTTTACCATATAAATTATTGCAATGGGAAATGATGTTTTTAATTAAAATATAGCGTATTTTTACTATTCATCAAAATATGAAAGTTACCAGAATAATATGAACAATTTATCCAAAATAAATTTTTATTTCTTGATTCCAAAGAAGAATTTTATTTTGTCAAATTTAACTTATAAAAATGTCAAAAACTAGATTTAAAGTGGGTGTGCCATCAAAAGGTGACCAAAATGCATTTTTTGAAAAATACTTATTTTACCAGAAAAATTTATTTTGTTCTTATACCATGTTGTAGAAAATGTGTAAGATGAATAATAATGTTATAAAAATAAAAATTTAGTTAATACTATTAATAATTGCTAGTTCATAATAATATTATAATAATATATTGTTGTTTCGTAAAACCCGGTATTGCGTACAACACACGCTATCGAGGAAGGCCGCAATTGCATGTAATGCAAGCCAAGTCAGGGTTGCGTTTTGAGCAATAATACTTCATTTTTTCATATAACAGAATCCAACCATATTTCATTTATACATTGAATATATATATATATATATTCTCAATGTTGCGTAGAATAACTATTATCAAAATTGTGTGTAACACGATCCAAGAATAGTGTTGCGTATACTGCAAGCTAATACGGTGTTGCATATAGTGCAAGGTAATCTTGGTGTAGCATAAAACTCAAGACATTAATGAAATTAAAAGAATATTTTTAATAAAATATCAGGGTGTTACAATTTTTCCCCTCCATTCCACAACCTAAGTAGATATCTCAAGCCCTTGGACGGAATTGATATAGCCTAAATAAATCCTTAGCCATGGTAAGGTAAGGGAGGGTTCAATTTCGGAAAGTCAAAGAAATAATAATCGAGAACATGGGTTAATGACACTAGCATGAAACCCGCTTGATTAGAGATATCGAGACGAAGTGATTATATTACACAGTAAATGTTCGTAGTAGGTGACACATCATTGCATCGTTAACTTCATTCTCTATGGGTTCCTTGGTGTGTTTCTGGATGTTAACCTTGGAATTTAGGAAGGCTCCGCCTAATGCCACTGAGAAAGAGGCCTAGAGGGTCACACACTATGTTTGTCCATGTTTCTCAGTTAAATATTTATTTAACAAGTTAAATAATGATTATTCCCAACTGTGGTTTAATAATTATATAAGGATGCCTGATCGCATTTATTTCGATACTAGTATTTTGAGAGAATATATTGTGGGTGAAAAAATATATTTATTAGCAAGTAATGTAGTTACATTTACATAAGAAATAAATAGCCATTACACAAGTTTTAAAAAATGTGGAGGAGGAGATAATGAAAAATGGAAAAATAAAAGTACCCACCGTGTATATTAAATATACACGCCATGTAGTTTTGTGGAAAATGAGTACATTTCGTGTATTACTTATGAAATGATGAGTAGTTTTTGAGTCAAGATTTTGAGGATATAATATTGTTTATTGAATGATATTAATTATAATCAGTGTGGGTTCATGTCTAGGTATTATTAATTCGACATGGGGGTTTCAATAAGAGTTAATGAAATAAATAAAACGCGCAACACATTTATTTATTTTAATAACATTGTAAACCTAAAACCAGATTTTAAATATCCTCACAACCCCAACATTTTTCTATCGATCGTTGTGCACAATAATTCTGGGGAATTCATTCAAGGCTGAAAGAAGTCATTCCTCCATGAACGCTCTCTAGACAGAGAGACCAAGGAGATTGAACGGGGACATCACAAGCGAAGGTTCTTCCACACTATCACCTAGAGATCCCTTCGGTGACGTCTGGAGATATGTGGCACACGTGTGAATCACTGCTAGTGGAATATTACACTTGGATTCTATTGTCACGACCCGCCCTCGGGGTCTGTGCCGTGACTACCCCAAGCCCGCCTTCCATAGGCCAGGGGCTGGCGACTAGCACCAAGGCGTAAATCCCAGTAAAAAGGGAAGGCATTACCTTTGAAAAGTAAAACAAACACCACAGAGTAAACAAGCGGAAAGTAAACACTAAGCAAGCAGAGTACAACTGAAAGTGCGGAAAAGTAAATGGGCCAGTATACAAACCCAAACTGAAAGTAAAGTACAACTCGAAAAGGGAAAAACAGCAACTGAAAAGTAAAAGCCGCTACTCCGAGCTGTCCACTGGAAATCCCACCTGAAGGGTGGGTACAGATAGCTCCTCTGCTCCACGGGTACCGCCGTCCGCTCCGAGCACGTCCCGCCCAGTGGTCCACCTCCGGGTACCGTCCCGCTCTGCAAGCCTCAGCTAAGGTCAACGCTGTCCGTCGTCTGCAACCAACACAACGTAGTGCGGGCAAAGCCCGTGCAGGGGTGAGTATAAGCTACTCAGTAGGGACCCCGAGACCCCTGAAGGTCTCTCAAATCCACAAAGGATAAATCACGAAGAAAAGTACAATCACGAAGTAACAACCGACACTGCTTAGGTATATGCCCATACATATACCTAAGTCATCAATTCAAATACGCTCCAACCTCCGAGCCCAAGTACAACTCAGTCCACGCAGGAAAGTATACGTATTCCACATAGGAAAGAAAAACATAATCCACACAGGATTGCACAACACAATCCACACAGGAAAACAACAGGATTCAGCTCACACATGTACTTCTTCAAGGACGATAAAGATGATCACTGATCCATCTAAGTCGTCGGACCCACGAAGGATCGATAGGTAACTAACCCCTGCAGAAGACCCACACAGGATCGGGCTCACACAAAACCTGTAGGCGCTGGCTCACACAGAACCACTGAGCGCAAGGACCCACACAGGATCGGGCCCACACATGACCTATAGCACTGATCCACGTAGGATCGCTGAGTGTTGTAGTCGTCGTCGTCGAATCCACACAGGATCTCTGTACTGTCGTCGTCGAATCCACACAGGATCTCTGTACTGTAGTCGTCGCAGTCACAGTAGCAGTCGTAGCAGTAGAACAGTCGCAGCCAGCACTAGGGTTCCCGCACACAGCAAACTCGTACGGAGGGTCCGCTCCACGAGTCGAGAGGCTGATACATCAACTGTCATGAAGACCGAAGTTGATGTATCCAAAAGTTCCGTATCGTCAACAGGAACTCAACGTAACAGACGGCGCGTCGATCGGACGCCCGGTCTGAGAGTTATTGGCATATTCGTCTCCGGGGCCCGGTTGGTTTTTAAGGCAAAACCAACCCGACCGTACTCCACCTGCGTCCAAACCTCGGGCGGAGTATGCCAAAAGATCCGTCTCACTAAGAGGAACACAACGCGACTGACGGCGCGTCAATCGGACGTTCGTAGCTCAAGATATGAGCGTTTCCGCTCCGAAGGCCCGGTTGGTTTCGTGAACGAACCAACCCGGCCGAACTCAAAGTAATCCGTAACCATGAGTGCGATAAACCGAAACGACCGTCTCGATCCAAGGATCGCGTTGCCGCAGAGGGTTCGTCATTCGGAGGTCCGAGGCTCAAGTTATGGGCCAAAAACCAAAACTGGTTCGAAACGGGGAGGTCCGGGTCCGGGCCGACCCGGCCCGACCCCCCCCCCCCCTGTGCGGCGCGGCGGCCGGGCGGCGCGGCGGCGCGGCGGCGCGGCGGCGCGGCTGCGCGGAGGCGGCGGCGGCGGGCCGCGGTGGCGGCGGCGGCGGGCCGCGGCGGCGGCGGCGGCGGGCCGCGGTGGCGGCGGCGGCGGGCCGCGGCGGCGGCGCTTGGCGCCGCACGTGGGTGGCACGCGGGGCTAAGCCCCGCGTTTTCTTGAGGGGCGGCGCGGCACAAAGGGGCCGCGCCCCAATTTTTTTTAAAGAAGCCCCCCCCCTCACGTGGGGGGGCCTGTTGGTGCGGAACCGAGGGGGCAGCCGGCCCCCTCCCTTTAAAATAAAACTGCCCCCCTCTTTAAGAGGGGGGTTTAGCCAGCTGGCCGGGGAATTAATTCCCCGGTTTAACGGCATCCGGCCGGCCAGCTGGCCGGCCGGTTTTCTCCAACGGGACCGGAATTTCCGGTCCCCTCTTCGGCTTCCGACGCCGGCGGGCCGGCCGCCGGTCTTCCCTTCCGCCGCGGCCCGGAACCGGCCGCGGTCTCCTCGTCCCGCCGCGGCCCAGAACCGGCCGCGGCGTTCGTCATCCGGCACGGTGCGACGGCACCGCGCCCCTTCGCCGTGCTTTGATATTCATTCAACGTGTCGCGACGGCGTCGTGTTCTTTTTGTTTCTTCCAAGGTGCGCGCGACGACATCGCGTAAGATCATTGCACGTTCATCCGCGTGGTGCGACGGCACCACGCCACTTGCTTTCCTCCGCAAAAAAATAATTAAACAAGAACGATGGAGGGGGGGGGGGGGGGTTCGGCCGTGTTCGTGCGGTCCGGCCCCCCCTCGCGTTAACTATAACACTTAAATAAAATATTTAAGTGCCTCACGTAGACATGCGATCCACGAGCAAGAAAGGAATAAGGAAACCAAAAATTAAAACAACAACCCCTACCTTGGGTTTAAGATTCGAAGAATCGTCTACGTCCCGCGGAAGACGGCGTCGCGGAGGTCGGGCGTCGCGGTCCTCGTTCGTCAAATCCGTTGACGAAGTGTTATGCCCGAAGAGACACGACGTTGGCGGATCTTCGTTTGCCGACGAAGAAGGTCCGAGGAGGAAGAAGAGGTCCGATGATACCGGGTCGCCGAGTCGATGATCCTTGACGAAGTGTTGTCGTTCTTCGTTGAGGATGAGGACGTTCTTCGCAGGAGAAGATGAAGAGGAGCTCTCAAAAAGACAAACAAAGAACTCCAAATAAATTAAGACTACCTCTTATTTTATTAACACAACACAAAAGAATTTCAAAGTTTGAAATTCAAAAAGACTTAACTCCCACAATTAATTAAGAGTAACTTAAGCCAATTAATTAGGGGTTAAGTATGTTGAGAGAATTTGAAAAGTTTAGGGGTTTGTGTGGGCCCCACCACACTTAATCCTCCCAAGGGAGGTTAAGTGGGTGTGGGTCCCACTTCCAACCTCCTTTGATAGGTTTTAACTTGTTGTAATAAAATTGTTCTTCACAATTTTATTTAACTCAAACTAAATACCCCAAAACGTAACTTTCAACCCGCAACAAACGCAACTCTCGAAAAGGTCTCTTTAAGCGAATATCGGCGCTGCGAGTTCATCGGTGCCCTCAGATTTCAATTCCGAGCACCGGATCAAAAGTTAGGAATTCCCGCTCGTTCGTTCACTGAACGTACCCGAGCCAAACTTCGGAAATTAATTCCGGGCACTCCGGGCCTCGGAATCAGGTGCCGTCAGAAACCGCGCTCTTGTAAAATTCTAAAGAAAATTAAGAAAAAATTTCCCTTGAATTTTACGGGTCTTTACATTACTCCCACCTCAGGGCTTTACGTCCCCGTAAAGATACAACAAAAACTAGGGAAACAAATGAGGGTACTGAGCACGCATCTGAGCCTCCCGCTCCCATGTGCTCTCCTGGAGATTCCCGTGCTGCCATCTGATGCACACAAGAGGAATCGATCGCCCACGCAGGACCCGCTCCTGTCGATCCTCTATCTCCACCGGGACCTCCGTAAAAGTCGCCCCATCGTCAACGTCAAGCTCCCCATGGTCAATGATGTGCGTCGGGTCGTGCACGTATCTCTTCAGCTGGGATACGTGGAAGACTTCGTGCACCCGATGCAACTGAGGTGGTAGAGACAGGCGATAAGCCACCTCGCCAATCCTGCTGAGAATCTGGAAGGGTCCGATGAAGCGCGGAGATAACATGCCGCCTCGGCCAAATCTCCGAATACCACGTCGAGGTGAGACCCGCAAGAAGACGTGGTCGCCATCCTCGAACTCTAGTGGCCTCCGCCTCCTGTCAGCGTATGACTTCTGCCGGCTCTGAGCTGTCCTCATCCGCTCCTGGATGACTTGGACCTTCTCTGTCGTGGCCTGGACCATCTCCGGTCCCATCAGTGCTGACTCCCCAGGGTCTGTCCAGCACAAAGGAGATCTACAAGGTCGGCCGTACAACGCCTCGTACGGTGCCATCCCGATGGTGGAGTGGTAGCTGTTGTTGTATGCGAACTCCACCAAGGGTAGGTGGTCCTCCCAGCTACGACCAAAGTCAAGGACACATGCGCGGAGCATGTCCTCGAGAGTCTGAATGGTCCTCTCCGTCTGACCATCCGTCTGAGGGTGAAAAGTTGTGCTAAGACGTAGCTGCGTCCCGAACGCCTCCTGTAACCCCTTCCAAAGCCGGGATGTAAAGCGGGCATCCCGATCGGAGACGATAGATGATGGCACGCCGTGGAGCCACACAATCTCCTGAACGTAGAGACGTCCCAAGCTCTCCACTGAGCCCTGCTCTCTGATGGGTAAGAAGTGTGCCGACTTGGTGAGTCGGTCAACAATCACCCAGATAGAGTCGTGACCTCTGGAAGTGCGTGGAAGTCCAGTCACGAAGTCCATAGATATGCCGTCTCACTTCCACTCCGGAACCTCCAAGGGTTGTACCAAGCCTACTGGTACCTGATGCTCAGCCTTCACCTGCTGGCAGGTGAGGCATCGAGAAACGAACTCTGCTACTGCCTTCTTCATGCCCGGACACCAGTGCTGTCGTCTGAGATCCTGGTACATCTTCGCCACTCCAGGATGTACTGCCAAAGGAGAAGTGTGAAATTCCCTCAGCACTTCCTCTCGCAAAGCGACTGGTACCATGGTACGTCCTCTGAAAAGGATGTCGTGCTCTGCTCCAAGGGAGAAACCATCAGGTGTCTGTCCCGAGGATATCTGTGCACGCCGTGTCTCACAGTCAACGTCCCCATGCTGTGCCTCCCTGACTCGCTGCAGTAGTGGAGGAGTGACTGTGAGAGACTGAAGAAAGGCTGCTCCATCTCTATCCACGAAGGATATCTGCAAAGAGGCTAGCTGCTCCGTCACCTCCTCAAGTAGCTGAATGCCCGTCCTCCTGCTGAGGGCATCGGCTACTACGTTTCCCTTCCCAGGAGTATAGACTATCTGAAAGTCATAGTCCTGGAGGAACTCGAGCCATCGTCGCTGTCTCAGGTTCAGGTCCTTCTGCGAGAAGATATACTTGAGACTCTGATGATCGGAAAAGACTGTAAAGCGCTCGCCCATCAGATAGTGTCGCCATGTCTTCAGAGCGAAGACCACTGCTGCTAACTCCAGGTCATGGGTAGCGTAGTTCTGGTCATGCGGCCTCAACTGTCGTGATCCATAGGCGATCACTGCCCGCTCCTACATCAGAACACATCCGAGTCCGGTCCCTGATGCATCGCAGTAGACTACGTACCCTACTCCCTCCTCATGCAACCTCAAGATAGGTGCGCTAGTCAATCTCTGTCTCAGCTCCTGGAAGCTCTGCTGACAACTGTCTGACCACACGAAGGGTTTCCCCTTCTTCGTCAATGCTGTGAGTGATGCCGCAACTCTGGAGAAGTTCGGCACAAATCTCCGATAGTATCCAGCTAGTCCCAAGAAACTCCGAACCTCAGTCACGCTCCTGGGTGGCTCCCATGCTAACACAGCCTCAATCTTCGCGGGATCCACTGAAACTCCCGCCTCAGAGATAACGTGTCCCAAAAAGTGGACCTCACGTATCCAGAACTGGCACTTCGAGAGCTTACCATAAAGCTGGTGCTCTCGGAGTGTGTCAAGAACAACTCGCAAGTGATAGGCGTGCTCCTCCTCTGTCGTAGAGTAAATCAGAATGTCGTCGATGAAGACCACGACAAACCGATCGAGGTATGGCTGAAAGATCCTGTTCATGAGAGCCATGAACACTGCTGGAGCATTGGTTACACCGAAGGGCATAACCAAGAACTCATAGTGGCCATACCGACATCTGAAGGCCGTCTTCTGCACATCCTCGTCTCTGACTCTGAGGTGATGATAGCCTGACCTGAGGTCTATCTTCGAGAACCACCGTGCTCCCTTGAGCTGATCAAAGAGGTCATCAATCCTCGGTAGCGGATACTTGTTCCTCATTGTCACCTGGTTCAGGCGACGATAGTCAACACAAAGTCGCAAGCTCCCGTCCGCCTTCTTGGCGAACAATATCGGGGAAGCCCAGGGTGAAACACTGGGTCGGATGAACCCCTTGCCCTGCAAGTCCTCCAACTGTACCCGTAGCTCTCGAAGCTCGGCGGGGGCCATCCGATATGCTGGAGTGGATATCGGGGATGTCCCGGGGTACAAGTCAATATAAAAGTCTACCTCTCTGCGAGGAGGTAGCCCTGGAACGTCGTCGGGAAAAATGTCCGCAAACTGATCCACCACTGCAGGAAAACCAGGACTCCGCACGTCAACTGCTCCAAGGATAAGGCTAGCCAACTGATGAGTGATGGGCTGTCCTCTCCTCCGCGGAAGTCCATCCTGTGCTGCTAAGGCTCCCTTCTCGCCGGTGAAGGTGAACCTGCTCCCGTCGGTGCGTACACATCGCACCTTGCGCCTAAAACAGTCAATCTGTGCATGGACCGTAGACAGCCAATCCATGCCCAAGATGACGTCGTAAGGCCTCGACGCTGCTACAAGAAGATCCCAGCTGAAGCTCTCGCCTCCTAGAGTAAGCTCACACTGCCGGCACCAGTGCGTAATCGTCGAGTCTGCTCCCGTAGGAGTCTCTAGCCGTAAGGATCGAGCCAACGACTCTGTCGGAATCTCCGAGCTCCGAACAAGGGCAACGGTTATAAAAGAATGACTCGCTCCTGTGTCTATAAGAACTGCAGCAAGGGTGGAATAGACACAGATAGTACCTCGAATCATCTCGGGTGCGCCGTGGTCGTAGGCCTCTGCTGCCTGGAGCTGTGCCTGTCGCTGCCCGCCAGCTCCCTGTGGTCGGGGTGGACCTCCTGGTGGTGGTGGTGGTAGAGCCTCAAAGTGTCGGCCACCACCAGCTACTCGTCCAGCTCCTCTGCCTCGTCCGCCTCCTCCCTGCGGACCGCCACGGTCGACCCTCTGCCTCTGCCTCGGTGGTCCATCAACTGACTGCTGCTCCTCGGCACGACGGGTCGGGCAGTCGCGTGCCATGTGGCCCTGTCCGCCGCACGAGTAGCACTGTCTGCCTCTCGTAAGACTGGCTCCGCGCTGTGTGCCCCGCACTGCTGAGCCAGTGCCCTGAGATCGTCGGCCTGAAGGTCTGGTCTGTCTGGACCCCTGAGTCATCCGTCGACTGCCTGCTGCAGATGACTCTGCCACGTGCCGCCCTGCGGTGGGTCGCTGTGCTGGTGTAGACTCAGCAAGGAAGCTCTCGATCAGAAGAGCCCGCTCCAGTACTCCTGTCTGAGTCGGTATGCTGAGGGAGATCAGCGATGCCCTGATCTCGTGTCTCAAACCCTGCTCGAAGGTCCGGGCCCGGAAGAATGGGTCTCGTACCATGTCGGTCGAGTAGCATGAGAGATCGGTAAATCTCGCCGAGTACTGAGCGACCGTCATGCTGCCCTGCCGCAGCTGTAGAAGCTCCTGGATACACACCGCTCGGAGGGTGGCCGGGACGAACTCAGAGCGGAAGAGGCTCTCAAAGTCCGTCTAAAGAAGAGATGCCTCATCGTGCACCTGGAGCATCAAGCTCCACCATCGTCAAGCTGCTGCGTGTAGTAGGCTCGCATCGAGGATCACCATGAGGTCTGCTGGTGTCCTCACTAGCCTAAACACTCGAACTACTGCCTCCAGCCAGTCCTCTGCTGCCTGGGGATCCGTCTCCCCGCGAAACCTGGGCGGTCGCTGGCGCTGAAACACATGCAGTGCGCTGAGGCGACGTGCATCGTCAGCGGCTGCTGCTGGAAGCATCGGGGGATCGGCGGGTAAAGCTACCGCCGGTGCCACGACTGGAAAAGGGCCCTGCACCGAGGCCTCGTCGCTCGGTGGACTGTCGTCACACTCGACTCTCGGAACACTAGCTGGCTGCCGTCGTGGGGCCATCCTGAAAAAGAAACAGGTGCGCCACGGTTAGAACAGTATACCTGGTGAGCTGATATAAGTAATCACAAAGAAAACTTTGAAACACACACGCAATCAATGTTTTCGTGCATTAAGTCGGAAATCAGAAGTCAGGGTCCTGGTGTACGGATACGTCGGCCGCCGCACCAACACTGGACTCCCTGGACTGATAACCACACTCAATACGCTAAACATTATTTCTTCACATAGAAAAGATCAGAGTTCGCGGTAGAACCGAACTCCTCTGATACCAATTTGTCACGACCCGCCCTCGGGGTCCGTGCCATGACTACCCCAAGCCCACCTTCCATAGGCCAGGGGCTGGCGACTAGCACCAAGGCGTAAATCCCAGTAAAAAGGGAAGGCATTGCCTTTGAAAAGTAAAACAATCACCACAGAGTAAACAAGCGGAAAGTAAACACTAAGCAAGCAGAGTACAACTGAAAGTGCGGAAAAGTAAATGGGCCAGTATACAAACCCAAACTGAAAGTAAAGTACAACTCGAAAAGGGAAAAACAGCAACTGAAAAGTAAAAGCCGCTACTCCGAGCTGTCCACTGGAAATCCCACCTGAAGGGTGGGTACAGATAGCTCCTCTGCTCCACGGGTCCCGCCGTCCGCTCCGAGCACGTCCCGCCCAGTGGTCCACCTTCGGGTACCGTCCCGCTCTGCAAGCCTCAGCTAAGGTCAACGCTGTCCGTCGTCTGCAACCAACACAACGTAGTGCGGGCAAAGCCCGTGCAGGGGTGAGTATAAGCTACTCAGTAGGGACCCCGAGACCCCTGAAGCTCTCTCAAATCCACAAAGGATAAATCACGAAGAAAATTACAATCACGAAGTAACAACCGACACTGCTTAGGTATATGCCCATACATATACCTAAGTCATCAATTCAAATACGCTCCAACCTCCGAGCCCAAGTACAACTCAGTCCACGCAGGAAAGTATACGTATTCCACATAGGAAAGCAAAACATAATCCACACAGGATTGCACAACACAATCCACACAGGAAAACAACAGGATTCAGCTCACACAGGTACTTCTTCAAGGACGATAAAGATGATCACTGATCCATCTAAGTCGTCGGACCCACGAAGGATCGATAGGTAACTAACCCCCGCAGAAGACCCACACAGGATCGGGCTCACACAGAACCTGTAGGCGCTGGCTCACACAGAACCGCTGAGCGCAAGGACCCACACAGGATCGGGCCCACACAGGACCTGTAGCACTAATCCACGTAGGATCGCTGAGTGATGTAGTCGTCGTCGTCGAATCCACACAGGATCTCTGTACTGTCGTCGTCGAATCCACACAGGATCTCTGTACTGTCGTCGTCGCAGTCACAGTAGCAGTCGTAGCAGTAGAACAGTCGCAGCCAGCACTAGGGTTCCCGCACACAGCAAACTCGTACGGAGGGTCCGCTCCACGAGCCGAGAGGCTGATACATCAACTGTCATGAAGACCGAAGTTGATATATCCAAAAGTTCCGTATCGTCAACAGGAACTCAACGTAACAGACGGCGCGTCGATCCGACGCCCGGTCTGAGAGTTATTGGCATATTCGTCTCCGGGGCCCGGTTGATTTGTAAGGCAAAACCAACCCGACCGTACTCTACCTGCGTCCAAATCTCGGGCGGAGTATGCCAAAAGATCCGTCTCACTAAGAGGAACACAACGCGACTGACGGCGCGTCAATCGGACGTTCGTAGCTCAAGATATGAGCGTTTCCGCTCCGAAGGCCCGGTTGGTTTCGTGAACGAACCAACCCGGCCGAACTCAAAGTAATCCGTAACCTTGAGTGCGATAAACGGAAACGATCGTCTCGATCCAAGGATCGCGTTGCCGCAGACGGTTCGTCATTCGGAGGTCCGAGGCTCAAGTTATGGGCCAAAAACCAAAACTGGTTCGAAACGGGGGGGTCCGGGTCCGGGCCGACCCGGCCCGACCCCCCCCCCCCCCGGGCGGCGCGGCAGCGCGGTGGCGGCGGCGGCGGGCCACGGTGGCGGCGGCGGCGGGCCGCGGCGGCGGCGCTTGGCGCCGCACGGGGGTGGCACGCGGGGCTAAGCCCCGCGTTTTCTTGAGGGGTGGCGCGGCACAAAGGGGCCGCGCCCCAATTTTTTTTAAAGAAGCCCCCCCCTCACGTGGGGGGGCCTGTTGGTGCGGAACCGAGGTGGCAGCCGGCCCCCTCCCTTTAAAATAAAACCGCCCCCCTCTTTAAGAGGGGGGTTTAGCCAGCTGGCCGGGGAATTAATTCCCCGGTTTAACGGCATCCGGCCGGCCAGCTGGCCGGCCGGTTTTCTCCAACGGGACCGGAATTTCCGGTCCCCTCTTCGGCTTCCGACGCCGGCGGGCCGGCCGCCGGTCTTCCCTTCCGCCGTGGCCCGGAACCGGCCGCGGTCTCCTCATCCCGCCGCGGCCCGGAACCGGCCGCGGTCTTCTCGTCCCGCCGCGGCCCGGAACCAGCCGCGGCGTTCGTCATCCGGCACGGTGCGACGGCACCGCGCCCCTTCGCCGTGCTTTGATATTCATTCAACGCGTCGCGACGGCATCGTGTTCTTGTTTTTTCTTCCAAGGTGCGCGCGACGGCATCGCGTAAGATGTTTGCACGTTCATCCGCGTGGTGCGACGGCACCACGCCACTTGCTTTCCTCCGCAAAAAAAAAAATTAAACAAGAACGATGGAGGGGGGGTTCGGCCGTGTTCGTGCGGTCCGGCCCCCCCTCGTGTTAACTATAACACTTAAATAAAATATTTAAGTGCCTCACGTAGACATGCGATCCACGAGCAAGAAAGGAATAAGGAAACCAAAAATTAAAACAACAACCCCTACCTTGGGTTTAAGATTCGAAGAATCGTCTACGTCCCGCGGAAGACGGCGTCGCGGAGGTCGGGCGTCGCGGTCGTCGTTCGTCAAATCCGTTGACGAAGTGTTATGCCCGAAGAGACACGACGTTGGCGGATCTTCGTTTGCCGACGAAGAAGGTCCGAGGAGGAAGAAGAGGTCCGATGATACCGGGACGCCGAGTCGATGATCCTTGACGAAGTGTTGTCGTTCTTCGTTGAGGATGAAGACGTTCTTCGCCGGAGAAGATGAAGAGGAGCTCTCAAAAAGACAAACAAAGAACTCCAAATAAAATAAGACTACCTCTTATTTTATTAACACAACACAAAAGAATTTCAAAGTTTGAAATTCAAAAAGACTTAACTCCCACAATTAATTAAGAGTAACTTAAGCCAATTAATTAGGGGTTAAGTATGTTGAGAGAATTTGAAAAGTTTAGGGGTTCGTGTGGGCCCCACCACACTTAATCCTCCCAAGGGAGGTTAAGTGGGTGTGGGTCCCACTTCCAACCTCCTTTGATAGGTTTTAACTTGTTGTAATAAAATTGTTCTTCACAATTTTATTTAACTCAAACTAAAAACCCCAAAACGTAACTTTCAACCCGCAACAAACGCAACTCCCGAAAAGGTCTCTTTAAGCGAATATCGGCGCTACGAGTTCATCGGTGCCCTCGGATTTCAATTCCGAGCACCGGATCAAAAGTTAGGAATTCCCGCTCGTTCGTTCACTGAACGTACCCGAGCCAAACTTCGGAAATTAATTTCGGGCACCCCGGGCCTCAGAATCAGGTGCCGTCAGAAACCGCGCTCTTGTAAAATTCTAAAGAAAATTAAGAAAAAATTTCCCTTGAATTTTACGGGTCTTTACAAAATAGGTCAAAAATTAATCCATTATTGATGTGAGGTTATGTTTCTATCATTTTTGGGGGAACCCATCTAACATACCACATACATTGTTCAAATAGACGTATGAATTGAATGAGTTTATATTATTACTATTTTTATTCATGAAAACATTAATAACATTCATGTCCCTAATGAATCTCATCATCCTCCACTTTATAGATCAGTTGTGGTGGGTTTTTTTGAGGAAAGCATGGTTTACTCACTGTAGACATATGATCATTATATATATTTTTCTAAAACTTTTGTGTACATGGAGAGATAATTAAATATACTCCATAATCTCTAAAAATTATTTATGGATTGAAAAAGTGAAATATATGGGTCTAGTTTTCATACAGGATAGAATGTTCGTTGACCCAGAGATGTTGGAAACTATTTTTTCTTGGAAATGGCCCAAGATTGTATTTACCTTATTTAGATTTCATTGTCTGACAAGATACTATCTAAATCTTATCCATGAAATTTCCCATATGCAATCTCTAATGTCTCGTATTAGCAAGATTGGGTTGAAGTTTGTTTACTATAATTCATATAAATAGGTTTTCCCAAAATTGAATAGAAAATCAAACCCAATAGTAAAACTCACCTTAATGTTTCTCTATAATGAATATACTATGTGCTATAATGCATAAGTTGTTGGGCATGGAGTATTTTTGGCCGGTGAGGATTGAGTTATAACTTATGGCTCTAAATAGATGAGGTGGAATGAATGGAATTTTCCATCTTGTGATCCGTGGTTAACTATAATGGTACACACAAATGTATATATGAGGAAATTTAATTTTGGAGAGAAATTCATGGTGAACGAAAATCATATGAGACTACAGTACATATATTCATAGTGGGACCTAAAACATTGGATGAGAAGTTTGGAAATGAATTTACAACGTATATACATTGATTTGGAAGAATCTTTTTGAAGGGGAAACATTTTTATCGATGCCTTGAGTAGGACGACATAAAAAATGGGGTTAAGAGTTTTGTGATGAGTGTGGGATGATGTATCCCTAAGAAAATATGAATCCAGATGTTTAGGATTCAAATAGAAACCATCTATTAAATCAAAAAAAGTTATTTCCCTAATCCAAAACAATATCAAAAGCGGTGTTTATAAATTCGAGAGGGATTATGGATGAGGGGTAGTATATATATTTGGGGATCACTATCTAGCTGGTATCTTTTTATCAATGAGCTTCTTCATGTTCATGGTGGTATCAGGGTTTCTAAAAGAAGATGTGATGAGTTGATGCTGGAATACAATGACATTAAATTGGATGTAAATTACTAGTTAAAAAAGATATATCATGATATTCATAGAAAATACTTGTGAGAAATGTTGATGAAATTGATAGTGGGATTATAGTAATGATTATTCATGTATAATAAGGTCAAATATGAGATTCAATGGTCCACTAAGATACTACAACACTTTCCCATTACTAAATGGAAGAAAGATGATTTCAACATAGAATATGAAAGGGTAATACCTAGGAAACCTCATAAAATGAGATATTAAAGGTGATCATATATTAACTACTGATTGTATACCACTTACTTATTTCTTGGGAGGACTTCACCACATATTTTTTGGGTAATCTCTTTGTGTTCGATATATTCTGAATGCATGGCGTTTTAAGGTGAATAATTTTGGATATAGGTCCCTATTTCACATCATGATTCTTTATATTCCTTCAAATAGGGTTGGGATTATATTTACATTTGAGTAAAACCTATAATGCTATAACTATTTCAAAATATATTAGGAAACATCAGAATTTCAAGAACATGTTATATGCCTATGTATTGGGATTTTGTGGTTCTTTAGAGATATATCATGAACTCATGGGGTTTTCATATAATAATATCTTCTCAATATTTATCCTAATATAATCTCTGATAGAATTATATTCAATCTGATGTTTTTCGGTATTGTTCTGGTTAGAGGGGGGTGAGTCTATTCTCATTGAACCTTGTCTACGATTAGAGACATCCGATTAGGATTATTTTATCATAATGATATTAGTAAAAACATAGGGATGGATGAAATATTACATGATAATTTTATATGAAATTTGGAATTTGAGGTTTGTCATTAGGATTTTTTGGGTCTATCCTAGTATAAAGAAGTCCTTTATATAAAATTGTAAAAATATAGAACCCAATTGTTTTCAAGTAATTTGATAGAGTGAAAATGGTTGTTGCAATTGTATGCTAATTATCTCTCCAATTGTTCTTCATTTTTATCTATGATGTGTTTAATCAGATGTTCCTAGAGGATAGCTGGTGATGTCATAGTAGAGAAGATAGGTGAGGGGTGGAAGAGTGTTTCCCCCCACCAAAACCCTTTTAAACACATAATTACTACTAATTAGACAATGATAAAATATTTTTTAATTTTAAATCCTCTCTAAGACTCTTTGGGCTTATCGAAAGCCATTACATTGTGAACACTAATGTGGCCTCAATATAGGAATATTGTCTTAATATAATGAACATGGATCTCATCACCAGGTAGAATGATTTTTCTCTATAATAGTTACTACCATGGATGTTACCAAAAGAGTTTTTTGGGAGAGTGGGATCTTCATACAAGTCATTCAAGAAAAATTATGCAATGATTTAATTATATTGTCACCCAAATAAAAATCCTTATTTTGGATGATTGAATGTGGTAATAAATTACATTTACTATAGCAGTGAACTACTTTCATGAAATATTTCTTGTATAATTCTCTAGTGTACCAGCCGACTAGGAGATCACGATCACTCTTGAGTTGGTTCCATGAATTGAACATAATTTTACCCAACATTATTAGATGAAACAAGTGGATATTATAGAGTTTGAAATATTGACGGGATATCTAGAAGCTAAAGGATCCATATGGAATTGTACTTCACAATAGGGTCCTCATGTTTTATTTTCCAAGATGGAATATAAGAATTTACACTAATTTTGGAATTATAAGTGACTAAACCTGAGTATGGTTAAGTACAATTAACCCCTTATTTATATTGAATATCTCTATAATTAGCTAATAGGTCCAAAAATTAATCCCATATTGATGTGAGGTTATGATTCTATCATTTTTGGGGGATCCCATCTGACATACCCTGTACGTTTTTCATAAAGATGTATGACTTGAATGAGTTATATTAATATTATTTTTATTGATTAAAACAATAATAGCATTCTTGTCCCTAATGAATCAGATCATCCTCCCATTTTTAGAAAAATTGTGGTTGTTTTTTTAATGAAAACAAGGTTAACTCCCTATATACATATGAGAATTATATATATTTTACTAAAAATATTGTGTACTTGTAGAGAGAATTAATTATACTCCATGCATTGTAAACATTATTTATTGATTGAAAAAGTGAAATATATGGGTCTAGTTATCATACAGGATAGAATGTTCATTGACCACGAGATGTTGGAAACAATTGTATATTGGGAATGAACTAGGAGTGTTCTTACCTTTTTTAAATTTCATTGTCTGACAGGATACTACCTGAATTTTATAGATGAAATTTCCCTCATGGAATCTCTAATGTGCAGGATTAGCAGGATTGGGTTGAAGTTTGTTTACTATAATTCATATAATGAGGGTTTCCCAAAATTGAATAGAAAATCGACCACAATAGTAAAACTACCCTTAATGTTTCTCTATAATGAATATACAATGTTCTAGAATACATATGTTGTTGGGCTTGGTGTATTTATGGTTTAAAAGGATTAAGTTATAACTTATGACTCCAAATAGCTGAGGTGGCATGAATTGAATTTTCCATCTTGTGATCCATGGTTAACTATAACGGTACACAGTTAAACATATATAGGGAAATATCATTTCTGAGAGAGGTTCATGGTGAACGAAAATCATAAGAGACTAAATTAAATATTTTCATAGTGGGACCTAAACCATTGGATGAGAAGTTTGGAAATGTATTTACAACGTCACTACATTGATTTTGATGAAATTTTTGAAGGGGGAACATTTTTATCGATGCCTTGAGTAGGAATACATAAAAAAGGGGTTTAAGAGTATTGTGATGAGTGTGGGATGATGTATCCCTATTAAAATATGAATCTAGATGTTTATAATTCAAAAATAAACCATCTATTACATGAAAACATATTTGTTCCATAATCCAAAACCATATCAAAAGAAGTGTTTATAAATTAAAGAGGGATTATGGATGAGGGGTAGTTTATATGGTGTTGTGTCACTGTCTAGCTGGTATCTTTGCATCAATGAGCATCATCATGTTCATTATGGTATCAGGGTTTCTAAAAGAAGATGTGAGGAGTTGATGCTGGAAGACAATAAAATTAAATTGGATGCAAATTACTAGTTAAAAAACATTTATCATGATATTCATAGAAAATATTGGTGAGAAATCTTGATTAAATTGATAGTGGGATTGCTGGAATGATTATTCAAGTATCATTAGGTCAAATATGAGAATCAGTGGGCCACTGAGATACTACAACATTTTCCCATTACAAAATGGAATAAAGATGATTTAAACAAAGAATATGTATGGGAAATAACTAGGAAACCTCATAAAAGGATATATTATAGGCAATAATATATTTACTAATGATTGTAAACCACTGATTTCCTTACAGGGAGGACTTCACCACATATGATTAGGGTAATATCTATGTGTGGGATATATTCTGAATGCATGGTGTTCTAAGGCGTATAATTTTGGATATAGGTCCCTATTTCTCATCATGATTATTTTTATTCCTTAATATAGTGTTGTGATTATATTTACTTTTGAATTAAACCTATAATACTCTAACTATTTCAAAATCTATTAGGAAACATCGGATTATGAATGTCATGTTATGTGCCTATGTATTGGAATTTTGTGGTTCTTGAGAGATATATCATGATCTCTTTGGGTTTTCATATCATACTATCATCACAACATTTATCCTAAAAGAACCTCTGATTGAATTATATGGAATCTCATGTTGTTCTATATTGATCTGGTTTGAGGTGGGTGAGTATATTCTCATTGTACCTTGTCTTCGATTGGAGACATTGGAGTAGGATTATTTGATCATAATGGAAATAGTAACAATATAGTGATGGAAGAAATATTTTACAGACCATCATATGTGAAATCTGGAATTTGAGGTTTGTCATTAGATTTTTTTGTGTCTATCCTAAGATAAAGAAGTCATGCATATAAAATAGTAAAAATATAGAACCCAATTTTTTATGTAATTTGATAGAGTGAAGAGAGTTGTTGAAATTGTATGCTAATTATCCACCCTGGTTCTTCAGTTCTATCTATGATGCGTTTTATCAGTTGTTCCTAGACGATAGCTGGTGATGTCACAATAGAGAAGATTGGTGAGGGGTGGAAAAAAAATTCCAGAATAAAACCCCTTTGAAACACATAATTACAACTAATTAGACATTTTTAAAATATTTTTTAATTATAAATTATCTTTAAGACTCTTTGGGCTTATACAAAACATTACATTGTTATTGAATCTTTATTTTATCTAAAAAAATGATATTTTGTGTTCATCATAGAACTGATGAATTCCAATTATCTTCCTTGTAGATCCTCAACATTTATCATTAAATCTATGTGTCTATCACTATAAATATTATATTTTAATGGTTCAAATGCATTTATTGCAAAATCATTGTTTTATTTGTCTATGTTTATTGAGGTTGATGGTATAAATTTTCTCCCTAAGGTTTGTTCAATTTATATAGTATATTAAACTTGTTAAATTGTGAAATAATGTTTTGTGTGGGAATTTTACTAATTGGTAATTCAAGAAAAAATTGAATAAAAATTCATGGTCCTCCAGATGATCCTATTAAGTTGATTTGTTTTGAGATTTGAATAGTAATCCACTTGAGAGGTTTGATTGCCATAAACCAAGGTTGGAATTTGGATGTATTAAACCTAGATCCCAATTTGTAATTAAATATTTTATGTATTGTTTTAAATATTTTATACTTGTTATGTGTTGTTTATTGGTGTCATTATCTTAATAACGATTTATTTGGCTAGAAAAAGGCTAATTGGAATGTAATTGGTTATGGAATGACGACAAAAATGTTATGTATATCGTGGAATGGGAATGGTATTTAGGCCTAATTGATCAGTTTAATAGAATTTTTATTATTATATTGATAATTGGTAAATTGGATGAATTGAAATAATTGTTCAATAAATGGTATTTTTTGAATGAATCAACTAATATGGAATATGAAATCACCATTGGTATGTTTTGGGTTTTGTATGAATTTGGATATCATGATAATTATGCATTGTTAAATGATAGTTTTTCTATTAGAATGTGTACTTTTTTTCTTGGTAATACATAACAATTTATAGAATAGAAATTCACAAAGAGTATAGTTTGACATCCCTTGAAATATGTAATGTTCTATTAGAACATGAAAGTGGTGCTTGAATGGGAATTTTCATAGAGTATAGTATTGTTGTCAAAGAACATGACAATATTGGGTGATCTATTATTAGGAAGGGAATCATTCAACAATATGAGTGATTCATTCTAGGAAGGATAATATACCACTACGAAGAGACATTTGGCATCATTTTGAGGTAGGTTTAGCTAACCTAGTGTGTCAACCATGTTCTTGATAATTTGGAAAATTATTTGAAATACTACATTTATTAATAAAATTTCTACTATTTATATTATTGTTTCTTGAACTATTATATATAATAGATTATTTGGGAACCATGGGTGTTTTCCAATTTACTTCCACTCAAACTATGCTTGGGGGTACTTTGGTGCCATGCAAGAATTCATGTCTACTGGTTTGGATAAAGGAATGGATTTAGGCATTTGAATGGTTTCTTTTTATATGGGATTGTATCTTGGATACATGACTGAGGGTGGTGTTGAAAACACAGATCTTTGAGTTTTTTATTTTTACATTATGACATTAAGCATGAAGTACCTCATGGAAAGAAATATTAATAATTATTATTTTTATTTTTTTATTCTTACATTATCAACATGATTTATATATCATAGTTGACTTATATTTTATCATTTATTATTTCTACTCTATTCTAGAAGGAATAACCCCATTAATAAGCTCATTAGAGCCTCAATACTATTCATCAGCCATTTTTGTATTATGATTTGTACCAGAGGGTACATAGTGACATGAGTCAATCATGTGAGGGAGAACTAGGTTAGGGAAATTTTGAGTAATGATCTTTTTATGATCCAATATGAGTCATTCATCAGTTTGATACACAAATTGGTTTTTCACGTACAAGAGATACATTCCGGATCTCCCCGGGCTAGAAACATGTACCAGGGTATTAGAGAATAATTATTTTGAAATATTTTACCCATGAATAAATGAAAATAATAATAATAAAATACTCATTTTACAGTAACAATAATAAATGAATAAAAGAATGTTGATATTATATAATAATGATGTAAACAACTATAAAAACATACAAGTTATTTAAATGATAAACCTCAACTCCTCATAAAAATAAATAATAAACCAATTAGTATATATACAACCTAAAATGGATAAATAATGACTACCAATAATCTCCATGCCACACACAACCATTTTTTTAATAAAATAGGAATAAAATAAAAAACCCAATATTCTGTCAAAGGGGTGAAAAACCTATAACACATAAAATAAATACTTAAGAGATTCATATTAATAGTGGTATATAACACATGTGAGTGTAACTTTTTCCCTTATGTAATAACCACATACAGTTTGTAATTAATAAAAAAATTGTACAGTTTATAACAGTTTGAAAATATAATTGAGGATATTTAATTAATCTTATTGTATACCAAATCAAAATCACATTAATACATTCAAACCATTATTTTATATGAGATGAAAGAAAATAGTCACTAGAAAACCAATTTTCCAGTCCATTAAACACATTATATAAAACATTTCCCCTTATTCTAATAAAAATAAGGGTTGAGTCAATAATTTGTGAAAAATACCCTTAAAACACTAATGGGGTATATTTCTATAGAGACCAAAAATACTGTAAACCCAATTTATTCTACAATTATATCAATTCCCTAAAAATAATTTTAAAAAATAATTTATTTTTTCAAGTTAGAATTCCGAGATATTTCAAATAAATTAGATGTCAATAATATCAAAACTAAAAAATGACTAAAAAACTTTTTACGTGGAATAATAAAAAAAATTAAATAAATCAAAACTGGGTATAGGTACTATAAAACAATCAACAACAGTGGTTAAATATAGGGAATAGACATTTGAATCACCAAAATAATCCTATATAGTATATCAAAGAATCATGGGAAACCCTATTAGAATAATGTATATTGTATAAATTTGGCGATACAATCCCTAGTATAGTATTACAAATCATGTTAACATCATCAATAATCTCACTAAATTTTTCAAAAACGAATTTCCTTGGGTTTCCATCACTTCCTCAATAAATATTTATTCAATTCAAATGGGTCTATTATCCCTTCAACTCAAACCTTCTCATAGTAACAAGATAAAACCGCCTAGATGACAAAATGTATGTACTAAGGATTGTAGTTATCGATACCTCTACACAGTCCAATAAAAACCCCATGACCAAAATAAAACATAAGTGAGAAATCACAACCATATAAATATATCAAAACAATAAGTCACATCAGACCTCACATTCCACCACAATCAATAGGCCCTTCACAAATGAATCATAACACAAGATTGATAAAACAATCCCCTTGGGATAAAATTCACATAAAAAAATTTAGAAACCACCATAAATACATAATTTAACAAGGGGGTACATGAGGGTATCACATTGACATATATACCATTGGGAAATAACCTAATGTGAAAAACATGACTTTATCAAATGTATAATAATTAGTAGTCACATTTTAATGGTTTGAATCTCAATATTGAAATATTAATGAAAATAATTCTCTTGAAACTCATTTAAGATAATCTTTAAAAATAACACACCCTAAACCATTGGGAAGAACCATTCCACAAATAAATACTATATTCCATCAAATACCATACTAATCCTAAAATAAACCTTAAAAATTCATGTTATGAGGCAAATGGGTTAATCCAATTTTAAAATAACACATTATATATAAAAATCATTTTGTAACAATTTTAAATAATTTTGAATTTTAAAAAATCAACTTTATTTCCAATTCAAATTTCTCAAGTTTAAAAATACACACTTTGAACCTCATTTGATAACTCAAACATGGCCAAAGCTCCTCAAATTTAACATTTTATTCAAAACAATTATCAAATAGTTCATCAATGATATTATTTTCATGAACCACCTGAAATGACAAGTATGTCAAATAAAATATGTAGATAACCTCCTTAAATACCATTGAAAAAACAAACTAGAACATTGCTCTTGGATTTCAATAATCAGTTACGATATGTTGAACAACTAATAATTCACTAAAATGCCAATTTATATAAAATCACTAAATCACTTACACTAATTCATTAATAATCTTTCCATATGTCATTCACAATGGCAAAGAGTTCTCCAACAAGTGAAAAGGGACATCGATTAAGAGATAACAAATAATCCTCTAGTTAAATAATCACCCCAAACATTAAAATTAAACCATATAGCTCATATAGTAAACTAGAGTCCATGAAACTACATTTCACTTGATGGGGATGGAGAATAATGTAAAATAAATGGTGATACTTAAAGGAATATACAATAAATGAGATTGGCGAGTCTTGAAAATCCAAATAAAACAATTGAGGGATAGAGCTCCTAGGTTGTCCCTTGTATTAGTCAAACAATATTGAGTGGGAAGGGATTGAAACCATTAAATTTGCAGTGAGGAATAATATAAAACACTTTATAAAATTTAATACGATAAAACTCCATATTGTTTTCCAAAACAGTTTGAGAACGTTCCTGGAAACAGTGGAGTTTCAATGGTAATTCCAGTCTAGAGACAAACGATTTCTCCAATAGAAGACACATGGTTTATTAACTAGTGGGACAACCCATTGAAATTTCACTTCTCATTTATAGTTCCATATTTCAATCTTACTACATGGTTTTCTAAACTATTCAGAAAAGATAGTGAAGAAAACAATATATGCATGATCACATCTAAGATTTACCAAAGAAAGATTTACCCATTTAGGTCAAACCAAGAAAAATAATTAAACAACAAACTTCCCCATTAAAGGGTGCTTTCATGGTTACTAAAAAACCATGGACCCCAAACCATGAACATAAAAAATAATTCATGAAAATAAAACTCAATGATAAAAAATTTAAGACATAATATTACGTCAAAAATTTTAAAAATAATAAATCAAAAAACATTATTCCGTGAAATTTTGTGTTATAATCTCCCCTATATAAACATTCTTCCCCATATTTTCTCTAGTCAAGATAGATTTCACAAAAAATAGTCACAATCACCCCTATGTATTGAGATGGATTTGGATGAAATTAACTAGAGAGGTTCTAGGGATAGAATCAATATAACACTGATTACTTCACAATATCGACCAATCAATTCAACAAAATAATAATATAAATCAATGAAAATTTCAACAATGATAACTAGGATATTATCTATAGAATATAGTGATAGAGAATCAGTCAATCCAAAATTTATAATTCTTGTAAATTGTGTATAAAAGAAGAAAACATCATGAATTAATTCTTCCACTGTGATAATGTATCTCTATGGACAATATGGATCACAAATGAACCACTATTGAATTAATTACTACTTCCTAAAAGGAAATACAACCTTAATGAATTCAATATATATATGTTCAATACATTATCCTGATTAATATAAATCACATTTACAATTGACATCTCACAATTATGGGACAACATGAAATTGCTTTGGACCTTGACCCAAATCATCATACACTTTGGGAAACTAGGAACTCAATCTAAAAACATCAACCCATTGTGAACCATCAATACACTAAATTACATGAAATCGACATATATACAACAATATTCATCCCATATACCCATTTACTTTACTCGGGGATAGTCACACCAATATAAACTATATAATGACCTTAATATGGTCACCATTCATGAAAAAAAATTCCCTGGAAAATCATAACTAAAGAAACTTGTCATGCAACAATGATTAAAACCCCATGTTAACCACGCACGCTAGAAGTTATGAACATTAGTACCAAACCCCATTTCCACGAAGAAAATAATTATTCAGTTTTACATAATATATTATAAGAACATACATGAAGAAATATACCATTCAAGTCAATTTTAGGGGATTACGATAATGCTATCATAAAAATCACTACTAATCCACATTTTTCAATAGGAAACTGTTTGAATTAAATTCCAAAACATCATAATTTTCCAATCATAGTATGCAGAAGAGAACTAACCCAATAATCCCTTTGGCCAAAAGAGCCTCTAAATACAGAAAATGTTAATGGATTCTAAGTATAGTCTATCATATAAATGGAAAAATCAAGAAAATGGAAGAGATCAAAGAAGGAGTACTCCTTCAAACAACAACCAATATTATGTCAATGAAACTCTATTATTCACCTAAAAACCAACAGGATAAATGAATATATCTTAAAAATTTATTAAAATAAGAATATTTCCCACCAAATGAGGAAATATCAAATATTCCATTTCAAATACTCGAAGGAGTTTATATTTCAAAACCATAATTGAAAAGAATTTTTTTTAACGAAAATTAATATATCATTCATAAACCTATCCATTTTCCACAAACACCATCATATATCTTTTAATACCTTTATTGAGACCCTCCAGGATCGAAATTATTTATTCTAATGTCTAACCCTTTCTTTTTTGAAAACATTCCTCAAATTTTCATAAAATGGACTTGTTAAACTACATTTTTAACTAGTATCTAAAATATATCAGTATTTTCAATTCTCAGAAATTTATTTTAATGTTAAAATATACTAAAAATCAATTTAGTATCAAACCCAAATTTATTTACCAAAAATAATTTCAATTTTTGAATTAGAAATTTACTACTTATTTAAAATATCATTGATTAACTTATTATTAAAACCCCTATAAATATTCTATACATGAAAAAATTCCACAATATTATAATAAATGCTACTTATGATAAAATGATTAAATTAGAAAAAAAACTTTTAAAAAAAATAAGTAATTGTTATTTGGTAAAATGTCATTCATTTTATTTAAACACTACATCATGGTTTAAAAAACATTATGGAATTCATATTTTTTATTCCAATAACCATTTTTCCTAATATGGAAACAAATACCCCACGGAAAAAACCAAGAACACAATAATAATTATAAAAATAAAACAATATAAAATTGTATCAGTTTAGAAAATGACTCATGAATAATATCGTATATAATAACACAATAATGGCATACTCCATTGGATTCCATTCTCAGAGAAAAGAATGAAAAACAATAAAACTAGAGGAGAAACTATAAGTGGAATAATTTGTCCTAATGTGGTGTGATACCATGAACTAAACATGAAATATTTACATTCGTGCTTATAGTACTATTACACATGCGCACAACATGGTTTACATGTCTATACACAGTCATCGAATATCCCATTTTCACTAATCATACACTGTTTAAAACTAAAAATGAACAAAAAATAACAATACACCCAATGAGGATAAAATAATTATCACAAAATATATAAAAATTTTCAAATAAAGCAAAATAAGAATCCATAGATATGTTTCAAGATTTTTACAGCTATTAAATAATGAGGATATTTATGAAAAAACATAGGCTATGTGTTATCCCAAAAACATTAATTGAGTATTGATGACATTCCTAGTCTCTAAAATTCTTTAAAACACTCTAAATAAAAAAATAGAGTCTTATAATACCATTTTATTATGAAATGTATTGATTTATTCTCCTTTTTGATACCTAACCTACTTGGATTAATACGTGGGGCACATTCATGCTCACCATATCATTGAAACTAGTATGATTATCTCATAATATAATCATTTGGAATGATTTCAACTGTAAATAAAAAAGCATATCTATAATAAAACATCCATATCAGAAAAAATATCATAAATAAATTAAATGAATTAGAGATTGGATATGAGTGAATGAATAATCCATTCGAATACACAATTTATATAAAAAAATAAATATTAACATATCATATGAATAAAGGATAAAATGGCCAATATATATATATCACAAAAGGGAGAGAAAAAAAATCAAAACTACATTCTCTAGACCACCCATGGTCACTCTCCATATATAGTAGGAAACTATTGGCACATTGTATATCACAACACATTGAAAAGAAAATCCAAGTATCCTAACATAAATCCATATGAACTACATATACCGAGTGTTATATAAATTTTATTATCAAAACTTCCCCACGTACGTATGAACTTTATAGCTTCTGAAATTCTTACAACAATATAGTACATTTTATTCTTGTTTGAATATAAAATTGAAAAAAAGTTTTCAATTCTCTTGAATAAACAATCAAAAATTGCACACACATTTGAGAAAAATAATTTATTAAGATTTAATGACAATAAAATCATAAAAACAACTTTTATCAAGAATTTACCATTTTTTATGAAATATTTCCCAATTCTTCAAAAACAAAGAGAATAAGGGTAAAAAATTTTTTTTTACAGAATTCTTATAAATTGAAATTTTCCCTCCATTCAAAAACCCTAATCAAGTTAATATCACATATTTACGATTTCAATATATATAAAAAATCAAATTTATGTGATTTATCAATCCAAATATACATTCCATAATGATTTTAGAAAACAATTTGAATGAATATAATTCCAGTACTCAAACAAGAATAAGAATACATGGAACACATTATAAAATAAACTAGATTAATAATCCAAATTAAAATAAAGTTCCATATTCTAAATAATGAAATGTGATACAATAATGGCATAATTATTTGAATCCCAAAATAATCATTTAAAATTCATCACGGTGTAAAGGAATAGCTATTAGAACTCAGTTATAATGATCTAAAATGAACATAAGATATTTTGTATAGAATTGTTGAACCAATAAATATCCTTATAATCCCTATCATAATATCTAAAAATAAAATCCTCTAGATACCCTTCAATACCATGGGATCAAAAAGGTTACATGATTATAAGGCCCACTTCCACATCATTTCAATTCATTTTAGGGCAACCGAGAGATACCCCATCGATTACAAAAATATACACAAGGGTATTGAACTTATCCTTAACTATACTAATAAAACTAATAATACCATGAAAAACATTAAATGGTTATTATAAATGACGTAATTCAATTTATCAAAAAATTTATCAAAACTCACCCTAATACCCTCATTATCAAATACCCATCAAAATTAATGAATTAAAAATAATGAGACAATAGGATACTTGGGATAAAATAGACATAAATAATTAATAAATAACCCTCATCGGGTTAAAGGATTAAAAGTGGGCTCAAGAGTGACTAAATCTCAATCATATACCATTAGGAAAAGACCAAAGTGTATAATTTTCCATAATAGAAATTAATGTAATTCTGTGTTTGTTATCATTTTTTTAAAGTCGCAAAATAAATATTTAAATTTTAGCATTAAAAATTCATTTAATAACATATTTCAAAATACCAAAAAAATAAATGTTTAGGCGAAAAATTTCATTAATACAAAAATTCTTTATTAAGACCCCTAATGAAAATAAAATACTTATTGTACATTCAAGTCATGAACTAAATGGGAGTAATGAATTTTAAAAAAAACAAATCTAGTTAAAATTCATATGTAAATAATTTCAAAACATCTATAATTTTAAAAAATCCCATAAATTATTACGTAAAATCATCAAATTCTGATAATAGATAACTTTTCACTTCACATTCCATCACAAATAGTGAAAAAGTATATCAAAAACCAGATTTTCATTAAACCCATAATTTAAATCAATTAAAAACAATGGGAATTTATCAAACCATATTAAATTCCCTGGTAAGCACTTGTTTTATATGGGAAACGACAATCAATATCTTGAAAAAACCAACCAACCCATCATATAAGGAATATATTTACTAAATAATGCATTATAATCAACTAAATAAATAATAAAATTTCAATTAAATAAATAAACAAAAAAAGTTACTCTATTTAATAGAAAAAAATGTGGAATTCATCAATAATTATGATGAACACTCTATCTAATCAAAATGTACCACATATAAGACCTTAAAACAAAATCCAAATGACTAAACAATCCAAAATCATAAAATCAATCCCATAAGCACATATGGTTCATTAGAAATAAGCTAACCATAAGAGTATGGAAGGGGAATAATAAAGTACAGTAATGAAGGGTTTACCTTGAAGGAATCCTTATGAAATTTGGTTGGAGATTCATGGAATTCCAAAGGTATAGGGGACACCTTACTAAAATTACATGTATTTAATGAAAACAATAATTGATAATAACATGATTCACTGAATGTTTTAGTGCTATAAAATTATGAAAGACCAAAAATATTAACCAATATGTAATTTTCACAGTTTTCACACACTATTTGGAAGAACGTGAATCTAGTGTGCAGTCTCATCCTGAAAGAAAAAAACCACCAAAATATAGTTTCTCATGGGGGTATCCCACATTTCAAAAACTTGTATACCAACACTGATACAATAAAACTATCTATGAATAAATCTATATCATACACTTGTTTTAGGGTTTTCCTTAATAGGTGCATTCCATGCACCATGAAACTGACGGAAATAATGGGAAGCACGTTTACAATAATGATTCACAGAACCATGTGCTACATGTGTAGGTGAAGACATAAACATTCAAAAAAATAAAAACCTCCACACTTAAGAGAACATATATTGTAAGATTTATACATAAGTTAAGAACTTATTATTTATATTTTAGATGTTTTTTTATTGTTTCGCCCATCAAGTTGTGTAAGAAAACTGTATCATTTTATTTTCCCACTACAGATATTTTAATAAAGAAAAAAATATTTTAGATGAATATTCATGTGAATTAATGTTTAAAAATTCTATCGAATAATTGAAGTGATAGAATGAGGTGATTTCAGTGAACTCATAAAAATTATGTACTATAATTAATAGAGAAATATTGATACATAAGGTATGAACTTATTATTCATATTAGTTATTTGAAACTAAATTTTATGATTTAACCAGTTTGGTTAGAAAGTAGTATTTAACAAATATTAGTTCATAATAAGAACTAATTGAGGTATGTTGCCTTTTATCACCCAATAAACACACTAAATATTATGATGGAGTATTGGTAATAAAGATTTATTTTTCTTCTTTTGATCAATGAAAATTTCTATAGAAATATAGATTTAAATAGTAAATAATGTCAAACTTTTTGTTGTAAAAATTAAGATAAAATCACCCACTGAATCATGTCTTTATAGTATCCTCCATTACCATTATAAAAAATATAAACATAGAACCGATAACACTTCCAATAGTATTTTTATCATGAATAAATACATCTACCTAAATCCCCTTAACCAGAAAACGAAGTCCTATGACTAGTCGAATACCTGAATACAACCCCATTTACACTAAGTATAAAAACCAATATATTAAAAGATAATAATTGAAATAGAATAAATAAAGAACGAATCCATTAATATGATGCAAAATTAGTCCAAATATTGAAGTAACCCTCCATCCCAGCTATTCCCTAATCCAAGGGAAAATTGGAGTATTATAAAAACAATAAATAGAATGTGTATTTAGTGTAATAGAAAACTATTTATATATAATGTAATTTAAAAAATTATGAGTAAGGATTAAAGTTCCTTGAACCTTGGAAGGAATATACATATCTTGAAAAAATCATACATAGGGACCCAAATTAAACTGATATGAACCACTTGTATATGAAGTTTTCCATTACTCAAAACCGAGGGAAGAAAATAATTAATATGGGTTAAGAGTTAACGAAATGAAAAATAGACAAGAAATAACACTCAAAATAATATATTATAAAGGGTTCCTTAGAATTCATATAAAAATTGATATAATAGATGAATATTCATGAGTAATCAATTCAAAAATAAAAATTTTGGGCTTTTTGGAATATATACATCAATAGTTTCCCCAATTATCTCAGCAATATATTTTATTGTGTATAAAATATACAAATGATCTTTGCACCAAGTAGTAGAGGCTTTACTGGATAGACATAATTGTATTTATAAAACTAGCCTCATCCTTGATCACTCCCTACATACCAATCAAATTTAATGATCCAAGATTATATTTTATTCCATTTAACATTGACTCGTTTACCTTATCTAATGCTTTGAGTAATTTATGTGATTCTCTTAATATATTTACTTACATATTAATAAAATAATTCTAAATGGGATATTTTAACCCCACATGAGTATTTTTACATCTTAAAAATAGATCCAATGTTTTCTATGTATGAGTTTTAGAAGATGTGTCAGTTGGAGATCAAGGATTCATATTTCCATAATATTTTGTTGTGATCAACATGATGGAGGATAGAGGACCCTGCTACTCACCCATAAATCTTTTGAAACCATTCATGAAAAAATCCATGATTATAATAAATTTACATTAAGGATCAACCACTATAGAATTTAAAGACATTACTATGAACATTAATTTTTTTGACTCCATGAGGAATCCCTTAAAAAAAATTCAATTTTTGGTGAATCTGATCATCAATTAGAACAATCCATTTAACATGAAATTTATCTATATGAAATTTTATCCATATGATATAATATTAAAATAGAAACTCCCATGGATGAGGAATATATTTAGAATTCATGATATTCTATCTTTATTATGAATGAAAATGTAACTTATAAATTCATTGGTGAATCTAAAAAATTAATTCATAAATTATAATTTGATATATTTTCTTTTTCATTTTTAATTTAATGAATTATGATTAAAGAGCGTGAAGATAAATTTATCACATGAGAAACAACAATTTATTATATTTAAAAAACTATGAAATTAATTACAATATGTGTTCTTCATTGAAGGTGAAATATTATATATGATAATTTCTAATAATATATATATGTCTAGAAAAAAAGATGGATTGAATATTTAGGAATGGCTATCTATGATATATGATTGAGGTTATGTGATATCTGTGGAAAAATATCCTCATAAAATATTCTATATGAGTGGGATTCTAAAACATTTAAGTATCCACTAAAGAGGTTAAATAAGAAAAAGATGGATATTGTAATGAAGAAATGAGATACAATATTTGAATCATAGATCGTCAAAATTTTTTTGATTTTCAATGTGTCTACCCCATTTATGTAGTTCTTATGGAAATTATCCTATAATTTTGAGGAATATAAAATATAAATTATTACAATTTTTATATTTATAATAAATAGAGAGTGTGTTTTGATTATAGAAAATTGAATCAGTTCACGTGAAATGTCCACTTCCATCTTCCATTTATTGAATAGATGTTAGAGATAATTCTAGGAAAATTTATTATTATTTTTGGAATGATTAATATTTTACTTTATAATTACCAATGCACATTATAACCATGATAATACTACTATTTCATATATATTTATTATCATTCCATATAGCATGATCCCATTAGGAAAATTTAAATCACCGAATTAATTTTTTAGGTGCATGGTATGTATATTTTCTGATAAAATTTTTGATTTCTTATTATTATTATTTTTGAATGATTTTATGGATATTTGAATACATTATGACCATTATTTGAAAAGTCATGATATCATTTAAAACAACTCAATGAAAAAAAAAATTTTGAATTTTAAAAAGTAAAATTTTATTTTTTAAGAGTAATTATTCATGGGGAAATAATTTAAAATAATGAATTAACGAGTATTAATTAGAAAATCATATGTGATAAATTACTTTTCTTTCAAAACTTTTTTAAATCACAAAATCAATTTTTTACAAAAACTAATCATAAATTTCATTAACAAGGATATAAGTAGTATTTCAATCCTTATATCTACATCTATTTTAATTGATATTAATTTTTATTTGAATGATTTGTGTGTGGAATACTTATATGAGTTAATGAAATGATTGATAGCAGAACATATAATGAATCATTAAAATTTATAAAAACCTTATGAGATTTTTTTTTTGTTTCTTACTAAGTAGTTAGGGAATTAATTTCTCATAGAATTTGGGGAAATAAATAAGGCATTTCTTTTTTCCTATATAACCTCATATTTTTCCCAATCAGACTACACAATAAATTTAAAAATAATTGTAGTTGTGGTTTCATTATAAAAAATGATAATATATTCATTGAGGGGGTTTTTGATTTTTATAAAAGTCTAATAGTATGATATTTAACGTAGAAGGAATATTTCAGGCATACACTTCTAAAATGGATAATTATAGTTTGATATATCAATTATATGTATTTTAGTAAATATTAATAGAGATTAAAATTTTTATGTACTTGACTATATTTCTCCACCCAACTAAATTAAAGATCTCAAACTAGAATGTTGTATTAGAACTCATTCAATGGGAGAAACATAATTTCTTTTTCATGGTTATATTTCATGGTATAATGACAATATCAAATATTTGGTAACATCATGAACCACTAGACACATAAATATATAAAAATGCACCAAAGAATATGAATAAAAAATTAAATTTAGGAAGATCCATTTACCAAAAAAGATATAATGATCAAATAATTAGAAAATGATTTATTCAATGTTAAATTGAATATTTATTATTTATGATTACACATTATCACATAGAGGTCAAATTATATATCAAATGTCAATAAGAAAACATTTTAAAAATAATATTAATTGGTCCACCGGGTTTAACGATGCACATGAGTTTTATAAAAACATGGATAAATGCCAATTATCTGGATCTATTTCAAAAAAACAAGAAATTACTAAATGAATCATTAGTTTTTAAAAATTAATTGATATCTAGGGGATATATTTTTGGATACCTATAAAAATTTTATTTTGAAAATCATATATTCTATAAACTGTGGATTAATTTCCAAAATAAGAGGTAAAGAAGGCCACTAAAACTGATAATTTAAATGTTGTGTTTGAATATTTATGGGGTAATATATTTTGTATAAATTGGGTTCTTAGATCCATAATTAGGGATAAACGGCCTCACATATTAAACAATATAATGAATGATTTCTTAATAAAGAATGTGGTGCCTCATAAAACATCAACACCTAATAATTCACAAACAAATAACCACGTTGATGGTTTTAAATTTAATTTAATTATAGATAAGACTACCAAAAAATAGAAATAATTTGATCCAAGTTATGTAAGACTCTTAAAAGGATTATTAGATAGACAATAAAAGTCATATGAATAAGACCACATATGAATATTTTTGATAAATTCATATATATGAATATAGTATTTGAATATTGAGCCATCTAGGATATATGAGAGATTACTTTATACCAAGATAGTGACATATTAGATAAATAATAAAAAATGTAATATTAATAAGTAATTATAAGATTTTATATTCTAATTAATTTTTTTATAGAGAATAAACAACAATGGATACAAAAAATATTATCTAACTAAAATCCTTACATCCTAAAAAAACAATACTATTATATAACTCAAAGCATAAGCTTCCTGTAGGTGGTAATTTTTATGCATCGTAATTACCATTTATAGTTACTCATTTATATAATATTTGGTTCATTATTATTATATTTTATGGATCAAAAGGACCATTTGTCTTAAATATATATAGAATAATTAAATTATATTTTAACATTCCATAAGAAAAAATGGATGATATTGCACTCCTCTACCATATTTTAAAATGATATAACATTATGTTTGACCTATCTTAAACATTTAATTGCATGTTTTCTTTCCATTTAATTCATAATTTTGGGATATATTATTTTTAACTTGATTAGAATATCGCATTATATATGTGTGAATAAGATAACCATTATAGTTTACGAATTTTAAGAATTTTATTTCAAATTTTAATCACATTTCAAAAAATATTATGGGTTTTCCACATTATGTAATAGTTTTTTTTGAACTTATTATCATATTTGAAAATCATTTGAAAACATAAAATCCAATTCAATATTGAGTATATAATATTATTTATATTATCACCACATATGAATGATAAAATTATTTTTTCCAATTTAAATATAAATTAATTCCCTGAAAACCAACTAATTTTGAAAATCATTCCATGAAATAATATCCAAAAAATTTAATCACTTAAATTATAGTATTTTGAGAATTTTTTTATATTTTCAATATAGCATTCAATTTCTTGATATAACTAATACATGATTCATTAACCCTGACTTCCTGAATAATCATGTCATAATATTTAAGCCTTAAATTACTTTTTTTATAAATGACTAAAATTTTATTTTGATGTTAAACTAATTTTTCAATAAATAAATTTACCCTACATTTACATTAATTATTTCATCCAATAATATCTATGATTTTTTTTGGAATGAAATGAAATATCAATAAACATATACCTATATACCTTACAGTAGATGATTTTTCATAATCTATATTATATTAAATTGTAGGGTAAGGGAGAAATTGAGATATAATAACTTGTCTGAAAGAATAAATTGGACATAAATAAAACATTTAAATAAGTTAAATGTTTTTATTTAAGATAAAAATCATTATAAGAAAAATATTGAAATAAAATTTTTCAAGGTTTCCCATGAATGTCACAAACTCTTTTATAGTGAAATTTTTCTTCATTTTCCATGAATAATATATGATTTTAGAGAAAAATAAAAATTATTAGGTGGGATCAAGAATTAAATAAATGGGTTGTGGGTGGGGTAGGGATGAAATATAATAATGGATGCTAAAATTGAAAGGGTATTAAATAAAAAAATTGATAGAATAGTTTAATTAAATATAAACCAAAACATTTCATCATAATATATAGTTAATGTGGGGTCTATTAGGATCATCATGAATGTAGTTTATAATGAAATGGAATAGAGGATAGAATAAACTATGAATAAGGGGTGATATATTTTAATTTTTATATATACCTCACACCACCATGATAAAATTATGAATCCCTTATATACATTCAATAGACTAATGAATATTAAAATAAAAAATGAGGTTTAGAGGCTAGCTAGAGGAAACAAGGAAAAGAATATTTTCTATTTCAAAATAGATTATATGTGTGGTGTGTTTATAGATAACTCAAATAAGTTATAATAAGTTTCTGTAATTTAATTTTAGTAAATAATACCTTCATGGTGGAAACTTAAAGTCATACATTGATATTCCTATTAGAAATGATACCTATCATTAAAGCTCAATAGTTTTTAATTCGAATCAAAATAAATCTATTACATAATCATATCTCTCATTAATCCCTCACGATATTTATAACTATTTGAATAATTTTTAGGATTTGAATAAATTCATTAAGCATGTTGAGAAACTAGTGTGATCATGTAATGTAACACCCCATGCTTCTACGGTACGTTTCCCTTCGAATAATGTGATAGCGTGTGTTGTACGCAACACCGAGTTCTAACACACCATAACTAATCAAACTAGCCGTTATGAATAGTAATACCTACTTTTTGAAATTATATATATTTTATATTTGAAAATGGACTTCATTTTTGGATTCGGAATATCGAATTTAGCCTAGGGTGAAATTTTGGTACATTTCAGATAACTTTCATATTTTGATGAATAGTGAAAATTACTAAATTTTAATTAAAAACAACTTTTTTAATCAAATTAATTACTAGTGATAAATTATGAATTTGAGTGGTTTTAAAGTATATTTAGAATATATTTTTACCATTTAATATAATTTTGGTCATTGGACATAATTTTACAATTAAACCGAACATAAACAAGTGTCAATCTTTTGATAGTTATTATCTCTTAAAAACACGCTTTTTATTTTAACAGCGGGAATTAATTTTAAATTAATTTCTGCCACTTCTGTGTATTGAATTTAGGAAAATGGATTCCATATTTGGAATCAGGATGTTCAAATTGTGTAAATAGGTAACTTTTATTTTTAGACATTTTGAATAGTTACTGTGGTAAATATTTTATTTACCATGGTTAAAGGGTAAATCCGGTAAATAAGGGTTAAAAAATAATATTATAATAATACAAAATTACCCTAAAACGTGTCCTAACCTTATTGGTGGACACATACCCGACCATGGGCATCCTTGGGTCAATTTGGGGACCCCTTGGAGCCACTTGTATGTGGTAGGGACACTTTATATTAATAAAGTTAAAATAAAAATAAAAATTGCATAAGCTTACATCTTTTAGAAGAACAATTTTTACATAGGGTTATACATGTTGGATTTTCGATTATAAATATTCATTAGAAAGCTAAAAAGATTTCCTACATAATGATATTTTACTTATAATTTTTAGACATTAAATAATTTATTTTATTTATGACACAATGATGATGCAGTAATTACTATAATAATAAAAAATTAAAATAAGTGATATTATAAATACCCAAATAAATATAATATGAAACTTTTAATGAATTAAACTAATTTTCTAGGATAATATGATATATTAGGATTGATTTAATTTACTTTCTTCGAAGTAATAAATCTGTTATGAGTTTCACAAAAATCAACTAATGAATAGTGTCAAAATTGACATAAAAGAATTCTTAAAACAAATATTATATTATTAATTGATATTAAATTCCTAAAAATCTAAGGTTCGGCCAAGAGACATATATCATGATAGGTTAATCATTAATGGACCACTTGGGGGTCTAATGGATGTATATAGTAAGTTTATTAACCATAATATATAAAATACAAAGAGACATTGTAAAAGTGAAACTAATTAACTTAGAGTTAATACTTAAAGATAAGGTTAATATAAGTACCCAAACCTGTCTAAATTCTATTGGATGAGTTTCTTTCGACCTATCCCCACCTCATCATTTGAATAGTCAACTTTGGAGCCTTTAGAAACCGAAGATGAATTTATTATAAATTAATATTTCTAGCTTTTCCAAAGGTGCCCCTCACCCCTCTTATAAAAGGGCACTCCTCCTTCTCATTTCTTCACACCTTCAAAGCCTTTTGGTTCGGCCAAACTCTGCCCAAATACTCTCCCAACATCCCTCAATACAACCTAGAGGCCTTAGTTTGATCAGAAAGCCAACTTAAGGAGCCCTTTTGATCAAATCAAAAGGAAGAACCCGAAGAAGAGGTAATGATTTCACCACCCTTTTCTAAGTTCATTTCTTCTTCCACTTCTTCTTCCTTTGTTCTTACCATTCTGAAATAATAACTCCAGTATCTCACATATACTGTGATGTTATTATAAATATGGTACAATCATATTCAGTATTCTATCCACCCTTTGAATAACATGTCACCATACGTGCGTACGTACGGCTTACCGTCTCCACGTCGTGGTGTAATTGTTATTCAATATAATATTATTTGGATGGGTATAATAATGATGTGTAACTCATGTAAATAATAAATATAACATGTTAATGATTCTGTATATATGATATACCATCCATTTATATATTATTTTAATATCAAAAGAATGATATTGTCGCTCGTGCGTACGTACGGACTACCGTCTCCACGAACGCGATGAGATTCATTCTCCATCGTAACCATTAAAGCGTAATTATCATTTTATGATTTAAAAATGATGTTTAAGGACTTGATATCATTCTGGATATGAATAATATACAACCTATCCTTTACAAACATGTCTTACGTAACAAAACATATGAAAGAAAACAAGTAAGTTAACACCCGAAACAACGATAATACTAAGATATTATTATCAAATCAATATTAAAAGATCATATATGATATAATATTAATGTATATGATTCTTGTATAATTTAATAACAATTATTTCACCATTATACAGGAGGTTAACCTACCACAACCAAGGAAAAGTACAAGGTAAGGGTTATTTCACAATCTCTTCATTATCCGAGGTTGTTTATATGTAATAATCTACTGGGATCTCTTTATCATCCACATCCATGTTTCTTAAAAATGTATTTCAAAACATTTTTACTATTTACAAGAATATGGGTTAAAGTCATTTATACCCTTTTTGACTTTTTATAAGAGGTTTATAAAGGAATCTTTCCGTCGTTTTCAAAACAAGGTCCTTTTTAACCTTTTCGACAGAATTGAGGTAAGAATGTTTTTTTAACTTATACGGCGGGTGCGGTTATTTTACGCCGTTATAAAATCTTCAAAGCTTTCCTTACAAGCTTATAAGAATATTTTCAAAGAAAATGTTTTATTTTATATGGATCTTAAATGATTTCAAAATAAAAGGAGATATTTCTTTAAAAAGAATTTTGATTTCATCTATGTCAACATCCTTTGATGTATTTTAAGATTATTTGAAGTTGATTTATTATGATACAAAACTTCTATATTGTATTGAAGGTTTTGTGATATGTTTGACTGTGGATGTACTATTTTTATACCATTCATAGTTTATTGTGAAAGTATTGACATTTCATATGCTAGTTTTAATACGAATGTTTATGTTATGTTTAAACCTTTTCATATGGGAATGCATTGGACTTAATAAGTGACGGGTGGAGCCCGCTATAGCTCCTCGATGCATCGGTAGGTCTCATGAGACAAACTAGTGTCTTGGCACAATGCCTTGAAAAAATCTTATTTGTAGTCTTGGCACGAGGCCTTGGCTATGTGGTTATGATAGTCTGGCATTATGCATTCCAACATTATGAAAGTGGTTATTGATTTTTGCATGTGATTATTCGATTAGTAGAATATCCATGTGAATAAGTAAATGGCATTATTTCATTTTACTTTTGCCATACCATGTTGAAGTTCAATTTTAAAAGGCTTTTGTTTTAGTAATGCATTGCCTTAAATGTTTATTCTTATTTATGAAAGTTTCCGCTTTATTGTTATCCTTACTGGGCATTTGAGCTCACCCCTTTTCTATGTTTTATTTTTTCCCCAGGATGTGAAGAAGTAAATTATGAATGACCTGCAGGGATATTATGAGGGGATAGTAGTGTGGATTATGGAGACATTATGTTGTTGTAGTAGTTTTTCATTTTATGATGTAATGTAAAACTTATGAATATATCTAGTGTTTCCAAGGCTACTAAACCAATCGGTCTTTCGAGATTTGATCTTTCTTGTGATCATGCCAATGTTATGTAATTAATGCACCGACTCTGGGTAGCTGGGGTCGGGGCGTTACAGTTGGTATCAGAGGAAGTTTAGTACAAACCTTGGAAACTAGATTTAGATAAACTCTGATTAGAGCACGTAGACCTAAGATGAACTTTGAGGATTAGTATAGAAGAACTTCCTAGAATTTTGGTATTGTAGAGACTTTGTGAGTTTTCCGAGCAATACATCCCTGTCTGGATACGAGCAGGTAGAGGCGGCTTTGGCACAGATGTACCTAGGGGTAAAACCCGAAAACACCGCTTTGAGCTAGACTCGAACGGGAACTGGTGCACGACAACGGGCCTTGCTGCACTCTTGGTTACGACACTCCCGGGGGATATGCTTAGGATAACTCTCACTTTCTTTACAAATCATTATGAAGGGTTTATGAGTATATACTTCCTCAAAGAAAACATATTTATGATTATGGATTATATCCATAGATAGTTCAATTTATGTTTAGTGTTTTATAAGTATGGGATTATGTATTTTGATTCATAAACTGATCTAGTTTATGCCATTGTTTAGAAATGGCGCCTAGTGGAAGAAATGGAAACCGTATCAATGCGCGCACTCCATGTAGGGATTGCCCTCCTGCTCAAGATAATTATAGTGGGGCTGGTGATGCAACTGGTGCCGATCAGCTAATCACCGTACTGGGACAACTTACTCAGGTTATGAATAATAACCTTACCCGTATGGAGCACCCTGATCCGCAGCGTGGAGGATCAATGTTAGATCGATTCATGAGACAACAACCACCAACGTTCAATGGGAGTACAAATCCCTTAGTAGCTGAGCAATGGATATTTTCCCTAGAGAAAATATTTCAGGCTTTGGGGAGTAGTGAAAGGGAAAAAGTTACCATGGCAGTTTACCGCCTCACTGGAGATGCTGATCAATGGTGGTCATTGATTCAAAACATGAAGGAAGATGATGAAGTATCAAACATGGAATGGAGGGAGTTCAAAGATCTGTTTTTAGAAAAATACTTCCCTCGCGACCATCGAGCAGATATGGAAAGGCAATTTCTGAGTCTGAGACAAAAGGAGGATGAGAATGTCACAAAGTATGAGGCTAACTTTACAAGGTTAGCGAGGTATGCTGGTGATTATATTCGCAACCCAAGAAGTAAGATTGATCGTTTCTTTGATGGGTTAAAACCATTTCTCCGTCGAGCATTAGTCTCACAATCCTTTTCATCGTACGAAGACATTGTCTCATGTGCTATCAAGACCGAAAAGGAATTCTCTAAGTCTTATGACTTTAAAGCAAAGCAAGAGAAGAAGAGACCTGCTGATAAATCTGGGAATGGAAATAAGGGGAAGAAGGGAAAGGTTGAATATCCATCTTGTGGTAAGTGCGGGAAGAAACACCCTGGTGCTTGACTGAAGGGAATGGGAGTCTGTTACAAGTGTGGTGAAAAAGGCCACCAAGCTCATGATTGCAAGGGGAAGAAGGAAGCTACCAATGTTCAGTGCTACAATTGCAGGGAGATGGGACATTATGCAAATGCATGTCCTAAGCGTCAGGAGAACTTACCTCAGAAAAGGCCAAGGGATCAAGGCCAGGCTTATGCTATCACTACTGCTGAGGTAGAAACTCCGAAAGACGTGGTGGCAGATAATTTAATGGTTTCCTCAAGTTTAGCAAATGCATTATTTGATTCTGGATCATCGCATTGTTTCATATCTTCCCAGTTTGCTAAGAAAATTAGATATTTCCAATTTGATTTAATAATGGAGTTGTCAGTTAAAACTCCTAAGGGAAGTATCGTTGCAACAAAGTTTTGTGAATCAGTCCCCATTAGAGCACATAAATTTTCTTTATCTGCTGATTTCATCGTCATACCTATGATTGAGTTTGATATAATCCTCGGTATGGACTGGCTTTCGGACTATGATGCGAAGATTTATTGTAAGAAGAAAGAGGTTACGATTCATGATGATAATGATAAGGAGAACCTTATTTTTAGAGCAGAATCGTCACCACCTAATTCTTATTTAGACCCACCCCCAGTAGCTCAACTTAATTCAATTATTGGGGAGGAAGAGAATGAAGTAACTATCGGTGAGGAAAGGAATGTTCAAATAGAGGATGTGCCTGTTGTGAAAGAATTTGTAGATGTATTTCCGGAAGATTTACCTGGACATCCTCCAGAACGAGAAGTTGAGTTTTCTATTGATTTGATTCCTGGATCAAGGACTATATCGAAAACCCCTTATAGAATGGCCACTGTAGAGTTAGTCGAACTAAAGAAACAACTAGAGGAATTGAGTAATAAGGGATTTATTCGCCCTAGTGTTTCTCCATGGGGAGCCCCTGTTCTTTTTGTTAAAAAGAAAGATGGATCTATGAGGTTATGTATTGACTACAGGGAGATCAATGCTATAACGATAAAGAACAAGTATCCCCTACCTCGTATTGATGATTTATTTGACCAACTGCATGGAGCTCAATACTTTTCAAAGATTGACCTTCGATCTGGATACCATCAGTTGTGTGTGAAGAAGGAAGACATTCCGAAAACAGCATTTCGAACCAGGTACGGGCATTACGAGTTTACTGTAATGCCGTTTGGATTGACCAATGCACCCTCTGTATTCATGGATCTGATGAATAGAGTTTTCAAGGAGTATCTCGATGAATTTGTGGTAGTATTTATTGATGATATATTGGTATACTCCAAAACCTATGAAGATCATGAAAATCACTTGCGCATTATCTTGAAGACTCTGAGGAGGCATGAATTATATGGAAAGTTTAGCAAGTGTGAATTCTGGCTTCAAGAGATTTCTTTTCTTGGACATATTGTCTCTAAAGATGGAATCTCTGTTGATCCTTCTAAGACCAAGGCAATCCAAGAATGGCCAGCACCTACGAGTATAACTGAGGTACGTAGTTTTATTGGCTTGGCAGGTTATTATCGACGTTTCGTCCAGATTTTTGCCCGATTGGCTAACCCATTAACGAAGCTCACACGTAAAGGGGTTAAATTTGTTTGGACAAAAGAGTGTGAGGAATGTTTCGAAGAACTGAAGAGAAGATTAGTCAATGCTCCTATATTGACTCTACCATCGGGGAATGATGGGTTCGTTATTTATAGTGATGCATCAAAGAAAGGACTTGGCTGTGTCCTTATGCAGAATGATAGAGTTATTGCCTATGCATCACGACAGTTGAAAATTCATGAACAAAACTATCCTACTCATGATCTTGAGTTAGCAGCTGTGATCTTTGCTTTGAAGATATGGAGGCACTACCTCTATGGTGAAAAATGTGAGATTTATACTGATCACAAGAGTTTGAAGTATATTTTCTCACAAAAATAACTCAACATGAGGCAAAGGAGATGGCTTGAATTACTCAAGGATTATGATTGTACGATACACTACCACCCGGGGAAGGCAAACAAGGTGGCAGATGCTTTGAGTAGAAAAGACCATGGAGTTTTGAACAATATGAGAATTGAAAGGGATCCAATTTTCATGGATCTAGTGAAGATGGACATGGGAATAACCAGGGAAGGTGAAACATCAATGCTTTTTCAAATGGTTGCCAAACCATCTTTACTAGAAAAGATTAAGAGTTCTCAGACCGATGATGAAGAATTTCAGAAGAAGATTAAAGCTGTGAATGATGGGAGATTGAGAGACTTTGTGTATGAAGATGGAATTTTGAAATTCGGGAAGAGACTTTGTGTTCCCAATATACCTGATCTAAAAAGGGAATTGCTGGATGACGCTCATAGTTCCAATTTCTCTATACACCCTGGGAGCACCAAAATGTATAGAGATTTGAAGGAACATTTTTGGTGGGACAACATGAAGAGGGAGATTGCTGATTTTGTGTCAAGATGTATGGTTTGTCAACAAGTGAAAGCTGGAAGGCAACAGCCTGGAGGAGTCATGCAACCTCTTCCCATACCAGAGTGGAAATGGGACAATATTACGATGGACTTTGTCATGGGGCTACCAAAGACTCCTAGAAGGAACGATGCAATATGGGTTATTGTTGATCGTCTTACCAAGTCAGCACATTTTCTTGCTATAAGAGAAGATCTACCCCTGGAACGTCTAGCAAGACTATACATTAATGAAGTTGTGAGACTTCATGGTGTACCCCTATCGATTGTTTCTGATCGTGATCCCCGTTTTACTTCAAGATTCTGGAAAAGTCTTCAGAAATCCCTGGATACTGAACTTCATTTGAGCACTGCTTACCACCCTCAGACAGACGGACAATCAGAACGGACTATTCAAACCTTAGAAGACATGTTGAGATCTTGCTCACTTGATTTTCAGGGTATGTGGGATCAATATTTACCTCTGGTAGAATTTTCCTATAACAATAGCTTCCATTCGAGTATTCAGATGGCACCATATGAAGCGTTATACGGAAAGAGATGTCGTACACCAACCTGTTGGGATGACGTTGGTGAAAGAAAACTTGTAGGCCCAGAACTGGTGGAGGAAACGGTGGAAAAGGTGAATGTAATCCAAAATCACATCAAAGCAGCTCAAAGTAGGCAGAAGAGCTATGCCGATAATCGAAGGAAGGATTTGGAATTTCAAGTCGGTGATCATGTTTTCCTGAAGGTATCTCCGTGGAAGGGAGTCATACGTTTTGGTAAGAAAGGTAAATTGAGTCCCAGGTACATCGGACCTTTCGAAATTCTAGAACGAATTGGGGCTGTAGCTTACCGATTGGCAATGCCGCCAAGTCTCTCCAAAGTTCAGGATGTGTTCCACGTATCTCTGTTGAGAAAATACATGCCTGACCCAACGCATGTACTCACCTATGAGGAATTAGAACTGGAACCGGATCTGTCTTATTGTGAAGAGCCCGTCAGGATTCTTGATACAAGAGAACAAGTACTGAGAAACCGGACGACGCGTCTGGTAAAAGTTTTGTGGAGAAATCATAAGATGGAAGAGGCAACGTGGGAACCCGAGGAACTTATGATGAAGAACCACCCGAGTCTTTTTATGCAGTAATACCCTAGAAATTGCGAGGACGCAATTATTTGAAGGAGGGGAGAATGTAACACCCCAAGCTTCTACGGTACGTTTCCCTTCGAATAACGTGATAGCGTGTGTTGTACGCAACACCGAGTTCTAACACAACATAACTAATCAAACTAGCCGTTATGAATAGTAATACCTACTTTTTGAAATTATATATATTTTATATTTGAAAATGGAATTCATTTTTCGATTCGGAATATCGAATTTAGCCTAGGGTGAAATTTTGGTACATTTCGGATAACTTTCATATTTTGATGAATAGTGAAAATTACTAAATTTTAATTAAAAACAACTTTTTTAATCAAATTAATTACTAGTGATAAATTATGAATTTGAGTGGTTTTAAAGTATATTTAGAATATATTTTTACCATTTAATATAATTTTGGTCATTGGACATAATTTTACAATTAAACCGAACATAAACAAGTGTCAATCTTTTGATAGTTATTATCTCTTAAAAACACGCTTTTTGTTTTAACAGCGGGAATTAATTTTAAATTAATTTCTGCCACTTATGTGTTTTGAATTTAGGAAAATGGATTCCATATTTGGAATCAGGATGTTCAAATTGTGTAAATAGGTAACTTTTATTTTTAGACATTTTGAATAGTTACTGTGGTAAATATTTTATTTACCATGGTTAAAGGGTAAATCCGGTAAATAAGGGTTAAAAAATAATATTATAATAATACAAAATTACCCTAAAACGTGTCCTAACCTTATTGGTGGACACATACCCGACCATGGGCATCCTTGGGTCAATTTGGGGACCCCTTGGAGCCACTTGTATGTGGTAGGGACACTTTATATTAATAAAGTTAAAATAAAAATAAAAATGGCATAAGCTTAAATCTTTTAGAAGAACAATTTTTACATAGGGTTATACATGTTGGATTTTCGATTATAAATATTCATTAGAAAGCTAAAAAGATTTCCTACATAATGATATTTTACTTATAATTTTTAGACATTAAATAATTTATTTTATTTATGACACAATGATGATGCAGTAATTACTATAATAGTAAAAAATTAAAATAAGTGATATTATAAATACCCAAATAAATATAATATGAAACTTTTAATGAATTAAACTAATTTTCTAGGATAATATGATATATTAGGATTGATTTAATTTACTTTTTTCGAAGTAATAAATCTGTTATGAGTTTCACAAAAATCAACTAATGAATAGTGTCAAAATTGACATAAAAGAATTCTTAAAACAAATATTATATTATTAATTGATATTAAATTCCTAAAAATCTAAGGTTCGGCCAAGAGACTTATATCATGATAGGTTAATCATTAATGGACCACTTGGGGGTCTATTGGATGTATATAGTAAGTTTATTAACCATAATATATAAAATACAAAGAGACATTGTAAAAGTGAAACTAATTAACTTAGAGTTAATACTTAAAGATAAGGTTAATATAAGTACCCAAACCTGTCTAAATTCTATTGGATTAGTTTCTCTCGACCTATCCCCACCTCATAATTTGAATAGTCAACTTTTGAGCCTTTAGAAACCGAATATGAATTTATTATAAATTAATATTTCTAGCTTTTCCAAAGGTGCCCCTCACCCCTCTTATAAAAGGGCACTCCTCCTTCTCATTTCTTCACACCTTCAAAGCCTTTTGGTTCGGCCAAACTCTGCCCAAATACTCTCCCAACATCCCTCAATACAACCTAGAGGCCTTAGTTTGATCAGAAAGCCAACCTAAGGAGCCCTTTTGATCAAATCAAAAGGAAGAACCCGAAGAAGAGGTAATGATTTCACCACCCTTTTCTAAGTTCATTTCTTCTTCCACTTCTTCTTCCTTTGTTCTTACCATTCTGAAATAATAACTCCAGTATCTCACATATAATGTGATGTTATTATAAATATGGTACAATCATATTCAGTATTCTATCCACCCTTTGAATAACATGTCACCATACGTGCGTACGTACGGCTTACCGTCTCCACGTCGTGGTGTAATTGTTATTCAATATAATATTATTTGGATGGGTATAATAATGATGTGTAACTCATGTAAATAATAAATATAACATGTTAATGATTCTGTATATATGATATACCATCCATTTATATATTATTTTAATATCAAAAGAATGATATTGTCGCTCGTGCGTACGTACGGACTACCGTCTCCACGAACGCGATGAGATTCATTCTCCATCGTAACCATTAAAGCGTAATTATCATTTTATGATTTAAAAATGATGTTTGAGGACTTGATATCATTCTGGATATGAATAATATACAACCTATCCTTTACAAACATGTCTTACGTAACAAAACATATGAAAGAAAACAAGTAAGTTAACACCTGAAACAACGATAATACTAAGATATTATTATCAAATCAATATTAAAAGATCATATATGATATCATATTAATGTATATGATTCTTGTATAATTTAATAACAATTATTTCACCATTATACAGGAGGTTAACCTACCACAACCAAGGAAAAGTACAAGGTAAGGGTTATTTCACAATCTCTTCATTATCCGAGGTTGTTTATATGTAATAATCTACTGGGATCTCTTTATCATCCACATCCATGTTTCTTAAAAATGTATTTCAAAACATTTTTACTATTTACAAGAATATGGGTTAAAGTCATTTATACCCTTTTTGACTTTTTATAAGAGGTTTATAAAGGAATCTTTCCGTCGTTTTCAAAACAAGGTCCTTTTTAACCTTTTCGACAGAATTGAGGTAAGAATGTTTTTTTAACTTATACGGCGGGTGCGGTTATTTTACGCCGTTATAAAATCTTCAAAGCTTTCCTTACAAGCTTATAAGAATATTTTCAAAGAAAATGTTTTATTTTATATGGATCTTAAATGATTTCAAAATAAAAGGAGATATTTCTTTAAAAAGAATTTTGATTTCATCTATGTCAACATCCTTTGATGTATTTTAAGATTATTTGAAGTTGATTTATTATGATACAAAACTTCTATATTGTATTGAAGGTTTTGTGATATGTTTGACTGTGGATGTGCTATTTTTATACCATTCATAGTTTATTGTGAAAGTATTGACATTTCATATGCTAGTTTTAATACGAATGTTTATGTTATGTTTAAACCTTTTCATATGGGAATGCATTGGACTTAATAAGTGACGGGTGAAGCCCGCTATAGCTCCTCGATGCATCGGTAGGTCTCATGAGACAAACTAGTGTCTTGGCACAAGGCCTTGACAAAATCTTATTTGTATTCTTGGCACAAGGCCTTGGCTATGTGGTTATGATAGTCTGGCATTATGCATTCCAACATTATGAAAGTGGTTATTGATTTTTGCATGTGATTATTCGATTAGTAGAATATCCATGTGAATAAGTAAATGGCATTATTTCATTTTACATTTTCCATACCATGTTGAAGTTCAATTTTAAAAGGCTTTTGTTTTAGTAATGCATTGCCTTAAATGTTTATTCTTATTTATGAAAGTTTCCGCTTTATTGTTATCCTTACTGGGCATTTGAGCTCACCCCTTTTCTATGTTTTATTTTTTCCCCAGGATGTGAAGAAGTAAATTATGAATGACCTGCAGGGATATTATGAGGGGATAGTAGTGTGGATTATGGAGACATTATGTTGTTGTAGTAGTTTTTCATTTTATGATGTAATGTAAAACTTATGAATATATCTAGTGTTTCCAAGGCTACTAAACCAATCGGTCTTTCGAGATTTGATCTTTCTTGTGATCATGCCAATGTTATGTAATAATGCACCGACTCTGGGTAACTGGGGTCGGGGCGTTACATGTAATGATGAGAAACTTTCTTTGAAATCATATTTTAGTATGGAGAGTAAGATTTTAATATTTTTTGTATTTGTTTCTATGGGGAGACAATGAATTTAAAATCAATTGAGTGTAAATAATGGATATTATGTGAATATAAAAAATTGGGAGTAATTGTAACCTGTACGATATAGTGTTGGATGAAAAATATTCATTGGTACAGTGTTTGTATTGTTCTTTGATCTTTTTTTAAAATTCTCTTGTACAAAAGATAAGCTTTATGTGTGGTTAATTGACTTGGAAAATAAATTAATATATTTCAATGAATTTCTCAATGATTTTAATCTAACCTTGTTTGCATTTACTCTGTGTTTGTAATATTTTTAAATTATAATGTTTTTTTTGTATTATGTTTGATAATGAATTAATTTTTTTTTTACATTTATATTTTAGGTTTTTAGAGTATTAGAATGAATCCTATGTTTCATACATGGAGTATTGATGATTGTGTTGTGAGTATAATATGTTTTATGAAAAAATAATTGTTATTCTCTTTTTTTGGGAGTAATGGAGTTGCAACATAAAATATACCATAAGGTAGTCATTAGGTCGATTGATCATCCTATAGACGGAAACTAACCGACTGTTCCTTTACCAATCGATTGTGGATGGTGTTTTTTAAATTAACAAACCGTCTATGAAAAAATCTATACAACCTACTGTGAATCTCAACCTACTATATATTGATATCCTTTGTGATAAAACTCTTATCTCAACTAACCACGTCTTTATAATCGACTATAAAAAGAAACCTCTACTTGAACATTTATGATCAAATGTAGCTCCAAAACTATCCAATCAACAAAAAAATATCCTGAAAATATGGTCTATTATATGATGTAAATTTTACCCATACATTTCCACCTCATAGTTAATCCAGATATTTTCCTTAAATTAATATATGATGATCAGTTCAATGTCACATGAGGAATCTATGAGTCTCATCTTGAATTAATGGAAAAAACTACATGATACCACACTAGTATTCATAAATCCCCTAGGATATTTCTATATATATATAATAATGTTCGATACTTGGATGGAAGAAAATTAGGGAATCCATCGACTCCATGCAAGATGAAATCATTATAAGCATTTAAAGATAGTTGGTACAAGGGAATTTTTTAAATTAAAAAGTGAGAATATATTATGGAGATTTATTAGTCAAAATGTAAGGACAAAATAACTTTGGAAGAATATAATAAATATTTATAAAAATGGTAAATTTTTGGGACTTTTTTTACCTAATTCACATGATCGACTAGAGTAATTCTAAAACATTAATTTTCATTTTTAATGTAATAAAATTCTATTAGCACATCAAATATCCCTCTCATAGAGGGATAAATTCTATGTAATTAGATAATAGAAAGATTAGTCATTTTAAAAGAATGAGTTAATTTGATTTATGGAGTAATAATATATATCCTTTCACTTAAATTTCTTTGTATATTCCATTAGTAAGTTATTATTATCCACTATGATGGTATTTAGATTGAATTAAATTATTAATAATTATCATGGTATTTGAGAATCATCTCCAATAATTGTTTTAGTATCTAATATATTTGTAGTATATTAGAGATATATAGTGATGTTATGGATTAGTTCATGCATGTATAGATGAAATAGTGGTAAATATTGGATATTTAAGAATAATAAATCATTGTTTGGAGTTTCCTAAATTAACTATGAGTGTCCACTACTAATGAGAGATACATTTTATAAATGGTATTCATAGATGAGATATTACATAGGTTTGTTTTTAAAATATTCATTCTATGAAGTTGTTTGAAATAATGTATCATTGATTCTATATATTTTATGGAAAGCAGAAGAAGTGTCAATAACCATAAAAACTTGGATCGGACTGAAATATGTAAAGGGAATTTTTATATGATCACCAATTGATCAATATTTTTCCTAATCATTATTTCATTCTATTCATAAAATAATTTCCAATAAATATTTGTGTATCTAACTAAATGATATTTTTTTATTATCCTATCCTTGAGACAAACATAGTTACGTACTATTACTAAAATTAACATATGAAAGTAATTTATTTTCCTACACCTCATGAAAGGAACATGTTGGAGCATTAATGAGAACATTCATTACATATTCCTCCCCTTTGGATTATAGGTAATAAATAATCTCAATATTATTATCCTCATTATACTCTCAAAATATAAATTGAGATTTTTGAAAATGTCACTTATAACTGATTTGGTAGATTGAATCATACCACATAGAACTCTCTAATCCTTAAAATCCTTATTTTACTTATTTCCCTCTATTATTTTCTATTTATTGACTGGGGATTCTTGAAGTACATTATAATTGTTTTACACATCATAAGGAAAACATGTTTTCTCAGATAAAAATTATAGTTTCTAGAACATTTGTGATCAATAAGATGCGGAGGAGTGAATAAATAATTCTTTTTATGAATTGGACTATTTTTAATCAATCACTTCAAACAATTAAGATCTTGATCAACTAACTATTTTTATATTTTCCTTTATCATATAATATATATATATACAGATATATAAAGTCACATGAATATTTATAGGGCAATTCCATTACATCATATTAGTTTATAGTTTTCTATTTTGTTATATGACCTAGTTTCCCCACTATGATGAAGGAATAAATGTTCAATATATCGATAAAAATATTTTCATACAATATATAAAACTACATGGTCTCTATCACATAAAAAATAAGCATTTGGATGGTTTGTTTATACTATCTAACTCCACATAAATCTATTTTCCCAAAATATTCAAGCAATCCCTTGATTAGGTATTTATGATAGTTCATGATAATTTTTAGCACCCTCCACATCATTCCTTGAATATTAATTTATCTTTGACTATCAATTGATATAGTTTTCTTGTTGTCCTATTATGAGGATCTTCTTATGAGTCTCCTATATATAAATTTCTAAACCCATGTTAAGATATAGAAAAAGTATGAATCTGGTTGTTTCTAAAAAGGATTATATTTCTAGTTTATTATCTCCTGGATTTATTTAGTGTAGTATGATAAAGGAAGTAATGATTTTAAAAACAAATAATATCTAGAAAATAGCTTATTTGGAATCCATTATAGAAATAGTTTTTAAAAAACTATAATGAACCTAAACCTAATAACCCAGATATTGTGGTTACATTATTACACTTCTAATAGATACAAGGAATCATATCCCAAAGGGCCAGATAGTTTAGCATTCATAGTAAAAAATATATAAAATTTTATTTCTTACACTTATTAAAACCTAAAACTACAACATTTATTTTCTTTTAGAATTCCATTATTCTACATAGAATATCATTATATATCAATCAAAAACAAAATTATGTGTATCTTTGGGAAAATACAACATAAGAAAAGTGTGATTTTAAAATCACATTATGGATAAAAATGTAGTGGAATATATAATGGTCAAATAATAATTATAAATTTATAAAGGAATGTAACTCAAACACACGTAATTTAAACAATAATTTCAATATGATACGAAGAGATTAAATAATAACTGAATAAAGAAATATTTATAATAACATGATAATGAATGACATCCATTGTTATTATAACTAATAGAATTAACATATGTACATTATAAAAATCAACTCCTAATCAGAAAATTCATGATGTTGGTAATCAAAAATATACATTCATTTCCATTCAAAACACTAGTGAAATATTTGGAAAACCCTTCTAATATGGAAATCTTATTAGTCTCAAGAGACATGTCAATGCGTTAAGGGGAAATCTATATAAGGTCATCACCCATCGCATAGTATGTCTAATTTATTCATTAAATTAATGGGTGAATCATAATCAATATTAATATCCAGATTTAACAATTAATATAGGTAATGATAAAACATAGCCCAATCAAATATTCATAATTATAAACCTTCTAGAGCATTGTAGTTAATGGTAATATTATTGTACACACTATATAAAATTTATCATAAAAAATCCAAACAATGAAAAGGTATGATATCAATAAAATACCTCCCCAATGTAGAATAACTATAATAAATGGTTAATTTCATTGATGAATATAAATAACAGAAAAATTAAATTAAATGCATTTTAAAGGAAAATATCATTTTCTTTTTAAAATTAACATAAAAATTCATTAGAAATATAAATTGAATATAATTTCACAAAAAAATAAACATTGAATATAACCTTTTAAAACAAATAAACTATGATTCAAAACAATTATTTCTCATGATGATTTTTTTTATTTTTTTTTACATTAAAATAACAATTCCTTTCACATATAAGTAAATAGAAAACTGAGAATTATCTAAAGAATGAAAAGAATATAACATTCAAATGATTTGAAAAAAATTAAAAAATTTGTAGTAATTTAACTAATAATCCAATTGGTAAATTTTAAAAATATTTTTGAAAACATTTTTAGAAAAAATGGTTTTGTATGATAAAGGATTATCAATCGAAGAGAGAAATGAAGTCATATAGTCATTGAAACATTTATTCAATCATTTTAGGTAAAAAAATTGAAAAATAGTACACATACATTAAAAGTTAATTTATAACCCTTTTATAAGTAAAAATATTGAGTTTTTCTTAAAAAATCAATTAATTCCCCTATGTTATAATTATACATAGACAATCTTGAATAATGATGATATTTTAAAATAAACTGATACCACATTGGTTTCTATTTAATAATAAGACCCATGAAAGAAATAACTTCAAATAAAATTTTAAATACCATGAATATAAATATATGAATGATATAAAATATCCACTTGGGAGTTATATACCACATACAATGGAATACATTGTGAATATAAAATATGTCTCAGAGAAATAAAAGTTAGATGAAAAAATATTACCTTACGTTTGACTTTCCTCGTATTAATCAAATTGTCATTTAAATTAAATATAGATTTAATATAAATATATTACATAAAAAACGCATATATATAATAAAATATATTATTTAATTACAGTATATTATGTCTTTTTTGTTCATATTTTTTTGTTAAATTGCCATTTTTTTGTACTTGATTTATTTTTAATGTAGCTTTTGGTTTGGTAAATTTGGTCATTTTATATTTATGATGGTAATATTGTGTCAATAATGTTATCCATGATATAACAATCATATATAATCATTATATATTTATATATAGTACTCTATAATATCATTAGACTTGAACTGAATTACACTATTCATGAAAATGTTAGGCAGTACATACGAATGAACGATGTTCCAATTTTATAAAAAAATATGGAATGAATGTGAATAAAATAACTCAAAATTAAAATATCATCACTATGTTTTATATTTTATTTATATTAATCCATTTTATCCATTTTATCCATTTTATCTATACATTTAAAAATAAAAAAATATACATTTCGCATTGATATGTGGAGGTGGTACTCCACAAATACGAATGAGGTATGTTGTTGTTTCCCCAAAGGATTACAAGGTAAGAAGTTATATATGATATTTTCTTACAATAATTATTTTTAGATCATAAATATCACATATATTTATATTTTGTATCATTAATTCATTCCATTTAAGGAGTGTGTTAAAAACGGATCACATCAGTTCATGAGACGGTAGTTCACCACACACATGAGAGACATTATGGTACCACCCCTAAAATTGAACATAATAATATATATTATATATATATATTATATTATGAAATATTCTATATAATATGTTCATATAAATATGGTAAATTATTCATTATATCCATCTATGAGGTGTGTTTATGTGAAAAGAGCGACATTGGTTCCCATGGTTGTCGTCCATCGTGAACATATTCGATGGTTTGGTTTCCCGTTTGAAAGAATTAGTTATTGATTAAGGTTATTTCAAAAAAATATTCAAATATTAGTATAATTTAAATATATGTGTTATTATATCTACATAGTTTAGAGATATTTCAACTAGGTGGAAGAACAAATATAACAAAATGCAAGTTTAAGAATTTTACCTCTTCTTTAGAGAGCCTCTTTAGGATTATGACTAAATAAATATTAGACGGTTTAATAATTAAAAAAATGAAATGTTTTGGGTAGGTATTTAAGGATAATTATTAATTAGGTATTTGATGATCCAATGGTTTTTGGTTATAAGAGGATAACTAGACAGTGTATGTGCTTTTATTAGTGGGATGTATGACACACATGTTATATTTTAAAATAGAAAATTGATACCCAGGTTTTTGTAATAACAAAACTATTACAAATGGATCATTGAAGATAATTTGTTTTTATAATTTAATGAAATGTAAATAAAAAGGGTTTCATATGTGTTTTGGGTTCATTTTGAACCTCATCTTCATAGTAAAATGTAAGAAAAATCCATTTTTACCAAATTCATGGAAATTAATTTATATTGTTTTCACTAATCATTATGGAAAAAATTATGTTGATCTAATTAGATAATATAAATTATTCCAATAAAAAAAAATTTAACCCATTGATTAAAAAACATTTTACAGATGAGGTATAATTCAATTTAAAATAAATCCTACAGTTGTGTCGAACAAAACATGTCTATAAAGAAAAAAATCAACAGATAAAAATTTTTATTATTAAAATTACATATTTAAATGTTAATAAGTAAAAAAATTAGTTATTTTGAAATATAATTTATCTAATATTACTATAAAATTTTATAATATATTTTAACCTTTTATGTTATTTAATATAAAATCAGGATTTTATTAAAATCATTATTTTTTTTATTTAAAATATAATTAATCATTATATAAAATTATGAAAGATTCCCCTGGAGACAATTTTTACTTGTACATTTAAAATGTTAAGTTTATTTTGTAAATGAATTTTTCTAAAATTCTTGAAAATAATTTTATATCAAATTTGAAATTTGGAATTAAACCACCTTTTAGAAAAATATAGTCCTTCAAAAAACATTTTTTTTATTTCAAATGGTTCATATTTTATTTATAGTATATATATATATCCATTAAATTTATTTTATACAATTTTTAACCATATAATTTTCATAAATTATTTTTTACTACTCATATTCCCCATCTTAATGGAAAAATTATAATGGTCTTTTATATTTAATTATGTTTTAATACAGTATCATGTTTTGTTCAATCTAAGTGTTGCATTCATTGCGAGCTGTCAAAATGATTGTACTTATTTAGAATAAAATATATCACAATGACTTATGTTGTCACATTATCATATATTTAATATCCATTTTCCTTTAAATACACTATCAGATAAGATATTCATATTGAAAAAAATGGGGTGGTACATTCTACCCCATTAAATAAATTCAATCCTCAAAATTTAAAATTGATATCTATAATAAATTGTTTGCAATTTCAAAATAACCTTCCTGAGAACAAAATTTATATAAATGATTAATGAAAATTATTTTTCATTAAAATGGAAGGTAATTATAGTGTTTATGTAGAATAAAATTAATTAGGTTTCCAAATAAAAGAATATTGAGGAAAAGAGATTATATAAAATTTGAAGAAAATACTGTATCCCCAAGGTTATTTGAGATTGAAAATGATCAATGATCACATGAAATTAAAGGATCTCCAAAATTTAAAAATTGAAAATCCATAAATCTTTGATGAGTTAAAAGGTCATTGGATCATAAAACATTAAGGTACTGATACAATATTTTTATTTCAATATGGTTTCCCTATAGTTGAGGGATTTCATTATAATTATACAAAGAGTATAAGAAAATATAGTAACTTGTTATTTTTATATTTCTTAGGCATAATTTCAACCGTTTTATATGCTTTAATCGATTCCCACGTCATATCTTACTCCATGAAATGAATATCAAATAGAAATATTTATATTGGATGAAATCAAATTAATATTTAAATGATCATTAGCTATTTTATATAATGACAATTCATTATTCTTATATTTAGATTTTTTCTAATAATAAACTATTTATGGATACTTATCCAATAGGATCAGATTTTAATCATAATACATTCCAAATATATTTTACCCTCAGACTCATCAAAAATATATCAGACAAAATTCAATTCCATAAAATCATATATGAGGTCAGTAAATGAAATTATATTACCAGAAAAATATAAATTGTATCTTAATGTCACACTCAAAATATTTTAAAACCATGATCACCATAAACACTTTCTAAAAATTTGAATGATTCCTAAAAATATAGTTTTGTTTAATATATTACCTAAATCAACAAAGCAGTAAAATCCAATAATGATAACATAAATCACTGACAGACATCAAGGATACTAATACTATTCCATAACCATATCCTTATCATTATAATCACTACATCAGCCAAATCTTACAGGATATCTTTCATCAATCACATTTTTTCCTGAAATATCTCTTTTTAATATATTCCCTTTTTTTGTTGGTGTCATTCATCATAAGAATTCAAATCCATATTGAAAATGAACAATAATACAATCATTATAAATTTAATTATTCATACACCTAGTATATCATTGGTAAAATAATATTATAAAATTATTCAAGATTCCAAACACAATAATATTACTAATTTCACATCATCTATTTTAATTTCATAAGTTTGACATTATTTCATTAGCTTTTTCGAAGTTATATTTTTGTGATCCTTAAGGAATTGGTGTGTATAGTTCCACATATCTATATTACTGAAACACTGAAAATAAGAGGTTTCTTTAGTACATTTGAAATCAAACACATATCATCCTTTCTATCTCAACATGAAATGAAATAACATTCCCTGCATATGTGAAATTAGGTTTTTTCTTGTACAATTATCACTTTTGTGAAAACCCTTCCCTTAATTCTTCCCGTTATCTATTTTTTCATTTGTTCTCTTCCTCTTATCATGTTTCCCTTAAACTCAATAAAAATTATATTATTATTTATCTCTCATATTTCAACATGATAATATATTCTCATATGTTGAGAATCTTTTGGAGAAAAAATTCATTCCAAGGATTTACATTAGATTATGATGGAAACAATATTTCTTATTCATTGTATTACATTTAGTGAAGGAACCCCCATTCCTTATTATAATATTAATTTATAGAAAATTTCATAAAATCCATTATATTATAAAATTATTTACCGTAATTTATATTCCCAAAAGTAGTGAAACACATGACACAAATTGAATATTTTATACATAGATAATCACAAAAACATAAATATTTCTTTTTGGGAAAATATTATATATAATAAAAAATATTACAATTTTGTTTTATAATATCAATGTCACATAGCCTAATAAAATCCCATAGGAGTATCAAATATAGTGAATAGTAAGGGCAATTTTTGGGGATCAGATAATTCCTGACTCAAGCCCGAAAAACATTTATGGAGTTATGGACACTATGTACATATTTTCAAAAACCACATCTAATTATTATATTCAGGCATTGATTTTTTTCTAGGAAAACCACATAATTTATAAATTAAAAAATTGTTAGTATGTTATCCTATAATTATAATTATACTTAAATTAATTAATGATGTTAAATTACCTAATATATTTGTTTCTAAATTTAATTATCAAGGTTTCTACAAAACAACATATGATATAATCTACGATGAATTTGGCTCTATAAGCCAAGAGTTTGTGGTTACATTATTAAATTATCAAGAGATATGTGGATCCAGGTCAAATATGACTAAATAATTTAGTATTCTTGGTTAACTAATTTCATAATTTAATTTTATATACATTTGAAAACATAAAATACGAAATGTTTTTTCATTGAGAATAACACTATTTTCCCTGGAATGTCCCAGTATATCAATCAAAAATCTCTTCCAAGTATCCTGGGGAAGCATTATCATAAGATACGGGTGAGATAAGAAATTAAGTAATGGTATTAATTTAGGGGAATATATCATGAAATAATATAAATTGTAATTTTGGTAGCGTTCATAACAAAATCATATGTCATCTAAATTATAACTCAACTATAAGGTGGATGGAATAATTAATGAAAAAATAAATCTATATCAATAATAATATGTTCCAAAATTTTATATATGGGTATTCTGACTAATAAAACAATTACATGGAAAGAAATAAATAATCTTATAATTAGGAAACTCAAAATGTTATACCTTTATAACATACTATCAAGATGTTTCACAATACAATTTCAATCTATGTGTAAAAACCTATTTAATTTGTCTAGTGAATTTGTTTCATAAGTACTATCAATGACTGAATCACATATATACAATAGTACCCACCCATCACATAAAAATTCATTTTTATTTAATATAGGTATTTTTTTGAAACATATTATAATAAAATATTTGTTTTGAAAACCATACATATGGAATGTTAATACATACCCCAATAAAAACTCATCATCAATAATTTTCAATAGTAATATAGGGGATGTTTATAAATTATACTTCTTCTGGAAAACTAATCATAATCCATCATAATATATAATATAGATATATATGTATGTATATATTTATATATGTATATCACACCAATTGTGGATCATAAGGACAATGTAGTTTCTATGCCATGTATTTATAGAAATACCATCAAAATTTCATTAATATTATTTTATGTAAAATTAGATTTTCACATTGAAAATGATTTTTTAAAAAAAAATCTAATAATGTATTTTTAAAATAATGTTCATTTAAAATAACTATTAAACACCATTAATTTTATCTATAAAACATTTAGTGGTCATGATGGTGGAAAATTTTGTCTCTCTAACATATATCAAGACCAATATACATTTATATTTTCAGTTAAATCCAAACATGAATTGTTTGGATAATGATCGGAAGATTCAATTCATTTTTTTAAATAATTCTTAAATTCGTAAAAATTTATTTATTAAAAAAATTTATAATTTTAAAAATGTTTTTGAAAACATCTTTATGTGTTATGGTTTTCGTAGAAAAATTGATTTTCGACCAAAGGGTGAAATGAAGTATGATTTTCTTAAAAACATTTTCTCAAAATATATTAATACCAATGAATGGGAAAACTGTCATATTACATGAAATGATCATTATTATTTTGTGGATAATGAAAGATAATTATTTTATTATAAAAATATAAAATAAATATCATAAGGGATACTTATTGAAAAATAATCCAGAATAATGACAAGAGTGTGAAATAAACCCTTACCACGTTGGTTACTTTTGAAGCATAAGCCCCATTAAATAAATAACATTAAATTAATAGTAGAATTCCATTAATTTAGTGATATTCATGATATATCATATCAATATTTTTAGTATATACACCACACAAAGAGAAAGTTTGATAACATGGAATACTGTTCATAGATGTAAATGTGATACGAGAAAACCATACCTTAGGTTCGGCTTCCAATATATATGTTCAAACCACACAGATAAATATATATATATTAAATAAAGTGTTATTATAAATAAATAAAATTATAATTATCATATATATCAACTCATATTGTGTTTACTTATAGTGTATTTGGACATTTTTATTAACAATTACTAGTTAAACTCCCTTTTTAGGGTGATAATTGCTTTGATTTTCATGAATCTCTTATTTAGGTAATTTTAAACCTTTAAAATTTATAATTATTAATATATATGTAGAAATTTTTAAATTTAATAAATATCTTATATTTTCATTATATATCTATATTGGGTAATCAATAAAATCTAGAGATATGAAATGGATTAAAACATTCATTGAGACGATAAATTATATGTACGCATTAAGGTAGTTTTAATTATCTCAACTGATCGAACTAAAGGAAAATAAATATTGATTAGAATTTATAAAACAATTATAATATATATATATATATCATTTATATTATTCGATTTCTTCCTTTTTAACATCTACATAAAAATTAATTGAAAATCATTTCACCTCGATACGTGGAGGTAGTAGTCAACACGAAAGCATGAGTGACGGTATTATTATCCAAAATGATTTGAAGGTAATATAGGAAATGTGATATTATAATCCAAGAAATATTTTCAGGTTAAAAATATAATATATATTTATTATTTATATCCTTAATATCTTCTATCAAATTAGTTTTTGGAAAATGAACACCATCACTTCACGGGGTGGTAGTCTGTTGTACACACGAGCATCATTATCATATTCCCCATGAAATAAAATTTAATAAAAATATGTTTATTTTATAATCTCTAAGATTCACAATATCATAAATGTCATATAAATATGTTAAATCCATCATTATATCTTGACCACAGATGTTGAGATGGAAAAGGAGCTATATCATCTGGCAAGATTGTATTCCACCGTACACATGATCGACATTTTCATTTCACAATTAGTGGAAGTTGATATGGATTTGTAATATTCATTTAAAAAAATAAAATATCATTTTATGTTAGGTATAGGTGTTATTATAATGGAATATTTTAATTATATTTGACGAATTTGGAATATGTAATAAAAAATCATAAGTTTATGAACATTACATCTTCTTCAGAGAGACACATTATGTTTATAGATAAATAATAAATAATAGGTTATAATAAAAAATCAATCTATGATGTTTTTAGGGATGTAATTATGATATTTGGGTAGGTATTGTAAGATCCAAGTGTATTTCGAAGTGTGAAGAGGTGAGGAGAGTGAGTGGCCTTTTATAAATGTCATAGAGGACACACTTTGTATTTTTAAATATTAAATGTAATACCCTCATGTATACTATGTTAAAATACCAAAAAATGTCTAATTATTAAACCTTATATATGATAAGTGAATACATGTCCATTAACTAGGTCCTATAAATTTTTTTTTCATTTTTAATTTTTATCTCTTTATTATAACAATTTGAAAACCAATTTTTACCATAGACCCGATAATGAATCTGTATTATTTTCGCTATTTATTAGGGTGAAAGTTCTTGTTTAAATTATTTTATGTTTTTATATTTAATTATTTCATATATCGAATCCATTTTTTAAAATTTAATTATTATAATTGGAAAATTTGAATTAAAATTTAAACCCACAGGAACTTCATAAAACCATGTTTTTGGAAGAAAATGTCTCAAAAGATTAAAATGTTTTAACATAAGATTTAAAAATAGAATTTATTTCAATATAATTAATTAGAGAATATATAATATAGTTGAAATAATTTTCACATTAAAACTAATTTAAAATTTATTTTAATGTTTTAAAAATATTAATTAAATGTAATTATAAAAATAATTATTTTTCTCTAATCCTGAAAAAATGAGTATTTCGTGAAAATTATCAAAAAAATCACCCAAATATAATTTTAACTAATTTATATACTATATGATGTTATTTAAAATTATTTTTTTTCTAAATGTTGTAAGATTTATTTTTAATTATGTATGCAAATCATGAACAAAACATCTTTTTGAAAAATATATTTGTACTAAAAACTATTATTTTTCATTCAAATGATTATTATATTATTTTTAATCAATATATATCCATTTAATTTATTAAATAAATGTGTTAACTATATAATTTTCCAAAATTTTGTTATTTATATTCATACCAACTAACATAATGACTATTTTATAATGGTTATCTTTAAATAATAATTTTTTTTAATATAGTATTGTCTTTCATTCAAACATAGTGTTACATGCATTGAATGCTATTTAAAAGGTTATATTTATTTAAAAATAAATATATCATAAATTATCATAGTGATAAATTATCTTCTATTTTTGTGCTTTATTATATATACAATATAGAATATAATGTTCAACTTTTAATTTTCCATAGGTTTAGTACTTGAGGCATTTAAGACCTTCAAGACACCCATGTCTTTAGGTCATTTAGGAATTCAGGAAAACATAACACTCCCAGCCACCTCAAGGCCTTTGAGAAATGTCAAGGACTTTAGGCCACATGATGTGGTGTCGAAAAATAGATTGATTCTACAAGGTTCAAGCTCCATTTCTCGATTTTGAGAAAGTGAATTCACAAGAGCAGTGTTATCAGATTTGGAATAATGGTAGGGTATGGTGATTTCTATCAATTCTAGACCCGTACTTATATAGATTGCATATCTAGCTGAACACCCATTCGAAGTTGAAAATCTGAACAAGATGTAGATACATAGGAGGGTCATTTTCGAGTAGTCATAGTCTATGATTATTTTCTCTATGGACTTTGGGTCATTAAATGTCACTAATCCCTCGATCCATGTAAGGGTTCTCCTTAAACCCTAAAAAGGGAGATTATCAAAAAAGAATAAAAATTGACGGCCATCGTTGTATTCAAGACTGATAATTCCAATTAATTATCATGGGTATGGGGAATCAACTTGGTTCATCGACAAATTCACATGTTTTCTATTACTACAAATGTTATGAAAATAGTGACCGAAATTCTAAAATCTCAGCTAAATTAGTAGTATCCTCTTTATATATGTGAATATTCATACTATATCTTGACCATGATCATAATGAATGATCCAATAGCTCCACAAACCACATTTATGGAACAAATTTATTCCACCACTCATGGAAAATGACATCCTTTCATAATGTTTTTTATTTTCCTTTAAATACTCACATTACATGAAAGAATTTCCTAATGAAAACTTAATGGTCTATATTATTCAGTTACATGTTTTAAACATTTTTGACTTGGATGAGATTTATGTTAAAAACTTTTCATTAGTTTGATGACTTCCATGTGGAATCTCGATAACATCCTAGCACTATTTGGTTATCCATTAGAATAGTAATTCATTTTTAATTTAGCTCAATTTTTTATAGATATTCCCAATGTACCCTAATGTATAACTTCGTATTCTAGGATGTCTCATATATAGAATCTAAATGGATTACCATAAAAAAGACTCACTGATAATGGGTATACCTTGATTTAGTGAATTCACTAAGGTTGTTAGCATCGATTATCATGTTGAAATGTTGGATGCCTTTTCATATCACCTTGAATACATTTTATACCATTATACAGTGGATTGATGGAATTTACACATGTTTGTTGGCTATTAGAGTCACCTTGATATTGAGATGATTTTTTACAATAATTTAAACTATTAATTTTTATTTTCACCATTATATGTCTTGAAAGTCAACTTATTACCCTTACACTACTCACTGATACCATGTTGCAACCCTATTTTACCATGGAAATGCATCTCCGAACCACGATAATTTTTATTAGCCTCTACATACGTTTTCATTATGTCATATAGGTTCCCTTACATATATGTCACCCATGCATGGAATATAGAAAATTCTTAATGTCATAAGAACTGTAGTGGTAGGCATTCCTACTTCCGAAAAAAATTATATTTGAATTTATATATTATATGAAATCCAAATGAATTTGAATTTTAAAAACATCAAACTACATAAGATTATAGGTAGATATGAAATCATTATTAAGTGGAAATTTTACAGGGGCCTTGAATTATCCTACACATATTAAAATATTTATATGTGTTTTGAGTATGATTTGGGCCTTGAAATGTTATGTGAATACTCCATGAATTATATTTCCAAAACTAACTAAATCAAAATGTTCATAAATACATATGATGTGTTTTTTTAAGTCAAAGTAAATCCCTATAAATTATTATGGACTGAACCAAGACATCAAATATTACAGTTTAGTTAATAAATTATAGTATATGTCATTCCTTCATCATTATATAGAAATATGAAATATTATATGAAATAACATAAAAAGGCATACATACTGGTTGGTTTAAAGTCATATGAATTTTAGGATGTCTTATAAAATCCACATCCAGTTGATATTTTATATGATCGTCTTTGGAAATTCACATGCATTCATACTACCTAATGAAATTCCTAAGCCACATTCAATTTCAATCCTGAATCCATCAATCATCAAAAAGGAAGATATTGGAATTCAAATTTTATCAATTTGAAGGTGAGGGTTATTTCCTTAAATAAATTCAAAAGGGGTGAAAGCTACGTTATTTATAATGTATTCATCTATTCCAACAGTTCATAATCACAAATTTTTACTAAATTATTTCATATAGGGTTGCATACATATATGGAAAATAATATTAAAATCTATATTTGTGTCCCTGAATGACCCATTTATTTAGAGTTGGTTGGAAGTAGAGCTATTTTATTACTCGTTATACTACATCATATGGTATTAAACATTCTTATTTCAAAATTGTGTTCCTTCATCATTAATTATGATTTGAGATAATCCAAACATAAAAAAATTGATCATAAAAACTAAATCTCAAAGACTTCATACTCATTTTTTGTTTCTCGTTCTTCAATCTAATTAAAATAATCATACTCTAATAATAGAATGTATGAAAATAACAATGTGACAAGAAATTAATCCATGAAATATAATACAAATATATCTAATATTTCATATAAAATAAAATGTTATTGGGTATTTAAATATCTTTTACAAAAATTCTCTGGTAAAATGAAATATTTTATCTCTTAAACAAATTGATAAGATCTTTTGAAAATTTATGTCAAAAAATAACTAGATTATGAAATATCTCTACCAATAATTATGGGAGCATAATGGACTCCAAATTCATATGTATGTGAATATTAAAAAAGAAACATAACTTATTCTTCAATAACAAATCTCATAATCTAATTATCAAAACATACCCACTATAAAGTGGGATATTCACAAACATAGAACAATAAATCTATTTTAATTTATGATTTTAACACTATGTAAATAAGAAGGGCTCATTTGATGTGATAAAATAATTCGGTATGTTAGTATACATGGCCAAATGTAAGCGCTTGAAATGAAGTTCACTAAGATGGGAAGCATCTAATGAAATATTTTAAGGTGTTTCTACCTCAAATGCAGGGGGTATCAAACTCTCATGGTCTTCTAAACAATTCACCGAACTATTATTGTTTATGATCTTGATGTTTAATTGTAATTGATGAAAAATCAACCTTATTAATAGTAAATTTCATCAAAATCAATGATAAATAACTAAGTGTTTCTTGATCATAATAAATGACCATATTCGTTAATAGAGACTATAACAAAAATTTAAGAGGAAACCAAAATATTTAGAAAATCCTATTTTTGTTTTTTAAATTAATCTTTGTTGTTTCCATTGTTTAGAAAGTCAAATACATCACATGGGAATTACCATTTATATTTATCGATAACCCAACCCCCACTACGTGATTAGAGGAATCACATGACATCTAAAAAAAGGAATTCATGTTATCTAGAAAAAATGTAGGGGTTATAATAAATATCTATTTAACTATTTCAAAATATTCCATCTATAAATAATTAAACACTAAACCTGTTTTTTTAGAATTTCATTCAAGGGAAGGCCAATTTTCAAAATACATTTAATAATCCTCCTAAAAAATCCATCTTAGACAAAAAACATTCATATATTTATCTTTTTTTTGGGTATTATAGTGTCTAAATTATATTAAAATAAGAATTTTATACATTAAATCAACCATTTGAAATAATTTTTCCTGGATAATTTCCCTTCCCACCTATGAAATAAAACATTACAACATTTAAATCCATGTTTTTTTATTTGGTTTCATTAAAGAATTTATAATTTTCATTATATGTTTTAATAAATCTTGAATAGGTTAGAAAATCATCAATAAATACATCTAACAGGATATAACGTTGGTCTGAAAATTTATATTCCCTACTTCTTTGAAAATTACCTAAGGCATGGTAAGACACATAGGGTAGTATTCACTATAAAAACAAACAAAATTTCATAATGAATATGTTCAGGTATTATTCCTATGGATCTATCAGAATCCAAAAATACCCAAAGAGTCCATAAAAAATAGCAATTACTTTATGTATATTTATTTAAAAATAATAATATAAACATAATGAGTATATCTTCCTTTCATGTTAAAATTTTTAATCTTATATAGTAAATATTGGTTAACCAACTATTTTGAATCCATGTTTGAACATTCTCATTTTTATTGCTTCTAAATATTCTGAATCTTTTTTATTTATGTATAACCAAAGAATACATACACATTTGGTTTCTAAGATATAATATACTATTTTATCTCATAAAAGTCTATCTAGTAATTTTTTATACCTATATAAGTATTTATTAGGTCATTTATTTGGTGTATCTCATAGGATTAAATAAACCTTCAATCAAAATTTGTTCCATAGTTTTTGTGGGTTTAATCCCTATAAGGTCTCCTAAGGAAAGGACTATTTCTATAGAATTTTGAATCATAATATCATATCGTTGAATCTCATGATAAGGATTTACGTTATTAAAAATTATTGTAGCTGATTACTTTTTTTCCATTATGAAAAGAAATATTTACGATTAAAGGGAAGAAATGTGACACCCCAAGGATGAGATCGTGAAATTAAATTAATTAATAAAAATATGGAAACATAATATCTAACATAGGTATTTTTGGTTTAGATCGTCATAGAAATAGAAAATAATATTTTTTATTAAATCCCATATCTTTTCTGACTAAAATTTTTCCAATATTAAAAGAAACATATCCAATAAAATTTACTTAACATATCCAACATGTTTTTAGAAATATAATATTTAATACATAACACACATATTATTTTAGTTATTTACCATTTGAAACAAAAACATAATAATAGGTGGGATAAAAAACGAAAAATGGGTAATCATTAATGATAACATAAAATATCATATGGGAGTAAATGATAATCATATAGGATTGAGAATGTATTCATGGACCATTAAATATAAAATTCATACCCAGTAAAACATCGATTAAGATGAAATATTTATAAAATATTATTTTAACATAAATGAAATATTATAATAGGATCAGGTCATATTAATATTATGGCCTCAACATATTTTATAAAATAATTGTCATAATCAAAGGTTTACACTCATGACAGTCATAACATAGAAGAAAATGTCCAATATGCGATTATTCTCTCCAAATAATACAATTTATAACATACCATGAGATATAAATCATTACAAAATTCCTTATAAATATATAAAATTTTTAGCCCACCCATCATATCACAATATCTTTATGTATACGTATTCCCTATAAAAAATAATTACTAACATTAGTAAAGAATTATTCATCTAATAAATACAATTTTCCCATTATTACAATTAATATGACCATAAAAAATATAGATAAATGTGGTGGATTGTTATAAAATAGGACATTACTTATTATAAATATAATCATATATGGATAATAGAATTAATGGGAAAACACTGTTAAATAAAATAATGATTAAAATGGTACCGTTTAAGAGATTTTGAATTTTGGTTGTGTGACACAATTTATTATATTCTTCAAAAACAAAATATATGTACTTGTAAATAATAGGTTAATTCATGATACCTAAATCTTTATGAGGTAAATATAATTTATATTAAATGTATAAATAAAAAAATTAACTGATTTTTTTAAATACGTTTCTAATTATTTGAAATGATTGTTTTTTGTTTCATTATAAAACTGGAGAAGTTATGTTTTTAAAAACATTTATTTTGAAAAGAAACATTAATAATTGTGACTATAATGTTACATAACATATATTTATTGTAGAGTGGAATACAATCCTCTGATTATGATGTGGATTTAAACCCACTTTTTTATATACAACTATAGTAAAACCACATCATGGAAAAAATATAAAAAACATCATCTTAAAATGGTGTAAGGATAAGTATGAGTGACATAAGAAAAAATATTATTATTGTTATTCAAATTTTAAATGAAACATTTGGACAATGATAAAATAATATACAAGGATCATAAAGCTTGATTTAAGAGGGTATAAATTATTCCAACAATTAGTTGATTTCGAAGAATGAAGATAAAATATCATTATGTATAATTATAATAAAAATAAATTTCCAATTATAGAAAAAGGGAATGAAATATTTAATGAAAGACAAAGATAATGTAGAAACATAACAAATCAATATTGCAGGTAGAGTTATGAAAACCAATTAAATTTACAGAGTATATCAATCATATTCTAAAGTAAGTAAGTGTAGGAATTGAATTGAATTTATTGTAATCAATAATGATATTTTATAACATATGTAAATGGGATGTATTTAAACCATAAAAGTTCAATTGAAAAATAATATCAACAGATCCACCAATAAAAATTTAATTTTGCAGAAACCCATAGAGACGTTAAAATTTATGACTAAAAATCCCAAGAGAGAAATAACATTAAATAGAATATTTAATTTCATAAAATATAATGGAATAGTATTTGTAAAATATTAAATAGTAGTATAATAACTATTCCAATGAAAACATGTGTTATAATAATATGTAAGTCTCAATGTGGTGAAAATTGAAACAAGAATCCCTTACAAGTAATATAATCTTTGGGGTGAGAATTATATTATAAAGAGTTTAAATAGAATAATTTTAAAGCCCTAGAAAATAATTGATAATAAAACAAATTTTTAACATTTATTGAATTAATCAAACATGGAACAATAAAATACAGTAATACTATTTGTAACTCGGTTGATGAAAATTGAGTTATTACAAATCCTTTCATTTTTATTGATTTATTATCTTCATGATGATAACATCTTGAATAAATAAATAAATTTTGTTACAATATTTTGACATCATTATTAAAAATTTAGTTTTATAGATGATTTTTTAATATCCTAACCTATTTATCCATTATATAGTTTTTTCATTGGATTTTGTGATGATTATATCAATGTCAGTATATTTAGGTCATTTTACAAATTGAAGGATATATTTTAATCATTAATTGAAGAACAGATATCACTAGTATATAATTAAATAATAATAATTTCTTTCATATTAATCAATTATAATATTAATGCTTAATATATTATATTAATCTATGTTAGAGTTTTATAAAATTTTCTAATTATGTGGTTAAACATCAATAATGCCTAGACCCCAGTTACCCAGAGTCAGTGAATTATTACACGAACTTTTCATGATAAACAAATCATGTCCCGAAATGCCGATCAATTTAGTATCATGGGAAGTATTGGATACATTCATTGTTGGTTCTGGGGGCAGTGGAAGTGCATTGGTGGGTTTTCCAAAGTTTAATTTTAATGATATACAACGTTCAATTTGAGATCAGTCACGATATAAAATGACGAATCTTCAAAATTGAACGAGGAATGAAAAACATAAGAGGGAATCCTAGAACCATAGAAAATGGATCACATTAAGTGGGTTATAATTAATTTAATTAATTCACAAGAATTACCTAATTGGAATTCTTTCCTTGTTTGATGTGTATGATCCTGATCTTGTGATCCGCCATTGCGTCATAGATGTGACAACCGGGTCCCGGTGACAGCACAGACACCCCGCCTTAACATGGTCGTCGGGTCCTGGCCCCCCAGGTACCACCAGTTGCCCCACAGACATGTGGGGCCCACCCTAGGGTCCACCCACATGTCTGCACGGGTCATTTGACTAATGATAGTCCCCACAGGCCAACACATGTCCTTTCCAGTGTGCTTCGTCCTCACTCACACACACCCTGAGAAACTTCCCAGGAGGTCACCCATCCTGATCACTACTCCAGGCCAAGCACGCTTAACCATTGAGTTCTAATCAGAAAGGCTCCCGAAAAGGAAGGTGCACCTTGTTGACATGAGTCATATCATTTAGTCATTTAACCCTTTATCATTTGGGGATGTTACAATCACCCCCCCCCTTTAGAGCACAACGCCCTCGTTGTGGGCCCTACATCTCAACCCAGGCAGTGCACTGCACTTAAGGCCGGGTTCCTCCTCTGATACCAAATGTGACAACCGGGTCCCGGTGACAGCACAGACACCCCGCCTTAACATGGTCGTCGTGTCCTGGCCCACCAGGTACCACCTGTTGCCCCACAGACACGTGGGGCCCACCCTAGGGTCCACCCACATGTTTGCACGGGTCATTTGACTAATGATAGTCTCCACAGGCCAACACATGTCCTTTCCAGTGTGCTTTGTCCTCACTCACACACACCCTGAGAAACTTCCCAGGAGGTCACCCATCCTGATCACTACTCCAGGCCAAGCACGCTTAACCATGGAGTTCTAATCAGACAGGCTCCCGAAAAGGAAGGTGCACCTTGTTGACATGAGTCATATCATTTAGTCATTTAACCCTTTATCATTTGGGGATGTTACATATTTTCTAATTGGAGAGATATTAAATATATATAAGGGGTTAACGGTAGTTAAACATAATTAGGTTTAGTCTATTATAATTCCAACATTACTGTAAATTCTAATATTCCATCATTGAAAATAGCACACGAGGACCCTATAGTCAAGTACAACTCCTTATGGATCCTTTAGCTTCTAGATATTCTATCAATATTGCATACTCTATAATATCTACATGTTTCATCAAATAATGGTGGGTAGAATTATGTTCAACTCTTAGAACCAACTCAAGAGTGATTGTGATCTCCTAGTCAACCGGTATGCTAGAGAATTATTCAAGAAATATTTCATGAAAGTAGTTCACTACTATAGTGAATGTAATTTATTACTACATTCTATCTTCCAAAATAAGGATTTTTTTCTGGGTCATAATATAATTAAATCATTTGATAATTGGTCTTGCATGACGGGTATGAAGATCCCACTCTCCCAAACTACATCCATGGTCGTAAATATTATAGAGATAAATCATTCTACATTGTGATGAGATCCATGTTCATTCTATTAAGAAAATATGCATATGTTAAGGCCTTGTTAAGGTTAAAATTCCTCATTAGACCATGATTCATCATGATAAATATTTTTTTTATGGTTAATGATGTTCAACATTTAATTGATCTCATACGGATACCCATCTTAGATTTTCTTCTACTGAAACATGTAATATTTTTCTAAGGATAGACCAAAAAATATTGTTCAGTAAAATAACCAGTGTAGTTCACCACTTAAATCCTTCCCAATGTCAGCTTCTTTAACATCCAGTCCCTCTTTTCCCTTAGAATATCATGATAAATGTTCTTTAGAAACTTCTCCAAAAATCCTTTACAGGTAAGAATATCTAACTATTCAGATTTATCTTTGATCTACCACGTCTTTTTGGATGGTCACACTTTCATATAAACTACAAGATTAACCCTCTTATCCATGGGCGTCTGAAGGTGCTTCCTGATTTTAAAGAAGAAATCATTTCATGAACAAGATATCTATGGGTATTACACCTTAATTAACATGGGCGGATAATATTACTATAATTATATTATTTGATCTATCATCAATGGTTAGATGTAAGTTGTCTCTACCTTCATGAATCACTTTACCAAACTGAACTTATTCCATAACTAATCATCACTCCAGTTCCCTAAATCCACAAGCAGATATGGCTCAGATATGTGATAGGTGGGATAATTACCACTATCCGGACACTCTGCCAAATGTTTCAAATGAGGTATTTTACCTAAAAGGATTAACACATTTCTCCAATCATAGGATATAAAACAATGTCAAACTCAGAAGGTCAAGATGACAAAAGAAAACCACAAACACAAGCTTAGTCAAACATTGTATTAATAATGGAATTGAAACATCATAAAACTTTCATATATTAACTTTAATAATATATCTCAATGGATTTTATTCAAAAATTATGATAGGGATCTATATAATATGGTCTAAATATGTCCCTAGAATGAACAAAGAATTTCAATATATTTCACTACATGCCAAATATGATTCATTCATACTCACCTAATTCCATACATTACCAAGAGTGAAATCTCAAAATAAGGTAAAATCACATGACTTCTATATAAATAAAGGTTAAATATTATCACCACAACAATAATGAACATACAGAATCGATATCCCACCAATGAAAATGTGGGTTCTCTTTTGCACATGGTCAGTTACTCTCATGATTGTTCTCAATTAAAATCCCTAGAATATCATAGTCTCATATATAAAATTCATAAATTGTAAATATATTTAAATTTACTATGATTTTATAGCACTTTGTAGTGTCTGTAACCTAGTTCACTCTTATGTAACAAAGCTATGTAGTATGGCACACCTCTCCATACTCTTAAGGCTACTAACTAGTAGCGAGTGTCTATGATGTATTTTAGGTATAATAAAATATATATAATATATTTTAAATAAATATGATAATAAATTACATCAATTGTAAAATATGACACATGAATGTTAAATATGAATATCAATAATTCTAAAAATAATAAAACATTTAATTCCATGTTTTATGTAATTATTAATGTTTTTTAATTTAATTTATGTAAATAACTAAAAATAAAATCTATAAATTAATACTAGAAGCTTCTATTCTCAAAGAACACGCTCGATCACATTTCTATTTTATAATCTCATATTCAAGGAAACCAAGAATCATAAAGCCATATTCCCTTGCAAATACCATTAACCATAAAGTCTTCCATGATACCAAATGATGCATAAACATTGTGCGAGAAAAACTCAGTAAGTCAACACCCACAATGTATAAATAGTCCAACATGAATAATTATGCATGGATTAGTACATTATGTAGGGAATTAATTAATAAATTAATTTATAACATCAAATGAATTTATTGACCCTTGAACTCGTATTTCACTCTTACAATATGCCAAAACTGCTTTCGTATGATGCCAGATGTTTCTAAAAGTTGGTATATTATCCTACCAAGGATAGATCTCACATACAACTTTTGGGTTATACTACTAAGGATTAATTAACCATTCAGTGTCAATTAACCAATCATCTCTCATAAAGAATTGATAATAGAATCTATGTGAATTTCCATGAAATATTCACATATATATTTCTCATGGTGCATTACCTATTGTGTTGGTGATGTAATATTTTTATACATGAATCTATAAAAATATAAATGTTAGAGTTACTTAATTATTCCATTGGATGATTTACCTGTAAATGTGAATGATATTGAACTAACAAAGCATGAATTTCAAGGAAGAAATATTCATAACCAACATAAAAAATCCAAACATTTTATCATCATCAATATTAGTTAGTTCATTCAATATTTATCAATTATTAAATATTTATTTACATTAGGTGAAGTTTTAAATAATCAAAGTATTTTTTAAAAATAAATTTCAAATTTCAATTAGGTTGAATTCTCATATACATTTAATTGTATCTATACCCAATTTGTTATAATGGAAAAACACATTATATTCTAATTTATCACATTCCAGAAAAGTGATCCATTATAAATATAAGTACATCAATTGAATTTAGTAGAAAAATTAAATTTGGTAAATGAATCCCTAAATACATTCACATCATAAATGTTATCTATGATCATTAAATCGATAATAACATATATGGTCAACGGTAGGGACATTACTCAGGTGGCTACAAATTCAAGACTCAATACCAAAAAATAGTACATGATCTAAGGAAGGTAAAAAGATTTATATTCAAACTATTCAGTTGTTTAACTATTAATAAATGTTGTGTGCAGTTAATGAAGACATGATCACAAGATTTATATATAATACTGAACATGAGTAAAAAAGGGGGTTTTCTACCACTCATATCAAGGGACAATGAAAAAGGAATCTTAGAATGAGCACTGAATCAATGGGAAACACCTGGATTCTTATAGATAATGATTTCCAAAAACGATCCCAAAAAGGAGATCCAATAGAATGAAAATGGGATTTCATCAACTCCATTAAGAACTCATTATTTTATGTTTTCATGATCAAACTATAATTAAATTAACTGATTGATGGTGTTAGAGAAGAATAAAGATCCTTGGTAAAACATAAAAGTGTGAAAAAATTGTATTATGGTCAAATTAGGGTTTAGTAGGTGTTTAAAAGGGTTTTCATGGGGAAAATTAAATTTCATACCATAACTAATTTGGCCCTTCCTGATTCCACAAGATTTTATGTGGCCCCAATGGGTATGCTTGTGATGTCGTTGCACCTACACATTTGGGAACCCCACTTGATAGAAGTGGGGCCTCCTACAAGATACACGATCTACATAATCCCACCACATGGATGATATGTGTCACCATCAAACCATTTCTCCATGTTTAGGATTACTAATCTTAAGAGGATAAAAATATCTAGCTTTCCAACTTTACTAGCTAGGTAGTGTTGCTATAGTTTTTCCATTACAACATAACACATCCAACCTCCTACTAAACCAGTACCCGAAGTCCCAAATAATCTTAAAAAAACAATGACTACGAAACGTACCTTGATAAAAAAGGAAAAATTGTTTTAACAACAGTCAAATAGGTTAAATAAAATAAATTAATAGGTACATACAAGGAAAAACAAAGGATCCAACATTCCAAATTTTTGGGCTCTTAGAGGTTGGGATGAATCTATGAAATAATTTTCTATGAATTTAATCCAAATTTTGGATTCAGATTATTTATAATACATACATCCCTATATTATTTATCATTCACGTGATAAATAAAATTCCCTAATCGTAATTTCATTCCCCACCACTCCTCAAGGAATAAAAGCCAATAAAAAAAGGAGAACCCATTAATTAGTCAATTTTGGTGTTCTCCATCCATGAATTGAAATTCAAGATGATATTTAATTCATCTAATATTAATTTTATATTAATTGTTAAAATTTATATTGAAATTTGATTATATGAATTTGAAAAATATGGTTCAAATATATCTCAGAGTGTCCGATTGGTATTTTCATCCATATAGAAGGATAAATTTGATTTTTTGTAGGCTCCCTTGAATCTTTTGGTTTGAATTTATTATGTTTCAATGTTAAATTTAAGATCATAATACCAGAAAATGATCTTTCAATTCTATGATAGAAGTTAAACAAATAGTTTTTGGAGTATCAAGAAAATTAAATCTATATGTTGGATTGATGGATCTACCTCTTGAAAAATGATGAAATGATTTAATAGGGACCTACTGTGGGATGTAGAATGAGAAATTATGTTACATTTTTTAAATTAAGTAGTTTTGGTTATCATATATTATATCCCAATGGTATGAAAAAAAATATTATTCTCACATGGTTTTTGGAAAATGGATTTTTATATTTAGTAATTTTAAAATATTAAAAATGATATAGAATAAATATTTAAGGAATAACTAATGAATTATTAATCATGTCATAGTTTTAATTTTCCATTAGAATCTTATCCAACTTCTGACGGTTCTTAACATTTCATTCACCACTATATAATGAGAAACAATCGAATATCGTTTCTTCTCACTCCCATGATCCAATAGTGATGGTGAGAGTTATCCAAGAAGATATATCAACATGGTCTCCCTCTCGTCTATTTGTATAAGTGTTATATTAGACCCTCCTCTTTGAAATATGAATTTCCAAATATTATCTGGTCATTCCAAAACAATAATGAGTACCCATAACCACTTTGATATTTGATAGATCATTACAAAAATATCACCAACAACAACTTTAATGTTTCATCATATTAATAAAAAATCTTGGTAGAGGTATATAATTATCATTATCCATGATGATAAAAAAATTTAGAATCAAAACCATGTACAAATACCCTTGTAAATAAATTACTACAACATAAAATTTATAACCATCTTAATATAAGAGATATTGATTTTTATTCCATTATGAATATAAACTGAATATTTGGAAAAATCATTACCTCCTTTTAATAATATAACCCTTATGAGATCACAAAATTTATGTTAAATTATATTCAAAATTTATTAGCTTTTGAAATAAAAATATTTCTATTAAACCCTAGAAAATACTAGAACATAAAATCTATCCATGTTTATCAATATAAATTATTACATGGATAATAATAATAGTTAATTTAATAATAATGGAATTCATAATAACACATGTCCTAATATTTTTAATATGGCCTTATGCCTATACAACAGAAAACTTACCACTCATCCCTTGTGTCTATAAATTATACATTGTATTATGGAATTGTTCGAAGATATTTTATATACTATCAAGCCATTATAATAGTAAATTTCTATTTAATGGGCTGATATAATCCCTAAATTAACCATAAAAGTTTGTATCTTAAAACTTAATGATATTGGAATTTTCTAACTATAACTAAGAACCATGCATCACTTATATATTTCAAATGAATTAATCATATATTTAATCAAAAAAGTTCTACAAAATGAATAATACCTAACAAAAATCATTCATAAAATGAATTGTACCTTTCCATACATTAATTTATTTATCCCTTAATATAATTAAACTACTTTATCATAATTAAACATAAGAAAAAATATTGACATTAACATGTTGATAATATCTGAAATTGGCGTAGTATATATTAAATAACAATAGGATATATAAAAAATATATTTATAAATCATTATAATTATGCTATTAAAATTTTGAAAAGGCATCATTTTCTTTAAGAATATTATAAAAATATACTTGAACAATAATAAAATGATAGAATCTTAACAACAATATTAAATTTTAGAATAAAATTAATAGAAAATACAATCTTCAGTGGATGGAAAACATTTTTATGCTGTAAATTTTACAGAAAATCCTTTTTTACATTTGATTAAAATTTAACTGATATAAATTTTTTTGATAAGATTAAATTTTAGAAATTATGAAAACGGAAAAATTGGTTGAAAATGAGCCTTATAAATTACTAAATAACAAATAGGAACATTTTTGAAATATTTACTAGAAGATAAAAAATGTATAAATAGAGGTTATAACAATTAAAACCATATTTTATATTTAATTCTATTAAAACATTGATAACGTTTGAATAAAACATTCATTGAAGGGGATGGCATGAAAAAATAATTTTTAAAGAACATTAGTTTTAGTTTATTAATGATGAAATATATCCACATGGTAGTAAATATAACACAAAAAAGAAAAAATTTGGTGAATAAGGAATTATATTCATTGAATGAAAAATGAGATTAGAAATACTTCACCTAATCTTTGACTAACCATGTATATTAATTAAATATAACAAAAAAGTATATATTAATTATTTACCAACCTATGATTTTACTTAATATTAATAAAATTATAATAATTAATTTAATTTTTTTTTAGTGTATAGATATTTACTAATTCAGTTAAATTTATATCACACATATTGGAGAAATTTGGTTCATATTCCTTATGAAATCTCAGTTTATTTTCCAAGTCAAAGGAGTTATGGTTAATTCATCACTAAAAAATTATTAATGAAATAATTATCATTATTATATATTATATATAATTTTCTAACTATTCATGATGGTGGAAATGAAATATTATTCATTGGTCTTCATAGAGAAGGAACTCAACATGTTCACATAAAAACATTCTCATTTTTCAACAGATATATAGGTAATAAGGTAAGTAATATGAAATATTTTAATAATTATAATTATAATATAAATAAGATATATATTCATTACTTTCTTTATTTTAACCATACTTATAGGGAATTTATTAAATGTGAAATCCATTGTTTCATGGAGGTGGTAGCACACATGTACAGATGAGAAATGGTTACACTACACCTTAGATGGAATAGTGGATGATAAATATTTTTTAAATAAAAAAATAAACGTTTTATTTTATGTAATATATATATGATATCATATCGATGTAGTTATAAAATATTTGAATGAGGATAAAGATGAAATAATCAATAAAATACACATTTAATAGTTATACCTATTGTATGGAAAATTTCATTTGGGTTAATTTTTTATTCATTTATAATAGTGGTGTAGTTAGACCAGAACCCATAAAACATGGGGATGAATTTTTGGAAATAATTTTGTAAGGTTTTGGACTATATAAACATCAAGAAATTGTGTGAGGATGATAGGATAGTATTTGTCCTTCTTTAAGTGAGGTGGGTGGAAATTTAGTAAATACAGGAAATATTAATATAAAATATTTTTGCAACTCTTATAAAATTACTCCAAAGTGAAAACAATGTAATAAAACTATGTATATGGGTGAAATATGTTTTAAAATGAAAATTTATATAGTTTTTATGGAATTTGGACGTTTTTCTCTTAGCTTAACACCCTTGTTAACCATTTTAACTATAACTATGTAAAAAATTCATCAATATCTAAGGGACATAAAATAACTTCCAAAATATAAAATTACCCTCTTAAATCTAGAACATGTATTCCACTAATGGTTCCCCGAGACTGGTTTGACACATTTCATCAAGCATGTATCCCCAAACGCAAGAGGTTTCTGACTACTATTGAGGTTACATTGGATTCCATCGAGAGACTATGACCACATTACCAGTTTTTAGCATATCAGATTACTTAGAAACATCGATAAATAATGGAAGGTGAAAAAATAAAGTAATATCACAGTAAAAGAAGATAGGAATAATAATAACAATATGGTAGCTAATATAAATATACAAAATATGTTTATGATATGTGTTGTATCATGAATGATAAATAACATGGATTCTATGAAATATACAAGAATACATTAAAAATGTTAAAAAATTGGATTCCAAAAGCTATTCTAGGAGTTGTGTTCTCTAGCTCGGTCATATTCTACCTGCTCCATCATACAACAGTAATTTGTCATGTGACCAAAGGTATACATTCCCATTAGTCAACATCTACATACATAGAGTATGCTTAGTTACCAACGGATCACTAGATAGGGTGTGAGATAAATATCAGTAATCTGCCACTAACTGTGTATATAAAATCATTTCTCTCTAATATAAATTGAGATATTGTGAATGTATGAATATATAAAAATAAATCAGTACTGTTCTATAAATACCCACATACCTACTTAATCCCTCAACCGTTGTTTGAACATGTAACTAATTCATTAATTAATTTAGTTTTGGTTTATATATTAATTTCATGTATGGCATATTGATCACTGACATCACATCACGATAATAATAGTTATGGTTACATGATGTAACAAGGAAACCACAATGATAATAATAATGAATGGTTCCATGGTAGCAATGAAGATAACTAAGGCCTCCAGGGTCGCTAACTCAATAGTAATTTCGTCATAGCTATAAGGGTCCGTGGGTAATTCACAGAGTTCCATAAAGGCTATTCTATAATAGTATGATATAACCGTGTCCATGGAAATTAATCCATGGAAAAATAGGATAAACTATCACTATGCCCATGGATTTAACCCGGCCAGGTCATGTTTGTAGAAGCCATATAGGATCCAAGGAGTGTATCCATGTAATATTCTTATAATAAATGAATGTTCATAAAGTGTTATACTGGGATCCCAATAATAGTCATGGATTTAGTTCTAAGGTGGGTCTCAACCTGTGTAGCTGACATCCTTGAATCAGAATGGTGTCCGCGATTTCCAAAGGCATACCCTAAAAATATAAATGCGAACCCGAGTTTTATGACTCATATACTATTGATTTCAAGATCCACATAAAATTGGTCACATTACATTTAATCCAGTATATTATGCTCAGCCATGTTATGGTTATACCATTAATCAAAACAAGGGGTGTTAATTTCATGCCTTTCCAACATGGGACAAGGCCTAACAAGGGAATGAAACCTTTAATTAATTATTTCACCTCAAAATAATTTCATTATTATCTTTCATATACCTTCCATCATTATTCTAACGGGGTGATATGGACATGAAATCAATTTTTCATTTACATTTAACTAGTTCGGGGCATATACTTACTATACATTCCAATAAAAATTGAGATTCAATAATCATTTTTGAATACTTATTTAGGTGGGTAAAGTTACTATCATACATTGTACGTTCCTTGTTAAATTATCAAATAAATATTTATTTAATTAGGGAGACTTACCGTTATGTAGGAAATGATAATGGATAACCAACGGTTCTTAAAATGAACATGTTAAAAACTGAGAACCAAAATATGAATAACACCCTAATTGCGGTGGTCAGAATTATGGACATAACCACAAAATATGAATTACATATATAGAATGAGTATTAGAATACAGTTTTAAAGACTATAAGTAAGTCTAATAATATTAACTGAATACACCTAATAAAATAGACATCCCACATGTCAATTTATAAAAAGAAAAATCTTGAGGAGTGAATTATTGATGACCCACCTACAACCCTTATGAAGCGCTTCATCTAGTATCAGCTTCTAACTATGTATGTATTCTCAATGATGTAAAGAGTAGATCACTACCCTAAATATGGGGAACATGATCTTAAATAAATATAGAATCATTGATAGTATGATTGATGGTGAATGATTAAAAAGTAATTTTGAATAAACCCATGTATATACAAGTAGATAGAAGAAACTTTTATTAGACTCTTAATGGATTCCTGAGGTTTATTCCAAGAATATCTTATTTTAGGCTTCAAAAAGAGAGATTTTTGGGGGGGTGGGGGTTCTTATCCAATGGATAACCAAATGATATGATGAGAGAACATAAAAAAAATTATGGTTAAAACCATAATTTTTACAAAAACAAATATCCATTAAAAGGATTGGTTGCACATTTTGGAAAAACCCTGCATAAACCATGCATGTGAAGCTGTAGGAAGGGTTATATTGCATAGTTATTTTCCACTGTTGGACTAACCATTCACAAACCATGAAAAACACCACTATCAAAATTTCACACATTCTCATAGGTCTGTATAGAACATTTCACCTGGGTAGGTCAAACCATGTGCCATCCTATTTCTCAATGTCTAGCCTTTAATAGTTATATCAAAATATTCAATATGCCTCTAAAGGATTAATCAAACCATTTGACAATCTTTGTTCTCCTATAATATAGGTTATAGGCTCTAACCAATCCTCAGACAACTTAGAGACCATCACTAACTCATCAGGAATCCATTTTGGACCATCAAATACAATTAAAAAAAATTTAAATGATCTGTACCTATGTGAAAACACATTTCTGTTTGTCTTCCTCCCTTAATATAACTCCCCCCTCTGAGTTTGCCTTCCAATTTGGGTGAAACACTATATATGAAAATCTCTGGACACATGGTATATACATCAGCATCCTTCTCTAGAGTCTCGTCTGAACCAGGGTCATACTACCATAAAACCCATAATAGAAGGATATAACATCCTTGAAGAGCCATTGTTATCTATCCGAAGATGTTTATAGGATACTCCTCAAACAATTCATCAACCTCTAACTCATCTTCCTTGAGATCATAAGTATGATACTAGTTGGAATGAAATCGGGGAAGTTGTAAAACATGGAATACACCATTCATGGAATGATACCGATTAGGTTTTAGTAACCGGTCGAAAATTTGTCTGACACATTCTAGACTCTCATACAATCCTACATAATGATTCTACATCTATCATTTTCTGTGTATCCATCTGCACCCTAACCTAGGTGGTACATGCAATAAAACATGATCCCCAATATCAAAATCTTGAGGTCATCTAAAGAGATCGACATAAGATTTCATTCTAGAATAATCAGTTGGCATATGATTGATGAAGTTCTAAACCTGCTCTAATGTCTCATGAATGAGATAAGGACCAAGTAGGAATACCTTTCCTACATCTATCCAGTATTGGGATGAACAAAAAAACATCCATATAAAGCATCAAAAGCAGTCATTGAATTGTTTAAAAAAATGTATTATTATAGGAGAACCTAATGAGAGGAATATTCTTGTCTCAAGGTCTTCTAATATCTATGAATAATTACTGGTTTAGGTCCTCAAAAACTTCATTCTTCATTTCTGACTATCAATCTATGAAATGGAGAATGTCTCTTCTCAAAATCACATATCTTCCCATATATATTGGTATCCCCTTCCAGAACCATGATGTGTACTGAAAATCCAAATCCGAAATGATAGAACTATAGACCACATATAGTCATATGATCCTACATAAATAAATTTTCCTGGATCATCTACTGAGAATGTATACAAGATAGTAATGATGTGTCTTACTTTCAGCAATCTTTTGATGAAAACCAAACAACCTTTCAACCACTAGAAGACCTAGGAATCCTGACTATGATGTACATGGAAACATCCAACCGTGTTCATTATTGTAATGGAATTAGCTTTAACAAGCCTGTAGATTATTGGTTCTCTTCATTCACTATCTAACATGAGTAACACTTATTGATAAATCCTTTCATCATGTGATTTATCCAATGCATCCAATATGAGCTTTTCATGTCTTAATACATTTTGTAGATGGAAAGATGGACTACCAACTAAGAAGCATGAGACTATTGAATCAAATCCTATATCATATATGTAGGACCCCAGACTCACCTAGGTATATACAAGATGTCATCTCTGACCGTATTCTAATCAGAAGGAGAGTTATCTTCTAAAATACTTGCATGGAGAATGAATCCCTCATGATTTTAAAATTTCCATCTCTTCACCTTCTCAAGGAGGGAAGAGGTAACTATCAAGGATAAGAGATATTGTCAATCGTGACATCATGAAAATTCATATAAAACTCATAAAAATAGGGCCATCAATTACCAATCATCACTAGATTCTCATAATGCATGTTCATGAATTTTTTGATGAAGGGAATTTTCTAGGACAATTCTATTTATATGGGTATAAGAAATCACAAAAATCAAATAATGGGAGATATTTGAGCCATATATTCTATTTGATATTCAAATAATGTTTTGTAAATATATATTTGTGGATCAGTAGTCTATATAAATCAAAAATTTCTCACCCAATAGATCGTGTCTCAAGTAACATAATTCATGGACAATTGTGTCTATATGAATTTCATGTTTTAGGAAATTTCCTTCCTTAGGCCTCAACTACTGAGATCCATAAACAACAACTTTGTACTCATGTATTATCACTATCCTACAACAATTCTTGAAACCCGATAGAACATGGTATATCCTCCTAGTGGCTCTAGAAGAATTAGAGTAGGTATTGAGACCGGCCTCCATTTTCGCTCCTAAAAGGATTTCTCACATGCTTTTGAACGTCGAAACATAACACATTTCATTGTACGAAAAATAATAGGTGATTCCAAGAAAGATAATTCTTCTATGAAATTCCTGTAATAACCATCCAGTCCTATGAAACCCTATATATCGAACAATTTTTGGTATGATCCTAGGAATCACCAATACTCGCCTTATTTGGGTAAAAAGTTAGTCATCATTCTGAAATGAGGAGAACGTAGAAGTACATTTTGTCTCTCTAGAAGTGGAACATTGAAATATTGATGTAATGACGATGTTCTCTCTCTATATTCAAAATAATATAAATGTTTTTATCATGGTTTTTATGAGTGTGGGAATGAAAAATTATGTATTCCGCAAATACAATGACAGAAGAATCCATATATGGGTTAAACTCCATATGAATCACATACATGAAATTGGAGGATAAGTTCATGAGATCTAATAACATAACAAGGTACTCAAATAGATCATACATACTATGGAATTAATTATGCTGTATGTTTTATTTCTTGAATCACACCTGGTGATAGATTGATGTTAATTCGATCTTAGAAAAGGCCTTATCTCCTCGGAGTAGGACAAAGTGAACATCTATTCAAGGTTTAATATATTAGTTATTGACTATATGTTGGTTAAACCATTTGTTATACAATCAATGGTGAAGGGACCCATCATCCTTGTGGGCCAATAACATTGGAGATCCCAAGTAGATGATTTAGTTCATATGAAACTATGGGCCTAAAGATCATCTTATTACCATTCGAGCTCCATCAACTTAGTAGATGTCATCTTATATAGAGGAATGTACATTAGAAATATTCCTAGAAAGAGTTCAATCATAATCCCAACCTATATCTCAAGTGGAAAGACATAAATTTCATCAAAAAAATCATCCATGAAATGATCAACAAATAGATGGGATGTATCTGGATGTAAACCATGACCATCCATAAAAAGGATAGCAATCATAGATGTCAACCCCTAGTAGCCCATGATGTTATCGTCTTGATCTACATTTCTAGACATCGCACTAAACTTTGTGTAGATAACATCTTACCTTTGATGATATAAATGAAACCCTTCCTTGATAGTAGTAAAAAAAATATTATTACATAACTAAAAAATCAATTTCAATAATGGAATTGAAACCTACCATCTATAGATTGATAGGCCCCATAATAATGGTTAACTTAATTCCTCAAGTGGATTTTCATTGTATTAGTGTATTCCTTCTAACCTCAAATCAAATGAAGTATCATGGGTAAATACACCACAATAATAATGTATTTCTTAACCAACACATTCAATTATATAGAAGGATATATAAGATTATGAAGAACCTAAATCAAATTATGATCATATTATAATATATGCCACTAGAATAGTACCTCATACTATAGATGGTACTATTACATGACCTCAAGTATTAGATATAAAGAATTCAAATGAACAGATATATTACTATGTGCATCTACAAGACTACCATGATCAAAACTACTCAATTGGTTGTTCTTGGTGATCTAGATTTTGGCTACGATAGAAAAAACCTCCTCCTGGGAATATCTTACCCGTTCTACTCCAACTCCCCACCTAGAACGGGGTAAAAAACTACTCCAAAAAGTTGATCTAGTGGGGCTCCTCGTCCAAAATAAGCTAATTTAATGTTCTAATAGAATATATTATTATTCACAAAATAGCTAGAGGCCCAGTACTTTAGAGGATCTCTATCTAACAACTGCCTCATGATACCCTATCTTCCACATCGGTGACACACCAAAGGGATATAAGAATGGTACTCTTCCCACCACTACCTAGATTCGATACATTAGTGGATAACATTATACTACCTAATGAACTACAGTCCAACCTAGAAAATGATCTTCAATGTTTGGTACTATCACCACCCCTTAGGTTCCACTCAATGATAATATAATGATTTACTATTTTAGATAAGGTTGGTAGGTTAAATAGATTTACCTTAGTAGAGATGCTATACACTAGCCCATCCTCAAATAATCCAAAATGATAAATCTCTAAAATGACTATATGTGATGAAAAGTGCATTAACTCTATGAAACAAACCTATTATTTGAGAAATGACATTAAACCCTACTAAATTTTATGCCCTCCCTAGATATATCATCCCTCTACGTCATAGGAAGGAACTGATTATAGAAGGCATTCAATAAATCATCCCATAACATTATTTGATCGATACTAGTTTGGGTTACTACATCTCATCAAGGCATGGTCGAATAATGTATCATGTACCCAACATGTTTTACCTTCCATGTTAGAGAAATATTTATTTTCTCAGTGATTGAAAAGGTTTCCTATAACCATGGCATGCCAGCCTGTGGACCACCATCCATTGATAATGTAAATATATGATATTGAAGTAATATATGAGTCATAACAACCATTATATGTGTTGGACATGGACCATGTTTCATAATTTTCATCATATGAATGAAACTACCAAGAAGATGACCATGAGTGCCCAGATCATGTACATTAGATATTTACTCATGTGGCACTCCGAGAGTTAAGGTTGAAAACATTGGGCCCTCCATGTATATATCCGGTTAATCACCATCTTCCTAGCACATGACATTATGATTTTACATTGGAATTGGATTACAAATACCATGAACACACCTTATAATAATAATAAGTAAAAAAATATAGCTACACAAATGGAAACTGAATGTATAAAAGGGATGATTACCCCTAGGATATTACCCCAACTACCCAGATAGAAGGAAATGTATTGATAAGTGATGAAGAATATTACATTGGTCATAGTAGATGAAGGGACAACACTTCATTTCCAATTAATTTCTTCAAAACCATTTCATTTATATTATATTTAATTACTGGGTTTACTCATTTTTCTTTAATAAACATGAAATAGTGGGATAAATATATTTAACCATTACACTTTATAAATCAGGTTTCTCTTTTATAATTTTCATTTACTTATATAATATATCAACGTTAATTTAAAATTGGATCTTCATTCCCAATGAGTAACATCTCAGACACATTTTACTAAAATGAACAACCATTTGATTTTAATGTAGTAGAATGACTCATTTAATTACCAATTCCAAACCCCAATGTCCCAAAAGTCCTCAATAATTGAAACCAGAAATCACTCAATCACATATAATGACATGAACAAGCAGAATATAAATAATACATATCTCTCAAAAAATGGGGAATTCATGAATGTAACAATGCTCATTTACCTTATATCATCAGGTCGTGGGTGAAATGAAATTATCAATTAGAATAATTATTAACAATAGCAGATAGCATCTGAGTCACTCAATGATGAAAAGATATCAATTGTGATTAGAAAAAATCGAAAAAAATTACTTTTCAGAAAACATAGACTTTACCTCGAACATTGGTTCACTATGTCCAAGAACATATTATGACAAAGATCCACTAATTACTGATATATAATCATTGTTCTATACATAATAATGAATTAAAGGAATTCCCTTTTACAAATTTTTGATGTCCCAAACATAGATTCCCCTGAAATATTTCTATGCTCGGTTGACCACAATGACTCATGTGCATATTCCTGAATTCTAGAGGCTACCAACCCACAGTGAGGGCCTAAAGAGTGTCCATGGGGAGACTCTTACCTCATTACCAGAGTGTAGCACATCAGATCAGAAATAAAAATAGATAAATATCATAATTACTAAAAGAAAACTAATAGCAAACCAGAAGCAGACATGATTAATAATACAATAGTTAAAACTCATATAAATTATTAAAAAGTGATTATGATATGTCATGTATCATGAAATTTGAAAACAATTAAAAAAGGAGCAGATAATCATACTATAAAAAATTATCAAAAAGAATCCATAATATATCCCATGAATCCCAACCTCTTGCTCAGTCATTTTCAACTTGCTCCTTCTAACTACAACAAGAAATCACGTGTCTAAAGCAACATCTTTCCCTTTGTTAAAAATGGCATGCATATAATTTTTCCATGAACCAATGCCTTCACAGATAGGGTGTGAGATAAATCTCAGTTGGCCACCACCCAAAGTATCTATAAAATCATGTCCATGTAATATAAACTAAAATAGTGGTCATGCATCTATATATAAAAAATAAGAAATAAGTTAACGTAAATATCAATGTATATGATTCATCCCTCATATGATTTCTGAACATGTAACTAGTTCAATAATTAATTATGTTCCAGTTTATATATTTAGATCTCATGATGCATAACCAGCATTTATATCACATCTTAATAGTAATAGTGAAATTTCCATGATGTAACTTGGAAACTGTGATGATGATGATGATAATAATTAATGGTACCAAGGTATCAACCATAAAAACCTATAAATCATGTCACACAAAAATAGAATTCATTGCATCCTGATTATATGGGTAAGAGTGTAATCTGTAGATAATTATCCATAGAATTCCATAATATAATGATCCAACTGAGTCCATAGAAATGCATCCAATGTAAAACAAGAAAATATCTGTATAATACGAAGGATGCACCAAGGAATATCACATCTATAGAAGACATGCTAGTACAAAGTATGTATCCATGGAATCTTCTAATGATAACAGTGTTATCCAATGGTGTTATACTAGACATAGACTAATATAAAGGATTAGGTTCCATGGTTCATCTCAACCAAGGTTACCAGAATCCTTAAATTAGAATGGTTTCCATGAGCTTTCAAGGCATTCCCTAATAAATTAAAAAATATTGCTCATGTCTAACCTCTCATATAAAAAATATGACATGGTGCATATATAATTTCGAACCATACTGTTATGTAATTTCTATTATTATTCCATGTGGTGGTCATACCATTTAATTAAACAATGTTGGTTTACTCTATGCCTTTCGTACATTTAACATGGCATCTCATGCACATGAAAACTAAAATAAAATCTTAAACATCACAATCATTTCATTAGGTTCATTCCATGACCTTCCATCTTCAATGGAAATTGGTGCTACATACATGAGACCATCATTTAATTTACATTTAAATACTCCAAGTCATGTACTTATTATACTTTCTAATTACAATTATGATTGGTCCATAATTTTGAAGAACATAAATTGGATGGGTGGATTTACTATCATCCATATTACAATCCATGATCAATTCCATATTGAATATTTATTTAATGAGGAAGACTTACCACTAGAAAAGTAGATCTTACGAACTTCGGAACTGTGGTTTAAATGAACATGTTAAAACTCTAAAAACCAAAATATGAATAACGCCGTAATTGGGGTAGATGGAGTTATAAACATAAACTCCAACAAATAATTACATAATTTTCATGAGTCATAAAATATGATGATAATTACTATATGAATGACACAAAAGTTAAATATATGAAATCTGATGAAATCAGCTTACCAACATGACAATTTATTAATCATTGAATTATGAGGAGAGAGTTATAAAGTATATACCTATTAATCTTATGACTCTACTCATCCATTATCATCATCTAGATCATTCGATGTTGGAATAGATCTAAAGAAAGATTCACCACCTTAAAATGGGACATATGAGTATATATTAAAATTGAATCATTTATAATTTGAATAATGATGAATGATTAAAAAATAACTGAGAATGTACCAATGCAGTTCCTATCAGACAAAAACCCTTCCTATTTGTCTTTGTTTTGATGTTTGAGGTCAATTCCTAGAAAATAAGGATTTAGGCATAATAATATTTAGGGGTCTTGTATCTATTAGAAAACAAAATGTTAGTTTCAGAGAAATGAAAAATTAATTTATGGGTAAAACCATAATTTTGACCAAATATATCCTTCACATGGTTTGGCTGCACAGTTTTTCAAACTATGGACAAACCGTGCAATAGAATCTATAGGAACATGCATAATTCATAGTTTTCATAAACAATTTGACTAACCATACACAAACCCTAACAACCACCACTATCAAAATTGAAAACAACCACACATGTTTGTGTGGATCATTTCACACAGGTAAAATCATGTTCCCCCAATTTCTCAATGCCCATCATTACATTGTTAAATAAAATATTTTATTGTGCCTCGCCTGGTTTAATCAAACTTTGTATCATGCCTTCTTATCCTAAAATCATGGTATTGGGATCTTGACCTTCCCCAGACGCCACCAAGAGATTCTCTACCTCATTATTCTTCCATTTTAGCTCCATAATATAATATTAGACCCAAATTTAATGGAACAATTTCCTAGTTAAAAATGGGGTTCTTATTGTCAACCCCCCTCCAATTAAAGGATTTCATCACTGAGGTCACCTTCCAAGTGTGGTGAAATATTGTCTGAAAATAAATTTGGCCACTGGCCACATACATCAGCCTTCATCTACCATGCCTCATTCAATGCATAACTTTACTTCTATAAAACACATACGAGAGGGATATACTATCCTTAATGAGGCTTCTAACTTTTTTCAGTGATGCATATAGGATAATCCAAAAATGAAGCATAAACATCTAACTAAACTTCCTCAGGTTCAAAAGTATGATATCGGTTGGCATGATGCTGTAGAATCAATAAAACATGGAACATTTTGTGCATGTAATAAAACATCAAAGGAATTAACAATCAATAGGATACCAACCTAAATCCATATAAAATCTCAAATGTCCCAACATAATGAGATGAAAGATTCCATTTCCTCTATATCCATCTATTCCCTATCCCACACAAAACCCTTACAAAAACACGATACCAGACCTCAAACACTATTGGACATTGGTATTGATCGTCATAAGATTATGGTCTACACTGAGATATAGAAATAAGCTTCCTGAAAAACTATACTTGCTCCTATGCCTCCTAAATGAGATGAGGATATAGTAGGTATGACTCTCCAACTTCTAGCCAGTGCATGGGTGAACGACACAACCTACCATATAAAACATCAAAATGATCCCTCATAATTATCTCTTGGAATCAATTATAATAGGTTAACATTATGGGAGGGATATTATTCCCCCATTAATAGGAAAAAATAAAGGATAATGTTCCAAGAATGTCCCCTAAAAACATTATCATTGTTTATGACTGTCTATCCATCGGAACGTGAATGGGGGTTGTGCTTAAATGAACAAACATACCCCTATCCTTTTGAAAACATGACCAAACTGTGATATGAAATAAGTATTCGTATATAAAATGATTGCATGAGGGACCCTATGTAGTCATATGAAAATAATGACATAAAATTTTCCCATCGAATCCATTGAGAAATTGGGACAATTAGGAATACATAGGCATACATTCTTCAATATGTTGATGGTAATCCATAAAAAGTCATTACCTCCTACTTATCTTGGTAATCCTACTACGATTTCCATGGAAAAAACCTCACATTTCCATTTTGGGGTAGCATTTGACTATAATAATCTCACAGGTCTCTATTACTCTTCATTCACCTACTAAAAGGTGGAAAATCTAATCATAAGGAATTTATTTTGATGTTTCATCACAAGAAACAAATATTTTCATTACATGTCTCGATACATATTGGATATTCCTAGATGAACTTCCCAATATGAAGCATGGGACTCTTGCATCATCCATTATCACATATCAATCAGAACCATTACATACCCATGTATACATAGAATGTCATGTCTGTCCATGGTCTAATTCTGAGGTGGGTTTGCTCTTAAATTACACTCTTGGAGAAACAATCCATTTGGATATGAAAATTCCTACTCTTCACAATCTAAAAGATGGAAGAGTTAACATTCAAGGATGATAGATGTGACAACTCATGACTTTCATGAATCCCAAGATGAAACTAAGAAATGAGGTCGATTAATTTCTATTCATCACTCGATTTTTGTATGGCTTGTGATGAGTTTTTCTACAAAGTGCATCAACTACTAAATTAGATTTTATAGGATTATAAGAAATCTAAATATTCAAGGACTATAGATATTCTACACATATTCACTATCAGAGATTCATGTAAGGTTGTGTTATGATATATTTAATGCTCTTTTGGTCTTGAAATAATACAAGGCACCCTCTGAATAGATAATGTAAATATTAACACAAGGAATGCATAATGGCATCTTGGTCAATGTCATGTGTCAAGAAATGTCTTCCATGAGGCATAAGTCATTGAGATCTATACATAGCGGATATGTCATCAAAAATTAAAATTTCCTCGAGAACAATTCTCGATGCATCATAGAACACGGTATAGCCTTTTCCCGGAGTTGGAAAATTCATAACTAGTGTTGAGTCAAGCCTCAATTTCCCTTCCTAAAGGAATTTTTCACAACCTATAACCATTCAGAACATAAAAACTTTCATTTCATGCCATGTAATATGTGAATTAAAATGTGTGAATTCCTATAATAAATTCCTGTTAAAACATGTCATCCCCAAGAGTATCTTTATATCGAACACATTCTTCGAATGCTCCTAATAATCCACATCACTCACCATCTCTATTTTAATATACACATCAGATTTTGATGTAATATGAACCATGAAGTTAACATTATATATCAAGGAGTGGAACCAAGATATATTGGAATAATGATGACGCTCTCTCATTATACTCAGAATGATCTCAAGGGACACATCCTTCCCAAAATGAGTGTGAGAATACACAATGATGCCACCCACAAAGACCATGAAAAAATACTCTTGATTGAGGTAAAACACCCAATTCATCAAATCCATTAAAATGGTGAGTGAATTCATGATATTAAACAACATAACAAGGTACACATATATTCCATACCTATTATGGAATGTTTTACAGTGTATGTCTACTGGCCCGACTCAATCTTGATGATATCTCTAATTGTAGTATATCTTAAAGAAGACCAATGATCCATAGAGATGGAAAAATATATCATCTATTCATGTATGTGGATAACTATTATTTTACTAATAAATTTTCAACTATATAAAATCCACACATAAACAAGAGGTATCATCCTCCTTCTTGGTGAATAACTTGGGATAACATTGAGAGAATGTTCTAGACTATATGAAAATTTTAGCCTGTAGATTTTCAATATTTTTCATATGCTCTTGGAGATATGTTATTTTTATAATTTATGTTATAGTGGAAACTAGATCAACTCCATGAATGATAAGAATCATAAACTCTACCTATCCCACTATAGTTAACCCAGAAAAATCATTAGGTATGTCATCTAGGAAAAAAATTAGTACTAAATGGAATTCATCCTGTAGTAAAACTCAATCATCTATAAATGGATTTCATGTCTATGAGGTAACTCCACTAGACCCATGGTGATTTGGTCCATCTCTATTATCATGTACGTCCCACTCCCCCTTTGTAGATAACTTATTCTTTATGGTTATGTAAATGATACCCGGCAATGATAGAAGTGTACAATGGCAAGATACAGAACCAACCGATCCATCCTGAGAGTGATATCAATGTGTGTAAACATATGAATAAAGAGGTCCTATAATAAATGGTATCTTACTACCTAAATGGGACAATATATAAATTGTTGAATGCCCTATTACCACACTCCCAATGGTGTATCTAGGGTCATTCACCATAGTATTATGGAATTTATAGCCCATGAATTTCTATGATAGATTAGAAGAAGAAATGGTGTGGATATCCAATATAAAATAAAGTTAATACTATAGTGGAGGCTATAAGAATATTTCCAATTACTATAGATAGTCCTCCGACCGGATCCTCGGGTACTAGTTGTAAAGCATGCAGGTGACCAAATCCATGAACCCATGTAACAGATAGAATAGTGAAGAACCTCTTATCCTAGAAAATGATAGTGGTATTCCAACTCCCACCCTGGCATGACATAAGGGAACCTACCCATGAAAGAATGGATAGTGAAGAACCTCTTATCCTAGAAAATGATGGAATAGTCTGAAAGAATCTCTACATATTCCCCATACAGACACTTTCTCGACCCTATAGAGGGTATCTATAAAATTGATATTTTTCAATCCCCTTTCATCCAAATCAAGGACACACTATAAATCTACCAGTATGGGTACCTTGTCTACCAATGCCCGGATGAGAAACCTCATGGGATAACATTCCGCTAGTAGAAGAACTACTAGCCTATCTTATCACTAATCCTCTTTTTTTGGTACTATCAATTCCCCCATAGGTTTCACATTGTGACAAGATCTGGATTTAATATTTCGGATAAGGTAGTTAGATGAAATCCATTCAACTAAGTACGGATGGCATACCAGGGACCATCATCAAATAAACTAGCACAAGTAATCTCATCACTACATATGAGCATTGAAATGATCTATAACTCAGTGAAACACGCTGAATATTCCATGAAAAACATAGAACCCTGCTTGAGATGGATGATTCTCTGGATTTATATGGTCTCAACATATATAGAATGAAATGATCATTGTGGGAAGTATAAAAATTATCCCACACCATAAAATGTTGGAGACCAACGTTGGTAACTACATCACACCAATGCTTTAGTGAATCACATAACATGTATGAAAAAAATTACATGGTCTCTAGGGGAATTTCGAAATGATCAATGATAGAAAGGTGGCCTCTAACCAACAATCCACATCATGTGGACCACCAACCCTAGATAATGTAAGAGGATTCTGTTTTTGGGACTCATAGGTCAGATCTTCCATCGTAGGTGTAAGAAACGCATAAACATTCATGGACAACATTAGACATAGAATAATATTATGATGTTGAGCACCAGTGTGCAGTTTAGGTATAACATGTTGTTTCTTTTATGGTATTCCTAGTTTTAAGACTAATTTCTTAGTTTCCACCACATTATGATTGTTTTCATAACCGCCATAATTGTGCATTACATAAGGATTTCATAGCATAATGATACAAAAAATTCCATCCACATACCAAAAAATAGTCATAAATTATAAAATATAAAACATTAATGGAATATAAATGTACGAAAGTGTTCACTACCCAGGGGATACTTCCCCAACAACCAGATTTGGAAGTTAGGTAATTTTAATTTGTCATGTATATTATAAGTGTTCATGTAGATGAAGGGAAACCCATACCATTTCTCATATATTACTCCAAACCAATTCATTTATTTTATATTTAATTATTGGGTTCACATAATTACCCTTTATAAACATGACAAGCTGGGATAAGGAAGTGCGACCATTTGTCTTTTTTAATAATGTTTTACTTTAATTAATTACAATTTCTTATAATATATATCAGGTTTCATTTAAAATTGATCATTATTCCAAGTGATTCAGGACCCATACACATTTTCATGGATAATGAAACCCATTTGATTTAAATTTTGTGACTCGGCTAGGTTATTTACCAATGCGAACCCATTAGAACCCATAAAACCTCATGAATTAAAACCACCAATCACCCAATAAAAAAATGAAACAAAAAGGAATAATATAACTACAACCACACCACTGAAAAATTATAGGCATATAAATAAATCAAATAAGTGAAATAAACCTATATCGAATAAAATTATGCATGTCATGTAAATTTTAGGATTCTATGATGATACAAGTAATAATGATCTATTTCCTCATATCATGGGGAAAATGATGAAATCAAATTATCAATCGAAATAATAATGAAAAACACAACATAGAATGTTATTCACCCAAAAATTAAATTACATCAACTATAATAAGTACAAAATAGAACACAATTATAATTTAGGAAACTTTTAATTTAAACTATGCATCGGTTCGTGACACCAAAGCACGACATATGGCCAAACTACACGCATTAATATTATCTTGTCTATTTTATCCAAATAGTAATGTAAGGATGGAATTCTATTATAAATATTTGTGATGTCCTGAATCCATATTCCACTAAAGGTGCCTTGATCTTGGTTAGACACACGCCCACAAACTCATCTCCAAGAACACCAGAGGCTACTATGTAGCAGTGAGGGCCTACGTAGTGTTTGTGGAGGATGTTATTCATTCATTACAAGAGTGTATCATAGTAGATCAATAACAAAAATAATTAAATTTGTGATGTTTTAAAAGTAATCTTATATCACAAAAGGAGTAGATAATAGTTATAATGAACCTGGTGATACTAATAGAAATATACAAAAGTAGATGAACATGTGTTATGTATCTAGAAAGATGAAAAACATGGATAAAAAGAAGAAGAAATAAATACACAAAATTCTCAATAATAAGTAATTCATAATCTATCCCAATCATCCTGAGTTCCATCTCGGTCTTCTTCTACCAGCTCTATCCTACTACAACATGCAATCAAGTGTCTAATGTAACAATTTCTCCTTTGCCAACTACTACTATATATAGTCTTACCGGGTACCAATGGTGTACTGAATATAATGTGAGAAAATATATATTTACCCAGCACCAATGGTGTATATAACACCATGTCCGTGAAATATAAACAGAAATAGTGTGTAAGTATGTATATATTAAAATAAATAGTACGGTAATGAAAATACCCAACTACATACTTTATCACGATTCTAGTGTCTAAACATGTTACCAGTTAATTATCTAGCTTAGTTATAGTGTATATATTTAAGTGAAATAACGAGTATCCATCATAGACATCCTATCAGGATAGTAATATTGATGTTTTCGTGATGTAACAATGAATCCATAATGATAATGATAATTAAAGATGTAATATATTAACCAAGGCAACCTAAACCTCATGGGTTTCCAACTAAATAGTAACTACAACCCAGATATTGGGGTATGTTTGTTTTCCAAGGATTATTGTTCAAGGAATTACAAGTTACAATGATTTAACAAAGTCTAGGTAAATTAATCCAAGGTAAAACTAGATAAGTTATGGTTGTGCTGATAGATGTGATCAAGGAACCTCATGTACGTCAAAGCCATGATGGTTCCAAGGTGTGTGTCCATGGAATAATATAATTTTAATGGAGGGATACTACATTGTCATACTGGTTTTCCACTGATTACTAAGCATTGGGTTCCATGGTGGGTCTCTACCAATCAATCAAAATCCTTGAATCAGAATGTTGTCCTTGACAGCTCAAGGAATTACCTCAGATATCTGAAATATATCATGAGTCTGACCACTAATATAATAATTCTGTCAATATATATATATATATAATATTTAACCATTCATATAATTCATTTATTATTTTAGTTAATGAGATTATCATCCGATTTAATAAAACGGGTTGGGTCCATGCCATTTCTTTAATACATGTGAGAAGGCATCTCAAAGACATGAAACATATTATTCATTATTATACATCATAATAATTTCATTATGTTCTTTAAAATACCTTCTATCATAATTTCCTAGGTATTCTACATACAATCACCCAAAATTTCATTTTCATTTAATAAGGCCAAGGCATATACTTGGTATACATTCCAATTAAAATTAAGATTGGTTGATCATTCTAATGTACATACCTTTGTAGGTAAAGTAATTATCATACATTCCAGTATCAATTCTCAAATCAATAGTTATTTACTGGGGGATTATTATCATAAGGAAGGTCATCCAAAGGGATGCTAGAATGGTTTCTCAAATGAACATGTCAAAACACAAATTCCAAAATAAGAATAACACAATACTTGGGTTTGTCGGGGTAATAGACGTAACCACCAATGATGAATTGCATATATAGAATGATTATTAGAACATGATTATAATGACAATAAGAAATTCAAATAATTTAAATAGATGACTCCTAAGGAAATAAACACACCCATATAGAAAATAAAAATGTGGAATCATTATGAGGGAGTTACAGATCACCTATATCATTACTGAATGACTCTCGTTATCTAGTATCAGCTTCAAACTTATCTCATATTGGAAGAGATCTGATGAATAAATCATTTCCATCAAAAAGTGTAATATGAACCTATATCTAATTAGAATCGTTTATAAGAAAGAGAATTATGATATATTAAAAATTAATTGAGAAGATTCCAATATGGATCCATTGAGATGGACATTGCTTCTATCAGAATCGAGAGGTACACTCGAGGTCGATTCTATGAATAGAGGGATTTAAACTACAAAAAGAGGTATTTTTGGGGAAAAACTATATTAAAAACAAAATGAGGGGAGTGGAGATCATAAATCATGACTCAAGGGGAAAACCATTATTGTTCATAGAAATTTCCTTCACAAGTTTTGGCTGTATAGTTTGGCCAAAGCGTGACATATCCATGCATCGGTTGTTGTGGGAAGGTGCATAATACATGGTTTCAGAACATAGTTTTACTAACTATGTGAAACCCATGCAAAATTCTACCATCAAAATATCATTCCTTTTTGCATGGTCTTACGGACGATTTTTCATGGTCTGTTTAAATCTTGTGTCATGTATTTTTATCCGAAAATTTGGGGTCTTGGCTCTAAAAAAGTGCCATACTCACTCGAGACCCTATCAAACTCACTATGCATAAATTTTGGTCAATAAAAAATTTATACCATAAATTATATAATACCAACTTGACTGAAAACTAGGTTCTTAAAGTCACATATTTGAATCCTTAAATATAGAGTTGAAAAAATTCAATAAAATTTATTTACAATATGTTTTTTATGAACTTATAAATATATAAAAATAATTTCATAACAATATAAAACTTTTAATTTCATTAACAAGACAATTAAAAAAACATGGAATCAACAATATAACTAGAGTAATTTAATTCAAATATAAAAGGCTTTTTCAAGAAATAATTATAAATAATTGTAATTAAAATGTTTGGGACATCATTATTCAGCAAAAATTTATTACTTTTAATGGGTTTTAAATAATCAACAGTGTTTTTCTAGAACATGTACCAACACTGCATCAGTGTTATGTAAATTTTTTTAAGTATATAATTACTCAAAATAAAAAATAAATTAAGTTCATTAATATATTTTATTTATAATAATTTTTAACATCCATATTACAACATATATAATTTCAATATTTTACAAAACATGTAGTCATAATAAGTGAGGAAGAGTGACATTTCATAATTAAACTTTTCCAAAAATAATATAAATGTTATAATTACAAAATGTAGAGAAAATGATACTAGTAGAAGTTATCATTATTATGGTTGAAATAAATTAAAAAGACATGGTTAATGAATGCTTATATATATATATATATATTCCTTATAATATAATTTCATTATTTTTTATTAAAATTCATCCATGGTCGTTGTAATAAAATATCACAATGGTTACTATTCATTGTATGTTCTAAAATACAACAAGTAACACCCATTATGTTTTCTCTAATGAGACCAATAAGTGATTAAATGGGTTCTATTTTAATAGAACTTATCCATAAGTTTCATTTCACATATATTTAATTGATGATTTAATAATTAATTAATATTCCATGATAATTCACATTGGTTTTTGGAAATCTTGTAGAGAAAATGTAAATAATTTCACTAATGAATAAAATATTAAATCATGATCATATGTCACCTAGATAAATAATATGAATAGTAACATTTATATAATTTCCCCAAAAGAGTATTTTATTATTCATAGGATAATGACCTATATGAAAAATACATTAATAAAATCATAATAATTATACTTTGAAAAATACAAAAAACATTAGTTTTTGGTATCATACAAAAATTAAAAATGTATTTGAAAATGTATATTCATTGAAAAAGCCTAGAAACTTATATATTTATCTTGATAATGAATAATTCATATGATGGAATGAGAATCTGATAATACATAAAACAATATAAAAAAGCTATTTATTTACCTAAGTTTACCAATAAAGAAACAAATATGAGAAACGGTGAAATTTTTTTTAAAAAAGAATGGTAAAAAATGTAAAATGTAGTTGAAAATTTTAAATTTAAATTATTTATAACTAAATAATAACATTTTTTAAAAATTAAAATCAAAATGGGTACTGTGGAAAAATATTTTTAAACATTTAATATAACATTTTGAAAAAAGTCCCTTTACCACAATGATAAAATTTGAATAATTAGAAAAGTTATGGAGAGATCATGATATACATTTCTGAAAAAAATTAATTTATTTAAAGTAATGATAATAAATAACATTATTAAATTATATAATCCATAAAAATGAAACAAGTGGTTAATATGGAATAAGTATCTATGAAAATAAATTTGGACTATAAACTCATTTAATAGTGCCTGACATTCCACATTATTTCTTAGTTTTATAATAAAAAATTATATTAACTATTTACATTCCTATGAACCAGAATTAGGCTTATTATGAAATTAAAATCTATTTTATTTCATTTATTACAATTTGGTATATATTTACTAAATCTTCAAATGTTATGTTTTATGTTTTGTAGATGATCTGTTGAAATCATGGAAAGAACATCGATAGAATGACCATTGACCATGAGATTCTAGATCATTATATAGAAAGTTTTAATGAGTATATAGTTATAGTTTTCATAAATTAATCATAATTTTCTAAAACTCTATTAAATTTGGAATGAAAAATTATTATATTCTCTTCATGGATTTCGTAGTCCCCATATACGCACAATTGATATTCTCATTTTTAATGGATTGAAGGGTAAGAATGTAATAAGAATAATATATTTACAATATAATAATTAATTCAAAAATATTATACATATTCATTAAATATATTATGGTAACCATCCTTTTGAATCAGTAATGAAAAAACACATTACTTTCTGTATGTTGTAATATAAACATACAAACAATCAATTCCTCTATTTCCAATTAGTTGAAAAATTTAATGATAATGTTTTGTAAAAATAATATAATAAAATTTAAATATATATATGATATTAAAGATAACATATCAAAAATGTTATAGAATATTTGAATGAGGTGGAATTATAAATACAAATAATAAAACTTGGTTATGCATTATACATCTTCATTGGAAAAATACATTTTTATAGATATGGGATCAATTTCATTGATAAGAGTACTAAAATACATTTCATATTTATGAGACCATATCCTACCCCAGACATTTGTACATCTATTGAGTTGGTCCTATATACCTAACCCATAGAGAGGTCAATATCTCCCTATTCAAGTAATTTTTACTTATCTACCCTACGTATACAGGCATGTTCAATCATTGACGATGGTAGCAACTCTCACAAATGAGAGATCTTATATTTTTTCCTTCAGGATGGGGTTCTTACATCCTAGGTAGACGAGCTTGTTTTCTGGAAACCATACTCACCACAACAGTTTTATCAAAAATTTGGTTTCTATATATGGTATCCCCCATTACATTGTCCAATTTTTGTATGGAATGAAATCCTGGTGTTATCCACCAATTTTAAAAGATGATTTTTTGTTAAGACACTAGTTTTGTAATTATATTTTTTTCATTCCAATGCTCCAACTTTCCACACCATGGATTATTTATGGTCTTGGATGAAGGTTTATCCCAATGGTTTACTCTGATAGTTGGTATGTCATGTAGATATGTATATTTCATTATGGACTCCACTATCTACGGAATCATTGGATTTGATAGTATATTTGGCCGAGGTGTCAAAAACATTACCTCGCTCAGATGAAAACAGTTCAAACAATTGACCATATTCTATTGGGGAAATCAATTCTCACATGTAGGATAAGGAAAACTCACCTATTGAATGAGGGGTCAAGGGGGAATCCTCTCATATTTCATTATTGATTCAACTAGTTGGTGATCCTTCATCCATACCTAATTCATTGGTGGTTGTGTCTCTGTCACTTTATTTGATGGTCTAGGAGCTTATCTAAGAATATATTAGTGAGACCCCTATAGAGACAATCAATCCTCATGTGGACCAGCTTCACCAACTATTACATGATCTGAGGGAAGACAGTTTTGATCGATAACCTCTACTCAATATTTTTCAGTTGACCACATTATCCTAGAGATACTTGGTTGCATGTGAGAGGAGATTTAATGATTTTGCGAATAATGCATCCCTCAACCAAAAATTAAAATATATGTCGAATAAACTAGAGAATATTATTTATCTATTATCAGGATTTCAATCTCATATAAACACATGTATAACCCATATATAGACGCATAAAGAGATAATTTCTTAGCAGAAGTATAATATTTGAACATCATGGACTTACATAGACACTTCTCAAGGAGATATGAAGAGACAAATACTCTAGTTGATTCTCTTAATAATCTAGTAGGGTTTGAGGTAGTGGTGAGGGAGAAGCCTCAATTCTCTATTGACACATCTCACAAAACGCTTTCGGATCTTTCTAGTGATGGTGATATTTTTTCCATAATTATGTTTTCTTACATTAAAACCCACAATTTTTCACAACATCCCATATTTTTTTTATTTTCATCGGAGAGAATCCAAAGGTGGGTATTCATCCCCCTTTTCCATCATATTAATTGTTGAGTTTGTTTTACAGTCCCATATTATTTTTTATTTGATTATTTAAAACTCTAATACATTAGGAATTGTTATGAGGGCCGATCTCTTACATTGAAATATTTTATCATGAAATTTTTATGTGTGTGTAAATCATTAGAGAATGAGATACGTCAAGAAAGGTGAATAGTTTTCATGTTCAGAGGGAGTACATAGGGCGCAGTAGTATTATAGAGAAAGCACCAAAACAATTATCACATGAATTAGTTTTGGTACTTCTAGATTAGACCACCAGTTTTTTTAGTTTATGGTATTTTAGCTCAGACCATCATTTTTATTGGATTATTATATTTTAACTTGGACCTTAAATTTCTTTATCTTAGGGTCCTTTAGCTAGAAAAAAATGATTATTTCGTTTATGGTCGTTTATCTTGGTCTATCAAATGCTTTAACTTAGGTTCTTTTCCTCAGACCTTCTACTGTATTAGTTTATGGCCTTTTAAATTGAAAATTTTTTTCATCAATTTAGAATCATTTATCTTGGACCATATATTGAATTTGTTTAAGGGATTTTAACTCAAACCATCTATTAATTTATTTTAGGGTCATTTATCTTGGATCTTCTATTTCTTTAATTTATAGTCTTTTCTCTCATACCTTCAGTTTATTTAGTTTTTAGTATTTTATCTTGTACATTCTATTACTTTAGATTATGGTCATTTAGCATGGACTATATGTTTATTTAGTTTATGGTCATTTACCTCAGACCATCATAGAATAGGGGACTGGATGGACAGCAATGACTCAATCACTTTGGGGTGATTAATTATACATTTATACTGACATGTCTTCCGAGGATAGGTGTTATTTTATTCAAAGGGGGGTACTTTTAGTTTGCTAGTTAAATTTCTTATGCTTCAATAACATGGAAACGAAAAATGAATATCCACTATTTTCTATGTTTTATGAATGATTATATGGGTTGAATATGGATGATGGATAAAAATAGGGCTGATAGGTCTGCCTAGATAGTTGGAATGTCAATGATGTAAGTCAAATCCATATGCTAGATATAGGTTATATGGATTGGCATAGACATGTCGGTAATGTAACATGGAAAAATGGGGGTGTCAGGTTCCACCATAGTTTCATTGAGGCTCACAGGGATTCAGGGGCCCTTTACATAGGGCCAAGATGTTTCTAGTCAATGGGTGTAATCATTTTAATCAATAGATTGTCCAATAGGGGAGACCCATTACAATTTAAAGGGGCTATGATGTATATATGAAGGATAAAACGTCATTATGATGATGTTGGGTGCCAAAGGATGGCTATCTAGGAAGTGTTCTATCACCCTAGGGAAACATAGATCATAATTGGATAACTCAATCCCTATGTATTGTGGTTTCAAATCATGAGGTATGGTCTCACAAAAGGTTAAATAATTTAGGGACACATTCCAGCTCCAAGGAAGGGTACAGAACATGGTGATGAAATGTCAAGGATATCAGATCTTATTGAATATTATGGAATGGATAATTAAAGTCACGTCGTGAGGTTATCGATTTGGAAGAATGGTGTGTGACATTCAGGCAAGGATTAGTTGATAAATACTGAAATATTGAGTCATTACATGATTATTCCAATTCTCATGAGGATGGGAATGTCCTTTTTCAGAGCAAGGAATTTGGTTGATGTCCATAGGCACATATGCAGGAGTCATGGGAAGTTATTTCTAGTCATAAAGAAGGACCTTGAACCTAGATATCATTTCAAAGGTCAATGGGGGGCTATGGTGATTAATGAAACCCCGATTCATGAAGTTTGGTCAGTGGTAAGTGTAAAATAAATGGAGGGTTTGAGTACCCTAAATGTTATGCCACCGGCTAACAAACACATCATCATGGTGAGGAGTGGTAATGAAGACTCACCCTAATTCATCCCTGGACCAGGGGGTCTAGAATGCATATATTTTATTTTATAAGGGATATAGATTAGACCATATGATATTTATTCTTTATTGACATGACCCCTAATTATTTCCTAAACTCTAAAGGTGAAGAGTTTAGCAGGAAGTTACTTGACTTTTTATTAGGATGCCAATTGTGGTTTCTTAACCTGAGAAGAATTTCCTATCATTCATACAAAGATTAATGTCTTTTATGTTGATCCATTTTGTGCTAGAGTTTATGTTCGTAGAGCTTTGACCAACATGAGTGTAGTTTATGGTCGTTCCACTGGGACCAAGTATAGGCATGTCATATAATAGGCTAATTAGGATAACCATTGTCATGTGGACACCAATATCCCTTTGAGGTTGCGATGGAGATGTCATAAATCATGGATCAATGTTCTTAGGTCATGAGTGATGATATAGGATAATCATTATGGGGATATCCTATAACAAATGGGGTTATGGTTTCAACCTTGGTGACTCCAGGATCACAGAAATCAAAATCATTTTACACTGGGACAAGATGCCTCTAGTTCGTGGGTCTGAGACCTTTTATCAATTTCATGGAAAAGTAAAGTGAACAATTTTCTTCTTCAAGGGAATTGAATGTTTTGTAACAACCGGATACATTGGATACATCGATTATGGATGATAGCTGAAGGTTCTTAAAGTGATGATGGAAGCAATTCGCTCTCTTACAGTCCAAGGTAAGGCTCTTGTGGTCCATTGATCAGGAGGTGTGGTGGATGATGACCTATGATGTTTATCATCATATAATGGGTATGTGATTACATGTAGTATAATTTCATATGGTAAGGATGAATTTCCATTATGATTTATATCTTTCATGGAAGACTCATCCGTGTAGTTTAATGTCATGTGATAAACATATGAGATCCAATGTCAAAGGTGGTATTGTTGTGGTGGGGCACCAGGATGAGGAACCTGGAATCACTGCATGTCCCATATGAATAGGAATGAAGCAACATGGAATTCTTGGAAGATTCCACATTTTTTAACATCATGTTGTTATGATGAAGGTGACATGTCATGAATGATTAGGGGTATTCGTCTCTGTACGGTTTAACTGAATTCAACAAGGGAATGAGAACTGAAGTGAAAGCTGGTAATTTTATAGCTGGGCCCAAGGATGTGATCATGTGAATCACAGTATATATCCTGGGAGAGATAATCAATCCACATATATTAATTAAAAGACAATGTAGTATAACATCACAAGGAAGGGACTAATTTCCATAAAGTTTAACATCATCGAGTAAGGACGATGTTACAAATTTTAAGGATATTTTCTATAGAAAAATGTGTTAAATTTGGGGTCATGTGATTCTGACTGTAATATAGAGTCCCTAATGGTGATGTACAGTGTGATGCCATGAAGTGACCTAACGCGAATGAAGACCGATGTCATCTCAACCACACCACAAAACATTCTAGGAGAATGCAAGACAATGGGCCCAAAGTAGGTAATACAAATGCATGGTCCTGAAGGTAAAATATCAAGGTGTCACTACATATCTCATGAGGATGATAATGAAGCCATATTTAGTCCTGAGAGATCCATGTAGTTTAACTTCATGCAGATAGGATGTATTCCCAAGGAGTTTAAATATGTGTGGTAAAGATAGTGGATTGCCCATCACAAAAAGAAGAAAATCATATGGATGGGCCTAGATGTACGGGTTATGGCATCACTACATATCCACGGATGATACGAATCAGGCCATACACAGTTCTTATAATTCAGGGCAGTTTAACATCATGTGGTAAGGATGAAGATATTCTATGTATTTTAACATCATGAGGTGAGTATGAAGGATAACCCATTGTGAAATGATGGAATAGATAAGATCCATGATACCTCAAGCTTGATCCCCAATGAGGTCTCCAACATACCCCAGCTAGTTGGGAATCAATGTGCACATATTTCATGGAAAAAGAGGTTCTCTATGTAATTCTACAATTTTTTAGATGTGGGAATTATCCCCTATGGGTAGTTGCATTTTGACCTATGATTCAATTTCATGGTAAAACAATGTATCTAATGGAAGTGAGAATCATGCAACATGTAATTCAAAGAATTACATGATGTTTAACATCATGGGGTTCAAATGAAGTTGTCAGGTAAGGCTCCTACAAGGTTGTTCATATCATAAGAACGAAAAAACAAGAAGAATGAAGACCCATGAGATTTACACCATGACATACATCCCTGAATGGGGGTTAATCTAAGAGTCCTACAAGAAGGAAGTTTTTGCGGTACTTGGGGATGGACATGATGATAAAATTCAAGAGTGTTCCAACATATTACATAAAGGGTAGAATCTATCCTCCCATAGTTCTCGAGGTACCGTGTAGTCTACTGTATTGTATAAAGGACCACATTGTTTAACGTCATTTATTAAGGATGTGTGTCACCAAAAATGAGTGATTATGTTTGTTACAGGTCCATGTAGTTTTTTTTCATGCTGTAAGGACATATTCCATGCAGTTTATTGTCTTATGATAATGACAGTAGATCAACTATCATGGGAGGGTACAATCCAATGGCTAGTCCCAGAAGTAGTGGTCCCGACATTACTATGTATCATGTGATGACAACAACCAACCAATTCATAGCTCCTAGAGAACCATTCTTTTTTACATCCTATGGAAATGAAGGGAGAGGGAGCACCTTTAAATGGGTATGTATGACACAACCTACTATATCCTAGAGTGAATGAGGGCCGTGTAGGCCCATACTATTCCATATGTTCTCTGAGAAGCCGATGGTAGTACCTAGAGGAAAAGAGTCTCGTTATCCATATGTATCCCCAAAGTATGGGAATTAATCCATAAATAGTTCTAAAGGTACTGGTGTGGTAGGATACTGACATCAATGATGATTTCCCTCTCAAGTGTGGTCCATAAGGGAGTATGATTTTATGTCAGTAAGGGAACATTGACCATACAACATAACATCATGCGGTGGAGAATCATTACAATCCATTTACCTCCATACACATAGGATGATAATGAACATGTCCTTAGCCTTCAGTCTATGTTTTTACAGGGAATCACATAATGTAATTCTTAATCTCGCATGAGCTGCGCTCCATGCAAGAAACAAAGAAAAAAAGGATCGCATCAACTATTATAAGGCATAGAGGATAGGATAAGATTATAATATATTTTTTGGTTGTTGGGCCAAGATATTGGATCATGTCATCCCTACATATGTCATTGAAAATTACAATCAAGCTGCACTTAGTTATAGAGAGACCGTGTAGTTTAACATCATGCAAAGGGGATGTGCCATCACAATTTATTGCCATGCTCCTGACATTCCATACAGTATAATTTCAAGAGGAAAGGAATCTTATGGGAAATTCGCCAATGTTTATTCCCTATTTTGAGTGATTATGATAAGTATTTCATGAGAAATATCACATTGTTGGGTGGTGTAGCATGATCTCCACCCATGGTGTCTAGATAATAGACTCAATAATGATAGAAATTTTCTATGAAGTAACATCCCACACATAAGGGTTCCAAATTCACAGGATTATTTCCGCATATCATATTGTTTATTAAAGCTAGCACATGTTCTCCCTAGAAGAGTGAATAGAAGTGATCATCTTATTGAAGGCTCATGTTATTCAGTTCTAGAGGATGTCAAGGTCGTGTTTTGTGCCCAAACTCTTCTTATCTAACCTCTCTTACTCATCAAACATTTGACTTGCATTTTAATCATCATAGAGTTTCCTGAAAATGGATATTCATATTGAGGGATGATGGATCGATATGGATAGAACTTCCTTGGTCATGTACACTAATGAGTACGATGTCTCTTGTGTATTAGTAAAAATGGTGGTAAGGTATGACCACAAATCATGGAAGAGTATTTCTGGAAAATTCTTCTTATCCTTGTCCACCATCTTCTATAGTATGTTCGGAAGTGTCTTATTAAAGGCCTCTATCTATCCATTTTCCACACATGATATTTATATGAGTGATTGGATTCAATTTTATACTTAATGTATAGATTCATCCACACCTTAGAATAAAAGTTGGTGTTGAATTATATTAGTATCATGTGAGGGAAACCATACCTGGTTATCATATGGGATGTTATGAAGTGGATTATATTCATTGTTCCAAAATCCATGAGGGGTATCACCATATCACATTTAGAGAATATGTTTGATGTAGTACGAATGTACTTGTACTACAATATGGTGGATGGGGGATTTTCCCCCCAACAACTGTCCTGCAAACGGTGAATGGAGAGGAATATTTGGTTGTATGCTATAATTCATGTGGTTGATAGATGATGTTTTCAATAATATTGTAAGCATGCAATTTCTAGTTAATTTCACACAATCTTGTATCATGGTCTTCCATTAATACCCCATCATTTTGGTCTAGTATGATAGTTGAGTTACAAATTTTTGGCAATTGCAGAAGCATGTGTGGGCCGCTTCCATAATAGTGAGGATTTCAGTTTATACTATGCACCTGAGGGGATTTCTATCGAAACCACACTTGTATAGTATTTTCAAATCATTTGTTACATCCTACACAGTAATGTTTACTACCTGGCACCAAATCATTTCATTCACAACATGATCATTCAAGAGAGTTCCATCAAAATTATATATAATTATGGGCCCCATCCACCAAGAAAAGGTTGTAGGTTTATCACGCTCATGGGTAGTTCTAAACTAAATGATCTCTTTAATATCACATACGACAATAAATGATATAATTATTCAATATGCTATGTAGAAGGTTTCTTACTCAAGATTTGGGTCTTCCGAGATTCCGACCGCATTATCCAGTACAACGGATTGAGCTTTCTATGTTTAGGGGATATAATGCATTGTGGGATCAAAGTGGAATTCCTCCATCAATCCCCTAACCTATATATATAGGGTGGATATGTATTCCTTCTTGATTTAATATTCACCATTGATCTACTTAATCAATAGTTTGGAATCCACTTTAATGTTTAGGTAGGAAATCTATTGATGTAAAGATAGTTGCATCCCATGTGCGAGGTATTGGAATTTTGCTTCATTGTTCATTAAGACTTCAGATCATGAGAAGATGTAGGGTAGAACTAATCTGTCAAGAGAGAGAAAAATAACCCCCATTCCAACCCAAATGGGATTCAATTTTTCAATTATTATGCAAGTATGACTCTGGGTGGTGCAATCAAACTTCATATCCTATGTATGGGTTGTGTTGTTGGAATAATAGTCCTCTTCTTTTGGGAGTTCAGTGTCATATAGTGTATTATCTAGAGTGGTATGTGCATCATGGAATTCATCCTTAGTTTTCCATTTTTCTGACTTATGGGATATGCATTGGATGTCATACTACTATAGAATGACCACCCATCGAGCCAAGAACTGTGTCAACATATGATCGCCAAAGATATCCTTGGGTGGGTCGTTAAGAGCTACCACATATACCTAGTGGTTATTTAGGTAATTCCGTAGGGTTTTCACTATGATGACCAACATACGGAAGTCTTTTTACATCATATTATATATTATCGACACCCACCATATTCTAGTTGAGGTAGTAAAGACTATTATTGCTCCCAAAATCATTCATCTAATCTTGGTAGGGCACCTAGTGAGTGTACCATGGTGGCCACATACAGGACTAGTTTCCTCCATTCCCTCGGAGGCATATAAAATGGTCTGTGTAGCAGATACATCTTGTCTTTTTTGAAAGCTTTTTGATAATCATCATGACATTGGTAGCAAACTGATTCTTCATTATCCTCATGAAGGGGATGTCTTTTTCTTCTAGGATGGATATGAATCACCAAATATAGTTGAGGTACCCTTGTATCCACTTAGTTATTTCATAATCTTGGGGAATACATTTCTTGGATAACGTTTTCCTTCTCTAGGTCTTACTCGATACAATAGTGGCGTACAATAAAACTAATGAATATTTTTGATGTTACCCCAACACTATAAATTAGATGATTCATCTTTAGACTATATTTTCATAACTTGTGGTTGATTTCTTGAAGATTCATCAAGTGATCACATCACTATCCAGATTTTATGAATAGGTAATCGACATAACACTAAGATTTATATTCCAATGGTGGATTTCAATTATGATTCATGGCACACTAATATGCAACATAATAATTATTTAATATGAAGGGCAAGAACTGGTATCAGAAGATCCGTTGGGGAACCCTAATGGCAGTGGATTATTTATCCTCAAGGGCCATTTTGATCTGATTGTACCCTAATTACCCATCTTTGAATGAATAGTATTGGAAGACTAGTGGCATTGATCAAGAGTTCTATGATCATTAATGGGAAATAATTCATCTATAAATACCTATTAATGTCTCTAAAATCATTGAAATTCATAATCATCACATTAATTTTCATTATGGGGATGATGTTGGAAATCCAGTTCAATTATTTCACTTCAATGAAATGATGGTTTTGATAAACCTGTCGAATTATACCTCCATGATTTTTTCCTAAGAGGGGTACATTCTCATGTCTTCCTGCATGATGCCCCGATGATCTTTATGTAGTCTGAGATGTTTCATAGCCACATCTATATTTAATTCAGTATTTTCAATATAGTTCCAGGAAAACACATTTCAGTGTTTCTTTATGATTAAAATATAGATCTCCTTCGCTTTGGTATTCATGGTAGTTCTAATCACGAAATGCATTTGGTATTATTCTATCCCTAGGTTTACCCTCTTTAGGTCAACTATGGGGTTGTATACACCATCCATGGTTTCTTGAAGGGCCTTTATAATATCATCAACTTCTTCTATTTCTATGTAATATCTTGTCAGGTGAATTACACAAGAGATATAATAGAGATGGTTTTCATAGAGGATAGGAGGGGAAGGGATGTATAGGACTGGGTTTGAAAATTTGTTCATGGTTATATGGAGAACATAATATTCATTGAGCCTGATATGAGTATTTATAGGGGTGGTCCATAAACCAATTGGGGAATTTATCTTGTATATCATCATGACCCATTAGCGGGTTTCCCCCCTTCTTGATGAAGTTGTTTTGATCATATATATCTATAAAATACTCAAATGAGTAATTTACATTGTAAAGATTGATGAGCATTCATTGATGGGAAAATTCAATCATTGATAGAATGTTGATAGAGTATGTGAGTGGATATAGAGCTTTGACCCTCCTATAAAGACATTATATGTAATGTCTTTCTAGATAACCATGAACTGGTCATCAGATGTGAGCTCCCTAAATTGGTTCTCTATCTTAATCTTCATGAGGAACCTTCTCTGATTCTTATCATATCCTAAGATATTCATCATTTTAGGGGATAATTCTCCTTCACAAAACCATAAACATCAAAGGGTATGGGCTAGGATGATATTGATCCAAATATATTATCATCCAAAACCCTTATGATGTTGATTTTAATTAGTTTAACTGATGGGTATGTGGGTATAATGTTTCAATGGATTTCCTCCTCCTAATCTAGATTGGTGAATGATATAACCAAATGGAATCCTCCAATTCATTTTTTTATTTTCTTAAAGAACCACATTATGGTGAAGTGAAAACCATACTGAACATTCACTGCAACATATATACCCTCAAAAAAGCAGTAAACCTTACATATTTCAAAATTAAAAAAATCATTGACTACTAAGACATGGCGCCTCACACTATAATAGGATACTCCAACCAAGAATCCCACCCACAACATCAATAAAGTCATTGACATACACATGGAAACAAATATTCAAAAATCGAAATTCATGGGATTTTATCACTACCAATATCGTACCACGAGCCACCCGCATCACATCTTCATAGCAGTCATGTCACATCCAACTTTTTCCTAAATACAAAGTCTCCACTCGATAAACCTCATCTTCAATAACTTCTATCTAAAATTATGTAGGGATTTAGAGGGCTTCAATAAGATCCTCCCTTATTTCCCTTAAAATGTGAAACCTATCAAGGCTTGAGAGATTTGATAAGATAATATCTAGCTATTTTTGAACATCATACTTTTGATCAAAAGGTCACCACTTCCCGACATGGGGATTTTTTTGGGGGTCAGACTCAGAAGATGAGGTAGCTGATGTCAATGGACCCGAGGCTTGTGTGGAGGTTGAGTGAGAATCCACACCTAGTGGAATATGTTGTATGGGCCTTACCCATTTCATTGTTTGATCAGGTTGAACCCCCATTAATCCTCCATGCATTAGAATATTGTGCGAGTGACTGGGGACTACGAGGAAACTACATGCTTCCTATGAACCTACAAGAGTTCATTCCCATGGGTCTCGGCAACATACGTGTCTTCTGTGGGGATATGTCTAGGATACCGACTCTGGTAATTTCTACGTCGTCCCCTATATCATTAGCATTAGCACAAGTTTCCTCATGTTCCACAATTATATAGGGGGCAACATATTTTTGGGCATAATATTCCTCAGAGAAGTTGTTATTCATGATTATCAGGTTGACGGAACTGATTGTGTGCTCCCCTCCTGAAAAAAATTCCATTTGGAGGAGCGGATACAATTCCACATATATTATAGGGAAGAAATCTACAAGAGATACAATCTTTTTTTGAGTATAATATGACACTTCCTATTTTGTTTCTTCTTACATATGGCGGTCACACCCACACTTGGGATGTAAATAAGGCTCATCCATATTGGGTATTGGAGCTGTTGTGAGTTTTCGTAATTGAGTCCTTAAAGTGTCATGATCTAATTTATGTTTTTTACAAGTCATCCATTTTCTAAACGTCAATGATTTTTTGGTAGAAACATTCTACCATCCCTACTCTTTCTCTAATTAGTAAATTTCTATACATTCCACTTGTTCTAGAGGACCATCTAATGTCACATGTCCTGAGTTGACAATGTCATAAAGGACATCCTTAAATATGAAATATTTTTGGATACTATGACCCAACCTTCTGTGTAAAGGGATGTAATTGAGAAAATTGGTGAGGTTGGCTTCATCAGACTTCCTAGGCTGTGGAAGCATGATTAGGTTGTCTTCCATAGATTCGAAGAAGTAGCTCAATATTTTTTTTAATGGATTAAACCTATTTAATTCTTTCCAGAAACACACAATCATCCTTGTTTTCATGTTCTTAAAGTTAAGGATAATATTGTGGATTTATTCAATCATGAAAGGTGTTGGGTTGTTCAGAGATTTCCTGGGTTCTTGGACTGTAATGGGATTGAGGGTTATAACTACATCTTCCTTTATTCCTGTATTTTAACCTTGTGATGTGGGAATGGGTCAGGGACTTAGACCAGGTTGATTGAATATCCTCAAAACGATGATGTGATATTGAGACAAACTATCCAAATCCTCTTCGATATTTCATGTTAAATAGTGGTGTATATAGCTTATGCCTGATATTTTCAGCACCAAGTTCCAATACTTTGTTGTATGAGAGAGGGATGTTGATCAAATAAGGGAGACTCCTCCACCTTTCTATGATGTCAAGAATTCTTTCATTCTCGCACTGCTCATAGATCGTAAGTTTGGAAATCATTGTAATCCTTAGTGTTGAACTGAATTAGTAAGGGACCTGAAAATTAAGGTCTTCGAATCCCGTGATAGATCCTATGGGTAGAATACCACTTCCATAGAATACTAGCCCTATCAATGTATGTATGAAACACCTCATCTCGGTCACCTCCTACTAATCTCGAGGGACCATCATTGGCCAACAATGAGAGAAAAATTGTGTGAGATGCTACTCTAGATTACATACACCATTAAATATGGAAATGATATGATTGTTGAAGTAGGGTGGAGGTGGGGTATTGTTCACCAATTCAGGATATGGATACTTTTCAGGATAGACTAGGAAGCATATCTCTTTCATGACATCCATCTGTGTCTTCAGGGATTCAATGGCATTGATAAAATATGGATAAACTATTGTTTGATCCACCAATAAAATATAGATAGTGGGTGGGGCCTATAAGGTGCTCCCACATTCATATATCATTTATTCACTATTTTTCATATGATTGAGGAGTTACACTGGCTAGGGAGAAGTTATCTCAATAGTGCATGGAAGTCCATATCATTCCTCACATCCTAATTTATATGGATTGTTTTTCATGACCTGGATCCAATCTTATATTCATACATAGACCTGGTTAGTGGATCAACCATAGAAAACAGAATATTACCCTATAGCTAAAGAGGTGGCAACTAATTATTTCATGGTTCCAAATTCTAGATCCATCTATGATTTTAGGATTGTGTAACCTAAATTATTTTATCCAAATCACCCACCTCATGGGGTATGTTTTCCCTATTGGGACCCTCTTCATTATGATCTTGAACAATTTCCACCAAGTTAGTAGCGATGACGTTCCCCGATGCATATCGAGCAATGGTGGTTGTTCCATTTCTTTCAATGTGGAAAGCTGGGTTTTCAGGGGATTTATTTGCATCGTTATTTGAACCTGTGTCTTTTTTGGACGTTTTTGATTGCTACATAGGTGGGGCATGATCTCTTTAACTATACACTCCTCCCCTCTTGATTTATTAATGGTGAACTTGAGGGAATTTCCAGTTGGGTTTGCTGAATGGGCTCGAAAAAAATAGATTTGTCTTGTGGTTGGAGGAACTAGTGAGATGCCGACGATTGATCTCTTCCTCCCATTATATTGGGTATTGATTCCCTGTGTGGTTCCAGTGATGATAAAAATGACTTTATCCCATGGGATGAGGTTCATATAGGGTTTTAATAAGACATGATGATATTGTTGCCCCCATCACATTTGGGTTGAGGTGATATTGAATTGTCACTAATGACTCTAATCCAATTATATGGGATAATTAATTTGGTTATGTCGATTGAGATATAAATTCCCCCCACCCTATAGGATGAGGATTTTCACGGACAACAGCAAGAATGCCCTAAATTTTCTCAAGAACTAATGTCTTAAGGGTTGGAGGTAGTGGAAAATGATCTCCACGTCTAGAGACATATTCCATTTTTTGATGTCCTCTATCGAAGATATTACTACGGTCTATGTGATGTGGGAATTTTGTGATTTCAAGAAAGATCCGTGCATTGCAAGCCTATAATGTGGATCATTCATTAAGGATAATTTTATAGGTGATAGAAACATTGATCTCCATATACGAATCATCATTCTATTATAGTAGGGGACACAATGTGAAATATAGTTGGTTCTCCACTCTCTCTCAGTCTGTGATGTCTAGATATTTTTGGTACAAGGGTATTCTATTAGAGCGAACAACAAGCATAATCATTTCCTGGTGCCCTAACCTCAACAGAGGCTATAACATTGCAGGATATCATATCATTGGGGATATATTGATCTAGCAGATTAGTGAATTATAAAAATCCAATCTATTTAAATCCTTGAATTCAGAGTCATGGCGTGAATTAAGTGATAATTAGCCAATGTGTCATGATGTATTCACGCCAATCATGTCGAAAAAATTGGACTATGATTTTCTAGTTTTGGATCTCGGATCATGTAGATAGTAGCTACACCAATCTACAAATAGTGAATACAAATGGTCTAAAGGTGAAACTTATATCCAAGAGTAGGGAGATGTTGATCCTTCTGTAACTGATAAATAGACCACATATGATGGCATAGATAAAGAATTAACTCCATTTCTAGCTCATCCGGGAGCTCATAGTTGTATGTAGTTTGGGGAAACAACAAGATGTGGAGGTTGTATCCAGCTCAATCTCTCCATATGTCAATATTTTCAGCTTCTTACATAGGATTACACACCTCAATCCACTTAGACCATATATGATGACATTGATGGTCACCTTCTGATGGGATTAGAGTGTTGTTTAATGATGACGATGAACTATTCATAGTTGACCCTAGTATTTCGAGCACCTCTCAAGAAAAAGGTGTAAGTGTTCGCCTCACCTATCTAAATGGATTTCTCCCTACAATGGTTCTACTACCTTTACAGAGTGATAAATCACATTATGGAGGATGAACATGGTGGATTTCATGAGTGGCATCCTAGAAATCTATCATCACATTTCCATGGCTAGGACTATTATGGTAATGAACATCTATAGCTTCCACTTCAATAAAATAGTTGACATACAATTTGGTGTAGATATGGAGTCATGAAAAACCTCAAGGACATTGACACTAAGAACATTATACATATTTGTCATGTCCTTCATCATGATCAAAGTATGTCGACCTACGATTCGTGGTTGTGCATGGATACGGGCCTACCATACGGTGGTGGTCAGAATTTGTATATAACCACTTGGTGCTACGGAGATATTAGCCCACTACTAAGGTGCTTTAGAATATGTCGATAAGATACCTCATTGTCAATATGGATATGATCATTTCATGAGGCATCATCCACTCCCATATGGTCAGCCTCAGCCAAGACATGGGTATGGGGCCGATCTTATGCCTTTGGGATATGCTTCCGGTCATTATTTGAAGGATTATGAGCCGGCCCTGAGGCATGTATCAATCTACAATGTTTGGACCTAGTTTGATCAAGAGTATACACCTAGTCCAAATATTAATTCTCGACTATAATATTATTACATACCTATGAAATGGGAGAATTAAAATGAGGATCCTCCAGTATAGCCTCAAAAATATGCTCGCATAGTCGTTAGGTGGGAAAATGAGGAATCTGCAACTTTCCCATATGATATACTAGAGTATTCTGAGTAATTTCATTGATAGGAATATGATAATATCCCAAGGCTTGTGTCAATCTCACTGGGATAGCCTCGACCATAATGGGGTTATGGGCCCAATATTTGGCATCCAAATTATCCTATAGGATTTAATTTGTAGTAATGTTCCCCTTTAATAAGGCATGTATTGCTCTCACCTGGTTGGTCATGGGTAGAACATGATTATGAGAAATGTTTGATGCTATTCCCTTCATCTAGATATGATTATAATACTCCTAGGAGGGAGTAAGAATGTGTGCTTACTTTGGCACAACCACTTGGTCATGATTATTATAGTGTTAGGTCGTCCTGGATATAGATATAAGAGTATTCACATGTCCCTCGATTTGTAATAGTTAAGGATTATGTCATCATAGTTATTTAGTTGTGGCAAAAAGGTATTGGCATATAAGTAATGTGTCTGCAGGGATATAGAGCTACATGTTTTCTATCTCCATGACCTATTGACAGATATATTATATTGAAGTGGGGGTGTGCGCCCACTTCAGTCATCCATGTGCCATCTGGATATGAAAATGATCTTCATGAATGGGGATATGAGTATGTTCCTCGTCAATATTTATTTTGGGATTATCCTCAGAGACATGCTCTTTGTGAGCCATGATTTGAGCCTACCAGTTTTCCTCTACCCGAGTATAACAGTAAGCATTGCCAATATGAGTGGGATTGTTATCCCTTTCTTGGGTATCTGGAATCTTAATTCTCTATTGATTCATCCATGGAAGAGCCAAAGTGTGGGTGTCTGAGGTGGATGACTTTCAAGAGGTATCATCAACAGATGATTGATAAGCACATGTATGCTGATGCTAGAAATGGTGATTTTCCGGCTCCTTAAATTGTGGTTTCTGAACCATGGGGAAGCCAGATCTGGCCCCCTAATACACTCTTATTAGGTACAAATGGTGGCAGTTGGCAGGCTCAAGGGATAGGGTTTTGAAGTGACTGGTTCTAGAGATAGGGACCACTTGTTTAGATAAATCCTTCATCGAATGATGTGGAATCACTGGCTATCATGCTTACTAAATCTCCCATGAAGCTTCCATTATTGTGATTATACTATATCGTTGATACCCTTGAATCATTTTTTTTTGAAATCTGGTGTTGTGCTCGTTGGGTAGGGGAGACAGTTTTGCGACCCATGGAGTTCATGGAAGCGGATGAAGTACCAGAAGGAGTGATATAAGATGAACACCTTCTCTTAGATTATGGGTTTGAAATCATGCAGACATCAAGGAAGAAGGACACCAATCAGTGCTATATCCGAGAAATAATATTTCTCAATTAGGTATGCATGTTCAAAATATTTTTCCTATATTTTATTTCCTGACATTTTTTATGTGTTCTTTTCAGTATCAAGATGGAATGACAATAATCCTCGTTTATAATAGTCTTATTACGTTTTTTGTAAATGGTTGACAAAGAAAAGTTTCCCATAAAGATCATATTGAGTTTATCAGTTTTTTTTGCATAAAATAGTAAAGAAACATTTCTTGATGTATTATAACACAATTGTTTTTTATTAGTGGGATTTACATTGAAATCATCAATTATGTTTGCATATAAGGACTAATGGGATGGTCTAATGGTGTATTGACCAATAATTTTGTTTTTTATTATATTCACCTTGAGTTCACTATATTTGTTTCATCTGGATTTTGTGTCATGTAATGAATTTCACTCATTGTGTTACCATTTTCAGTTTTCCCTGAAACTCCCAATAGTTCTCCCATCCATAGGAGGATACACACCTGCATTCTAAAGTACTGTAATCGTATGGGTTTTCAGGCTCAGTGCCTCTTGGGGACTCTCATTATTAGAAACTATTGGAGGTCGATCACATCACACCCTTTAGGGGTGAATTATTTAATATATAGAGACTCTTTTATATATTTAAGACATGTTTTAGAATCTCTTCCAAATCCTGATTCATGACCAATTTCACAAATACAAAGTATATGGGTCAACTATGTTTTATGTAGGATAGACAAGGTACTATTTTTTGAATCAATCAATATATACCTATGGTTCTTCATCATTTTTGAATAATGAGATTTTTCTTATACGATGAATCCATATGACCATGTTCTCTGCATCACACTACCTTTTTGGACATGGTTGCTAAAATGATGATGGGATTCATCCGTTGTGAGGCATCCCCTATATCCTAGTAATTATAGGAATGAAATCCCACATAGTTAGTTTGATCAGTGAAATTTAATTTCATATGGTCATGTGAAATATTGGGTTTTTGAAACACCAAATATTTGAGCCTGAGTTTGGAAGAGAAGTCTTAAGTATCCAGGTTGTGGTAGGAATTTTAGTCTACGCAGACTGTTCGATGATGGGTCATACACTCTAATTATTCCTTAGTGAATGGGATCCTGAATCCAAAGGATTTGTTCATTTCATTTCCAAAATCCCACATCTGCAATGATCATTGTGAGAAAAATGGAAGGTTCCTGATTAGAATTATGCTTTATAGATATGGGGTCAAATTATTTGGGTAGTCCATGGAGAATATGATATAGTACATAGGCCATTAAGGAGGTGTCCTACATATCCGTATTATGGTGGGAATCAGAGTCCTTGTAGTTCTCTTGGAGATTTTTGGTATTTCACACTGAGGTAACCCTAGTGAATAAATCTTCTTCTTTGGATGATTTTTTATTAGTTTGTTTGAATAACTTAAAGATATTACTTGATCAAGCTCAAAATATGTAGAGGGTGTCATGAGATTTGTTGTAGTGTTTCTGAGGGGTGTCACATGTCTTGGTGCACACATCAGATGGACATCATGGGACGAGGACAAAATGTCTACATGGTACATAATGAGATCTAGATTTTCATGTCCATATATGTCACAATGACTCGACCGTCATGAGTGTATTCTTTTATATGAGTCAGAAGATGCATCTTAAGGACATATCAAGTATGGGGTGATTTATCCAAGGGGTTTCCAGGATCCACATGTTGTCCATGTTGGGTTCGTATGACTTCTACTGACATGTTTGAGGCATTCTACATATCCCAAATGAAATGTTGATGGGATGTCATGAGGTCCGGGTGGTGAAACATGGTATTGTCGCGTATTCTTGATTTGACACATGAAAGGCATGCAGTGGTTATAAATCATGTCTTTCACATGGTTTTTGCACATTGAATTCTGGTTCTTTACCCATGTGTTTCAAGTGCCTTGGTTTTGTACAATGTCCGCTTGTTTGGGTCTCGAGTGATCTAGAGGACATGAGATGTGGTTTTCACAGGTATTGCTAGAAGTAATACACATGATCTATAATACATCAGGTGGTGGTATTTATTCTTAGCGCAAGACTGTTATACCACTCCACCATTGTATTAATCTGTGGAAAGTAGATCGGTCGCGTGATTAGATGTCTGCAAAATCCCAGATTTTGAGCGCCAATGTGCATAGTTGCTACATGGGTCCAAACTTCTAGCACTCGATCATCCAACCAATTAACTGGACAACCAAACCATTCATTCATGTTGGATTATTGAATTTATAGGCATATCCATCTGCATACTCACTGGTTTGTGTGTGGAATCTAGTGTGATTCCAGTGAGGAGCTAACGTGGGGTCTGGCGTTACACTGTTTAGTGACTCTCTACGGTGGACCACATCAAAGGTACTAGTAGATTTTTTGTGGCCAAAAATCTTGAAATGTTTTATTAGATTACTTATAACTATTGAGGACATTATCTTAGAATGACTTCCATGTTGTCATGTATACATGTCAATGTGTCTACAATAAATCAAAATGTCTTCTGGAAAGCCTATGTGAGTCCATGGATGGATTGTTTCTAGGTCTCGTGGGGCCACACCATGGGTGTTTTGTCACATCGCATGCCCTTAAGTGAAAATGAACCATTTTTTCCATATCCATTCCGATCTCCATCATTTTATGTGATGAATTTTGGGAGTCATGAAATACTGTTGTTATGGTATTGAGATTATTTCATCTATTTTTCGAGATGCATCGCCTGACAATTATGGGTCATATGCAATTAGGGAATTCTGTGGATAAGTCCTCAATCTAATGATCATTTGTGAGGAGATATGGGCATGTCACCGAGGGGTAATGGTGCTACACCCGTCGTCAGGGGCATGCCTCATGTCTTTCAGTTGTCATGGACCCCACTCACCTCCACTTTTTATATCTCCTTTTTTATTTCATAATGTTAGTGGGTCATGTAGGATTTCATGGTCAGTGTATAGGTTTTATGCATTATTTATTGGTGATGTTTTTGTTGACCAATATGGGGCATATGAAAATTTTGCAAGCATGTTGGGGACATGTCTATCTGTCTTCCTTTAGAGCTCCATGGAGATGCATGGATGCACATGTGGGATTCCAATCAGTGTGGTTGATAATCCAATGGGACTTCACGAGCCAACGTAGTATTGACTCTAATGTATCAATGTGTCTCACTAATCACTTGAGGAGTATATCTTATCTCATTTATTGACTGTGATCCCCTCTCACCTCCTCATATTTATATCCTTCATTCTTTGTGATGATGGCTTAGTGGTCTCACAAGAAGGATTTGATAACATCTTGAGATTTTATTCTTCCACATGATGATTTGATACTGGAAATCTGTGAACACCATGGGTCACTTCTTTTAAATTCTACATCGATATATTTTTGATGGATTCCTAAGGTTTTTTCATGTAATTTATAATGACAAATTTCGTGGCCTGGGGGTTCTCATCTTGTTATCATTGTTCTGCCACTATTGAACAAGGGTGTTCATTTAGTAGGGCTTCATGGAAATTTACATGGGTTTGATGCCTTGAGTGGAGACATAAAATGAACTTTAATAGGTAACATAATCATGATTTTTTAACATTCCAAATCATCCTTTCTTTTGTGGGAAAAATAATATCATCATTCAGATGTTTCTGGGTGGGTTGGTGGTTTTACTGAACCATATTTGGCGGGTGTTGTTAGTGATCATCCATTAACATTAATTATTTTTTGTTTTAATCATATTAATAATTTATTTGTAAACCATATTAATATTTTTATATCATATATGATCTTAATATAATATCTTATTATGTGATTCATAGTAAACTTTCTTTATTTTTCACTATTTCTAGAGTTAATTTCCTATTTCGACGAGAATATTTTGACTCGATACCTATTGTATCAATTATATAGATCTTGATGAAATCATATAAAAATTTTAAAATAGTATTTCATTATCATATATATTATTTATTTATTTATTTATAACAGTCCATAATATTTGGAAATATGTAATGGAATGCACAGTTCCTGGATACTGTAGGCTATATATACGCATGAACGCTACACTCATTTCATTGTAATATTAAAAGAATGAAAAGTAAATTATATATATACTATAATTAAATTATCATATATATGAAATATATGTAATAAAGTTTTATTAAAACCATACTTGATACATTCCATGAATTTTCTAAATGAATCACATTACTTTGGGAATGCAGTAGTCCACACATCGTCAAACAATGTTTTCATAATTACACAGAATGGAAAGAATAAGGGTATGTGTTATAAATGATTATAGATTCATTAGGACATTATATATGTCATATACATCATATATACATATTATTTATATAATAATACCCAACCATGTGTGGTTTTGAATGAAAAGTGATCTACATCGTTTTATGATACGACAGTTCTCCGTACATATAAATAAAATATTTATTTCCAAATATATGGAAGTGTTTTTTAGATTAGCTATAACCCTTAGAATAAAAAATCATAGTATATTTATTATATGTATTCTATTATATAATCATGTAAAAAAGAAGGGTTTAAGAGGTGGATTATAAAAATAAAACAATGGAGCTTGAGGAAAGATATTAAATCTTCTTTGGATAACTAATTTTGGTTCTCACCAAAAGGATTCAGTAGATTGATATATACCAAATGGGGGATTTTAGGATGAGGGTATGAATGTTTAGGAGATATTTTTTCATATCTTTGATGATAAAATGTGGATTCATAGGTGTGTGTAAGTTCGAGGGTTGAGTGCTTTTTATAATGGATGAGGAGTGGCATTCTTCTAATTTTTTGGAATGTGAATTCGACCAACGTATTTCTTATGAAAAGTGGATCCGATAATGAAACAAAATAAAATGAATAAATTATAGGGTCTAAATAGAGTCATATGATGTATTGTTTTGATAGAATAATGGTCATTTTGGTACTTAATTTTACAATTTATTACCTTGTTAGTAAAATTATTCTCTTAATCATGGAAATTAATTTCAATTACATACAATAATATTTTTGTTCAAAAATAATGTTGATATTATTAGGAATTATAAACTATTATAATTAAAAATATGCAATATATCTTTCAAATTTTAATTAGATAAGGTTAAGAAATTAGTTTAAATTTAATACTGTGGACTGTATGATAATAAGTGTTTTTAAAGTAAAATGCTCAAAAGATTGACTTATTTTTATATTCCATTTCAGAGATAAATTAATTATAGTGAGACAGTATGGATTAATTTATCAAAAATTTATCTAATTCAACTTTAGAATAAATTAAAAAAATAACTTAATCTTATAAATAAATTAAATGAAAAATCTATTTTACAATAAAATTTAGTATTTTTCACTATTCATCAAAAATCATACTTTATAAAAAAACCCAAAATTCACCCTAAGATAATTTTTATATTTTTATATAAATAATTATGTTTATTTTTATATATTAAATATATTAAATTTCCAGATATATGATTTAAAATAGATTATCCATTTAATTGAAATAATAATATCTTTAATAAAATATATGATTATATTAATAAAATTATGTTTTTTTTCTTATCTTATTGATATAAAATATATTGGATTAGTAACAAAATTATTTGATTGAATAATATATATATATATATATATATTTGATATCATTCACAAATAGTTATTAATTTAATTTATTATGATTATATTCCTTTGGAAGCACAACATTTGTTCTTCATAAAAACATTTCCTATATATTAAACTAGTTTTTATACTCAAATATATTTAGTTTTAAACCTATTAATTCCTCAAAATATTTCCATAAGTTATTAAATACTATTTATAAAAACTTATTTAGCGGCTATATTATTTCAAATTATGTTAAATAAAAATATTTTGATAATATATTATTATTCAATAAAACATTGTCCTGCATGTAAGAAAAGAAATTAATGAATCTTGTTGTTAAGTGTGGTGAATGCTTACTAAATATCACAATAAATTGAAACTCTATCATGTATTAATTTAATTCAAAATAGTAATTTTATACAGTCATTGTGTATTATATTTCCTTATGTGCTTGGTGTTTCATGTCATACACCCTATCGAATATAATATTCTTAGTTTTGAATTCTGGGTTGTTATAGTAAATCAGATAGGTGATGAATATATTTGAACTATGTAATGACTTATTGACAATGTGTGTTATTCTATTATTGGTGGTTTTTAAATAATATTTTATTTATGTAATATATGAAATACTATAAGTTCTATTTAATGAATAAAGAAGAATGTATGATTTCAATAAGGATTTATTGTAATTCTTTTTATTACCGTATTCACAGGTTTTGTTTGTGACGATTAAAATACACTTAAATTTATTTTATTAGTTCATTTTGGGGATCAATTAATGTAATTATGACTGGATCTATGCCAGAAAATGCAAGCACCTTGATGTGTTTGTAGTCTCATGAGACGAATTGGTTTTCCAAATCAAAATAGTTTAAACAACCTTATATTTATATAAAATGTATCATGTTCTGAGGAAACATAAATTTGAATAATTAATAATTTATTTTATTGAAAATTACATTATTATTATTATAAATGAGATTATTTCATAGAAAATGTATTTATTGATTTCATTCCCATTTTATTCACTTAATGAAATGTGTTTTAGTTTCTCACCTTGCCATATTGATTATGTAATATCAAGATATTTAAATGGATTGTGATCTCATTTATTCACCTTTCTATGTTGATATTATTCTTATTGATTCATTATTTATTCTTTTATACTTACCTTTACTAATCATTAGTGTTTACACATTTTTTATATCCATTCCTCATGTTATCAAGAGTAATCATTACATTGAGTTTTCAGGATTATATTTATTTTCCCTACTAATGTATTATGTTTTATTTTCTTATTTTAAAATGTAATATGAGAATCATGTATTTAATATTAATTCCAAAACTGATAAACTATTTTGTACCTTGGTATTTAAATATTATAACTATTACAATGTAATTACATAAGACATTGGCTTTGGGATCTAGGGTTATGACGTTATGATGATTTTACTCAGAGTACCTGTGTTATGTATTTGAAACATATGTCATGTTCTCAGAATTTGTTTAATTGATATATACGATGATCAAAGATGAAATATGGGATTTTTTTTATGAATATGAAAAATGGTTATATTGGTGAATACAATAAAGAATATTTCAGAAGCTATCTTGAAAATTTTGTAATTCAAGAAGATTTTAGTACATTATACACTCCACAATTAAATTATGTTGTGGAATGGAAGAAGAGAGATTTGGTCGAAGTTTGGTATACTATGTTACTTGAACATGGTATTTCCCATTACATTTGGAGTCTGGATATAATCACAACTCATTATATTACTAATTAGTCTTTCAATAAGTGATGTTAAAATATAACTCAATATGAAATGTACTACTATAATGCTACAATTTTAAATTAATAAAAAAAATTAGTCCCTAAATCATAAATAAAAAATGTGGAAACAATAAAATTTTTTATTAGAGAGATGAAGATAGTGTCTTTATTTATTATGCTTCAGATGGAAACGAATATTGTTGTTTAAACAATGATTTATGACTAAATTTTGTTCAATTGATATAAAATATCATAAGAATGATATGGATGATAAAATAAGAACTTATACTCAGGAGGAATATTATGAGGGAAAAAGAATTATTTTCTTCATGGGTTGAGGAAATAGTTGTATGATTGAAACAATATTTTAAATCAACATCAAATTGTTTAAATAAGATGAATATCAAAAGTTGATAGACATAATTCTTTTTAATAAAAATTTGAGATGCAATATGTGAGAAAATAATTTTTGAATATAGAAAGGATTAATACAATGAATGAAGAGTTAGACCAGATTGCGAATAATTATAATAGGAATCATGTACCCAAAATAAATTAAAATAAATTTATTGGTACATGTTGAGTTGTCTTGAATATTTTGAGTGACGATAGTGAAGTGATATGAAACAATGAAATATTGGTGTGATGTGGTTACTCACAAATAGAAGTTATTGAATTTGATACATATTTTTCTTCAATAGAGAGGTTATAAACCAAATGAATCTTTTTTGCAATTGATGAACTATAAAGTTTTCCAATTTTTCAGATGGATGTTAAGTAAGCATTTATGAATGGATAACATATTGTAGAAGTTTATTGTTAACAACTATGGTATTTTCTTATTCGGAAGGATGAATTTTGTGTGTGGAAGTTGACGATATCCTTGTATTGTGTATATAAATATCAAATTGAAAGGTATTAAAAATTTGATACCTGAACAAGAAATATTAATTTTAGGAAAGGACGAGTTGATAGTATTCATTTCGTCTAGTAATTTATGGTTAATTACCACATTGTTATTGTATATGCGGATGATATTATATTTTCTGGGAGTGATGAATGAACTTGTGAATGGTTATCCAATGAGTTAAATGAGTTGTCTGAAATGTATATTGTAGTTGGAAACAAATAATTTAATCGGTTACAAATCTAAAAAAAGAATAAACATATATTTAGTTATAAATATAAATATTTTAAGGAACTTATTATGATTTTTTGAAAGAAATTATTGATACCTTTTTCTAGAGAAATTTCATTGGGAAAAATGTTTACTAAAAATGGAGAAGGTATGAAATCAAGTTCAATAGAGTATCAAATGCTATTAGGATGTTTTTAATATTTTACTATCTCAAGGCCATACATTTTTTATGTTATTACCTTATATTAAATATTCTAATGTTATATAAAAAACATCTATTGGATTGGAAAATAATTTTTAGATTTATGATAAGGATAACAATTTTTTGAATCAGGTGTAATATCTTAAAAACATTTTATTTATTTAGTTATTAAAATATTGATTGTGTAGGAAGTGTTAGTGATATAAGATCCAAATCTAGTAATGTTTACATTCTAGGGGAATACTGTGTATGATTCAATAATAAAGAAAAAAATAAAGTTACTCTTAGTATGGTAGAAGCTGAGTATATTACTACCACTCAAGATACAACCAAACATGTGTCGCGGAGGACTCAGATACAAGAAATACATGTTGATGTGAAGATAAATTTCTTCTTACATTGTGAAAATCGATGTGTTAAAAACAATAAAATACATCCATTACTGAATTCTTGTTTACAGAATAATGATACAAAATATATCATCATTAATGAGAATGTGGTGAACAACGATCTCATGATAGATTATGTTCCAACAAAAGAAAACTTTACTAAAAATTTCACAAAACCCATTCCAAATTAAGATTTGTTCCGGTTGATGTCGAACATCAATGTCCAATATCTTTCTCTCCCTGGATGATGTACATTTTATTTCCTCACTCACATCTATTATTTGGATAGAATTTTCAAGGTTGATAAAATTATGTTTCATAAATATACCAATTAATATATTCAAAATGTTTATAAAAACATGTTTATAGAGAGAGTTGTTGGTAATCTGTAAACTCAACATGTTTTTATTTGAACAAATCTAATAGATTTGAGAACATTTTTTATGGAACATATTATGGGATAGAGGAAGATGTTTTTATGTGATGTGAATGATCTAATATAGAAGAAGTTTCCTAAATCAAATTGGACAACCAAGTTTTATTTCAATTATTCTGGTGTCCAACATTGGGTTTTTTCACATAGTCTATGAAAAATTGATTAGTGATTTATAGATTGAGGCTAGAAAGATTACAGATTTATGAATCCCAGTAGTCAATAAATTCTAATGGGTGATTATTTAAACTATGTAGGATAGATGTTGTTTTTCAGATAATGAATGAAGTTTGTAATGATTGTATTGTATTATTTTCTTTATGAAGAATCATGTACTGATGAAAGGATTAATAACTGGACATAAGTGTAGTAGAATTAGAAAATCATATGCTTTCATACCATCTAAATCCATCAACTTTGGTTTTCAATTGTGGATATTTTTTCGGGGTAAAATGTTTTTCAGACACACATTGTGTAAGTAATGATTTTTTTGATCGTTGTGAGAATCTAATATGGATATTTAATGAATTTATATATTTTCAATATAAAAAGAAAACATTCATTACCTTTTTGTAAGTTATTAGTTTCATGAGTTAATACAATATTTTGATCAAATTTGGGTGACTGAAAGGGGGAAAATGGTTGAGTAATTGTATGTGTTTCCAATGGGATTGTGGATTCGATGGAATGATAGAAGGTGGTGGAATTATGGGAGGTATGAAAATATTCCAATTTATTTCATAAAATTCTATGTTAGTCCAAATGTTCTCAATTTCATGAGGAATTCCTGATACAAGCGAATATCTGTTGATGAAATGATTAGGATATCTATGTTCTTGGTCTTAGTTAATTATTTAGAGATTCACTAGACATATAAACTATATAAAGGATGGGAAGTTCCAATGATAATGACGTAATTATTGAATGATCCATATATATTTATGATTAATCCTATTGACCGATTCACTAAGACAATCATTCCATAGTATTAATCATCTATTGTATAATGTATGTATGAAATAAGTCAATACAAATATTGGTCTATCGGACTCGATGTTCCACCAATCCATTTGAGATATTCTCACATTGATCTTTTTGATATATTGTAGATGTAAAAAGAGGCAATAAATGTATAATTATCTGTGAGGTATAAGTATTTTTTTCATTTTTTGGAATCGTTCAATGAGCTGATGTTAAATAATTTAGTTGACCATTTTCATAGATTAAAAATATTTTTTATCTTAGTGTGGGCCAAGAAAAAAACACATCAAGATTTAATTTCAAATTGGTCAAAAGTAATTGGAAAAATATGGGATTATGATAAAATTAAAGTATATGTAGACTGATCCATTAGACACATAATTATACTGATAAGTCACTAATTCTAGATGTCATCTGATATAGGTTCATTGGATAGAGGACCTATGGAATAAATATTGAAAAAAAGTGAAATGATTTGATTATATGCATGTAATTTTTAAGGGGTATGGAATATCTATACGTTATTAATATTTTTGTGGGAAAAATGAATAAATGGTTGGGCATAGTATTTCAATTGAACACATAAAATGACTGAGAAATACGTCAGTGTGGGAACTCCAAAGTAAATAAACTATATTCTAATGAAGTTTCAAAAAATTTTATGGTATAAGGAGTCAAATGGCTCAGCTTGTATGGTGAATCCTAATGGGATGTCTCCACTTCACATATGTATTTAAGTATTTTAATAAAATTGGTATTATCAAATGTTTCATCGTAAGGTGAAACGTGATCAGAATTACTTAAATAGCATACAAATGATTTGTTAGGAACTTCACATCATGATAGTGTTTTGAAAATATTTGATATTTTTTAGATGAATATATATGTTTTGGAAAATTTTGAATGATTAAAATATATATTGGAAATGAAATTCATCTTTGAGTTTATAGAAATTAGTTTGAGAGGAAAAAATTTTAGATTCCCACCCATTCCACCTTTATCTCAACTATAAATAAAACGTAGTCAATTTTAATTTAGTATTAAGTGGAAATGTTCACATATAGGAGATTGAGTGAGAGATATTATTGTTTTTCTGCTAAGTAAGATTCCATGTAGATTTTTCGTGATGAGGTTTTGTGTGAAGAAGAAGAAGAAAGAATAATTTTACCAGATTAGACTGAGAAATCAGACTACAATTTATTAGAAATAAATATGTCGTTTAGAATTGTTTCCAATGTATATTTTCATATCTAATTTATTACCTAAATAATAAGTTATATAAATCATACCGATCCATTAGAATGATTTTTTTATAAAAATAAGAATGGTTGTTTCTACCTGTTATTGGGTAAGAAAGTGAATATATTTTTTTGTATAATTAAAAAGGTAAAAATAGATAATTCAGCAAGGAAACATATTTTTAACGAAACAGTAGAAGATTCATAATTTATTTCACCAACTTCTATCTCATTATTAGTGTTTCAAAAATAAATTTCACTATTTTATTCATCATAGTGCTACAGAATAGTAATGTATTACCCTACTTTTTATATCCATGGGAAATGATTGTTTTATTGAGGATTGTGTTGTATTAGATTATAAAAAAATCATGTTAAGGACATGTGAATCATATTGAGTATTGAGATATAAAAAACATGTTTTTCTATGGTTGTGTGAATATTTCATTTCAATAAAATTGATAATTTCGTATCATTATATGAAGGTTGTAAGAAAATATATAACATAAATGGAAAATATTTCACCAGTTTATCCTCTCGGTTTTAGTGATATATTGATACTAGTTTAGCCTTTACAAGTATGAATGTACTCTCTATAAATTTAAAACACAATATTTTTAATCTAAAATGATCCTAATCCCATTTATCAATCCATGATATGAACTATTTTTTAATTAATGCATTTTAATCCATCTTTAGCAATCAATTATCGTCCATATGGACTATATCTTACCAAACCAATTGAGTTCAAATCCAGAGGGTTCCCTTAAAATATCTATATCGAATAAATAATAATCAATCATATATATCATTTCCCAATAGCTAATTGTGAATATCCTCATCCATCACCACATCAATATCAATCTATCATTAAATCCAGAAGGATCATCACATACCATGATCATATCTTTTGTGAGATTGATCTAACACCTTATCACTAGAGCAAAAAAGTCACTACAATACGTTTATGATATAATTTAGTCCTAAAATTTCTTTTTATGTCTATGTGTACCTATCAGGGCCCCATGAATATCACAAAATCCAGAACCACTCTTTACATACAAACATAACATAACTGAACCTTCTCTATAGGGAAGGATTCACATTTGTCTATTATACTAACATGCATCGTCACACGAACAAGGAGAACATTTAATTCAACCATTGATAAACATGTATCACCTAAGGACACATTATTTTGAGAAAAATTGTAATCTCTTATACGATTAACATTACCAATTCAAATTATAAATGTGTATTTATATACATCAAAATAAAATATGACTATAAAACTTCACTATTAATCATTTGAAAATGAATAATTTAATACCATTAACATGATATTTCTTTTCAAACATTTATAATGAAAATTATAATTTAGAAAGCACCAAAAAATTTTAAATACAATTTCAAAAAATGTATTCAAAAAAATATTTCATTTGGACATTCCACAATCTGAAATTTAATTCAAACTATAAATTTAAATATCAATCTTGTGAAAAAAAATCTACACAAATAAACATATAACAAAAACCAAATTTTATAGAAAAATTAAATCTATGTTCTATTATGTTTAAAAAAATTGACTCCATAATAAAAATCTACAAAATTCCACACCTACACTCATTTGGTGAAGAAGTTACAAATGAAACATTTGGGGAACAATACATTCCGTATTAATTTTAATGTTAACACATTCATGTGCCATTAGTGGAGTTTAAATTTGGGTTTTAATTCAATCTAAATAATAGTTATTATTATAACAATAAACAAAAATAAAATTCCAATACAGAATCCAATCAACTAATAAATCACAATTATTAGTGTGAAAAATCAACATAACTCATATCTTGTCTAATACAATAATCCCATATTATAGCGACCTTCATCATCCCCAACAAAGGCCTATGTTTTTTCATACCACAATTTTATTTATTAATAAATATTTTTAATTAATATATAATAATGGAATAATTTTGACAAAACTCACGAGGTGAAGAAACTATGTTGAATTAATACGTAATGAGTTGTGGGATTCCACAAATTCTTCCTCGAACCTATGGCCCACAAAATTACCCTACTCTATACTAAAATCCACAAATAATTAACCAAAAAATGTCATAAATTCATTAATAAATTTCCATGGGGGTTATTTCCCAATCTAAATAATATAAAATGATGATAATCCATCCATATCCTTCCCCTTTTACTACCTACAGACATATTCCCCATTAGAGAAATTATTATTCCATGATATAAGGGATTGACTCTCCAAATACCATGTTGGCCCATAAAATGTTTTTTTAGGAAAAAAAGAAATAGTAGAAGGAGGGATGGGAATGAAACAACCGTTAATCATTATAATCAAACACTCTTAAATAAACTAGTTTATAATGGGAGAAACTTGTGTGGCTCCCCCTTTCAGTTGGTTTGATTTTGAATAAAATGAAATTTAATACTTAAATTTTTTGAGGGAAACCCATTTTTTATGTTTTTCTATAAATTGAATCCAATGATTCTAGGAGTGGAGGGACTCTCACTAGACTGTTGGTGATGAAATCAAGGTCGTGTTGTGTACCGACCGGAAATTTTGAATAAATCTTGTTTCCTAACTTTGTGTGTTATTTTATTTCATTTTATAACATGAGTATAAATAAAATGAGACCATTGGGTTTTGACCGTTATATGACCATTGGTCAATATGACCGATGGAACTAAATGTTTCTATTATTATCTCAAAATACAAGTGATCATGTTTAATTAATATATAAAGAAGATTCTATGGCCTCATCCAGTAGTCTTGGGCCGATCGAAGCCCATCTAAAAGACAATGTGAAGGAGGTAGCACCACTGGGATTTGATCTGGACCAAACCCACGCCGAACATCATCATGTGAAGCTATAACGGAATCGCCTTTGTGAGAATTTCAAACTGATAGAAAATACTACTTGTGCGATGTTGGCCGATCTGCCCTTAGATTCTTTCACCATAGCACACCTTACACTTAGGTCATATACTGGTGTCATATGGGGATATGTGATGAGACCGCGGCTTCTTTGTGTAATCCTTTGGGATGAATAAATTGAGATTTCATCCTTTAGTGAAGTTCATGGAAATTCAAATGTCCGAATAATTTTATCATGTATTTTATTGATGAATTTTGAAAAAATAGGATATTTTAAAATATTTATGTAATCCTTAAATAAATATTGATGTGTAATGTTTTTTAAAAAATGGACTTCTACAAAAGTGTTCAGTAAGGAATTTGGAGTATAATATGATCAGCTTAATTTTTGATGAATATTAAATTATGAATAGTGATTTTACGCTTAAGATTTGTAATGTGACCAAATGGATTAGAAATCTCACTTAAAGAAAGTTTTAATATAATATAGGCAACTTGATTAAGTAATGTGATTCAATAAAATGGATAAATAACGGTTTTATAAATTATTAGTCAAGTATTAGTTTTTTCTGGTGAATAGTGTTTTTAATTAAGAATTAAATTAAAAATATTTAGAGAAATATTTTTATAAAATGGACTTTATTTTTGAACTTAGAGCATCGATATTGTGTTATGGAAATTTTTGGGGATTTTTCTGGAAAAAAATTGAATTTTCAGTGAATAGTATATTTATTTAATAAATATATTAAAAATATTTAGAATATTATTTTTATAAAATATAGTTCATATTTGTAACCAGAGCATTGATATTTGGTTACAGTGAAATTTTGGGATTTTTCTGAGAAATATGAATTTGCAGTGAATAGTAAAAATGCAGTTTTAGGGTTACGGTATGTTTAATTACATCATAACTATGTCATGATGATGTCATGAGATATTTTAAGGGTTGGCCCACCAAAGGTGATGAATTATTGTATTGGGGGCCCCATGTGGCTATACTCCCTGGGTAATACAATTAGAGAGCCAATGGTTTTGAGAAAACCACTTGTGAGTTGTCCCTTGAAATTATTAAAGTATCACCTCACCTTCCCAATCAATACCCACCCATTACTCCTTTATATTTCAATCCCAACACTCCCCCAACGAATTTTTGGTCTCATTACCTCCCTTGTAGTCCTCCCAAGGTGCCCCTAAGTTCCCAAGGTCCCAAACATTGAGTTTTAAGAGATACGTTTTAAGGTAAGGGATCATACCTCCCTCTTTCTTTTTAAGTAATCTCTTTTATGTCATTTCTTTTATGATCCAGGCTCTTATGTTGTAGGATGTTTTTTTATATTCATCTTACTTCCATTTTCATTTTCATATGATGATATACCCCCTATTTCTCTAATCAATTCTTTTTAAGAATGTATAAGTGGCATCGTTAGGCTGCCGAATTTTTAACGGATTTTTTCACCATTCTCATTTTTCAAAGTTATACTTTCATGTCAAGTCTTTCAAGTTCCTTTTTATTATTTTGGGGTTCTGATAACTATATATATCATAATTATATTCTATCTTCATATTATTTGATACCCTATTTGATCTCATAGATTCATTTTTTTTTATGTTTAAGAGGCACCGTTAGGCTGCCGAATTTTTAAGGGATTCATTCACCTTTCTCATTCATCAATATTCTACATTCATGTCATGTCTTTCAAGTTAATTTTTTTATGTTGGGGTATGATCCATATATCTATCATACTGATATTATATGTTAATATAATTATAGACTCTATTTTATCTCTCCAATTCATTTTTGTTGAAGTTTAAGTGGCGCTGTTAGGATTCCGAATTTTTAAGGGATTCTATCACCTTTCTCATTTTTCATAGTTCTACATTGATGTAAAGTCTTTCAAGATCCTTTTTATTATTTTGGGGTATGATCTCTATATATATCATACTTATATTCAGTGTTCATAATATGAGAGACCCTATTTTATCTCTTCAATTCATTTTTTTGATGTTTAAGTGTCGTCGTTAGGCTACCAAATTTTCATAAGAGAAATCTTATTTTTGTCTTCCCTCCATTTTTTTCATTTTATATAGTATGTCTTTCAAATTTCATTATGATGTTCTTATATTCATATATTCTGTCTTTATAATGTTCTTTGTATCAGTTATGACTGGGTAACCTATATCCCCTCTCTTTTCAATGTTTTCTAAAACACCGATGCATAGCTGTTATGCAGCAGGATTTCCATCTCAAATGTCTCTCTCTTTTTCTCAAATTATTTTATTTTATTAAGTGAATACCCAATGCTATTCCTTATAAAGGTTTATTCACATATATACTAAAATTTTATATTTTAAATTCTGATATTTACATACATGAGACCCACTTTCCTTCTCGGTGGGTTTAAAGTGACATAATGATCATGTCTTTAAAGAAGTTTTTAAAACATTATGATTATGAAATGAAAAACATTTCTTTGATTCTATATGGGTTTTTTATGAAATTATTGATGATGATATATGTGGATCACATGATAATAAATAAAAATTAAGGTTGTTCCCAGATATCTCTCCAGTGCATTGGGTAAAGACTTAATCTTTAGAGATGACCATTTTTAATGACGCCATGATGAATAACCTTGGTAATTTTTAATGACACCTTTGGGATGGACCTTGGAGAAATGGAAATGATTTTCAATATTAAATGTTGTAGCCACATATTCAAGTTATGATATACGTTATTTTTATTATGATATACCTCATGATTTCTTTATCATGCCTTAAGGTTCTTTTTCATGACTTTGTTGATGTATCTCAAGTTCAAATGTTACATGCTTTCCTTGTTTCCCTTATTGGGCCTTCTACTCACCCTTTATATTGATGTATGTCCCCAGGTTATGAGATGCAGAAATTAACCAAGGATAAACATAAGGAGAACCCTTTCAAGTGTTTAAGAACAATGTTTTATGTTATCATGTTTTAAGTTCCTGGTTTCCAAGACACTAAACCTTAAAGATCCTCGGTTTTGTAAAATGTAATGGAAAGATATGTTATAAAAAGGCGGGATGCCATAGTTGGTTTCAAAGGAAGTTTGAGTTATTTGTGGAAATTAGGATATGAAATCTTTAGGAAGAAACCAATATAAATGTTTAAATATAATAAATATTCCTGGTATTTTAGTGAGTATTGAGTAAGGGGTTGCCACGAAAATACATCCCTATCTAGGTACGAGCAGGTAGAGGTGGATTTGGCACAAATGTACATAGGGGTAAAACCCGAAAACACTGTTTTAAGCTAGACTCGAATAGGAACAGGTACACAACAATGGGCCTTGCTGAACTCTTGGTTACGACACTCCAAGGGGATATTCTTTGGTAAATTTATAGGCTTAGTATGAACCATTATTAAAGGAACAATGATAAAATAGAATAAAGATTCACATAAAAACATATGATCAAGGATAACCTAGATTGGAACCTAGGGGATCACAAGTTAGGGTATACTTTCCTTCTACAAGATTATCCTTCTATGATTAATTATTCCTTTTAATTATTATTGGCTATGTATTTAAGCCCGTAATTGTAATTTCTTTTCGTAGTTAATGGTGGGAATTGGAAGAACATGTCCCAAAAACCAATGTTATATGAAATGTTACGATTTCCCTATTAATGTGACAGAGATGACGAGAGATCAAGTTTAACATTTTGTGATAATGAAAAACCAGCTTTCAAAAATCAAAGTTAATAATTGGTACCTAGTTGAATGCCCAAATTCATCATGGAAGAAGAAGACAATGTCTCAAGAATGTTCATCTGATAAAGTTGATGAGGGAAAGAAGACCCAATTTCTTTTTTGCAAAAAGTGTGGGAAGTGGCACCAAGGAAAATGTCACAAAGGAACTGGGAGATGATTTAAGTGTGGGAAGATAGGGCATAATGTAGCCAATTTCTTTAAAAAATGGATAATGTGATGAATAGAGATAAGGATCGGTCTAATGTACCTTATACTTTTCAATGTCGTAAATGTGGAGAAGTTAGAAATTATCCAAGGCAATGCTCTCTGGGAAGCGATGACAAACATGATGAGCATCAGAAATCTTCTAGGACAAGGGAATAATGCATATCCTATTCTCATATGGATCATGATGACTAAATTATATGTAACTTCTTCGCAATAATTGTCTATGTCATGTTGTATTTTAGTTCGTTCTCTATGAGCATATATTTTTTGTTTTCTATGATCATTGAGTCACTACGTAAGATGATTTTATATCATTAAGGAAAAAATTTATTGTTATGTACCACATGTTGATGTAGTGAAGCAGTTCTTCTTAAAAAAGGAGTGATTAGGGGATTAAAAGATGATTATTATTTTGGAAGACGTTCACTATTTTGGGAACCCTATTTGATCGAGGTAAATAGATTACTACTGTATTTTCATTGGGGAGTAAAGGTTGACTTATATTTTGATGAAACAATGAATTTATGATAAACTTATGGTAGTATTGGTTACTTATGGAAATGATTAACCTATCATGGGGGAAATGTGATTAGGTTAGTTACTTTTGATATAAGATGATAAGAGTGGTTGATGTTGTTTGGAGATGAACGATAAAGTCTATCTTGAAATAATATGTTATGAGATTGTACTTATAATTGGGATTCATTCTTAGTTTGGTTTATTTTGATTAATTTTATGGACAGTTATTTATGGAATGGTCTATGATGAACTTTGGGTAGTACCGTGGAATTTTGAAGATTTAAAGAAGTTTTCATTACTATGGGATTCTTTATTTTTGAAGATTTGTTTTATCTTACCCTTTCTCGTTTTAGGATAATGGAAGAAATAGATAGTTAATCCTTGGTGGATTATGTGATTTTCTAGAAGATGATTATTGTGCATTGATGAGACCAAGTAGTTTTGAATGCTCATCATTTGCAGAAAAGATTAGTTTTGGTAGAAACTTATTAAAGGTTGAAACTCTACTTGAATGTAGGTATATTTCCCTATGTTTTAGTCTATGTAGTAAATGAATTCATCAAAACTATGAAAAGGAACGTAAAACAAAAATGCTTTCTATTAACGTTTCCCACTTGGAAATCAAATACCGTTTAACCCATCATAAGATTGTGATTTTCTTGTTGTTAACTTTCTCCTAATCATGTTTTCTATTACCCTCCCTCAGAATGTGACCCTTTGTTTTCTCCTCCATGTCCATGTTTTCCTACATGGAATCCTAGTATGGGTTAACTCGGGTGACATTTTTACTTCCATTTCATTATTTTAAAGTAATAGTGTTACTTACTCTTTTTCCGATGTGGGACATTCAATGAAATTTCCAATCCCAATTTTAAAAATTGCGAGGACGCAATTTCTTAAGGGGGGAAGATTGTAACGACCCGAAATTTTGATTAAATATTGTTTCCAATTTTTTTTGTTATTTTATTTCATTTGATAACATGAGTATAATTAAAATGGGACCATTGGGTTTTGACTGTTATATGAACATTGGTCAATATTACCGCTGCAACTAAACTTTTCAATTATTGTCTCTAAATACTAGTGATCTTGGTTAATTAATATAGAAAGAATATTCAATGGCCTCATCTAGTATTCTTGGGCCGATCGAATCCCATCTAACAGAACATGGGAAGGAGGTTGCACCACTGTTCTTTGCTCTGGACCAATCCCAAGTCGAACTTCATCATGTGAAGCTAGAACGAAATATCCTTTTTGATATGTTCAAACTGATAGAAATTACTACTCGTGCGATGTTGGCCGAGCCTCCATTATATTCTCTCACTGTAGCACACCTTACACATATGTCATATGCTAGTGTTATAAGGGGCTATGTGATGAGACCATAGCTTCTTTATGTAATCCTTTTGGATGAATAAATTGAGATTTCTTTCTTTTGTGAAGTTAGTGAAATTTCAAACGTGCGGATAATTTTAGCATGTATTTTATTGATGAATTTTAAAAATATATATATTTTAAAATATTTATGTAAACATTAAATAATTAATGATGTGTAATGATTTCCAAAAAATTGTATTCAGAAAAAGTGTTCAGTAAGGAATTTGGAGTCTAATAAGATCAACATAATTTTTGATGAATAGTAAATTATGAATAGTGATTTTCCGCTTAGTATTAGTATTGTAACCAAATGGATTAGTAATATCACTTAAAGAATGTTTTAATATAATCTAGGCACCTTGATAAAGTAATGTTATTCAATAAAATGGGTAAATAACGGTTTCATAATTTCTTAGTCATGTAATTGTTTTTTCGGGTGAATAGTTTTATTTAATTAAAAATTAAATTAAAAATATTTAGAATAATATTTTTATAAAATGTGCTTTATTTTTGAACTCAGAGCATCGATATTATGTTATGTTAATTTTTGGGTATCTTTCTGAAAAAAATGATTTTTCAGTGAATAGTGTATTTATTTAAAAATTAAATTAAAAATATTTAGAAAATTATTTTTATAAAATATAGTTCATATTTCTAATCAGAGAATCGATATTTGGTTACGGTGAAATTGTGGTATTTTCCCGAAAAAAGATTATTTTTCAGTGAATAGTAAAAATGTAGTTTTATGGTTTCGGTATGTTTAATGACAACATAACTATGTCATGATGATGTAATGAGATATTTTAAGGGTTGGAAGACCAAAGGTGATGCATTATTGTATTTTGGGCCCCATGTTGCCTAACTACATTGGAAATACCATGGGAGAGCCCATGGTTTTGAGAAAACCACTTGTGAGATGTCCCTTGAAATTATTAAAGTATCACCTCAACTTCCCTAAAAATACACACTCTTGCCTCCATTATTTTTCACTCCCAACTCTACCCCAACAAATATCTGGTCTCATTACCTCTCAAGGAGTCCTCCCAAGGTTCCCCCAAGCCCTCAAGGTCCTAAACATTGATTTTTAGGAGATACATTTTAAGGTAAGGGATCCTACCTCCCTATTTCTTTTCAAGTAATCTCTTTTATGTCATTTCATTTATGCTCCATGCTCTTATGTTGGAGGATGTTCTTTTATATTCCTCTTACTTCCATTTTCATGTTCAAATGATGAGATACCCCCTCTTTCTCTAAACAATTCTTTTTAAGCATGTTTAAGTGGCGTCGTTAGGCTGCCTAATTTTTATGGGATTCTTTCACCTTTCTCATTTTTCAAAGTTCTACTTTCATGTCAAGTATTTAAAGTTCCTTTTTAATATATTGGGGGTATGATTTCTATATCTATCATACTGATTTTATATGTTCATATGATGAGAGACCCTATTTTATCTCATCAATTCATTTTTGTTGAAGTTCATGTTGTGCCGTCAGGCTGCCGAATTTTTAAGGGATTCTTTCACCTTTCTCATTTTTCAATGTTCTACTTTCAGCTAAAGTATTTCAAGTTCCTTTTTCTGATGGTTGGGTATGATATATATTTCTATAATAGTGATCTTATATGTTAATATGATGAGATCTCCTATTTTATTTCTCCAATTCATTTTTGTTGAGGTTTAAGTGGCGCTGTTAGGCTGCCCAATTTTTAAGGTATTCTTTCACCTTTCTAAATTTTCAAAGTTCTACTTTCATGTCAAGTCTTTCAAGTTCCTTTTTATTATGTTGTGGTATGAAATTTATATCAATCATACTGATATTATATGTTCATATAATGAGATACCCTATTTTATCTTTTCAATACATTTTTTTGATGTTTAACTGACGCTGTTAAGCTGCTGAATTTTCATAAGAGAAATCTTATTTCTGTCTTCCCTCTATTTTTTCATTTAATATGGTATGTCTTTCAAATATAATTACCATTTCTAATATCCATTATATATTGTCCTTATACTGTTCTTTGTATCATTTATGAGTGGGTGACCTATGTCACCTCTCTTTTCAATATTTTCTAAAACCCCGATGCATAGCCGTTATGCTGCAGAATTTCCATCCCAAATGTCTCTCTATTTTTATCAAATTATTTTATTTTATTAATTGAATAATCAAATCCCTTCCTTATAAAAGTTTATTCACAAATATACCAAAATTTTATATTTTAAATTCTGGTATTTACATACATGACACCCTCTTTGCTTTTCCGTGGGTTTAAAGTGACATAAAGATCATGTCTTTAAGGCATTTTTTAAAATGTTATGATTATGAAACGAAAACCATTTCATTGATGCTATATGGGTTGTTTATGAAATTATTGATGATAATATATTTGGGTCACATAATAATAAAGAAAAATTATGGGTGTTCCCTGATAGCTCTCTAATGCATTGGGTAAAGGCTTAATCTCTAGAGATTACCATTTTTAATGACGCCTTGGTGAATAACCTTGGTAATTTTTAATGACACCTTGGGGATGGAACTTGGTGAAACAGAAATGATTTCCAATATTTAATAATTTAGTCACATATTCTTGTTATGAAATAAATTATTTTTAGTATTATATACCTCATGATTTATTTTCCATGCCTTAATGATCATTTTCATTACATTGTTGATGTATCTCAAGTTCACATGTTAAATGTTTCCCTTGTTTCCCTTACTGTGCCTTCTTCTCACCCATTATTTTGATGTATGTCCCCAGGTTATGAGATGCAGAAATTAACCTAGGATGAAAATAAGGAGAATCCTCTCAAGTGCTTAAGAAGTATGTTTTATGTTTTCATTTTTTAAGTTCCTTGTTTCCAAGAGAGTAAACATTAATGATCCTCAGTTTTGTAAAATCTAATGAAAAGTTATGTTATAAAATGGAAGGATTCCATATGGTGTACTACAACTGGGATCCCTATTACATTCAAAACGTAAAATCAATACACTAGTAGTGTGATATCCTCATTTTATATGCCACCGAACACCTTGTTGAATGATAATAAGAATATAGTTGGGACAATAACCTTGATAAGGGCTCGATGAGTTATGTTTTGTTCCACACAACCAAATAGACTTATATATGTGTCATACCAAGAATTAAATATTTTAGAAACATGAAATCTAATCATCATAACTCTCAATACATTCTCAAATTTTAATATTTATTCAGTCAGATAATCACAATGATAAAGGGATTCCTTCTATTGCACCAACATGAAATGGGAAAACTAATTAAAAAATTATCTTATTTAAACATTGTTAACGTAATAATCAATAAAATACTAGACCTACCAATTATTATCATAGACATACTAAAATTATAATAATGTTAAAAACGTTTATTTTCTATTGTGTTTGATATGTATTCAAAGAAAGATACTAGATATTATTATAATCCATTATACCTTATTTTGTTAATGACTTAATGATTGAAAATGTTTGTGATATTCATGGTGGGCTATCTAATACATAGAACTCACTTTATAAGCCCAAATTTTTTTACAGATCTATTGAGAACCCAATACACATTAATAATAATACATCATCATTACTAATAAATATCAATTAATAAAATTGATTATAAATACATCAATTTCAAAATCCAATATGTCAATTTTCATACTAATTCTTCAAATATATATAAATAACATGATAAAATGATTAATTATAGATTACAATTGTATTGCATGATAAATTTTATATATATTTAAATTTATTTAAGAATATACTAACAAAATCAATATATGTTCTTGTCTAACAATATCATATATGATAAAAAACTATAGATAACATATGTTTTATATATGTTTGTGTTTTTATTAAACACATTACCACATTATGTAATTTCTACTATATTTTTATTCGGTAAAGTACCTACTAAAATCCATTATTATGTTTACATACATAGACAATTAGTTTTTGAATTATCATTGTATTAGGATTCAAAATCATTATATTGAACTCATTGAACCTATTAATCCAAATACTTTACTTAAAATTGTGTATTTATATTCAATGAGTCATTTGTTATAAAGGAGAAATAATGTGACACATAATACAAATTATTTATTTATAATAATACAGGATTTGATTTAGTCCACCAAACTATTTAATATGACAATACTTATGTTAAAAATTTTAATAAAAACATATAGAATTATTCATCAAATCCTCCTTTGTTTTTAGATTATAGATATTTACAATGATTGTAGAATATAATATTTTTATCACATACGCTTAAAAGATGAAGACTCATTTTTTACTAATTTATACATATTGTAGAATCCTAATAGATTTTATTTTAACCCTTAATGGATTTTGGGTAAATCAATATCAAATTTTTCGTTTTATTATAATAAGAACATTTTACCTCCTTCATAAAACCTTATTCAGGTCATTTACACCAATTTAAATCACTAAACCATCCAATAATTGTATACTCTAATCTTTACCATTAATACATTAATACTGATTTTTGAGTCTCGTCCTCTATATTTTGTATTAAACTCCTTTTAATATTTAGGAGAATAAATTAAATTTTGTTTTTCATGCATGACCATAATGGAAATGAACCACTAAAAACTTACTATGTGTGACTCTAAAAATATGTCCGTATCCAAATCGAGGTTTTTTGACTATACCAATCTACCTAAATCATTTATAAAACAAATAATATTGAAATTTTTTTATGGTCATCCAACCATATTACATACAAATTGTGTTTTATAAACAACATGCATCTTATATCTAACATATTCATAATATCACCTCTCTACGTTTTCTATGATACTAAAACCATCGACAATTTCATGTTTATTTTCAATATTTGTAAATTTATAAATACAATTATATATATATATATATATATATTTTAGTATAATAATTATTACGACATTATTGATTCTCTTCTTTACTAGAAACATTTTTTAGGTTTTACATGCTCCAACTCATAGATAATATCTCCTCGATCGATCATAATTCTTTGATTCCCATCTTTTTGTAGAAATTTTATTCTGTTAGGATTTAAAAAATTGAGCCTCAATTATTGAAAGTGAACATTATATTCCAATAAAACTATAATAAAATGCACAATTTAATTTTTTATCGAACAAAAAATATAATTTTAAATGATGAATAATATTCTTGAAATTTCATGGTGAAAGTAAGACTATAATGAATTCTTAAAATTTTATCTTAATAATAATCTATTAAGAGTAAAAAATTTATTTTTTAAAAATTACCCATTTTATTGATAACAAAATTTTATAATTTTTAAACATTTCAATTTATTGAATTACAATTTTATGGAAAAATGGGTAATAACTCTTATAGGTAAAAGAAATTTTTTCAAAAAACAATTTTTTTGTGATTTTTTTTAAAGGAATATTAGATATTATTTTTAATAAATTAAAAAAATAATTAATTAATAATGATGTAAATGAAATAAATATGTTATATATATACTTATTTGAATTAAAATGAATGAAATTATGATTAATATCCTTATAGTTAATATTTTTCAATCTTACATTTGAAAAATGATTTCATTGAAAACCTATTTCTTGGAAATATTGGCAAGATTTTAAAATTAAAATTTTCATCTTATTTATATTTTAATTGATAAATTGAATTACATATTAATAATATTAATTAATAATTTTATTTGATATGGTTTTTTATATTTTTCGATAATTATTAGTTGAAATAATTAAATTTATTTACCATAATGAAGGTAAAAATTGGTTTAATAGATAATTAATCATATAAGATAAGGGTTTAAAGGACCTAAAAATTTATACAATTTATATTGGATAGAAGTATTTTGATAAACACCCATATGATGTTTTATAATGAGTAACTTTGGAGGTTTCTGGTATATAAAAAATATGGTAACATCTATTTTACAATAATTTTTTTTGTCTTCTCCCCCACGTATAAAAGGTCAACCCTTCCCTTACTTATACAAACCACTAAATAAATTTATCTAAAAAAAATATATCTATATAATATATATCTACGTTATATATATTCTATTCATCATAAAAGGATCACGTCAGGGTCCTTAATAACTGATCAAAATGATGTTCTTCTATTTGATGTTAATTTCCTTTAATAAGAACTTTCGTTTTGAATCTATAATCAACATCAGTTATATAGTAACATAGAAAATATAATAAAAATAATATATTATATATAATTATTTGTAATTTAAATTATTGAATAACATGTATCCCCCTCATTTTCAATCCCATGGGAATTAAATCAATCGCTCATGTTTACGACAGATTAATTCCACATAAATCGATTAAATTATTTTTTGAAAATAAGCACACATTAATTTAAAAAATGATAGAAATAATAAGTATATACAGTAGATATGACAAAACATTAATTCTATAATCTTAATATGTCATATTCTTCCTTACACTATCACCCATTCTAGGTATGTTAACATCACTCATGCATACATATGACATTACGTCTCCACGAATCATTGAGATTAATTTTCCAATTTGAACCTCAAATGATGGTAATAAATAGTTATATCATGAATAAAACTTATATTTATAAAAAAATTATCAATAGGGAAAACATGGATCTTTATCCTATTCAACGGAATCAGAACATACATGGAAAAATATTCATGAGAAAAATTTCAATTAACACATGAAATAATAATAATAATAAAGGCATGTAAACTAAAAGTTGATAAGATGTTTTAATAAGATAACATATTATATCATAAATATCAATATAGTTATATTATTAATTAATAACATGTTTAAATCCATTATAATGGATTATAAAGACAGATAAAATAAATATAATCGTGATGTAAGAGATTTTATTTCATTTTACTTCAAATTCAAACATATTTTTCAACATGGACCAATTAAAATTTTTGTATTGTATATACCTCCACATTGATATATTTTACTATAATACCTACTTATTTATGAGTTTTAATGTGCCTATTTATTTCTTTTATTTGAAGGGGATAAAATTCAAAAGTTACAAATGTGATAAGAAATTAATTTTCAATCTCACATTTTTTTAGACAAATTTTATTCTAATTTAATGAAATATATCACTTATCCCTTATAACATCCAATATTTTTCCTAACAAATTAAAATATATTGATATTAGATATTTTATTACTAATTTTTCCCTCTTTTGAAATTGAAATATGGAAATAAAATTTAATAATAATGACAAATTTCATATCTCTTTTTTACAAATATTTTTCTTCAATATCCATGTTTAAATATAATGATTCACTAATTTTTATTTATTAAAAAATGATTTATCAATGAAAATTTTAGTTTTACATTAATTATAATAAGGATTTTAATTTAATATTTCAACTTTTTGGAATGTTTTTTATTTGACGTTCTTTACAAAATAGAAAAAGGAATATTATTTTTTATACATACGGTGATAAGAGATATTTCCGTCTCCCTAACCATTTTATGAAACATTAGTTCATAATCAAGATTTAATTGTTTATTCAATTAATATTATTTTCTAAAATATTATTTTAATATTTCACTTCCATTCCCATTATTCATCAAAAACACATGATTTTGTGGCAAAAAACAACATTCCAAATGAAACCATAGTCACCTCACCTCTCTTGATTTATTTTTATGATTATAAATTTTCTCAAGATATAATCACATTCTTGTGATAGTTTTTCATTTGATATAACATTCCCCGAAAATATTAATCCTCCATTTAACATGGATTTGGTTATTTCTTTAACCATATACCATTTTTACCTACAAAGATTTCTTTCAATGTTATTTGATTATATTAAAAAATATAGAGAATCCAATGTTCTTTAAAAAATATAGATATTTATAGATAATGAATATTTTTAGTGAATTTAATTGATCAATCAATAAATGGGGAATGATTTATATAAGAATTTATGGGTTCGTTACAAAATTGTATATCCTCTTAGTGAATCTACATATCTTATGAAACATATTATTGAGCCATATTAAAGGAGTTTTGACCAATAGATTAAACTAGTTTGGTATAATGTCTTGATAGGATAGATATAATGAAGTTTATGATTATGAAATAAAAAATGAAATATTTCCTTGTATGATTATTCATTTACTATTATCCATGAGACTTTTTCATAGATATTTTCCAAGATGAATTTTCTTCCAATATTATTTATTGAATGGAATATTTTTTCATTTATTTCTCATACCATATTGCAAATTACTTATCTAATCATAAGAGTAAATTAATTTATTAAAATTAATGTGTGTCCAGTTATTTTTCATTGATATTGATTATTCTATATTTTTTCCTTATATACATTTTTTTATTGATTAGAATTTATGTTTAGTTACTTATATTTCCATATTTATTATGACATATCTAATACTAATAGTGGAGTTATTCATTAAATGTAATGATTGTTTGATTATTTACCTTGAAATTTTGATTATTATATATTAATTAATGATAGATTATTCAAAATGTAAATCATACTATGTGTTTATGGTCCCTTTTATTTTTTTCCTTTTCCTAGATATGAATAATAAATTTTTAACTGAGTTTATATATTCCAAATGTTTTCCATTACTATGATTCATATTCAATATCCAATTAAATATGGGTGTCATGTATATATCTATTACTCTAAAACTATATAACTAATTAGACATCATTTGTTATACCCCATGTATCTAAGAGAAGAAATAAATTAGATACTATCTATGGGTTATTGGATTCTGCATTTTTTTATTTTTTTTTTCAATGTATGCCTAGTAGATGTTTTGAGAACTATAGATAAAAAGACATCGAGTAAGGAACATAAACCTATGCTATATTTTGAGGATATATCTATTTTCCAAATAATATCACTAATTTTTGGTATTAAGATATTATGTTCATTTTCCTAGAAAAACAACCTCATCTGAATTTTATAAGTGTATGTGGTTCTATCACATTAATACATAATTGTCATAACTCATAAATGGGAACATTGGGATTTGAGTCAAACATCACCTGGTTGATAACAATGAGCCTCTCCTTACTCTTAGTTTGACGGTATGAGGGTGTATTTATTGGGGTGATTCAAATTGTCATTGTAATACAGTATGAATAATTTGAAAACAAGGATATCCCCGATGAAACCAAGTATTATATTTTTTTATTTAAAATGTATGAATTTTATTCTTATGTTTAGTGTTAGAATAGATTTAGAAATAAAAATTATATTTCAAAATAATTAATTTTCCAAGTTAAGATACTATATACAATGTTTTAGAAGGGTGCATGGATAAGATAACGGTATAAACACTCATGGAAAATGAAGAGATTTACCTATTGTGGAAGGAAATGTTGCTGGTATTGTAACTAACTACATCATTACATTATTAGGGAATAAAACCATTGGATAAAAAATAAACATTCCCAATAGATTACAATGTTGATCCATTGCATGATTCCCCTATGTTGGATTGATTTATGTGATTTAATCCCCCATCATTAAGTGGGTTTAACAATTATGTGATTAATGATAAATGTATTAATCACCGGAAAAATATATTTATATCAATAAGATGAAATTGAAATGGAGCATTTAAACTATAAGTATATTGTCTCTTTGGATTTTATATTCAATGATGGATGTTCATCATGAATTCTAATGAGGAATATCGAATTGAAGACTTGAAATAAAGATATTTTAAAGAAATATTCATCGGCTAATACATCCATTATAGGAAAGAGATTAAAATAAGTATTCATTATTTTATCATAAAGAAAACGGTGGAATAAAGTGTTACAGATTATGATAAAACATTTATAGGACTATCCACATATACTTGTAATTTCATACACAATACAAATTTCAAGATTATCCATTTCATTTATAATCATAATCCAATACTATGATGAAAACTTGTTTCTCATTAATTTTAATCAAATGATAAAATATTTTTATGTAACATAAAAATAGAGAAGGAATCTTCTATATAATATATAATAACATGGAATAAAGGTATTAAAAGGTTGGTTTAAATAATTGAAAAAAGAAGTCATAAAAAAAGTTACTAAAATGAATCAGTTTACATCATATCTGAATTATGGAATGAAACAACCTATAATATTTCCGAAGGGCATGGGAGTGTGTCTCAATTGAGGAAAAAAGCATTATATAGCTAATAAATGGAAGGGAAATAAATATACCATGGTTATCTAATTCATCAACTATAATAAAATGTGGACCTTATTTAAAGAAATGTGTCAAGAATACAAGTAATCTTTCCTAGAAGAGGCTATGGAGAGAAAGGATATGTTTATGGGATTATTATTGATATGGTGGAAGTTCACAATGATGTTGTGGCTGATAATTTATTCATAACATAAAATTTATCTTCAAACTTATTTAATTCAATATAATCATCACACTATTTTTCATCTTAAATGTTTTATATTAAAATCTGTTATATCACAACATTCATAAGAAGGGGTTTTTAGTAAAAAATTCAAGTGGAAATATCATTTTGATATTGATTTGTTGGAAGTTCATATTATGACCCGTAAAAGTTAACTATTTGTGGATGTTATTTTAATAGCTATAGAAAAATTCATTATAATCATTAGTATAGATTATATTTTAAAATATGATGAAAAAAATTTAATACAAGGAGAAATAAATTTTTTAATATATATGTAAATTGCCTATTTTTTTGATAAAATATATTTTTCTCTATGTAATATGTTCTTCCACCCCTCAAAACTACTCTGACTGTGATTCATTGAAAAGAAGGGAAAACACAATCAACTAATGGAAGTGGTAATATTAAAATAGATTATGTACCAATTTTAACAGAATACATTAATGATTTCTAATGGAATAACATAGACATATACTATAGAATTATGTTGACTATTACATTTATTTAAACCCTAATGAAAGACTAATATCAAAGAATCTATATGGAATAGACATAATATTTTTAGTTACGATGAACAAATAACAATATGAGTTTGTGGAAAATGGATTTATTCTCCCCTATGTATCAACATGGGGAGAACCTATTCAACTTTTTATAACGAAAAAATGGAACCTTGATTCTATGAATTTATTATAAATAAATCAATGCTATTAAAATAAATAATTAGTATCCTCAAAGTCACATTGATGAAGAATTTGATCAAACTCACAGGGACCAATATTTCTAAAATATTTTCATTCATTATGGGTATGATCCATTGTGAGTAAAGAAAGAATAATTTCTAGATACAACATCCAAAATATTGAATAGACATTAATATTTCATATTATTCCCATTTATATTGATTGATTCTCCACTAGGTTCTTCGTATATAATAAATAGAGTAAAATAATAATATCATTATATTTTTATAATATTAATTGATGATAAATTAGTGTATTAAAAATAATCTGAGGACCCTAATAATAACTTGAAGATCATTCCTCAGATTCATAGATGAAATGTGTTGAATGGGATATTGAGTAAGTGTTAATTCTGGAGTCATGATGTCTGTTTTCATGGAAAATATGGTATCCAAGTATGGAAACATAGTTTATTATAGGAATACATTAGTATTCAATAAATTTAATACACCAACAAACATTATTGATGCAGGTATTTCCATTGGTTTGACATGTTACTATTATAAATAAATCTAGAACTTTTAGTTGATATGATAACTATTTTACCAAACATACCTATAAATGGGTTATGTTTATATGGAAAATAGAATGTTATTTTTTTGAATAATTCAGGAGGAGATTTTTCAGTGGTCTAATTTTCAATATAACATCCAGAAATAATGGTTTTGGGTTATATAGTGATGTATCAAATTAATGATTTTTAGTAGACTTATTCCAAATGAAAATTTTATTGCACGAGAATGAATAAAGTCAATGAAACAACCTAATAACTATCCAAAGCATGTTATTTAGTTTGATTCTATAATATTATCATTGAATATATGAAGACATTATCTCTATGTGAAATATGGGGTATATTCATAGAATAGAACAACAAAATCGAATATTCTCAACAAAAATAATGAACATGTGTCTATGAAGATGGCTCGAGATACAAATGCAGTAAGATTAATCAGCACACGACTTCCTATGAAAGGAATAATGGTCACATATGCATCGAGTCTGAAATATCATGGAGCTCTAACACATGTGAGGATTGATAGGGATCCTATGTTTATAGATATAATAAAAGTAGATATATGATTTGATAAATAATTTGAGATATAAATATTTATTCTAATTATTGATTAACTATAATTATTGGAAAATATAAATAATTATTAATCTGATGGTGAGAATTTTGAAAAGAAAATAAATTATTTGAATGATTGGAATTTAAAATAAATAATTTTTGATCATAGGGACCTAAAATTGGAAAATGACTATGTATTCTATCTATAACCAAGATAAAATGGAATTTTTGAGGATTCTCATATCATGAATTTATCGATACATCATTTTATGTTAATGAAGAATACATATTTGATGGTAAATATAAGATGGGTATAACATGATGTTGGAAATTACTAACTGTATATCAGGATTCTTTGTTTTTCAATAGATGAAGGAAGAGAGAAATTATCCATTAAGATCCAAGAAATATCATCTTATTTCTATATGTAAATTTAATGATGTTACTATATAATTTTTCATAGGACTATAATAAATGTTAAAAAATATTGATGAAATATGGGTTATTGTGGATTTCCAAATCAACTCTGCATATTTACCCTCACTAAATGAATATTTTCCTCCTGATCACAACACAATGATCATTATCAATAAATCTATAATACATCATGACATTCCAATTTAACTTTTGTTTGATGGTGATCATCGTTTTACAGTGAAATTCTAGAAGAGTCTTCATAAGGCTCTTGAAGCTGTTCATTTTCTGATAATTTTCCTCCATCCTCAAACTGATTGACATTGAAAAATGACTATCTTAAATAATAAGACATTTTTATGTTGTACTCAAATTATTTTCAATGAATGCGGGATTAATAATTACATTTTTTAGTGTTTTACCATAATAATATTTTTCCATTCCAGTATTTTAATGGAATCAAATGAAGAATTTTATGGAATGATATGTCATGATAATACTTTTTGGGAAGAAGTAATATGAAGGGAACTTGTATCCCTAAACATTGTGAATATAGAATTTTAAAATAAAAGGCTATTTAGTATTATATAAAATCATATCAAAGATAAAAATAAACTTATGCTAATAACCAAAAGAAATATTATCAATTTTATGTCAATGATCACAATTGCATAGAAATATCTCATTAGAAGTGTGTTATAAGGTTTGGTAAAAAGGAAAAATTAAGCCCTATGTACTTCAAACCCATTGAAATTTTGGAATTAATTGCATTTGTGGATTTCATATTGGAAATGAAACAAAACATTTCTATATTACATGTTGTGTTCAGTATATTGTGGTTTCATCATTGAACACCATGTGGGGTTGGAATGGTGTTTTTTGGTAGTTTTGTAATGAGAGATCTTGAAAAAAAACATATTCCAATGAATTTTCCTAGATGATTATAATGGGTATTATCCATGGAGTCGGAAACACCCAATGGTTCACATATTTGAGATATTTCATGATCCTACTCTACAAATGTCTATATTTATTTGAAAAAGAATCCAACCCTAATTAGGAACCCAATTTCATTAAGAGGATGAGAGTTTGGGCTCATATCCACATTTTGTGGTTAATTTTTTCCTACAGTAGGACTGACTTATATATTTAATAAATATTCCTTAATCCTCTACTAATTCCATAATATTAAATAGGTTTCATATAAGATAACAATAAATTATTATCATGTATTGGATTCATAATCATCTGAATGTAGCAGAGGTTCTCCCTTGATAGTGTAATCAATAGCTATCTATGGTTACCTATTTATGATACTCTATTGTGTGTGGATTAGTGACTCTTACATTGATTATTAATATGATTCCAGTTTCAATCAACATAGTGTGTTCATTTGGTGTTTATGTTCATTCAAGAATATCGGAGTTTGTTGGTGTTGGTATCGAGATGATAACATGGGATTCTTTTATATCCTTATAAAATCAATAAAAAAACACATTGATTGCGTACACATAAGGGGACACCTAAAATCGTATTATGGTATTGTGATGAGGACCAAATCATTAAATTTAATTTCATGAGGATAGGAAATCTAGGTGAAAGGACTATTTTCAATGATGGACTGGTACTTACATTGAACCAGACGAAGTGAACTAAAAAAGATGTATCCTACTAAGCTAGATGTGACCCAACTACGAATTTGAATTAGGGAAGCTTAGGGAAAATTTAGGTTGTTCATTCTGAATTTCATCGAGGCTTTCTACATATCCCATTTGGAATGGAATGAAATCCAATTTTTTTTATATTTGTGGAAAAAGACAAAGATGTAGTCCCATGAGAAAGGTTAGAGGATGATTCAAATATGGAATATCTATTGGGAACGTTAATTTTTCCCATTCATAATGTTATCTTTTTGGATTTAATTTTCAATTCCTATTCTCTTCAAGGAGAGGAATGGTGTACTATCTATCATGGAGGAATTCCAGTTAGGAGGTCTAAGGGGTTGCCTCATTTGGAATGTGACCATTTGAGATAGAGATGTAATTTTGTAGCTTAAAACAAATATTTGGTCCTAGGGAATGTGAAAGTAATATTTAAAAAAGTATCCCCCTACCGATATTGATATTTTATCTTTAGGAATTCATGATCATCACTAACCACTAAGCTAACATGGGTCATAATGTGTGTGATAAAAAAGTGTAATTGGAATATCAGAAAAACTAAACAATCTCCTTCGTCTTATAGTGAACGATGATAAGGATACTTCCCATAATATATACTATGGTATTTCTCTTAGAGTGATGTCATATTTAAATTTTAGAGTAATATCCCTAAAAGAACTCTCTTTGAAGACATTTTTCTCATTTTCTACTAGTAAAGAATGGAGGAGTCACTTTATGGACATAGAGTGAAAGAATAAGATATGATGTTCACATATCCTATCTTATTTTCAACCTTGAGGTATATTAATTATCTATAAGGATTAGATCCTTGTTTCCATGGGAATATATAATCGAATTCACACGTCAAACCCAAACTATTAGGGAGGATAAATGTTGCAACTCTCAGGCCACCAAACTTTATAATGAAGAGGAAACATAGGTATACCATATACTGTAATCATATATATATATATATATATTTGGGGAGCTCTTGTCATTGACCTCCATAGATATGGGATCTATGAAAAGTGTTCCCCTATCATAAGTGTTATAAAATATTTCTCTATGTATGGTTTGAATAGATGGGGACTGGGTGAGCAAAAGGTGGATCATGTAGGTGAGGGATGGGTGAGTTGAAGAATTAAATTATAGGGGAATAATAGGTGAGATGATGGTGCATCATAAACGGTAGAACATGATAAGAAAAATATACACTTGGGTGATGGGAAAAATTCTTACCATCACATAGGACTCTAGTATCCAAGGGTGTTCTGTATTGTCTTTGGATAACTGGAACTCAATCTCCGGTCTTGAGTAGGGGAATTCACCGTACTCCTCCAAGAAAGGGGGTTGTGTCTCCTTGAAAAGGTATTTATGATTATAAAACATGAGGATCACTAATCCCACTCCCCATATTACTTTAGTGTTATTTTCAGTCATATATGTATACCAGGAATGTTCTGATGTCCTCGGTGAAGGACTAGAGTGAGCATAGATTCAAAGACTCTTATGGTCTTGTAGTTATTCACTCGTGTGAATTCAGGCTCCCAATTTTACAATTTATATGAAAACACAAGATCATTTGTGAGTTAGGTCAACAATACTGGTCCACTGTATATTTGTATTGCACATGGACATCGAACAGATGTGGATTCTTGTACTAGGTCACCTTGGGAGGGCTTGTATGTAAATTCCCCAACGTAGAGGACACTTTATCGGTACACAAATTTTAGTCTGCACAGAACCTCAGGAATACATCCTCATACCCCAGAGGATAACAAGTAGTAGCAAGGGTATAAAAGACTATGTGGGTAGACTATTCCATCATTATCTTAGTAAAACTCATTGGATAAATAATTAATTTGAAGTATGTAATAAACAATAAACAATAAAAATTCATTAGTAAACACATTCCAAAAAACATGGTTAGAGACCCCCACAAAATAAGAACAAAAAATATAATTTCATAAAATTCCAAGTGTATGGAAAACCAAAATTAGGGTAAACAAACAAATCCCCCAAATGGCCCCTAATTCCATGTTATGATCCCTCGTTCGTTCATGTCCAATGACCAATTCATCCACATAGAATTGGGCCATTCCCTTATCATGACCTAAAAACTAAAGTCCTCTCATGTATCCAATGATGGCCCATGTATGGTGTAATTATAAACCAGTATGTCACCACCAATAGTGAATATAAAATATCTAGTATAAAAATATTTTATTCCTATTCCAAATTGATGAAAATAAAAACAAATAATAAGTCGGGTTCCATTATTAACGATATTCACTTAAAACATTTTCATCTTCTACACCATGGGAAAGACAATTTCATTATTACATAATACCCTATGCTAAAAAACAACTATTCATAAGGTTATAAGTCATGAAACCTATCTCACTTTAAAATATTTTAAAATAATTACACCACACTTACCTGGTAGCCTCAGTCTTGGTAGTCTCATCAAATGCAATAGTTATTTGTATAGATCCTCAGTCTGACTCCCAAACTAGTGAATTCTAGGGGTGGGGTTTTGGAGACTCATTCCAACCTATTCCATTAGAGTACATTCTTATGACTGATGCCTCAAAACTAGTGAGTCATGTTCAAATGATTCTTAATCATATGAAATTTACCAAACATAAATTTTAGCCATTTTTCACATTCATCATTTATAGTAAAAGCTCAATTTAAACATAAGATAACATTTTTACTTCCCCCATTTCCACATTATCATTTACATTCATTAACCCATTTAAACCATTTATCATTTACATTTCATGTCTCATTAATCCATTTAAATTATACCCAGTACCCCCTAATTCCTTGTTTTCAATTAAACATATTTGAAATAAATTTAATTTCATAATCAATGTTATCCAACTAATCATAAATATCACAAAATCATTTTTTCGGCCCATGTTAACAGGATGAATGCATAAAAATTTGTTTCATATCTTGAAACCATTAATTTCTTATTTAATTAAATAGATCTCATGTTCACAATTACGGAACACCACATGGGAAGCCTCCATCCCAGTTTATTCAACCTAAACGCCTCACATAAGTTTCATGAGGGGTCCAGTGAATCATTTAACCATTTAAATCCCTATCTATAATGTGTAAACCAATTTGGAAATCCCAATAAGTCAGTAACATAATGACATACATATGAATTTAATAACTAGATTTTTGAAAATAATGTATAGAACACCTAAATCTTTTATGATGATGAAAGATCACTCAACCACATCTGTCGATTCTGATTAAAACACCCTTTGAATCCCCAATATATGGTCCATTAATAAATATTGTTTTATGGATATGGAAGATGAATAATGTCTATAGAAAACCTATTTTGAAAATCTAAAGGACAAACAGAGATAGACGCACCTGGATCATTGGTCCCCAACCAAAGACTCTCCAAATGGCTTTGGAAGAAGGGAGATCAAGCTAGAGAATGAATATGGTAAATTTGGTTCATCACTAGGGATAATTGGGGGGTAAATTCTTCAAAATTATAATGTTATAAATCATATGGAACATTCGGTAAAAATAGCAGAACACAGTGTTAACAGGTTACAATGTTTGGTAGCACAGATAGCCATACCATGCCCGAACAATGTGTCTCGATCAGTCCAAAACCAGGGCCAAGTCGCCCATTTTCATGAGGATCCACCAAGATTTGTAAAAATGTGTGGTGACCGTGCACAATTCCTTTCTCTAGTCCCACACAATTTTTCCTCCCCGATGTATATTTTCTAAAACTATGTACCCAAACATCATGAAAACATGGCTAGTATGCATGTCTAATAGTAACCATGTGCCAACTGTTTAGCATGCACCTGATGGCCACTTTTCCCCCACTTTTGTGTCGCAAACCCCATGGTCACCCCCAAGACACATCATGAACAAAAGAAATGTTTAATTAACCAAATCAAAATTATTTATGCAAAAATTTAAAACAAGACCATTCATCAATGGTGTCTAGGATCATACAACCTCCATACCATATAATAATTCTTCCCTGAGCCACTCTACCAAGCATCACTATATTTCTAGGTTAAATAGATCGGGCCACTAAACCCCCATATGTATCTCTCTCCCACATGATTTTCCTAAATAGTAACATGATCCCAAAACCCTAGAACTAGTGGAATGGCCTTGCTTTTGATGATTTTCTCACTATAATCCACAATAAGAACCAGATTCTCCTCAAAGGATGAATCATCCTCAATCTCAACATCATGAACATCAACCACACGAGATGGGTCTGGGTGATAATTCTAATGTTGTGACATAATAAAACATCTTGTAGTATACTTTATTGCTATGGAAGAACCAATCAGTACACCCTTGGTCTGATCCTCTCCACAATGTGAAATGACCCAATGTACATTGGTGAAAAGTCATCCTATTTCTGAATTCAATAGTGTCTTAACCTTCTGAACACCTGAATTGTCAAATGATCAGCCACAATAAACTAAAGGGGTTGATGTCCAAGATCAACATATGACTTCTTCCAACTCTGATCTGTGGCCATACATTTCCAAATCAGCTGAACATGTTCTTAATTTGACTAAAACAATCGTGGTCCCAACTACTCTGATTCCCTAGCCTCCATCCATCATACTTATGATCTACACAACATCCCTTATATCTCCTCGTATGGTTCTATATAAATCATCACCTGATAACTATATTTATAAGAAAACACAACAAGAGAATGTTTCTTTCCAAAAAAATCCACCAAAACCCTGGATATATGTCCTCAACATGTCCTATATCAACTGTATAATACACTCCAGTTGACAGTATATCTATGGGTGGTTATATATACTTGAATACACCATGGTACCAATCTCTTTCTGTAACCCTTCCAGAATCTAGAATTAAAACATGGATAATAATATGAAAATATTGTTTGTGAACCTTGTGCACTTGTACTAACTCATGATGGTACAACCCCCACAACTAGTCAACATTGAAGGTCTCTTAAATCATTAATAAATGTCAAACCTAGTCAACTAATACACATCCACTTAGATTGAATCATTATTTTGGGGAATCCTCTAATGAACCACTACAAAATCCTTCATCACATCATCCCATTTCATTTGTAGAATAAGATAAGGTTCTAACAAACCACTCAGTCACTGATGCTTGACCATAACAAGCTAACATTTCTAGAATCACATCAAAAAACATGTAACATCATCTTCATCACTATAAATCAATAAATTCTATAAATATCATGATAAATCATATATAAACCAGGATACACCACCCACATTAAAGAATGGAACTCATTCATAAGATCTTCTTGGATAGAAGTAGGAATAAAAATATCACTGTGAACATAAATGATCTCATCATCACTGAATGTACAAATGGATGGTGACTTCACACTTTAATGAATTTCCATCAAATCCAAACACTCTAGAAACTCATACTACCTATCCTTGACCTAAATTCAAACTATTTATTCAACTACCCATGATATATGGGTCACCTACAGTTCTCCATAAAAAACATATATATTTTTCATAGTTAACAATGGAAAAATCCTTCATTGGAACCTGGATTACTATATTTCCTAGTTCTATATTTTTTACTCAAAGCATCCACACCACATTTCCCCTTTCATGGCATACATACTTGTTCAAGATCAATCTTATACATGTAATCAAACCTTCATCACTATTAATGCATCAAATCATGATTGGAGAAGATGTAATTTAGGTGTTTATGATCAGTATATATTGTAATCCTTTCTCCAAAAAATTAGTGCTTCCCAAAATTAAATTAAAAACCACCACATCCAAATTAGGATCACTCATAGGGTAATTTTGTTCTCAAGGCCTCTTCTTCAGTGACCCATATGCCTCAACCTAGTCATTAAACAACAAAAATTACTATGATGAACAACAGACACATAGAAAAACAAGGTACACTCCTTACATGGATTTGGTACAATCAAAATTGTTGTCATTCTCAACCACTAATTTAATTCCTATAAATCATACTTACATGCCCCAAAACAATTATATCATGATTCCTTTTTGGGTGATGACTGAAAGTGGATCTACTAAATAGGAAATGTCTTTGATGTCGCTTTGACAATATTCTGCTAAACCCAGGTAACATCAGATAAAAAAATTATTAGGATAACCCAATGATACATCATCTGGTAATTTCCCTAGGTCCATAGACAAACCTTCCTTAGAGATAATGTAACCCAAGAAATATACTTTTTAAATCCAAAAATGACACCTTGATTTCTTGGAATATAGAATTCTTACTCTTAGTGTACTCATAATGATGTTAAGATACTTATCATGACCATCGTGATTCTTGGTGTACATAAACATTTCATCCACATAGATACGTAAAAAAATATCCAGATATGGGAGAAATATTTGTTTGTAGAGTTCCATTAACATTTCTAGTGCATCAGTTATCCCAAACAGAATCACTACAAAATCATATAATCTATACCTTCTCTAGAAATAATTCTATGATATATCAAAAGGTCTCACCCTCAATAGATGGTACCCCAATCTCAATTCAATCATATATTAAAAAAATAACATCTTAGAAAGTTAATGTTATTATCAACTCAAGGAATGGGGTATCAGATCATAATCATCATCTGATTCAAGATCCATTAATCGACACACAATCAAAATGGTACATCAATCTTCATGGGAAAAAATATTGGAGATCCCAAAGGTGATGTATGTAGGTGAATAAACCCATTGATCTCTAATTAGTCAAACTATGTTTTAGCTTCTTGGAGTTATCTTGGATTCATTATATAATGTGGAGTAGAAACTATTTCATCTCCTGATAACCACTCGATCATGAACACAACATCTACCTCTGGTGGTAGCCCTAAAAAGAACATATATAACTCATCCAAAATATGATCCACTATATGTGGTTTAATATCCCAACAATGGAAATATTATTGAGTTGAGGTGGGATGTTACAAGTTGTATTAGTTTATTTCATCATTGACAATCAAGTGAAAGAAGATTTTTCAGTCCTTTCAGAACCAGTTGTCAGTCTTGGTGTTCAAATTCATTCTTTGTTAATTCATCGAGTTTTACTGGTATAAAGGAGTAGGATTGTTGGAACATGATATGTATAGAATAAAAAATTGTATATGGCCCTTTTATGATGAACTTTATGTTACAATGGAGTTGGGCACATAAATGATTTGGAGACAGTTATATAAGTGTCCTACCATTTTCATGCGTGTAACTACTAAGATAATCATGACATGCATGGATAAAATGACTCCCCAGTAGGATTACATATCTAATTTGGAATAATTATTTATGATATGTTTGAAAATTTAATTATTGAAAATTTTGGAAATTTCATTCAAATAGACGATTTTGAAATAATAATGGTTTTGGTATTTCGAAAATGATGGGATTTTCAAAATATAATGGATTTTTAAAAAAATGGTTCAACATGGAAAATCAGAAATTTTGGGATGCGTGGTTGTGATAGATGAAATGTGGAATACAATGAAATTGGAAGCCTTTAATTATTATGGAGTTATAAAGATAGTTGTTATGATGTGTTGATAGAAGTATCACCAAGTATTAATCATAATGATGAACAAGAGGAAGATTCTAAAAATAATGGTGAACTTGAGCCTCGGGTGAACCAATAGCTAGTGCAGATGATAGTAAAAACATTTAAATCTGGGGAAAATGGGAATAGAAGGGATCATCTGAGGAAGTTGTTTCTCTCAGTTCTTTTTTTAAAAGCATAAACTGCCCATTTTTTGGATGATATATGACCATTAATTCTAGAAGTATGGATAAACTTGATGAATCAAATTATTGAATTCCTAGGCACTTGGGTGGAGTTAAAAGTGATGTTGGTGACATACATGATGGAAGAACACACACTTTAGTGGGGGAGTTAGCAGGCCATGCTAAATAGACCTAGGTATAACATTATAGGGTTTTGAATAATTTCTTAACATTCAATTTTACCCACACATATTCAAGATTAATTGAAAAAAAATCTACATCCTAAAGAAGAAGAACATATAGATAATAGAATATGAGGATGTATTCATGAGCATAATCATATATTCACTAGATATTATTAATACCGCATTAATGAAGGTGTGGATTTTTTTTAACTAGTATTGGGGAAAGAAATTCATTAAAAAATTATGGTGCTATGTATAAGTGATTATAAATAAATAGTGAATATAGAAATAGTTAATGAAAGTTACATGCATGTGGATATGAGTATGGGAAAAAAATTTATACCCATGTGGAATAGTGGTATCTCTAACAATGGGAGAAATAGGAAGAGGGACACTTATTTCCATGGTGGGATTATAGCTTAGAATCAAACAGTATGATCAATGAACCATTCTTCGAAGCCATAAAATAAGGAAAGATGCTTCAAGTGCAGCTCCCTAACCCACATGAAGTTTTATTTTATGTTACAACCATGAAAATTTCATAACTATAATAATATTTGGCATCTCCAGGGATATTTTCACAAATCATTGAGGTTGGGTGGTCATGAAACTCCTCGTGGGTGGCATGTGTCATATGCCTCTATGTGACGAGGGCAGCAACACACCCATGTCAACTGATTAAGATTATCCATGGTTTTTCAAGGAATACCATTAATTTTCGTCATGATTAGTATCATCATGGTAATAATGATCAGAATGTTTCCATCCAGAAGGTGTTTTGAGCTGAGATGGTAGTCATGGATGATCAGTCGAGATTATCCACAGTTGGAGGGGTGATTCATTTGAATGAAACCTTAATGCATGTATTGTTTGATGAAAGTGTGTATAATTATTTTATTTCCCATTTTCCATTGAAGTATTTATATTATTTGTCAAAATTATGCCTTATGGTCTAAAACATAAAACACATCATGGTGAAAAAGAGTTTCAAGCCATCCTGTGTAGAAGATGAAGTTTAGTTGTTGATGTAGTTGAGATGATGTGGGACTTCTCAACGATTGATATGTATGTGTATGTTTTAATCCTGGTTATGGATTGGTTGAAAATGTTTAACGTCCACATTGACTATTAGTAGTGAATAGTGAGTTTCATTACAAATTATAGAATCAAGCATATCTATAGAGGAGAATAGAGTGAAATGTTTCATTTAATGGATTTTTTAGCTCCAGTGTTTGTCACGAACTCATATCAGTTGAAGGATATTTCATTTTCATCCAAATATGTTGTTGAAAAATGTAGTTTTATAACTATGGTTGATCAATTTATAGATTTTACTCCCAAATAATTCTCTGGGTTTCCACAGGTGATAGAAGTGGAGTTTATTATTGATCTATTTCTAGGGATCATTACTATCTCACTTGAATCATACTGAATAAAAGATGAAGAATTAAGGGAATTGATTTTTTAGTTGGAGGATTTGGAAATCCAAGGTTCAATCCATACTTGAATTTCCCCAGGGTTAACACCAGTTTTCATAATCAAATGTCAAATAAAACTCTTCTTTTTTCTGTTGAAAATAATAATATTAACCATGTTATGATAAAGAATACCCATCCACTACAAAACATTGATGATAATATTGATCTTTTCAGGGGAGCTCTTCGGTTCTCCAAATTTTACATTCGATTGGGATATCATCATTAGCGGGTGTAGAATGATGACATTCTAAAAACATATTTCTGATGTAAATATGACCATTTTGATTATGTAGTTATTCCCTTCATTCATACAAATTCACTAGTGGTATTCAAGGAATTTATGAAATCATATATTTTAGAGATATATTTATTCTTTTGTTGTGGTGTTCATCAATGATATATTGGTGTATTCTAGGACAAGTGATGGGCATGAGAAACAAAAGATGATAGTGTATGGGATCTCATGAGATCATCAGTTGTTTGAAAACCTATCAGAGTGCGACTTCTTGATATAGTAGGAACATTTTATAGGATGTGTCTTTTTTTGGAAAGGGGGTTTTTGTGGATTCAGAAAAAATTGAGGACCATTTCTCTTGGAAGCTTCCAAATAATTGTTTTTGATATATAGAGAATCCTTGGTCTATCTAGGAATTATTGATTCATTTTTTGTGAATTATCACAATTAGCATCACAGATGACAGGTTTTACATGAATTAATGTTCCATTTGCATGGGATGAGTAGTGTTTAAAATATTTTGGTGAACATAAGGTTTTTCTTACATCAACACAAATCATTGATTTTTCAGAACAAAGGAATGGGTACATAGTGTATTTTAATGCACCAGGACCATTGTTGGAATGTTTATCCATTAAAAGGTATCATGGGGTTATGTATTGATTATATCCGTTTAGGTTTCATGAGAAAAACTAACCAACACATGATTTTGAGATGGTGGAGGTGTTTTATTCTTTGAAAAAAGGCATTACTATCTCTTTAGTGATAAATTCACAGTGTATACCAACCACAAGATATGGACGAATATTTTCTCAAAGAGTGAATTGAGTTTTAGGTACAGGGAATGGATAGAGTATCTCATGATGTTTGACATTGACTTGTTGTACAATCTGAGAAAGGGTAATTTAGTGGAAGATTCATCATGCAAAAATTCAAATGCTCATTTTGTGAAACAAACATAGGATCAGTGGTAGTTGATGTCTGTCATAGCCAAAATGGTGTTGGACTATGAAGACTGTGGTGATATATATTTTTTATTTAAAATATTTTTGGTTCCTAACTTGGATGGTTTGGTTATTTTGGTACAGAGTTCTGATTTAGGGTGTGTCACTATAAAGTTAAAACTCAATGGTGGGGATACCATTATAGGATTGAAAATGGATTGAAAATTTTTGTTGCTATTTTAGATTAATATGGTGTACTTGTGGCCTATAAAAAACAAAACATAAAATATTATCATTATTCTCTATGGTTTATTACTCCTTGAATTCAGAATATGTTTGGGTAATTGAATGTGTAGTTTGGGCGGGATGGTATGAAATGAAACATTGCTGATTTTTTTGGAGATGCCCAACTTGACTTCATGTCAAGGAATAGAATTAGCGTTCAAATGGTATGTGTATTCATTACTGATCTTTGTGTAGAAGTGGGAACCGATAGAAATGGATTTTGTTATAGGTTTCCCAACAATTGTTAGAAAACATGGTTCCATATGGGTGATTGTGGATGGGCTCACAAAGTCATCTTATTTCAACCCAATTCATGAATCTCATATGTTGATGATCTATAGAAAATCTATATCCATGAGGTGGTAAACATTTATTGTTAAAGAATTTCAACTATATCGGATATAGATTTTAGGATCACGTCTTATTTTGGGGATTCCTGTAAATATTACTTGGGAGTTAGTTGATGATAAGTATGATATATCATCCACATATGGAAGGAAAATATAAAAGGATGATATAAATATTGGAGGACAGGTTTTAGGCTTGTTTTATGTATTTTATAGTCTCATGGGAGGATAAATTTCAACTTAAGGAGTTCTCCTAATATAATAGTTATTAGGATTTCATATATATGTCCTTGTTTGAATCGTTGTATGGGTGTCCATTGTATTCTCCATTTTGTAGGGTGAGAATAAGAAAAACATAACTGTTTGGGCTGATCCATGACTTGGAGATGATGGAGAAGATCAAGTTGATCAAGAATAGAATGGTGATAGCTCAGAGTAGTCTTAAATCATATATGGAAAATAATCTATAGTCGTTTTCATTCGAGGTGGGTGATCATTTATTTTTTAGAATCTCTATGAGATTTGTGCACCGACATTTTGAAAATTACAGAAATTTATATTTACCGTATATTATGCCTTTTGAGATACATGAATACATATTAGATTTTTAAAATCATATCACATTAATACCATAGATTATTATAGTGCACAATGTGTCTCATATCTTTCAATTGAAAACGTGTCAGCTAGATCATGACCATGTCATTCGTTAGGGTCATGTTCTACTATAGTCGGTTACTTCATCTGTATACATGCCAATTTGGATTATGGAATGTCAAGAGAATAAAATTCCCTGGAAAACCATCATTTTAGTTCAGGTGGTGGGGATACATGGTCAGATTCAGAATTATACTTTTGAATGAGAAAAAAAGATGTTCAATAAATGGCCAAATTGTTATTGAAAAATATGATATGTTTCTACTTTATAGAGACGGAAAGGCCAATGGTGGGGAGAATTTAGTACACCAATATTGTGGTATGTATCCTTTATTTATTTATTTTTATATATGTTAAAGTGTTTGTGTATTCTTTGGTAGAGTTTGGAAGGGTATTTTCTAGGTTATTAAGATTTCTTAAGGGTTCAAGCTTTGGTAACGGCTAGTGAAAACTGTGCTGCAAACCCCGTAAACTATGGATATAGAGGCAGACACAAAGGGATGTAGAAAAGTTAGGGTGTAATGTTTTGCAAACTTTTTGTCAACCCACGTATACCATGTATCCTGAGACGGTGTAATTTTTCATGGTTGGTGCATGGTTTTTAAAATAGTGAGGGTCAATTTTGTAAGGCTTTATCTTGATATTGTATGAGGAACCATATTAGCGAAAAATTTGTCTAATTGTGCATATAAACCTTGTATGTTATTAAAAAAGGGGGGTTTTATAAAAATTTTGTGTCTCAATATTTACTTTCAACCTCCCATTTCTCCTCCCACTAAATCCTCACTCCGGATTTCCTCACTTTGAGGTTTAGGAACTCTCTCACAATCTTCTTGGAAGGATTTTGATGGGGTTTTGTGCCATTCTACAGGATAAGTTTCTCTTAGTAATTTTCTACCCTTTGCAATTTTTTGGTTTTTCTTAGATCTAAATCTCCTTCTTTCTTTATTTTGTTGATCTAAATCCATCACATGTAGAACTATAGTCTAGGTTGCCTAAACATATGATTATGGGGTGTTTTGATGCTATGAAGAGTCTTTAAAAGCAGTTTTGTGGATGTTGTAACTAGTTTTGTGGTGTCTTAGTGCATTTGTAGTACCCCCGGTTTCAGGTACATAACCCCTTTCGTCATGTTCTTTTTTGTAATTGGTGTGTCTTTAAAATAGTGTTTCCATATAATAGAGAGTTTCTATAAAATAGAGAGATTCCATAAAATGGAGAGTTTCAATAAAGATGGATGTTTCGATAATATTTTTTGTTTTCATAATGTGGGTTTTTTCCATAAGGTGGGGTGTTTCCATAAAGTGGTTGTTTCCATAAAGTGCATTGTTTCCATAAAGTGGGGGTGGTTCCATAATGTGGGTTGTTTCCCAAACGTGGGGTGTTTCCAAAGAGTCGGATGTTTCCATAAAAAATGAGTTTCCAAAAAAGGGTAAAATTGAAGGATGGGAGTGTTTGGGGGGGGGGGTTTATAAGGAGTATTGGTACTAAAAGTAAGGTCACATTTTCCCAACACGGTTAGCCCAAACTGTGCTGTCAGACCCTACACAGAGTTCTACGCTAGATCCAATATTCACGGAGCTTACTCGTTTTGGATCTATATATTTCTTTTTAGCTTCATAACTCCCCAATTTAGAGATAACTCTCCCTCTAGGGATGTAGAACCCTCCCCACACGATTTGGAGCCAACCTAGAGCCTTCCCTTTGTGATTTCGAGCCCGATTCTTGGCGAAAGTGCAGATCTTTTTGGTTTTTACCATTATCTGGACACTCCACCATCTCTCTTTTTTATTCCCATTGATCTACACCTCATATGGGTAGATATAATTTTATTGACGTAAATTAAGGATAAATATGGTGTTTTTCATGATATAGGAAGATATCTAAGCTACTTTCATGGAATCTTGATCCGATTCTTGTGGTATGTCACCATTAAATCATGCTTTCTGTTGTTTTCTTTGATCTGCATACATATACTTCTAAGATCTAAATTATTTCTTAGATATTAACCAATAGATAGAAGATCTACATTTTTGGATTCCAATTAACTAAATTTTGGGTCTTGAATTTTCTAGGATAAGAGAATTAAGGTCGTTCATGGAGAATCTCCCCGCCTTCTTGTGTATTATTCATCTGCTATCGAGTTTCATCAAATCTGTTGAGGTAGGAGGCTTCACTCTGATATCCAAATTCTAGAATTTAGTTGATTTTATTCAAATTGGTTTATTTATTTTTAAATTCATGGAAAATATTCACTTGTGATGATTTATGGTTTTTGTGAAATTATGTGATCTTGGTGAAAAGTTATGCAAAGGTGGTTTAGTTTCATGAATTTAAAATGATGATTTTAAATTATGGATTTTTTGGAATTTATATATGGTTTATGAGAAAGGGGTTTTCAATATAAATGGTTTTCAATAGAAATAAAGTTTTATTGAAATTCCATGGTATTGAAATGGTTTTTATGCAAATTGTTTTCAATAAAAAGTTATTTTTATTAAAAGGCATGTTTTGGCTTCATCATTGGGCATATGTGGTGTGTGTTCATGTTGAATATATGAGTCATGGATGAAATATAACCTTGGTAATAGTTCCAAAGGGTTAATGGCACATGGGAAATGATTTCCTTGTGACGACTTGATATATTGATGAGAAACTGCTCATGAGTATGGAACTGTCATAACGTAGACTGCATAGATGGTTGCATAGGTTTGTGGAAGGGTTGGGTATGCCCAAAAGGGATACTATGAAATGTTTTAAAAACATGTCAAGAAATTTTTTTGAATAAATATCTTGCTGGGTAAATTGGTTTCAATTTCTTGTGTATTCATTTGATAATTAATGGTTTTGGAAACATGTTTATATTTACTTATAATCTATTTTTGTAAAATTGTTTTATATAAACTGGTTTATATAATTATTTCTAACTTTTCTATCCTAGTGTCATGTATAGGGAAGTCATTGGGTAAATCCTAATTAGTTTTATACTCACCCATGTTTTGGAACATTGGTGGTTTTGTAAATTCCATCTTCTGGGACATTGTAAAATGAAATGTTGTCCACATTTTAAGTATTACCTCATGATGTTTGGGATATTCAAAGATTGTGGATCATGGAGAATGTGTAGCATGTATTATTGTGGTATTTGTAGTTACATGTATATTTTATCCACTCTTTAATTTGATACTTGGTTATTCAACTTTTGTCTCTTACATTGATGTGGTTTTGAGATACATGAAGTTGTTGAGTTGTATTTAATTCATTCATGCATAATATAGTGACTGTTTTTTTATGGATAGTTGGTTTATTGTTTAATTTTCTCAATGGTAAATCATCTCCGATGTGTATTTGAAATTCTTTGACATTTATTTCCATCCTATGGCACCTTGGGAATTTCACTTAAATCCTATAAATAACTCTTTGTACTCTCAAGAAAATGAGAATTGGAGGGTCATTACAATTGGTATTTGTCAGGTCCTTCCTCTGAGGTACAATTGTTATCAGCTTGTTCAGTCCTTTCCTAACATGTAAACATCGATGTTCCATTTTTTGGAGATGAAGTCCCTTCATGTTTATTCATTGGGTGGGAATCTTAGAAAGGAATAGTACTGTCAGAACATGAAATTTATTGCATAAATCGATGTACCTATCCCTTTTATTCTGAACTTCAAATTACTAGGGAGTATGGTAAATACATGTTTGGAGACACTTCTAGAATTTCAAAATCTCATTTTCATGGCTTTATCCAATAAGATGGTCATGAAATGAAATTTAGAGGAATGACATCCCACTAGGAGTGCATAAATAATTTCGAGAAATGATTCATGTTGGAAAAAATTATTAATTTTTCAAAAATAATGGAATTGGGTTTCAAAGGATAGATTTATAAAAAAGTGAGTTCTTTTTATATTATGAAAATGGTTTAATTTTCAAGAGTTTTTGAAGTGGTTAAAATAATTGTTGAACACTGGAAAAATTTTGTTTAGGAAAATAGTGTTGTGATAGCTGATGATATAGAACATGAAATTCTAATACTATAGTTTCTAGAGAGTATGATTAATAGAATTTGTTGGAAGTTTAGAAAATGGCAGCTCGTAAGGGTTATCAAAACCTACATGATGAAGCTATAGAGAATGTGGTTACACCTGAACCACATGTGAACCAAGAGCTGGTTCAGTGTACTGTCCCTTGTTTTCAAATTGTGGACATAGGGAACTATAGGAATGAGCAATGACATGTGGATCAAACCATCTAGTTCATGAAGGAGAATACTCCAAATTTCTGTGGTGATTCTGAACCCGATAAGGCAGAGGTGTGGCTATGTAGGATAAATCTTATATTTGACTTCATCAGTACACCAGTAGAACTAAATTTCAAACTACAGACGTATATGCTCGAGGATCTGGCACGTCAGTGGTGGGATTTAATGGTGCAAGAAAAAGTGGATGAAGGACTTACATGGGAGGATTTTGACGAATGTTTCTACAAAAAATTCTGTACTCACGCGTTCAACATCCAGAAAATGGCAGACTTCTTCATCCAAAATCAATAGAGTCTCTCGGTCATAAATTATGCAACTAAGTTCATGAACTTAGTACGCTTTGCACCAAAATTTGTGAGAAGTGCATATTTGAAGGCATGTATCTCAGAATCAAGTCTTTGACTGGAGATTCGATCAATGATTATAGTACATTGTATTATAGATTATACTGAGATAGTTAACAGCACGACTATGGATGAATATGATATCTTAGGATCTATTGGAGGAGGCAGGATGATATCTACAGGAAATGGTGGGAACTCAACCACTGAGAAGAAGTGGAAATGGGACACCTATTTACAAGGATCAAGTGGAATTCCGAACCAAAATGCTAAATCAGTAAACCTTCCTCCTAAACCCGAAAGAAAATTATGTAGTTTTTAAAATTGTTTTCCTGACCATATAAAGTGAGATTTAATGGAACAACCTAGGGCATGTCATAATTTCAGCAATATATGAAATCGATAGCGCTATTATCATAGTGCTCCAAGGTTGGGTGGTCAAGTGACTTATTAGGTGTCACAAGAATCGTATGCTTCCACTAGATGAGTACAACTAAATCAGTCTCATTATCTTGGAAGAGATATACATAGTGATTCTTGAAATACCATGACTCCTCAACCAACAAAACCTGATCAAGGAAACCCGGAGAACAATGTAGTGAAGAAACAATTGTATGGAGGTGGGAATATGATTTTTGATGATCTGGATGGACCATCTATAGTGAGTGGTGTGATTATTTTGAATTCTACCCTTTTGAAAGTGTTTTTTGATACTGGTGCATCACACTCCCTCATTTCTTCTCATGTTATTGACATTATATTTTTAAAATTGGAAATGATGCCTTATGTTTTGAAACATCAAAATCCTCTCGGTGATAGAAAATGTCAAGTTGTTGTGTGTAGAGAATGTGCTATAAATGATGATGGAGTAAGCTATAATATGACTTCACAATGTTAGATAAGGATTTTTATGATGTAATCCTAGGTATGGATTGGCTGACAATGTTCAAGTCTCAAATTGACTGTTATAGGAAAACAATTAGTTTCATGACTAAGGACGGAATTGAGTGTCAATTTAGAGGATTGTGGATTGTAAATAAGGGTATAGTGTGATTGATGGAACTAATGGTGGGAACAATATCTTTCCAATTAGATGCTTTGACTTTGGAATCAATGAAAGAGATCAATGAAAATTGTTTTATATCTTTTTAAGATCAATTTCTAGATGTCCTTTCCAAGAAATTCTCAAGGTAACAACCTATAAGGAAGTTGAGATTAAGATTGATCTCTCTCTAGGGACCCGTCCTATTTTCCTTATGTCCTATAGGATGGAACCAAAAGAGTTACAGGAATTGAAAGTGCAGTTAGAGGAGCTTGAAAGAATGGGTTTCATTCGACTAAGTACTTCTCCATGGACAACACTAGTTTTGTTCATGTAAAATGTAGAAGGAACATGTAACACCCCAGGTAAATAAAGAATATGACATTTTAATATTTATCCATATTTGTGAATAAAATATTAATATGACTTTCAAGTGGATGCTATGCTCGATGGCATACCCGACACGCAACAACGAGTTTCTTGGGAATCTTACGTTGCACTCTAATAATAAAATAATGTTATTTTAAATGGTAGTTAACATGTAGCCATTGTATTGGAAGAATGGATACAAATAACTAAAATATGATTATATATGTTTTTAAATGTTTTTACATTTATCCAATAAAAGATAAAGGCTTAAAATATGGAAAGAATTCAATTTTAGGCGTATATGCCCTAGTTTTCCCTAAAGGTTCACTTATCACCTTTTGATAGAAAACCATCATTAAATATAGTTTTGTTCACTCTTATACATTTTATTGGACCAAATAAAACTCTTCTTAAGAATTGGGACATCAAAATTTACTTTGTTTAAATTTATGGTATCTTTCCGATAAAGTTCATTTTTTTAAGGAATAGTGTAAAATGTTGTATTTTAATTCAAAACCTCTTTTTAATCTAATTTATTTATATGATTATATTATCTTTTGAAATGGTTTTAAAGTGAAATTAGAATATATGTTTACAATTATATCCAATAGTGGAAGTTGGAATTAATTTCACTTTGAAATCAGACTTAAACTAGTGTCAATCTTTTGATACTTTTTGTTTCATAAAAACACGCTATTTGCTCTGACAGCGATAATTAATTATTAAATTAATTAATGTGACTTATATGTTTTGACTTTTGTAAAATTGACTTCATTTTTGAATTCAGAATATCAAATATATCTTAGGGAGATTTTTTGCGATTTTTCTGGAAAACATCACTTTTTGATGAATAGTGAAACCACTAAGTGGTACTTATAAAAACTGCTTTTTCCGTTTAAATGAAATTTTTCCATCTTTGTGTTTTGAATTTCAAAAATCTGACATACATGGTTGTCATTATGAAGTAAAAATTGGTTCAATGGGATAAACATAATTTTTTGGTGAATGGTAACTTATTATGTTTTTAATCACGATTAGAGGTAATTAGTGTAGTTTATGGTAAGAATAATGTTTTAATAAAATGAAATGACCTAGAAACATGTACTACCCTAATTGGATGTGTCATGGCCGATCAAGACAATCCATGGGTCAACTTGGGGACCCCATAAAGCCACTTTGGTGGGCAAATGACATAAATATCTTTTTATTTAATTTTAATGTAAAAATGACACAAACATGAGATGTTTTACTATAACAATTTTTACATGGGGTTATACAAGTCATATTTTGACTATAAATAGTAATTGGAAATATAAAAATATTTCCTACATCATAGTATTTTTTTATAATTTTTATTAATTAAATAAATTAAATTATTTATGACATTATGATGATGCAACGATGACCTCATTATTTAACGATTTTAATAAAATGGAACGATAATTTAATATCTAAGACCTAAACATGTACAAAACCTATTGGATGAATGTATTTCGAACCCGTATCACCTTATCCTCGAAATACATCAATGTTGGACCTTTAAAATCCGAAACACTTTTTAAAATAAAGTAACATTTTGTAACTTTACAAGAGTGCCCCTCCTCTCCTCTTATAAAAGGCCCCCACCTCTACCTCCTTACCCACACTCCCAAAGCCTTTGGCTCGGCCAAACCCTGACCATTTTGTCTCTCCAATTCCCTCTCTTACTCCTTGAAGCCTCACTTTGGGAATAAGTCTTCCCAAGGAAGCCTTTGAGCTCAAACAAAAGGGAGTTACCCGATTTTAAGGTAATGTCTTCACTTGAGTCCTTTTGTTTTATTTTGCCTCTCTAACCCCCTAAACTCTTTTTATTCATATCTTTTGTAACAAATACAGTATCGTAAATATACTATGATTTTGTCATAATAATTATTCTAGCTACACTTACACACACCTACATCTAATGGTTAAAGAACATACTGTTTCCGTGGATGGCGAATTTCTGCCTCACGAAACGATGATTGTTCAACACTCATATAACACCATCAATGGTGGCCATTAAGATGTCACTATATTTATATATGATATATAATATGTTTCTTTTTTTACTTATGATTATGTATTTTTCATTTTTGGCTTACCTTTATGGCTTCCATTATGGGTATACGCGATATCTTCATTTTAGGAAGTGCGGACTACCGCCCCCTCAAAGGGATTTGATTTGTTAATGCCATACGTGGGACATATAAAGGATTGATTTAATGTTATTATATATGATGTTATACTAGAATTATAATATAACTCTATATCATTATTATTTCTTTCCATTAAAGTATGAGATAGAAATGAAAGTAGCGTTCATGCGTACGTACAACTTACTGTCTCCATGAACTGTGCATTTCATTTCTTATCCCCAAATGTAATGTACTATTATAAGTACATGTATATAATTGATATATATGATTAATGATACATATAAATGTTGAATATAAGTTTGGAATTAAAATATTCATACCTATCATTTAGTTTTAATTCCATTAATATGACAAAGAAATGAAAGTAGCGTTCATGCGTACGTACGGCTTACCATCTCCATGAACGGTGCATTTCATTTCTTACCTATAAATGATTACGTGATATTATAAATACATGTATATTCTATATATATATGATATATATGATATCCAAATGAGGAATTTCATTCTGGATATAAAGAACCATTGACCACACGAACAACATTTAATTATAAGAAGTCCACTTTCGACTTAAGAACCAAATATCGACAAAACAAACATTATTAACTTAAATGATTACATAATGTTTATAACATGGCAATAAGTGATATAAAAGGAATAATTAACTTGAAAAAGGTTCTTTAGCAAATAGAAGTTAAATCAAGTTTTTTATTCAGGACGTTAAAGAATGATCAAGTCAAGTCGGACCCGAGGTAAGGGATCCTAAACCTCTCTTTCTTTTTTAAGTACACTCTTTTATGTCATTTCTTATAAGCTCATCTTTCTTATGATTGGGATGTTCTTTTCTATTAATTATACTGTAATTATTATGTTCATATGATGAGAGACCCTATTTCATCTCATCAATCCATTTTGGATGTTTTGAGTGGCACCGTTAGGCTGCGGAATTTTCGTAAGAGATCTAACCTCTCTCTTTCTTTTTAAGTCCTCTCCTTTATGTCACTTCTTTTAAGCTTATCTTTGTTATGATGGGGGATGTTATTTTATATTCCTATTTCTGTACATTTTATGGTAATATGATGAGATAACCTATTTCCTCTCATCAATCCATTTTGGATGTTTTAAGTGGCGCCGTTAGGCTGCCGAGTTTTCGTAAGGGGTTTTTCATCTCACTTTTATTCCCGTGAGATTTATGCTACACATTCCACAATTTCCTTTGAGTGGTGTATGTACTACCCATTATTTTACTAATTCTATAATATAATTTCTTTAATCAGTATTTACATCAATGTTTTATTGTCCTTCTTTCACGAGGTGTATGTTTCGAAAGATACCAATGTCGGTAAGGGAACCGTTCACCCTCCTCTTTTTAAAAGACTTATTTTGTTGGGTATTTTAATTTATATATTTTTATGTAGGGATATGCCCTCATATATCCTTATTGATGTAACTTTTATGTCTAAGTGATGATATACCCTTTTTTATCTCTCATCAACTCATTTTGATGTGACGTCGTTAGGCTGTCAAGGGAACATCTTAACCCAATTTCGATTTCTTTGGGTTCAACATGTAGTTATTGAATATGTCATCCTTTGAATATGTGTGAATGAACATTGATTATTTTACACTTAATATCCACTTATATTTTGTGTATTTGTTTCTCACATATAATTATTTAATTTATTTATCCTAAAACCAAGGATACCGTCTTTGCAAGGGACTTTGTCTCAATCTCCTTTCATTGAGGCATATTTTGTTTTATACACAACCTTCTTTTATACGGTGTATAAACCCATTTGACTTTTACGTTTATCCAAAGGGAATCCTTTTTATACGAAGCATTTTACTAAATGACAAAAAGGGAATGTTTTTGTCCTACGTATGCGGCAACAACAACTTCTCCGCCGTCGTGACCATTATTTGAGTTTCAGCTTCCTCTACAAGACATACCTTCTTTTTAAAAGAAAAAAATAAATACCATGTTTTAATATTCTTTTATTTTGGTATTGAAAATGGTTTTAATAATGTTTTTATTATATAAATGAGTTGTATTGATATCTTGTGACTGAAATGTGGAAATGTTATGTTTCCATTATGCATGTTTTATGTGATACGATTATGTTATGGTTCTTGGGAATTATTATAAAGACGGGTGGTTCCATGATAAACTAAGTGCGGGTGAGCCCGATATAGCTCTCCAATGCATTGGGTAACACGAAGGAGTGAAATGATAATGTTTCTCCGATGAGATTTAGGGAATATACTATGATGGGTATTCCAAACGTAACCAAAAGGGTTACTCCCTACGTAATAATGTTATGAATGCCTCAAGTTACCTTTTATGTCTTATTATTTCTATGATTTATTAATGATTTGATGAGGTATGTTAAACTGCCTATGTTTTATGGGTGAAGTATGATTTCATTCTTATGTATACATGTACTCATGTTTCCTTTCCATATTTTTATATCCCTTACTGAGATTTTTATGCTCATCCTATGTTTTAGAAATGTTTTTCACAGGTCAATGGAAGGGTACATGATGTGATTATAATGTCAAGGATGTGTTAAGAAAGAATCCATGTTTTATTTTAAATATGTTTCCGTTGATGAGAATAATGAATACTATCTTTTATGTAATCACTTTGTTTAAATGTGGAATGTAATTCAATTTTCATGATCTAATTCTCTAAAACTCTAAACCTTAAAAGATCCTCTATGAGTAATCATGTAATAACTCAAGAGTAAGTATGGTTTATGGCTGGGGCCTAATAGAACTCTTTGTCTATGTGTTGATTATTTTATGCATTACCATGTTATGATAAAGAATAGATATCCAATTCCTATCATTGATGGTTTGTTCGATCAATTAAGGGGAGCTCAATGGTTCTCCAGATTGTCTTTCGATCAGGTTATACCAAATTTGGAGTTTGAAGATATGATATTCCAAAGATAGCTTTCAAAATTAGATATGAAATCTATGAATATATAGTCTTTACTTTCGGTCTAACGAATGAACCAGTGGACTTCATGGCATAGATGAATCAGATATTTCCACAATATCTAGATTCTTTTTTTGTGGTGTTTGTGGATGACATTTTGATATATTCGAAGACAAGGGCGGATCAGGAGGTGCACCAAGAAATATTGTTAAAAATCCTGAGAGATCATCATTTGTATGAAATATTATCAAAGATTGATTTTTGGATATAGGAAGTATGTTTTCAGTGCCTTGTCATTTACGAGGAAGGGGTTTCTATGGATTATTAAAAAATAGAAGTTGTTATCGCTTGGAAACCACCCAAAAATGTTTTCGAGATATGATGTTTTCTTGGTCTAGCTGGTTACTACCGACACTTTGCACGTGATTTCTCATGACTAGCTTCACCAATGTGATCTCTAAAACTTAATAATTCTACAATCCAATGGACATAAGAATGGTGAAATAATATCCAGGAATAGAATGTTTGTCTTACATTAGTATCAATCGTGATATTTATATAATAAGGAAAAGGGTATGTGGTGTATTATGATACTACATGAATTGGGTTGGGAAGTCTTCTCATGAAAATATATCATGTGGTTTCTTATGGTTCAAGGAAGTTGATGGTGGATGAGAAGAATTACCCTACACATGATTTTGAGTTAGCTAAAGTCATCCATGGTTTAAAAACATGGAGAAATTATATATTTGGTAAAAATATTAAAGTGATTACGGATAAAAAAACCTTGAAAAACATTTTCTCACACTAAGAATAGAATCATAAGCAAAGGAGATGAATAGAATATCTATAATTGTTTATCATTAACAGGATGTACCCAATGGGGAAATGAAAATTGATGGTGGATGCATTGAGTAGAAGATCATATGCTCAGTTGGAGAAAGAAGCTTCGGAATAATGGTAGTTGATGCCTTCCCTAGCCAACATGCATGTGGAATGTGAAGCCTAAGGTGATGTTGCAGTTTTATTTTTACCTATGATTGTTCGGGATTTAGTTGAAATCTTAAAATAGGCACAAACATATGATGTTGAATGTCTGGTTGTATGTTCATAACTAAATTGTGATGAGAACATTGAAGGATATAAACTTGATGGGGGTTCAGTTTTGTGTTTTAGAGATCGAATGGTTTTACCAATGGTTTTCCAGGAAGAAATCCTTCATTCATAGAACTATTTGAGCTGGTATGTAAATCCAGGTACATAGAATATGTTTAATGTGTTGAAGGTTTTGTTTTAGTGGAGCGGCATGATATAAAAGGTGGACAAGTTCATCTCTCGGTGCTTAACATGTCAGCAGGTTGAATCATAACATTAGCAACTAGATGGTATGTTACAATATTTTCCCATCCCAATGTGGAAATGGGATCAGATAATAATGGATATTGTTATAGGTCTTCGAAGAAAGGTCTAGAAACACGATGCCAATTCGCTGATAGTGGATCATCTAACCATTTAGGTCCATTTCATACCAATTCTTGAAACTCATAAAGTGAATAATATTTCGAAAAAAATTATCCATGAAGTGGTAAAGAGGCACAATGAACCAGTTTCAATAGTCTCAGATAGAGATTCGAGGTTCACGTCTTGTTTCTAGAATACTTACAGCATTCCCTTAGGACTCATTTGACAATGAGCATGGCATATCATCCTTAGACGGATGGGGACTCTGAGAAAATGATAAAAATGTTGGAAGACATGTTGCGGGCTTGCGTAATGGATTTTTGTGGCTCATGGGAAGAGCATATACTGTTAGGGTAGTTCTCATACAATAAAATCTATCAAGCCTCGACAGACATGGTTTAGTTTGAAGCATTTTATGGTATTCGTTGAAGTTCTCCTCTATACTTTGTTGAAATGAGAGAAACATCATTAGTCTAGCCCATCCTTGTCCATGAAACAACATAGGATATCCAATTGACTAGAAAGAGGATGGAGAGGGCTCTGAGTTGTTAAAAATATTATGCATATCACCATCGTAGACAGTTTTCCTTCTCTATGTGTGATCATGACTACTTGAGGATCTCTCCAAGGCTTGGATATCGTTGATATAGGAGGAAGATCATGTTGTCTCTAAGATACATTGGCCCTTTTTAGAAACTATAACAGGTTGGAGAGGTGGAATATCGAATGGAATTACCACCACATTTTAGTTTTGTGCATAATGTGTACCCATGTATCCCTGTTAAAAAAGTTTCATCCTGATCCTGACCAAGTGATCTGATGGGATAATGGTGATCTCTAACTATATGAATCACTGATGCATATCCCAGGGCAGATCATGTATTGACATGAGAATGTCTTGCATGGGAAAAGCATTGTCCTTGTTAGGGTTTTAAGGGAACATGGGAAGATTTTGGAAGAGACCTGAGATCATGATAAGGAAATGAAAGAGATGTTTCGATATCTCTTTTTGGCCAGTGAGGGTTTTCTACATTCTGAGGACGAAAAGACCAATGGTTGGAATATTGTAGTACCACTGGTTTCAGATACCTAAACCCCATCCTCACATTTTTTAATTTTTCTGTCTACAATAGAGATTTTCAATAAAATATAGTGTTTATATAATGTTGGTTTTTTCCATAATGTTGGTTGTTTCCATAAAGTGAGTTGTTTCAATAATTTGGCATGTTTCTATAACATTGTTGTTTCCATAATGTGGGATTTTTCAATGAAATGGGGTTTTTACATAAAGTGTGTTGTTTCCATAAAGTGGGGTGTTTCCATAATGTGGGATATTTAAATAAAAAAATTGTTTCCATAAAAAGTGTAATAGAGAATGATTGGAGGTTTTGGGGTTTTTATAAGGAGTGTTGGGACCCAAATTAAGTACATGTGATCCTTATAGGTCTAGTACAAACCGTGTGGTCAAACCTTGAGCAGAGGTCTAATCTAGATCCTATTTTCAAGGAGCTTACTCGTTTTTGCTCTATATATTTTCTATTGGCATAAAAATGCACCTATTTTGATATAACGCATCCTATAAGGCTTGATAACCATCCCTACAAGAGTGGGATCCAACCTAGAGCCTTCCCTTTGTGATTTCATGCCCGATTCTATGTGTATGTGCCGATCTTCTTGGTTTTTTCCATTTTCTGCAAACTCCTCCACCTCTGATTCATGTTTCCTTGATCTACCCCTAATATGGGTAGATATACATTTTTTAACTTCAATAAAAGATAAACATGGTTCTTTTAATCATAGAGGAAGATATCTAAGAAGCTTTTAAGGAATCTTGAACCAATAATTGAGGTATGTCACCATTATTTCATGTTATGTCATGTTTTATTAGATCTGCATAGATATACTTATCCAATCATGATTTTTTCTCATATCTAAACTAATATATAGTAGATATATGTTTTTGGAATTAAATTAATTCAATTTTGAGTCGTGATCTTGCTAGGATAATAAATCTAAGGTCATTCTTGAAGATCGACCTGCCTTCTTGGGCATTCTTCGTCTACTATCGATTTTCATCAAAACCATCAAGGTTGTAGGCTTCATTCTCATAAAATGTTCCTAGAAATAATTTCATTAGAATAAAATTTTATTATTTATTCTGAAATTAATGTAAACGTATTAATTTCTGATGATTTTTGGTTTTTATGAAATTGTGTGATCTTGGTGAAATGTTATACAAAGGGGGTTTAGTTTCATGAATTTAAAATGATGATATAAAATTATGGATTTTCATTAATTGATAAATGGTTGACTGTAAAATGGTTTTTAATAGAAATTCATTTCATTAAGAATAGAGTATTATTGAGATGTTTTGGCATTGAAATGGTTTTTATGGAAATTGTTTCAATTAAAAGGTGTTTTCAATGAAAGGTTTGTTTGGCATGATTGTTCGGCATATGTGTTGTGTGTTCATATTTTATGTATAAGTCTTGGTTGAATTATGACCTTGTTCTTGGTTCCAAAGGGTGAATGTCACATGGGAATACATTACCTTATGACGACTTGGTAGATCGATGAGAAACATCTCATGAGTGTGGAACTGTCCTAACGTAGAATGCATGGATGGTTTAGTGGGTTTGTGAAAGGGTTGGGTATGCCAAAAAAGGATATTGTGAAATTGTTTGGAATATTTCTTAGTTGTTTTGGTGGATAAATATCTAGTGGGATAATTCGGTTTCAATGGAACATATATTTGTTTGGTAATGAATGGGTTTTAAAACTTATTTATATTTAGTTATAAATTATTTTGGAATTTTTTTTAGATAATATATTTTATATAATTGTTTCTAACTCTTCTATAATACTGGTGTGAGTAGGGAAGTCATAGTGGAAACCCTATTGAGTTTTATAATCTCCCATTATTTGGAACCTTGGTGATTTTTCAGGTTCCATCTTCTAGAATAGGGGAAAGGTAGTGTTTTCCACGTTTTAAGTACTACCTCATAGTGTTTGGGATGCTTGGACATTGTGAAACATGGAGATTGTGGAGCATGTATTCTTTTGGTATTTGGTGTTTCATGTGTAGATTATCCATTGTGTACTTTGATACATGGTTATTATTCCTATGTTCCTTACATTGTTGTGGTTTTGGGATACATTATGTTGTTTATTTTTCATTAATTCGTCCATGCATCATATAGTGAATGCTTGGTTATGGTTGGATAGTTTATTGTTTTATGTCCTCAAGATTAAATTGTCCCCCACTTGTGTTTGAAACCCTTTGGAATTTATTTTCAGTCTTTGGCATCTTGGGTATGTCCCTTAAGGCCGAGTAATTCCTCATTGTATTCTCAAGAAAATGAGAATTGGATGGTCATTATAATGCCGGTCAATTTCATTGAAATCCTAAGTAGGAAGGCTTCTCTCTTGACTCGATGCGATAGAGCTAAAATTATTTAATTTCAAATTTAGGGTTGTTTCTTGAAATTTATTATATTTTTGATTAATAAAACTAGTTTGGAATCCATTTATTGTTTTCTATGGATTTGTGAAAAGATGGGTTATTATTTTGTAATGTGTGTGATGTTGGATTTAAAAATGATAATTTCAAAATCATTATAATTTTGTATTTTTGTAAAAAAAATTGTGAAATTTTTTTCCAATAAAAAGGTTTTTTTTTAAAAATTGTATTTTTTATGGTTGTGGATTAATGTTATATTCTCAAATTGTAGGTTATATAGATGTTGTTATGGTCTGTGTTAGAATTGTTGATTTTCTTAAGGGATTGTTTGTTTTTTAAAATCTTATTGAATAGTTTCTCTCTTATATGATTAAGAAAGGGTTGGAAGGGGTGGATCTTTTTTATTATGTAACACTAAAAATTGGTCATTATGTACCACTATAAAAAGGATATGAGTTATGGATATGATGTTCCACTGTCAATGAACACCCATCTCAGGTTTATTGGTTTTGGATATGGTTGTGTTGTGTGGGAATCCAAAAAAATGATTTGGGTTGGGCCCTTTTGTGTTGTGAAAATAGTTAAATATTTGAGTGGTAACATTTCTTGTTTTGGAGTTGATTTGGAAACCTGTGACATGATATGGGTGTATTTAGATTTCTTGAATTTATTTCACTGTTTAATTGTTTTATGAAGATTATTTTATATAAATTGTTCTAATGTGTTCTATACATTTGGTGCATGTAAAGAAGCCATTTCGGGATAACCTATTGAGTGTTATTTATCACCCTCATCTTTGTAACTTTTGTGTTTTTGATAAAGTTTTATTCCGAGAAAAAGGTAAAAGTAAGACACTTCACTTATAGTGTGGTGCATCATGATGATTTGGTGGTCTTGTGGACCCGAGAGCCAAGAGTGAAGATATATAGATATGTCCTAGATTTTGTATATTTTTATCATTTAGTCTTCTGCATGGTACACCAATTTGGTTTTATATGGGTTTGGTTTGGTCATATGGTTTTCACATGTTAATGGACTGATTTGTTTTTACATTTTTGACAGGAATCATGTAGTGTGGTTGGGAATGTCTCATTTGGTTTACTATATATATTCTATGGGAAATTGGATCCCCAATTATACATGAAGGCCGTAACATTTATTATAAGACTTTGGTCCCATGGGAACAACGAATAATGCCTCGTAGCACATTAGATCAACTAAAGTCAATGTGGACGGGAGAGATGTTACATGAGGAATGAAAATATTCTCTTCTACCCAATCAAAAATCATACGACGATACCCTTGGATGGTGAGTTCTACAAATTGTTGACTAACAAACCCTCCATGGCATGACCATATATTTCATCAAACATATATACATCAGTATCACCCACATGGGATGTAAAAATCACCCTATAGTGGTAACAGAAATTATGTTTCTATTACAACAATAGCCTACAGATTCCCAAGATCAGATCAAAACCCAACATATCCAGCACAAACAAGTTAAACATAAAATGGTACCCAAAAACCTCAAGGGTACACTTCTTTATTTGTCAAATTTTTTTTAATTTCAACCATATTGATGTATCGATAGACAAAACCATTGACATATGCTCCACCACTAGGACCAAAACACTCACAAACTGAGTAGAAATAAAACAATATGTTGAAATTTTATCAAATAATATAGTAGGATGTATGGAAACAATAAGAATTATACCTCGAACTATCATGTATCCAACCTCACCCCTATAGGTTTTTTCTAAACTATTTGATCTTGGCATTCCCCATTACACTATGATTTAATCAGAGTTCTTGATACTCCACTGTCCTTATAATATGGATGCTCTTTCCCGAGATTAACCAATCTTCCACCTCGACTAATATGACCTGTATAACTCTAACTATCTTCCTGGTACGGTGAAAGCAAACTCTTACATACACTCTACATCGACCTCGATCAACCATTAGTGCCAAACAATTGAGGTTTCTAACCGATCCTCAGAACATTACCCTTCTTTCCTTGTGCACAAAACTCAAATGGTGTTTAGGGACACAATCTTCATATGTTTCCCGACCTACCCCACTAGTAGAAAAATACTTGGTCACCTCATTGAGATGCAGGTCCCCTTCTGTGACTACCTTATACACCACCACCCTGGTGAAGACTCTCAAAACAATGACACATAATATCATAAGTTTCAATACTAGATTTTCCCATTTGAACCACATTTTTACCACCAAAATCCTTCTTTATGTTATCTTCTAAAATAAGGGACTGATACACCACCTTAGAAAACCTCTTTTAATTAAATATATTCACAAGGGACATGATATCTTGTCTATGCCTCTTCTAAATACACCTCACTATACCCTCTTCATCCCCTTCAAACACTAGATTTAAGTGTTGAAAATAGGTGAATTGGCCATCATAATCCATCACTAACAAAGTCTTCCAGTCCAACCTCATAAAAAATATGACCATACCCTATCTCATGGTCTATGAAAATTAATGTTCTATAATCTTTTCCTATGATTCTTTCATGAACATACCATCTTCCTACTGAGTCTGAAATAGATAATTTCACCACCCCTTTATTAGTCTGAGGTATGTATAAGAAAACAACATAACTCTTTTCTCACGAGGAGTCTCAAAGTGATCTAAAATCATTTGGATTGACTCTATCACGAACATTTCTCCCTCATTTCCACCAACATTAGAAAATGTAATGGGGTGTTGTAAATAAAACTGTTTGCTTGGCTCATATATACTCAGCATGACCAAAACGGTTCTTTTTCACTAATTATCAAAAAATGAGAAAAGATCTCATGTAATTTCTCTACACCTTAGTTAACTTGGACAACCACATTTCATTTCTCTTCTATGGGCTTACTATTATCTATAATATCCTCATGTCCCCCAGCTGAGAAACCTAATAGTTATGGAATCTTTCTAAAATAAAAAAAATCAAATCTAAGATAAAATAACATAAAACATCCATAATTCACAAAATAAGTCTATGTACTAGTCATAAACAACTTATTGTACATACACTATCCCAATGGATGTAGTCACATCTATATCCCTACCATTATTGATCCATGCCTTGGGTCTTGATCATTATACTGTAAAATAACCCCATCAACAACATTGATTTACATTAATCATATTTTTTAACAATTTTTTCTTTAAAAACATAAATCCTTCTCTCATATGAAAATTTACAACGTCATAAAATGTTAAAAAAACAATCCCATTTATAAAATTTTATAAAAAACTATAATTTAAACATTACATAACATTCTTTCTATTTACCCATTTCCATTATCCATATTAGACCCTTACAATTTGAAATTTTTAATGAAACTTGAATGCATTCTATACCTCACGTTGCACAAATTATCCCCATGTGTTTCTACCTTGATGAAAACAATATATATCCCTATGTTCCTAAACACATGCTTGAATTATCATACTCACACCATTTTATACATACACAAAATATCATAAAACAAACACACCAGAAATGAAATTTCATCCCACAATGATGAAAATCATAGAACTATAACAACATTTATCAAGGAAAACAATTCCACCATGTGTATATGGGTTTTCCCTCATACATTGGTTAGATACTCGGATGAAAAATCTCATTACAAAGGCCAAAAACATCCTATTCTTCCATATATAATACATAAATACTATGTAAGTAAAACATAACCTCATTTTATAACACTTTTTAAAATCCCCAACCCAGAATCCACTAAACGTGTTCATTGATCTTGTTAACTAACATGATCTCATGTGCATCTCCCCTTTCACCCATATCTATCGAAAATTAGTGTGGGTCTAATAGATCACATAGTGAGACTATACCTTCCTTATCAGAGTAATAAAAATCATATATATCAAAAAATAATGGAATTAATATATAATATATACTAAAAATAAACTTCCAAGTAGTTCTCCCAAAACTGTGTATAATCCGACAACCAAACTATAACATGATTTGTAATGTCATACAGTTCGTAGTTTGAGTAAATAAAAAATATTGAAGAATTAAAGTATCCCCAAAGTTGGCCTAGAAAGAATGCCGAGATCGCATATCCATGCACATCGCATTCCAAATTCAACCATATAGTATATATCCTTTCCCATTACATAGAGATTAAGGATAAAGGCTACTTTGGTACCCTCTTGTGGTTTGAAAAGGGTGTGAGTACAAATAAGTTGGCAACGAATAATGGTTTCTAAAAAATATCTTCACTAAATAGATATGTTATGGATGAACTAAATGTTTTAAAATATAAAAAAAAGATAAATCACGTGACATTAGATAACAATAGTATAAAAACCCATTTTCATCTTCTATTCCATCGTTTAGGAAATTCTATTATTACTAAACTACCTTTGAATAACAATTACTATAAATAAGGGGATATGTCAAGATCCCTATCCCAATGTAGAATAACATTTCATAAAAAATTTCATTATACATACATTGGATCCTCTTTATAGGTGGTTCCCCCAAATGTAATCATTAGGGGTATAAAGCTTTAGCTTGACTCCCTATCATGAAAATTCTTGGGTTGCCGTTTAAGGACATAGTCCAACCCGACCAGTGGGAGTAGATCCTCGAGTTTGATACCACATATCCCAAAAATACATGGGGACATGATTTTTAATCAAATTTAATTTACTGATTCTTATTCATAATTGTTTAAAACATTCATCAATTATTGACGAATTGTTCAATCATCACAAAACCTATCATTATGCCTTATTTTATTTACTCATTCTCATTGACATTTGGTAACCCATTTAACACAATTATCATTTAAAATTAATGAATCATTAATCTATTAACATTATGAAAACTCCACCATAATCTATATTTTAAATTAAATACAATTGAAATCTATTTTATTTCCCAATCCAGGTTTAAAAATTAAACACAAATTCAATTTAAATCCATTGTTGACCTGTGGTTACATGATGAACATATAAAACATAGGTTTGGTCTTTTAAACCATACATATTGTATTCAAATAACCTATTCCCAAATTAATGAATATAAAATTCCCCACAGCCAGCCCCTATCATAGTCTATTCTGCCACGATGCATCCCACGAGGATCGTAAAGGGTTCAATTTTTCAACTAATCACGTAAATAGTCATTTCGACCCTGGAAAACCATGAATAATACCTAATGGAAAAAACACACAATCACATAAAGATATTTAACCTAAATACAATGGGATATAACTTGTAGACCACATTCCAAAATTCTTTTCATGAACACTCACTTAATCATAGGCTTTGATTTGGATTTTACCACCCCTTGGTGATCCAACTTATGTTCCACTAAAAAAGTGGGGTATTAGGATTTTTAAGAATAAGAAAATCTATAAATATACTATTCTGAAAAAGAGAAATAAAAATAGTATTACAATCTCATAATTCCTTTATACACAACAAATGATGCTCTAAACTGATTAGGAATGAGAATGACTGAACTGTGGAATTTATAGGAAGTCATGGATCATTACTATAGGTAGAGGTGGAATAATGGAGTGAATTAAAAAGTTATAAGACGTAAGATATAATAAAAAAGATGGTAAAAATACATTCTTAATTGGTCAATGTTTTGGTCTAAATGTTTTCCGAATCATGCACTAAAATTGTGCCACCCTCTATCCAAAACAGGGATCAATTCACAATGTTTTCTAGGGTTCCCACACGGTTTAGAAAACCATTTGGTTATTGTATTCAATGGTTCTATTAAATCCCAAATGGTTTTGAATTCACCCTTCAATGGTTTCTTAATAAGTACACACCTCCTACAGGAAATCATTGTTGGGGAGAACAGTTACTACTAATCATTGTCCAACTGTGAAACATGCATTGGATGGAAAATTCCCCCAACATTCATGTCCTAAACCCTATGGAAACACTTAACAATCCTAATAAACCTAAGAAACCTTTTATAAACCATTATAATGTTAATTATGAAATAATTTAAACAAGAAGATACCACAAATAAGTCTAAGATGATAAACTGCATGATCCTCTTGCATTCAAGAGGTGTTACATAGGTTGAACTGGGTGAGGTACTTAACACACCTTAACCCATTTAGTACTTTTTGGTTTATTCTATTAAATATTTTCATCATCATGTAAATAATTATTATCATCAAAATCTTTCATCATGAAAGGATCTGATCAAATGAATATGGTATGATCCTAAGGCTGTGATAGTGGAATTTGTTAATGGAACCATCACATATTGGTACTCATTTATTTGATTATCTTCACATTTTAATTTAGTTAACGTCAACACTTTCTGTTATTATAGAATATTATTAGTTGGATAGATTACATACACCAGGAACACCTGTGGGTTGTGAATTTTATGTGTGCATATTAACCCTGCAGATCATTAGATTATAGAAACCATGTCTATATATATTCTAGACTACCAAACATTTCTTATATTCCCTTTTACTGTACACTTTCTCTCATTCAATATTCATTCTCACATTTCATTATGTCATGAAACTTTTCAACTGCAAAATTCATTTAGGGATTCTCCTCGTGAAATAACGTAGTATGGATTTTGAACCTCATGCCATTTATGTTTTGGTATAAATATGAAAGATAATATAGAATATGAATCATGATGATCTGTGATGACAAATTTACCAATTCCAAAACATGATTTAAATTTTGTGTTATATTTGATTTTATTTCCACAGTATACTCTATGTCATGAAGTCAATCATTTGGAGATGGGATGGAGATCAAAGATCACTACAAATAAAGTAATGACAAGTGGGATAATTAGAACATCATATAGATGTTATATCCCATTAGGATTTATCCATGATAAGAACATTGAGGGTAATCTTCCCTATATTGATTAAAAATATCTCTAAATGGTATTCCATTAATTATAATTAGAAGTCATGAAGGAATATCATGATGAATGTTTGAATTATAGTTTCCATAATAATGTTTTATACGAAATATAGAGATATAAGTTGTTGAACTTGAGGATAAATTTGCTTATATTTGATAGTCCATATTATTGAAAATTATGAAAATCCAAACCATGTAATATTAATAAATAGTCAAGAAGAGGTGTCCCTTGGAATTATACATTCTAACACCAATGATGATAAAGGTTATGAGGGTCCAGATTTCATAAGACCAAAAAGGGTTCTTAGTGATAGAAAAGTTCATGAGAATATAAGATTATAAATATATTTTATCTATTATAGAAGATGGGTCAAGAAGAGGTGATATAACATTCGCTATATGTCATGATGAAATAAGTATCATGTTATTTTCATTTCTACATGCTAATGTGGTAGATGAAAAAAACTATGATAAAAGACTCCCTCTTAACACAGATAATGTATCATGAAATTTTATTTCATCAAATCAGGATGTTATTTATTTAAATTAATGACTTGTGGAAATTATTTTGAGTGATTCAATTTATAGACATCTATCTTTGACCTAAATTTCTGTGATTCTCCCTCTCACTATGATCAGACCAATAATGGGTCATAATCCTTTAGGACTGAAGGTGGATGTTTATAAGTTATAATACAAGGGAATATAAATAAAAAATTGTTATGATATAGGTATTTATGGAATTATCATTGACAGTGTAAGAAAATTGGTATCTTGCATAAATGTTTAGAGGATTTTAGTGAGAAAAGTTGTTTCTTTTGACAATAAGGGGTCCTTTGTTTGACTATACATTTATAGGAGACTTATGTAAATCCAAACTAGTTTGTATCAATTCATTATAAATGAATGTTTTCTCATGAATTAGACATTATGTCACTAATAGTTAGGGAAGGATTATGGAGATTTGGATTTACCCAAATAAATATTTTCTTTTAAGTAGCGAAGGATCATGAGTATTGAAGGATACTTTTATGTCAAAATCACCAATGAACGGGGATAATTTTTTTTAATATGGCTACAACCTATATCTATCATGATGGGAATTTCTATCAAGAATGGGGCTAGGAAATAATATGTAGGTATCAATATGTATCTCATCAAAGTGATATTCAAGACATGTTTACTTCACGAATAGAATCCCTTGAAGGATTGAATACTTGAGTGAAGGGGGAGAATTTTTTAAATTTGGGATCATGGGTAGGGAGTGAAACCATTATAGAAACTTCTATATAGATATGGTTCATACATTGGAGATGGTGGTAATTTCTTTTTGAGGATAGACCAAGATGTTGGATCATTGTGTAACTACAAATATTTTCAAAAAGTGAATCAAGAAAAATGTAGATCATGGATTCAATTCATGCAAGAGAGTTCAACCAATTAGATTAATATCATGTAGTATGTTCTATTGGTATGCCTTTAATGTTCATTCAACTAGGAGATCATCAATCCTAACATAAACTAATATTCCACTACCATGTGGTTAATCTATTACCAAAATTCATAATCCCAAATGATTTATTCCATGTGTGAGAATTTAGTGGTGGAAATGATTCATTTAATGAAACATAGGTGATGAGAATGATAGAAAATTTAATTTGATCTTGTGGTGAATAAAATAGGATATCTGATCATGGAATCACTACATATCTCAATATAATGAGAATAAAGCCTTATTGTTTTTAGAAACCATGTAGTTCAATGCCATTCCAAATGGAAGAAGGTAGCCTAATGTAAAAAATAAGGCATGAGGCCCCAAAAAATGATATTCATATGTTAGATGAGTTATATTATGAGATGCACCATGGGTTTTTGACACAAGGTTTTATGAGATTATTTACCAAGGATTCCAATTATTAGTACTCATCATAATACCACATTTTAACATATTCTATTGAAGATGTTGTAGTATAGTTTCATAGCTTCTGACTAGGAAAATATATCACATGCCTTTTGATTAAAAATATGAATCATACATATTAAAAATATATGACTAAGATAACATTATGTTATGTTTTTTCAGATCATACGACTAAGAACATATGTCATGTAAATGAAGTGTTATATATGAATTTTCAATCCAGGTATGTTCTAACAAACTTTGGACATTTAGAATGATATTGTAAACCATAATCATTACAGTTCATAGATTAAAGGACGTGATACATGAAAAGTATCCAAGGAGAGACATAATATGATGTTCAAAAATATTTTTCTAGGACATTGTTGATGGGTCATATTGATATAGAATAATATTATACAATGGATTAATATTCATCTAGTTGACTTGCTTTTGAGGGAAACTTACAAAAAATATTGTGTGTATTAATGTATAGTAAAAAAAAGGGTCCCCTTGGAGACTAAATCCTATCACCAATGGATAGATAATTCTTATGAAGATATGAAATTTCATAACATATAGAGCAAGATGTGCATATTGTACGTGTCTGGGAATAATAGAAGCATTTGTACTAACATTGCCATGGAGTGTGACCATGCCTACATTGATCGGTCTCATATGTAGAGATAGTGAAATTAATGTTTCTATTATGGTCTCCATAATTACAGAACCCAAATTAAGATCTCCACCATGATGTGGGGTCCGATGTAGTATGAAAGGGGTATATGGTCTATTTCTCTCTATACCCGGTACTATGTTATTAAACCCAGGAATAACTATTTATCATTTTTGGATTAGAATCATGCAACATTTAGTTCTCAATCTTTGAGACGGGACTTCATGTGAAAGAAACCTTATTGGAGTTCCATGTATATATCTTTTTATATGCAAGAGAGGGGGAATTTTCGTTACGCCCTATCATTTCCCACAAAAAATTGTTTTAGAATCCCTAAAAATCCAATTGTGATGAGATTCAAGACACACATTGTTCTGAAAATAAGTTTTGGTTGGAGGGAAGCACCACCTAGTATTATCTGATGATGCATTGAAAAAATTATAATACAATATTATGTCATGTGAAAATGATCTGAACCACATTTTCTCCCATCACACAAAAAGTTATTTTTCAAACAATTTTATGTCTTGTGACTATGATGTTAGGATATATAGTTTAGAGTTTTACATTTAATAATATGTTTTTTACTATTATTTCATATGACTAATACCAAATTACATTCCATTTATGTTCATGCAATGAAGACCACATGTCATATCATTTAAGGTTAAGAAACATAGAACATATGTCATTTATTTTAAGGCCATGCGACAAAGGCCATTTTTTGTTCCCATTATGTTTTTTCATATATGATCTTTTACTGTGACATTAGGATATTTCTTCTAGTACCATTGGGTGTTCCTTTTATGGCATTTGATACTTGACCATATGGTATGACATTAATCGTCTTCAATCCACATCCATAGGGTGTTATGTTTAAGGTATACCTTTTATGACTATTCATGACTATTGAGAAATGTATTTTTAAAGTAATATTTCATTAATATGGACTGTAATAAGTTCATCATCCATCAATATTAATGAATAATAAATGTTGGAGTTAATATTTCACATCTCATATTGTATATCCCACTTTGTATCAAGAATTTTTGGATTCATGATTGTTATTGTTGGGGTCGTAAGGACAAGTACCAGATCTCCCAAATGGAATGATATGAGGTGACCATTCATACCGAAATCCCATGCTATCTGATTTTGGTGAACATCCATGTTATGCAATGTATATTGTATCTTTCCATCACATGAATCAAATTTGTCTAAATGTTTTAATATTTCTCAGATAAAATTATATTATCACATATATTTTCATGATGTGAGGGTAATTGGAGATAAATGGGACGTACCAATTCATTCCCTAATACAACTGAATTTATAGTCAACCGTGTGGTTTTGAATGATTTAATTTGATAAGAACACAAGGAATGAATTTTTATTTCAGGCTATGAATGTTTATCATTATCCATAATCTTTTGCAGTATGATTGATATTTTCTTTTCAAATGCCTCAATATATCTGTTACCAATAGTACATTCGTGAGATAAATAGTTACATTTGATAGTATAAACATGATATTTATTCTCCAATTTAGTAGAATATAAATTTGTGCATTTATATATTATGAAATTATAATTGATAAATAATATAGCAAATAAATTGAATTTGATGATTCTGAAAAAAAATTGGTCCTTCTTTTTTATGGGTATTGTGTTATCCAATTTGTAAAATATGTCAATAATACTGTTGATGTATTTAAATTTCTTATACAAAACTAATGGAAATATCCTTAGAACATCCATTACCAATAAAAAAATGAGTATTTGGTTGTTTGAAAAATATACAGCGTTAAATGGATGAAGTTTGCATGCACATGGATGGAATGACAATTTTTGGTGAATTTTAGAAAATACTTTGTCATCGGCAGGATGTAATATCCAATACTCCAAATTTTAAGGAAAATCATGAACCCTAAATAATGGGATCCTCAATATTCTGTATATATTTCTATCATTATAGATATAGTCTCCTCTCCATAAATGTACCTAATAATGTGCTCTTCAAAGCCACGTTTATATATTCCCTTCCAATTTTGTCTGAATTCATAAATTGTATTGTTGGTTGGTCAATCTCAGGTATATTATATCCTATAATTTTCCAATTATATTACAATATTTTGATGGTTTCCCACCATGGGAATCATCTAAATACTTTTAGACCATATAGTTTAGGTATGGAATTAAAATCATTTATTTACTCCATGTCGATGCTATAAAATAAAAACTCTATTAGACTATGATAAATCACAATGATTATTTCATATTGACATCAATCATCTAATGATATATTCAGTTTTTGCAAAGCACATACCTTGTAATTCTATAACTATATGACGTGATTTATGGTTGGTCCTAAGGGAAATTCTTCAATTAATCTCTATACATAGTAAGGATGGGGGATTAATTTTTCTTACGATGTCATTATTACCATTAATATTCTAGATTACTATTTATGAATCTCATTTCACGATTATGTGGTGCAATGTGATTTTATGATCTAGTTATGTACCTTTAATGTGGTCCTAATACTTTTCTAGACTAATTGAAGGGCTGTCAAAAAATATTAAGGGGCAATAAAATACTACCTTTGTTGGAGTGATGAACATGACTCCGAATCTGGATGAATTTTATCATGGGGTATTCCACTATTTTCCCCATTGAGATTCTAAGAGAATTGTCGCAATAAATCTACGGTATTTGGGATTCCTCTACATGATAAAGTGTCTCTTTATAAATAAATTCAATATTCAATTATTTTGTTTATGTAGATGTATATTCCTTAAGAAAATAAAATACTTCCATGAATTTTATTGATATATAAAGAAACATTTGAATGTAAAACCACTTTAATATGATCAACCATCATTCCAAATGTATAATCCATATGGTATGACTAAGGATATTTTTAGATGGTTACTATGAGAGACCATATATACCTTAGGGTGATGTAGGTTGTGCCTCTGCTTCTAGACCGTAATGAATTTTTCCATGTATCTCTTATCGATATCTAAAAAATTATTCTCCATACTGAACATGTTTCGACTAAGATAAATGGGGTTTATTTCATGCATTGAATCCTATTTTTGGGGAGAGAAGAACCCATTTATCATTCAATGGTAGGAACATATTAAATGAGGGGCCTCCCCTTAATATGTGTAATTAAATCTAGAGGACTCAAAATTAATTTCTTGAGACATTTAGATGCTTCTTGATTGCCATGGGTCAATTGATATGTGATCACTTTTTTTACATTACCTATTTAATGGAAAGCACATTATCATGAGGTTTTAGATGAAGTGTAGCATATATGTTAGGGCTCTATATAATAACATATATTCATTAATGTTTTGAGGTGTTGAAAATAAAATGATAACCTTTTTCCTATGTCAAGATCTCTCGCTCTCTCATTTCTAGAAACATCATTCCTATCTTGATCTAAATCAGTTTGTGGATTTTATTATAGTATAAACAAATATATTTACATATATATAATTATATATTTATTTTTTTATATGTGAATAGTAGAGATTATTTACCAAAATGGAATATATGAAATGATTTCTCTATTTACATAATCTATATCTAAAGCATTATAAATTTTTAAGAATGAAATATTAAAACCTTATAATGTTTTTGTTTACCAAAAATTACACATATATTTGTATAGAAATGTGTATATAAAAATATAGTACCAACTATTTTTAGAATATATATATATATATGTTAAGGGGTTCTTTTCCGTGAATCATATATTTAAGAACATTCCTATTAATAGTGTTTTAGAAATTAATTTTCATAATGGGTATATACATTATGTGGGTATAAGCATAATCTTACATGTATGTAACACAATTACACATATTTATCAACGTTTTTTGTGGGAGTTAATACCAGATGTTTCTTGTTATAAAATCAGGAAATATTTTTATGATTACAAACCACATACACAAATACTTATATTAGTATATATATAGTTATATATATATTTATATACATATATATATGTTCATTTTTGTATAAAAAACATATGTATAGTTATTATTTAGCATTTATAAAAAAACTATATTTGGAATCTAATAATCTCCATACCAATGACCAATGATTTTAATTCCCAAAAGATATTTCATTTACTCAAGTAACATGAGACAAATCCTATCATTTTTTTTAAATAATAATAAAGTAATCTTTTCACGGGTGAATCTATTTCCCCCCCTCATGGTTTTTCATGAATAATTAGTTATGGGAAACATATAATTTATGAATGAAATTCTTTTCATTTTAGAGAACTTGTATGTATTATTTTCATTACATTGCTTATTTATTCATTAAAAATCTAAAAATTTATTACAATTGTGGGAATAATCATTCTATTATATAGTATGGATTAGGAAGTCAACTTTTCAAAATGGTGTGAGACACTTTGGATTGTCGAAACATTCTATTCTTTGAGAAGTTATCAATGAATTTATTTTCATTTTCGATTAAGATTCAAATAAATCAAAGTCATTTAAGAATAATTGAATTAAAGAATGATTTTTATTACAAATATGAGTAATAAATTGGTCTTCTTATATGATCAGTGAGGGACATGATAGCCTCTCAATGCATGGGTAGGTATACTGAGAAAAACAACGGTCTTGGTACTTGGACTTGACAAAATGGTTATTTATAGTCATGGCTTAAGGACTGGACAAAATGGTTATTTATGGTCTTGGAATGAGCCCTTGATTGTATGGTTATGGTATCCCTCATTGTGATTCCCTCATTATGAATCTAGTATGTAAATGTAAATGTGATTATTCCACTAGTTGAATATCCATGGTTATTTATCATTCACTAATAAACCTGTATTAATCAGTTTTATATTTTTCAAATGCACATGGTATAATGATTTATATTTAAGTATATACTTATATATATATAATAATTTATCAAGAAGGATAAATAATGTGTTCCATAAATAATGTTCATAAACTCATGTGTCATTTCATTTTTTTCCTTCAGGTGTTTAATGTTAATTCATAACATTTTAGGTGAAAATTTTAAACATGTAATATTTCATCTAAAAAAATTAATCCACAAACCATGAATATCAAATTTTATTAAGTGTGGCCATTTTCTATAATATAAATGGTACTCCATCCATTTTTTTTCAAGTACATGCATGTTTTATAATGAATATTATTTGAAACTCTAAAATAGGTTTTTCAATTTTGACCTAAGATTATATTAAATGATATTTCGGAATCTATCAAGAAAATGATGATGAAATTTTGGGGAAATGTAATTTATTTAAAAGAAAATCATTTAATGAATTTATTTTAAAACTATTTTAAAAAACATTCATTAATAGTTTAGTTTTAAACCCCTTACTCGATATTTTATTCTAACATTGTGAATTATAACCACAAAAATTGGTTTATAAAACTTTTTGTGTTGAAACATTACTGTGGAAGCAATAGTTTGAGGAATAATTTTTTTTTCAATTTGATTATTTTCATGAAATGTAAGTCATATATCTAATTTTCTGAAACCTAGACTCGTAAAGATCCTATTTTTTAAGAAATATTCTGTACCAATATATAAATCATTTATAAAAATAACTAACAACATTTATAAGGGCCGATTATAGAAGCACAGGATCAGGACTTTACAGTTGGTATTAGAATAATAGTTTAGTTAATTTTCTAAAATGAGAATGAAACTAATGAATTGTGTATATATTCATTTGAAAAATCCATTTCTTAAATCATTTTTAGATTGAAGGTGGGGTTCACCAACTAAGCTCTTTTTACGCCCTATCGAGCGTGGTGAGGCTGAAACCAACAAAACCAATTCAGACAGAAATCATCATGTTGAAAACCAATGTCGATCCTACAAACATCTTTATGAGGTGTCTAACAACCCAAATGTCTGTCAATTTTACGAAGGATGGAGACATGTATTCCAATTTATGTCCTTTTTAAAACATGCATATTATAGGCGTAAGGTAAATTAATATGAATGTATGTTCATGTGTTTCACCCTATCACATAACTATCTAGATCGGGGGAAATTATGAGAGGCAGTTGAAGAGGTTGAACTCCTTGTAGCCTTCCTGATCTATGTTCTATGCTTTCGAAGATATGGGGTACTACATGAAATTAGAACTTTTACAAACCAAATATTTTGACAGGTCTATACGGATCAAGTCCACTCTAATATCACTAAGATCTATACCTTCAATAACTCTCTTAGGAAACCCATTGGATCTTGAATGAGTTTGATCCTAGCTTCACAAGAAGTATTTGTCCTAATTTTGTTGACGAACAAACAAAACCCCGGGGAATTAATTTTATTTCATCAACAAACTATCTATGGTGGTGGACTTGGTGAATGTAGAAATTAATTTATATTAATGTTTTAAAAATTAATAATAATTAATATATACTTTTATTACATCAATGAGGATTTCAGATGGTCTTCTGTAGGTGGATTTGTGTGTGTAAGTGAATTGCAAGAGTGTAATTCTGTTAGGTGGGTAGAATGTAATTCCTCGAACATAATTATAACTATTATAATTATATTTTTAGTTATTAATATTATTATTATTCGTTTTAAATTAAAAACATTGTGTTTTATTACAGAAAACATAGTAGAATGAGAAAAATTTTATTCAAACACTGGAATATTACAATTATAGATGATATTACCATTACTGAAGAAAACTCATCGCATGACCCATTTCAATAACTGGAAGACTACCAACCATGCCAATAGGGCAGATGGCATAGTTGATATCCCTAGGATCAGTTGTAACAAAAAATATTATGGAAATTAGTATATATAAATTAACAAGAGTAAAATAAATATAAATCAAATTGTTTTGAAGAAGGAATGGTTCTTTCATCATTTGAATTGAATAGGTATTTATGCAGCTTAAAATTTCCATTATAAATTGACATTGGGTTTTAAGGTGATTTTTGATGTTTTATAACCAATGTTTCTTTTGAGTGTTTTAATTTTAAAATGCTTAAAATGTTTAACGAATGAAATTTTGGTTAAATGAAATTATGGGGTTCAATTATAGATTAATATTTAATGTTTTGTTTATAAATTTTAAAACATTTGTATTCATTCTTTTTCAAGCATTGGAATTTTAATGGTGGGAGTTTAATTAAAATTTATGACAAATTTAAATTTACTGACAACCAATGTTTTTTTAATATTATGACCAAAGAGTGTAGCAATAATGAAAAACCAATATTCAAATATATGATAATAAATAATTTACTATGTATGTTAAAAATGTATAATATATTCTATAACATTCATGTTTTTTTTGTGTAACAAATATTACAAAAAAATAGATAAACCACCCCAACTGAGGGTATCCATACTGTCCAAGCCATCATCGCATGTGGGGAACTATGCACAACAATTGATATAGATTAGAGGAATCCCATGAGTTTGAAGATGAATTATACAATCATAGGGTCACCTCGGTAGTGCACCAATGTGAGGGAGAGGGTACACAGGTGTGGGAAGAGGGCCTCGGGTGGGGTATTGTGTAGAACGACTCCTTATGTGTTTGTGTTTGTTTCATTGAGACATGAAATGAGATGATAAGCCTTATGGGGAAGCCCTGAAACCATATTGGTTAATGTGTGGAATTATCCTTTTTCTAAGTCATGTGATCACGTCAATACAATCTCCCCTCACGTTTTCCCGACAGTCCATGCTATTTCCACATTCAAACCCCCACTACCACATCTCAATCTCCACATTTTAATCAAATGTATGATCAGGCTTCACGAAATCTAGAATGTTCAAACTATATGAAAATGTTCTTCCACATATGGTCGTTAGATCTCACCCCGATCTAATCATGATCATATATTGTTTTAAAATAACACGGATGATCCTGGGCCATCTGATCGGACCAATGGATACATCCTAGCTGTCTGATTCATTTCCTTACAAAACCCACTCTTTAATTTTTATAATGGTTATTTCCAACCCTTGGATCTGATCAATAATGATTTGATCAGTCAATTATTCTTCCACATTGTGCCAAACCAGTATCCATCTCACCATTGTAGTAATCGACCTCTCTTCATACCCTCTTTCCTATAACGATATATTTCCACCCTCGTTGAGACTACTTTAATTAATTCCAAAGTAGGTGGTTAATTTAAGCCAAAAACCATTATCCCTAACTCATATCTCCCTCATTAATTCAATTTTTATATTTTTTGGGTTTAAATTAATACAATTGTGCATATAATTTGTGCTAATCATCATTTTTGTTTCTTTAGCATTAAAAAAAATCATATCAAAAATTGAAACATAGGTTTTTTAAAACCTCAATTTTCACACCAAAGTGCCACTAAAAAATTTCAAATTCCATTCTCTCCCTCTGTCTCTCTCTGTATCTTCGTACCAAAAACCTCAATCCTCTCCAAATATGAATTAGGTGATGGATTTTATTATATTGTAAAAATATATATTTATATATATACACGTATATATCTATATATGTATATGTGAACACTAATCCTTCTTAACCAAAATGGTATATATTAAAAGTTTTCTCATTTTAGATATTCTATTTCTAAATCCTTACAGTATCTAAAAATTAAATCATATAACCATATTATGTTTTTATTTAATAAAAATTACACACAAGTGGGTATATACATTCTTATATACAAATATAGTGCTTAATATTTTCAGAATATATATATATATATATGTTATGGGTTTATATTACGTGAATCTTAAATTTATATACTTCTATATTTAATTTATTTTCAAAATTTATTTATATGAGGGTGATACATATTATGTGGGAATAAATAAATTATTACATTAAAGTAACACATTTACACATATTTATCATCCTTTTTTGGTTTGACTTCGTACAAGAGGGTTCTTATTTTACAATCATGAATGATATTTATGAATACAAACCACATATATAAATACTTATATAAGTATATAAATAGTTATAATATATAGATATAGATATATACATATATATTCATTTATATAAAAACAACATAAGAATAGTTATTCTCTCTTATTTATTTAAAAATTATAATTGGAATTTGTCAATCTCCAAACCAATGACCTATGATTTTAGATCCCTTGAGACATTTTGATTACTCAAATAAAATAAGATAAACAAGTTATCATTTTATGTGTGAAACTATGTTCTCCACTCATTGTATGTCATTCATAGTTAGTTATAGTCATAATAAAATTTATAAATGACAATCATTAATTTTATAGAGAACATTTTTATTTATTTCATTACATTAATAATTTGTGCGTTATTATTAGAGAAATTTATTACAAGTGTGAAATTATTATTTTTATGATATTTTATGGAATAAGAATAATACATTTCTAAATGGCGTTAGACATTGTGGGTTGTCTATAGATTATGTACCTCAGGAATTTAATGGTGAATTTTTTTTAATATACGATTTTTATTAAACTAAATTAAATTGATAGAAGACAAATTTTTTAAATGGAATATGTGTGTTATATATATGAGGAATGCATTGGACTTATTCTGTGAGGGGTAAGGAATTTTATAGCCTCTTGATAAATCAATATGTCTCAGGAGACAAACTATGGTCTTGGGACAAGGCCTTGACAAAATGGTTATTTATTTTCATGGCATGAGGCCTAGACAGTATGGTTATTTATGGTATTGGAACAAGCGCTTGATGGTATGGGTATGATATGACACATTATGGATTCCCTCATTAAAAATCTAGTATATGTAATTGCATGTCAATATTCGAATAGTAGAATATCCATTGTTACAAATTACTCTCTTATGAACCTGTAGTAATCAGTTTTATATTTTCAAATGTACATCGTATAATGTTTTATTTATAAGTATATACTTATATATAAAATTATTTATGAAGAATGAATAATAAAATTTTCCACAAATAATTTTCAGAAACTCATCTATCATTTCATGGTTTACATTCATGTCCTAATAAGTAATTGATATCATTTTAGGTGGAAATTTTAAACATGTAAAATTTAATGTGCTTATTTTTATCCACACAGTAGGTATGCAAAGGATAAATAAGTGTGGTCATTGTCTAACATATAAATTGTAATCCTTCCATTTTTGGAAAAGTATGTCCATGTTTTATAAATAATTTTACTTGTAACTCTTAAATAAGTCAATAAATTTTGAGCACAAGATTATAATAAAATATTTTATAGAATATATCAAGAAATGATGATGAAATTTAGGAGAAATGATAATTTATTTAAAGAAAATGATTTAAATCATCAATTTTAATAAATTATTTTAATATTTATTTTCACTTTTTTGTTTGAAACACCTTACAAGTTATTTTATTACTATCATATGAATTATAATAACTTATATAGGTCTATAAAACATGTTGTGATTTCGCATTTTTGTGGAGGAAATACACTGAAGAATCATTATTTTCAATTTTTTTTGAAATGAATGTTAGATATTTAATTTTTCAAAAACTACGCTGGTAAAGATCCTATTTTTTAATAAATTTTGTTTATCAATATAGAAATACATCATATAAATATGAAACAAAATTTATACGGGGTGAGTCCGGAAGTTCACGATCATGTCATTAGAGTTGATATCAGTGGAATGATATGGTTAATTTTGAAAAATCATAATGAAACTAATAACCTGAGTATCAATTCTGAAGAAAATTACCTTTTTTAATTATTTTTCAGATGGATGTTAGGGGGTCACCAAATAACCTCTTATCACTTCCTACAATACTACATGAGGATATAATTTCTAAAGCATGTACAGACAGAAATCGAACATTCACAAACCTACATCTACCTTATAAACATATTTATGAGGTATCAAACAACCCAAATGTTCTTCGATTCTACCATGGACAGAAACATGTCTACAACTTTTTATCAAATGTAAAAGATGCATATTATTTTCATAAAGGAAATTACTGTGATTTCCTCTTCCTATGTTTCACCCTATCAGATAACTATCCACATTTGGGAATATTATAAGAATATATAGAGGTGGGTAAAATCCTTTCACCCTACTTGTACCATGTTCATAACTATTACAGATATAGGGTACTAATTGATATCAAACCTCTTAGAAACAATATTGTTCAAATAGCCTATATGGTTCGATTCCACCTTGATATCACCGAGCACTTCACATTTTATTCTTCTCTCTAGAACCCCAGTTAGATCATGTGTGAGTATGATCGGAGCTAGTGAATGTGTATTTGTGTTATAGTGTTAATGAATAAAAAACTACCGTGATAATTAAATTGATATCATCATCATACTATCCATGGTTGTGGACCTGGTGAAGGTATAAACTAATTTACATTCATAATATTATAATTAATAAAAATTAAGATGTATTTTACGACACCAGGGAGTATATTTAAAGGACTTTGCTGGTGGATTTTTGCGAGTGAGTGAATTGCGAGAGAACAATTTCATTAATGGGTGTATAATTTAATGACCCAAAAATAATTATTACTATAATAATGATATTTTTAGATATTATTAATATTTTTATACTAATTTTTGAAATGATAATTGGTGTTTTTATATCAAAAAACCAATAGAAAAATAGAAATATTTTATTCAAATACAGAAATATTGCATTGATACAAGAGATAACAACTACTCATGAAAACTCATCCCAAGACATAGTTGAATAAATGGATGTCTACCTTGAATGGAAATAAGGTATATGGTGTAGTTGACATCCCTTGGACCATCCGTAAAAAAACAATACGGAATGTAGTATAGAAAAATGATAATATTCAAATAGATATAGATTATAATTATTTTGAACTGAGAAATGTTCTTTGATCTTTTGAATACTGTGAATTGTTATTTATAAGGCATATAGTGGCTGTTATAAATTGATGTTGTGTATTAAAGTGATTGATGATGTTTTATAACCATTTATTATTTCGAGTTTTATAAATTTATAATTACTTAAATGATTAAAAAGGACATTTTTTTAAATTATGTTATGAGTTTTAATTATGGATTAATTTTAAATTATTATGTTTTAAAATTTAAAACATGGGTATTCATGATTTTTATAGAATTGGTGTTTTAATTGTGGAATTTTAATCAAATTTATGATGAATTTATATTTAATAAAATCCAATGATTTATTAACAATTTGACCAAAGAGTGTAACATTAATGAAAACCCAATTTACACATATAAGAAAATAAATATTTTACTATTTTTGGTTAAACATGTATATTTTATTAAATAACGTACATGTTTTGTGTGTGTAATAAATTACAAATAAATTAATTAAACACCTCCAACTATGGGATTCCATATTGTCTAAGCCCTTCAGGCCGAGTGGGAGCTTACCACTGCAGTTGAGCAATGTAGGAGAATTCCCATGTGTGTTGGGAGGCATCAGACGGGCATAGGGTCACCCAGGTTGTGCACTAATTCGAGGGAGAGGGTACGCATGTGTTTCCCAAGGCCAGTGAGTGGGGGCCATGTATCAAGACCCTGTATATGAGTGTTTGTTTCATCATGAAATGGCTTGACAAGATATGCCTTATAAGGCATCCCTAAAACCAACATGGTTTCAATGTGGAATGATCCTTTTTATGAGGTGTTTCATCCCATTCGTACAATCTCACAACACATGGTCTAGATCGTATGTGTCTATTCCTCATTCGAACCCCCAATGCCATATCTAAATCACTATGTTAATGTCAAACGTATGTTTTGCTTCACTAGATCAGAACCAGTCAAACTATATAAGAATGAACAAACATATATTGTCGTTCGATCTCTCCCTGATCTAGTTGTAGTCATCCATTTTTTTAAAATCATATAGATCATCATGTGTTGTCTGGTCATACCAACAGCTGTGTAGAGACCTGAAGCCTGACGTACATGGACATTACATTACTTTTTCATAATACTTAATACATAAAAAGATAGACACAGAAGGACCATAATAGTTTAGTGTCTTTGGAAACTCAGAATACATTCATCTAGTCGTGGTGAAAGATCTTCAACATCTCCCAATAAATATCTTTCCCCTTTTATTCTTACCTAAAACCATTCTTTATATCCTGGGGAAAAGAAAACATAAAAAGGGTGAGCTAAAATGCTCAGTAAGGGAAAGCATGGGTAAAATAAAACATACCATATACATTTGAACATAAAAACATGAACATAATGTTCAAACATCAAAATCTTGAGCAATGACATAAATCATGGAAGTACGTAAGGAATAGATCAAAAAGAAACATTAATAATGATAAAATAGCATGGGAATAAAACATGTAATTGTGGCAAACATTAAGCACATGATATGATTTCCATAGTAGCCAAGGCATTGCTGCCAAGATCATCTTAGTGGACAAAGTCACTTTCTGAATCGAGTTCACTCCCTGTTCCGGTCCTGTATCACTAAACCAGATTAACTTTCAGTTCCAGCCATGTATATCTCATGAGATATATATCTTTACCCAATTCATTGGAGGGAGATATAGGTCCCACCCATCTCATAATGAAATCATTTTTACCTGTGCCACAAAACATACATCATTCATAATAACCCAACGAATAAAATGGGTTTCATAAACATCATCCCATTATCACAGAATCCATATAAAAGAAATAGATATCATTTCATAATAAGAAAATTGAAATCATTTAAATCATAGAGACATTACACTTGAAACATACACATATGAAATAATTTTATCTTAGATGGAAAATTGTTTTGATAAAACAATTGAAATGACTTCTTGATGAAAATATCCTTTCTTCTTCAAAATCAATTTCTTTTCACAAAAAGTCATGCAATTTTAAAAGAAAGAGATTTTATTGAAAATAGTCATGAAATATTTTTGAGGAAGCTTCATGAAAATAAGGCTTTATAAAACCGTAAAAATCCATTCGTGCCGTATAAGTTAAAAAAACATTCTTTTTGTACTTCTGCCAGAAAAGACAAATAGTACCTTGTAACATAATCAAAAGAAAGATTCCTTACATACCATGTAGTAAAAGTAAACAATTTGTAAAAATGACTTTAAACATACATGAAAACACCTTTATAAAACATGGACATGGATGATAGAAATAACCCTAGTAAATACTTACGAATAAGAAATCTCTGATGGAAATGAGATTTGCAAAATTATCCTGTACCATAGGTCCGATTTGCTTCGTAAGTGTCAGAAACTCCTGTATAATTATTTAAATAATGTTATTTACTTATTACATAATCATATTCATTGTTATTATATCATATATGGTTCACTTATGACTTTATATTACCCGTTCTATTGTAAATTCAATGTTAAAGTGCGTTTTGGTTAAAATCGTTTCATTTGTCGTCCGTGTTTTGACTTGTAATTAATCATATGATTACATAGATCATGATTACATAATTCCAGAATATAAAACATTGTTTATATAAAATATATATTCATAATATACATATATATAATAGATTGATAAATGGAAAGAAATACACAGTTCATGAAGATGGTAGGCCGTACGTACGCATGAACGATGTTTTCGTTTCCTTATTGAGTTGAATGAAATTAAATAGATGACATACATATATATATACATAAATCCATTAGCATTATTATTCCATAAATTTCATTATTATTCATTATATATACATTATAATCATTCTTGAATGGTTAATCATGGAAAATGAATCTCATCGCGTTCGTGGAGACGGTAGTCGGTACGTACGCACGAGCGATGATATCATTCCACTGATCGGGGAATTGTATTTGAGTGTATGTATACTATTTCAGAATAAATATAACTTTACAATAATCATATATAGTCATTATTTACACCATTATACCAATCCAAGTAAAGTGGTGGTGGGAAATAGATTACACCACGGCATGGAGACGGTATTCCGTATGTACACACGCGCGGTGATTTTGTTTTCCGTTGGATAGATAGATGGTGAAATATGGTTTTTTCATACATATAATAACATATCTTTATATGAGTGATACTTATGTTATTCCTTCATAATGAAACAACTAAAAAAGAATAAGTAGAAGAAGAAATAAAGTTGAATGAATCGGTAACGAACATTACCTCTTCTTTGAAGCGCCTCTTTGAGACCTCCTCTTAGGGAACTAAAATTGGTCTTTGAAGAATACCAGGACCTCTATAATGTTTCTAGGGAAGTGGAGAAGTGAATTGGGCAGGGGTTGGCCGATCTTGAAGGCTCAATGTGGTGTGTGGAAGAGAGGGAGGATGTGCCCTTTTATAAGGGAGGAGAGGGGCACCTTTGGAATAACAAAAAATATTATTTTATTATAAAGTCAAATTAGATTTTTAATAACTCCAAATTAATATATTTCAAATATAAGGTGGGTATGGATCGAAATACTCTTTTCCAATATAATTTAGACAAGTTTAGGTCATTATATTAACCTTATCTTTTAGTTTTAACTCTTAGTTAATTAGATTGACATTTATCATGTCACTTTGTATTTTTATATTATATAGTTAATAAACAAACCATATACACCCAAGATACCACCAAGTTGCCCATTAATGATACACCTAATCTGATATAAGTATCTTGGAAGAACCTTAGATTTTTAGAATTATAATTACAATTAATAATATAATATTTGTTTTAAAAACTATTTTTTTTGAATTTTGACACTGTTTGGTAATTGATTTTTGTGAAACTCATAACAGAATTATTAGTTAGAAAAAATTTAATTAAATCAATACTAACATGTCATATTAATATATAAAATTATTTTAATTCATAAAAAGTCTCAAATTACATTTATTTGGGTATTTATAACATCAATTATTTAAATATTTCATTAATAAGATATTTACTGCATCATCATTGTGTCATAAATAAATTAATTTAATTTAAGTCAAAAAATTACAAATAAAATACGATTATGTAGGAAGTCGTTTTTTATTTCTATGGAATTTTTATAGTTCAATTTATCTTATGTATAACCCTATATTAAAAATGATTTAGTTATTAAACATCGATTTTAACTATTTTAACCCTTCTTTGAGTAAATTAATAATAAATGTCCTAATCTAATCATGGTGGGGCTAAATTTTCATATTTCATTCTAAGGTTGTTTTTGGTCGAATTAAATTTATCCAATAGAATTGGGACATGTTTTAGGGTAATAATAATAACACTTTTACCATTAATTACCCTATTTACTTTTAACCGTGGTAAAAAAAAGTAAAAAGTTACTATTCACCAAATATTATTTTCATCCCATTGAACCAAATTTTTTTCTTTGATATTAACCGCGTCTCTCGGATTTTCAAAATTCCACCCACAGAAGTGGTAAAATTATGTTTTATGAAAATTTCAGTTTTTTAACTACCACTTAGTGGATTCACTATTCATCAAAAAATGAAAGTTTCCAGAAAAATACCAAAACTTCGGCCTGATCTATATTTGATATTATGAATTCAAAAATGATGTCTATTTTACCAAATTAAAAAAATATATGTTACATTAACTAATTAAAAAATTAATTCCCATCGTCAAAACAAATAGCCTGTTTTTAAGAGATAATAACTATTAAAAGATTGACACCTGTTTATGTCTGGTTTAAATGTGAAATTACATCCAATGACAAACATTGTATTAAATTATAATAATATATTCTAAATATACTTTAAAACCACTAAAATTAATAATTTATCACTATTAATTATTTCGATTAAAAAAGTAGTTTTTAATTAAAATTTAGTAATTTTCACTATTCATCAGAATATGAAAGTTATCCGAAAAGTACCAAAATTTCACCCTAAGCAAATTTCGATATTCCGAATCCAAAAATGAAGTCCATTTTGAAAGATATAATTTATAAAATTTCAATAAGTGGGTATTACTATTCATAACAGTTAGTTCATAATAATACCATAATAAAATCTCATTTAGTGAAACTTGTTATTGCGTACTACACACGCTATCGTGGAAGGTCGCAATTGCGTGTAATGAAAGCCATGTCAGGGATGTTTGTAGTGAATGCTCCATTTGGTGTAGCCTACAACACAAGACATAAATAAAATTTAAAAGAATATCTTTCATAAAATCTCGGGGTGTTACATTCTACCACCCTTAAAATGATTTTTTCCTTCGAAATTCGTCAGGGTTATAAATGGTTTACTACTCGAAAATTTATATAATATAAAACCACATCGTAAAAAGGAATACAAAAGCTTTTCTTTAAAAACTAAAGTATGAAACGTAACGGTTACCCAAATTAACTAATCATTGGGTTTTCGCATAGGAGAACATAGGTGAAAATATGGATATGGAAGAAAAATCGTACCATCAAGTTCTGATGGAGAGTGATAGAGAACAAGGATATGAAAAATCCAACAATCATAAAGCAATAAATTTTTTATGATCTAGGGTACCATCTGATTCATAGGATATAAGGTCACTAAGACAACATTTTTGGTTTTCAAGATCATTTCCCTAATGTTGAAGAACTTGAATTAGAATAAATACTTACTTTATTTCGGTACAATCTCACTATTGTTCATGCCTTGAACAATTTCCAAATCATCTCTTAATGAAATGAAGTTGAATTTTTTATTCGTGAAGTGTTATCAGATCATGTGATAGAATGACGGGTCATTCCATCTGTCTCAATCAAAAGGTTAACAAAAGTTATTAAATATACATAAGTCAATCTATAGTGAGATTAATCATATATGTTTTCTAAAATGGACTTATACTTCATATATCATACTTATTAATATAATAAAACTAGTTTCTACTAAACAAGGACTTATTGTAGGCCAGTGGTAAGAGATAAAGGCCAGTCACACTTCGGTTGTGGGTTCGATTCCCACAGCCCTGTACGACGCGATGGGTTATCGCCCATCCTGCAGGTTGTCCTTTTTCTAAAACTACATTACTATAAAATCCCATCAGTAATATCGAAAATGTTCTATCCTTAAACAATACTAACATATTTCCAACATAATCCATTCCAATCTTTAGGCTTATCTAAAATACTTCTATCCAAGCTCATAGTATAAATAAACGATTACTTGAAATGTCATCAACCAATCATGTGAATACCATCATTAATCCCCCATATATCATGTTGGTCACATTCCAATCATGTGAATACCTTAATCATGTATTCTATTTAAAAAATGAATACCCATTAAACCTTAGTGACAAAAATGAACGATACCAAAATTCAAAAATTCTATATACTCAAACCATGGGGAAACCTTCTCTTTATATCAGTCATGAGCTCATGAATACTGTCAAACACTTCATTTTCTCCTTATCCCTTCATTATGCACATATCATCTTCTTTCCAAAAATATCTCAATCACTTTACATGGTTACAGGTACCATTAAATTATTGAAATCCACAATAGACCAATACATAAGTATTCCAATATTCCACGATACTATATACAACATTATTTTGGAATCCCATTACATAAACACTTAATCATTCCACCACATCTTTTTCATATTCAACATTGCCAATAGTGATTGCATGTGACTTCCTTTGTTTTTTGCCTTAAGTGGTTGCTCATGTCGATCATCACTAACCCTTGGATTAGGGAATTTATTAGCATAATGCCCCATTTCCTTACACTTGATGCATTGAAGTGTTGGTGGTGCATTCAATACAGTCTTTTCTTTATTCACATCATTAGCAACCCTTTTTTCCATTACTTCGACACTCAGATGCTCGTTGACCTTCTTTTCCACACATAAATCATTTTCTAGTCCCTTTAAGAAAATATCCACCATGCTTCTTTCCACTCTTTGAGCATAAGGAAACATTCATCTTATTTTCACCATTATTCTGAGATTTCTCCTTGAACTCCATCTTTCGTTTCTTGTCAAAAACATGATATGGATATGTAACACCAACTTCCATTTCTAACTTGATTGCACAACGTACAATTTCTTCATAGTGACTGAAGTCTCTTATAGCAAATGTCCTTCGAAGACTTGGTTTTAAGCCACAGAAGAATCGATCAACTTTACATTCTGGTTGGATGATAAATCTAGATGCATACCTTGCAAGCCTTTTAAAATTCGCTTCGTATATACCAACAGATTCATCATCCTTTTGCTTTAGTTCAAGAAACTCCTTCTCCATCTTTTTACGAAGAATACGAGGGAAATACTTATTGAAAAATAAGTTCTTGAACTCGTCCCATTCCATGAACTCAATTTCATCTCTTGGACTTGTATTCTTGATAAGATTCCACCATTAATCAACTTCACCTTCAAAACGATATACTACTAAGTTGACTTTATCATGTTCAAAGCATTGAAGAACAGAAAATATATTTTTAATGGTACTGATCCATTTTTCAGCAACAAGTGGATCAGAAGACCCATTAAAAGAAGGTGTACGTTGCCTCATGAAGGACACAATAGAATATTGTTCCCTTCACTGCTCATATGGATGTCCAGAATGATTCATATCATGTGTAAGTATAGCTATAATATTTTGCACTCCATCCCCCATAACATTTGTTTTTTCATAAGGACAATCATTGCATTGTCCATTGCATTGATCAACACGGTTCTTTCGGGTTCCAGCCATCGTCTAAAACCCAAAAAGAATAGTGTGAGAGGCAAAAATCATGCTAGAGGAAACAACATAATAAAGGGGGAATACATTTAATATCTAACATCTTAGGTTTATTTATATGATCGGTAGCGCAATTCTAGGACTATAACCTATACTTATACTTAACCTTAGGGATATCCCTATATATACTTTATAAATATCTCTAGGGATCTCACTAAAGTTCTCTCATCCTAGATTCCAAAGGTTGACTAAACCTTTCCTCTGATACCAACTATAGAGACCCGAAGCCTGTTGTACATGGATATTACATTACTTTTGTGGAATTCTTAATACATAACAAAACAGACACACAAGGACCGTAATAGTTTAGTCTCTTTGGAAACTCGGAATAAAATCCTCTAATCATCGTGAAAGATCTTCAACATCTCCCAATAAAGATCTTATCCCTTTTTTTCTTTCCTAAAACCTTTATTTATATCCTGGGGAAAAGAAAACATAAAAAGGGTGAGATAAAATGCTCAGTAAGGGCAAGCATGGATAAAATAAAACATACTATATACATTTGAACATAAAAACCTGAACATAATGTTTAAAAATAAAAAACCTGAGAAATGACATAAAACATGGAAGTACATAAGGAATAAATCATAAAGAAACATTATGAATGATAAAATAGAATGTGAATAAAACATGTGATTGTGGAAACCATTAAGCACATGGTATGATTTCCATAGTAGACAAGGCATTGCTGCCAAGACCATCATAGTGGACAAAGTCCATTTCTAAATCGAGTTCAATCCTCGTTCCAGTCCTGTATTAATGAACCAGTTTAACTTGTCATTCCAACCATGTCTATCTCATGAGATATAAATATTTACCCAATGCATTGGAGAGAGATATAGGTCCCACCCATCTCATAATGAAATCATTCTTACTTGTTCCATAAAACATACATCATTCATAATAACCCAATGAATAAAATGTGTTTCATAAACCTCATCCCATCATCAAATAATCCATATAAAAGAAATGGATATCATTTCATAATAATAAAAGTGAAACCATGTATATCATAGAGACATTACACTTGAAATATAAACATATGAAATAATTTCATCTTAGATGGAAAATGGTTTTGATAAAACACTTGAAATGAATTCTTGAAGAAAATATCATTTCTTATTCAAAATCAATTTCTTTTAACAAAAAGTCATGCAATTTTAAAAGAAATAGATTTTATTGAAAATATCCATGAAATATTTTGGGGGATTCTTCATGAAAATAAGGCTTTAAAAAACCGTAAAAATCCATTCGTGTCGTATAAGATAAAAAACATTCATTTTGTACTTTTGCCGGAAAAGTCAAAAAGTACCTCGTAACCTATACAAAAGAATGATTCCTTACATACCATGTAGTAAAAGTCAAAAATGGGTAAAAATTACTTTAAACATACATGAAAAAAGTTTTATAAAACATGAACATTGATGATAGAAATATCCCCAGTAAATACTTACGAATATACAATCTCGGATAAAAATGAGATTTGCAAAATTATCCCTTACCTTAGGTCTGATTTTCTTCGTATGTGTCCAAACCTCCTGTATAATGATTTAAATAATGTTATAGACTTATTAAATTATCATATTCATTGTTATGATATCATAAATGGTTCACTTATGAATTTATATTACCCGTTCTTTTGTAAATTCCATGTTAAAGAGCGTTTTGGTTAAAATCGTTTCATTTGTCATCTGTGTTTTGACTTGTAATTATTCATATGATTACTTAGATCATGATTACTTAATACCAGAATATAAAACATGTTTTATATATAATATATATTCAGAATATACATATATTTAATATATTGATAAATGGAAAGAAATACACCGTTCATGGATACTATAGACCGTACATACGCATTAACGTTGTTTTTGTTTCCTTATTGAGTTGAATGAAATTAAATAGAAACATAAATATATATATACATAAATCCAGTAGCATTATTATTCCATATATTTCATTATTATTCATTATATATACATAATAATCATTCTTGAATGGTTAATCATGGAAAATGAATCTCATCGCGTTCGTGGAGACGGTAGTCCGTACGTACGCACGAGCGATGATAACATTCCTGTGATCGTCGAATTGTATTTGATTGTATATATACTAAATAAGAATCAATATAAGTTTACAATAATCATATATTGTCATTATTTACACCATTATACCCATCCAAGTAAGGTGATGGTGGAAAATAGATTACACCACGACATGGAGACGGTATTCCGTACGTACGCACGCGCGGTGATTTCATTTTTCGTAGGATGGATAGATGGTGAAATAGGGTTGTTTCATACATATAATAACATATTAGTATACTAATGATACTGATGTTATTACTTCATAATGAAACAACTAATGAAGGAGAATTAGAAGAAGAAATAAGGTTGAAAGAATTGGTAAGGAACATTACCTCTTCTTTGAAGCGCCTCTTTGAGACCTCCTCTTAGGGAACTAAAATTGGTCTTTGAAGAAGACCAAGACCTCTAGGATACTTCTAGTGAAGTGGAGAAGAGAATTTTTAAGGGTTTGGCCGAGCATGAAGGCTCAAATTGGTGCGTGGAAGAGAGGGATGAGGTGCCCTTTTATAAGGGAGGAGAGGGGCACCTTTGAAATAACTAAAAATATTATTTTATTATAAAGTCAAATTCGGTTTTTAATAGCTCCAAATTGATATATTTATAATCTAAGGTGGGTATGGGTCGAAATAATCTTATCCAATAGAATTTAGACAAGTTTAAGTCATTATATTAGCCTTATCGTTTAGTTTTAATTATTATTTAATTAGATTGACATTTACCATGCCACTTTGTATTTTTATATTATACAGTTAATAAACTTACCATATACATCCAAGAGACCCCCAAGTGGTCCATTAATGATACAAATATCATGATATAAGTATCTTTTCCGAACCTTATATTTTTATGAATATTATAACAATTAATAATATAATATTTGTTTTAAAAACTATTTTATGTCAATTTTGACACTATTTGATAATTGATTTTTGTGAAACTCATAACAGAATTATTAGTTTACATAAAAGATAATTAAATCAATACTAGAATGTAATATTAATATATAAAATTATTTTAATTCATAAAAATTCTCAAATTAAATTTATTTGGGTATTTATAACATCAATTATGTCAATATTTCATTAATAAGATAATTACTGCATCATCATTATGTCATAAATAAATTAATTTAATTTAAGTCTAAAAATTACAAATAAAATACCATTATGTAGGAAATCGTTTTATATTTCTAATGAATATTTATAGTCTAATTTATCTTATGTACAACCCTATATTAAAAATGATTTAGTTATTAAACTTTGATTTTAACTATTTTAACCCTTCTTTAAGTAAATTAATAATAAATGTCCTAATCTAATCCAAGTGGGCCTAAATTGTCATTTTTTAATCCTAAGATTGTTTTTGGTCGAATTACACTTATCCAATAGAATTAGGACATGTGTTAGGGTACTAATAATAACACTTTTACCCTTGATTACCCTATTTACTTTTAACCATGGTAAAAAAAAGTAAAAAGTTACTATTCACCAAAAATTATTTTCATCACATTGAACCACATTTTAATCCTTGATATTAACTGTTTCTCTCTGATTTTAAAAATTCCACTAACAGAAGCAGAAAAATTATGTTTTATGAAATATTTAGTTTTTTAACAACCACTTAGTGGTTTCACTATTCATCAAAAAATGAATGTTTCCAGAAAAATACCAAAAATTCGGCCTGAGCTATATTTGATATTATGAATTCAAAAATGTTGTCTATTTTAACAAATTCAAAACATATCTGTTACATTAACTAATTTAAAAATTAATTCTCATCATCAAAACAAATAGCGTCTTTTTAAGAGATAATAACTATCAAAAGATTGACACTTGTTTATGTCTGGTTTAAATGTGAAATTACATCCAATGACCAACATTGTATTAAATTATAAAAATATATTATAAATAAACTTTAAAACCACTCAAATTAATAATTTATCACTATTAATTATTTTGATTAAAAAAGTTGTTTTAAATTAAAATTTAGTAAAATTCACAATTCATCAGAATATGAAAGTTATCCAAAAAGTGCCAAAATTTCAGCCTAAGCTAATTTCGATATTCAGAATCCAAAAATGAATTCCGTTTTGAAAGATAAAATTTATAAAAATGCTAAAAGTGTGTATAACTATTCATAACGGCTAGATCATAATAATATTATAATAATATCTCATTTAGTGAAACTCGGTATTGCGTACTACACACGCTATCGTGGAAGGTCGCAGTTGCGTGTAATGCAAGCCAGGTCAAGGATGTTTATAGAGAAAGCTCCTTTTGGGGTAGCGTACAACACAAGACATCAATAAAATTAAAAACAATATCTTTCATAAAATCTCGATTTGTTACAAGCTGCATCATAGTCTTTCATTTCACAGCTGCACAAACCCCACTCATTAAAATTATTATGGTTATTTCCAACTCCTGGATTAGATCACGAAAGATATAATTCATCCATTCCTTTTTACATTATTCTTTCATGTTGAGGCATACCAATCCCCATCACAGCTTTGTATCCATAAACCTCTCTTCATACCATCTTTCTATTGATGATATCCTTACACCTTCATGAATTTTTTAATTAATTCTAAGGATGGCGGTCATTTTATGAAAAAAATAACTATTCCCTAATAGAATCTCACTCATGGTTCAAATTTTTTATATTTTTCATAATGTTAATTAACCTAGTTGTGCGTAGAATTTAGGAAAATTAAAATTACTATTTGATTAGTTTTAGTCTATTTCGATCAACAATTAAAACATTGGTTATTTTAAAACCTCACTTGGCACACCAAAGTTCCAATAAAAATTTTTCTACGTCATTCTCTCTCTCTATCTATTAGTTCCTGAAACCTCAGTCTTCTCTTGATCTGAATTAGGTAAGAAATTTTATTATTATTTAATGAAATATATTTATATATATATATATACTTATATATCTATATATGTATATGTGAATAAATTATCTTCTAAACAAGAAATGATACATATGGAATGTTTTCTCAATTCATATGATCAACATCTAAATCATTACTGTCATTATGAAAGAAATCATATTAGAATATTAGGTTTTTTTAGCAAAAATGACATATATAAGTGTATATACATGCATATATACACATGTGTAGATTCATATTTTCTGAATATATATATATATGATTATATATATATATATATAAATGGTTTCTTTTTGAGGAATCATATATTTAACATCTTCTGAATTAACATAGTTCCCAAAATTTATTTTCATAAGGGTTATATAAATTATGTCGACATAAGTGTAATCCTACTTGCAAGTAAACACATGTACACATATTTATCAACCCTTTTGTGTGATTCAAACAAGAGGGTTCTTGTGGTAAGGAATAAAATATTTTTATGATTTCAAACAGCATATCCAATTACTTATATAAGTATTTATATATAGTTATATATAAATACTTATATACATATAAATGAAATTAAATATAAACAAATTATTTATAGCAATTATTGCTAATTTATTTAAAAACTATAATTGTCATTTAACAACCTCCAAACATATGAAAAGTTATTTTCAATCCCTAATAACATTTCATTTACACAAATTACATGGGATAAATCATATCATTTTTTGGGAAATTATGAAAAAATTTATCATTTCATGTGAGAAACTACGTTATCCCCCTTATGGTACGTCATTCTTAGTTAGTTATAGTCAACATATTATTTATAAATAATATTCTATTTATTTTAAAGAGCATGTATTTATTTATTTCATTACAATACTTATTGTTTCATTAAAATTTGATACATTTTTTATAAGTGTGATTATAATATTTTTATGATATTGTATAGATTTAGTATTAAAATTTTTACAATGGTGTCATACACATTGTATTGTCAAAAAATTATGTACCTCATAAATTTAACAACTAATTTATTTCCATCTATGATTATGATTCGAATAAATAAAAGTGGAATGGGACACATTGATTTAATGACATATTTTTATTACAAATTTTATAAAGGCATTGGACTTCTAATGTGACAGGTGAGGCCCGCTATAGCCTCGTGATGCATCAGTATGTCTAATGATACAAACTATAGTCCTGACACAAGTCCTTGAAAAATAGTTATTTATATTCATGACATGATTACATGATAGTATAATTTTATATATTAATAGAACTAGGCCTTGGCGGTATGGTTCTGATGTCCTGTATTATTCATTCAATCATTGTGAATCTATAAAGTGAAGGTCTATTTCATTATTCGACTGGAAGAATATCCATGGTTATTGATAATTCTCTTATGAACATATATTAATCAGTTTTATATTTTATTATGCATGTGTTATGATGTTATATATTTATGTTTATTATTGTATATAAAATGTATTATTAAGAAGAATTAATATTTTGTTTCATAAAAAATTGTCAGAAACACATCTACCATTTCATTGTTTTTATTCATTTATTAATTTATAATTGATTTCATTTTTGGTGGAAAAAATAAATAATTAATAATTCAACTGCAAATTTTTATTTGAAAACCTTCTATTTGATGGATAAAAAAGTTTGTGGATTTTCTAACTTATAAATGGCACTCCATCAGTTTTTATTTTTTTACACACTTATTTTATAAAGATTTTTATTTGTAACTCTTAAAAATGTTTATCAATTTTGAGAATGAGATTGTCCTAAAAGCTATTTTGGAATGTCCCAAGAAAATTATGATGAAATATATGAGAAATGATAATTAAATTTAATGAAAATTATTTATACCATGTATTTTAAAAAATATGTTTTTAAAATATTTTATTAATTGTTTTGTTTTAAACCCCTTTTTGGGAAATTTATGCTTATACTATAAATTAAATTAAATTCTATATGTTTATAAAACTTTTTTTGTTGAAACTATATTTTGGAAGATATATGTTGAAGAATAATTATTTTCAATTTGTGTATTTTGTTGAAATGTAAGTCATGTATCTAATTTTCCATAACCTATACTAGTAAAGATCCTATATTGTGATAAATGTTCTATATCTTTTTAGAAATCTTGTATATAAAAAATCCTCTACATTTATAATGGCTGAGATCGATAGCTCAGGATCAGATCTTTACAGTTCGTATAAGTGGAATAGTTTAGATAATTTTAGAAAACTAGAATTAAACTACTAGATTATGTATTATTTTCTAAGAGAAATGCAGATCATAATTATTGTTTAGATAGTGGGTGAGGGTTCAACAACTAACCTCTCTTCACATCCTAATAAGCTACTTGAGTCCATAATTGTGAAAACCAATTCAGACACATATATTACTTTTACAAAGTTGCTTTTATCCAGCAAACACCTTACGAGCTGTCAAACAACCCAAATGTTCTTTTATTATTCCAAGGACTGAAACATGTATACCACTAAATGAAATATGAAAAAACTTAATATTATATACATAATGGAATGTATAATGGAGGTCTCTTCATATGTTTCACCCTCTCGAAAAACTATCTAGATTTTGGAAAATTCTAAGAAGATACACAGGTGGGTGACTATCGTGCATCATACCTATTACTATTTCCATGGATTACAAGATATGTTGTACTTGATGATATATGACATTTTATAAATGATATATTTTGACATGTCTATAAGGATCGAGTCCAATCAGAAAGCATTAATCTAAAGACCTACCATGCATCTCTCTAAGAACCCTATTGTTTAATGTTTGTGTTCTATCCTAGCTCCTCATGGTGTTTTTGGGCTAAATAAGTTGAGGTATTTAAATCTACCTTAGAAATTACTTTGAAGTCATCAACAGACTATCTACGTTGGTGGCCCTGGTGAAGGTATAAATTAACATCCTTTCATTTTTTAATTATTAATAATTATTATTTATTTCTAGGGCCCCAACCAAGATGTTATATGTATATTTTATGGTTGGGAAGTGAGAGTATGTGAATTGTGAGGGAGTAATTCTGTTAAGGGGGTAGAATTTAATAAATTGGAAAAAATTATAACTATAATAATGATATTATTACTCATTATTTTTATTATTATTATTCTTTGTTTAAATGATAATTACTGTATTTTTTTCCGACAACATAAAATAGAAAGAAAAATTTATTTATTCAAACACTGAAATATAATATTGATACAAGACATTAAAACTAATAATTAAAACTCATCGCAAAACCCAATTGAATAAACAGAAGGATACAAGGAATGAATATTAGTATGATGGTGTATTTAAAATCCCATTGATTGGAGGTAACAAAAATCTATGGAAGGATGTATAGACAAAATGATAATATTCAATGAAATATAGTGGACAATTAATTTGATGAAAGAAATGAAATTTGATCATTTTAATACCTTGAACATGTATTTACATGGCTTATAATGATCGTTATAAAATGATGTTGGGATTTAAGGAGATCGTTGATTTTTTCTAATCGTTGGTTAATTTTATTTTTTTTAAATTAAATTGATTAAAATGTTTTAAAATATCAATTTCTATTAAATGAAATTTTGGGGTTTAATTATAAATTAAAATTTAATGTCTTTTTGTTAAAATTTAAAACATGTGTATTCATGTTTTTTAAATCATTGATGTTTTAATGGTGGGAGTTAAAATATTTAAGATGAGTCAACATTTTCAAACGTACAATTTTTTATTTATAATATGACCAAAGATAATAATAATAATGAATAACCAATATACATATATATGAAAATTAATAATTTACTATGTTTGATAAATTTTTATATTTTATTATGTAACATACATGTTTTATGACTGTAATATATTTTATAGATAATTAGATAATCATCGATAGGCAAGGCAATCCATTTTGACCAAGACCTCCATAAATGGCGGGACCTCATCACAATAAAGGATCAACACTGGGTAAAGCCCATGTTTATGTAGTTGCATGAGCCAGGGATATGGTCGCTATGGTCATGCATTGGGGCATGGTAGAGGGAATAAAGGGGTGAGTCGTGGCCCAGGGGGGGTCTCATGTATAAGGACCCATTGTGTGTGTGTTTGTGTCATCTTCACATGGTGTGGCATCCTAATCCTTATAAATATGCCCCAATCCAACTCAGTTTCGATGTGGGAAGAGCCTTTTTCTAGGTCATGTGATCCCATCCAGACGATCTCACCACACGAGATCCAGATAGTATGTGCATGTTCTGTGTTCATTTCCCCATCACCAAATCACGATCATTGTGTTTTTATCAACTATTTTCTCTGAATTCATCATATTTGCATTGTTAAACATATTTAAAAAAAATTTATAATATTTGGTTGTTTGATCTTTCCCCAATCTAATTGCTGTCATCTTTTGTTTCTAAATCGTGTGAATCATCCTAGGTCAATCGATCAGACCAGTGGATGCATCTTATCCATCTGTTTCATATCTACAGAAACCCAAACATTTAAAATTATTAGGGTTATTCCCAACATGTGGAACATATCAAGAATAATCGGATCTATCCATTATTTTTAACTTATTCGTTATCATTGTGCCAAACAAGTCACCATCACACAACTGTAGCCACCAAACCCTCTTCATTCCCTCTCTACCTTGATGATATATTTCCACACTTGTTGTGACTTCATCGGTTAATTCAATGGAATGTGTTTATTTTAGGCCGAAAACACCATCGTTGACACAGATCTCCCTCAATGTTTATTTTTTTTATATATTTTGTTAGGGTGTCAATTAACGTTCTAGTACATAGAATTTGAGTTAATCAAAATTTTTGTTCGATTATATTTAGTCTATTCAAGTCAATAATTAAAACATTGGATTTTTTTAAAACCTTACTTTTCACACCCAAGTTCCAATTGAAAATTTCCTATGTCAAGCTCTATCTCTCTTTCTCTATTCCAGAAACCTCATCCCTCTTCCAATACGATTCAGGTAAGGGATTTTATTAATATTCAAACCAATATGTGAACATATATATACATATTAATCTCTATATGATGATGTCAATAACATATATTCTAAACCAAAAAGTTATATGTGAAATGTAATCTCGATTTATATGATATATATCTAATTCATTACAGTTTTTAAGAATGAAATTTAATTACCATATTATGTTTTTTTCCTATAATTACATATATGTGTGTATATACATGAATATAGACACACATATTTTATAATATTTTTTGATTATAAATATATAGATGTCAAGGGTTTCTTTACCATTAATCTTATAATTAAGAAAACATGTACTAATATAGTTTTAAAATCTTCTTGTTATAAGGCTGATATATATTATTTGACTATATCTATAATCCTACATGCAAGTAGACACATTTACACATCTTTATCATCCATTTTTGGTGTGATTTCAAAAAAGAGGGTTGTTTTTTAAATATTGAAATGGTTTTATGATTATAAACCACAAACACAAATACATATATATATATTTATATATATATACTTATTTGAATATATATGATTTTATGTATAATGAAAATAAGTATGGTTATTCATTCTCATTTATTTAAAAATTATAATTGGCATTTAACCACCACCAAACCAAAAGACTGAGGATTTTAGATCACAACTAACAATTCATTTACTAAATTCACATGAGATAAATCTTTTCATTTTATATGAAATTATGAAATATTTTTTCATTTTATGTGAGAAACTATGTCAGTCCCTCATGGTATGTCATGAATAGTAAGTTATAGTCAATGCCTAATTTATAAATGACATTCCATGAATTTTATATGGAATGTACATATTTTTTTAATTACTCTTCCAAAATGAGAATTACAAATGGAAGAATTTATTACATGTGTGGTATTTAATATTTTATGATACTGTACGGATTAAGAATTAATGTTTTCAAAGAGGTGAGAGAATCTTTTGATTGTTGAAATATTATTTACCTCACATATTTGTCAATGAATTTATTTTCATCTATGTTTGAGTTTTAAATAAATGAATGTGGTATGGGACCCATTGATTTAAAGACATATTATTATTAGATATTTGGAATGAATTAGACTTATTATGTGATCTGTGAGGACCTCTATAGCTTCTTGATGCATTGGTAGGTCTCCTGAGAAAAACTCTATTCTTGACATAAGGCCTTGAAAAAAATTATTATTTAGGTTTTTGGCACGAGGCCTTGATGCATGAGAAATTCTGGTCCTGGAACAATGCATTGACAGTATAGTTATGATGTCTTACATTATGCATGCCCTCAATAAGAATCTAGTAAGTGAAAGTCCATGTGATTATTTGAATAGTAGAATATCTATGGTTAATGATCACTCTCTTACGAACCTGTATAAATCTATTTTATATTTTCAAATCCACAGGGTATAATTTATTATATATATGTATATAATTATATAGAAAATAATATATTCATAAGGATTAATTATATGTTATATAAAAAAGGTCATAAACTCATTTATCATTTTATGGTTTTCATCCATGTGTTAAATGCTAATTGATGACATTTTAGATGAAAATTAAAATCATGTAATATTTCATGTGAATATTTGTGTGTACACACATGGTATGTCATATATAATTATGTGGGGTCATTTTTTGGTTTATAAATAGTATTCCATCTATATTTGTTCAATTGAGTGCATATTTAATAATGATTTTTTGAAACTCTTATATAAGTTTATAAATTTTTATCATGACATTACCCAAAATGCTATTTCAGAAACTCTCAAGAAAATAATGATTACGTGTCTGAGAAATGTTAATTCCTTTTAATGAAAACAATTTAATTAATCTATATCAAAGAAATGTTATATAATGTATTTATTAACTTTTTTTATACCCTTATTGGATATTTTATGCTCTACCAATGAATTATAATTCCTTTTACTGGTTTTAAAAACAATCTATATTGAAACGCTATTGAGGAAGCAATATGCTGATGAAATATTGTTTGCAATTTGTGTATTTTGATGAAATTTAAATCATGTATCAAATTAACCAAAATCTAGTCCAATAAATATGCTATGTTGTAATAAATTTTGGGAATATTTTTAGAATTATATTATTAAAAAATAAATATAATTTATAACGGTTAAGTTTAGTTGAGCGAGATCAGGAATTTACAGAAGTATTTATATATGGTGTTCCCTAACGGTCAGTGATAAAATAAATACTTTACGATATCTTGATGGATTAATTTATTGGGAATGTTTTGTTTTAGAAGATTTCATGAGGTATTTCCATGTCTTATGAGATGTATCTATGAATTATACCATCTATGAAGGAGTAGAATTTTTTATTTTACCCTTCATATTTAGTATATATTAGTTATTTCATTTCATAAAGATATGGATACTATGGGTGAAACTACCATTTAGTGGGAGTCATTTCATGAGGATGTGGTCTTTGGAGTTGGAGTTGTTATAGAGGCCAATATGAACATTACCATTATAGCTTCCACTATACATATATTTTTTTCTTATAGATGCCGATATACGATGGGATGTATTGTGGGATTAAAAAATAGAATCATACAAACCTTTTTATGCTTCATTATGATCCTAAAATCCACATGGGAACATTAATAGATTAATTTCTTTGTGTAGTTCATAGTTATGATTCTCAATTCAAATACCCATAAAATATCAATGAGGATGCACCTTGATCTCATGATGTGTTAAAATCATAAACATGGAAATGAAATCCAACACCTTGTGTTTTTATCTATATCTACATTTTGATAGTTTGATTGGATATTCCTCCTACAATGTATAGCTGGATTGATAGAGGAATTTTCCTTAAAGATCATCACATCCACTGATTGATTGATACAGTAGAATGGTATACAAGGTTATGGTTTGATATCATAATTCCCATACAAATAAACTAATCCTACTCACTTGTTGTTACTCGAGATTCCCCATAATGGAGCCATACCTAGACAAAAATTACATATGATACTATTTTGGATCAAATAACCATTAAAATTTTAGAACATATGATTCCCAAAGAATGGTGGGGGAATAGTTACGTCCCCCCATTTTGGGTATGGATTCTAGTATAGTTGTACAATAATACATATTTTGTCCATTGATTCTAATTGAGTATCCAATGTTTTGATGGTGTTATTGTGTTATGGAGGAATGGAAAAATTAGCAGGATACTAAGAAAGCAGAAAAATAGGTTGGTCTAGTGGCAGTTGTTCTTCTTGTACATTGAGTGGATAAACTATATGTGGTTTTGTTGAGGATGTGTCTGATCATGGTTTGGTTTGGTATCCAAGGTATGGAACTTCTAATATATTGTTGGTGTGGTGTCAAAATATATTGGTTATCATCACCCCATGTTGAGCCAATTTTTTAGTTAAATTTCAACTATTGGGATGAACCCTGTATGTTGGGGTGTGTTGACAGTGAGCATGGGGCGAGGCTCGGGATGTATGAAATAACTAGTATTGATGCTTCCTCATTCAATATATACAATGAGTTTTCATAACTCCTTCATATCTTCCACCTATTGAGAGAATCCTTCCTCATGATTCGGGAGATCAACCTTTTTTGGTGGTGGGTAAAATAAGTTCATGCATTTACCATTTTCCTTTCAAGATGGCTGCTATGGAGGTTGTATTAGTGAAGGTGAGAAATTCATATCAATTCTCTAGTTTTGGGTATACATACCTTCTTAAAAAAATTGTATCAACATATGATTATAATCCTCTTCCCCTTCTTCTGCTATATTGGACTAATGTTCCATAGCATTTGTAGGATTGTTGATAAGGATTTTAACTAACTCATAATGATTTGATTCAATTTCCTTTTCCTCTGAATGATAATATAGTTAATTATTTAAGGGACATCTACTAATTAAAATTTGATTGCCTCGAGTAGTCATACCCCCGAGAGATTACATTTTTCCACCCTGAGGCCTATTCCATCCCATCACTGGTCCTCTTGTAATGGTTTTAAATATTCTGATCTGTAGTGAATCTCGATAATACATTTTCATGTATACTCTTAGTGAGATGGTCAGGTCATGAAATAAGAAAAAATGTTAGGACATTTTATGTGGCTCTCCCCAAAAATGCTAAATAATAACATCCATGGAAGAGGAGGATGAGGTAACAAGACACCTAACCTTGTGGGCTTTATATTATTCCAATCTATTTTTACAACCTTTTAGTCATGGAATGTCAGCCTCAACAACTATGTTAAAAAAGCACTTATCCCTATGTGTTTGGGATTCTCCAAGTGTTCATTGAAATCTAATGTCATGACTGCTAACTTAATTTTATGGAGGTTTATTTGAACAAGGCCTAGGTTTATTATATGATTTTCCCCCAAGCCCCCTAATTCTAATTATATCGGTAATTACATATGATTTGATTCCCATAATTGGGGTCATCACTCTATATTTTTCTATTCTTAATGTAAGAGTATTTCATTGTCAACCTCTATATTGTCTATATATATTCTAGATTTATTCGGGGATCATTTATACTAAGTATACCATTTTTTTAAAAATATATCAATTATACATGACGTAATGAGGATAAAAAATTACATGATGTCACCTAGGGATGGATTTGGATATAAGGTAGAGAGGCGAACTGAAATTCACCTTGTCTATACCATGCTCTGATATGAACACTAGAAGGGATTCAATAATTAGGTGAGAGATGTATTTTGACACATCAAATAATTCTTGTTGAAGGGAACCTTTTTTTATTTTTGATGTTATACTTCGTGGAGGACCACCAGTTAAATTTTTTGTTGTAACCCATATATTACAATAACATTGATTGGATATTTTGTATAAGTAAATAGTATTTTTTTATTTGATAAATAGTTTTCCGTATATTTAATATTAATATATGAGGAAAATAATGTGATAATTCCAGGGGAATGCTTTATTGATGAATGTATAATGTAAAATAAATAATTAATATATTTTCTCTACCTTACTATCTCCTCACTCAATATATGTAATCTTTTTTTTCTGCAGGTTCCTCATCCAATAAGACAAAAACATTCCTACTAATTTATTATAAATATCCTGGTCGATTGGGATTTCAATGTCATTTTAAAAAGAATGTGATCTAAATGCATTTTGGAGAATGATGGTTTCCTTGGAATATCATTCGATTAAGAGATTTTGTTACTAGTTAATGATGTGGCATCATGAATGACTGGCATCAATTTCCCAAATGTCTCCTAGTCGGTGGGAATTCTCATATATAATTTGGAACGTGGAGGAACTACTTATTGAAATTAAGTGCCACTATGGGGAGAACCTTCATAGTGAATTCCATCATGAAGAGGACCACCATCATTGCTTCACATTAGTCAATAAGGGTTATTCCTATAACGTATATGCTGCTCCCCCAGTTTCATGTAAATATCCGCTTATTTATTCTATTAATGTATGTAAACTATATGGGAGTGGATTAGGAGTGTATAGAATTTTTAGCCAGTTTTTTTCAATTTTATAATATTTCAAAATTGGTGCACAATTGGGTAGAATCATGAAACACATATAGGAATTTGTTCATAATGAATCTAGGAATAAAGGGAAAGATCTTTGGTAGTGCACATTTTAACAATGTTATAAGAAAGCATAGGAAAAATATGCGAGAAGACTTTTTGGGATTTCGAATGCCTAGCGCACAGTTTTGAAACCACGAAATCCAACCATGTAAGGCTCATACTTGAGATAGTGGATGGTGCATGGTTAGAAAATTATTTGACTAAACATTGGACTAACAATTCCTGGGTTAAAAGTGAGATCCTAACAATGTTGTTCTCATAGGATTTTATATCTGACTCCATTTTTTCCCTCATTTGTATAACTAACTAATGCTTCCTTCTTCCCAATGATCAAGGATGCTTCTACCATCAATCCTATGATGATGCAAAGGCTTCTATAGGTGATATTTAGTTGTATTCACATTGTAAGTGATCAATCATAGTTGTTCAAGGTTTCATTTCATTGATTTACATCTCCCTCTCTCTCTTAGATTTATAGATCTACATCTGATGTTGTTAGATATAAGATAGTTGATTCAAAATGAGATTATATTGGGTGTGGTGTATGATTGGTGATGATATCTATAGTGGTTTCATGGATTTTTAACCAAGTCTTATTTGCATTGTAATTTTGTTCTTCATTTTCATCATATAACTAGAGGTATGTGGATTTACTCTCCACTCCTCAATTTATAACTTGATGGATTTTTTTAAATTGATTAAAATTATTGTTAATAATTTTGAAATTGGAGTAAGAAAAATGGTATACCCCTTATTTAGTGATGGTTTGGGTATTTTTCTCTAATTTCAAATTTTTGTAAAATATTTTTTGTAAAATGTTTTCATAAAAGTAGATTTTAAAAATTGTTTTTCGGTTTTGATTACATTTTAGAGGGTTAAAAACCCATTGGTTTTATTCAACTAGTATGTTTGAAAAGTGATGAATAAATATTTTTGTTTTATTACAATTTTTTTCCAATTGAATTGGATTTGAGAATACTTTGTGGAATGTGTTCACATTAAACTATACAGATTTATTGAAAAATGAGTTGGTGCTTAGTTCGAAAGGTGTGATAGATCATGGGAATTAATTACCATATGAGGATTTTTTAAATCAATGATAAACCACTCAAGGTTATGGAAATGTCATTAAGAATCATGCGCGTGCAGATGTGTGGATATGCAGATTTGTGGTACGGATTGGGGTATTCCAAAAAAGGAAAGATGTAATTGTTTTTAGAACTTATTTGGTTATTTTCCTTAAAAGTTGATTCCATATTGATAAAATTATTTTATTCTCAAATGATTATATTTTGATATAATTTATTTATGTAATTTATTATATATAATATTTTATGTAAATGTGATAACATGTTTTATCATAGTGGTGTGAGTAGTGAAGTCATTTGGGGAAATATAATGAGTTTTAGTACTCACCCATTCTTTATAACATATGATGTATTATATATGTTGTTTACTAAGACATGGTTAAAGATAAATTATAACACATATATAGATGCACTTCATGATACATGTGCTATTTTGTGGAGTTGGTGTATATATCATGTTTGGAGATTGGAACTGTTCTTAGAGTCTTTGAGATTTGAAGTCTTCCATTGTGTACTCTGATATAATATTCTTCTCAAAGGATAAAATGATTTAGTTTTATGATGATAAATAAAATTATGAGTTTCCTTTAATTGTTATCATGCATTATATGTGGTTTTTTTGTTTATGGAATGCATGGTTATATGTTTATTCTAAATGTGATAATCATCCTCCACTTGCATTGAAGCCCTTAAAAATTTAGTTCTATAATTTTGCATCATGGGTATTTATCTTAAGGACATTTAATGTTCCTACATATCCTCAAGAAAATATGGAAGAGACAGATGTTACATGTGGTATCAATTTTTTTAGTCCAAAAATCAATTTGATTCAACTAGTATCAGATTACTCAGTACTTACGTAACAATTGGTGTTTTACTTGGAATTGGTTGTATGCCTTGGATTTGAATTCATTTGGGTATATTCCTTGAGATGTTATCATAGAAAATAGGTAGATTTTAAATACATAATTTATTGTGCATAAAAAGACTTCGATAACATTTTTTACACAACACATCATGTTACCATGGATTCGGGTGAATAACTGTTTTGAGACAATTATAGGTTCTGGAATCTCATTTTAATTATTTTAGCCTTTGAAACGAGCATAAAATGAATTAGAGGAATTATTTTCCACTAGGATTGCTTTTCATTTTCACTAATGATATATTATTTTGTAAATTTTTTCGATTTTTAAACAATGTTAATGTTGCCTTCAAATTTATTATTTTGTATAAGAGAACATTTTTTTATTTTTCAAAATGGTTGTATTTTCTAAAATAATGTTGAGATTTTCTTAAAATGGATGAACATTGAGAAATATGATTTTGAAATGTATTTTTATGATTTCATTATGTGTTAATTTTTAAAAATATAGGACATCAGTTGATAGAGAGAGTCTAATGGAATTTATTGTCTTTATATAAAATGGAACTCGATAGGCATCGTAGTAACCAAAAATAGTAAGATGTTAAGAATCTGGTTGCTTCTCAACCCTATGTGAAGTAATAGTTGGTTCAATGTATTTTCCAGGAATTTCTTATTGTGGATCAAATAAATAAGAGGTATGAATAAAGGAATATAAATCATGAAATCATCTTCTTGAAAAAAATCTACCCTCCGTTTAGGGTGATTGAGGACCATAAAATACAGAGGAGAGGGTGAATAAGATGAGTCGTATCCTCAATTTCAGCACCACACATATAGAATGAAATCTCATGCTGGAAATGTATATTCTAGATGATCTTACATACTTGTGGTTTGATTTAGTTGTTCAATCTAAATTTGAAAACATGTGTGCATGGGAGGATTTTGAGAAACTATTTAGAAAAAAACTATATCCCCAATCCTTTAGAATTAAAATAATGATGTATTTCATCATAATGATGTTGGGTGATATTTCTGTCCTAGGGTATGCATAAAATTCATGAATTTATTGATTTTTTCACCAGTGTATTCGACAATTCATCCTTGAAGGAACACAACTTGGAATTAGGGTTGAGAATAGATATTCTCTTTAAGATTGTTATGCTCTATATTACATATTATAAAAAGATATTCCATGGAATGATTGTAGAAAAAAGGGATATCACAAGAGATATTCAAGGATTAAGGGCTTTCATACCCAAGGGAAATGATGGGAAGTCTAATTCCTCGTGCATGTTGGTGAGGAATATGTATTTAGACGGTGGGAGAAAGAATCAAAATCAGACGACAAGATCAGTGGATCATCCTTTGAGACCCCTAACTAAAGTGGGAGTTTCTAATGTGGTTCCTTCAAATATAAGAAGAGTGTTCATATAGAACCACCAAAAGAATTCCATAATTTCAACAAATGGGGTAATATTTTGTTCTATTATCAATGTTCTCGAATGTCCGGTGTTCAAGACACATCTCAAGTGTCACGACCAAAAAATGATGAAACATGGAGAGATAAGAACAACCAATCTCATATGTAGAGAAATGTTAGTCAAGGTGATTCCATGAATACCATGAATCCTTAGGCAGAGAAATCTGAATAGGGAAACAAAGTGAAAAATGTTTCAACATTTTAGTTCTGTATATAAAAATATGTTATCGTGGATGATTAGACAAGACCATCCTCTGTGAATGGTATGATTCTATTGAATTCAAATTTTATACAAGTTTTGAATTATTTTGGGTCATCCCATTTCTTTAATAATTCCCATATTGTTTATTCACTGAGTATAAAAGTTGAAATGATGCCATCTATGTTAAAACCTGGATGTCCCCTCTATTAAAGAGAATGATTAGCAATTTTTTGTAGAAAATGTTCTATTACCCATGATGGATCCAGCACGAGATGTGATTCTTCCATTATTGAGATGAATTTTGTTGATATAATTCTGGGTAAGGATTAGTTGACAATGATAAAGGATCGTATCAACTGTAATACAAGAAATGTCAGTTTTACAATTGAAGATGGTGTTGACCATCTTTTTTGAGGGTCCCAGAATGCTAGTACTGGTATAATAGGATTGTTTGCAGTAGTATTTGTAATGGTATAATAAAATTTGGTATCATGGTATTTGGTATTGAAATATTATATCAAGAAGAATAGTTTTTCCTGTAGTAGGAAATCTCTTTTTATATTTGTTTTTTAAAAATTTCTTAGGGTTCCCACATATGAGAGAACTGTATTTTATGATAGTTCTCCTCCTAGGGAATAATATAATCTCACTCACATCTTATCAGATGGAACTAAAAGAACTAAAAGTGCTCAATGTGATGTTTTAAGAGATTTAATGTAAAGGGTTCAATTGGCCTTACAAGTTTTAGTAAGCAACACTGGTCTTGTTTTTTAAAAATATGGAAGAAACTATTGGATAACGAGTGGATTATCATAGTATTATTGGTGTTATGATAAAGAAATGTATCCAATTCCATGAATGGATAGATTTTTCAATAAAATTATGTGAGCTCAGTTGTTCTCTAAGATAGGAATGTGTTCAAGATATCAGCAATTGTAGGTTTAGAAGGAGGATATTCCAAATTTGGTTATAAAAAGGATATGACCATAATGAATACATATTAATTCCTTCTTGTATTATGAATAAATTATAAATATTTATTTAAATAATCAAAAAATATTCCCAAGATACCAGGTTTCTATTGTGGTGGTGTTTGTGGATGACATGATGTTGTATTTAAGGACAAGGACTACAAATCAACAACACTTGGAGGCTATATTAGAGATCTATAGGGATCATTTTTTGTATTCCAAATTATCAAATTGTTATTTTATGTTATAATACGTATATTTACATGGCCATGTAGTCTTTATAAAATGTGTTTCTATGGATCCAGAAAAGATCATGTTGTTATGTCTTATAAAATGACTAAGAATGTCAATTAGATAAGCAGATTCCTTGGATTTTCTATTTATTGTTGATGATTTTTTTGTAACATTTCATGAATAGATTATCATATGAATTATTGGGAGAACAATAAAATTTCCATTTCAATTCAATGTTTAATGTCACAAACATTCTCAAGAGTTAAATGATTCCTTACATCAGCACCAATATTTATTTTTCTCAAATTAGCACAAGGGTACATGGCATATTGTAATTATTTGGGATTAGTGTGGGGTTTGTTCTCATGAAAGGAGATCATGTTGTTGCATATGGTTGAAGGAAGTTATTAGTGCATAAGAGTAACTACCCAACACATTAAATAGATTTATCCATTATAGTTCATTCCCTAAAGTCATGGCATCACACTCTATTTTGTGAGAAATTTAATATATTCATGGCTCATGAGATCATGAAGTATATTTTTTTAGAACATAAATTTAGTCTATGATATAGAATATGGAAAGAGTAGCTTTATGTATTTATCATTGAAATGATGTATCCATGGGGTAATGTCTATATAGTGGAGGATGAATTAAGAAGAATGAATTATGATCAGTAGGAAAAGGAGGCTTTAGATTAGGGGAAACTGATCTAAGTGACACTAGGAACAAACATGGAATGTGAAGACTGAGGTGATGTTTCAGTCTTTAATCTAGTTTCCTTGGTTCTGGATTTGGTGAAAATTGTGAATAAGGCACAAATTTATTATTGAGAATGTGTGTTACTGAGGACAAAAATCAGTGGTGGGGGGAACATTGGGGGATAAAAACTATATTATTGTTCAAAATTGTAGTATAGAAATTGAATGGTATAACCTTTGGCTTGTCATGAACAACATATTATTTCTTACCACAATTTTGTATGGTCTGTTCATCATATTATATAAATTATATATAAGTTATTGAAGGAAAAAATCTAGTGGAGAAGTTTGAAAAGGATAACAGTCGAGTTTGTTTTTCTAGATTATGAACATGCCTGAATGTTAAGGTAGAGTATCAAAAACTAGTAGGTATGTTATTGTCATAACCTATTCCTTTTTAGATGTTGGAGAACATAACTATGGATTTTGTAAATGCTCTCCCAAGAATGTTTTGGAAACAAAATACCATATCGAGGATAGTGGATCTGCTGACAAAGTTGGTTCATTTCATTCATATTCATGAAACTCATATGGTGGAGGACATGCCAAAAAACTATATCTGAGATGTGGTAAATTTGAATGAAATTCAATTGTCGGTAGTTTCATACAGAGATAAATGGTTTACGTAATGTATCTAAAAATATTTATTGTAATCCCTTGGGTCTCAGTGGACTGTGAGAATATTGAATTATCAACAGATGGATGTACAATCCTAAAGAATGATATATACATTGGATGTCATGATTTGGGATTCTGTTATGGATTTTGGTGGCTCATGGTAAGATCACAAGTCATTATTAGAGTTCTCATATAAAAACAACCATTATGCTTAGATAAAAATTGATTCATTTGAAGCATTTTATGGGATACCTTGTTTTTCTAAACATTGTTGTGTTAAAATAGGAGGGACTTCACTAGTAGGGATAAGTTTTTTCCAAGAGACAACACATAAGATTAAATTGTTCAATAAATGAATGGAGATGACCTTCACTCAATATAACTCATATGTGGATCTTCTTTGATGGCCTCTTTCATTCCTGGTGACTGATCATGTGTACTTGACGGTATCTCTATGTCAAATACATCATCCTTTTTTTGAATCATGGAATTTTATAACCTCGATAAATAGGCCCTTTAGAGATATTGAAATGGTTTTTTTGAGGTGGCATATTGGTTGGAATTTACAGCATAATTAAAGACAGTGCATAATGTGTTCAACATATCTAAGATGAAAATTTATCAACCTGATCATAAACTTATTCAGAAATTGGATAATTTTGAACTAGAAATGGATGATTCACTAGTACATATCCTGGTGTGGATTGTTGATATATAAGATAATTTCTTCTATGGTAAAAGCGTCGGTCTAGTGAGGGTTTTATAAGTAAAGGGTCAGATTTTTTAATAGACTTGGGAAAGGGAAAAAGAAATGAAAGGGTAGTGTCCATACCTCATTTACCAAGATGTGGGTTTTCAAAATTTTGGGGATGGAATTGAAAATGGTGGGGTGAATACAGAACCATGGTTTTAGGTCAGTATCCCTTTCATTATGCCTTTTCTGTATGCAATGTATATGGGTAAAATTTGGGAGAGTTTGGAGATATTTTTTATGTTTTGTAGATTTTCTACACTTGCACAGTTGGTGTACAGTCTAATAAAAGTGTAAAACACCAACAAAAAATTGTTCACATTTAATTAGGGGATAAAGGGAAGGTTCATATATAATTCATGGTTTTCCCAAAATGTTTGGATGCATAGTAAAATTAAGAAAAAATGTTGTTGGAATTGACATGAATGGAGCTCATTTTGGAAATTTTGAGAGAAAAATGTGAAAATATCATCATTCAGATAGTGGTTGGAATTATATTAGTGCACGGTTTGACTAACCATGTTGATAACCATGAATAGGTTAAAAGTGAGATCATAAAATTGAGGATCACACATGTTTTTGACTCTAACTCCCTCATTTTTACTCTTATGAGGTTGTAAATAGAGATTATCATAACACAATGATCAATGAATATTTTCCAATTAATCTTCTGGAAATAAAATGGAATGTTATAGTGATTTGATGCCAGATTCTCATGGTAAGTGATCATTTTTTTATGGCTAATGGATCTATTTCAATGATATACTTCTCAACCGCTCTCCATTTATTATATCTACATTTGGGGTGATAAGATATAATAATGTTGATTCCAAATAAGATTATTTTATTTATTTATGTTAGGTGATGAGATCTAAGGTGAATTTTTTTATTTTTAAATCGATTTATTTGGTGTTTGATGGATATTCATTATTTTCATCCTAAACCCTAGGGTTGCTGGATTCACTCTCAGATCGTTTTTTATAACATGAAGGATTAGTTTCAAATTGATTAAATTTATGGAAATTGATTTTGAAATTTGTGTAAAATGAATGGTAAATCCCTTCTTTAGTGATGGTTGGTGGATTGTTGTGGAATTGTGAATTGTTATGCAAGATAATTTATTAAAGGATTTTCAAATTATGAATTTAAAAATGTTTTTTTGGTTTTCATTACATTAGAAAAGGGTTTCAATAAATGGATATTTTTTGAAAATAGTTATTTGGAATGGTTTTAAAAATAAAAAATTTATTATTGAAATTATAATAACCCACCATTAAACATTACATAGTATAAGACCTTTCACTTGTCTAGGTTCTAGAGTATTAGATACAAACATTCAATTTATCAGAGCTGCACAAATATAAAATAAAATAAACAAAAACATGACATTTTATAACTATGTAATATATGAGAACACATTCTATAAACTCTATAGGTCCATTGAAAATTAAATTTAAATAAGGGGTGATCTTTTATAGGGCGCAGTAAGTGGTATAAAAATAGTGGATAAATCCTAAAAAAATATTATTTTGAATATAGCGATGTGACTAAATTTTGAAATGATCCTTTATTAAATGCTATATAAAATTACATATATTTTAAAAATACAAGATTATATTAGAATATACATACTTTCAAAATTAATTAAATATATTCCAGTGGTTTTTTGAAAACAATACGCATGCTTATGAAAAATACACTATTATGATGTAACATGGAATGTTGAAGGCTATTTGGGCCTACCCACTTAGTGAAATATGGATTTACTCCCCAGTAACCATCCATATTTACGACAACCAAGAGACAAATTTTCAAAAAATGTTTTGAGCCTTCATTAATTATGAATATATTTTGACTAGAGTTTTTAACATTGAATACACAATGCTTCATAATATTACACATTAAAAAATATATATGTGCATACATATAAATATATATGTATGTATATGAACATTCATAACACTTACGATATTGGTTAAAACCAAAACCCATACCATAAAATTTTCATAAAATGTCCACATACACTATCCTTTTACCATGAAATACATTTTCAACAATTTACTGTAAAAATTTATTATAAAATTTTAAAGGAAACTTTTAGAATAACATAATTTCATTGATATCCAAGTACATGAGATTTTTTGAATTAAATCATAAAATTGAAACTATTTATTTATTATAATGCAACAAGTGTCGATTATGTTCACAATCTCATGGTCATGTTTATATGCAGACACGATGCCCGTAATATTGATTAAACATGATTCCATGTTCTGTGCATTTTTAGATATATGATGATATGTCGACAATAAAATTATAATCATTATACTAACAAATTCATTCACACACACACATAGATTTATATATATATATATACATGCATATTGAAATTAAATTTTCAATAGTCATCGTCACAAAAAAAAATGCATGTTTGATAAAAACATCGATAAATGAGATTACCCATTTTCAGAATTAATATGATATCAATTTAAAACATTCAATTTAACACCCCAAGAATTTAAGAATAGATTTAATATATAAATCATGAAACATTGATTCTCTAAAAAATAGTACTGTATTATATATTAATAAATAAACATAAATAAACATAATTTTTTCACATAATCAATTTAAATTACTAAAAACTAGCAAACACAGTTGAATTTAGTAAGATATTCATAGTCTAATAATATAAACATTATTTTTTATGAATAATATCATACCTTATGAATATTAATGAATAGTAATAAAAATTAAATTGATCAAAAAAATAATCTTCACCTATGAGGGTATAAATACAATTTAGACATCATATAAGTTAAAAAAATGATCACTATATAAGTATTGGTATTTTTTTATATCTTTAATATTCTAATTACCATTTTATTATGAATTCAATAATTTAAAATGGAAATTTATTTTCTTATAATGTAATAATAAATTATTATTTTATTATATTATGGTTACAAGATAGTTTTATAGGACCTTGATTAATTTTTAATTGGGTTATAAAATGAGTTTTGGTTTTAATGTTGTTTTTTCAAATAAAATATGATTTTATTTAAAAATAAAAATTAAATTATTTAGAAAATTATTTACATGAAATTGAGTTCATTTTTGAAATCTACACATAAAAAATGGTTAGGTTAAATTTTTGGTCTTTTTCTAAAATAAGTGAATTTTTCATCAAAATTATAAATTTAGTCTTGGCATTTCGATATGTTTAATGACATCATAATAATGTGATAATTAATATAAAATTCTAGAAATATTTACTACAGTAAAATATTATTTTAGGTTTATTATGTGGCTAATACCATGGTAAAATACCAAGGGCATGCCCATTGTTTTTCAAAACCCACTAATATAGTGTCCCTTTAAAATAAAAAAAACTCCCTATCATTTACTATAAATTCACACTCATTAGATCATTTTGTTTCATTCAAAACTCTTCATCCTCAATTATTTGGTAGTTTTTCTTCTATATTAGTCATCCCATGGTGTTTTCAATCCCCTAAGAGTCCCAACCTTCAAGTCTTAGGAGTTATCCTACTAGTTAAAAGAGTTCTCAACATCTCTTTTCATCCATGTTTTATTTTTTGTGCTATGTATTTCATGTTGTCATACAATATATGTACTAGAATGTTGACATGATAAAGGTATAATTCATCATCATCTCTACTTTATCAAAATTTTCTACTAACTATGAAAACTCCATCTAAGATGTGTTAATTTACTAAATTCAAGGATGATGGTTTTTCAATTTCTGTTACCACCTTCAATTCTAGTAATGAAACCATTTTAATGGTTTAACCCAAAAAAATATATGTACTATGAATCATCTATAATTTTGGAATATTTTTTTTCTTTTATAATTATTTATAAATCCAATTTATTTCTTTATGTTAGAAAAACCACCAATTAACCCAAATTAATATCATTAATTAATTTATATAGCGATTCATCATCATTCCAATAAGCAAATGGAATTTAAAATCAGGTATCCTCTTGAATTTTAACTAACAACATATAACACTAATTTTGTACAACCATCCCTAGTTTACATGATTCTACGAATAAGAATATATCTAAACAAATAATTAGAAGCAATGAAATAAACATACTCGAAGAATGAAATTGAAACTTTTAACAAATCACAAGCATATGAATAGACTCAAAATGTTTTAATAAATCTTATTAATTTAGAAGAGGTTTTAGAATTACTTATTAAAGAAGTTATTTTGATTATTTGGTTCATTAATAACATTTGGATAACACCATTGGACTGATAGTAAGGGACCCTCTCCATTTCACTTTATTTCGAGAATGTCCTCTATTAAATGCCATTTTATGTTTAATACCTAATAATGGGGTATGATTTCACACCACCACCATACTTCCCTGATGATGTATAAGTGATGAGAAACCCATTTCTATATCGATAATCCCTATTATGTGCACTCGATACCACAATGATAATATATAATGGATTTTACCCGAACCACCATTATTCCATTGGGTTGCTCTATCACTATTTGTTTTCCAAATAATTTTGTCTTTTATTTTTTTGAACATCTTTTACATTCTGTTTATATAATTCATACTCATGTTCCAATATCTATAGCTTATTATCCTTTGGGTATACACATGCTTTCTATGTGATTAACTTCTTAAATCATCATGAGAAGGAATGCTATTTTGAGCGAACAACCCGAATTCTTAACTGATTTCCGGTCCACTCTATTATCTGCTTTCAAACCCCATTATCTTCATAAAATCATAATTTTTATTATATAAAACATATTTTTTCACTTTTGGTTTTATATAAAATATTATTACCTTTTTTAGTTATAAATTCTCTATATTATTTTGCTCAAAACCTCACATGAATGTTTTCATGCTAATAATTTCCTAAATATTATTCTTACATGTTGTCACTTCTATTTTACATCACTTAACTATCTATAGGAACATTTTAACTTATTCATTTCCATGTATTTTTAATTTTTTTTCTCTCTTGGGAACTTTTATGATACAGAAATCCATTATGTTCTATGACATATATGCCATTCCCATTTCTCACCACGGGTTCCCATATGTCTATGTATGACAGATTATGTATGATTATTTTTGTGGAAAGAATTTTCAACTGCATATTAAGATGGGTGCACCCAGATAACGCTCCAAATCATTGGGTAATGTTGCGTCTCAAGAGATGTTATGTGTAAAAGTCTTGATGGTTGGCCTTGGCTTGTGCTACTATCTAAAATGATCTTGGCAGTTAGCCTTGACTCGAATTAAAGTCATGTTTTATATTCCTACAACACTTCTATGATTCCATGTTTATATGATTCCATGCTTATATATTGATATTCCATATGTCCCATGCATTTTTTATCTTTATTTAATGCCTTTTAACAAAAGTGATAAATCCTTATTCTTTTGTATACTCCCTTACTAAGCTATTTGACTCTTCCAATGTGTTAAAAACATTCACAAGAATCCTTATAAGTTGAAAGGGTAGTCAGTTACTAATGTAGATGAATCCAATTATTTATATTAACTAGTAATTTTTCTAATCAATGATTCAAAATATTTCAGTATTTATCAAATTATCCAGAAACTATACTCGAAAAGGTCCTCGGTTGAAATTAGTACTATGTAATAATTCGTGTTTATTTAAATAGAAAAAATTACACCGACATTGTAATGGGTTGAACATGGATGTTCTCATTCAGGGAATAGTAATTGGTATAAGAGGAATGATCTAGAAAACTTTGGATATTTGATGTTGGTAAAAAGAATAAATTAGTGATATAATTTAAATTTGAACATATAATTAATTTTGTACACATTGTAAAATATTTTTTCATAATTATTGATATGTATATTCATAATAATATGTACAATGAATGAATAATGAATGCACAATTCATTTAAGGGGGGGGGGGATAATGTAACGTCATGAGATTTTAAAAAGAAAAACTATGTGATTAAATGAACTACTAAAAACTATGTAACATTTATAAACTAACCACTATTTTTTTTGCTGCTTTTGTGTTTTGAATATCAAAAAACATGCATCTATAATTGTGATCAGTAAGTTATTTGGTGCTTGATTAGACAAACATAGTTTTTCATAAATTATCACATACCCTTATTAATATTGACAAATCATTATGAATATTAATAAATAGTAATTAATAGTAATCTTCCAAAAAAATAGAAACATCAACGTTAATTTGTAAATACAAATTAGGCATCTTAAAAGTGAAAAAAACACATTGTATATTAATTGGTATTTTTTTATGTCAAAAATAATTTATTTACTACTTTTTTATTAATTTAATAATTTAAAATGGAATTGTATTTTCATTAATTGTAATCATCAATTTATACTTTATTGTCTTATATTTATTAGATAATTTTATGGGACCTTGATTAATTTTTCACAGTGTTATAAAAAGATTCATTATTATAATGTTGATTTTTTAGAATATATTTTGATTGTATTAAAAAATTATATGAAAAATATTTCTAAAAAATCTTCATTTTTGATTTCTATATGTTAAAAAATGGTTATGTTGAATTTTGTGGATTTTTCTAAAATAATTGAATTTTATGTGATAAGTAAAAATACATTTCTGAGTGTTTAGTATGTTTAATGACATCATATTGATGAAATAACTAAAATAAAATTCATGTATACATTTTAAAAGTATAATATTATATGAGGTGTACCATGTTGAAAATTCCATGGGAAAATACCATGAGCAAGCCCATGGTTGTGCAAAAATCAATAATAAGGGGTTCTTTGAAATTAATAAAACATTATCCCTCTTTTACTATAAATAAACACTCTTTCCTTCATATTCATTCATTCCAATTCCCTCATCATCAATGATATGGTTGGTTTACCTCCCAATAATTCCTCCCAAGGTGTCTTCAATCCCCCATGGTACATACCTTCATGTTTTAGGATTACCATATAAGGTAAGGAAACCTTTCACCATCATCTTTTAGTAAACACTTCTTTTATGTTGTCTCTTTAAATTTTCATTTTCAAATGTCGAAGTTTAATATTATTTATCACACTTACTATAATTTTTATTCCCATATTATGAGATACCATTATTTCTCTCATAAAATAATTCTATGAAATTTTAAGAGACACTATTTGGCTGTAAAAGTTTCATAAGGGTCTTTCATCTTTTCTTTAATTTACATGATCATTTCATTTATTTTTCATTAATCACCTCCTTTCATCCAAATGTAATGATATCTCCCATACATTACATGTAATGGAATGTTTTCATGATAAAATAATTATTCATCATCATCTATCTTTTCCCTTTATTTTAAAATAAATGAAAACAACATATAAGAAGTGCTCATTTACCACGGCCAAGGATGATGGGTTTTCAATTTCTATTACCATCTTAAATTATGGTCATGAAACCATTTTTATGGTATAAATGGAACAAAATATCTATATTTTATGTCTTTTATATGGTTATGTAATCATTGTGTACCCGTGGTTTTATTTATAAATCCAAATGAGTTCATTCTATTGGGAAAACATAGATAATGAAGAATTATTCCTTCATCATGACAACGTCCTAATACATGTGAGATAATTTAGTCATAAAAAACATTGTTTGAAAGGATTATTGGAAGAAAAATGAATGGAACTCAAAATAAAATAAAATATTAGAAATCCCTTATGAATATTTTGCTGCCAAACGACATCACAAAAAATTTCTTAAAATATTATAATGGGATAAAAACGTTTTTCTCATTATTTATTACATAATATAGAATGGAATTGTTATATATAATGACATTTACATTCTTGAACCAATTTAAATTATTAGATAATAACAAAAAAGGAGTTCCTAAAAAAGAAAGTGATTTTGAGATGAAAAGTATACAGCATAACGAAAATGTAATATGGTTTTAGAAAACTTTAAAAAGAGAGGTGATATGCGTAGATCATTAATAAAAGACATAATAAATAGTATAGTGACATAATACTTTGGAAATAACAACATTTTATGAATACATGAAATATATACCACATAAAAGTGAACTTGGATGTGAAATAAAAAGTGGGGAATTCTATTACCTTGTACAGTAACTCCTAAACAGGAAGCTTGGGACCTTGAGGAATTGAGGACACCTTGGGAGGACATATAGGGAGGAAACAATAATGAGAATTGTAAACTATGAGTTTTGAATGAATGAAAATGAAGTAATGAGTGGGAATTTAAATTAAATGAGAGTGATTTTTATTAATTTAAAGGGACACCTCATTATTGGTTATTGAAAAACTATGGTATTTCCCATTGTATTTTCCCATGGTATTAGCCAATTGATACACCTCACATAATATGTTTTTGTAAAAAAGTTGATATACATTTTATATTGATTATTACATCATTATAATTTCATCAAAAAAACTGATTACTGAAAACTGTATTTTCACTATATAGAAAAATTAAAGTATTATAAAAAAATCCCAAAAATTACCCATAACCATTTTTCGACATGTAGAATTAAAAAATGAAATACATTTTAGGAAATAAAATTTTCTAAATATTTTTAATTATATTTATATATAAAATAATAATTTATTAAAAAAAATTCAAACTATAAATCATTTTATAATACCATGTGGAATTAATAAATCTCTAATAAAATTATCTTATACCCCTAAGACAATAAAGTACGAATTGGTGATTAAATTTTATGAATATAAATTTCCATTTTAAATAATTAAATTATTCCAAAAATTATAATTAAAATATTTTTTTCATACAAAAATACCAATACTTATACTATGATTGTTTCACTACTTTTCATATATTGAAATTGTATTTATACATTGATGGAATATGTTTTGATTTTTAGGCCAATTACTACTCATTTGTATTCATCATTATTCATAAGGGTATGTTACTATTCACAAGTGTATGTTACTAATCACCAAAAACTATGATTATCTTTTCAAAATCTAAAAATCTTACTGAATGAAACTATGTATGTTATTTATTCAAAATTAAAATCATAGAGAAGAAAAATTTATGTTTAATATATAGGTCATAAAAAAGTGGTTCTTGTAGAGAAATTTTTTTTATGAATTCATTTTTATATTTATTTTCAAAATCTTGGGGTGTTACATTATCCCTTCCTAACAAAAATTGCGTCCTCGAAATTTGAAATTGATCATCTGGAGATATTTTTTGATACTATAAAATTACCTTTTGGTATACCCACATCGGAAAGAGGGTTAATAAAATATTCTCTTAAAAAGTGTTTTAGGGAAATAAAGTGGTCGCCCCAAAAAGTATGATTTCAAATGGGGTGACATTAGTTGTAAGTAAAATCCTAGATATGGTAGAGAAATATAACTATGATGTTCTGATGGAACATAATAGTTAACATGTCGAGATGGTATTTGATTATTGTGAAACAATAAACTAATATAAAAATCATCTATAATATCAACGATTATGATAATAAGACAAATTTTTATTTTAGTATATTTTCCATATTTTTCGTTACCTCCCTTTATCCCAAACGAATAAATGACCTATTTTCATACATATTATTGGAATTAATCATGTTTATGGAAGACTCAAAATTATGTTTTTTTCTACTTATACTTATTCAATAAATTAAAACACCATCCGTGATGTGTCAATTTACCGGCATCATGGATGATGATATTTCAATTTATTTTACTTCCTTCACAACCTATCATGAAACCATTTTAATGGTTGAACCAGAATATAAATTATGTAGTATATATTATATAAGGTTTTGGAATTATTTTAAAAAATGTTTTTAATTTATGAAACAAAATGAGTTCTTTATGATTGATGAATCACCACACTACTGCAAAAATGGGCAAGAAAAGCGCTACCTTTATCAGCGCTAATCAAAAAGCGCTGATAAAGGATAATATTTATTAGCGCTATTTAAAAGAGCTAATAAAGGGATGATTTATCAGCGCTTTTCTAGCGCTGATAAAGGAAAGGTTTTAACAGCGCTAGAAACGTGCTGATAAAGACGCCCTTTATCAGCGCTTAAATATTAGCGCTGATAAAGGGTGGCTTTATCAGCACTTTTCTAGCGCTGTTAAAACCTGTCTCCGATTTTATTAAAAGGAGGCCGACAGTCTCCTCTTTTTTATCGTGCCCTAAGCTCTCGCGGGACTGTACCCTTGCGACTGCTTCCTCCCCCCAATCTTCCTTTTTCCGGACCTCCGCCGTACTCCTTCTCCTTCTTCTCAACCCTCTTCCGCGGATCTTCCTCCCTTCCGAACCCTACTCCTCCTCTTCAACGGTTGGCGGATCCTCCCGTGCACCCTACTCTGGCGGTCGCGTCTTCCAGGCAGCCCAGAAGGCTCCCTCACCACTTTGGACTTCCGATTTCTTCACCCAAGGTATGTGGATGCCCTAAATATTGTTTTGCAGTGTAGTTTTTTATGTGGTTGTCATTTATTTGTCGCCTCTGCTTCCCCTCCTCCCTCTTTTCAGACTGAATCAATGTTATTCACTCTACTCCTGGTGATGATTTTTTTTGCATATGTTTTCGCTTATTCGTTCTTCAAATCTTCTACTGCTGTGTGTTTTTTTTGATTTGATTTTCCTTATGTTAGTAATGTTTATTTCTACTGCATCTTGAATTTACTCCACTTTAACTTCAATTGGTTCTATTACTGGTGTTGATAATGAGTCACATTAGGGGGGGGGTTGGTTTGCAGGGGTGTGAGGGGGGCTGGTGTGTGCAGGGGTACAGGATGGGTAGGTTTGGTGTGTGCAGGCAGGGGGGAGAGGGGGTTGGCGTCTGTAAGGGGGAGGCTGGGTTTGGTGTGTGCAGGCAGGGGGGAGAGATAGGCTGGTTTGGTTTAGTGTGTGCATGCAGGGGGAGAGGGGACAAGATGGTTTGCAAGAGGGAGTGGGTAGGGGGCATGAGGGGGGAGGGATGCCGGTTGGTGGTGCTGCTGGAGGGGGATGGGTCTGGCGTGCTGGTGGGGGGGGGGGGCTGGCTGGTTTGTAGGGGGCAGGCTGGTTTGCAGGGGGGGAGTGTGTGTGCAGGGGGGAGGTTGGCTGGCAGGCGCAGGGGTGCAAGGAGGCTGGTGGTGCAGGGGTACAGGGGGGGGGGGGGGGTCTGGTGTGTCGGCATGGGGGAGAGTGGGGCAGGCTGGATGGTTTTCAGGGGGAGGGGGAGGCTGGTGTGTGTGCAGGGGGGAGGGTGCAGGGGTGCAAGGCTGTTGCAGGCTGGTGTAGGGGTGCAAGGGTGCTATACAGGGGTGGAGGGGTGTTGTGCGGGGGTGCATGAGGGAGGAGGGGAGGGGGCAGGGAGTGCAGGGGGAGGGGGGCAGGGAGTGCAGGGGGAGAGGGTTGTTTTGTTGTACGGGGTACAGGAGGGGGGAGGCTGGTGTGCCTGGGGGAGGGGGACAGAGGGTGCAGAGGGATGAAATTTTTGTGCAGGGGGCTGAAATTTTTGTGCGGGGGGGGGGGGGGGGTCCGGTTTTTTTTGTGCAGGGGTGTAGGAGGGGGGAGACTGTGCAGGGGGGAGGGGGTAGGGGGAGAGGGGTGTTGTGTTGTACAGGGTACAGGAGGGGGGGGGCTGGTGTGCCTGGGGGAGGGGGCAGAGGGTGCAGGAGGAGGGGGCTGAAATTTTTGTGCAGGGGGGCTGGTTTTTTTTTGTGCAGCAGGCTGGTGCAGTGCAGGGGGTCTATTGGGTTGGGTCTAGGGGGGTTGGGTTTGAGTGGATGGTTCGGGTCCGTTGGGTTGGGATGGGTTAGAGTGGTTTGGGTCGGGTTGGGTCGGGTTTACACATATAACCCGACCCAAATTGACCCGACCCTCGATGGGTTGGGTTGGGTTGGATCCTTCGGGCATGCGACGGGTAACCCGACCCCACTAGGTCGGGTTGGGTCAGGTTGGTTGCTCCGGAAGCTTGTGACCTGACCCGACCCAACCCGAACTTTTTTGTTCGGGTCGGGCCTTCAAACATCTCCAACCCGACCCGACCCGACCCATGGACACCCCTATTTTATATGATGCGCTATTGTGCCTTGTGGTGAACCTTCTTCATGTTGACTATAAAATGTAAAATTAATTTAGTAGATTATCATGTCTTAAATTGGTTAGTCATTGTTCACCAAACTTATTCCATGGAGGTTGTATACCTTACTCGAATCACCCCCTTAGGGTGTGTTTCTTATAGGCCCATGACCCCTATTGATCTTTGGCTTGAAATTGAGCCACCTTTGACATGTGTTGATATATCCCATGCCCATGGGTTTATTAAAGGGAATTAATGATATTTATGTGTAATGGACATACCCATGGACTACTTGATCACTTATAAATGAATTAAATAAAAGTTGAATGGTAAGGCCATATTCCTTAACCATTTTTAAACAATGTAGTGCTATTGATTATATACCTTGGACCCCATCTTACTAATTATCAGTTATAAGACTTAAATTTATCAAATTAATTGATAAAATGCAAGGGTGATATTCCTTAGACTTGATCATAATCATAATATTATATGGATGTGATTACATCATTATTACCTTCTTTAATGAATATGATGTTTCATATTTATTATTTGGAATTAATAGACATGAACTTCCATATTGCTTATTAGAAATTAATGGAATTAAAATTCTATATTGTTTGTTTGGAATTAATGGACATGGAATTCTGTATTGCTTATTAAGAATTAATGGACATGAAATTCCTTATTATTTATTTGGAATTAATGGACATGACGTTCCATATTTCTTATTCAAAATTAATGAACAATATGCTCCTTATGGTTTACATGGAATTAATGGACATGACATTCGTTATTGTTCATTTGTAATTAATGGACATGATATTCCATGTTGTTTATTCATAATTAATGGCGATGAATAAAGATTGGATGGATGCTAATCGTTTTACAATAGAGTATGAGAACAGAGTGAAAGAGTTCATCAAGTTTGCACAGTATCATGCAAATGATACTTCTCAACTCCTTTGTCCATGTTTACGTTGTTGTTATTCTAGACTAATTACTCCAGAGGAGTTGGAAGAACATTTGATATGTCACGGAATAGATAGGAGTTATAAATGTTGGAATAAACACAGGGAAAAAGTGAATGTAGCTATTGGCTGGAAGAAAACTGCATTTTATGGATCATCAAATATGATTACAAATATGGATAATGAAGAAGACCGTATAGAAGATGTGATTACAGATATCAATGATGATGAAGATCATATTGAGGAAATGACAAGGGCAGTTGAACAAGAACTTAGTGATTGCCCAAAATTGTTTGAGAAGTAAAAGAGTTGTGCAAGGACGCCATTGTATGATGGTTGCACTAAATATACTTCATTGTCAGCTGTACTGAAGTTGTATAAATTGAATGCAGGCAACGGATGGAGTGATGTCAGTTTCAAGGAACTACTTTCTCTTTTGAATGACATGCTTCTAGAAGATAATGAGCTCCCAAGACGGACATATGAAGCTAAAAAAATGCTACACTCGATGGGTATGATTTCTGAAAGAATTCATGCCTGCCCGAAAGACTGTATATTTTTTCGCAAGGAGAACAAATCACTTACAGAATGCCCAAAGTGTGGTGCTTCTCGATACAAGAAAGATGAACGCAGTCCTGCGAATGTTGTATGGTACTTTCCAATCATTCCATGGTTTAGGCGTCTATATGGAAGTGAAGAAACTACAAGACAATTGTCGTGGCATGCAAATAAAAGAAATAAAGATGGAAGATTACGTCACCCGGCCGACTCTCCTCAATGGAAGAGAATTGATCATGAGTATCCTGAATTTGGAAATGAGTCGAGAAACCTGCGTCTTGCGTTATCTACCGATGGAGTTAATCCTTTTGGTTTTCAAACCAGCACTCATAGTACTTGGCCTATTATTTTGGTAAATTATAACTTGCCGCCCTGGTTATGCATGAAACGGAAATTCATTATGTTATCTTTCCTTATATCAGTACCAAAACAACCAGGTAACGATATTGATGTATATTTGGCTCCCTTGATCGATGATTTGAAGTTACTATAGGATTCAGGTGTTATGTTGTATGATGCTTATGAAAAAGAATACTTCACGTTGAGAGTGTTGTTGTATGGGACGATAAATGATTTCCCTGCTTATGGAAATTTGTCAGGCTATAGCATTAAAGGTAGTCAAGGGTGTCCTATGTGCGAAGAAGATACAGAATCAATTAGGTTGAAACATTCATCCAAATTTGTGTTTCTAGGACATCATAGATTTCTACCCCATCGACATAAGTACCGATCTTGGACAACATCATTCAATGGAAGTTCAGAACAATGCAAAACACCATCTCCACTAACAGGTGATCAGCTGTTTGAGAAACTAAAAGACGTGAACACTATTTTTGGTAAACCATTTTCGAAAAACCTTACAAAAATCAGTTGGAAAAAGAGATCAATTTTTTTTGAATTACCATACAGGAAATGTCCGTACGTCAGACATTTTCATGATGTGATGCATGTGGAAAAAAATGTATGTGACAGTGTTTATAGGAATGTTGCTAAATGCTCTTGGAAAAACAAAGGATGGAATTAAGGCAAGGTTAGACATGGTTGACATGGGAATAAGAGAAGAGTTGGCTCCCGTGAAGGGTGAAAATCGAACGTTTCTTCTCCAGCTGCGTACACTCTTTCTAGGGATGAGAGATATCAGTTTTGCAACTTCTTCAATGATGTAAAGGTTCCAGAGGGATATTCATCAAATATCAAAACATTGTGTCAATGAATTATTTGAATTTAAAAGGTTTTAAATCACATGACTACCATGTTTTGATGAAAGATTTAATTCCTATAGCTTTACATTGCATTTTGCCCAAGAATGTTTGTCATACGTTAAGCAAACTTTGTTTCTTCTTCAAAGCTATATGCAGCAAAGTTTTAGACCCGGCGAAATTGCCAGCTATGGAAAAAGAAATTGTCATCATATTATGTGAATTAGAAATGTTCTTCCCGCCAACATTCTTTGATATGATGGTTCATTTGATGGTTCATTTGGTGAGAGAGGTTAGACTTTGTGGTCCTGTGCACTATAGATGGATGTACCACGTTGAGCGGTATATGAAGATTTTGAAAGGGTATGTCAAAAATTGAAGTCGGCCAGAGGGTTGTATTGTGGAGCGATATATTGTTTAGAAAGCCATTGAATTCTGTACCGAATACCTATATGATGTGGAAAGCATTGGTCTGCCGAAATCTCGTCACACTGGACGCATTGAGGGTGAGGGAATTTCTAGAAGAGATGTTCTGACAATCAATATTACTGATCGGGAGTAGGCCCACCATTATGTTTTTCATAACAGTTGGGAGGTTTCTCCATATATTGAAACCCCCAAAGAAATTTTGAGGCTGTTGAATCCATCAAGGGTTAAAAAATGGATAGAAAATACACATAATCACCCGTTTATAGGATGGTTTCGAGACCATATTTTTAAGGAGTTAGATGAAAATCCGAATTCAATTTCAGAACGACTTCGATGGATAGCTGCCGGACCAAGCGTGTATGTATTATCTTACAATGGTTATGTAATTAATGGTTATATATTCTATACAGATAAACATGATGAAGATAGTACCATGCAAAATAGTGTAGTCACACTTGTGGCTGAAGCGATGCATGTTTCTGGTAGTAAGGATAGAAATCCAATTTTCGCGAATATGTCATACTTTGGCATTATCAAAAGAATATGGGAGTTGGATTATACGACATTCCAATTGCCGATTTTTCAATGAAATTGGGTTGATAACAACAGTGGTGTTAAAATAGATGAATTGGGATTTGTGAAAGTTGATTTCAGTAAAGAAGGGTACAAAGACGAACAATTTATAATGGCATCACAAGCGGTACAAGTATTTTATGTTCCAGACCCCGCAAACCGAAAGTGGTCAATTGTTCTGTTATCGTCCAAAACTACTGAAGGGTCCGATGAAAATTAAATTGAGGATGATCCTTTCAGTGGGACGTCACAATCATTTCTCAGCGGTCCCAATGAAGACGACGTTTTGTATGTTAGAGGAGACCATAATGAAGGGATTTGGATTATCGATAGAGGTGTCAAATCCATTCAGCCTTTGAAAAAAAAGAGTTCAATAAACAGGTTATATTTTGTTTGTAATATAAATATTTTTATCTCCTGTTATTATCTTATCATTATTGCATTTATGTAATCCAACTTAAGTGTTAAACCTTTTTTGCAGATAATGACATTCTGCACGTTTTGGTGCTCCTAACCTCGAGGCTGAATAAGCCTCTCAAGCTACTGCTTGCTGCTGCTTCTGCTTCTGCTGCTGCTGCTTCTGCTGCTGCTACTGCTGAACAAGCCTCTCAAGCCTCTCAAGCCTCTCAATCTCAACATATTGTTGTTGGTACTGCTGTTGGTATTGGTGCTCCTATTGTTGAGGTCCAACAACCATCTGAACATGCTGATGCTAGGATTTTAGATGAAAACGTTGATGATGCTGATATAGACGAAATGGTTGGGGATAAAGGAGCGACATCGCAGAAAAAACAGGTGCGTCGTAGTTTAACAGTGTTGGCTAATGTTTTGAAGGGAAAGAGAAAAGGAATCAAATTAGATGTTGGGTGGAATGCACGGGGCCAACACGTTAACCCCAACAAGGCAATGTTTAGTAGTTACATTGGAATTGTCACTCGGAAACGCATGCCGATTGACATAGCTTCATGGGACCATGTTTCGTCCGGCCTGAAGGCTGTGATGTGGGAAGAAAATACGGTAACATTTTGATTTCATTTCATTAATTTACTAGCAAATAAAATAATGAAACAATGTCTTATTCTTCACAATCCATTGTAGAGTGCATTTATAGTAGATGATTCACACAAGACTTATGTAAAAAGGCTTGCGGGAGGGTGTCATCGAGGTTTTCGCACTCTTCTTACAAAATATCATCGGAAAGATTCCAAGGGTAAAATAAACCCGCAACCACCCATTGTCTACAATCACTTGATATCCCAAGAATCATGGGATTCATTTGTTGGTCATCATGGGGATCAAAAGTTTCAGGTACATTGTGACTGATAATATGTTGTTTGAGGATATACATGTATTCATCACTTTGATTGTCAATATTTCATTTATGAAACAGCAACTCAGTACGGAAAACAAGGAACGCGCATCAAAACCGACATACCCCTATCGTAAAGCAAGGATGGGGTACGCCTCACTAGAAAAGAAAATGGTGCGTATTTTAAATTTACAGTGATATTTTTATGTGTCAAGAAACAACTTTATAAAAATCTTTCTTTATTTATATGTAGATTGATGACTCTGAAACCAAACACACATCCATCCCTCGTCAGGTGCTATGGAAGGAGGCACGTGTGGATAATGAAGGGAATATGGTTGATGAAAACACACAAAAAGTGTGGGAAATATGTGTAAGTATGACATGATAAAATGTATTGTATTTAAATTTCTATTACATAATAATAATTACTTATTTTCTTATATCCAGCAGTCACAGGACTCAGGTACTCTTGCAGCTGGTGCAGATATATTAGCGACAGCTTTGAAGCGACCAGAACAATACGGTCGTGTCAGAGCTGGGGGGTTTGGGGTGACACCCCGAGTATATTATGGGAAAAAAACAAGAGGATCAAAAAAATGAAGAAATGACAGCAATGAAAAATAGACTAGAAACTCTTGAAGAACAGTTTCAATGGCAGGGAGAGTTGCTAGCAACTTTAATGGGTCAGAAGCCAAGAGAAGAGACAACTCGGGAACAACCAGCGCCTGAAGATCCTGCCCCACACCCCACCAGCTTTGAGGCAAGCCATTCCCCTGAAAGAACTGTGTTAGTTGTGGTAATCAATATTATATTAATTGTTATGATAAAATGTGAATTAGACAAACACTGATTTCTTCCTATATTGATCTTCTGTAGGGTGATAATGGTTGTGATTTATATCTTTCAACACCCACCTATCGCCTTGTAGCGAGGGCTACAGTATTGAACATCTCAGAGGACACGCTGCACAATAGAGCACTTCCAAAAGATCATCTGAAAGTGACAATTACAGTAGCTCATGAGCCAACATCACAACTACCTGTTCCACTTGATGATGATGATATTTGTACAGTCGAATAGGCTATTGGGACATTCATTGCATGGCCATCACAACTTGTGAGACTACATGCCGAAAAATAGGTATTTATTTACAGTTTTTTAAGCCAAACCATTATAAAAAAAAGGTACGAACCAATGAATATTATTGTAGACGAAGAAAGGGGATGCAGTGAAAGGAGCATCGAAAGGATCGACCAACCGATCCAAAAGATCTACTGAAAGTGGAATTACACCGCCTATTCTCTATCCACATTTAATTGAATTGAAGACTCATGTGGATACGAAGTTGACAAATGGTAGTAGCCATGTAGTTGTTTTTGAAGAGAATATGTATGGAGAGGAAATACAAGATTTTGTTGCTACTGAAAATGTAAATGAGATCCTTGAGTATTAGTGGCTCGGCGTCACAAGTGTAAATGTGTATATGAGGTATGTTTTCAAACCCGTCGCTTTTCCAAAAGATGATATATTGTGCTAATTATGATTAAATACATTTTATACTATTGGAAGACGTATATAGGAAAAGCAGTTGAAGGGTTTTCCTCATGAGCCAAAGTTCGGACTCGTCAGTCCTCATATCACATCAACACAAGAAATAGAATTATCAGAATCAAAAATTAAGGAAAGAGCGACTGCTTTGCTGAAATCATTTGACAGCAAGATAACGGATGAACGACTCTTCCTCATACCAACCATGCAGGGGTAAAACACTACGATTAAAGCATATCAATTATATTTTCATTTCTTTCATTACTTATTCCTTTTTGTGTATTTAGGCAACATTGGCTGCTAATTGCGGTGCATTTGGATACTCCCAAGATTTATTTTCTGGACTCAAAGCACGGATATCCAACAAACCGACCGCATGTGATGCATTTTGTCAATCTGTAAGACACTACATCCTACGTTTTAGGTCTAAACATCAATTTATATAGTATATATTATCTTTTACTGAGGATTCTGTTATGACAGGGCGGTGTACCAATATCGTCTAAATCATGGTATGAGGACAGGGGCTAAGCATAAGGATCCGAGCAAGTACTATGTCTGGGCAAATATCAGGGTATATATAATAAAATTGCACTATCCAAGCATATATGAAACACAAGTTACTTACTCGCATCATGATCAATGTTTCTGCAGTGTCCAAAACAAACAAACGACAAAGATTGCGGTTATTATGTTTGTAGATTCATGAAAGAGATCATTTTCAATGGACAAATTAGCATCCCTAAAGAGGTATTTTCGAAAACAAGTACTATTTCATTTAAATTATTTATTAATTATTTATTTATATATTTTTCAGTACTATTATGAATGCCGAAAAGTGTCATATTCACAAAACTATGTAGATATGTTCAGAAACAAGTGGGCCGCATACCTGATGCAATATTGTCTAGATATAGCATGAAGATCTGACTTTTATTGCAAGAGTTGCAGACGCGTATAATTGGCGGAAATTTTTGAGAGGGGTTCATGGGGATAAAAAGATGAAACATTCTTGTATGTAAATGTTTATAGAAAAATTGTAATTATTATTAAATAAAACATTCTTTCTCCAATGGGTCATTTGTCTATTTTAACAGATGAAATGCACCAGTAACATGCAAGAATAATGGACCACATTTCTTTGGCCTTTGGACAAAAAAACCAGTAAAATCTCCAAAATACCTTCATATCATGCATGAACCAGTAAAATCTCCAAAATACCTTCATATCACACGGTTCTGAAAAGAGTCACTATTTAAAAGAAAGTCACAAGTTTAGATACATCTTGAGATGGTCTGTTTAAAGACATTTTGAGGGACACTACTAAAGATATTCTCAGATATGCACAGATTCCCCACTATTTGATCGTTGTCTACTACAATGATCTTCCAAACAAGATATGCATTAGAACAATCATGATACATAGAGCAATTCACTGGCCACCTTCGAGAATGATCTGAAGCACAAACCATGACAACATTATGTTTTTCCTTGAAAATTCTCTTGGCGAACTGGAATGGCAACTCACTCTTGTGATTTTGCATCTCTACTTGTCTCTTCATGTGTGCAGCTATTGCCATTCCACTTCGCTAAGTGAATTATCAAGGAAAAACATAATGCTGTCATGGTTTGGGATTCAGATCATTCTCGAAGGTGGGCAGTGAATTACTCTATGTATCATGATCGTTCTAATGCATATCTTGGTTGTCCTTAAGTTTCAGAAGAATCCGAATGCGTTTGTTAGGTTTGCCGTATGTTGGTTCTTGATTTCACTTAAAATTAAGTCCATTTTTAACAAAACATAGACACTGTGAGTGGTGTCAGCCACATCGGGCCTCGGATTGATGTGGGGTTGTCTTGTACACGTCACACATGAGTCATGGATCGTTGTGCCAAAGTATCAACACAATCAGAAGCCGTTAGATCGGTTTGGCGTGTGTACGTAAAATATTGTCCCTTTTAAACAAATTACATACACTTGGAGTGATACCGGTCACACCGCGTCTCATATTGAGGCGGGGTTGACTCGTACACATCACATATGACCCATGAATCGTTTTCCTAAAATGTCAACACAATCTGAAGGCGTTTTGTCGGTTTCCCGTATGTCATTTGTTGATTTCTCACTTAAAAATAAGTCCATTTTAAACAAAATAAATACACTTGGAGTGATACCAGTCACACCGCGTCTCGTATTGAGGCGGGGTTGAGTCGTAGACGTCACATATAACCCATGAATCGTTTTCCTAAAGTGTCAACACAATCCGAAGGCGTTTGGTGGGTTTCCCTTATGTCATTTGTTGATTTCTCACATAAAAATAAGTCCATTTTGAACAAAACAGAGGCACTTGGAGTTGTGTCAGCCACAACAGGCCTCAGATTGAGGTGGGGTTGACTCGTACACATCACATTTGAAGGTGAGTATGCATACACGATAGTTGACCTTCTTAGAGAAGAGTTTCTGGAAGAGTATAAAAGACATGAAGCAATGAAGATCATTAGAGTGTTGGAGAAAATGTGGATGCTACAAACAATGTGGAAATCAGCTTGTGCAAAGCGACCTAAGTTACAACTTGCAGGTATTGTAATTTATTTTTTTCTGGAAGGTTTCAGTTTAAATGCATTTTGGAATTATCATTGCTAGCCATTGTCTTTTAGGTTTTTTTGACAGCCGAGGGGAAAGGGCGGGGTCTGTAGACATTGGAGGATATGTCGAAGGGTGATTTTGTGTGTGAATATGTTGGAGAAATGTTAACTCCCGTAGTTCTGAAAAGAGTCACTATTTAAAAGAAAGTCACAAGTTTAGATACATCTCAAGATGGTCAGTTTAAAGACATTTTGAAGGACACTACTAAAGGCATGCTCAGATACGCACACATCCACCACTTTTAGATCGTTGTCTACTACAATGATCTTTCAACCAAGATATGCATTAGAACGCTCATGATACATAGAGAAATTCACTGCCCAACTTTGAGAATGATATGAAGCCCAAACAATGACAGCATTATGTATTTCCTTGAAAATTCTCTTGGCGAACTGGAATGGCAGTAGCTGCACACATGAAGAGACAAGTAGAGACGCAAAATCACAAGAGTGAGTTGCCATTCTAGTTCGCCAAGAGAATGATCAAGGAAAAACATAATGCTGTCATGGTTTGTGCTTCAGATCATTCTCGAAGGTGGCCAGTGAATTTCTCTATGTATCGTGAGCATTCTAATGCATATCTTGTTTGGAAGATCATTGTAGTAGACAGCGATCTAAAAGTGGGGGATGTGTGCATATCTGAGCATGTCTTTAGTAGTGTCCCTCAAAATGTCTTTAAACTGAACATCATTAGATGTATCTAAACATGTGACATTCTTTTAAATAGTGACTCTTTTTAGAAATTCGGGAGTTAACATTTCTACAACATATTCACACACAAAATCACCCTTCGACATATCCTCCAATGTCTGCAGACCCCACCCTTTCCCCTCGGCTGTCAAAAAAACCTAAAAGACAATGGCTAGCAATGATAATTCCAAAATGAATTTAAACTGAAACCTTCCAGAAAAAAATAGAGTACAATACCTGAAAGTTGTAACTTAGGTCGCTTTGCACAAGTCGATTTCCACATTGTTTGTAGCAACCACATTTTCTCCAACACTCTAATGATGTTCATTGCTTCATGTCTTTTATACTCTTCCAGAAACTCTTCTCTAAGAAGTTCAACTATCGTTTATGCATACTCAACTTCAAATGTGACGTGTACGATTCAACACTGCATCAATCCGAGGCCCGGTGTGGCCGACACCACTCACAGTGTCACTGTTTTGTTAAAAATGGAATAAATTGTAAGTGAAATCAACAAATGACATACGGAAAACCGACCAAACGCATTGGGATTCTATTGAAACTTATGGACAACGGTCCATGGGTCAAATGGGACGTGTACGAGTCAACCCCGCCTCAATCAGAGGCGCGGTGTGACCGGTATCACTCCAAGTGTATGTATTCAGTTGAAAATGGACAATATTTTACGTACATATGCCAAACCGATCTAACGGCTTCTGATTGCGTTGATTATTTTTCACAATGATCAATGACTCATGTGTGATGTGTACGATTCAACACCGCATCAATCCGAGGCCCGGTGTGGCCGACACCACTCACAGTGTCACTGTTTTGTTAAAAATGGACTTAATTTTAAGTGAAATCAACAACTGACATACGGAAAATCGACCAAACGCATTGGGGTTCTATTGAAACTTAAGGACAACAATCCATGGGTCAAATGTGACGTGTACGAGTCAACCCCGTCTCAATCAGAGGCGCGGTGTGACCGGTATCACTCCAAGTGTATGTATTTAGTTTAAAATGGACAATATTTTACGTACATACGCCAAACCGATCTAACGGCTTCTGATTGCATTGATACTTTTTCAAAATGATCAATGACTCATGTGTGACGTGTACGATTCAACACCGGATCAATCCGAGGCCCGGTGTAGCCGACACCACTCACAGTGCCTCTCTTTTGTTCAAAAAGGACTTATTTTTAAGTGAAATCAACAACTGACATGCGGCAAACCGACCAAACGCATTTGGATTCTGTTGAAACATAAGGAAAATGATCCATGTGTCAAATTTGACGTGTAAGAGTCAACCCCGACTCAATATGAGGCCCGGTGTGGCCGACACCCCTCAATGTGCCTCTATTTTGTTCAAAATGGATTTATTTTTAAGTGAAATCAACAACTGACATACGGGAAACCGACCAAACACCTTAGGATTGTGTTACCACTTTAGTACAATGATCCATGGGTCATATGTGATGTGTACGAGTCAACCCTGCTTTAATCCGAGACGTGGTGTGGCCGGTATCACTCCAAGTGTATGTATTTTGTTTAAAATGGACAATATTTTACATACATACACCAAACCGACGAAACACATTCGGTTTCTATTGAAACATAAGGACAACGATCAATGAGTCAAATGTGACATGTATGAGTCAACCCCGCCTCAATCCGAGGCCCGGTGTGTCCGACACCACTCAAAGTGCCTCTGTTTTTGTTAAAAATGGACTTAATTTTAAGTGAAATCAACAACTAACATACGACAAACCAACCAAACGCATTCGGATTCTGTTGAAACTTTAGAACAATGATACATGGGTCAAATGTGACATGTACAAGTCAACCCCGCCTCAATCTGAGGCCCGGTGTGGCCGAAACCACTGAAAGTGCCTCTGTTTTTGTGAAAAATGGACTTAATTTTAAGTGAGAAATCAACAACTTACATACAGGAAACTGACCAAACGCATTCGGATTCTATTGAAACTTAAGGACAATGATCCATGGGTCAAATTTGATGTGTATGAGTCAACTACGACTCAATCCGAGGCCCGGTGTGGTCGACACCACTCAAAGTGCCTCTATTTTGTTCAAAATGGACTTATTTTTAAGTGAAATCAACAACTGAGATATCCACCTCACATGTAGTGTAGACCCTCCCCCAAGACATGGTAGGAATTTTTGAGATACACAAACATGGGGTGGATTACATGGCTTTCCTACATGGAATATGTCCCACTACATGTCTTTAATGAGCCAGCTACGCAGTTTATCCCTTGTACAGATACACAGGAAGAATCACACGAGATCGACGTCATGTACTAACATAGGGAAAGGGTGTATAAGAGGACACAAGATCAAAGGGTAACAAGTATATGTTTTTTAACAAGCCATGTAATTTCCTATTGATATGACATGTATATTCACACAGGCAGCTGAACATTGGAGTTACCTAGGGTAAAGGGACAAGGCATGTAACCCTTTAAATGACACATAATTTTACGTACCATGATTGATCTCTTTGAACACTATATCAAGGACATATATCATTAGGGTTGGCTCCCATGATCCTTCCTAGGATGGTTTTGGTATCTTTTCCTACTTACGGTAGTACGATCGCTTTAGCAGGACATCCTAGACATAGTTGGAGTCTCTCTGAAAGACCTGGAGTGAGATCATATATCTATTTTTGAGGTCCAGGTAGAGTCATGTATCAACGCAACCAATCCTACCAGACATCGATCTTATATATAGAATTTTAATCTTGATGTCTCATTACAGTCCCCCAGTTTATGATATGTTACATTTTTTGTATTAATATACATAATTACTAAGGGTGATGGTTGGGAGAGTTGGGATACCCTTTTTATGTATTGCAGAATGATTCAAGGAGCACGGGCTCTGCATGATTTTTCAAAACCAAGTGGCAATCCAAGGAGAAACAATGCATAGTGGAATGTTCTAGTATTTATCTTCTGAGTTGTGTAGGAATATTTTGTGATACTATGTAATGAGGTAGTTTTTGTTTCTGGGTAGACGGTATCTAACTCATGGTAAGAACACTGTTTGGTTGGGTTGTGATCAGTTGATGACATGCTTGTGGTTGATATACTGGTTTTTGTGCCGGTTTGTGGTTGATATACTGATTTTTGTGCAGGTCTGCTCGGCTGGCTGTACAGGTGCAAGTTTTTTTTAGCAGCAGGTAGGGATTTAATAGCGCTTTTTAGCGCTGTTAAAGGCAACATTTAACAGCGCTAAAAAAGCGTTGTTAAAGGAGATATTTAACAGCGCTAAAAAAGCACTGTTAAAGGCAACATATAACAGTGCTTTTTAGCGCTGTTAAAGGTGTCCTTTAACAATACTTTTTAGTGCTGTTAAAGGTATCCTTTAACAGCGCTTTTTTAGCGCCGTTAAAGGCGACATTTAATAGTGATTTTTAGCACTGTTAAAGGTGCCATTTAACAGCGCTAAAAAAGTGCGGTTAAAGGACCCCCCCCCCCCCCCTTATCAGTGCTGAGCTTTACAGCGCTTTTCTAGCACTGTTAAAGCCCGATTTTAGCACTGTTATTGCCCGTTTTTGTAGTAGTGCCAGAATGGCCTATAAAATATCAATAATGATTTAAAGTATGAATCATCCTCATGTATGAATTACAAATGACAAAAGGTATAATTTTTGGTTATGAAATTTTTAAATACCATTCCATTTCAATTCTTTATATTAACTTCATATCAAAAAGAATATCCATCACGAACAGATCTTGGAAATCATGTAAAGAACGGACCCAAATCAATGAAAGAAATATAATACAAAAAATTAATGGAAGAAATGAGGTAATTAAATGATCATATATGGTATTATAAAAAATAATATGTTTTTTTAAGATAATAAAAATACACTTTTAAACATTATACAAGAGGTTTTATTTATTTTTATGTAACAAAAACCCAATGTATGGAAATTCTAAACCTGATTTTCATTCTTTGGGTTGACCTTCTAATTCATTATTTATAAGGTATTAAAATTTAATGTTTTATAAAAAGTTTTTATATTATAAAGAATTATGTTTAATTATAGTGTATATACATATTCCCTCTAATCTATGAAGTCTCTTGTCAATTTTAACATATTTGTAATGAACTTTTATTTTTAAAAATCCTCCTTTAATTTTTTTTACAAAATTCTAAATCAATGTTTTTAGGGAATTATTCATAATGAATTATTATGTTATAGTTCATGGTCATTTTTTATTATGAAGGATGGTAAATATATCTCCATCCAATGCATTGGGTATAACTATGTTGGAGGTTGACTGCATGGTAAATCTAAGTGTAACTGTTATGGTTACACAATTAGTTTGGTAGCTATAGTCGTTACAAATTATTAGGTAGCAAGTATAGTTGCATGATTATGTAAGTAATGACCCAAGATACATTTTGGTTCTATTAATGTTCTTATGTACGAGGGGATATTGTGTAAATCTCATGTTTCACAAAGTATGTATATATGGGTGACATGTATGTCTTTTTGAAAATCATTTCATATGTTACAAGTGTTCATGGTCTAAAGTTTTCTTTTATTCTTATTATATCTTTTACTAATCTATTTTCCTCATTATATGTTTTTAAAATCAATTTCGCATGAATCATTAAAAGTTACAAGGGAAGTTAATGTGCTAATATTGATGACTCTAGTTATTTATATTAGCTATTAATTTTTTAACACTAATTTAATGTAAGTACATTATTATCTAATTCTCCATTTCCTAGCCCAGAAAAGATCTCTATTTTTATAATGAACTACATATTTTTTAGTTATCTACTATTTAATAATACATATCTTGAATTATTACTTAATCCAGAAGTGCAGGTTCAGGGCTTTACAGTTGGAAACATATTCATCTTTTTAACATCATGTATGATAATTTAATTACATCATTTCTCCTTTTAAATTTTATTATTTTAACCTTTCATTGATTTGGGTGTGTTCTTTACATGATTTCCATAATCAGTTTATGATATATATTTTTACCGATTAGAAGTGAAACTGTAAAATTTAAATTGAATGGTATTTAAAAAATTCCATAACCATAATTATACCATTTATCATTTTTAATTCATATATGAGGATGATTCATCAGTTTAAACATTATTGATATTTGTTTTGGTCATTTTGGTGATTCAATAATCATAAGGAACTCATTCGACTTTATAAATTAATAACATGTGTGATAAATGATTGAGGAACCTTATATATGATATAATAAATAAATTATAATATATTTCTACCCTAAAAATGTTTTTCATGGAAGTAATAAATGAAATTGAAATACCATCATCCTCGATGTCGGTACATCGTCACATCACTAACGGTGTCTTAATTTCATGAATAAGAGGGAGAGGAAAAAATATAATGGAGAGTCATCCATATACATTATGAAATATATAATATTTATTATACTAGTTCATTTGTTCCTCATGGATAAGGGTAGGTGTGGAATGAAAAAAAAGAAATAAATCTTCAAATAATGGAATAGTTTAGAAAATCCATCATGAAAACATGATAGCCTAACTACATAGCATAATATTTCAGAAAATAATTTGATGAGGGAAAAAGTGTAAATCATCATTCATAAAAAATATAGATCATTAAGCCTATAATGAATGATATATCCCAGCATAATCCAATTTAAAATGAAAGAAAATAACATAACAATATTTCTTCAAAAAGATAGATATTTTGAGATTAAACTTCTATAACGTAATGACTATGAAATATGGTTTTTGAAAACATTAAAAAGAGAGGGAAAATGGGTAACACATTAATTAAATACTCATAATATAGTATATGTACTGAATAATATGCAAATAATAACATGGTAGGGTAACATGAAATACATACCACATAAATGAGAACTTGAATGAAAAAGATAATTTGTGAATTCTCTGACCTTGTATTTTATCTCATAAGACTCAATGGTTGGGACATTGGGGGATTGAGGACTCCATGGAAGGACTAATAGGGAGGAAATAAGTCTAGATCATCATTGAGGATGAATTTGGAATGAATGGAATGATGTAATGGCTTTGTATTAATTGAAAAAGTGAAGGCATATTTTATTAATTTCCAAGGGACACCTCATTAGTGGTATTTAAAATACTCCATGATTTACCATGGAATTTTCCCATGGTATTATCCACATGGGACACCTACAATCATATTTTACATTAAAAAATTCTTCCATAATTTATATTAATTATTATATCACTATGATGACATTAAAATTTCCGCAATCTCAAAATAGTATTTTTACTATTCACCAAAAATTCAACTATTTCAGAAAAATCCAAAAAATTCAACCTAACCATATTTAGAAGTATAGAATTAAAAAATGAAAAAAAAAATCGAAAATAAATTTATAATTATTATTAATTTAATTATAAAATGAAATTATATTTTATTCAAAAATAACAATTTTAAAAGTATATCTGCTTTTATATCACATTGAACAATTAATCAAGATATCATTATTTTAAATCCTTAAAAATGAAATAATAATACATTTTACTATTCATTAGGGTCATATTACTATTCATAAGGGTATTTTACTATTCACCAAGAAAATCATGTTGGTTCTATCAAACCAAAAATAACATATTGATCATAACTATAGAAGATCACTTCTTGAAATAAAAAACATAACAGTAGAGAAATTATGTATAATGGTCAATTCAAAAAGGTGACAAAATATTTAAAATATAATTTAAGCTCATTTGGTTTCCTTTTAAAAATCACGGGATTTTATAGAAATGGATTTCAAATTAAATTTTTTTGGGACGTATTTAGTGGTGTGTGTTCATATTGCATTTCGAGACTTAGTTTAAATTTAACCTCTAGCTCAGTACCAAAAGTGTAATGGGCCATGGGATTCAATTTCCTAGTATGTACATGGTTGATTGACGAAAAAATTATCATAATTATGAAACTATTATACTTATTAATACATTTTTAGATTTGTGGATATGTGTATAGGTGGTTTGGAAATGGGTATTTTAACATTTGAATGATGGAATGGTTTATTTGAACATTTTTTGTAGGAATCCTTGGTAATTGTGCTTATCGAGAGAAAACTATATTATTGGGACATGTTTTTATTTTGATATAAATAGTTTTAGAAACGTTTTAATAAAAATTATTTTATATAAATTTTGTAACATGTCTTATCCTAGTGGATGTACTAGGGTAGTCATTCGGGGAAAACATACTGTGATTTAGTACTCACCCCTACATTGGAAATTTAGTGCTTTTTCAAATGTTTTTACTAAAACATGGGAAAAGGAAATTATCACAATTATTTATAATTAATTCATGATAATTAAACTATTCTATGTAGTTGGATCATAGAGCATGTTTGGAGCATGGAATTGTCTTTGGAATCTGTGAGTTTTGTAGTCTTCCATTGTATACTTGGATATTGTATTTTATTATTTTTGAACATTATTTTGTTCATATTTTGATAAATGAATTGTTGATATGTATTTATTTATTATCCAGCATCATATGTTATTTTTCTTAGGGATTATAGGTTATATTTTTTATTCTAAAAGGTAAAATCATCACCCCACGTCGGGGAGCCCTTTGGTATTTATTACTAGCCTTTTTCATCTTGGCGACATCGATTAAGGACACATAATGTTCATCTGACTTCTAATACTAACGATGATGAGGGGGATGTTATAGTAAAACATGGGGATTACATTCAAGGTGTGTTATAACCAAGGGATTCGGTAATTACTTTTTATCATATGATCGCAAGGAAGGTTGTTGGAGAGCTCATTCGGAGACATGACCTCTTGATCAATTGCAATATGAGAATTATGTATTCCATCATGGTAAGATATATGGTGGGGACCATCAAAAATGTTGGATAAAAGTTTCCACTATGAACCATGACAATAACATGTACTATCTCTAATATTTTGTTATAGATGAGTTGTATATTTAGATTCAAAAAATATACATTTGATGGATTCGTTATTTATAGCATTGAGTAGATCAGGATTGTAGACCGACTCTTTATTTTCTAATAACAATTGTTTAGTTTTATTTTTTTATTCTCTCTCATGGGAGACTAGGGTTGCTGGCTATATATAATTGATCTCATACATAGAGACCTATTTTAGTATATTCATTTTTGTATTTAAAATTTCTGGACATATTTATATAATTTTTTTTATAGAATATATTGTTACCCTGGAGGGGACACTAGGGAAGACTAATGAACAGAACTTGGAATGGGTGTATGCAACTAATCTGGTTATCCATTTCTCTTGGTATTTATCCCATTACCATTCAATACTGGATTAGGAATATTCATATTCTCTAGTGTGACCCTCATTGTATTTTGAAGAGTCTCCCAAATTATGGACGTGGATTTTTGTTCCATACCTTCATCCACATACTCTTCCATTATTATATCCTTGTATGTTTTTATGATGAGGGATGGAATTTTCATCATACTTTTCATCATTATTTGGATATCTGGAGTAACTTTTGCTTCTAAAAGGATGATATATAGTAATTCCATGGCTGGAGTTGGGGTATGATCCTTCCAATGTCCTCTACTTCTTCTCGGTATATATCAATAATCTTTATATGTGTTTCTAATAATTTATTCCTTACCTAGTTATCATCCTGGAGTTACCAGTTGATTTCCCCATGTGGTACAAAATTGAGTGGGTTGGATTGGTGAACATGGTATGGTGTATATTAATGATCATAATTTCTAGTTGTATTTTATTTGGAGGCTTAATTAAATAAAAAATCTATATTTTCATGTTCTATATTTCCTTGTCAGCACACTCAGTAGGCTATCCAGAGTGCCAGAGTCTGAGTTACCCAAGTTGGACTCAAGAGGAAAACACCATCATAATATTATGTGTTTGTTTGTGTGTAGAAATGGTGTAAGTGGATACTTATAGGATCCATTTGACGGGACCTCGATTATTTCTATATGTAACTATTAGTGGAATCTTCATCTGCCTCCCTAATAGTATGGTGGAACTTGTAAATTCATTTTGGTTATAGACACCAGAAATGGGTTGAAAGAGAAACATGTTCTCCTGAATTTTGGGAAATTAGTTCTTGATGAGTGGGTGGGTAAATTGGATTCATGAGATATATGAATTATTATGACTTAAAATTATCTTTTTATTTCAAAAAACATTTAGGAAAAGTGATAAACCACACAACCCTTAACACAATCCAGATTGTAACTTCATACATACAAAAAATAAACAAAAGTAGAACAAACAAAAACCAACTAGTTCACCAAATAAATACATATCATAATATCATAATCATCTCCACATACCACACAAGATTCCCCTTCTACCGTAGCTGATTCCCACTCATAGGCCGATTTATGTCTCCCCAAGAAGTAATTAATTTTCTCAATGTTCCCCGCCTGATCCAGTAAAGGATGTACTGAGAAAGGTTTCTTGATCAAGCTGTAATTTTTAAAGGCAAGAATCACACCTTTGTCCCGCTTAAGGGAAGATGTGGTACACATCGGTCACAGAAGGTAAGAGTAGTCTTTCCTTGTTCATCTTCTTGGAGTAACATATAGAGTTCCATCACACTCCATCAGCCTTCGAGTCCCATTTTGTACAATGTAACTATATTACATGAGGTCTATACCACTTATATTTTCCTTATTTACTACAGAAGCATTTCTTCCTTGGTTCCTCAGGCCATTATCCTTGCAACCCGACGTATTCTCCCTCATAGTAACTAGTGTGTTATTATTAATCCATGAAATATTCCCAACCGATGTGGAATCCTCTTCTTCGGTCATAGGGAGTTCCTCTTGCCTCATCCTTACTATATTATTCCCTACCGCACTATCCCCCTCAGCATGACCACCGAACACAGGACCATACTCAATGCCTAATTCATCAATGTCTTATGAAAGGCATTCAAACCTGTTGGATAGAGTGAGAAAAGGACTCTTTGAGGGGTCTGATCCTATAGAACCCTCATCACTGTTCGGACTAACCACGCCTACGGTATCTCACTTTCTCTTCACTTTATGTTACTTCACCGTGCTCTCCCTCTCCATGTTCTCCTCCAAAAAAAACCTCTTTATTACCCGAACGATACTCCTTCCAAGATGAAGGATTAGAATAACACACCAAATCCTGTCGTAACATGTTGAAAACCTCCGCCACCAATAGGTTAACCTTTATTTCCATAGCTCTTGATGATTTATATGTTTGGATATCCATTATCTCCACCTTGTGATCATCCTTCTAGAGGTCCATAACCATAGGACTCGACTAAAGAAATCCCCCAGTTTTGGACCCCGAGGCCTCCTTGACCAGACCGGCATTCACATAAACCTCCAGACCCTCCTCTAGTGTAGCCTCCCCTTTCATTTCCATGTCCCTCATCGTCATGCGGCTTACCTCCAACGACATAGCAAAGTATCTCCTTTGACAATCCTCCAATGGGTGGCCCAAACTATTGCAATAAGGAAAATAATCAAACCAATTATCTTAAATCACCCACTGATTCCACTTGTAATCTTCTCTAATAGTAATCCATGCATAATTGAAGGGAAAAAAAGAATCATCTACTTCAATATATATCTGAGGATTCACCGGGTGGCACACGGCCTCCGTGCAGCTATCAGAACAAAGAGATCTTCCTACGAGGTTTCCTATTATAGGAATCACCGAAGGGTACTGGAAAGGTAAAGGAATATTTGGAAGACATACCCAGACCACCACAATAGGAGAGTGACGATTCATATGAAAATTAAAAGACCACCATAAGAGAAAAAAATGATTTCCATTGAAGCTGCGGCATGCCCTCGACCATGCCTTGATATGATCCGCCTTCGGTTCGAAGTGAATCATGATATGGTGTCAATCGAGCAATCCAACGACAATTCTTTCTTAAAGGTCCAAAAAACCGAATATGATCTGGTTGAAGGAATCAACTGAAGTTATTCTCTTCATTAAAGTAGAAACCAGAGTACGATTCAATAGTGCTGAGGTTTCCAAAAACTCAACGGTTGAGAGCTGAAGGTTAGGAAGGGCAACGAGAATATATGAAACCTTTGGGAAAAGAGGACCATCTGAGAATGAAGAGAGAGAGTTTGGATTGGTGAAGGGTCGAAAGAACCCAGCTTTCTCATTTAACGAAGAATCCCATTCCCCCACCAAGCGGGGAGGAGACGTAGTCGACACCGTCGTCACCGAGAAGATGAGAACAGCCCCAAGGGGCTAGGGTTTCCTAGAAGACTTATTTTGAATCCAATTGATTTGTTGTATTATCATTGATGTGGTATTACTGAATAATCGTGTATGGAATCTAGGGGTGAGAGTGATCCATTAGAAAAAACATCCTTTGATTGGATGAGCATCCATCCTATGCAACAATAGAATCATATTACTATTTTAAAATGGAAGATTGTATTTTGATCAAAGGGAGATATAGTTGAATGTTTACTAAAAATGCATGGTATAGATGAATAATAAAACCCTATAAAAGTGTTATATTAATCAATGGAGACATTCTTAATTAATTCTTTTAGATCCATCTGCAGGTCTATAATTTTTTTAGAGCATGAATGGGGATGGAAATGTGGGCGACACTTTCATTTTGGTTATGAATTTATGTGATGTTCAACATTTTGGTTTCATCCCCAAAAACTATGTGGGGCTAGAATGATTTTTTATTTTTTTTGGTGGAATAAACCTTCTTGTAAAACATATATTCCCATGTTATTTCATTGTTTTTTATAATGGGTTTTATTCATGCATCCCGAATTAGCCAACAATTCCCTTATTCTTGATGATTCATGAACCTTCATTCCAAAAGTAATTAGTCATTGGTAAATTGTTGCAACTATTATTAGGGAGTAAAAATGAAAAAAATGTTGGGATGTTGGGTTAATTAAACTATTTTGAGGAAGAATATTGGATTTAAAACATATTCATGAATACATTATTAAATCCAAATATATAAAATGTGTTTCCCATTAGTTAATTATCAATAATTTCCTTGTGTTGCTTTAAAAATCATATGAATATATCCAAGGTTTTTCATCTCTGTTGACATGCGAATGTATACGAGTTTTTCTATCGATGGTACAATTTTTTGTCATGTTTAAAAATTATTATGTATTTTTTATTACAATGACGATGTTAATAGATATTATGGGGTTCTATGGATTTTATTATCATGTATGAATATAATTGTTTTTTATATCAGTATTAGGTTAATAATATGGGATTGTTGTATATCCCTTTGAAAGGAATCAAAACCCACATAGTTTATTGGCATAAAATTGGAAACCTCATACTCATTAATTTAATATAATGACAGAATATCAACGTCTTTCAATTCCCCGGATCCATAATGTCTAGCTATAAGGTCCCGAGTCAAACATGGTGGGGAACTTACCCAAAATTGATCCAAGAGATGAGGAAGGAATGAAGCCTCCTAGAATAAATAATCCCCTATTGGGAATTTTAACTAGATAATTTTTGGGTGATTTTTGGGTGTTAGGTTTGAATATCATGGATTCTTCTTACATTTTAGGTTTGGATATTAATCAATTCATCATAGTTTGAATTTTTGGTCTCATACATATGGTGTCTCATGGTCATGAAAAGAGGATGATTCAGAAATGGAATATCTTTCAAGAGATGTAATTCATTCAACAATGTGATTCCACATTTGGAGATTATGTGTTCATTTATAGTTATCCTTTTTATGGGTCATGGTATAAACACAAACATAGATGAATAAAAACTAGGATTCCCAAGGGGGTTCTTCATTGTAAATATGCACCATTAAGGAAATAATTTTATTTTTTGTATTATATTGAATTTGAGGACCGCAGGAACGGGAGTGGAATATCTACAAAATTATTTCGCACTCATAGAAGATATTTTATAATGTAAATTTTATTATATTTACTATACTTTATGACCATGTGAGTCAACCACAGTGTGAGAAAGTAGAGTATTTGGATGATTTTATTAAAAATAAAATCTTGTTCCTCCACTATGAGGATGATGTTAGGGATATATCCTACAATAAATATAAGGTGCTCACTCTACGAGGGATTCCCTATGGAACGGTGAGAGTAGTATCCATTAAAATAATCACTACAGAGACATTTTACGCATCATCTGTTAGTAAATGAAAGTTGATTCACTAGGGGACTAAGAGAGGGATAAATTTATTAAATGATATGATATCCTATATTATATTCAATCCCCAGGTCTTTTCATTTTCAACTAGTATGATATCTTAGTTACATGGAGAATGTATATTCCATAACAATCTGAGGATCCCACTTTTATGGTAGGATAATTTTTGTATATCTATTATCATGGGACTGTATAATTGAGAGTATATTATAGTGTTCCTTATGATCATATCATAATAATTTGGGGGATTTTAGGGAGACCTTAGCTTGGTCCCCCACAGATTGGGGATCAATGAAATGTGGTTACCTACCATTAGTGGTATAAAATATGTTTGAATGGATGGTTCTCATATGTGAGGGATGGCTGAGTTGAAGGTGGTTCAACATTGTGATGGACCAGTGAGCCGAAGGGAGCTCACACTAGTGAATCCATGGTAAGAGGAATGCTATTTGAATATGTTGAATTGGGTGAGTGGAAGGATCTTTTGAGAGATAGAAAAACATGGAAAGAATGCTTGGACTGGGCCTTTCTCTTGCCTCCAGAGGGCTCATCAGGTGTCTTTAAATTACTGAAGCATAAGTCCCATGATTCTAAAGGGGACATTACCCTAGTTCTCTTAGACTGTGTAGAAGGGGATCCTCATTCCAATATTTATTTTTAAAGAAAATGGGGAAACTAGAATCCCCAAACCATCTTTAATAACATATTATTATTTTTTATTTGGGGCGTACCTATATTGTTCAATGAACATGGGTGAAGGATAAGGTAGAGAAAGGTTTATAGGATGTTTTAGGTCTCCAAGTAATAAATTTTTTAAAAATGAAGATATGACTACTACTATATATTTTAAAAATAGGTATAATATAAAAATTAGTCAATATGGTGGAGTTTATTGCATTAGTTTCTTGTGAAAGGCTTACATGAAGGTGTGGCTACTCTTGTTGGTTCACCTAGGAAGGGCATGCGTCAACCCCAGGGCATGCTAGTTGGGGAGCACAGGATGACCTAGGAGATATCATTAACTACACTTAACTCTTATAAAACATTAATATATTTTAAATTAATCTTTTTCATCCCCGTGTAAATAGGGAGTGACAAATATTAATGGTAAGTAATTACATGCTAGACCCAACAAATTTGAATACCTATAGGGAAAGAGAAGTGGAACTGGATCGCTCTAATTATGATGATCCATTCAAGAATCATGACACTATAGAAAATGTAATGAGGAATATGATGAATCTAATAAAAAAATTTCTATTTGGATATTATAAAATGTTTCATGAAATGTTTTATCCAAAGGATTCTTTGATGAAAAACCACACTCATTTTGAAAAGGCACTATCTTTAATAATTACAATGGATAAATTCTTATAGGAGGGATGAATATAACAGCCATGCCTCAATTATATTACGTGAAGATTATATGTCACTATTTCTATAAAATGATAAAAATTTCATTATTCAATGGCATAGAAATTATAATTTATAGGCTGATTATTTAATTTTAACTTACATGGTCAAAATTAATTTAGAATGAATTTTTTAAAATATCCCTTAGAAATAAACATCTATGAGTAATATTAAATGTTGTATTTAGATACTAATAATTTTATTCATAATAATCTAATTTAATATTTAATATTAATAATTTTTTGATAATAAATTTTGAATAAATAATTATAAGAATATTTGATGGTAAATTCGGTATTTTTTATAAATTTTTAAGGAAACAGTTCTATTTAAAAAGCCGTAATGTATATCGTTTTATATTAAATAAAATAATAATTAATTATGAAATAGATAATTAAATTTATAGATTTTATGTCAAACTATATGAATATAAATCCATCAAATTATGATTAATATACATATAATCAATATAAGATCATCTTATTCATCAAAAATGAATTTCATCAAACCCCATTTTCTACTAGATTTGATGCTTTATTTTTTAATTAAATTAAGTGAAATAAATGAATTAAATTTTATAAAATGTATTAAAAATATATAATAATAATAATAATAAAATTTAATATGTCCAACTCATTTTTCATCCTAATAAGTAATAAAAACGTTAAAAATTAATTACCACTTTTAAAGTACAAACGACATAACTTGATGGTTAAAATAAAATTATATGGGTTAAAATGACCTACCGTAATGTATAATATCTATTTTATGGAAAAATTATTACCATTTATAATCCATGGATCAATAATGATCAATATATTGAGCCTTAGGAATTGAAATGAAATTTGGTATATCATTTTATTTTTGTTAATTCCATGTATTTTCTCTCCGGAACAAATAAAAGGGAACCCAACCCCTAATTTATTCACACATATCAAGAAATTTGCATTGAATATTACCATGAATATTTTGTTCCTATAACCATTATACAGATTCTGTTGTTTTAGTTCTTCCTAAAAGAACAACCCTAGGGTCATTAATAAGATATCCAAAGGAGGATCATATAAGTATCGGTAATTGTCTTCACAAAGGTCACACTTTTTGTTCTTATTTTATCACAATTAATATTGTATTAACACATAAATATTAATATTAAAGGTATATACCATATACGTATATGATATTATGTTAATGTAATAATATTAATCCATTTTCTTCCACATCAAATGTGTAATATATTTATCGTCCGTTGGTACGGTGCTCTACAGCACTGTGAACAGATGTAATTATTTCCCCCACCTACTCACATTTATTGTCATAATGAGGTAAATAGTTTACATATATGACAAATATAAAATAATATTAATTTTATAAAATTAATATATCGTCAAATTCATTATCCTTTGACCTATTAGGGGAATGTTATCATCACTCATTCATACGTATGACCTACCTTCTTCACCTATCTATGAATTTAATTTTCCATATACAAACATAAATGATAGATTTAAACAGATATACAAGGAATAAAAAGTACTCTTATAACACCTTTTTAATTCTTTTGATGATGTATCTATATCATATTCTCATGAACTCGAACAGTTGTGACAATACATGCATGAGAAAACAAGGCAGTTAACACATGAAAAAAATATTAATAATAAAATATTTTTATTGAATGTATGATAAGATGATATAAGGGGATCATATATGATGACATAAATACGAATACTATTATGTTATAAATTATTAATATTTTTAAAATAATTTTACAAGAGGTCAACTCATGTTCCACTAAATGGAAGTGCAAGGAATGGTATTTCGTCGGAATTTCCAATCTATTGAGACATATTTGTAAACACACACCTACTCAATTTTATTTATTTTATATAATTAAGCTTTTTTACATTACATGAATTATAATTCATTAATTATGGAAATTTTCTAAATAAATATTACTCTCTCATTGGGTTATAATTTGAATGATTCCAGTGTGATAAGAATCTATTTAAGAATGTTAATTTCTTTTGGGATTCAATTTATACTAATTAAAAGAATATTATCATTTATCCTTTATATGATATAATAATTTTCTTTTACATGAAATACTTTAAGAGTTTCAAAATATTATTCTAAATTTATATCTATTTTGTAATTGAATCATGAAATGATCATTTAAAAATTATAATCGTTATTAAAACTCCTTAATTAGATATATTATTTATATATGTCCATGTTTCTTACTTTTTATTTTATGGATGTAATTTTAATTACAATAAAGATCTTTAAAAGAAATTTTAAGTTATAATTTACATTAATGTGGTTTTAAAATGAATAACTATACTATTTTCATAAAGCCGAATTTTTAAATATAATCAAAATACATCCAAATGAATGTTTTGAACATATAAAGTGCTAACATAATTCAATACCCCAATAAATGTTTTATGAAATTTAGATTCTTCTTCATGATTATAATTATATTTAAAAAGAGAATATTTGGAGATATATTATTTTATTATTTCACATACATCCAATTTATTTTTCAAAATGACCAGCTTTTATTTACAGAAAATATATTTTCAATGAATTTATGGTCAACTCTCGTCAACTGATTAATTTTTTGATTGTTATATTTCTCTTGGGACTACTAAATTCATGAAATAATTTTTTTAAGTTAAATTTACCATAATATTCAAAATATTTGTATCATTTTTATAATTATTATCTAAACCATATACCATTTTTAATGTATGTATTTTACATTGAATGTTTTATAATTTATAGTATTAATTTTTTTTATTATGAATTCTTTACTCAATACTGATATCTATTAATATGTAATAATTTTCATGAATTAAATGAATCATTTTATATTTGATTAATTCAGTGGTTATGTATTAATGGGTGGTACATTTAGTTATATATCCTCTTGATGAATCGACATGTCTAATGAGACAAATAAATTGTCTAAATTGAATGGGGTTTTACCCATATTTTTATTTTATTTTTGTGATAGGCCTTGACTGTATAGATACCATGATTACAGAGATCATTAATTAAATTGTTAATTATTTCCATAAATGATAATTAATTTCTTACTAATGATGATATTTTTACATTGACAGTATCCATGGATGAATTTCGTTACGAAGTTGTTGGTAAATTGACATATGTGTTTTGTTATTTAGTATTCTATATTGATTATTGATTATATTGTAATGATAATCAAGCTATTAGTTAATTGGATTATGTTTTTAATAATTTTTCTTTCTATATTAATTATTCCTTATATAATCATGGAAGTCATGTTGTTGATTAAAGGGAATATATTTTTTGTTTTTTAACTTTCCATATTGACCCTGACTTATATTATAATGATATTCAAGTAAATTACTAATTTTTCATGTGTGTTAAGTTATTTACTATTTCATATATATATATTCCTTATTAAATCATGATATTCTATAATGTATTTAACCTTTACTCAGAATTTTATCTTTCCCATATTTTTATTTCATTCTATGGGATATAAAGAAGAATTATTTGAATGAGTTTAAGGATGTGAAATGTTTTTCACTACAATTTTTTATATTAAATTTCCAATATAAAATGGGTATCATGTATGTATCTACTTATCTAAAATTAATTTTTTATATCCCTTGGTATTTCATCTATAATAGCTATGCTATCTTTATAATGTAGACTCCAACTCAGTGATATTAGAGTTGGGGTTGTTATAATGTTTCTTTATTTAATGAATTGACGTAAAATCCCATTTTCTTGATGGTTTTATTTTTACATAAAATCTTATATCATAATATGTTTTCATCATAGTTTTTAGAAAATAAATAATTTTATTTATTAATTATACAGTAAATAAAATTATGAACCCTTTTAATATACACATTAACTATTAGTGGAATATAATTCATAATTTAATGAAAATATGGGTCCTATTTGAAGTTTCTCTAATTATATTTATATATTGGTAAATAATAATATCATATATGATTATTTGATAGATATAAGGAAAAATAAATGAAAAAAATACATTATATGTATTATCCCAACTATATTACTATTCAATTAAAAATTTGGTTTTTCCAACTATGTTTCACATGAAATATATAATTGGTTTTGGTAACCAAACACTTGGGTTAATCCATATATACCATTACATAAAAAATAATATCTATGAAAACCTTAATTTTCATATACATATCAATTTAGATTATAATTTTCATGGGTATAATGATAATTTAAGAAATCTTACACTTATTATTCTAAGGGGTTTATTAACATCTCTCTATTTATCGCATTTAGTAACATTATATAAACATGTTTCCAATGATTTAGGTTTGTATCATGTACCATCATCAAAATAAACATTTTACATACATATATAAATATATAATTTTTTATAAAACTAATTTATTTTGTTATTTTCATAAATATTAAATCCATATATATCAAAATAAATGACCTAATAGAGTTTTAGTACTGATAATGTGTGTGTAAAATTTTAACTTTAATCACCGTTCAACTTAAATTAAGTGATATGGTGTATAAAGTTGGAATAGACACTATGGAAGGTTACAAAATGTTATCATTTCATTTTTAATATTTTGGGTTTCAATGTGATAGAGTGTGATGACCCAATTGAGCTATGGGTTGTGGTTGAGTCCGGTGTTTGTTTCCTTATGTGACCATTGGAGTGTCAGAATACCCATGATTAGTGACCTTTAATAGGAAGCTGCAACTACTAATTAGAGTAGTTGAAGGTTATGAGTACCATTTATCTTACCATCTTCAGATTTTAATTAAAGAAAAAACACCAAATACATTGTTTTTTCATGGGGTTTACAATGTGTGATTTTTATTTAAAATATCATGGACTAGATTGTGGTCATTAGTTGACTACTACTATAGGATTGATCAAGTGGTTCATACAAATGTTAACAATTAGATTTTAGTGATTACCTAAAGGTAGATGAGTTTTACGTTGTTAATATAGGATAAGTCTACTAGATGAAATTTCATGGGGTTATATATTACTGAATTGAGACATGAAACCCGTTACTAGGGATTAACTAAGTGATGGTGTGAACCTAGGATAATGAATTTCTACTAAGAATATCATAACAGGGATTCTAGAGATGATTTTACTTACACTATAAAAAATAATGGAGTTGGATTTATTATGACACATCCCACACGAGGTGTTGTATCTTATAGATTATTAAAGGATTTATAAATAGTGATGGAATTATTATTATAATTATTTTTAGATTTCAAATTTTTTTCATGTTGATCTACCAATGGGTTATGTAAAGGTTGGAAGTAAAGTATTATTAAACACCACAAGATCTTTAATATTATATTATAGCCAATAAAATGAATATTCTGGTAGAAATGAGGTTATAATTGAGCATGTTAATATTTTTATAGTATATTAGTGGTGACTCATTGACATGACCTATTATTGGGGATTAATATTTGATAATAAGTGATATATCATTAAATGAATGAGTTTTTGGTGCTGAGTTGTTTAGAAAAGGTGATATATCCTTCACCTAATGCATTGTTTGTGGTTCCTCATTTAGATAATGTGATAATTCATTCACCTATACCCTATTTTATATATTCAAACTCATTTACCTATGCATATGTATATATTGAATACTTATCCATTCAATTTTTTGATTATATAATGGTGATAATCATCCAATACAATTATTGGTTGATACAGGTATGGGTTGATTTTTTTGGTTGTGTAATGAGTGAAAAACGGTTTGACAGATGTACTAGTAGGTTTTTTCACACATTTATTTTCAATCAATATTGTGATATGAAAACACCAATGGAAACAGTTTTTTTATTTTTTGGGGAACTTATATTGGGGTCCAATTAGTTAGAATATATACACTCTAATCATGATTTATTGTTGACAGTCACTAATAATGTTTTCCATGAAGGTTAGGTTATGGTAAGAAGTATAGTTATGGGTGTTCGAAGATCATAACAGAGATATTGATATAGGGTTATGGAATTTTTTTCAATTTTGGTATTTTTAATTTTGATATTTTAATTTTTAATTTTCTTTAATATGGTATATGATTACTATATGAGGTGATATTATATTGATTAAAGTCTATATGATTTTTATGGAAATATTTTTTTGATAACAAGGAGTATGTTATTTTTTAATATTATTTCTTCCATAAAAAACAATATTTTTCTATATAATATTTATATTGTTTGTGGATTTTGATACTATCTGGCTTGATATCATATATAAAAATAATCTGGGTATAGAAACCTTATATATTTTTATCAAACCAACAATATTAGTTTATACCAATTAATATATTAATACGTTTTAGTATATTAAGAAACAATTTTTATCGGTTAAATGGATTTAGGTAAGACAAAATAAAAAGTGGTATCAAATAATTTTTTCTTTTCTTTTTTATTTTGGGAAAAATTTACGGAGTAAAAACTTGTCCAAACTAGGGATGGATATCATATTTATACATGACAATCATATCTATATGCGATAATCAGTATTAATAAAGAGTTGAAATATTTTTTATATATTTTATTTATCATAATTATTTTGATATTGAAATTCATGATTATCATCAATATAGTGCTTGGTTTTAATAATGTATTATGGTTATAAAAAGAATGTTTTTAGGAATAATAGTTTTCATGTTCGGTAACATGACGTGTGTCTGATTTTTTGTTATTGTGAAATTGTTTCGAGAAATAAAATGGGATTAAATTATTTATAATTTTAGTAAAAACCTATATGGTTCATTTAAATAAAATTTTAATAGAACTCTACTTAACTGAATGATATTTATTATGACTTTATTATAATGAATTACTGGGGAGTGATTTCATTGAAATTGGAATTTTTATGATGTTGGTGACCATGGATTGGGTAGTATGATTATAAAATACAATGGTTGTAATGATTTCCCAATGATGTAGGTGAGGGTATATGAGTTGAATTTAGTTATAATTATTTTTTGAATCTATATTACAACACAATATATGACATATAATTATGTATAGTCCTCAAATTTTGAGCAGATCTTGGAGAAGGTAAAATAAGAATTAGGATTTTTGTTATTCATGTGCATAAGGTCACTAGGTTCTAGGATTTTTTTATGTAAATGTTTCTAGTTAAGGCATTGCTTGATATAGATATGGGTTATCCAAACCATGTGGATTACCTTAATGATGTGAACCATGGGTAAATGATCAATTTTATATTAAAGAAATACGATTCGAAATAGATCTTATAATCGCTATGGATATTTTGGATGATTTTTGCATGTATTTTGAAAAACATCATTGATATTTCTCAAATTTCTACATGAAATTTTCATGTGTAGGAGGAAAGATCAAATGGTTAGTTTGGATAGTGATCCCAGGAGTAATGATACACATTTGATTATGACAAGTGTTGAGTTAGGTATCTATGTAATAAAACAATAGATTATTTCTCATAGATAGAAGGTTGATATTTTATAATTGTAGTCATATACTATTATGAGATTGATTTTTGTTACTCTCTTTCTATACAAATAAGAAATTTGGTTTCTTCAGGTTATATATGAAAAACTTTATCAAAAATCCTAAGCATGAATTGATAATGATGATATTTTTAGATATATATGTATGATGGGCCTTGGATAACATGTTGTATGTAGTGATTAGAGGATGTTGATTAATATATTGGGAAATTATATCATGTAAGCGTAAAGAGATAATATATATTTCCACTAATAACATGGAATGTAGGTATAAAAATGCATTGGATTTATTGATTTATCATACATGGGCGTGATCAAGTATGAAATAAACCCTAAGAAGGTGTGGTAATTTTTTTTATCATTATGAAATAGATTAGTGTGTACATCTTTTTATTTTATTTCATCTATGGAAATACGAATAATTTATTCATGGGAATTTCATAAGTTAATGGTCTAGTGATAATTGGTGGAAGGGTGTATGGATGGTAGGATATATTAGTTTATTTTATTATAGATATAATATGAACAAAGTTTAATGGAAAGGTTGGTTATGTTGAGATAGTTGAATTGTATATATGGGGATAAAATATATAATTCATTGTATGGTAAGAGGGCATTATGCTTGATGAGATAATAAGTAATTGAGAGAGTTATTTAACTAGGGTGAGTTGGTAACTGATAATATTGGACAGCTACTACATATAATGTTTAGTTTATAGTGGGTAATAATTTGCTGCTCATATAATAGGGAGTGATCTACAGGATCTTTGGAAACATCCATTAAGTATTCATCGTCACCGTGGTAAAAAAATTTAATTTTGAAAACACAAAACATCGTAATAGATATAAACCCTAGTACAAGTCTTACGAGAGGGGATTAGATTGTTAATAAAATCATGGAACATGGGTAAATATTTACGGGTAAAAATGAAATCTTTATTGGTAAAATATTATTTAACACTGAGAAGGAAAAACATGTATTATTAAACATAACAAGGGATTGAAGCATATACGTATCTTTTGCCGATATATACTACAATAAAATCGGGTATGAATGTATGGAGAAACAAACCATGAATGTATATACGTTTAAGATAAATTATTGGATGGAAGTATCCTTTATATTACATATTTAATGATAAAAACATGATATAGTTATTTGTTTTTGATGTTATAGAAAATCCAGTATGTTCGGTAATAAACATCAGTGAGATTTGGGTAGTGTATCAAGATATTAACTGAGGTATTTTGACATTATCCACTCAGGGGAGAGTAGAGAAGAGAATTTAATTTCATAAATCATCATGGTATATATATAGTATTAGATGAAAGAATATGAATTAAAGAATCTTGTGAATTTAGAGTTACATGACTGTAGTTATGAGGGAGTGATGATACTGTGATGATTAGTTGAATCAATTATTGGAGAATTATTTCACTGATATAGAATATCAGGGCTCTTACTATGAACAATAATTAATCATTAACATGGTGAATTTACCATGTATTACAGTGCATGGGTCATCGAGTTTTCATAGTTTTATAGTATATTACTATTCTCACTAGCACATTATCAAAACAATTTGGTATTATGGATTAAGATTTCATCAGAAAATTTAATTCATAGAATGACTAGTAAAACATTTTTAATTTCTAAAATGGTCATTGTAATCTAAAAAACACCAAAATTTCATATCATTTTCAAATGATTTCTATATACACATCCCAAAATCAGGATCGCACACCCTCATATTGATCATCAATAATATCCCACACCCTTTATTTTCTCTTCCATTAACATCAACATCCCTCTCTATGGTCTATTTTCAATTCCATGATACCCTCATATAACAAATGACTAACCTCCCCTCACTAAAACTCATAATAATCAAATGAGTTATGATCCCACCCCTTAAAATATTTTATAATATCTATTTGGGTGACAATATTTTTTAGGACCGTTGACCATTTAATCTTCATACCCTCATGACTTTGATGAAATATGTGAAAAAACTAAAACTCATTATAATTATTTAAGGTTTTTTAATTAATTTATTTCTATTATGGATTCATTGGGTTATTTGGACATAGGTTTTTTATAATTATCATATTTTGATACACTAAAGTCAATAGAGATTTTTTATTTTTTAGTGTGATTATCATAATTTAAGAAACATGTTTTATGTAATATATATTCTACTTCAAAAATTGAAAATTTTCTTATAAATTTTAATTTTAAAAACATTTCTTACTTTTGTTACTATTATTTGTGTATATATTTTTTACTCATCTATTATATATATAAATATTTATCATGTATTTAAAAATTAAAAATAATATATTTCATTAGAAATTTTTTAAAAATTATATGTTTAGAATGAATTTTTTAAATATTTAATGTTAATTATAAATATAAATATGATATATAACATCATTTATTTTAATTAATATTTTAAAAAAATATAAAATATATCTTGTAATAATGTTATAAAAACATTTATGCATATATTTATACGTATTTATATGTATCATTTTATGTATATATATTTATGTTTATATATATATTGTATTACATATTAAAGAAATATATGAATGTCTTGAGTGGTTAATAATGGTTTTTTATTATATAATGAAAAATAATAATTATTGTTTGTTTATTTCATTTATTTTTTTCCAATTGATTCAGATGTACCAAATCTAATTATTATTCTATTGAATAGAATTTCAATTAAATATTTTGAGGTGATTAAAAACATATTTTTTCAGTATTGTATTTTTCAATGGGATTTGATTAGTTATCAGTTGAATGATTTGGAAAATATATCTATTTGTAAATGATATACTTTGAGGGAACTTCTACTATAGAAACATTTTTGATAAAACTATAAGAAATAGTCTTGTAATTGAGAAGAGTATGTCCCCTTTATCTAATTATAAACAACTTGGGGGATGTTGATCCAGTAATAGTTGATCTAATAGATTTATTCCACAAAAACATGCTATATAATTTTTAACCCAAAGGGATTAATATCTTAAATGATGATATTTCTGATGATAATCCATATTTTTCAGATATTGAGGATATGTATAACTTTTTTGAATTTTTTTTGATCCATATACTTAATGATATTAGTAATTCACTTAAATTAGTTAATTGCCATTTATCTATGAACTATTACATTTGAATACAATTATTCAATGAAAAAACATCCACATCATTGTGTTTTTGGAAATGTTTGTAAAGGAACATCCTATATTTAGTGATTATTCTAGAAACATAATATCAATCGTGCAAGTTGATCGAAAACCATGATTTTATATATGAAGAAATTAAAGCCTATTATGAAAACATTATGTTGTTTAGAAAAGAGAATATCTAGTATGTTGATACCAAGAGGTGCTTTGGGGATATTTTTATGTTCAAAAATAAGAAGTCAAAAATATGTTGTCGTTTTAATATTTGGAATGATACTAAATCCAAGGATGGTTATATTATCTTTTTATTATAAAAAGTATCCTATAGAAAAAGGTTTTAGTCATGTGCAAATAAATGTGAAAATCAGGAAGTCATTATGTTTTTAGAGTTTTCTTTTGTTGTCAACAAAAAAAACATGTTAATAATTAATTGTTATATGGATTTTCATTTTTGGTGAATTTCTTTCAAAATTTATTTAGTGTCTGAATGTGTTTAAAATTGGATGGGAGAAGTTTAGAGTTATTATGATGTTTTTTTGAGTGAACTATAATTTAATATGATATATGTCTAAGACTATTTTACACAATTCTTATTCTACTAGGAACACAAAAATAGAAAATCCCTATAAGTCCCTATAATACATAAAGGTGTTTTTGAGAATATGTATGGAAAATTTGAAATGGAAAAAAAGATTCCCTATATGTGTTAAAGTAACGCAAGACAAACATGTTGAAACATTAAAAACCAAATGGTACATAAGTGTATCTTTATAAATTTTTAAAAGAAACTCTATATTGAGTGGAAATATGTATAATTCTTCATCATATTAGAGAAATACATAAAAGTAACCCTTATGATCTATAATGATCACTTCATGGAAATTTACAATACATTTAATATACCCATTTTTAGATGTAATTATATCTATACATAATGGTTGATCTAGATAAATAGGGAATGTTTAATGATATTCCCCCAATATTAAATGGTCTCTTAGAGACCTATCAAATACCTAAGGCTTATTATAGTGATATATAATTGTCATCTTACATTTCCCTATATACATAATATTCACAATGAGAATATATAAGACTAATTTCTATAAATAAATGATAATTATAAAAATAGGAAAATAATTTATTATAAGATAACTTTTTAAAAAAATATCTAGGAGTTGATGAATAATAATTTTCCACAATTTTATGGGGAATTTGAGAAATGATATTTAACAATATTCAATTGGTTCTTTCATAGAATAAATATAAACATGTGACTTTGTGATATTGAAAGTAGATGATAATTTTTATTCCATGATGATGATAGCTAGTCCAAGTTGATGGGATCCATAAACTAGGAATTGAATTGATGAAGAATATGGTATATGATACATTGAGGAATTAAGAGTGTTTTCAATGTGGATTAATAGGTCATGTTGTTAGGGGATGAATTAATTTTTGGAATAAATTTATCATATTGCAACAAACACAACCTTGTTATGATGCCCAAGGTAGATTCAAAGAAGAAAAAATGGGAGAAGATTCAAAAAACAATTAAATATATATAAAATATTTTTCTATTTAAAATTTTATTTTAAATTATAATTGATACATGTTAGAAAACTGAAATTGAAAAAGAATAAAAAGAATAACATATTCCACATATAAAGAATAATTGTAAAGTATCATGGATATTGTATCAATTATATATATTTTAACATATATAAATAGTGTGGGTAGTGTATTGAATATAATAAGAAGAGATAATAGGAAAATAATAATTACTATAGTGAAAGTGGTAAAAGAAAAGATATATAATACTAATTGATGTGTAATCATCAATGATGTATCTTGTGGTGAGGAAGAAAGAATCCAAATCGGATCTTTATAGTGAGTAATTATCAGAGAACTATAATATTTAGAGTGGAGATATTCAATGAAGAATGATAATCCAAACCAATGAAAAAGAAAATTTTTTAGTGATTATTTTGTATAGTCATTACTAGAGATGAATCTATTATATTCTTATAATATGATAAATCGATATTCAATGCTCATTTGTACATTTGAGGGTGATTTTAGTGTATTATTGCAATTAACCCAACTCCAGCAGCCTAGATCAACAATATTATATTATTACAATTGAAATATATATAATGAATCACATCCAAAATGACTTAATAGTATAGTAGTCAGAGTAAAGTGCATACATAAATTATTTCCATATTCCATTTTAAAACATAATTATTTTTTTAAAAAAATATCATTATTTCCTCTCTCATATACCGATCTATAAATCATTGTACCCTTCTGGGATTCCTGGTAAATGATTAAAAATAAGGGTGACCGTAATTTCTCAGTAAGGGTATCATACAAAAAAATATATTATGAGTCAATTAGAATAATCATGGGAATGTACATAACATAACACACATTCCATTTAAATAATTCGAATTGACTAACTTATATAAAATGGTAACTAACTGAAAATATTTTCATTTTGTCAATAACATGAGAATCATAACTAGATAGGTAATAATCAATATTTCAAGGTAAATAATTCAAAATACACTACATTTTACCACTAAAATGATAACAAAAATCATCCAAATATAATATAATAGTGAAAATTAATTGTATAATAAAAATTGAAATTATTGAAGAAGGAAATTATTAATTTTTGGAATTAATAATCTCAAGAATCATGATACCTCCACTATGAATACCTTTTACAGGTTTGATGAAAATTTATGGTTAGTTATATAAATAAATCACTTTAGTAATGTCTAGAAAACTAAATAACATCAGGAGAATAATTATGCATTAAGTGGATATAAAAAACTATGCCCCACCTATTTATTTTGTCCAATGTTTTTTCCCATAGATCAAATAGTCAATTTAATTCATGATAAATATTCCTTATCATCAAAGATCCTTATTAATTAGTAGATATTAATTAATCAATATTTCTGCATTCAATCAAATTATAATTATTGTAAAATAGTTTATGTTGAAATGATAAATATTTTAACAAATAAGAATATTCATTTTAAATTATATGGATATTTAGAGTACATTTAATGACTATTTATTTAATAAATGTTAACAGTTCAAGGTAATGTTATTGACTAAAAATATTATGACAGAAAGTTATTGTCAATATATTCCTTGGTCAGAATGACCATAAACCATCCATATAAAAAATTATTATGGCACTAATATAACATAACCCAATGGTGTATATGTAAAATAAGGGGTTATCTTTATTGATGAATAGAAATTACATAAAACTATATTAAAAAATATTCTTATGAAAAATATCTATATGATATTGAAAATCAGATTTTTTTAATAAAATGTTGACATATAATTTTGAAAATTATTTAAATTGAAAATAATATTGTAAAATCATCAAATAATATTTATAACATTATGGGGTCCTCAAGAAGAAAATTTTATAAAAGTCATATATGATAAAAATTATTCCATTTATATTTTTTATAAAATCCAAAAGGGAAATGTTAGATATATACACGAAGGTTCCAATCAAAAAAATATGAAAATATAAAACAATGTTAAAATTTTTAAATAAATAATTTGTATAATGTTTAAAATTATGATTTCATAACCTGGGTGACACTAAATGTTTCCCTATATTTGGATAGCCCCATGGCTAGAACCACTCCACCTTATACACTAGAGGTTGTTGATTAGCAGTTATAGAATAGGGTGTGGTTAGGGGATGAACATACCCTCATGTAAGAATGGAAAATTGTGGATATATACAATATTGATCAAAAAGAGGAGAAATATTATAATAAATGTGTATGAGTGGTAGTGTAAGATAATAACAACATCCACCATCAATTACAATCCCAAAACTGAACAGTAACATATACAAAATGTGTTGATATAGTTACTTTTATGTAATTAGAAAGAGGAATTGGATACATGGAATTTGAAAAATAGGGTAATAAATTCTATAAAAAAATATAATATATAAAAAACTATCCAATCATTCCAATGTATGTCTTTTTTATCTTCAATTACACTCTATCATAATGCAAGCAATCTTGTTTGGAGACCAAGGTGGGATGCTTCCCCTATAATATATATATGATCATATAATGTTCGTGGGTACCATTGATGGACCAAATAGGTTGTGAGATACATATATATTGGCCACTACAACTGTAATATATAATAATCCAGTTTTTGTTTATAAATTTTAAGCAACATTTGTATATAATAATTCATATAATTGAAAATAATTAGCTCATACAGATATAATATTTACCTGGTGTCTGATCATGTAACAAATTAATTATTTATGATTATGTTTAAATATATAAATCATGTGAAAGTATCTAGAGTTCCTAGAAGGATCATAAAAATAATAAAGGAGGATCCAAGGTGAATCCAGGGAACCTGTGACCTCATGGGTCGGTCAAAACATAATAACAACACATACATTCTAGAAATAATGGGTTTGAGTGTAATCAAATGGACCCACCCAAGGACATGAATTAAAAATTATTCTTACCTAATATATGGATCTCATAACTATTAATCATGGGATGAAAATGAATGGGACCAATTTGGTGAATTCATTATGGCCTGTGTTTGAAAACATCTTGCTAAATCCAAGGAGTGTATCCAAGGAATTCAAATATCTATAAAGATAATGAATAGATCCTATATAATCTTATTGGGAATACAATAAAAGTCCTGGACTATGTTCCAGGGTGGGTATCTTTATTGGAAACCATCTCCATGAATTATAATGGAGTTTTCTAAATGCTCAAGGCATTCACTCATAAATCTATGGTTGGCTCATGTCTTGCTACTCCAATAAATTTTGAAGTTCTTTATTAAATATTATCCTTATAAACATGGATTTTGTTATTAATATTAGTCTATATAATCCTCTTTATAATTAAATTCTCTTTTAGTTCACTCAATTACCTTTTATCTTTTAGATAATATAAATTTAATACGTGCAACCATTTATCATTTTAATTCATAAAAACTTAATAGGATCATTACCTAGGGGAAATGAAACCAATAACAGTTCATTTTATCATTTAATAGTCCAACCCAGATATATGGATATAATTTGAAATTAAACATTTCTGATTTATTTATTAAATTATAACACTTACATTAGAGGGTTATGTGACAAATATTATAACATCTATGTACACTATAAATTATCACTTTATAATTTTGTATTCCTAGTGATATAAATTATATTCTTTCTATTTTTTGATTAGGTGATTTATTAATAATTTAGGAACGCATGCCATATCAATGGTCATGTTAAAAGCTCATAAATGTTGTCATGGATGAACCCATTATGGGTTACCAAGGTATAAATGATGAACACAATTTATGCCGGTGGTCTTAATTGGGTTATTAAACTCAAATGTTGTGAATACATTGATTCATCTCATCTATAATACACAAGAATAACATTTACAATTAAGTCATATGTATTATAGAATCATCCCCATGTGAAAATGTTGTGCTCGAAACGATTATAATTTATAGATAATAAATATTCATTTAAAAGTAATAAACAGTATCCTGTATTATGGTAGCACTCCTCTCATCCAATACCAGCCCTTAATTTGTCTTTGAACAAATGAAAATGGAAGAAAAGTTTAATAACCTAAAAATACAGCATACCAACCATCGAGCAAATAACATCATCATGGTGTAGGGGAAGGATGAATATGTATGTGAAATAGGTAAATCGTTGGTATGAATCCAATGATAATAGTGGTAGAAGAAACATATTTCGGATCATATAAATAAAAAAATCCTTGTTTAGGCTTCTTTGGGTGATCATGTGTTAGAGATACTGGAGGATTGACGATTGTTTTCGAAATAAGAGGCCCTTCGACTTTTATTAAAATTTAACCCTAGGAATTTACTTGTCCAATATATGGGTTACACATCATGTTAAAATTGGGATATTCCCATTGTATAAATCCTTTTCATTTTCTAAAATGGCTTCCCATATCCATTACATGTCGTGTATATATTACACGTCATGTACACCAAATAAATTTCAGGTATGTATTCTACAACCAACATGAATCCCCCCATTTCATTTTTAAAAAAATATATACTTATTTTCTTAAAGGGAATATTTTCGATTATGACCAAATAGAACCCCAATATGGTTGTTAAAAGAAAATTAAAATGATCCATTCATAAATGAAAAATCGGGTTCATACAGTATTCACGTCATAAAGGAGCTTGTTCATGAGTTTCTCTTTGGATGGTGGTAAGACTGTGACTAAAAATAACTCTATCCTCTAAGAATGTACATTATTCTCTTGATCCCAAGTCTCATCGTTTACTCAGTCATACTTCCATAACACCCATAATTGAGGGACATACCAGCCATAAAAATATTCCATTCTTAAATTAACGATGTGTAAATGACACACCAAAAAATAATCATCATCATTGATCTGAACATCCACTAGATCAAACGTATGAGATGGTATAACATGATAACAGAAATCTTATGAAACATGGAATAGGTCATGCATGTAATGGTATATCTTAGGTAATAATTAATGATATGCTATAGGGATGAATAACTAAAATATATCCAAAGGATCAAAAAAGTGATGTGAAAACATCCATTTCCTAGGAATCCATATATTCCCAAAGCAAGGTGATACTCATAAGATAGCATTATCTCTAACTTCAATCTCTAGAGGTCATCAATGGATATTTATATTTGTTTTTTTCTTCTTGAGTTAGTAGTTTACATACAATTTCTGATCATCTTAACATTCTCAAAAATCTATTTCCCAAGACAATGATCTCGTCACACTACCTCCCCTAACTCTAATCTTCACATGGGTGAAAAAAATTCTGTACCATATAATGACTCATATATATATATATACAAATTTGAATAATATCTGGGAGGCTGTTATTGTAGTAAAACATGGTAATAAGTATATGATTCTACCATGACCATCTAAAATCATGTTCAAATGCTGGATGAAGGTCCCCCAACACCTATATGTTCTATTATTACCGAAAGTAGGTATTAGGGTGAATGGATGCACTCAGAATATCATTTATACCCAAATCCTCTTATATCCCATACAATAATGTTGATGTAAAATTAGAATATGTATTTGAAATGATTGTATGAGGAATGTCATGCATTCATATAATATCATGGACATTTTCTCTTCACATATCTTCTAATGTGAACGTATCCCAAATTGGAAGGAAGTGTGATACATTCATCGGTCTATCCATGACTAAGAAACTATATCACTACATTATGGATACCTTGGTGAGACAACCAATAAATCCATCAAAACATCTAGCAATTTCCATTCTGTGACCAACAATAGCTGTAATAATATACAAATTCACTAATGTTCCACCTTCTCCAACAGATTGGTATAACCCTTAGTGATAAGACCTATTATCCAATTTTCATCCCTAGCCACCAACACAAGTGTTTCATTTCCCAAATAATCCTGTAGATTCCTTGATTAGTTTCCCACTAAGAAGCATGTGAAACTCTTATCACTTCTTCTCTAACATATATATGACCCCAAATATTCCACTGTATATATAGGATGCCATCTCCATCATTGGAGCCAATCCAGATGTGGGTCATCTAAATAAATACTCTCTCGTTAGACAAACCCCTTTGGGTCTAAGAAGGGACATATCTTCACAATATTAATATGGGAAGAGGTAACTATAAAAGATTAAAAAATACTGATCATAAATCTCATTAAAAATTATATTAATATCATGATTAAATTCCATCAATATATATTCATCATTGACCTTATATATGTAATGTTCCTACGTTTTTTTTATCTTAGTGCGTCAGCAACTACATTGCCCTTTCCCGGTGTATAGGCAACCTGAAAATAAAAAAAATGAAGGTTATCGACCCATATTTATTTTCTAATATTCAAAACACATTTTACATATATATAATTGAGGATCATGTTGTTTTTATACAACACAATGTGGTCACCCATGATATTGTGTCTCTAGCTGTGCTTTGCATGGACAACTATTATTATCTCATTGTAATGTGTCAGGTAGTTAGCTCATGTGGTCTCAATTTTCATGACTAGTTTGAACTTAATCTATACTATGGCATTAAAATAGCACCCTGATCAATATTATATTCATAAAATTACATTTTATATCCTATGATAGTCTTTACATGAATTGTAATTTTTTAGTGGTTCTCATTCATTTCATCTCCTAAAAAAATTTCACAGGCTTCATAAACAATGAAAATTACACAATTCATAGTTAAATCAGTAAGAGGTGTAGAATGGAATGAGTTTTATTGTATGAAATTGAAGTAATATCTATTTATCCCAACTAAAACTTATATATCAAAAACAAATCATAGGTTGTTCCCTAAAAATCATAGTAGCCACCTTCTCTAGGTCAACTGATTCTCTTGATTTAGTGAAAATATAACCCAATAGTTGAACTGTGTTGATCCATAAGTGAAACCTATCATGATTTTGATATTACTAATAATCACTCCATGTATTATAATTTATCTTAATATGTTTTTCATGGTCACTCTGATGGGTTGACTCTCACATGATGATAGCCTAATTTTTTTTAAGTCATTGAGAATACCCTATCTCCATGAAGTTGGTCGCATAGATCATCTATATAAGGAAAATATTATGGGTTCGTAACATTACTCAAGTTAATCCTTAGGTAAATGATTAATAGACCAATGGTATCATTACCCTTTATGTAGAAAATAATGGTCAAAACACAAGATGAGCTTCTCGGTCAGATAACCCAAATTTTATTTCAAACCATCTGACTATCTCTACACCTCATGGAGATCAGTAGGTAATATAGCATATGGATAAGTAAATAATAGGGAATATCCATCTATAAGATCAATCAAATAATATACCTATCTATAAAATGGAAAGTGAGAAAAGATTATCTGCAATGATATCCCCAAAATTATCAACCACTAGAGGAGTATGAGCCAGATATGACCCATGATCCTCTAGATAGAGACTAGTAATATTTATTGTCATTACACCTAACCCATGATTCTTCGGTGTAGTTTTAATTGCCTTGAAATTACTCTCACCCTTATGCAGATAATTATTATCCTCAGGTGATTAAAATGATACCATTTGGGGATATTAGTCCACATAGGCCTGATATAGGTTCAACCAATCCATCTATAGAATAAAATTTAATCCAATCATCTCTAAGAGGAATAAGTCCTGTAATAAGGGAAAACTATCTACCCAAAGGGGACAATCCATGCATTGGTGCATACCCTCTAACCATACACCCAACAATGTATCATTCATTATCACACAACTATATTACTAAATTTTAATCCTAAGACTTTCCATAATCAATATAGAGATAAAAGAGTGTGAACAACCTATATCAAATAAATATGATATTATTATAAAGGATACCATAATAATACCTCTCATTGTATGTCAAGACCCGTCCTCAGAACTCGTGCCATGACTACCCAAATCCCGCCTTCCAAAGGCCAGGGGCTGGCGACTAGCACCGATGTTGTAAATCCCTAACGTGGGAGGAATTGCCTTTATAAAAATAAATCACACACAATCAAAGTACAAAACATGAAGAAAAAAACTATGTAAAACTGAATAAAAAGGTAGTGGTTTAAGTTAATGGGATAGTATACAAACCCAACTGAACAAAAAGAACAAGTACAAGTAAAAAAAGAAAAACATCTCCTGGATCGTCCACCGGGGAATCCTACCTCAAGGGTAGGTACATAACTCGAACAATGCATCCCTGAGGTACGTCTTGTCTAGTCCAGCTCTAAGCAGCCTCCCGTCCGTCACCCTCATCCTCAATCACTACTGACCATCATCTGCACAGAACACAACAAGGTTTGGGTGAAACCCGTGAAGAGGTGATTTTGACAATACTCAATTGGGGAATGTATGACCCCCGAAGGTCTCCCAGAATCCACAAAGATAAACCACAGTATAAAGATACAATCACGAAGTACCAAACAACCCTACTTAGGTATATTCCAATACATATACCTATTTTATCAGTCATAGTCTGGCTCCAACTCTAAAACACAAACACAAATCATTCCATAAAGAAAGTAAAGTCAATCAACATGATGATAATGGATGGAAGACATGACTCATCTCACACAGGTATAAAACATTTGTAGAGTGATAGAGATTATCACATATAGTCACTGATTCATCTATGCTATCAAACCCACACATGATACCGGACCACCTAAGCTGTCGGACACACACCGGATACAGGACCAACTATTCTATTCATCTAAGTTGTCAGACCCAAACAGGATATAAGACCAGCTAAGCTGTCGGACCCACACAGGATACAGGATGAGCAATTCTGTCAGACCCACATAGGATATAGGAACAGAAGTCTGAACTGTTGAACCCATAGATGATCTCGGTACAATATTCATCACTGTCGAACCCACAGAGGATTCCTGTACAACATTCATCGCAGCCAGCCTTAGGGTAACCACACAAACCACCCTCGATTCTGGGAGGGTTTTCTCCTCGAGCCATGTTTCGATACATCAACTATCATGTTGTACTAATTTGGTATATCCCGTAGAACCATCTCATCATATGGAACCCAATCTGACAGACGACACATCAATCGGACGCCTGGTCTAAGTGTTATTGTCATTTTCGTTCTAGGGGCCGGGTTGGTTTTTAGGTACAAAACAACCCGACCGTACCCCAACACCTCCAAACCTCATGCAGGGTATGCCAAATGAATCATCCCACTCCACGATTCCCTTCACATTAGGCAGTACGTCAAGCGGACACCCGTACCATAAATGCTGGCTAAAATTTGTAAACGGCCATAGCGGGTCCAGGTCCGGTCTGACCCATTCAGACTAACTAGGCCTGACCTAGTATCAATCAAGGTATGTCTCGGTCTGGGGGTGTGACCCGGTTAGAGGAAGTGACTCGGGTCGAGCAGATGGCTTGGCCCAAAAAGACGGCTCAGCAAGACGGGCGGCCCGACCCGAGGGTGGACCAGCCATGGGGCGGCTCGGCCGAGGGCGGCCCGGCCGACAGCATCCCGGCCGTGGAGGCCCGACCCTTGGTGGCCCGACCGAAAATGTGAGGGAGTGTGGTGTCGTGCCCCTTCTTGGTCTGTCAAACAGAACTGGCGCCTTGCACTGGTTTAGGGGCTGCAGGATGTATGTGGTACAACGTTTTCCGCTCAGCCAGCTGCCACCGCACCTACACCGTGGCGCAACGGCTCCACGGTCCACATTCTCTCCGTGCAGTGCAACAGTGCCTCAAATTTCATTTTCCACAGCCCTCCCAGCTGTAGTTCCTCTCGGGTGCGGTGTAACGGCGTTGCACCCCTTTTTCATGTTCCGACCTAGCTGCAGTTCCATAGCTCGGGTGGGGCGCGGAGTGATGGTGTCGCACCTCTTTCATTTGTCATGGCCCACTTGGCCGCATTTCTCCTCTGGCGCGGTGTGATGGCACCACGCCCTTCCAGCACTGCCTCTAACACCTACCATACAAGAATCAACTGAGGGACATCGGGCCGTGTTTGTTCGGCCCACGCCCTCCGTATTAGGTGATAACAATAGTCCACTATCGAACCAAAAATAAACGACGAAGAACGAGGGTATTGTTCATACATTAAAATAACCAAATCCACCTACCTTGTAATCGGTGTTTGCTCGGTAGAGTCATGGGAAGGCAGCGTTGTTCCATAGAAGACGGGAGGAGACAACGTCGTTGTTGGCAATGTTCATCGCGGGCAGTGTATTTGCTTTCTTTCCCTGGTGGAAAAGGGAGAAGATGATGTCATCGTTCCTCAGTGGAGACGAGCATTATTTGTTGGACAAGATACTCTCTATATTTCTCCAAGGCTCCACCAATGTAAACTAATCCAAAATAATAGAAATAGTTCTCAATTATTTTTAGGGCATAATAACCCAAGGGATGTCCTTAATTAAATGTGACTACACATTTAATTTAATGCCGAGGAATGGATTAAAAATTTAAATCCAAAATAAGGGTTGTGGAGAGTTTTAGAAAATGAATATTTATTGGCACCATTAAGTGGTAGTTCATGGGTTTTCCACCATTAATGTGGAACTGAAGGGGTTAAAAGGGGTTTAAGATCGTGTGGGCCCCACTATACAATATATTCCCATGGGAGGTTATGTGCGGGTGGGGCCCACCTCCACCCTCCGTGTGGAGGATTAGACCACCACTCAAATAAAAACATTCTAGACATATTTTTATTTAATTTATTTAGAAACCCCAAAAATTAACTTCCAATATCGATAAACGCAAATGTGATGAAGGTATTCTTAAGTGAATATCGGTGTTTCAGATTTCAATTCCGAGCCCCAGTTCAAAATATATAATAACTTCTCTCACACGTTTACTGAATGTACCTGAAACAAAGTTCAGAAAATTAATACCATCCACCCTCGACACACTACAGTCATGGTCATCCTATGCCCAGGTTAAATACACCCCAAAGAACCCAATGGTACCTTCAGATTTCTAAACCTAGTTTCCATTTAGATGTTATGAATTTTACAATAAAATAATTTTCAATTAATTATTTTATTTGCTGCTAAAAACTAACTTTCTCTGGAGGCCCTTTATGACCCAAGTTAGAATCATCATCAAGAAACCCTACCCTCATGTATTCAGCGGTGGTCTCATATTTTCAATAAATTTTACTCTTTCTGAGTTATAACCATTTGAAATATAATATAAATTTATTTAAATATTTTATTAAAGTTATTCCATTTTCGGGTTTTCTCATAGGAGGCCCACACGGACTAAACATAAGTAACACCTAGGGTAATCCCACCATCCAGAGTGCAATGGTGGACTCGGATTTCTTATTCGAGTAACTGTTTTAGATTCATTCCACTTTTTCAGGAAAATTACATACAAGCATTAATTAATGTTTAAAAAAACATCGATGGATCATTCTAGGTAATCCGGGCCTTAGAATCTTGCGCCGTCAAAAACTGCAGACTCGTAAATTTCCCAAGTATTTATGAAAACAAATTCAACAAAAATTTCATGTATTTACATTCTCCCCACCATATGGATTTACATCCTTGTAAGCTATAACTCAAAATAAGGGAACAAATGGGGGTACTGAGCACACATCTGAGCCTCCTACTCCCATGTGCTCTACTGGAGGTTCTCGGGCTGCCAGCGAATGTGCAACCAAGGAATTGACCATCCACGCAGGACCCGCTCCAGTCGATCCTCAATCTCCACTGGAACATTCGTTAATGTCAACTCATCATTTATGTCCAGCTCCCCATGGTCGATGATGTGAGAAAGGTTAAGAACATATATCCTCAATTGAGTTACATGGAAGATGTCGTGCACCCGATGCAACTGAGGTGGCATATCCAAGTAGTAATCCACCACTCCTTCCCTACTCAGGCCCTGTAAAGGTCTGATAAACCTCAGAATTATCTTTCGTCCTTGGCCAAAACTCCATATGCCTCATCGAGGTGAGACACATAGAAAGACGTGGTCACCATCCTCAAACACCAGAGGTCTCCATCTCTAAGATGTACGTGGAATACCCTTCATGAATTATATGGATATCTAATCAATATTACACTTTGGGACCTATGAAGGCTGAACCATGCCTACTTGTACCTGATGCTACACATTCACTTGATGACAAGTGAGGCATCGATAGACAAACTTCGCTACTACCTTCTTCATACATGGCCACCAATGATGTCATTAAAGGGTCTAGTACATCTTCACCACTCTTGGATTTACCTCTAAAGGGAATGTGTGAATCTCTCTCAAAACGTCTTCCTAAAGTGAGACTGGCACCATAATACGTTCTCTGAAGAGGATGACATGCTCCCCACAATCATAAAAACTATCAGTTGCATGTCCAGAGAATATCTGAGCACGTCGTGTCACACATTCAGTGTCCCTATGCTACACCTCCATGAAACACTGATGAAGTGGGGGAGTGACTGTAAGATACTGAAGGAAGGTTGCTTCATCTCAATCCACAAAAGACATCTGCAACGCGGCCAACAGATCTATCGCCTCTCTGAGCAGATGAATGCCTGATCTCATACTGAGAGCATCTGATAGAAAATTCCCCTTCCCATGTGTATATAATATCTCAAAGTCATAGTCCTGGAGGAACTCATTCCAACTCCGTTGTCGCAGGTTCAGGTACATCTGGGATAAAATATACTTGAGGCTCTGGTAGTTAGAGTAGACTGCAAAACGCTCACCCATTAGATAGTTCCGCCATATCTTCAAGGAGAAGACCACTACTGATAACTCCAGTTCATGGGTAGCGTATTTCTGCTCATCCTGTCTCAACTGCTGAGAACCATACACAATCACTGCTCACTCTTGCATCAGGACACACTCGAGTCCGGTCCTTGATGCATCGTTGTAAACTGCGTACCCAACTCCCTCCTCCTGTAGCATCAAGATTGTCTCACTAGTAAACATCTGGCTCAGCTCCTAAAAGATAAGCTGGTATCTCTCCAACCACACGATGTGTTTCCCCTTCTTTGTCAAGGATGATAGTGGTGCTGAAAATATGGAGAAGTCTAGAACATTCATTCGGTAGTATCCATCCAAATCAAACGCCCCCCATTTTGGATGTAATCCTAGAAACATCTTCAGAAAACATAGTGTTCCGGCTTCCACGACAGTAAGGCTGGATGATTCAAGATTGATCGGATTGAACCTTCTATGAATGAGTTTAACAAGTGCTTCATGAGTTTCCTTTTTCACCAAAAAAGGAAATCCTCATCCAAACGTTTTAGTTAAACCCCAAAATTGTTTCCAAATACAGTCAATCTATGTATGAACAGTTGTTTCCCAGTCCATACCCAGTCTAACGTCGTAAGTCTTCGAAAATGCCACCACAAGGTTCCAACCGAAACTCTACCCTCAAGGGGTAGATCACACCATCAGCGTATGTGTGATTATCGAGTATCCTCCCATGTTATCTACAGACATGAGGGTCAGGTAAACGGTTTAACTAGAAACTCTAGGTCTGGGACAAGATTTGTGGAAGGAATAAATGATTTGTACCTTTGTTTATTGATATGGCAGCTAGTAGAATACACAGACCATACCTAAAATCATTCCTAGAGCCCTTGGCTCACACTCCTTGACCACATGCAGCTATTCTCTTCCCCTATCCCCCAGCTCCTGGAGCCTAGAGGAGAATACAAAGATGAGTGATTATAACATGTTAAAATGTTCACCACCTAATGCTGCTCTCCTAGCTCTACTTCCATGTCTTCTGCCCAGTAGATTCATCTTTCCATAACACTTCCTCTTCTCAAAACATTCTACATGCTCATGTCTCTGAGACTAGCGCTAGATTGATGCATTCTAACTAATAATATTCACTTGTTGTATCCTTTCAGCAAATGATCATTCAACCAAAAAGGTTCTCTCTAGCACCCTAACAAAAGTTGGAATGCATAGAGGAAAAAGTGCTAGAATGGATATCCTTAAACACGCCTCGCTCAAAGGTCTGAGCTCTAAATCACTGATTGTATCATTTTAATCGAATAACAGGAAAGATCCGTATTCCTCATTTAATACACAGCTACCGACACGTCTCCCTGCCGAAGCTGTATAAGCTCTAGAAAACACTTATCCACCTCCCCATTCCAGTCCTTCAGTGCTTGTGGGTTGGCTTCGCCTCAAGACATGAGGGATATATGGTGCTGAAACACATGTAAGGAAATAAGCCTATAAGTGTCCTCTACCGGTACCGCCAGTAGTGTCTACTAACTAACAAGTAGTGATATAGCTGGCACACTTCCCGAAGGCACCATCTCGGAAAATGGCCCAAGTACCGAAACCTCATCAATATGCAGACCATCTTTATGGTCACTTACTGAAATATATTAGTAGATGATATCAACATCTTGTATACTAGTGTCTCAACTAAGCAGAAAACTCTCATAATAGACTCAATCCAGTCCTCTGTTACATGGGAATCTGTCTCGTATCAAAACCTCGGAGGCCTCGGCCATAAGAAATCGTGCATCGCACTTAGTCAACGTGCACTGTCCTCTATTTCGGATGGTGGCATCTGCTTCCAAACAGGTGGTGGTGCTACTGGTACACCACCAGAAGGTTCTGACATAGTAAGAGGACCCTAAACTAGAGCCTTGTCGCTCGTTGGGCCATCTTCGTGTACCCTCCTAGAAACCCTAGCTAGCTGTCTATGCGGTGGAATCTTGATATGGAAAATATGTTCCACATTCAATAAGTTATACATGGTGAGATGACTCAAAGAGTTCACAAGAAGACTCTTGAAAACACACTTGCAATCAGTGTTTTCGTGAACTAAGTCGGAAATCAGAAGTCAGGGTCCGAGTGTAAGGATACATCAGCTACCACACCAACATGGGACTCCCTGTTCTGAAAATCACACCCAATACTCTTAACAATATTGCTTCATAGTAAGACAAATAAGTGTCCTACATTCTACAGTATAATCGACTCCTCTAATACCAATTTATAAGGACTTGTCCTCGGAACCCATGACGTGACTACCCCAAGCCCACCTTCCATAGGGCTAGGGCTTGCGACAGGCACCAAAGGCATAAGTCTATAAGCTGCGAAGTCATTGCCTTTATAAAAATAAATCACACAAAATCAGAGTACCCAACTGGTAGAAAAACACTCTATAAAACTGAATACAAAGGTAGTGATGAATGTAAATGGGCAGTATACAAACCCAACTGAACAAAAAGATCAAGTACAAGTAAAAAAATAAAAACAGCTCTTAGATCATCCATTGGGGGAATCCTACATGAAGGGTTGGTATAGAACTCGATCAACTCATACCTGAGGTACGTCCCATCTAGTCCTACTCTTAGAAGCCTCCCGTCCACCACCCCTATCCTCTATCACTGCTGACCATCATCTGCACAGAACATAACAAGGTGCGAGCAGAGCCCGTGCAGGGTTGAGTATAAAAATACTCAGTAGGGGACCCTGAGACCCCCGAAAGACTCCCAGAATACATAAAGGATAAACCATAGAAGAAAGATACAATCACGGAGTTTTAACCAACCCTACTTAGGGATTTTCCCATACATATACATAGGTTATCAATCACAGTCCGACTCCAACTCTCCAACACAATCACAAGCCATTCACAAAGGATGTAAAGTCAATCACCATGATGATAATGGTTGAAATAAATGACTCAACTCACACATGTATATATCATTAGTAGAGTGATATAGATGATAAGATGTAGTCAGTAATTCCTCTAAGCTGTCAGAACCACATAAGATATTGGACCATCAAATCAGTTGGACCCACATAGGATATAAGACCAACTATTCTATTCATCTAAGCTTTCAGACACAAATAGGATACAAGACTAGCTAAGCTGTCGGGCCAACAAAAGATAAAAGACCATATATGTTTTCAGACTAACATAGGATATACGAACAGAAGCCAAAAATGTCGAACCCACAATGGATCTCGGTACAGTAGTCATTGATGTCGAACCCACAGAGGATTTTGGTACACTAGTAATTGCAGCCATCCCTTGGGTTCCTACACACATCACATTTGATTTCAAGAGGGTCTGCTCCATGAGCAACATATTGACACATAAACTATCAAGAATTCTTGAGTTGAAGTATCTCATTGTTCTATATCATCCTATGGAACCAAACGCGACATACGACACGTCAATCGGATGCCTTGTCTGAGAGTTATTGGAATTTCTGTTCGAGGGGCCCGGTTCGTTTTTAGGTTCAAACCAACCCTACCATACCCCAAATGCATCCAAACCTCAATCAGGGTATGATAAAAGATTTTTCTCACTCAAATAATTCCATTGATGTAGGAGGTACGTCAATCAAACACTCGTAGCCCTAGATGCTGGATAAAAGGTGTAAACGGTCATAACGGGTCCGGGTCCGGTCCATCCCAGTCAGACTAACCTAGCCTGACCCATCTGATGAAGTGACCTTAGCCGAGGGGACGACTTGGCCCAGCCTGAGGGCTGCCCAGCCAAGGGGCAGCCTGACTGTGGGCGGCCCGACTGAGGGTGGCCCGACTTTGGGTGGCCCGGACAAGGGGTGGTCCGGCCTTGGGCGGCCCGGCCGAGGGTGGCCCAGCCGAGGGTAGCCTGGCCGTAGAGGCCCGGCCGTGGAGGCCCGACCTGTGGTGGCTCGACCGGCCCTGCCACCGAGTGGGGTGTTGTGACCCTCCCCTTTTAGTCAATAAAAACTAGCAACTTGCGCTGGTTCAAGGGTTGCGGGACCCAAGTGGTCCCGCATGTCCGGTTCCCCGGTGGCTGGCCCGACGGCAGCCACCGCACCTCCACCAGGGCGTGACGGCTTCTCGGTCCTCCTGCTCATCGCATGGTGCAATGGAACTGCGCCATCACTGTCGCGGCCCGACCTGGGCACAGCCATCGGATCCACTGTGGGAGCGATGGGGCCGCACTTATCATCTGCCGCAGCTATCCCGGCCGCAGTCCATCTCTAGTGCGGTGGGACGACACTACACCCCTTTATCGCGACCCAACCTGGTCACACTTCCATACCTCCGGTGTGGCGCGGTGTGACTGCTCCACACCTCTTTCGTCCTACGTGGCCCTGTAGGTTATAGGTCTTCTCCGACATGGTGCGATGGAACCACTCCCTTCTGGCTCCGCCTTCGATTCTAACCAAACCAGAATCAACGGAGGCACATCGGGCTGTTTTTGTTTGTCATGTGCCCTCAACATTAGGTGATAACAATCGGGCACCATCAATCCAAAAATAAAAGAAGAAAAACGAGGGTATAGTTGATTCCTTAAAATAACAAAATCCTCCTACCTTGTAATCGTTGTTCGCTCGGTAGAGTCACAGGAAGTTTGTGTCATTCCTTTAACGTCGGGAAGAGATGACGTCATCGTTGGCGATGTTTATCGCCGGTGGAATCTTCCCTTTCTGTCCCCGGATGAAAAGGGAGAAGACGGTGTCATCGTTCCTCAGTGGAGACGGTGTAACGCCCTGACCCCAGCTACCCGGAGTTGGTTCATTACTTCGTAACATTGGCATGATCACAAAAGATCAAGTCTCGAAAGGCCGATTAGTTTAGTAGCCTTGGAAACACTAGATACATTCATAAATGTTACATTACATCATAAAGTGAAATACTAATAAAAAATTCTTCATAGTCCACACTCATATCCTCTTCTGACTATCCCTGCAGGTCATTCATAAAATACTTCTTCACATCCTGGAAAATATTAAAACATTGAAAGGGGTGAGCTCAGATGCTCAGTAAGGATAACAATATTGCAGAAGATTTCATAAATAAACATAAACATTTAAGGCAATGTATAACTAAAACAAAATCCTTTTAAACTTGAAAATCATCATAATATGGAAAAAGTAAAATGAGATAATGTCATTTACATCTTCACATAGATATTCTACTGGTCGAATAATCACATGCAATATCAATAACCACATTCATAATTATGGAATGAATAATGCCATACTATCATAACCATGTAGCCAAGGCCTCGTGCCAAGACCACAAATAAGATTTTGTCAAGGCCTTGTGCCAAGACACTAGTTTGTCTCATGAGACCAACTGATGCATCGAGGCGCTATAGCGGGCTCCACCCGTCACTTATTAAGTCCAATTCATTCCTCATATGAATAGGTTTAAACAAATCATAAACCATAACATAATCGTATCACATAAAACAAGGATAAAGGAACGATAGCATTTCCACATTTCAATCACAAGATATCAATACAACACATTGATATAAAAAAAATTCTTTCAAAACCATTTTCAATACCAAAATAAAAGAATGGTAAAACTTTGTATTTATTTTTCATTAAAAAAAATGTGATGGCTTATAGAGATAGCCGAAACACAAATAATGGTCACTGCGGCAGAGAAGTCGTTGTCTCCGCATATGTACGGAAAGGAAAACATTCTGTAACACCCCGAGCTTCCACGATACGCCTCTCATTGAATAATGCAATAGCTTGCATTGTACGCAACTTCGAGTTCTAAAACACCGCGACTAATCAAAGTAGCCGTTATGAATAATAATAACCACTTTTTAAAATTATAGAAATTTTGTATTTCAAATGGACTTCATTTTTGTATTCGTAATATCGAAATTATCCTATGTTGAATTTTTTGTAACTTTCTGAGAACCTCCAATTTTTATGAATAGTGAAAAATACTGAAAACAACTTTTTTAATCAAAATAATTAATTGTGATAAATTATACCATTTATTGGTTTTAAATTATAATTTGAACATATTTTTACCATTTTATCCAATGGTGGTCATTATAATTAATTTAACATTGAAAATGGACATAAACAATTGCCAATCTTTTGATATAATTTGTTTCCTAAAAACACGCTATTTGTTCTGACAGCGGGAATTAATTATAAAATTAATTAATGCAACTTATATGTTTGGAATTTTGTAAAATAGAAATCATTTTTGAATTCGGAATATCAATTATAGTTTAGGGTGAAATTTTGGTACTTTTCGGATAACTTTTGTATTTTGATGAATAGTGAAAATTACTAAATTTTAATTAAAAACAACTTTTTTAATCAAAATAATTAATATTGATAAATTATGAATTTGAGTGGTTTTAAAGTATATTTTGAATATATTTTTACCATTCAATTTAATGTTTGTCATTGGACATAATTTTACAATTAAACCGAACATAAACAAGTGTCAATCTTTTGATAGTTATTATCTCTTAAAAACACGCTTTTTGTTTTGACAGCGGGAATTAATTTTAAATTAATTTCTGCCACTTCTGTGTTTTGAATTTAGAAAAATGGAATCCATATTTGGAATCAGGATGTTCAAATTGTGTAAATAGGTAACTTTTATTTTTAGACATTTTGAATAATTACTGCGGTAAATATTTTATTTACCATGGTTAAGGGTAAATCCGGTAAATAAGGGTTAAAAAATAATATTATAATAATACTAAATTACCCTAAAACGTGTCTTAACCCTATTGGTTGATACATGGTCGACCATGGGCATCTTTGGGTCTATTTTGGGACCCCATGGATCCACTTGTAAGTGATAATGACACATTATATTAATAAAGTTAAAATAAAAATAAAAATGGCATAAGCTTACATCTTTTAGAAGAACAATTTTTACATAGGGTTATACATGTTGGATTTTCGATTATAAATATTCATTTGAAAGATAAAAAGATTTCCTACATAATGATATTTTACTTATAATTTTTAGACATTAAATAATTTATTTTATTTATGACACAATGATGATGCAGTAATTACTATAATAGTGAAAAATTAAAATAAGTGATATTATAAATACCCAAATAAATATAAGATGAAACTTTTAATGAATTAAACTAATTTTCTAGGATAATATGATATATTAGGATTGATTTAATTGACTTTTTTCGAAGTAATAAATCTGTTATAAGTTTCAAAAAAATCAACTAATGAATAGTGTCAAAATTGACATAAAAGAATTCTTAAAACAAATATTATATTATTAATTGATATTAAATTCCTAAAAATCTAAGGTTCGGCCAAGAGACTTATATCATGATAGGTTAATCATTAATGGACCACTTGGGGGTCTCTTGGATGTATGTAGTAAGTTTATTAACCATAATATATAAAATACAAAGAGACATTGTAAAAGTGAAACTAATTAACTTAGAGTTAATACTTAAAGATAAGGTTAATATAAGTACCCAAACCTGTCTAAATTCTATTGGATGAGTTTCTTTCGACCTATCCCCACCTCATCATTTTAATAGTCAACTTTGGAGCCTTTAGAAACCGAATATGAATTTATTATAAATTAATATTTCTAGCTTTTCCAAAGGTGCCCCTCACCCCTCTTATAAAAGGGCACTCCTCCTTCTCATTTCTTCACACCTTCAAAGCCTTTTGGTTCGGCCAAACTCTGCCCAAATACTCTCCCAACATCCCTCAATACAACCTAGAGGCCTTAGTTTGATCAGAAAGCCAACCTAAGGAGCCCTTTTGATCAAATCAAAAGGAAGAACCCGAAGAAGAGGAGGTTAACCTACCCCAACCAAGGAAAAGTACAAGGTAAGGGTTATTTCACAATCTCTTCATTATCCGAGGTTGTTTATATGTAATAATCTACTGGGATCTCTTTATCATCCACATCCATGTTTCTTAAAAATGTATTTCAAAACATTTTTACTATTTACAAGAATATGGGTTAAAGTCATTTATACCCTTTTTTGACTTTTTATAAGAGGTTTATAAAGAAGTCTTTCCGTCGTTTTCAAAACAAGGTCCTTTTTAACCTTTTCGACAGAATTGAGGTAAGAATGTTTTTTTTAACTTATACGGCGGGTGCGGTTATTTTACGACGTTATAAAATCTTCAAATCTTTCCTTACAAGCTTATAAGAATATTTTCAAAGAAAATGTTTTATTTTATATGGATCTTAAATGATTTCAAAATAAAAGGAGATATTTCTTTAAAAAGAATTTTTATTTCATCTATGTCAACATCCTTTGATGGATTTTAAGATTATTTGAAGTTGATTTATTATGATACAAAACTTCTATATTGTATTGAAGGTTTTGTGATATGTTTGACTGTGGATGTGCTATTTTTATACCATTCATAGTTTATTGTGAAAGTATTGACATTTCGTATGCTAGTTTTAATACGAATGTTTATGTTATGTTTAAACCTTTTCATATGGGAATGCATTGGACTTAATAAGTGACGGGTGGAGCCCGCTATAGCTCCTCGATGCATCGGTAGGTCTCATGAGACAAACTAGTGTCTTGGCACAAGGCCTTGACAAAATCTTATTTGTAGTCTTGACACGAGGCCTTGACTATGTGGTTATGATAGTCTGGCATTATGCATTCCAACATTATGAAAGTGGTTATTGATTTTTGCATGTGATTATTCATTTAGTAGAATATCCATGTGAATAAGTAAATGGCATTATTTCATTTATGCCATACCATGTTGAAAGTTCGTATTTAAAAGGCTTTTGTTTTAGTTATACATTGCCTTAAATGTTTATTCTTATTTATGAAAGTTTCCACTTTATTGTTATCCTTACTGGGCATTTGAGCTCACCCCTTTTCTATGTTTTATTTTTCCCAGGTAGTGAAGAAGTAAATTATGATTGACTTGCAGGGATATTATGAGGGGTTTATAGTGTGGATGTTGGAAACATTATGTTGTTGTATTAGTTTTTCATTTTATGATGTAATGTAAAACTTATGAATATATCTAGTGTTTCCAAGGCTACTAAACCAATCGGTCTTTCGAGATTTGATCTTTCTTGTGATCATGCCAATGTTACGATGTAAGGCACCGACTCTGGGTAGCTGGGGTCGGGGCGTTACACATTCCCTTTTTGTCGTTTAGTAAAACGCTTCGTATAAAAAATATTCCTTTTGAATGAACGTAAAAGTCAAAGGGGTTTATACACCGTATAAAAGAAAGTTGTGTATAAAACCAAATATGCCTCAATGAATGGAGATTGAGACGAAGTCCTTAAAAAGATGATTTTAAAAATAAAATAGATCTATTATGTGTATTCAATATAGGTACACATAAATAAAGTAAAAATACAAAAATAATACATAATAATATCATGACATAATTTGAAAGTAGGAGATTAACCCAAAGAATGGAAGTTGGGTTAAGAAGTTCCATTACCTTGCATCTTGTCCTGACTTGACCGTTCTTTAACCTTCTGAATAATAAACTAGAGTAAATTTGTATTTACATAAGAACCTTTTTCATGTTCATTATTCCTTTTATATCACTTATTACCATGTTATGAACATTATGTAATTAATTAAGTTAATAACAGTCGTTTTGTCGATCTTTGGTACTTGAGTCAAAAATAAACTTCTTATAATTACATGTTGTTCATGTGGTGAAATATCCATTATATCTAGAATTATATTCATGATTTAGATATCATATATATCATATATATACAGTATATACATTCATTTATAATATTACGTAAAATTTAGAGGTAAGAAATGAAATGCACCGTTCATGGAGATGGTAAGCCGTACTTACGCATGAACGCTACTTTCATTTATATTTCGTATTTAATGGAATGAAATCATAATGATATAAATGTATAATATAATCCCATTATAATATATTGTATAATACCATTTACTCCATCCTTTATACATCCCACATATGGCATTAACGATTCAAATCACTTTGAGGGGGCGGTAGTCCGCACTTCCTAAAATGAAATTATCGCGTTTACCCATAATGGAAATCATAAAGTATGCCATAAATGAGAAATACAGAAGTATAAGTAAAACATAAACATATCATATATCATATATTAATATAGTGACATCTTAATGGCCACCTTTGAAGGTGTTATATGAGTGTTGAACAATCATCGTTTTGTGAGGCAGAAATTCGCCATCCACAGAAATAGTATGTTCTTTAACCATTAGATTTACGTGTGTGTAAGTGTAGCTCGAATAATTATTATAAAAACATACTAGTATATTGAGGATGATGTTGTTGATACAAAATAAATGAATAAAAATAGTTTAAGGGGTTTGAGAAGCTAAATAAAACAAAACAACATTAGAGAAGAAATTACCTAAAAATCGGGTAACTCTTTTGGATTTGAGCCAAAGGCTTCCTTGGGAAGAATTCTGCCCAAAATGAGGCTTCTAGGAGTAAGGGAGGGATGTTGTGAGAGTATTTGGGCAGAGATTGGCCGAGCCAAATGTCTTGAAAGTGTGAATGAGGTGGTAGACGTGGGGGCCTTTTATAAGAGGAGAGGAGGGGCACTCTTGGAAAGTAAGGAAATTTTACATTATTATACAATGATTTTCGGATTCTAAAGGTCCCACAGTTATATAATTAGTGTATAAGGTGATAAGGGTTCGAAATATACCCACCCAATAGTCTTTGGACATGTTTAAGCCTTGGATTGAACATTATCTTTTCATTTTATTAAAATCGTAAAATAATGATGTCATCACTGCATCATAATGATGTCATAAATAATATAATTTATTTAATGTCTAAAAATTATAAAAAAAATACTATGATGTAGGAAATCATTTTATCTTTCCAATGACTATTTATAGTAAAAAATATTAATTTTATAACCCCATGTAAAAATTGTTTTAGTAAAACATTTCATGTTTGTGTAATTTTTTACTTTGACATTAAATAAAAGGTATTTATGTCATTTTCTAAATAAAGTGGATCCATGTGGTCCCCAAGTCGACCCATAGATTGTATTGGTCGGACATGGCACATAAAATGAGGGTAGGACATGTTTCATGCTTATCTCATATTATTAAAACATTATTTTTACCTTAAACTACACTAATTACCTCTAATCGTGATTAAGAACTTAAAAGTTACTCTTCACCAAAAATTATTTTAATCTCATTGAACCAAATTTTACTTCTTAATGAAAACCATGTATGTAGGATTTTTGAAAATCAAATCACAGAAGTGGTAATATTTCCTTTAAACGAAAAATCAGTTATTTAACTACCACTTAGTGGTTTCACTATTCATCAAAAAATGAAGTTTTTGAGAACAATGCTAAAATTTCAACCTAAGCTATAATTGATATTTCGAATTCAAAAATGATATCTATTTTTCAAAATTACAAACATATAAGTTGCATTGACTAATTTTATAATTAATTCCCGCTATCACAACAAATAGCGTGTTTTTATGAAACAATTTATATCAAAAGATTGGCAATTGTTCATGCCCAATTTCAAAGTGAATTTAATTATAATGAACACAATTGGATAAAATGGTAAAAATATATTCTAATTATACATTAAAACCACCAAATAGTATAACTTATCATTATAAATTATTTTTATTAAAAAGTTGTTTTAAGTATTTTTTCACTATTCATAAAAATTTGGATGTTCTCAGAAAATTACAAAAAATTAAACATAGGCTAATTTCAATATTACGAATACAAAAATGAAGTCCATTTTTAAATATAAAATTTCTATAAATTTAAAAAGTGGTTATTACTATTCATAACGGCTACTCTGATTAGTTGTGGTGTGTTAGAACTCGAAGTTGCGTACAATGCAAGATATTGCATTATTAAATGAGAAGCATATCAGGGATGCTCGGGGTGTTACATTCTCCCCTCCTTCAATAAATTGTGTCCTCGCAATTTGAAAATTTTCTTTGAAAAAAAAAGGTTGAAAATAGAAAATATCTTTGTGGAAAACCCACATCAGAAATAAGGTTAATAAATATATAACATTAAAAGAAAGCAAGATAAGTACAAAGGTCACCCGAGATAGCCCAATATAGGATTCAATGAAAATATGGATATGGAGGAGAAACAAACCATCAAGGTCTGTTGGAGAGTTATAGAAAACAGGATTAGGAGAAATTTTAACTACAAGAAAATCGCAACCTTGTGATTGGTTAAACGATCATTAATTCCCCAGTAGGAAAAGTTAACCGGCAACATTTTTGTTTTGAGTTACCTTTTATAAATTTGAGGAATTTATTTAGGAGATTTACTAAGAACGTAAGGGAATATACATACATGTCATGTAGTCTTTCATTCTTTAATAATTTTTTACCACAAACCCATCTTTCACACTAAAAGGTAATACAACTCAAAAATATTCTATTTATCCTAATTGTATATGGTTCCAAATATTAACACATACCATTTAGATTAGTAAAACTATTTTGTATTAGCCAGAGACTTCCTGTAGGCTAGTGGTAGGAAATAAAGTCCTGTCACACTATGGTTGTGGGTTCGATTCCTGCTGCTTTGTCTGACGCGACGAGTTATTCCCCATCCTGCAGGTTGTAATTTTCCTAAAACTACAGTATTATAATATTCAAAAATAATCTTCAGAATTGTTTTAACCTTAAACAATACTATCCGAGGTTCACCTCAATCCATTCCAACCTATATAGTTATCCAAAACACCTCCGTCCAGACTTTTTCTAAATGTCTCTATATTCCAAAATCAATTGTAACATCAGATTCCACAAACAAATTAAAGTTTCTATTTTTGTCACATACTAAAAATATGATTACCTTCATCATATTAAAATCTTACTGAAATCAACAAGTAATGAAGTAAAATCCATATATATATATATATATATCACATTATTCTAATAACCAGAATATAATCCATGAGTCCAAAAGCACCAATACATTAATTATTCTGCTTCATCTATAGTAACAGCATAAGATTTTCCTTGATCCCTTGGCCTTTTCTGAGGAATGTTTCCCTGACGCATAGGACATTCATTTGCATAATTCCCCATTTCCATACAATTGTAGCATTCATCATTGATAGCCTCTTTCTTTCCCTTGTAATCACGTGCCTGGTGACCTTTTTCTCCACATTTATAACAAACTCCCATTCCTTTTAGGTAAGTACCAGGGTGATTCTTCCCACAATTATCACATAATGGAAAATCCTTCTTTCCCTTTTTCCCTTTATCTATCTCTTGTTCCACCATTCTCTTCTTCTCCTGCTTTACTTTGTTGTCATAAGTCTTAGAGAATTACTTTTCTATCTTGATAGCACATGAGACAATATCTTCTAATGTTGAGAACGATTGTGATACTAAAGCTCGACGGAGAAATGGTTTTAACCCATCAAAGAAATGATAAATCATACCTCTTGGGTTACGTATATAATCTGCAGCATACCTCGCTAACCTTGTAAATTTGGCCTCTTACATTGAGACATTCTCATCCTCCTTTTGTTTCAGACTCAGAAATTGCCTTTCCATATCGTCTCTATGGTCATGAGGAAAGTATTTTTCTAAGAAAAGATCTTTGAACTCCCTCCATTAAATATTCGATATTTCATCATCTTCCTTTGTGTTTTGAATCAATGACCACCATTGATCAACATCTCCAGTGAGGCGGTAGACTGCCATGATAACTTTTTCCCTTTCACTACTCCCCAAGGCGTGGAATATTTTCACAAAGGAGTTTATCCATTGCTCAGCTACTAATGGATTTGTACCCCCATGAAATGTTGGTGGTTGTTGCCATATGAAGCGGTCTAACATTGATCCTCCACGTTGCGGATCAGGGTTCTCCATAAGAGTAATGTTATTATTCATAACCTGAGTGAGTTGTCCCAGTATGCTAAAAAGTTGATCAGCACCATTCGTATCTCCAGCTCCACAATAATTATCTTGAGCAGGAGGGCATTCCCTATATGGAGTGCGTGCATTGATACGGTTTCCATTTCTTCCACTAGGCACCATTTATGAACATTGGCATACACTAGAGTAGTTTATGAATCAAAATACATAATTCCATACTTGTAAAACACTTAACACTAATTGAACTGTTTATGGATATAATCCATAATCATAAAAAGAAATGTTTTCTTTGATAAAGTATATACCCATAACCCTTCATAGTGTTTTGTATAGAAAATGATAATTATCCAAAGCATATCCCCCGGGAGTGTCGTAACCAAGAGTGCAGCAAGGCCAGTTGTGGTGCACCAGTTCCCGTTCGAGTCTAGATCAAAGCGGTGTTTTCGGGTTTTACCCCTAGGTACATCTGTTCTAGAGCCGCGTCAACCTGCTCGTATCCTGACAGGGATGTATTGCTCGGAAAACACAAAACATCTCTATAATACCAAAATTCTAGGAAGTTATTTTATACTAATCCTTTAAGTCTCTCTTCAGGCTATGTGCTCTAATCAGAGTTTATCTAAATCTAGCTTCCAAGGTTAGTACTGAACTGCCTCTGATACCAACTGTAACGCCCCAACCCCAGCTACCCGGAGTCGGTGCATTACTTCGTAACATTGGAATGATCACAAAAGATCAAGTCTCGAAAGACCGATTAGTTTAGTAGCCTTGGAATCACTAGATACATTCATAAATGTTACATTACATCATAAATTTAAAAACTAATAACAAAGTCTTCATAGTCCACACTCATATCCTCTTCTGACTATCCCTGTAGGTCATTCATAAAATAATTCTTCACATCCTGGAAAATATTAAAACATTGAATGGGGTGAGCTCAGATGCTCAGTAAGGATAACAATATTGCGGAAGCTTTCATAAATAAACATAAACATTTAAGGCAATGTCTAACTAAAACAAAAGCTTTTTAAACATGAACATCAACATAATATGGAAAAAGTAAAATGAGATAATTCCATTTACTTATTCACATGGATATTCTACTGGTCGAATAATCACATGCAATATCAATAACCACTTTCATAATGATGGAATGCATAATGCCAGACTATCATAACCACATAGCCAAGGCCTTGTGCCAAGACCACAAATAAGATTTTGTCAAGGCCTTGTGCCAAGACCCTAGTTTGTCTCATGAGTCCTACCGATGCATCAAGGAGCTATATCGGGCTCCACCCGTCACTTATTATGTCTAATGCATTCCTCAAATGAATAGGTTTAAACATATCATAAACCATAACATAATCATATCACATAAAACATGGATAAAGGAATGATAGCATTTCCACATTTCAATCACAAGATATCAATACAACACATTGATATAATAAAAATGCTTTCAAAACCATTTTCAATACCAAAATAAAAGAAAGTTAAAACTTTGTATTTATTTTTCATTAAAAAAATGTGATGGCTTATAGAGGAAGCCGAAACTCAAATAATGGTCACGGCGGCGGAGAAGTCGTTGTCGCCGCATATGTACGGAAAGAAAAACATTCCCTTTTTTTCGTTTAGTAAAATTCTTCATATAAAAAATATTCCTTTTGAATAAACGTAAAAGTCAAAGGGGTTTATACACCGTATAAAAGAAAGTTGTGTATAAAACCAAATATGCCTCAATGAAAGGAGATTGAGATGAAGTCTTTAAAAAGATCATTTTTAAAATAAAATAGATCTATTATGTGTATTCACTATAGGTACACATAAAGAATCTAAAAATACAAAAATAATACATTATAATATCATGACATAATTTTAAAGTAGGAGATTAACCCAAAGAATGGAAGTTGGGTTAAGAAGTTCCCTTACCTTGCGTCTTGTCCTGACTCGACCGTTCTTTAACCTCCTGAATAATAAACTAGAGTTAATTTCTATTTACTTAAGAACCTTTTTCATGTTCATTATTACTTTTATATCACTTATTACCATGTTATGAACATTATGTAATTATTTATGTTAATAACGGTCGTTTTTTCGATCTTTAGTAATTGAGTCAAAAATTAACTTCTTATAATTACAAGTTGTTCATGTGGTGAAATATCCATTATATCCAGAATTATATTCATGATGTAGATATCATATATATCATATATATACATTATATACATTCATTTATAATAATACGTAACATTTAGAGGTAAGAAATGAAATGCACCATTCATGGAGACGGTAAGCCGTACGTACGCATGAAGGCTGCTTTCATTTCTATTTCGTATTTAATGGAATGAAATCATAATGATATATATGTATAATATAATTCCAGTATAATATAGTGTATAATACCATTTGCTCTATCCTTTATACATCCCACATATGGCATTAACGATTCAAATCACTTTGAGGGGGCGGTAGTCCGCACTTCCTAAAATGAAATTATCGCGTTTACCCATAATGGAAATCATAAAGTATTCCATAAATGAGAAATACAGAAGAATAAGTAAAACATAAACATATTATATATCATATATAAATATAGTGACATCTTAATGGCCACCTTTGAAGGTGTTATATGAGTGTTGAACAATCATCGTTTCGTGAGGCAGAAATTCGCCATCCATAGAAACAGTATGTTCTTTAAACATTAGATGTAAGTGTGTGTATGTGTAGCTCGAATCCTTATTATAAAAACATACTAGTATATTTACGATACTGTTTTTGTTACAAAATAAATGAATAAAAAGAGTTTAAGGGGTTGGAGAAGCTAAATAAAACAAAACAACATTAGAGAAGACATTACCTAAAAATCGGGTAACTCTTTTTGATTTGAGCCAAAGGCTTCCTTGGAAAGAATACTGCCCAAAATGAGGCTTCTAGGAGTAAGGGAGGGAAGTTGTGAGAGTATGTGGGAAGAGGTTGTTGAAGCCAAATCGGTTGAAAGTGTGAATGAGGTTGTAGAGGTGGGGGCCTTTTATAAGAGGAGAGGAGGGGCACTCTTGGAAAGTAAGGAAATTTTACATTATTATACAATGATTTTCGGATTCTATAGGTCCCAAACTTATATAATTCGTGGATAAGGTGATAAGTGTTCGAAATATACCCATAAAATAGTCTTTGGACAAGTGTAAGCCTTGGATTGTACATTATCTTTTTATTTTATTAAAATCGTTAAATAATGAGGTCATCGCTGCATCATAATGATGTCATAAATAATTTAATTTATTTAATGTCTAAAAATTATAAAAAACTACTATGATGTAGGAAATAATTTTATCTTTCCAATGACTATTTATAGTCAAAAATATGACTTGTATAACCCCATGCAACAATTGTTTTAGTGAAACATTTCATGTTTGTGTCATTTTTTACTTTAACATTAAATAAAAGGTATTTATGTCATTTTCTAACTAAAGTGGCTCCATGGGGTCCCCAAGTTGACCCATGGATTGTCTTGGTCGTCCATGGCACATCCAATGAGGGTAGGACATGTGTCAAGCTCATCTCATATTATTAAAACATTATTTTTACCTTAAACTACACTAATTACCTCTAATCGCGATTAAGAACTTAAAAGGTACTATTCACCAAAAATTATTTTAGTCTCATTGATCCACATTTTACTTCTTAATGACAACCATGTATGTCGTATTTTTGAAAATCAAATCACAGAATTGGTAATATTTCATTTAAATGAAAAATCAGTTATTTAACTACCATTTATTGGTTTCACTATTCATAAAAAATTGATGTTTTTCAGAACAATGCCAAAATTTCACCCAAAGCTATAAATGATATTCCGAATTCAAAAATGATTTCTATTTTACAAAATTCAAAACATATAAGTTTAATTAATTAATTTTATAATTAATTCCCACTGTCACAACAAATAGCGTGTTTTTATGAAACAATTTATATCAAAAGATTGGCAAGTGTCCATGCCCAATTTCAAAGTGAAATTAATTCTAATGAACACCATTGGATAAAATGGTAAAAATATATTATAATTATACTTTAAAACCAATAAATAGTATAGCTTATCACTATAAATTATTTTTATTAAAAAGTTGTTTTACGTATTTTTCACTATTCATAAATTTTTTGAAATTCTCAGAAAATTACAAAAAATTCAACATAGGCTAATTTCAATATTACGAATACAAAAATGAAGTCCATTTTGAAATATAAAATTTCTATAAATTTTAGAAGTGGTTATTACTATTCATAACAGCTACTTTGATTAGTTGCGGTGTGTTAGAACTCGAAGTTGGGTACAATGCAAGCTATTGCATTATTGAATGAGAAGTGTATCATGGAATCTCGGGGTGTTACAGACGGGCCTTCTTCATTGGAGTGGATGTTGTCTCTATTTCTCCAATGCTCAACCAAGGTAAACTAAACCAAAATAATAGAGATAGTTCTCTATTATTTTTATGGCACAATGAAACAAGGGTTGACCTTAATTAAATGTGATAATACATTAAATTTAATGCAGAATAATGGAATCAAAATTTAAATCAACAATAATGGAGGTGGAGAGTTCCAAATAATAAAGAGGGTTTTGGCACCATTAAGTTGTAGTACAAGTGTTTTCCCCCATTAATGGGAAAATCAAGGAGTTAAAGGATGTTTAAGCTTATGTGGTCCCCACCACACAATATCCATCCATGGGAGGTTATGCGCAGGTGGGCCCCACCTCCAACCTCCCATTGGAAGATTAAACCACCACTCAAATAAAAATATACTAGACATATTTTTATTTACTTTATTTAGAAACCCCAAAAATTAATTTCTAATATTGATAAAAGACAACTTCGATGATGGTATTCTTATGCAAATATTGGCACTGTGAGTTCAATGGTTCCCTCAGATTTCAATTCCGAGCTCTGGTTCAAAAGATATAAAAATGTCGCTATGACCTTTACCGAACATACCCGAAGAAAAGTTCAAAAAATTAATACTAGCCACCATCCATCCACTACGGTCGAGGTTCGCCTCTGACTAGGTGAAATACACCCCAAATTACCCAATGGTACCCTCAGATTTCCAATCCGAGTTACCTTTTAAAACTTATGAATTTTACAATAAAATATCTATCACTTAGTTATTTTTTTGCGGCTAAAAACTGACTTTCTCTAGTGGCCCTCACCGACCCAAGTAGGTATCTTTTTAACGATATCCTACCCCCACGAGTTCAGTGGTGGTCTCAGATTTTTAATCCAAGTTACCATTACTGAGTTATAAGCATTTGAAAAATAAAATAAATTTATTTTATTATTTTATTTACGGTATTTCCATTTTCGGGTTTTCTGAATGGAGGCCCATGCCGACTAAACTTAATCCACACCTAGGGTAAACCCGCCATTATAAGCCCAACGGTGGCATCATATTTCTAATCAATTAATCATTTAAGAGTTATTCGACATTTTCATGAAAACTGCATCGAAGCGTAAATTTATGTTTAATAAAACTTCTACGAATCATTACGGGCACTATGGACCTTAGAATCACGCACCGTCAGAAAAAACGGACTAGTAAAATTCCAAAGTATTTAGGAAAAGATTACACGGAAATTAAGGGTCGTTACATTTTATATGGTCCTACACTATGATCCATAGGTATTAAATATAAAGAGTGAAACTGGCATGATCTTCACAACTAAGATATTGGTAGACTGCCCTGAAAAGGTTGTCTCTTTCAACACAAATAATTATAACACTAGATTCCATGACCACGACCTCATTAATAGCCTATCCTACCGAGGCTAATCAAACTCACTTTCTAACAATCTTAATAGGTCATGTTCCTAATTGTGGAGCTTTTACAGATCCTCTTACGTAAGAAATTATGGGAATAGAATGGAAGAATGGCCTATATTGCTACATGACTGAAACCCTAGAGGGTCTATATATCATTTAGGCTTTAGATTCCCCTAATATCAACCCTGATGACATATAATAGATATACATGTAGGGATACTCTATAGACTACAAATATGATGAGAATATTCAATGGTGGAGACCCTACTCTAGAATGAACGACACACCTATATCATTAATAATCTCTTGTTTCATGTACTATCATACACTAATGGGTTTCACTTTTTGATATGTAAGTTATTTCTGATATCAGAAATGGATTATAGTAAAATGTAATTCACTTATGAGAATTTGAAATATTTTATTCCATCATTGAAATTTGTCACTATTTGTACCTCTTTATTTTTTAGAAGTAGTGTAATGTGATGAAAATAAATAAGACACAATAAATAGTCCATGACAGAAATGGAACCCTACTCTATTTTCATATGAAACATGGATTAGTTAACTCTCTTTTTCTAAAGTAAAAAAGTAAATATACAATTTAGATTGTAATTCCACCCAACCCATGCACTAATGATGTCAAGCCAGTGTAATCACATCCCACTATTGATTGAACGAATCATATAGAAAATTGGTGGAAATCACAACCTTCATCTCTAGATCTATATATAGATACACTAATAGAGATAATATGACTTTTAGCCATGTCTCAATGTCCTGTGGAACACCATTCCATGAATGTATGGGTGGACTCTGTTACTAGAAATCATGGGTCAGATCAGTCATTATTTGTCCATGTCTTAGATCACCCAATATAGATTGCATCAGATATCGGAAACTCCCATGATAATGAGTCAATGTTCTATGTTCATGTATTAAATTTGGTACCTCAAGATGATATCTTGGTGGCATCACCCGTGGCTCAAGTCCCACCACCTCTAGATCATGATCGTCACCACCATCCTGGCACATGGCATGAGGGAATCGTGGAGACATTACAATATATTATTCACAAAAATCATTGGAATAATATTTAAATCAAATAAATTATATAGGGGTAAACTATAAAATGAAAAATGTCTCACAAACCATTCTATACTACCACCAATACCATATAAGAATGCTTTAGAAATGGTAAATGTTCAAGAATAATTTAAAAAGGTTCTAGAATATAGAGGGGTCAAATTAAATTGGCCCTTATATTTCCTAAAAATAATTACACTTATATATGAAGATTTTTATATTTTTTGTTTTTATGTACCTATATAAATAATAAATGTTTCGATTAAATAGATCAGCATTCCCAATAAATAATGGACTGTAGACTTCACAACCTAAAATTAAACTCCATTTATTCTATTCAGCTAGTTTATTTTCGGTCCTGGAATGTAATACATAAATAATATATTTTTCCTCAACTAAATCAATTATGCCATCAAATTCATAAGGGCCAGAACACCTAATAAATTGAAAGTCATAGTCACTCAATTAAATCCAATGTGCAACACATGTAACCAAGGGTATATAGCTTATAGGGGAAATAAATCAGTATTTAATATTCAACCATCATCTTATAAAGGAAAACATTATTTAGGTGGGTTCTATGATTTCAAAAAAACAAATTTTATCCGATAAATATGTTTTTCTGTAATAATGGAATAAATAAAATAGCCATCGATCACATTACAAAAACAGATAAAACTATTAATTCTGGAAATTAAATTCACCTATATGGAATAGTAGACACATATAATATTAAATATAGGTTTCTATAATTATGAATTAAATAACTATACTTGTGGTAATAGGATAATGTAAATATACATAAGCATATATAATACCAAAATTCATTTGAATCACCTAATGGTGAAAGTCTATCAACAATAATTGTCAAAATACATAAAAAAATTCCCCATTCCAGGGAAACTTTTTATTTACCTTGCACATTGGTTAGATAATTCCAAGAAATACCTATAACAACCTTCCATTAAGGTTCCTATTTTTCTACTTATATTCCAAAAATATAGGGAAAAAATAAATATTCCCTGATACACCATTGTTACATCATAGATCGTGTGCCACTCAATGGTGCCTTATATGTAGGAGACCACATGGCAACATGTGTGCCTCCCCTTTTGTTAGAGGCTACCGACTAGTTATGAGGGCCTATGGTGTAATTGTGGGGAGACAATTACCATATGTTAGAGTATATAATAGTAGATATATAATATATAGATAAAAGGTGTAGAAGCATTGTAATAAAAGATTCTGACTGATAGATGAAGATTAACATAATAATCTATCAATAATAATCTTCCTAAAATATGAATAATATCATATAAAAATGGAGAAGATGTAATTTAATATATCGAAAAAGAATGAAAACATGGATAAAAGAAATCAGGTTATCACTGTAAAAAATTCTACATAAAAAAATATAATGGAAAAATCACTCAAGGAAACCCAGGCTCTAGCTTATTCATCGGCAACCATGCACCATCCAAAAAAATGAAATCAAGTGAGGATTCCAATGATGGATTGTTTCCCTTTTCTATACATACGATCTTATAATCTTCTTGGGTACCATTGGTAAGACAGATATGGTTTGAGATAAATATCATAATGCCACCCCCAACCGTATTTATAAAAATCCATTGTATGAATATAAACCATAGAGTTTGATTTATATAATTGATTAATGCAGTAGAAATAAATAAATCATACATTCCTCAACCACAGCTACTGTCTGGGCATATAACCATTTAATTAAATATGATTCTTTTATATAGATAAATAATAAAAAAGTTTCTATGGTAACCATATGGATCATAAAAATAATAAAGGAGAATCCAATGTGAAACTAATGCATTTATGACATCAAGGGTCAGACAAATCAGAGTCAAAACTCATGTAGTTTAATAATAAAGGGTATGAGTGTAATCCAAGGGTCTCTACCATGGAATTACACTAAAAATGGATCTATCTAATTCTATAGATATCGGTCATAGTAATGACATGAAAATCATTATTGGTCTAAATAGGATGGATTCATGGTGCCATGTATATGAAGACATCATGTTGAATCCAAGGTGTGTATCCAAGGAATGATTATATTTGGGAAATATATTGATTAGATCATACAAAATCTTGAAGATAATTATTTAATTGAAAATGAACATGTTTCAAGGTACTGACCTTCATTGGAAACTAGATCCTTGATTTAGTATTGTTTACATTGAGCACTCAAGGAATTTCTTCGGGAATCCAAGGATAGATCGAGAGAGATAATATCTATAACAATGAATTGTTCTATATTCAATTTTATTCTTATAATATATTTTCCATTATAAATAAAATTATCAATAAAATATTAATTCTTACCTTATCGAATGAAAAGTTAAAAGACTGGTAATGGTGTCACATATGAACATAACATGGGTAACCATGGTATAAATGAAGAACAAAATATATTTGGGTGGTATGGGTAAAATAATTCACCTATAAATATCTTAATAATATGTTTATATAAATCTCAATAATATTATAATTTATTTTTTATTTAATTTAGATGAATTTTAGATGCATCACAAAGTGAAATTGTGATGCATTAAATAGTAAAAATTAATGAATGAAAAAATATTTTAGGGAAATGTCATAGATTACATATTTTATTCTTGTAGAAATCTCATATTCCAATATCCACCATTAGTTTTTCATGGGTAGTAATAAAATTTAATAAATTTTCCATTACCTTAAAATAGGGAATCAGACCGGATAGTAAAATAACTCTATCAAGGGGAAGATAAATTGTGAAAGGTGGAAGATTAATATTTTACCCACTAGTAATGATCCTATGAGACTAGAAGTAGAATAAAAGTAGGCTAGATCATAGAGATACCACAAATTCCTTGTTATGTGTCCTTGGGTGGTCATGTGTGAGAGATAATGGATGGGGGTAAGGCATTCTATCGAAAATAGTGTCCCTATTTGTAAAAACAATTGACTACGATCATTTACAAGATGTGTAAATGTAATACAAGTTTGTAAAAATTATTCTATAACACATTGAAAATCCATTTAGCCATCATTAATTTTCCATACTTTTCCATTACATGTCATTTATTGAATACAAATTGGGTAAACTAAATTCATGTCGTGTAATTGGCCTGGAACCAACCTACAACCCCATGTTTCCTTCTTCGAAAAAAATCCAATCGTGGTAGAGGTACCATTTAATATTTTGTATGTAAGAGAACCTTAATAATGCTTTCAAATAAATATAAAAAGGATAAATTCCTAATTAATAAAAAAATTATAAATACATTTTTAACACATTTTAAAAAAACTGAGTTTTATAAGAAAATGATTTTCGACTAAAGTGAGTAGTGATGGTGGATTTTATTAAAAAAATCATAACCATTATTTGTCACAATGTTTTGAAAAATTTTATAATTTGTATTAAAATATTAATTTAATTAATATAATATATTAAAATGAAGGTGTTTTTTTTTAAATGTAAAAATAATTACCTTCAATTTAAATTCATGTATAAAATGTACATATTAAAATTAAATTATGAAATAAATCATTACCACGAACAAATATAAAGTTTAAATAAAACATAATACTATAATATTTCTTTACATTCATAATTATATAATGTCAAAGACAATGATTATGTAATATTAACTAATTATAATAAATTGTGTTATGAAATTCATTACCACTTGGTAATTTACATGTGAAATCCCCATATATTAATTAATTTAAATTAAACTATAAAATAACATAAAGTATCAGGTTTTAAAAATATATCATCATAAAGGATGTGTATATACATCATATAAAAGAAATATTGTGAATTAAGTTACAATATAACTCAATAAAGAAAAATTCATATGTAGTTCCATAAAAATTTGTATCTTTTAGGTCAAAATTAAATACAATGATCTAATTACAAATTGAAGAAAATGAATTATTATGTAATAATGAGATTTCATGTAAATGGACCAGTATATACACTATATAAAATAATTTATGTTCATAAATTTACAATATGCCTTAATGAAGTGAAATTGAGATTAAATCCATTACCACATGAATCCTTTTGGTTGAAAGTGAATTAATATACTTAATAATAGATTTTATAATGTTATTAATTTATAAAAAAACTGTATTAATAATTATAACATCTTATATTATTGTCTTATAACAATATATTACCTATTTTCTAAAAAAATATAATTATTTTCATTGATTCAGGTTTAAATTTCATTATCTCTCATTCATGCTTTGTCATGAAAATTGTGGTTCATGTGTATATGATAAATATACATTATATAATAAATTTTATTAATTTAATATATATCATACTGGATCATCATATAAATATTAATAATAATTTATGATGATTGGAAATGGAAGGTGAATCACACCGCTTTGTGAAGATAATAGGTCATACGTATACAAAAGTGTCGATATAATTCCATTTTTGAGTAAAAGAATAAATAGGTGGGGGAAATAATTATATTAAATATTCAATATCATTTAATATATATTATATATATTCATTAACATTACATTTATTACTTTCAATTTAAAGCATAAGTGATGAACGAATCACATCACTTCGTGAGGCTGTAGTATGCCGTACAAAATGAGAGGTGTTATCACATTTTAAATGCAATGATAATAAAGAAGGTACATGTAAAATTTTAATTAAAAAATATATTTATTTCATAAATATCATATAAAATTTAAAAAATCTATTTTTATATCCATCCTTAAAGGTGATGATGAAAATCAAATTATATTAGTTCACATGATGGATGTCCTCCTTACACATAGTCGATAGTTTCATTTCCTTCATGGTAGAAGAGGATATTGAAATAGGTCATTAAAATAACAAAAAAACACCAATGTATATATTATATACTATTGTTTTAATATAGTAAATGTTTAAAAATATTTTAAGGTGTTTTATTTGGAAACAAAATCAAAATAGTCATATAATAACGTTAGCCCTTCACAGGAAAACATCGTTCAGATTGTAGTTAAATCCTTCCCAGTGTGAATTTCATATTAAACCATGGAAACTAGGATATTTTTATTATATTAAATAGGTTAATTGTGAAGGTAATTTATTATAATTTTTTGTGATGTTTGAAGTGTTGTGGAGAGGTGGTGTCCCTTCATAAAAGCGGTTAAAGGCACACATTGATTTTTTGAAAATATTCGGTAAATATCACATTTTATTCATTTTAAAACATCCAAAATGGGACATAATTGAAAATTTTAGGTTATTTTTTGTGAATATGATCATATAATCTGATTTTTACAAGTCTTGAGGTTATTTTTCAGCCTTATCATTTTAGTTTACCAGACCCGAAAATCAATTTTTTTTATTATAGACACTTTAATTATTTTTAAATGATTATAATATTATTTTTGGTAAAAATGTAATTTTAATATATTATATAATATAATTTTATCATTTTTCGAATATCTAATAAATTTTTCTTCATTTATTTCATTGAAGTGGAAATTTTCAATTGAAAATTATATCTAGAAACGTAATGAAAATAGATGTTTTCATGGTGGAAGCAATAAAAATTATATAATGTTTTATTAAAAGAATTTCAAATAGAATAAAAAGAAAAATATATTTAAATTTTAATATAATTGAACAAATATTACATTTATTCAAATTGAAAATTTAATTAATTTCATGTATTTTATTAATTAAATGGATTTTTTCAAAAGAAATTACTATTTTTTACCATACACTAGAAAATGGAAAATTCTTAAGAAGTCCAAAATATTCATTGTTTATTATTTTAAAATTGTGATTCAAAAAATTATGATAATTTTATAATATAAATTTTCAATAATATATAAAAATTAAATTTAAATTATAGGTGAAATGTGAGATTAACCCCTCCATTGAACAAATACATATTTTTCAGAGAATATTTCATTTTCATATATATTATTGTTATTTTATTTATAATCAATAGACAACCAAAATTAAAAATATACGGTATTAAATTTCCATACCCACCAAATAGATGGATAGGTTATAAAAATATACTATATTAAGGTTTATTTAGTCATGGGGTAACATGTTCTATAATCTATCTAAGTTATTAAATGTAATGAAATATATTTCATGGGTTTTTTATGCTCGTTGTTGGATGCAACATATGATATCAAATAAAATATTTTTCTTTTATAATTTGATGTTTTAACATTTCTATATTTTTAATATATCATTTTCTCATAATTTTTTTACAATCAATATATCAAGGGTTTGATATTCATTTTTTTTAAAAGACACATTATAAAAAGGGTTAATAAAAAATCATCCTAATAAGATAGAAAGCGAAGTACAATTGTTTTATTTAATAAAACATAACTAAGTTTATATAAAGAAGAAAATTGATTTAAATTGATGATATGTACATAATAAAAAACATATAATTTTAATAAATGATAGAGGTCAATGATCTCTATAAAGTGATTGATCAATGGAAATTAAAGGACTATAAAAACCAAAAATATGTAATGATTTAAGATAACGAATGAGTCATTAAATATGAAGGTAACAAGGTTACTTATTTTTTAAAATTATTTTCTTAATTCCATGGAGTTTCTTTTTAGTCTATGAATATAAGGAAAAATACTTACACTGTATGTTTCTATTTTTTTTAAAAAAAAATCCATTTATTTTGTTTCTTAAATAAATTTAGAAATTTGTAACATACCACATGAAATAAATTCCGAAAAATTATTTTCCATTTCAGATGCACCAAATTTAACTTTTAGTAGATTATAATATCCATAAAAAAGTTACATGGTTTTTTTATCTCTAAAAATTTTCTAAAACTAATATATTTAGAATATGTTATCGGATTTAATATATTAATCTCAAAACCTCAATAGTAACATCACCAGTTTTTTGTTAATATTTATTTTAAAATTTTTTTAATTAAAAACAATGTCATATTAACCAGTACATCAAATTGGCTAGTGGTACTCTTTAAACCCTTATTATTCTTCAATATTGGGTTCAAGAACATCTACCTTACCAGATAAAATGAGTTCATAGTCGATATATGGGATATCATTTTTCTAAAACAACATTAATATAATTAAAAAAAATTTCCAATGTTTAATAACCCATAATCATTGAAAAATTAATGACAAAATAATGATCAATGGTTAGGAAAACCTTCAAACTTATTCCTAAAATGGGAATTTTTACTTTTAGAAGTTTTTAATAAAACATATGTATAAAAAATTGGTTTAACTTCTATAAATAGCTCCCAAGATATTCTTAATCATTTTATATTTATACCACACAAATTTTTCAAATCTTTTTTCCTAAAATTGAACTTATAATTAATTGTAATATGATAAACATATTATTTTTTACATAACAAATAAATTTGTATAGACAAGTTTTTTTATGAAATCTTTAGATGATTCATTTTCTTATAACCATAATACAATTGTTAAAGAAAAACATCTATAATATTATTATTAATTCAAAATACATAATTGTATAATCAATTATATTTAAATATATGTCTTTCCTTGCTCTATAGCATAACATTTATAACACGGAATTGACTCAAACAATGACCAAGTTCCCCACATTTTAGACCACAAACTCTTAATGGATCCTTAGGATGAAATTGATTTCCATCCATTGTACTCTTCATTTATCATTAGAAATTGATTAATTTATGAACATATTTTACAAACATAAAACATTTTCATGTTCCTTTTATAAAAATTATCTTGTTTATTTTTCAACATTTATGACATTATGGAAATCAATCCATCCTTACATTAAATATTCACTATCATGGGATCATTATAAATTAAATTTTCACAAAATATCCATATTATGTTTCATTGGTCATAATTTTCACAAACCAACCCAAGAAAGAATAATAATTGTGTCAATACATCAAATATTAAATGATGTCAATGTGAAATAAATGGTTGTTGTCATTGATAATTATAAAAACTATGTGAAGTTATTTAAAAACATTATTGATGAAAATATACTATTTATTTTCAAAATCACATTTTTAGTACTAAAAGATATAATTTTAAATGTAATATTATTTCAAAATATAGTTAGAATAATATAAAATATTAATTAAAAGATAAAATGGTGACTATTTATGAAATTTCATACATTTCATATAAGTAAAAAAAATATTTATTTTACATTTTTGGTAAAATAAAAACATTCCTGGTTTTCAAAAAACATGAATATATCATTAAAAGTTATTTTAAATTAATGAATGGGTAAAAATTTCCTAACATATCATTGGGAGAATATTTAAATCATTTTTCAAATCATTAATATAAATACATATTTCAGAAGGAAAATAATTTTGTAGCAAATAGAAAAATGAATTCATTTAAAAAATTATTTTACCAATAATTATATATATAAAATATTGGATAATATGGTAGTTATTACATGAAAGAACCATGAATAAGCAAATGAGATGAAAATGGAAATGGATTATTATGAAATTATCTAAAAATTTCTGTCAATGGAACTTCATGTATATACAATCATGATTAAAATTATTTTTGGAATAAACCACTAAAAATATCACAATTTTGATGTGAGAATTAGTCAATGAACCAATTACTATGTAAAATGGATATTAACAGAAAAATGATAAAATAACATAATATTTTCAAAATTCATTACACATATAATTTTAGAGTGACAAATATATTTAAGAAGTTGTATAACCCTATGATATGAAATAGAGTTACGAAATTCATTAATACATGGTAATTTTCATTTCAAATCAAAATAGAATAAATAATTCAAAATAAAACATAAAATACCATGAATTGTTATTTTTTAATTATATTTTATGAAAAATGTGTACTATATGCACTATATAAAATAAATATTCTTCATATCATTACGAATATGACATGTTAAATAGAAATGTAGATGTGGTCCCAAATTGATTGGTAAAATTTATTTCAAAAACCCATTAGATGAATTAATTCATATTTAACTACAAGATACCATTAACTAATATAAAATCATGATATTACTTTTAACAGTGGATGTATATACACCATATAAAATTATTTTGTGCGTAACATGACGATATGCCTCAATGAAATGAAATTCAGATGAAATCAATTACTAAGGGTTCATTTGGATTAAAAATACATTCAAATATGACATTAAGGTATTAAAAGATGTTAATAATTAAAATTGAACTGTATTTGTATTTATAATATCATATATGATCGTCTTATAATAACTTATAGCTTTCATTCAAATAATATTTCATTATTTTTATTATTTTGATTGTCAATTGCCTTCTTTTCATATTCCATCTTGGTAATAAATGTTATCGTTATTGGGTATATGATATAGATAATTATAATAAAAAATTTATTCATGTTATAAATATCATATTGACCCATTATTTACATTTTTTTAATCATTCTTCTTGTTTGGACATGGAAAATGAATCACATCGATTCATAGATATCGTATGTCATACATATGTGCGAGCAACAAAATCTATTCCTTAATGAGTGAATATACAAGGATTTTGGTGATATATTAATATTATATAATAAATATAATTAAATATATATCATATAATTTATTATATTTATCATTATTCGTTATTATCTAAAACATAATTTATACATGAATCATATCTCTTAGTGAGGCATTGCTTCACCATACACATGAGCATCGTTATAATATTTGTAACATCATAAAAAGTAAGATGGAATATATGATATTAAAATTATTAATATATCATAAAATCCAAAATATCATATAAATTTAATATTTCGCATATTTTATCTATCTTCTAATGGTTGGGATGGAAAACGATTTACATTTGATCACATTGTTGTAGTCTGTCATGCACATAGTTGATGGGTTCAATTACAATTCGATGGAAGGATGGATGGATATAGGAAAATGAACATATAATATTGAATCCTAAATATGTGTATTATGATGTGGAAATTATTTAAGAATGGTTTAATATTATTATAATATGTGTGTGAAAAATCAAAATAATATTTCTTGTTTATGAATGTAACAATTTTTTTCAGAACATTCCAATATATTATAACAAAATCCATCTTAGAATTTTTTTTTCATGAAAATGGGATTTGGTTAGGTCATTTTTGAAGAAAATTTATTTGGAAGTGTTAATAGGGGAGGATAGGGGTGGTATTTTGTAAATGTGGTATAAGACACATATGAAATATTTTAAAATATTCAATTAATGCCTTTTTATCATAAAAACCTTTTTAATGGAACAAAATATATCTTAAAAGGTTGTATGATTGTTATATCCATAAATTGAGTGTGGTAAAAGTTATTATGTCATTTTTACCCTTACCTTCTTAGTTTAAGCCCCCAAAAAATAGCTTTTCCTCAACTATATTAAGAAATTTTTAATTCTTTTATTATTGATAATGGATTTTTTTAATATAATAATTAATTTATATGACTCTTATTAAAATTATTGTATCAATTTTTTCAAATGTATTTCAATTAATTCACATAATAATATTTAATAATATATCTACCAATGTGATGAAAATTCATTTTTCAATGATAAAAATTCTCAAATGTATAGATGGTTTTTAATTTAAAATTCAACATGATACTTATTATGATTAACTCTAATAGTAAAAATTTACTAAATTTTAATATTTTTGGTTTAAAAAATTAATTTAAACATGTAAATTATTAAAATAAAAAGATTGTTTTCAACAAAAATCATTATTTAACTCTATTTATAAAAAATACGAAAATTTAAGAAAAATTCAATTAAAGATAAAAGAATTTAAATATTAATATCACAAAAAATAATTTTATTTTATAAAATTTAATATCTATAATTAGAAAAGATATATTTTAAATTACCTACGAAAATATTGACTAAACAGAATTGTTTTTAAAAAAAATCAGAATATATTTTTTTTACTTTTAATTGAAAATTATTTTATAAGAAATAAATATATAACCACAATTTTCATAATTTAGATAGTAATATTAATACCCTTCAATTTAAAAATTGTGTTATAATGGTATATTATATTATGAATTTTCTGTATATAGGGTTGATGTTATGCATAAAATCAAAGAGATTAAATTTATAGAAATTTATTTTTCATTTCATATATTGTTGAGGTTTCATGTCACCATGATATAAGGTAAAATTTTCTTCTTTTACAATTTAAGAGTGTTACAATCATATTGTCTTGGGTGAGTCTATCTCATGCCAAATATTAACTACTTGTTTTGAGTATATGTATTTATAAAAAATGTTTCATGTTTTGTTGTTTTCCATAATGTTCATGAGTGTTGTAGTGAGATTACTCTTTATAAAATATTAAATAGGTCGGTTTTTTTGAAAAAATAATAAAAGATATTCATTTATGATTGGTTTAATTATTTACCCAAATAGAAAGGTTAAAATCCTTATGTCTAACGCTATGATAATTGGTATTAATATATTCTAGAATTCCTCTGATGGATATATTGATTGATATTTCCCACTATGAAGGTATATAAACATAGTCTATTTTGGGCTATATATAGGAAAATTTTGTCTAGATATATTGATATATCTTATATTATTCTTCAATAAACACACTTAAAATGAATCGTTAATAAAACATTGATACCCACATTCAATGAAAAAATTATTATATAAGGAATATTCATAGATGAATATATTTTTTCATTATTTTCTGGAATGTATGGGGGGATTCTATCAACGGGTTTGTTGTGCCTGCTGATGGAATTTTTATGATGATACTAGGAATAATGTATTTTTAAAATGATTTAGAAGAATGTAACACAAAATTCATATCTTTTTGAGAGATATAGTATTTAACAGTTAAGGGAATCAAGATAGAAAAAAAATTTATAAATTACAAATCATTTATGAATAAAGTGTGAATGTAAATTTTGATATTATACATGTTTATATATTATTGTATGAATAATTCATCATGAAAATTGATGAAATATTAGTATAATGCTTCACATGAGTAAATGAAATTGTGAGCACTGTTAGTGGTTTTGGTGAGAAGTTATAATAAAATACAACTGCTGAGAATAAATATGTACTTTACTCAATATGATTAATGGATATTTTTTAGATATATATTTCCATGATTTTGGCATATATCCAATGGAAGATTTCCATATGTTTCATATTACTAATGCAATGATATGGGGATGTATCTTCCTGTGGATGATTAAAGATGATTGGGAAATATATTTAAAATTATTGAAGAAAGCTAAGTGTAGAGAGTAATTTTATTTTTATAAGAGTGTCCATATTTTTATGAGAATACTAATGTGATTTTAGAAATATCATTTCATATAAAGCAATAAATTTTTAAAAATAAAAAACATACATTTTTTAATGTTAACGTTGAAGTGATTCAATAGTGGTGATATTTGATTTTTTTGGAAAAGTGTAAAAAGATGGATAATGATAATATTATTAAAGATGAGGATGTCAGGATAAAATGTTCCATAAAGGCAAAATAATAAAATATTCCAAAAATATAATAGTGAATATTTTCTCAAAATTTAATTAGAAAAATTATTTATCAATATTTGAATATAGTGAATGTTTTGAGGATGATGATGAAGTGGAATAATTTAGAGAAATTACTGAACATAAACTAATTATAAATGTGAATGAATGGGAAGTAAAAATTTATTTGATCATTAATGATGAAAGTTAAGAAGATTTCAAAATAAATTTCATGCTAAACCGTAAACCTAAAATGTTTCTCTTAAATATTTATAAATTATAAAAGTTGAATAATAGTTTTAAAAAGACAGTTAAATAAAATATCATTAATGAAAACATATATACAATGAATGAATCAAATATAATAAATATAATCATCAAATTTAATAATGTTATTTATATATAAAATAAGTTTTATATTGAAATGGAAGAAAATTTCATAGAAAATGAGATGGTGATTGAATTTTTTATAAAAAATTGATCAAGGATGAAAATGAATTATAAAAGTCCAAGTTAAGAATTTTAATTTATGATGTCTAGAGAAAAATGAAGGAATAATATTTGTTTATATGTTACACATTCATAAATTTATTAGATTTATATAGGTTAAAAATATAGCATTTTAATGTTCAAAAAAATTGTTTTTTGTGACAAGTCATATTTAAGAGCATAAGAAAAAATAGTGTTATGGTAAAGTGAGATTATTATCAGGAATCACGAAATTCAAAGAACACATAATTGAAATTTATAAACTTATAAAAATTCTGACTTTTATTTTTTTTAATATTTTAATACTAATAGTGAATTATTGATAGTATTAAACATTTCTGGTTCACAAAAAGGTGCTAAAATTTCTGAATAAAATTTGGAAGAATTGATGGTGTTAAAATATATCGAGTAATGTATTTTTAGTTATAAATAAACCTTTTATGGAATATTTTTACACTATCGAGAAAATTAGGAATGAGTAAATAAGTTATTGATATAATTACCAATATTACTACATGAAAACGGGTAATGAGAAAAAACTATTTAGAAGTAGTCATCACCCTCGCTAGATAAGTGTTCAGAAGCACAATCCACTTTATATAGTAAATATTAAGAATAAGTTTCAACCATATTAATAGGGTTATGTAATTTGTGACCAATAGTATCATTATCCTAAATAATATATCACCATCATATGTACCTAATTTATTATGAATTATATCACTTAAAACACCTATGATTTGAATGTGATGGAAATGAGAATTATTTGTTTTTTAAAATAATACACAAAACATCACAGATGATGAATAAAATGATTTTGGAATGTTGATTTTCATTACATATTACTAGATATATTAATCCCATGATGGTTTATAAGAGGTTAAAGAATCCAATAATAACCATTGATAATTGTGGGAAACTAAAATTTAAATTAATTAATTTGGTAACCATTGGATAAGACAGTATGGAATCATTGATGATTATATTTTTTTATGTGTCGGAACACAATTTAGTATGTGTTTATGAACATTGTGATGAAATCTCGGAATTTTATATTTAAAATAATGAATATTCATTTATTAATTTGAATTATAAAAGTTTTTTTATAGGATAGTTAAAAACAGGTAACCTTTTTATAGTAAGTAAAGCAATGGAGATGAATATTCCATATAATAATATAGTGAAATATTTTTTAGTGACCATGTATATTATTTAATCTCTAATGGGTGGAAAAAATCTATTCATGTAATGTTATAAATATTTTATTTTTTACTTTAGTCATGTGATGGGATAAGAAAATGAAAACCTATGAAATTGTTTCTGGGAAGGCTGGAAACTAATATATCCCTAAACACTACCATAGGATTTAACCACTAGGTTGTGCCCTCATGAATTATAATTATTTTAATTCTGAAAAAATGTATCATATAATTAAGGTAGATAAAAATATATCCATTTCTATATAATATTAAAAAATTTCTTGATATTATTTATTAATGGGTATCAAGAAGAAAGAATAATTATAATTCCATAATGTTTTATGTAAAGAGAAAGGTGAGATTTAACTATAAAAAAACTGTTTTTGGAAATAATATTTCCTTGTCAGTGAAATTTTCAATATATGTGGTAGTTAAAAACCATTTCATTTATTATAATTAATACTACTCTATCATCATCCACTAAAAGATAAGGTTGGATGATTCTATCATCATTCTTAGTTTTTGAAATTATTATTGTTTGAAATGGGAGGGAAAAAACATAAATATCTATTTGTGTATATCCATTAATGTGTTTTCAAGGGGGGTGACATTTATAATATGGTGAATACAAAAAAATTATTTAACCTAATGTAAGATATATATTTTCATTATGTGAGCATGTTTTTTGAGAGATTATTAAAATCTGTTATGTTTTTTGTTAGAATATATTTATTTGAATTTTGTGATTTCTGAACTATTATAATTTTTATGTTTAGAATTTATTAAGGGATATATAGTGCATAGGTTCATGAAATACTTTTTAAAATTAAAGGATGATTTTTTCTAATTTATTATTAATATGTATCAAGATCAATGAATTTGTTCTTGTAAGTAACATTTTATTGAAAACATGATTTTATTCTGAAATATACATGTTTCTTATATATATTATTCTCATGAAATCATATAATTATTTAATGATAATTCATATATAATTATTAGTTGATTGATTTTTTTTAAATCCATTGATTTATAAAATATTTATAGTAAGGGTTGTTTTGACCAAACCATGATTTCAATAGATTGTTGTTCCCAAGAAGAAAAACATTAAATATAAATTTATTTGGTCTTAGGGAAGACCAATAAATTCCAGAATCATTTTTCTATGATTTATAATTAGAACGTTATACTCTGAAATGTGGTTTTTTTAAGTACTATAAATTATATGAAATGGAATAATCATATTTGGTTCTTATATTTTATTTATTAAAAACTAAATTAATTTTCAAAATCAAGAGTTGTTTGAGTATTCATTTGAGGCATTGTTCATTACATGGTTTGAGAAAGTTTTTTCTCCATCAAAAATATTTTGAAAATTTCTAGAGTTGTGTGTTTTTTAGTAGATAATAATTAAATATAAATTATTTATATTCCCTTAATATGTAGATTCCTTTCCTTTGGGAATTGAATAATGAAAAAATACTATAAAACCCACCCTTAGGAAATGCATTCCTATGAAAAATAATGGAAAAATGAACTAGGAAATACAGCTTCACTCTATGAATAATGGTAAATCTAAATAGATGAGTGAAAATAAGTAAATGTCTAAAATGAATTTGGGTAACCTAGTGGAACAATAAGAGTACCTCTAATATTTTTGGAAAATTGGATAAGTTGGTAGGGTAAAAAATTAATAGTTTAAGATAACTCATCTCAAGTTTTAGATTAATCTAATAAAGGTATATATTTAACATTACTATAACGATGTATCAATGTATGTTGGTTTTGTAACAACATGACCAATGATCCAATAAAATGTGCCCTGATCTGGTGGCTGGCATAGCCTTAACAACACAACCTCTTATAGTAGTGGATTCTGACTAATAGTGACCATTTAAGATGGTATAATGGGTAAACTATACCCTCTTAATTAGAATATATCATAGAGTTTTGATCTCTTCAATCAGTTGACGATTAATAAAAACTGTTAAATAGATGTTAATAAGATCTATATGAAAATGTATTCATTAAAAAACCAAAAGTAGTGTCATGAAGCTGGCCCAACACACTGCATTCTTTATGAAATCGCCTCCACAGGATCCTCCAATGTGTCACCGTGCCAAATTCCACATGGGAGCCACATATGCAGCCTCCCCCACCATGTCCCATTTTCAATGTTTTTAACTATTTTTTAACATCCTCCTATCATCCATAACATAGACTTATCTTATGTTCTGCTTCCTCCATCCATCCCACATGCGGCATCTCCCTGACATCTCGCCATTTTCATTGACCCCCTAGACCCGTGCCACTTCATCTGAACCAGCAGGATCATTCAACTCCAGCCACGACCATTGGTTGCCACCATTTTTTTTCATTGTTATCCAAACCAAATCGCATGGAGACGTCGCCACCACACCTCAGCAATGCCATTATGGGTTCAGATATTGGATCTGGGGTCTTTGCCCCATGAATTTGGGGAGAAAAGATCAATAATTTTAAAATGAGTTTCAAAGCATTGTAATAAAATGAAGAACAGAAGAAGAACATGATAGAATTAGTGGCTAAAATAATTTAACATGAACGCCCAAATAATGGATCATTTACATTATTCATTTCATCCTAGATTCATTCAGTTAGAAGGAAAAATGATGAATAAAAAATCACACAGATAAATCTCCCATTAAATCCCTGCAATTTTACCATCCCACAGTAGCATCAAAACTGAGGATCGACCTATTTTTTGGTTGGTCTGAATTCATCATTGAATCTAAACAGTGTAATGAAAATCATAAAGAGATTGAATTTCTATCCATGATTTTGGATTGGTCTTTAAGGAGTAATAGTTTCATTGTTTTCATTGATGAGATCCTCCAAATCCATTATCCTGATGATCCACAATATGATATCTGATCGGTCATCATTCTCTCGAGAGGAATATTTCTCCATGGTCTTCTTTGGGATTATCTGGTGTTCCTCGGGTTACGCAACCATCCCTCAGATTCCTATATAATAATGTTTATAATGTCAATCTCCACTACATCAACAAAATAATGTATCCATAAATTATTAATGATGATTACATTCTATTCATGTTTTCCACAGAGTATTAGTAATGAATAAAGTTAAATTGCACGAAGGTAAAAAAATCACATTATGAACCCAACTATGGTTTCAGATTCCCAATCTTAGTATCAATTCATGAGTAATTGGGATTTGAAAAAAAAATCATAGTTAATTATTTTATTTACGTTTACATCCTAAAACTATCTTTCACATTAGGCATGTTCCATCTGATGTTAGGCCTCACTTATGGTAAAGACGCCACTATGAACAAACTGGTACCCTCAGATTTCTGAACAGGTCACCCATTTAATAGATAATCAAGTTGTCTAGGAAAATACCACGTTCCAGCTATTATAAGCACAACATTTTTCAATGAATGTTTCTGGGTACACCATGCCTCAGAATTGCACACTTTCTTAGTTACTGGACTCATAATATCCACATATAATTTCTAAAAATAAATTCAGGAAAATTTAAGACACTATAATGAAAAATTATTTGATAATTCTTTGATGAATCCAAATATTTAGGGATATAGAATAAAAAAATATTCTTTCTATGATGACACAAATTTCCCAAGAAACGAATCTGGATGAATGTCCAAATGAAAAAATAATGTGTTTGATGGAAAATTCTTTGATTATTATACCAAGATTCTAAATATTTAGGGATATAGAATAAAAAATAGTGTATCCCGGATGACAAAAATTTCCCAAGAAATTAATTAGGATGAACATCCAAATCAACAAATGATGTGATGTGATGGAATATGTCACTTTGGTTTAGATGTGATGGAATATGTCACTTTGGTTTAGATGTGACATGATGTCATGTGTTTCTTCAAGTGATATATGATGGGATAGACCATATTTATTTAGGTGATATGTGATGTGAATTCATAGGTTTGTTCTGGTCAGATTTAATAGATATGAGGTGGCAACCAGTATGTATTGAATTTGGGTTTGAGTGTGGTAAACCATTGGGAAATGCAAACCAAGTAACCATTTTTATATATGCCACTTAATAGGTTATTATATTTATATGTTTAATTTGGTGGGTATTCCTCTATGAGGATGGGATTATTTATTTGACCATCTTTGGGGTCATTGGTTCTGTTATGTTTGCATAGGTGCATTACTATGCCATATTCCAAAATGAATGATTGGCTTCGGGTACGATCCAGGTAACAAAACAAAAATTTATATATGAAATACATATTTGAACAATAAGATTTCTTATATGGTAATAATATTATAGAAAAAACAACCACTACATTGGATAATTATGATTGTTATAGTCTATCCAATTTAAATGACCATTAACCATTATAACATACTATAATAGAGGTATTGTACATTGACTGTTAGGATTGGTATATATTAATGGTTATGATAAAATCCATATAAAACACAAAAGATGTGTTGGATTCAAATAGTATTATAGTACACTATGATGATTGATCATTAGATCTTATATTGGGATAAGAAATCATTGGCCTTTTCTCTTGACCAAGACTATGTTGGGATTAAACATTGAGACCATGAACAAAACCATTTACGAGATATGATATTGATTATAGATATCATAAACCATTCACTGTCCTTTAAATTTATTAATGAATGGATCACTATCACGCACTTTACCTTGTGTGAAAAAACTTTTATAATTCGGGTTTATTTCTCTACAACTTAATATTATCATTTTAGATATTTTTATTTTTAATAAAATAATAGTTATATTAACTGTTTTATTTTTACATAAAATGTGAATATAATATGTTTAATGAAAAGTTGATTTGTGAATTATTAATCACAACTTTTATATTTAGGAATAATAGAGTTTAGTCAACCAAAAAATTATGATGAATTCATAAATTTTTAAAATTATTGTTATTTAGATATAAAATACATATTATATAAAATTTATTTAAATATAAATGATATTATATTTTCATGATATCAAATGTAAAAGTCAAAAACTGATGTAATAAATACTAAAATGAGTATCCAAGACCAAGAATAATGTTTCTTGTTTATAATAATGTTTTTTAACATTGTTTTATAGAATTTATAAACACATACCGAATCATAAAAAATATATATTATATTTTACATTGGTTTTTTTAATGCTAGTTATTATGTGACATTATTATCCGAACATTTTAAAATAAATAATTAATGATTTTTTATAAAATTATTTATTATATATACACTTATATGTATTATTTTCATTTAGGTTATTATTTAACCAATTTGAAAAATAAAAAAAAAATTAATATGTGGGTTTGTAAAAAAAAACTAATGTGGTAATTACATTCTAATGTCTGTTATTACATAAAAACACTAAAATGATTGTGAGATTTGATTTATCATGTCGTTTATTCATGTAAAACATGTGAAAAATCAAATATTACTAAATTATCATTTATTTTATAGAATAAAAATATTGGATAAATTTTTACAACATCAGTTTTGTTAAAAAACTGTTGTGGAAATTGTGGATTTAAAATTTTTTACATTGTTAAAATAATAACCAATGTGAAAAATACATTTTTTTAAAATTATAATATGTTAATTAGTCTCCATACAAAATATAGGAGATATAAAATTATAAATAAATTGTATAATAGCATAAACAGAATGAAAAAGGAAATAAAAGATACATTTAAATTTTTTTTGTGATTTTAACAATGTAAATTTAAAAAAAACTAAAACTCAATCAATGAAGTGAAATGATTATTCAATTCAATTTTCAAGTGTCTAGGATATAATTAAGTATATGCTCAAGGTTCATTAAAAAGATAAATTTTAAAATGAATTTTTTTACATGTATTATGAATAAAATGAATAATATTTAACAAAATTTATTATAAATAAATATAACTTCATAAATCCATACAGTAGTCCTATTTTCAATTATATAAGAATGTATCCTTAAAACATAGTGTCCATATTCCATTACACCTTTTAATTTATGAAAAATCTATTCATAATAATTTATCAATTTAAAATAATAATTTCCCTATTATTGGAAAAATTATTAATTTTAAACAAATAGTCACGTTCTATTTGACGTTTCTCATCATGACACATTTCTTTCTTTGTGTCTCTATAAAATAATTACATTACCTATTAGAAAATAATATGAAAAAATTACATTAAATTTCATTTAATATAAACATGTATTAAAATAAATAGCATATGTGTTCAATACATTCATAAGTGTTTTTCACTCTTCACCATGGGCAGATCATATATAGTAAAGTATATTATCCCTTGTATAGAAAACACCCACATCAAGTGGACCATGATATTAATGAAAATTTTTCTATGAGTGGTTATTATATTAAGAGATATATTAATCTTTTTATATATGATTCATACTCTTCATGACAAAGAAGCATCCAAAAATGAATAATTGTGATCTTTTGATGTTTTTCAGCAATATTAACCATTATTTCTACATCATTAATTATCCTCATTATATATAAAAAAAGAAACTCGTCTACAAAACTATATACTTATATCGAGTCTTACTATGTAATTATTATTTTTAGTCTTGATAAAAAAATCAATAAATATTCAATAAATTAAAATAACAGAATGTTTTATGTAAATATACTTACATGGAAAAAACAAGCATCATGTTGGTTCCCAAATCATTCCAATTTATTGGTTCCATGATATCACTCTTTCAGGTGTATTACATTAAATGCCTGACAAGATATTCTTTCACTTATTATAATCTCTTAGAAATCCCACAACAATTTTGAATTTGTTGACAATCTGTGAAGAATGATATAAGTTGTATCTAAATTACAAATTTTTTTAAATTATCTATACATTATTTATTCACATTTAGAGTATTATTATATGAAATTAGACAAAAATTTAAACCAAAAAATATTAAAAAAAACAAAAAAAATGAATAATGGGTTTAATGCACACATACCTCTATTGTTATTTGTCAAACAAGTTTAGATTGACATACTCGAATCATGAAGTTACCTTGTCTTACTATTTTAGCCTCATTTTTAGTTGATGATATTCATTCTAAAATATCTATAATATCTTGTGTAATGAGCATATGATTCTTTATCTCTACATTTTGATGATCGACATCATCAAAAAAATAATATATCAACCCATATTCAATATTATGATGGTTGATGTCGTCAATATATAAGTAAATAAATGTTAATTTGACGAGGAGGTGGTGAAGAGGTTTGATATTTTGGTGTAGTGGGTTCTGTAGGCTAAAGTAGAGTAGGATAAGTAGTAGGAGTGGGATCAATGTGTAGAGGTGGAGGAGTGGGATCAATAACTTGAGACTAGTTCTGTATATCTGAAAACATCAATGGTAGAAAAGATCAAATCTTATAGTTAATCATATCATTTATAACTTGAACTAGAGTGTTTAGATATTTCATTTTTATTATGATATTCCATTAAGGAATAATCATAACGTGGAAATAAAATTTTTATAGATATATATATATGATATCCTCAGACACGACCTAGGTTTCTGGTATTTCCCAATATTGTAGCTAAAAAATACTTCCAACACTCTCTCTAAAGAACCACTATGTGCTCTATTTTTTATTTTAATCTTGTATATATCTTTTTAAAAGATCAAGAGTAATTCATAATATATAAATAATTTATTTCACATAATTAATTAAATAATATAAATATATTATAACCCTCTATGATAAATATCTTGATCCTTTTATGATACTTTCATTTTTTTCATCTGAGCCCATTTCTGTTTTCATGTTTGGCAGGGGGTGGTAGAAGTTTCAACCTCTTTGGAGACTGAGGACTCAAGTCAAAAAATTTGGAAAATTTTCAGTATTCAATTTTCCATCCAATAATTATCCCATCTCCAAGATAATTTATTAGGGTATACATTTATAGATTATATCATCTATGGAGATATACTCTATTTTTGTAAATTAAGAATAAGGAAATAATTAATATGATCATTAATATTATAAAAATCAAAATGTTATCAATTCAGTTACTAAAAATGCTTCTCGTCATCTAATTTCAAAAAATAAGTTCCATGTATCTTAATTTTTAAATGGATATATTTAACATTGATTATGATTTATTCTATGATTAATAATGAAATCTAACACAATAGTTGATATAAAATCTATCCTTTTCCTGTCATATAACAATAAACATGTCCTTATGACTCCTCAAGTACTATGTTTGTCTTATTTCATCTAATAAAAAGTTGGATAAATTGATTACTATAAAATATTCTGTATATTTAAAATATTAACATATAAAAATACCAAAAGGGTATCCCAAAACTGAGATATTTTCACTTTATCAACACTTCTGCAATCAAAAAACAAAATAGTAACATTTATTTTATCATGAATTTCTATAAAATCATAAATTGTATTGAATTAATTCCGCATTGAATATCATAATCATTAACGTATGTTGGAATCCTTATGACCTGGCTCAAGGAAACTAATAATTTTGGAAAATGTGTGATTTCTATTTATCCATGCCATGAACTTTTTATTCCCTTGTAAAAGTAGATTAATCTTATATAGAATGTTGTGAGGGATTATCAATTGGAGCATGTGTACATTCCTCTTCACTGTAATGTGTACAATCATATACAAATGTATGTGGTGGATTAGTTGATTGAACATTCATTATCCTCCAACTCAAAGAATCAAATAATTAATAAAAAAACATGTAAATCCATCTATTACAAAAAAATGTTATTTAAAAAATTTAATTTTTTTGCAAAAAAAATAATGTAAACTAATTTTTTTTCTTCATATTTTTCATATTAACTATATTAATAAAAAAAATTAATAGGAGATGAAGTGACACAAATGAATGAAAAAAACAAAAAAAGGTTTTGAATAGTTAAAATTTTCATATGTAAAACATATTTCTCACCATCAAAAATAATATTAATTGAATATATAAATAATGGTCCATGATAATTCCGAATATTCTGGAAAAAATTTACTCCATATTTGTTATAGTATTTAACTAGACTATTAATATCATTATTGGGGGATAAAAATGAATAATACAATGAAAATAAATCCCAATATTTGTTCGAACATGGTAAAATAAAAAAAACTAAACTAATAATAAAATTTAAGAATATAATTTTACTTATAAAATGTGTTTTATTAAATAAAATAAAATAAAATATATAATATTTTATAAAATTTAAAAATGTAAAAAATAATTTTAAATAAGTTACCAATAATATTAAAAATGTACTAAAAGATTATTTTAAAAAATAGTTTCATGATCATTATGAATGGCACAAATGATGTATATGATGTGCATATCAATATTATCTACTAATAAATTGATGGATGTAGTGATATCATAAAAAATATTTTTTCTTCAAGTTTAACATCAACAATATACTATTATTTTCATTTTAAAAAATAAATCCATATATATAATATTGATAAAGATCATAATGGTTTTTTTCAATCGTTTCCATTATAAAAGGATCTACAATGTATTCCATTGTATTCATAGTTTCTGTTTTCATTCCAAATTCATCTTGTCAATCAATATTGGTACAAATAAACCATTTTTAGTTAAACAAAAGAACATGAAATTTAATTTATTAATCTTACCACATTTCTTCAATAATCCCATAATATTCACTGGATGTTGATATTATATTTTTTTCATTAACACTGAAAAAAAAATTCTTATGCGAAGTAAAATACACAACTATTAATAATGGACTTACTATTTTCTGGGAATTATTTATGAAATTTGTATCCAATAATTTCATTTAAATACAATGTAATAAAATTTAAAAACATAACTCCCACAAATCATCTCAAGGATTTAGATGCAAACGATCTACCTTAAAGGGTCAGTTTATACTATGCCAAAAAAAAATTCTTACAGTCATACAAAATAAACATATCTTTTTATTTGGATTACATTAATTCAAAAAAATAATATGTAATGTTATATATATCTATGAATCATCAATGTTATTCATGAAATATAAATATAAAATATTTATCTTCTCAGACGTCAAAAATGTTATATTCAAATCATGTAACCCCTTTCAGAAAAAAAAAAAGAAACATTCATTGAGAAATATTGGGAAATTTATGTGCTCCACTATATACCGATATCTTGTATAAAAATATACAATCTCCTTAGAAATATACTTCTAAGTAATTGATAATTTAGGTAAATATTTATTCATAACACGACCCATTAATATATTCATATACCTTCCAAAAGGATACATCCAACATCGATATTGACGTCCAAAAAATATTTATTTCTCAAAGAATATAATCCATTAAATACACATTGATTCGAAAAAAGAATGGAGAATATATATTTCAAGTTTAAAAATTATAGAATCTTCTTCATTATCCTAATTTTTTAAAAAATTCTGATCAATCAACTTAATAAAAATTGTATTTAAGAAACATAACACCTTCGGGATAGTATTTCTGACAAGGATTAAATATATTCATTATAGTTAAACTACTAAAAGATATTGCATCAAAATTTGAAAATCATGAAATTTCATAACTATCAACATCAAATCCTTTAAAGGTATATTTTTTTCAATTTTAGAATTACCCTATTGCACATTAATATCATGAAGGTAGTCAAAGAATCTAATTTTGTCCCCCCAGGATAATGTATGACATGTAATGGTGTATGAATTTTTATCTTCCACTATACATGGGAGCTAAATCCAAACATATTCCCATTTATATGAAATACATTCATTCATTCAACCCATATTTTTTATTTTTCTTAATATATAAAAATTTTCCAATCATGTCTTCAAAGATATTCTACTCCATGTGCATTTCATCGATATTATTATTGACATCATCATATCTTTAATATGGTAGCTTAATAAATTATGAATATTTCATCCAAATATTTCTATCATAACTTGATTTTATTTTCATTCTGAATGAAACATAAATGTTTTTCACCCCCTCAAAATACTAATCAAGGAAAAATGTAGTTTAAGAATTATCACATGTATGTGAGCAATTGTACTCTTTAATTATCATTGATAATTTTTAACCATAGAAAAAATCATTATATGTACCATATATAATGTTTTCCACATATTTTCTATTTTATAATTTCATATCTATTGTTCAAACATTCAACATTATCTATGCCTCAAAACACTGAATCCAAAAAAACTCTATATGCTTGGAATCCATTCAAAGTGAACACAATCAGTTCATGTAGATCAAAATATTTTACTTCATAATAATCATATATTATAAATCATTATTCCTATAAAATTATCAAATCGTCAATTAATGGTGATAATAAAAAATCAATATCATTTCTTGATCTATTTGTTCCTATAAATAATAAAACTCAACATGGAATATTTTGGATTCAAAAAAAATCTAGAGATAAGTTTTATTTAAAAAAAATAGGATATGAACTATGTGAGAATCTAAGGATGTTATATATGGTCGTTTCATCCGTGGATAGTGCAATTCCAATATTTCTTAATTCATTTTAGAAAACAAGAATCAATTGATCAATTTTATTCCATAGTGTAAAATCAACTAGATGTAGTAATTTTCATCACATATCCTCTCATATTCAGGCCATATTAACCTTTTCATTGTTTTAAATTTGAAAATAAACTTCTTAAAAGTGGGAATATAGGTATGCAATAAAATTACTTGGTAGGGGTCTCAATGAATAATAAATCATCTTGTGGATTTTCTCCCAACGTATACTCTGACGTTCCATATTTAGGACACCCTGATAGAAATTTCTAATCCATAATATATATTATATATTCATTCAGGAAGGAATTTATTCGATTTTAACTGAATCCCATTGAGTATAACATTTACATCTCATTATAATGTTAATCAAAAACATCATTTTCCTCTAAATGAATTTCCATCAACAATTGTTGAAAATATATAATAATTTTATTACTCTATTAATATTGTCCAATTAGGTTATTTAATCCTACCACTGTAGATAAATTAGTAAAAAAATTATAACCTTGATTTGATGATTTTTTGGAGTCTCTATATTGACTATCAATAGTTATTTCATTCACAATTTCAACAAGATCAATATCCTAAATCATTTATTTAATTGAATCCGAATAATCAATTTGTAATGCCTCATCACAAATAGATTGAATATTCTTCCTATTTTCTCAATTTCAAATCCATGGGTTTTAAAATGCAATAAAATGGCGAAATTAAATGATCATTAATATCACTTATTTTTAATGTCATCATATTTCAACATTTCAAGTTTGGATAGAAAAATGAATAACCATGTGGGTCATTTCCTTTAGAAATTTACATGAAATCATAAACACATTCCTCGAATTCATCAATTATTTGATGTTCAATAATATAACTTCAATAATTAATATATATATGTATAATAAAAAAATAAATTTGATCATAAATATATATTTGTGTGAAATGAAAGTTGGAGGGGGGAATAATATATTAATTCCCTGATAATAAATAACACACATTTATGGTATTATTCATTAGTAAAACGACTATATGATTTTTATTGATATTGAATATAATTTCAACTAATTAAATAACATATGAGTTGAAATTTAATTCTATTTCGTTGAATTATCCAATAAAATAAAAAATAATTGAAATAAATTTTATCACTAGAGTTTATGAAAGAATCTTATTATTAATGTAAAACAAAATGAAATCCTTATAATGGGGAACTAATATATAAAAATCCACGGGGAATATTTCGTTTAAATGAATATAAAAAATGAAGCAAAACATAGGTTCATTCTTGAATGGACTGAATATTTTGATGTTAAGAGATTAAGTATAATAATATAATAACAATTCATATAATATAAAAAAATAGAGGTTAAAGTTAATACATTGAGCAAGAAAATTTTTCTTACAGTTATAATGTATGTAATGAAATTTCATAAAAAAATAAAAATCAATAATATGACATTTTTAAATAAAATACTAATATTTAATTATCTAATTTACATTAAAAATAAAAAATAGATTTTATTACTCTATTCTCCATCCAATAAAAATAAATACTTCATTGAATGGAGTGATCAGTTTTAGGATGTAATAGAAAGTAAAATTTTCCACCATTCTACATTAATGAACATTCGGTGATAAATTCCTAAATACATTTCACGTACATTGGAGTGATATAATATATCTACCCATTAAAAAATGATAACATTGAAATATTTGTAAAATATAAATCTTAAAATAGTCATAGTCAATACATATCATATTTTACACAATATAATTAAACTAAATTAATTAGTATTTATAAACAATTGATTGTAATTCATAATAAAAAATAATTTTGGTGGTATTAATAGGTTATATAAAACGGGGAAATAATAGACATTAAAATTTGTTGACATAGATGAAAATTACAATAAAATTGATTTGAAAAATTATGTTAAAAAATTTGATGATATTACATTTAATTTTTTTAACCATTATTAAAAATATTGTAATCTATAAAATATATAAAATAAAAATGACATCAAAAATCATATAAAATAAAATGGGAACCATTATTTTGAAAATAAAAAAATAATGATATAATTAATTCATGCAGTATGAATTCTACAATTTTTTCCTTTAAAAAATTTAAAAATAATTGGTGTAGACATAAATTAACATTACATCATAATATCATTATCAAATTATATTTAAAAATAACAATATATTACATCAAAATTATTTATTAACATTTATTACAAAGGGTGGTATTTATATAATATTAAAAATAAATGTGAAATTGAAATTCTTAGAAAACAAATAAGGGGAATATTATAAGAATAATTTAAAACTTTTGATAATAATATTAATTCATGAAGAAGGATTTAGAAAATATTTTCCATTAAAATATTTATAAACAAAAAAATAAAAAATAATATCCTTAGGAAATTATAAATTTATAATAATGAAAATAATAAAACAAAATATGGGACATAGAAATGGTGGATAATGATTCTCATTTAAATAAATGAGATTTCGAAGTGTCAACGTACATGAAACCATTAATTTTAGTTCTTATACATGGTAATTCTATATGGTAATATGAGATATAAAATTGAAAATATAATAAACCATCAAACAACACAATCTATGCTGGTATGAAAACTATTTTTTCACTAACATTAAGTGATGTCTCTTCAGAAATAGTTTTTATTTATCAAAAATTATAATTATAGATTCATGTAAACATAGAATTGTACAAATTAAGGTATCTAAAAACAAAACAAATTACCACAATAAAACAAAAATATAAAAATGTAAAAATATTATCGATAACCATTTTTAAAAGTAATAATTCATTAATTAACTAAAAGTTTGGATTTACAATGTCTGATGATTACATGAGACACAATGAGATATATATTCTAATGCATAATTATAAGGCTTCTGAAACCCAAGGGTGTGTGTATATTGTAATGTGAGGTTGGAGTCCACCAGAATGAAGAAATGAGGGTAAGAGATTTTTTTATTGGACCAAATAAAATAAAGGATCAAAAATATGTGAGGCCTACATGATAGATGTGAATATCAATAAAAAAATACAATTACATGAATGACAAATCATGAGGGTGTATATATATTGTGCTGTGAGATTAGAGTCCACCAGATCTAAGAAATGAGGGTTAGGTTTTCTACACAAGAGAAACATGATTATTGTAATGAGTATAAAAGTCACCCAAATGAGTCCATTAAATGGTTCATAAGATTTTAAAAGGTATATCACATGAGTTATTTAGTAACTAATGTGAGAATATTTTTTTACATCAGCCCCAAAAAACTGACGTTATAAATAAATTTTCAATATTGGTTATCTTTTTACTGACATTATAAACCCATAATTCAACATTAATTTCTACCAAAACATTTAGAAAATAAATTAAAAAATCAAGAAGGATTTTAATTATCCACCATAAAAATTAAATTTGGTCATTTTTTATATTTTTTATAAATAATAGATGTGAAATGGGTGATGAAATAAATAATTTTTTTTATTTTTATTATGTTTATAAAATAGATTCATTATAAACATGACAACATTATATTTCAAAAAGTGTATTTTTTTAACGATTTCATTTCATATGAATATATTGAAATCATAAAAACTCCATATAAGTTAAAACCAAGGGAAACACCATGATAAAAATTTTGGTTTGGATTAACTGGTTATATAGATACCAAAACCTTTGTTTATAAATTAATAAATATTCCACTCCATTTTTTTGAAACCCACCAACACTCACATTATCTAATATAAACACTAATTAAATTTATTTCCCCTTCTATATATACATGCTTCCCAAGCCTTTCCCACACTCTTCATCTGTTTTTCCTAAGTTTTATAATTCCCATCTTATGGTTTGGGATCAAATCATACTCATCTTTATTCAAGAAAATTCAATATATTATGACTTTTGATTTTTGATTTTTAATTTTTTAATATGTTCTTACACATCACTATTACTATCATTTTATCTCTATGTTATAGATACCAATTCTAGAATCATTAATCCCTTCTTTAAATCAATATCATCAACTGTTATCTTTCCAAAATTGTCCTTTGATTTTACATGCCAATCATTAATATAGTTAATACCCATCCCAATGTTCAAACATGTGTATTCAACAAGAGGAACCTATTATTCATTTCTATTGGAATACAATTTATTTACCCTAAAATACATAGTTATGTGATTAAATGAATAGAAATACTCCTAATGTTGTATGGTATATGTGTATCATTTATGCATATTCATGATATTAATTTGATAGATGGGTCTATTATTGTAAATACACTGACCCCAATTTCCCAAAGACGGTTCGTTACATCATTACATTTTAATTAAAAAAATAAATAATCAACAGAATGAATAGTTTAGTATATTTGGAAAACAATATACCTACATTCATTAATTATTACAACATGAAATTATGTACTACTATGTAAATATTTAGGACCCACCCATAAACATTTAGATTATCCTTGAAAGTCATTAATAATATACTTATTTGAATCCTAGTGGATTTTAGTACATAATAATGTGGTGATATCATATTATTAGTAATGGTATGTATATCTACATATGAATAAATTAAATGGCACAGGGAATAACTAAATGTACACATGCCAATAAAACATAATCTTGAGCCTAAAATGGTAAGCAAAAATGATGGTTGAACAATGCTATATTAAGTCACAACCATTGATATTAAACTAGTCAAATAATCACATGGAATATCAATTACTATTTTCATACTGAGGTAATTCATAATTTGAGATGATGTAACCATACTGTTAAACCCTAATTCCCAAACCATTCATAATCATGAAAAAACACAAACTAGTTTGTTTCGGAAGACATACTGATGCACTGAGGGGATATAGTGCTCTCCACCCAATAGTTACTAATGCCAATGAAGTTATTATATGATTGTAGTGAAAAATCATCAACATATACATTCATATTGAAACAAATATATTAGATGTAAATAACATTCCCCAATCAGTAAACATAAAGACTAACCATTCAGAGTAATATGGTGAATGGTATCAAGATAGAACATCTATAATCGAAATAATCATAAACTATTAAATAAAATATTTTAGATGATATTGTAAAATATTAATCCAAATTAAACATAATAATCAAGTAGAGTGTTGAAATACATGAAAATACTCTTATAAAATCATAGAGTAATTCTTGAGACAAATACTCTTTTACTTTACAAAGAATTGTTATTTAGGAAAAATATTTGAATAAAACTAAAAGTGATTTAAGTTATTTTATACATAATAAAATTATTTATTTTATTAAAATAATTGTTCATTAAAATATATATTATATTTTACTTGAATATAGGGTGGAATACGAAAAGTTTCCTTGAATTTCGCGTGTTTATGAGGAAACATTTTAAAAATGACCTTTTAAGACATGTAACTACACCTAAAATAATTAAGGATTTAAATTTTTGAATATATATAAAAAATATACACATAATTTAGAATGAGGGAATAATAATTATTAATAATTTCATTAGGGTAATGAGGGAAAAACAGAAACTTGAATGAAAATGGAGATTCAGGTTGAATCCCTTACCTTATAACTGAATGTGTTTCCTACTTGACCATAATGTATTGGATGATAAAATTAAATATAATAATTAATAAAATAATATCATATTATACATTTATATTATTTATTATAATTTTATTATGTTATTTGTGACTTTTTAATGAGTTATAATTTTTTATTTTATTTGCATGGAAGCACTCATCTCCTCTTTTTTCACTATCGGTATTCTTGTATATTGGTATAGAAGTTCATGAAAAATGGATATAATTTTCCAAATATGAATTTATATTATATTCAAAACATACATAAGGGTAAATATTAATATATATCATTCAGTTATATGGTATGCAGATGAATCATTATATAAGACATTTAGTGATAATCGTTTACATTATTTCAACCATTTTTGATCATAACAAACTCATTTTGTTTTATTATTTAGTATTATAAAAATAAGATATATACAGAACATAAGAAAGGCTATAATAAATATATTATGCACTTTTTTAACCGTAAAAATGGTTTCATTACTACCATTTAAGGAAAAATTAAACAATGAGAATCCATTATCCAGGAAGTTTGTAAATCGGCTCCTCATGGACTATGATTTGATTTTTAAAATAAAATAGAGAGAAAGAGATAAATGAGTTTGATGAAGGAGATTACATTCACATGATATCGTTATAGTAGGGAGTTTATACTTGATTTATAATTATAATTTTTACATAGGATGTTATGCGATAATAGTAAGAGAAATAAACATTAAACAAAATTAAAAGGAAAAGGAATAAGGTCTTTCCTCCAGAATATTCCTCATTGAGAACCTCTTTAAAGGGAAGGGTTTTGGTACTTTAATGAGATTTCAATCTTTTAGAAATTCGGGAGAGTTTTAGGAATGTGATTTGGGAATAATTTGTACATACTTCATGGAATATATGTGTGAGGAGAATTGGGGGTGAGAGGTGGGATTTAAAGTGGAGGAGATGAGTGATTTTGGAATATTTTATTCAATTTTTTATAATTTTGTATCAACACTATGAATAGTTTGAGAATTATAATCATGTATATTAAAACAATTAAGTGAAGTTTGAGATTATTTTTCTTAAATCATTCATGAGTCAATTAATAGTGAATTTTACTTATAATGTACTATACCATAAATTACCACATTTTACTATTCAAAAAATATGCGTCTGTTTGAAAAATATTCTATACATTATCCTGAAACATTTTTTTGATATGCAAAATTAAAAAAATGAAATCCATTTTAGGAAAATAATATTATGAATATGAGAAATGTAATTTCTAGTTAAAAACATTAATTACATGAAAAATAATTTTTCAAAAAATGTAATTAATTTTATAACACTGAAAATATTACTATGGTTTTATTAAGTTATCGTAAAATTATAAGGCAAAAAATATGTTAAGTTATTAATATATTGTATGAAAATACATTTTCATCAAAACTATTTAATTAAATATAAAATTATAATAAAATTTATATGAATTACAAAAATACGAAGACTAAATTAGTAATTTATAAAATATTTTTTATATATACTATGACAAAATTACGTGATGTTTTCATTTATAGTATGGATAAATTTTGTTTATACATTCATTGGTGTGGTTACTATTCTATTGGCTAGTTAACTAGTCATAATAGTGACATTACTATTCAAAATGCCATGTTATTAATCCATTGTAATACGATCCTTAACATTTAGAAATATTTATTATTACATTCATTTTTCAATTATAAATTTTTTATTGTGTTATCATAGGGGTTATATCTACTCTATAAGATATAAAATAATCATAAGAAACATAAATTCATTGATGGAGTTCTTAGTCATTACATTCTCCCCTATTAGAAAAATTTATTCCTTGGAATTTCTATATTTTCACCCAATAAGAAGAATTGTGCAATTCTTTATCATAACATCCCAAGGCCCCCACACCACCTATAAATTTTTATGATTTTCCCAATGTACCTTTACCAACTAATTCATCTGACTCCTCAACACTTGTTCATTAGTGTCTACAATCCCTATATGCTCTTCTTAGTAAGATTAGTCACGTTAAAATTATATTCCTTCTGATGCGAGTACATGTGTTGGGTCTAGCATGAACATCCGTAACACTGAGATGTAAAACACATTGTGTACTTTAGAAAGGCTAGCTGATATCACAAAAAAATAAGACACAACTGTAACTCAATTCCATATTTTCAAAATAAACCAATGTACATTGGAATAAATTTCCCTTTCTTCCCAACTCTTATAACACCCTTCCTTATAGATGCTTCAATAAAAACGCGATCTTCCACATTATATTCCAAATCGTTAAAATGATTGTCAGTATAACCATTCAACATTATTTGAGATGATTTTATGTGGGTTTTAATTGAATTTACCTTCACTTTTTTTTCCTCAACAAGATCAGGGCCTACAAGATTTTGTTCACTGACTTCATCCAAACACGTTGCTATATGAAATCTCCTTCCGTAAAATGCTTCATATAGTTCCTTATGAATTCAATAATGGGATCATTTTTTATAGGAAAACTCTTTCAAATGTATATAAGAATCCCAAAAAAATTGAAAAAAATGTGACCATGATCTCAACATGACATGTAATGCATGAAAACTCATTTTTGTCTACATATCAATTTAGTGGTGATAAATTGTCAAATGAAGCTCAATGTCTAGAGATTTATAATGACTATTCCTGAATTGTGATGTAAACCATGGATCACAATCAGATACTATTTAAAGAGGTTCTCCATGATGTCATTCAATATCACTGATATAGAGTCTTTTGATGCAATCTAGGGGAAAAACTTCTCTATAGTGATGAATTGTAAATACTTTGTAAGTAGATCAAAAATTATTCATATTTTGTAATTATTTATTTTATTATGTGTCAATCCAATGACAAAAAAAATCCATCCATTTTCCATTTAAAAATATTAATAGGTTTCATGACTCTTATGGGATATTTTCCTTCAGCCTTCACCCACTAACAAACAAAACATATTGATGCATAATTATTAATTTATCACTTCATATTATCCAAATATAAATGTTTCTTTAAATCTATATAATTTTTATTGCGAACATGGTGTATAAAGTAATTCGATATATGGTCTTCATCCAATAGGTGCCTTTTTTGATCAGGGATTGCGGGAACACATAACCTCCTCCAAAGTTTCAGGATTTCATATTCCTACATGAATTATTAGGATGTCCCATAATTCACAACATTAATTTTATTTTTATGATCCTCATCATTATAGTAAGAAAATATAATAATTATAGTAAATATAGTTTGGAAACCATTTTAAAAAGTAATGACTTTTCCCTTTCCTTGATAATTTATGTATCCATTCTCACTAGAACATTGTAGAGAAGATCCTTGTCAATATTTATATTGTTCATAACACAATGATCCTTCCTACTCAATGAATATACTACCTTCTTTTTCATCCTTGTGTGGTAGTGTATATAACAATGATAATCTATGAGTAGCTCGATCCAACCCATTTTCCCCATGATGTGTTATTTCTGTTAGAAGTTATATTTCAAACAACTATGATCCGTATATATATCACATAATTAATTATATAGGTAAAGTCTCTATATCTAATAAGAAAATATTATAGCTAATAAACTAAGATAAAAATTTGGATAATTCTAATCATGAGTTTTTAACTACCTAGACGTATAATAAATAAATAAACCACTCTATATAAGGACACATCCAAATACTTTCTTTGAGGCATCACTACGAGTCATAAATCCAAAATTTCACGATAGAATATTCAAGATCATGGCATTCAATAATCTCCACCTAAATTAATCAACACATTATTCACATTCTTTTGTTCATTCATTCTTAAGCCCATTATGTTTAACCTTGGTTAGAGGGTTATCATTCCTAGAATAGTTATAAACAAAGCTCCACAAATAAAATACTATACAGATAAATCATCATTCCTTAGTTATGTTCATTGGTGTAGTCCATTAATAAAAAACCCTTTTCATCGATGGTTCAACATAGATTCTATCCTTAGAAAAAATATTGCTAGAAAAAGAAACTATTTAAAATGAAACTTTCTAAATATCCCATATAACTCTTTTCTTCTATGATTATTCGGAATAATGTGCAATTGATTCTCATTATCTTCGTATTATTTGGATTGTGCCAAAATATCATCAATAATTACCACAAACATTCAATAAATATATTCTTTGCAAAATAAAATCATTATATCCATGAAAATAGAGGATTCATTAGTTTGTCCAAGAGGTATTACAATAATCTCATAATTCCCATACCTGGTTTAAAATGTTGTATTTGGAATAACTTCATTCCTCACACATAACTAATGATATTTTGATCTAAGGTCAATCGATGAATAAAATTTTGCTTCGTGAAGTTGATGAAATCAATCATCTATTCATGGTAGAGGATGCTTGGTCTTTATCGTAGTAGAATTGATCTCTCTATAGTTAATACATAGCCTCATGGATCCCCTATTCTTCTTGACAATAAGAACAAGGCCTCTCAATGAAGAAATTTTAGGGAAAGTAAATAATTTTTCACTAATTTCAATTATATGTTTCTTTATATACACTAATTCCATTATGGACATTCTATACAGATTAATTTATATTGTCCTTGAATAAGGGATTAAATTTATAGAAAACTCAATTTCCGTCTCTTGAGGATGGCCATGTCAATCCTCTCAAAATACATCAAGTAATTATTTTACAATTGGTACATAATTATTTTAAAATTTTCATTCCCCACCCATATATATTGTTTATTATTTATCTCTAATAATTGCATTCAGAGGAGCAACTGGGGGAGTATTTAGATACGAATCAGATGGCGAGGATTATGATCAAATGATAAGGGAGTGCACGTCATTTAAGAAAATTGTAACATTGTTCTTATTGTAATAACTTTTCATATTATAATTTGAATGAAAATTAAATCCACAAATTACATGAAATGTAAATCATATGTATTATGATAAAGTCGGAAACTAAAGCATGTTTATGTGTTACAATGGGGATTGATTGACACATATTGTTTTGAAAAGAAACATCCCTTATGAGTTTTCACTGAAAATTCATTTATTAAATCAATTACCAAATGTCTAATTTTCATGGAAAACATGGAAGATATAAAAGAATGATATGATAAAGAATAAAATAAATAATTCGAAATTTTTGAAGAAATGATTAAAATACCTTTAATTACATCATTAGGAACATTAACATATGAAGTTGGGACCACTTAATCATGAGATTTATCCCTTAGCCTAATTTTTGGAATGATTACTTTACATCTATTGCCTTCATGTGCATAATGTCACATATATTTACAGAAATATCACTAAAAATTAGTAGATTACTTATTTCTATTGAAATCATAGCCGTATTTCCTTTTTATCCAAAATTTTAACATACTCCCATTCCCTTCTGATAAGTATCATAGTTTTTATTACCAAAATTACTACAATGTGGAAAATCAAATATATTCTTCCTCTCTATTTCCTTATTTACATTCCAGATTGTTCAAAATCCACCTTCTTCTTTTCCTTTCAAATAATGTCATAAGACATGGTGAATTATTTTCTAGTTTTGATAGCACATGACACTATATTTTCATTTTATGAGAAATTATGGAAGGATAGTCTCTATTAGTGATAAGGTTTTTAACCATAAAATAACTAATCAATATTATTCAATCGGTTACATAAATAGTCTGGTGAAGTCCTTTCTATCCTTAAGATGTTAGCTTCATATATTTCAATATTCTCATATTACATTTTCCTCAGATATAGAAACTTTCATTCTATAACCATTTTTCTGTTTGCGGGGAAAGTATTATTCCAAGAAAAGTTAATTAAATTCTCTCTATTACATGTTTTTTATTTTTCCTCCTCCTTGATTTTTTTAATCAATGATAACCATTGGTCTGAATCTCCCAAAAATATGACAAAATTCCATAACAGCCTTCTCGCATTCATTTCATCTTAATGGGAGTAATATCTTCTCTAAAGAAATTATCCATTTCATCACTAAAAATGTATTCATAGTAACATTGAATTATGTAGGTTGTTATCTAATAACGTGTTCTAACATTTCTTCTCCATGATGTAAATTCAGATGCTCTATACGAGTAAGGATATTATTCATAACCCATGTCAGTTTTCCCAGTATAGTAGTAATTTTCTCTGCACCCATCACTACTCCAGAACCAATATAAATATAATTCATAAGTGGGAAATAGATATAAGAGATATACATGTTCATGTGGTTTCCATTCCCTCAATTAGGAATGATTTTTAAATAATGGAATAAAATAAATTTGGTTATGATTTATATTGTAGAAATCAAAAATAACCTAAAATTTTTAAATTTTATGCATCTGTAATCTCAAAATCATAAGCATGGTTACATTGGAGACATATTACCATTTAAATCATTGATAATAGTTTCAAAAGAAATGTTAATTATCCGAAACATATATTTCATGAGTGTCAAACCATGTGGGAATGAAGGCACATCACCACGTACCAAGTTACATTGAGTTTGGATCATGACACCTAGTCAGAGTTGTTATTACTAGGTATATTTGTGCTAGAACCGCATCCACTTGTAATATCCAGATTGAGATATTTTAAAAGGATGATCTTATAAATCACTACCTTACACAAATTCATGGATACTATTATATGATTATCATTAATATCAATCGTTGTTTATTGTTCCATCATCATTTCTTTATAAATATAGATTCCATTGTTTCTACTAACGCTCGTATGATACCAACTATAAATACCCTAACCCCTATTGCCAAAATTATCTACATTACTTCAATGAATTTTCATAATAAACAAGCAATTAATATCCCAACATAAGGAATAGTATGGTGAGTTTATAAAACATGATACTTAATAAAGTTCAATATTTCAACATGAAACGATGAACAATATAAAATTAATTACAACATATTAACTATTTTTGAATCTCCCACAAACATTTAGATTACTAGTTAATTTCATTCATAATATACTTCTTTCTTTCCTAGAGAAAAACAAAAAAAATAAAGGGGTGATCCTAGATTCGTAGTAAGGGTTTATTATATAGAGATAACATAAATAATAAGGCATGTTGAATGAGTAAATATACACATTCCATTAATATATAATCATGAACATAAAATTGAAGCAATATATGATAATTAAACAAGTCCACAATTAAACATTACCCTAGATATTATAGATGTTGAATAATAACATGGATTATCCATTACAAGTACTGTAATGAGGTATTTTATAATACAAGATGTCATAACCATACTTTTAAATCTATGTTCCAGGATAATACATAAACAAGTAAATAAATGTACTATTTTATCTTATGAGACCTACCAATGTATTGAGGGGCTACAAATGTCCCCACAAGACACTTATTATATCCAATGCATTCTTCATAAGAAATGGACGATGCATAATCAAAAAAACATTCATAATAAAACTAACATATGAAATGTAAATAACATTCCCAAATCCGTAATTATAAACACTACTCATTAAGATTAATATGGTTAATCGTATAAAGATTGCACATACATAGTCAAAAAAATCCTCAAAAATCCAATAAAATATGTTATATGTTATCATTAATGATTAATCCCAAATAACCATAATAATAAATAAAAGTTTTGAGATAAATGAAAATACTCTTACAAAATCATCGAGTAATTCATGAGAGAAATACTGTTTTGCTATATAAATAAGGGTTCTTTTGGGAAAATAATTTTTTCAAATCTGAAGTGAAAGAAGTTATTTTTTCAAAATAAAATGATATATTAGACAAAATAATTGAATAATATAAGCAGATTATATAGTGAACTTGAATATAGGTATTAATTCGAGATGCTCCCTTGAATAAGGCCATTTTACTTTGAATAAATACGGAAGATCATTTTAAAATAAGTAAATACCCATAAATTAAAGAATGAATATAAGTGGTACATATATAGAGAAATTTAACAGAAAATATTATAATTACCGAATAGTAATAAATAATAGTTTCATTATGGTTATGTAAGAAAACGTGTAACCCTAAAGAAAATGATTGTTCAGGTAGAACCCCTTACCTTATGTCTGAATGTGATCTTCAATTGACCAAAATTTTATTAATAATCAATTTAAACCCATTGATTAATTAATTAAGATCATTTTATAAATTTATTTGATTTATTATAATTATATTATTTTCTTTTATGTCCATTTAAGAAGTTATAAGATACACTTTTATTAATCTCAAGCTCTCATTAGCTCAGTTTTCACAAATAGAATACTAATATATGAATAAGGAAGTTCATGGAGAATTGATATAATACACAAAAATTTAATTTATATGAAATTAGTAAACATCCAAAAGTGTAAATGGTTATATATATCATTTTTTTATATGGTATGAATATGAATTATTAGATAATAAATATAATTATAATCATTTACATTATTTTTGTGGTTATTAATCATAACAAATTCATTTTGTTTTATCATTTATTAATATGTAAATATAGTACTTACACTGTTAAAAATGGTTTTACTACATATATTATAGGTTGTTTTAACCGTAATAATGGTTTTATTACTAGCCTTGAAGGATAAATTGGAGAATGAAAATCTCTCATCCACGAAGGATGTAAATAAGAACCCCATGGATGATGGTTTTGTTTTTTTTAAATAGTGACAGAGAAAGTAGTTTAAGGATGGATATTTAATTAAAATCATATAAATGATACTAGATATACTATGATTATTTTGACATAGTAGGTTATGAGATTATAATAAATGAAAATAACTTGAAAAAAAATAAAGGAAAAGGAAGAGGATGTTACCTCTTGAATACTCATCCTTGAGAACGTTTTTAAGGGGATTGGTATCTGTATATCGATTGGACCAAGAGATCTTTTAAATATGGGAGATAAATGGTATGGATATTTTGGTAGTATTTAGACATTCTTCTATGCATATTTGTTTTATGATAAGTTTTGGTGATGGGAGTTTTATGAATATTTTATACAATTGCTTATTATCACGGCTCAAGAATATTAATAGATTGACCATTATCATATAATATATTAATATAATGAATGGAATTTATAGAATATGTTTCATACATCATTCATGACTCAGGTAATAGTGTGTTTATCTGATAATAAATTTATACATAAAATTAACATATTTAAATATTCCAAAAATTCATATATTTTGGAAAATTCCAAAAAAGATCATCCTAAGCATTTTTCATCATGTACAATTTAAAATTGGAAACTATTTTATGAAAATATTTTTTATAAAATTAGTATTTTAAATTTTAATTAAAATTAGTATCACCTCAAAAAATACTATATTGAAAAATTATAAGTTGTTTTATAAAACAATGAAATGTTATGTAAGGTCTTACTAAATTACTCTGAAATAATGTACATTAATTTATGAATTTATTTTATGATAATAATTTTTCATTAAAATTATTCTATTAATTATAATATTGTAAGTAAATATTTCTGAAATAGAAAAATATCAACACTTAATTAGTAATTTTTATAATATCTATTTATATACATATTGATATAATTATATCATATTTTAATTTAAAGGATGGATAAATTTTATTTATACTTTAATTTGTGAGGCTACTATTACATTGGATGGTTTACTATTAATATGGGATACAATAATATTCTAAATTCTAGTTACTATTCCTTTGGTATATGATTCTTAACATCTAGAGATACCTATTATTACATTCATTATAAATTTAAAATGTTTATATTTTTTTCTCGATGTATTTTTTATTTGAATTATACAATAAGAAATAAATATTAGAATAGAAATATCATTTATAGAGTTCTTCATTGTTACAATAATATTATAGAATTAAAATTTATTAGGTAATATTTTTATCTCATGAGATACATTTTACGGTTCATGAATCTTTATCCTATAATGTAACGTCCCAGGTTTTATAAACTGGTTCAAGTAAGCAATGTTGTGCTTGTTAATGATGTCTCTTGGTTATTCCTTTTTATGGTTTGTGTGCTGATAAAGAATTCGAGTAGAAATCGAACATGAAGAATACGATAAACTGTTATATATTTAAAAGATACATTACAAAAAGACCCATCTAATTGAAAGTACCCTGCACAAGACCTAACACGGCCACAGCAAGACTACAAAGAACCACAACACGGGCAATCGGATAGTCGTCATCTTCAGGATCCAACAGTGTGAAAAGTATAACCGCCAGAATCACCGCGCACGCACTCAGCACCAGAGGTATGAGAAGAGCCATCCGCCAAGGGTCCGGTGTTTTGAAAATATAACACAACCTACCCCTTGCTTTTATAATGGACCTCTAAAAGGGAATATGACCGTTTTGTTTTGGACCGTTGGGTTCTAAGGGATAAAGAGCATTTTTTTTATTTTTTTTTCTTTATAACCCTTTTATAATATTATGGTATTTCATTTTCTTTTATACAAAATATTATAATTATATCTTCAAGTATTAAAAATAAAATATTATTGCAAATGGATCTATTTTGATCAAGAAGATATTTATATGATAGAAAACTTGGTCGAACATCAATTCTACAGCGGTATCTGCAATAATTGGAAAAAAATGTATCTTTTCGGATCTCTAAAATTATGTGTTTTGAATTAGAGAAAAACTACGGGTCTTTTAAACATAATTTTATAAATAAACAAGTGAAGTAAGTTATAAATTGGATTTTTGATTTCTAAATATATAAGTCCCTAATAAAAGTTTAGTATTATAATTATAAAATTTATAAGATTTATGTGGTATTTTACATAATCTAAAATGGGTTTTTTTAATTTGGAATCTCTAATTTAAATATTTGTGTTAAATTGTGTAAAATTCATTTTTAATGTTATATACCTTTTTCCATTCAAAAGTAATCTGTTTATTTTTTTTTAAAACGCGTTGTTCCTGTTCGGTGAAGAAATTGCTGGCCATGCAACCGTCCTCCTCCGTCCGATCTCGTCTGGGAAGATCTTGGCCGTTGATGTGTTTTAGAAACACTCGTTTCTCCACGTCCATCCGATTACTCCCGAGACGGATCTCCTTCGTTGTTTTTTTCCTTTTTACGCAAAACCATCTTCTTCAACCTCGCGCCAGGGACCCGCGAACCAGCTGGTTATTTTCCCGAGATGCCTCCTTCACCACTGCTCACGGTGACCCTCGCACACCCCACCTACCTAGGACGCCTTAGGATCGGCCTAACCCCTGGATCATCTTCCTTTAAGAACTGAGAAACCAGTGTGAAAACGGGACCTCCGAAGCCAACCCACACCAGCCTCGCCACTGCCTCGCCGTCGCCTCGCCACCACCGGCCACCAAGCCTCTCTTGGTTCTCCGGCCACCCAGCAAACCTCCGGCGAGCTCCTCTCTTGAGTGGTAAGGGTGCCACGGCTGTTTTTTTCCCCCACACATTTCTTCCCGGTTCATGTTCTATATACATGAGTATATATATATACGCCTAATAGTTAAAGGAATATATATATATATGCTAACCGTTCTACTACCCAGAAAACACCAAGGGTGTTTTGGTGTTTTTTTCGGTTTTAGGTAAAACACTATATATACTCGGTATATATATATGTAAATACATATATACATATCCAAAATAATTTTATATGCACATATACAACATGCAAACCTCACGGGTTAAGAATAACACTCTCCTCTAAGGGTGTATTCATGTTTTATGGAAACCTATACTATTATACCCACAAAATATACAATATATATATATATATGTATATACAACTCGCACTCTTCGGTTTTGAAAAATTTTCTTTTCAAGGGGTGTTTCCTTCATGATATAAAGGGGATAACACTTTTGAGTTTGTTTTAACAATCCTTTATTTTTCTTACAAACCTAAAACTCAAGTGTATAGTGTTTTTATGGTTTTGAAGATATATACATATAAATATATACATATGTATATACATAACTCAATCCCAATAATCTTTAGGGTACCAAAGATTGTTCGATATCTTTTCACTAAGAATTATACTTTTGAAAGGGTATTTCTAAGTCAATTCGTAGCATATATGGTTTTATGTAAGCTGCATATATATATAACTATATATTTATATAAGGTTATGTATTGGAATGGAAATTGGTTTTGATTTTTTTTATGAAATGAACACTTATCTTTGAAAGATATTTTTTATGCGAACTTGGACTTTGTTTTAAGTACATTTATGTTATAGATAATAACAAAGTTTTTATATATATTGTATTTATAGTTACATGAACATTTAAACCCCCATGAGGTTTTGAATTTCAAACTAACCAGTAGTTAGTGGTATTAAGATTCTAAGTGTACCATGTTCAATTTCTGAGGGAACCTATATATATAATTTGTGAATATATATATCCTTATCTATGTGTTTGTTTTTACGATTAATATCTGAAAACCCTAGTTTCAAGAAATGGTTCTTAATATTTCTATTCATGTAGGGTTTTAGCGCTTGCCTATGCTGTTTTATATTTTTGGGTCTAAGTATACACCAATGAACTTGTTTAATGTCACCCATGAACTGACATGTGTGTTTTTTTTATGGATATTCTTATGCCTGTTTTAATCTCATTCTAAAAGGGTATAGATTTAAGGGTTATGTTAATATGTTGAAATCCTCTATTATTTTTATACCAAACTCGTTGCAATGATTTTTAGCGGGCAGAGTGTAACATCAAATTCTATGACCAGAGAAGAATAATAATTAATGAAAGGTATTTTTTTTTAAAGTGGCTTATTTCCAAGTGTCGGATTTTTAAAGATTGCAAGTGTTTATTATTTTTATACCAAGCATGTCGCAGTAATTATTAGCGGATGGATATTTGTTGCAAGCACTATGACCTGTGAAGTACAATAGTTAATGCCAAGTAGTGCAATTTCATGTACTAGTATTTTAGAAACTCATCATTTAATAAACCTTGGGAGCAAGTCTCACACATTCATCATTTTATGTGCTTAAATAATTGTTCTACACACATAGTATGCTTGCTTAACCATGCCTTCTTTTATTCCATATTTTCAAGTTTATCTGTCATATCATGCATTTGTAAACCATTTATGTAATTATTACCTTATTCATATTGTTCATGCATATGACTCAACATGATAATGAACTAAGAACTAAAATTACCCAAAGTGGTATGGGACACCTTGGGTAATGAGAAATGAAAATGGTATTACCCAAAGTGGTATGGGACACCTTGGGTAATATGAAATGAAAATTAAATATTCAAAGTGGTATGGGACACCTTGAATATCTGACCCTATCAACATGTGAGAAATGTATGGGACTACCCGGAATGGGGTCCGGTAAGAAGAAAACCCTCCAGGTTGGGGACTGGTTAAAGTAAGCCCTCCGGGTTGGAGACCGGTAAAAGTAAGCTCCTCGATGCATCGATAGTTCTCGAGACAGTCAGATTGGGTTTTTACCCTTAGGTCATGGCACAAGGCCTTGACACAGAGTTCATGAGTCCTTCAGCATACATTTCTTTGATTATGACCAACCTAGTGATTATTCCGATTAGAGGGATATCCTTGGTTATAGAACCTTACCTATGAGTATCAGTTTTAAAGAAAATATACAAGACATATGATATGGAAATGTTGATGCATGTTCAGTTTCTTCTCAGGATTTTTATTACAAATGTTGCATTACTTTTATCATGTCATGATGTGTTTTTTTAGATAATACGCTTGTGTGCGACTCTGATAATGTTTACCCTTGTTGTTCATGCACACCTTTCTTGTTTATGGACACTTTACTTCATGCAACCCATGCCTTTTTATTATTATGCTTATCTTGTTTACTAAGTGAGTTGACGCTAAGTGTTTTAGTGCATACGTATGAAGTACTTTAACTCTGATATATCAACCTTTGTTTAGTCTTGAAGTTTTTCTTTTAAAACCTTCTAAGTATGGAAAAGTATTCTTTTTCAACGTAGTTTTCAAAAGCTGTATTTAAGTATTTTCAAAAACCCCTTACTGAGTATTTCAATGCTCACCCTATGTTTTATGTTAAATTTTTACAGGTTGATAGAGCCTTTCCTAGACTTGGATGCTTGTTCCTAGCTTAGAAAGTAAAGAAGCAAAGCTGTTGTCTCTGATTATCCAGGATCTAAACCAGAAAGTTCCTCCTGATGGGTTATGATGTGTGACTTATTTGTTTCATTTGTGCGAAATAAATTGCACACCATAACCGAAGCACCGACACCGGGCTACCGGGGTCGGGGCGTCATAGTTGGTATCAGAGGGAGGTTTAGGCAACCTTGGAAAATTAGGACAACACAAAAACATTAATAATGTTTTACTAAGTAGGGTTTGTTCTTAAAATTTTCAGATGGAAAGACAGCGAACCACGCCTAGACTCTTGACTCTCCCTACAGAAATCATAGAGACTATTGTAGCAAAATCCTGCTCAACATGTTACCAACCTTTTGTTAACTTACGACTCACGTGCAAAACCCTCTATGAAATATCGAAAAGCTCGAATGTCCTTCGAATCTTCCGAGGGTCAGAAGTTGTGTATAACCTAATGGCTAGTGCGCTGTTTGAGAATTATAAAAAGAAAGGGAAGTACTATGAGGGACTCTTCCTGTGTTTCACCATGAACAATAAATGGTTGGCCTTCCCAGCATTTGGAGAAGCTGCAAAGCAGTTGGACTTCCGCGCAGTCTTTATGTACCAAATCCTGTGCTTCAGCATACTTGGGGAGCTCTGTGATTTTGGATCTTTCCTAGAATCCTTCAATTATGAAATGGTTCGAGAGATCTTTAGGAACAAAATCCAAGAAGATGTCTCGAAGCTTGATGTCACTCGTTCCCATCTCTGGAAGACTACCTGCATCAAGTGGGAGCTTGGCTTCAACCACGATCCACTTTGCCAAAAATGTAATTGGGAAGAGGAGACCCACAAGCTCTGTTCAGCCCTGGGGATTGAGTTGAATAGTAACTTCTTCCATGGGCCTTGGAGGTAAAGGGACACCACCGAGGGTGACAGAGAAGCTGTGTGAGTAAGTCAGTGTTTGTACGCCGATCGAATTGCGGGGACGCAATTCTTTTAAGAGGGGGATAATGTAACGTCCCAGGTTTTATAAACTGGTTCAAGTAAGCAATGTTGTGCTTGTTAATGATGTCTCTTGGTTATTCCTTTTTATGGTTTGTGTGCTGATAATGAATTCGAGTAGAAATCAAACATGAAGAATACGATAAACTGTTATATATTTAAAAGATACATTACAACAAGACCCATCTAATTGAAAGTACCCTGCACAAGACCTAACACGGCCACAGCAAGACTACAAAGAACCACAACACGGGCAATCGGATAGTCGTCATCTTCAGGATCCAACAGTGTGAAAAGTATCACTGCCAGAATCACCGCGCACGCACTCAGCACCAGAGGTATGAGAAGGGCCATCCGCCAAGGGTCCGGTGTTTTGAAAATATAACACAACCTACCCCTTGCTTTTATAATGGACCTCTAAAAGGGAATATGACCGTTTTTTTTGGACCGTTGGGTTCTAAGGGATAAAGAGCATTTTTTTTTCTTTATAACGCTTTTATAATATTATGGTATTTCATTTTCTTTTATACAAAATATTATAATTATATCTTCAAGTATTAAAAATAAAATATTATTGCAAATGGATCTATTTTGATCAAGAAGATATTTATATGATAGAAAACTTGGTCGAACATCAAGTCTACAGCGGTATCTGCAATAATTGGAAAAAAATGTATCTTTTCGGATCTCTAAAATTATGTGTTTTGAATTAGAGAAAAACTACGGGTCTTTTAAACATAATTTTATAAATAAACAAGTGAAGTAAGTTATAAATTGGATTTTTGATTTCTAAATATATAAGTCCCTAATAAAAGTTTAGTATTATAATTATAAAATTTATAAGATTTATGTGGTATTTTACATAATCTAAAATGGGTTTTTTTAATTTGGAATCTCTAATTTAAATATTTGTGTTAAATTGTGTAAAATTCATTTTTAATGTTATATACCTTTTTCCATTCAAAAGTAATCTGTTTATTTTTTTTTAAACGCGTTGTTCCTGTTCGGCGAAGAAATTGCTGGCCATGCAACCGTCCTCCTCCGTCCGATCTCGTCTGGGAAGATCTTGGCCGTTGATGTGTTTTAGAAACACTCGTTTCTCCACGTCCATCCGATTACTCCCGAGACGGATCTCCTCCGTTGTTTTTTTCCTTTTTCCGCAAAACCATCTTCTTCAACCTCGCGCCAGGGACCCGCGAACCAGCTGGTTGTTTGCCCGAGACGCCTCCTTCACCACTGCTCACGGTGACCCTCGCACACCCCACCTACCTAGGACGCCTTAGGATCGGCCAAACCCCTGGATCATCTTCCTTTAAGAACTGAGAAACCAGTGTGAAAACGGGACCTCCGAAGCCAACCCACACTAGCCTCGCCACTACCTCGCCGTCGCCTCGCCACCACCGGCCACCAAGCCTCTCTTGGTTCTCCGGCCACCCAGCAAACCTCCGGCGAGCTCCTCTCTTGAGCGGTAAGGGTGCCACGGCTGTTTTTTTTCCCCCACACATTTCTTCCCGGTTCATGTTCTATATACATGAGTATATATATATACGCCTAATAGTTAAAGGAATATATATATATATGCTAACCGTTCTACTACCCAGAAAACACCAAGGGTGTTTTGGTGTTTTTTTCGGTTTTAGGTAAAACACTATATATACTCGGTATATATATATATATGTAAATACGTATATACATATCCAAATTAATGTTATATGCACATATACAACATGCAAACCTCACGGGTTAAGAATAGCACTCTCCCTTAAGGGTGTTTTCATGTTTTATGGAAACCTATACTATTATACCCACAAAATATACAATATATATATATATATATATATGTATATACAACTCGCACTCTTCGGTTTTGAACAATTTTCTTTTCAAGGGGTGTTTCCTTCATGATATAAAGGGGATAACACTTTTGAGTTTGTTTTAACAATCCTTTATTTTTCATACAAACCTAAAACTCAAGTGTATAGTGTTTTTATGGTTTTGAAGATATATACATATAAATATATACATATGTATATACATAACTCAATCCCAATAATTATTAGGGTACCAAAGATTGTTCGATATCTTTTCACTAAGAATTATACTTTTGAAAGGGTATTTTTAAGTCAATTCGTAGCATATATGGTTTTATGTAAGCTGCATATATATATAACTATATATTTATATAAGGTTATGTATTGGAATGGAAATTGGTTTTGATTTTTTTTATGAAATGAACACTTATCTTTGAAAGATATTTTTTATGCGAACTTGGACTTTGTTTTAAGTACATTTATGTTATAGATAATAACAAAGTTTTTATATATATTGTATTTATAGTTACATGAACATTTAAACCCCCATGAGGTTTTGAATTTCAAACTAACCAGTAGTTAGTGGTATTAAGATTCTAAGTGTACCATGTTCAATTTCTGAGGGAACCTATATATATAATTTGTGAATATATATATCCTTATCTATGTGTTTGTTTTTACGATTAATATCTGAAAACCCTAGTTTCAAGAAATGGTTCTTAATATTTCTATGCATGTAGGGTTTTAGCGCTTGCCTATGCTGTTTTATATTTTTGGGTCTAAGTATGCACCAATGAACTTGTTTAATGTCACCCATGAACTGACATGTGTGTTTTTTTTAAGGATATTCTTATGCCTGTTTTAATCTCATTCTAAAAGGGTATAGATTTAAGGGTAATGTTAATATGTTGAAATCCTCTATTATTTTTATACCAAACTCGTTGCAATGATTTTTAGCGGGCAGAGTGTAACATCAAATTCTATGACCAGAGAAGAATAATAATTAATGAAAGGTATTTTTTTTAAAGTGGCTTATTTCCAAGTGTCGGATTTTTAAAGATTGCAAGTGTTTATTATTTTTATACCAAGCATGTCGCAGTAATTATTAGCGGATGGAGATTTGTTGCAAGAACTATGACCTGTGAAGTACAATAGTTAATGCCAAGTAGTGCAATTTCATGTACTAGTATTTTAGAAACTCATCATTTAATAAACCTTGTGAGCAAGTCTCACACATTCATCATTTTATGTGCTTAAATAATTGTTCTACACACATAGTATGCTTGCTTAACCATGCCTTCTTTTATTCCATATTTTCAAGTTTATATGTCATATCATGCATTTGTAAACCATTTATGTAATTATTACCTTATTCATATTGTTCATGCATATGACTCAACATGATAATGAACTAAGAACTAAAATTACCCAAAGTGGTATGGGACACCTTGGGTAATGAGAAATGAAAATGGTATTACCCAAAGTGGTATGGGACACCTTGGGTAATATGAAATGAAAATTAAATATTCAAAGTGGTATGGGACACCTTGAATATCTGACCCTATCAACATGTGAGAAATGTATGGGACTACCCGGAATGGGGTCCGGTAAGAAGAAAACCCTCCAGGTTGGGGACTGGTTAAAGTAAGCCCTCCGGGTTGGAGACCGGTAAAAGTAAGCTCCTCGATGCATCGATAGTTCTCGAGACAGTCATATTGGGTTTTTACCCTTAGGTCATGGCACAAGGCCTTGACACAGAGTTCATGAGTCCTTCAGCATACATTTCTTTGATTATGACCAACCTAGTGATTATTCCGATTAGAGGGATATCCTTGGTTATAGAACCTTACCTATGAGTATCAGTTTTAAAGAAAATATACAAGACATATGATATGGAAATGTTGATGCATGTTCAGTTTCTTCTCAGGATTTTTATTACAAATGTTGCATTACTTTTATCATGTCATGATGTGTTTTTTTAGATAATACGCTTGTGCGCGACTCTGATAATGTTTACCCTTGTTGTTCATGCACACCATTCTTGTTTATGGACACTTTACTTCATGCAACCCATGCCTTTTTATTATTATGCTTATCTTGTTTACTATGTGAGTTGACGCTAAGTGTTTTAGTGCATACGTATGAAGTACTTTAACTCTGATATATCAACCTTTGTTTAGTCTTGAAGTTTTTCTTTTAAAACCTTCTAAGTATGGAAAAGTATTCTTTTTCAACGTAGTTTTCAAAAGCTGTATTTAAGTATTTTCAAAAACCCCTTACTGAGTATTTCAATGCTCACCCTATGTTTTATGTTAAATTTTTACAGGTTGATAGAGCCTTTCCTAGACTTGGATGCTTGTTCCTAGCTCAGAAAGTAAAGAAGCAAAGCTGTTGTCTCTGATTATCCAGGATCTAAACCAGAAAGTTCCTCCTGATGGGTTATGATGTGTGACATATTTGTTTCATTTGTGCGAAATAAATTGCACACCATAACCGAAGCACCGACACTGGGCTACCGGGGTCGGGGCGTCATATATAAAGCCTGTGTTATGATTTCTATATGGTTTGTATTTTCTTATTTCTATAATTCCATGTTTGTTTTTTCTGCCACATTCCCATGTTTCCTTTATGTAATCATCTAATCTCAATCATTGAGGTTAGATTCTATGAATATAACTCATAATGTATTTAATTTATATAACTTTTATCTCCCATTAATTATTTTCATCTAGTAATGCATTAATTATACCCTTTCTAGGATTTATAAATCACTCTATTATTATGACTATCCCCAAGAAATCATATGAATATTTAGAGTAATCAATGGAATATAAGGGCATATTATTTATGTTATTTTTTATATCATTATAATTTTTTATAAAATTAAATATTCAATGTATGAAATTTAATAAATACATTATGACTCACAAACATATGGGTTTTATTATATTAATATCCATTTAATAAATTATTAAATAAAGTGTATTAAATATATGTTTATTTATATATGTTATCAGAGAAATTTAAATTTATTTTTTGAGAATAGGATTGGAAACCCCCAGTGAAATCATTAGGTATAAGACTACAAAGAGTAAAATATTTCAAAATTTAGTTATATTATAGGGTAATTGGGTAAAAACATATCTTTTAGGTTATTATAAGTTTATAATAATCTATAACAGTATTAGCTACGGGTAAAAACCCCAATGATAGAGCATTGATACTAATATGATCATTGCATTTTTTAGGATAAAGTGTCCCTTATAATACCTAGTTAGACCTCTTGGGAAAAATGATTAAGAAAATTTATATACACATTACAAACCATTATGACATCAACGAAAATAACCATATTATTTTGTTTTAATAAATATACAATGGTTATCATATATTGAATCCAAAAAATACATAGGTTAATGAAATTATGTCATTTATGAGTTAGACCATCAATTTTAATTGTTTTCCTTTTTCTATTATTAGTTTTCTTAAAATAACATCCCCAATTTTCCATTTAGTTTCATCAATGGGTTGCAATAAAAATAAGTGATTCAATGATCTTTGTGATGTGAAATGTAACCACTAATGAAATGTTATTCCCAACCCAATGGGATCAGTAATTAAGAACGTCGTGAAAATAATTTCTAATTTACCTAAATTTTTAACAAAAATAGGGATCATGTTGAAAACCCATAAACACATAAGAAAAACATAGTTTCAATTAAGTCAATTATTTGAAAATAAACTCAGAATTTCAATAGATTTTTTATCATATAATCATCGAACAATTGACCAAATATATTGAATATATCTTCTAAATTATTTAATTAATTGATAAAGATAATTGTATGTTTATTTTTATCATACATAGGAATAAAAAATCAGTGGAAGACTTGTATAAAAAATATTTTCCCAAGGGAGAGAAAAAAATGGAGTGAAAAGAGTACATGAAAAATCATTTTTATTAGTATTTTCCATTCACTCTTTAATTGAAAATGGTTATTGATTTCCCAATCATTAAGAAAATGATTAAGGAACCATTAGGATGTATTAGATAATTTTCAATATATATTCATGATATGCCTTTACCCTTTTCATTTTCAATAATATTAGAGTTGAAATCATCCTTGTTTCTCTTACATTGATTCTATGAAACGATTTGAGGATTATATACTTTAACATGATAAGGTAAATTGTCCAATAACCCCTCATTGTTGAAATAGAAATCGGTGGATCTCATGGATTTTAATACTAGGGATATAGTAAATGATGAATGGATTCTTATATTGGTAGTATTATAGAGCAAATTCGTGGTGGTAAGAAAGTTAAACTTCCCAATTTTAAACAATGTAGCGAGTAGAATCCTAAAAATAGGCTTCTGGTTGTAATTAAATTATTTTCAAGCAGATATTAATTCCATCTAGAATTAAAATGTCATTCGGAGAATCCCAAAAATGTTATGGGTGAAAAGAATTCTCTTTCCAACTATTAAAAACTATATTATATTTTAAATTTAATAAAAAATGAAAATAGACATACTAAATCACCAAACTTATGTTTTCTAACTGTAACTATAGAAAAAATACTCCTAATCCTTATTAGGTATAGTGCACCTCTGGAATAAAAAATAATCAGGGAGATCAATACAACGATATGGGGACATCTAATCTAGATATTCATTTAATGATAGAATTTATACTATTTGATTTTGGTTTGACACATTCTTTCCTATCACACATATTTAGTAGAACTATTCAAACCCAACTACTATACATTGAGGTGGAGCTATATGTGAGAAAAATAAATAGATAAACTGTTCTTTCAGATTTATATTAATCCACACATATTAATTTTTATAGAAATAATCTCCCATAAAATATAATCATACATAAAATATTTTATTTGGATGTTATATTGGGAATGGATGGACTATCTTTATATAAACTTAGCATCAACCAAATAGAGAAGGAAATAACTACTTGCATACCTTGTCATCCTTTGATTTTGTACAAATATAAGAAGGATTGTGAATCTCTGTTGGTTTCCTCTTCTCAATAGTTTAAATTATTATCTAATATTGATGAATATATAAATCATGGGACTAAAAAAATTATATAAACATGATTGAAGGAATTATAATTGTGAAAAATTATAATATTGATTTTCCAATATAGTTTATTGGTCTTTCCCCTTTCCTAGAGGTTTATTTATCATTTGAACTTATCCATGGATCTCTATACATATCCAAGAGTCCTTATATAATGGACAATATTGAGTTAAAGGATTTAAATATATGATATAATAAAATCATGAAATTTATTTTATATTCCTATGTGACTCACATTTTGTTTCACATGTCCACTTTTTAATGTATAATGTCCATTCAATGATATATGAATTTTTTTTCCATGAACTGGAAATCATGATAATGAACATGTATCCCCTTTCATAGATAGAAGACATGTTTGATCAACTATTCTAGTCCCAATATTCAACTAATTTGGATCCTCATTCATGATATCACTAATTATATGAAATGAAAGATGATAATCCAAAATTACCATTTTGAACATGTTATGTACTCAATTTGTTTGTAGTTAATCCATTATAACTCCCCAATGATCAAAAAATATTTATTTACATAATGAATATATTCATTATAAATTTTCATGAAAATTTTTTTATAACCATTATAGATGATAATAAATTAAACTCTATAATAAATGAGGCACATGGGATGAGTTTTTATAAAGTGATAAATATTATTTTATAGGATATGATATATGTAAATTATATAAAATGTGAGTTTTGTAAGGATAATATATTTTTTGGGTATGTTACCACAACAAAATGGATATATTTTTACAGTTCTAAGACCACGGAAATTGAGGATTGGCCCAGACCACTGTCTTTAAAAATAATTAGTCGTTTCCATGGAATAGATAGTTAATAATGAATATTTATTAGAAAATTTTAACTATTATAAATCCCATTAACATGAATAACAAGAAATGGTGTCAATATAGTTTGGACAGAGGAATGTGAAGAAATATTATAATTTATGAAGATGGGGAAAATAACTACCCATATAATAACATTACCATCCAATGGGAAAAGAGTTTCAATTTACAATGTTACAATCAAAATGTTATTTGGGGGTTTACTCATGTAGTTTCAAAATTTGATACGATATGCCTCAATCCTATTAATGATCCAAAATAAGAACAACCCAACACATTATCAATAATATTTTGGGGTGGTCTTCACATTAAATATTTGGTGGAATTGCCTCTATGAAAAGAAGTGTGACATATATATAGTTAAAAACATCCTCATGTGTGTATTCACACAAAATGAGATCTATATACACAAACGAATGTGGTTAGAGAATATCATCACATATGATTGTTCAATGTATTACCTTTAAAGAAGGTGAAAGAATGTTGATTATTCTTTATGTAGAAAGATTATTGAAACCAAAACCATGATGAGGATTAGAAGGGATCTAATCTTCATAACATTTCATAGGATAGACATGGGATTAATAAAAGTAATTTCATAAGGGATTTATCAAATAACATATAAATAATATATTTTTTAGAGGATTAACGTGGATTAGTAGGATAATGTTGGTCAATAACAAAAATGTAGTGAATATTCAATAGTATAAATATTTAAATGTGGATTTATAATCATTATAACATTATATGTTTCTAATTAAATCCAAAAAATTATAGGGAACTTCTATATGATGAACATAACTTATTCTGCTATATTCTTACAAGAGTAACGAAGAAGTATAGATATATAAATAATAATTTTTCATGATATAACATGATGATATATATTTTAGAATGTGTATCTTGATTCATGGTATTACAACATTTAAAAGTTTAATAATATAATTCAAGTGGTATGATGATACAATTTCCCATTCCATTAATGAAATGTCAAAAACCCATATAATTCATCATAGTACTCCCTATGAAGTATAAATTTATTAAATCCTTCATTGTTGTAGTCTACATTTATAAAATGATAGAAAATTGCATTACTATTAGAGAAGATTTATTTTTTGACCAAATTTTAAATATATACATAAGGTACTATTATGACAACCTATATATTCACAATCAATTGTATTTAATTGAGATTTGAACTTTACCTCAAGGATTTAGGGAAGCCTTCTACAAGTGTTCAATAAAAATAAGATTCGGAGTACTACATATCACCCTTAAATGTATTCCCTATCTAAGGGATCCACTCATACTCTATAAGATATACTGAGACCATGTTCATTTTATTTCCATGGATGACATAATCAACACATCCCACCATGGTGTTCTTATATAATGAAAATTTTTATTATATCATTTGAATGGAACTATATAAGAATCTGTATGAGAATATTTGTCAAACTCCATATTTTGGGGAATAAGTTTGATAAAATAATATAATGGGACTCAGTATTATCCATGATATTAAAGATAATTTTCCAATAAAAATTACATCATATAAAATCCACCAAAATTTTACTGAAAATATATGTAAAAAATTGACGATGAGATTATAAATATGTGGTCAGGGATAAGTAATCCTTTCTTATATCTCCATGGACTAAAATCATGAGAATTTGGAAGTAAGGAAAAATTAGACCAATATATAATGTCCCCTTTCACATTATTAATCACATATCTTCTATTGCCTATCGTCTAACAGTCCCACTGAACTAATATCATGTACAAAATGTTTTCAATATATCCATATTAAAGAAGTACATACCAAACATATAACTTATAATGAATCATGATGTGATACCATTGGAGAATTAGTTTTCATATTACGGGAGTTCAATGAGTATATTACAACATAAATACAAAGTTCCATGAACCAAAAAAACCTATAGGTCAAGGTGTTGTAGTGGAACTACATATTTGAATAATTAAAAATGGAATTAGATTAGGTGATTAAATTGTATTACACTATTCAGTTTTAGTATATAAAATGAAAATGTTGATGGTATAATTTAATAAGGGGGATGAATGAAATGACATGAACATATATAAAAGAAACTACTTTTTGAATGTTTTATTTCCACATCAAGTAATGTGGTTATAGAAAGAAGTTTCAAAACATTTCATGTTTTAGACATTTATCTTTCTATTATTTTTAAAATAATATTCTGAAACATAATCATTTATAATCAAGACACTGGTAAATGAACATGGTGATTAGTATATATTATATGTTATGATAAATTCTAATTGACATTGACATAAAAAGAGATGGCCTCAAGCACTTAGATCGTACCTTGTGAATCCAATTTATCAAATATTCAGAATTGATATGTCATCATTAGTTTAATCATTTGATGAATCCCAATAATTAATTTAATAACTAAAACATGAGTGAAAAAATATATTTGATAAGTTCTAGAAGAATGAGATCATGACTAAACAATGTTAGTCAAACCACCCTTATAAATTTTCCACATCACAAATCATACCATTAATGAATACACTAGAGTAATTATCGGTTTTAAATATAAACCGTAATAGAATGGATAATTCTATATTTAGTTTTGATAATAATTATTATATTTTTCATTCTTTTTATTACAGTGTATTGATTAAATTATTGGTTTGATAAAAATTAGATGTTAATATGATAAAATGTGAATTTTATTATTCGGAAATAAACTTTTTCAATAAGTACTCTTATTTAATGAATTAATGTTTTTATTAATAATAAAATTTCAATAAAAGTTAATATTAATAAATAATTATTTAAAATAGATAATAATATAAAATTTCGAAACTAGTGTAATTAATATTAGGGTCAAAAAAATTTATCACATATATTTTTTGAGTAATTGTAATATTTTTATATAAAAGTGAGAATTTTTATATTTAATGAATTCATTTTTAAATAAGAATGTTGGAATTAGATAACGGTGAATTTTTCATTCTTATCAGATATAGTAAAAAATTTTGTAATAAATCAATATGGTATAAATATACTGTAATTATTTTGACATTATAAAAGATACAAAGTGATATAATTAAAACTATAATGAGTATCTAGAACTAAATATAGATTCCCTATTTAAAATAATGTGTTTGATATTATTTTTATAATATTATAAACCCTTAATTAATCCTCTAAAACCCACATTATTTTTTTTGTGGTTGAAATCATTTATTTACTAAAATTGATTACTTCCAAATCACCAATTGTATTATTTTTATGGTTTAGATTCTATGAATTATAATGTAATTTATCCAAATCCACTATCGCATAAAACATGGGATACACATGGAATTGTAATTTTTTTAGATAATTTGTCATATGATATCCAAATCCTATGGTTTGAAATTAAAAACAATTATTATCTCTTTTCTTTTAAAAACCAACTGAACCACCCCTTGTTCATTATTAAAATCCCTACTATTATGAATCTACCCTACCATTTCCATTCAAGATCCACCCTATAGTGTTCCCAATGTCTTAAGACCATCCCCCTATTATTTTAGATGTTTTCTATCAAGGTATGGGATCCTATCTTTCTCTTATTTGTAAAAGACCAATCATTATATAGTATTTTTTAATTCAAATTTTCCATGTTGGTATATTTTATTACACATCCCTATTACTATCCTTATTATTTATACATAATGAGAGTCTACATAAATTCTCATTTATCCATTCAATGAATCATTATTTTCCATTGATATACTGCAAAAATGGTTTTTTGAATTTCTGTGCCTAATATTTATGTTCTAAATACCCATCAATGTATGAAATAAATTCTATTCAAATAGATTTCGGTATCCTATATTTACAGTGGAATTTCATTTATTTAACCAAAACTCTTTAGTTGTGTGATTAAAATTGAGGAATTTTATCCTTATGTTTTATGATATATGTGTCACACTTATGCATGAGCAAGATAAGAAAGCGATGTGGATGACCAAAATTATATAGGCCTCAAATGGATTTGGTAATATTTTATATCATGATATACCATGTTCAATTAATAAGAGGATATAATAATCACACATTGTTATGATGTTTATGTAGTTATCCCTAACTTATCAATATGAGTTAAAGTCTTATGTTTTCCAACAAAATCCCATGTTTCCTTTATTATATAATCTTATATCGTGATTAGTTGATGAATTTCATCATTATCATCCCTCTTATAATACATATGTATACTAATTTTCTAACACATATTATTTTCATCATGATATGATTTAATTATTCCATTACCAGTAATAACAGGTCATCCATTTCTTATGTATATCTCCTAGAAATACCACATAGTTTTAGAAGAGACAAGGTAATTTAAGTGCATGTTATGGTTATTTATATTTTTTCATTATATTTTAATTTTATGTTATTATTATACGAATCAATGCACTAAGTAAAAATTGGCCTCATGATCATCTTGGATTTTATTATGTGCATCTTTTTGTGATAAATTATGAACTATAGTTTTTTAACAAAATAAGTTTTCATGATCCTACTATATATACATGTAATAATAAATTCATAGTTATAAAACTATTGATAATGTTTCCACGAGGACCACAATGAAAATTTTGGCATTACTAACTTTTACTTCTGGGAAATTATTATGGCGCTACATTAGTATTTTCTCATTTGTCTATATTTTAGGCCTTATTTTATTTTTTTACATTTCACATGCATTGTGTGATGGTTTTTTTGTATTATTTTATATAATGAAAATAATTTTTTTTGATTTTTTAAATAACATCAATATATAGGACATCATCATTGAGTGTAATGACTTCCATATGTGATATTCTTTTACCCTTAGTGCAAGTCTTGAGGTCAAGGCAACTAAAGGTATGACATAGGGTTCATTTTCCATCTTCCCTCACAACTGACCTAAGGGGTACCCTTAGAGATAGGGGTTCATGAATGAGTTGTATAAATGGGCTTGGTTGATATATATGATGTATTTTAATAGTTAGTCATGATGTGTATTTCATGGGTTAGTAGCAATAAAACGTTAGTTTTGTTTTTTGTGTGACATATGTGAGGCAAGACAATCTATGACTTGTGGGTTTGGTCCCCCATTAAATGATGGAGGGACTATAATTTAAATAAATTAAAATTTGAGGTGGTTCCACATGAGGGTTGATAGTTAAAAGATATGCCTGTATCATTTTTTTCAGTGTTCTTATTTTAATTGGGCGATATTTGAAGTGAAAATTAATTTATTTAGTGAATATTAATAAAATTACAAACTATCATTATTACCAATAAATTCAATTTCTATTTTTTAGCTCTTGGAAATCATCCATATCAATCGTTTGTTGGTGATGTTCAACAGGTTAAAGCAATTGACCCCTGGTGGGTCCAACAAGTTGTCATGGTTGATCATTGGTAAAAGTTGTTGGGCACATTTTTGTGGAAGAGGTACAATGATTAGGGTCTATTCTGAGGAGATATGCTATGAAAATATTGAAAAAAAGATATCCCTTATATTTAGAGATACATACCTAATAATAGATATAGAGGTGCACATTATCAATGATGAAGGGCAGTCGAGAAATGATTGTTTCTTGTACTATATGTTCCAATAATAGAGAATCCAAAGATCATTATAGTTATAATCATGTTATTGTATAGTCTCATTTTATATTGTGGTTAACTTATGTGTTCCACACTCTACAGTCGGAATTGAACTAGTTTTTTATTTAGAACTAGATGTAGATAAGATTCTCTTACCCTTGGTTTCCACTATCCTAGTTGGATGATATATGAACAAATTTAATGTGTGAAGGGTCTTTTGAATACAGATGGGGAAACATTGGACCTTTGAGGATCATGTCATATCATAAACATAGTCATATAAATTCATTCTCGGCATTTATTGTTTTTATTTCATGAATTCTGTTATCAATTGTTCTATAGGTAGGTCATGTTTTCTTATGGGATGAGAAACTATGCAGTTTTCATGCACAAATAGGGTTTTCAAATGGGCAGTAGATGTTTGGAGACATTTATTTAATTGATAGATTAGTCATTTATATTGTTATGAGACACTGAGATGGTGGAGGATCCAAGGATTGTTGGGAGTTTATACATAATTTTCCTATGGAGTTTCTGATTCATCCTCCCTTACGTGATATCATATTTGGGACAGATTTATTGGATAATTATTCTCTAAATCCATTGTTGAATTATCAGATGAATCCTCTTGATGAGTGGAAGAAGTGGATTCAGATAAACTATATAAAGTAAACTGGATTCATCTATCCATATTTTCCTTTATGAGTTTCATATTGTTATTCCCCAAGAATGTAGATGGTTTACTAAGCTCATCAATAGACTAATAGTGTTTTAACAAGGTGATGATCAAGAATAATTACAGTATATAATGGAGAAATGATCCATCTGACTGGCTTAGTACAATTATTTGATTTTATAAGATTGATATGTGGTTATGGAATCACAAATTGGTGGTAAATTAAGATGGTATCTCAAAGATGAATTCAGATGTAATTATGGGATATTTTAGTTCATGTTCATAACATTAGGTCTTATAATCTTATTAGATAAGTTCATCAGGATCATAAACACCATTTTAAGTGGTCTATGAATAGTTTATATTCTTGTTCATCAATGAAATATTGATATAATCTATAAAATAGGGGGAAAATGTCAAACATCCTAGATATAACATACTGGTCCTTCATCTAAATAATCTATATTGGATGTTCCCTAATTATAGGTTTTGGATGAAAGAGGTGTGTTTATTTAATTATGTGGATTCCCCGTAAGTTCATTCGATGGACCCTTCAACTGTTGCAAAAAAAATTTCTTGTGAAACACCAAATAATGTGTAAGTGGATCACATTTTCCTTAGTCATGTAGGCCATTATCATAGGATTATACCCAATTTATCGTGGATTCAATCTTTTTTGAAAACAATATCGTATAAATAATTTTTTTCTATCTAGAAATATACATGTCAAGAAGAATTATTCCATATTAAGGGAGGTTATTCGTTTCTCCAATGAATTAGTTTAATGAGGAGGGGTGATGTTCGAGTTATTTTATGAGGATAAACATATGGGATTGGGATGATACATCATATATAAGATGATAGTGATCTATTATATTTCTATGATGTTACAACCCCATGATTGTTACTATGCCACCAATGATTTAGATCATTAAGTAGTAGTGTTTGAAATGAATATCTTGTGACATTACTCATTAGAGATTTATTTTTAGTCTTCACTAGTCACAAGAGATTTAGGTATATCTATTTTCATAATGACCTGAATCTATAGCAATGTATTTAAAGTATTTTTATATGGACTATGTCTTTGAGAAATAACTTGTTGTAAAAATTGACCCGGAATTTCCAGAATAGTGTTTTTAAGAGTCCAAAATTATTATTAGTAAATGGAGGATATTTATTCCATACACATTGATTCAAAGATGGTTAATGAAGGTCATTTAATTTTATATATTATAGTAAAATATTATTTTATTTAGAGTATGAAGGAGTATTAGTGGTGGTACTCAAATAGAGTGGGTGATTTGAGACTGTGTTGGCTATTTTGGTTCCCTAGTGGGATGGTCAGAGTAATGTAAATACTAAATGATATTTCATAAGAGATAGCTAATTCAGATGTATTTTCTCGAGGGATTACTTTTTTTGTTTCATATGTCATATTTAGTTATATATTAAATAGTAACGAATATCAAAATTTTTTAGAGGATGTAATTTTTGAGGTCTATAATGAAATGGGTTGGGGAAAATCTTATGGATCGATGTATGGTTTTCTAGTATGTAATGAAAATGAATCATGTTCAAAATAATATTTTATACCTCACATAGGTTTTATATAGATGATATATAATGAATTATCAATGAACATGATATATGGACTAGTCCATGATCAAGGTGGATGTGTATCCATCAGGCTAATTGTGGATTGGGTGATGAATGTAGCTCAATTACTTGTAATCAAGGAGATGGGTGTCTGAGATGTCATGAAAAAAAGATATGGGGATTATGACTTTCATATAAATTAAATTTTTAGTTCCATCTTCTCATATCATGATAGTAATTTTTCCTCAATATTCTAGAAAGGTTTGTGTCATGTGTATGGAACACTTTTACTACATATAATTGTTTCCCACCCACGTTGTCATGGAAAGACAGAGCCGACTCTCTAGACAAAAGAAAATGTTCTATGGAAATTCATATTCGACATCAAAATTTATTTGGAAAATAACATTACTTTTAATAAGGTATATTATAATAATATCTACCTATAATCCATCTACATGGACCCATTTTGGGCATCCTATGGATAGCTATGTCATTCTCAGTTGTGCCCGTCTTAGGGTAGGCAGTCGTCTTCTCTGTGATATGATGTGTTTTATATAATAATAAGGAAGATTTAGGTGGTTTGTGGGAATATTAAGGAAATATATAACATAATAATGTTATATTTCATTCATAGTATTGGGCACTTGGAGTTTAGTTTTATTAAAAAATTGTCCTCAATGGTTTAATTTCATCATGAATAATATAGGATTTTAATGGGGGTATGCATTTTCCCCATGTGCGTGGGACCTTTTGAGTTGTTTGAGTGCAATTTCTTAGTGGAAAAAAATTAAATCTTACACCATAGATGAAAAATATCATTGAATACCACAACATGTCATTAATTTTATGACAATGATGACTCTCGTATCATTGAATATGGATAAACACCGATTGACGATGACATAACATTATTGGAGTAGCTGGAACAAATAAAACATTGTCAGTATAAGATGTTATGTTGATGGGACATTACCATAGTTTTCTTGGAATCAAATTGGTCTGAATTTGAGTACTCAGTTGTAGTAGACATAGATGTCCTCCCACTAATCCTAGTTGTTTTCATGTTTCAACCTTTATTATAACTCATTGATGTGATTCTGGATATATTTAGTTATATGAAATATGACTTTTTTCAATGAAAATTACATGTGTTAACTGTTCTAAATATATAAAAGGGAATACCCTTTATTAACAAGGATTCATTGTATAACATAGTTTAAATTTATGAGGGTGAGTTCATTCCCCAAAAAGGATAATATCAGAATGCATAAGGTGTATTTTATGAACTTCTATGATTGGTTTCCTTGTAATCTATATGGTTGTATGGGGGAGTGAGATAGAGTATGTTTTTAGATAGTTCAATGTTTTAGTTTTATTGATATCCCTGGTAGGCATGTCATGAGATGGTTATATGGACCATTCCATTCTTTTCTATAGTCTGAGTTCATTATGACTCTCATGGATGAAAAATTATAATGTTGTATTTGATGTACGGGACAGGCTTATCACATTCCCTTATATCATCATATTGGGGTAAATAGTTGTTCGATAGTGGTATGATATTTTATAATTAATTTTAAAATGATTTTAAACATTTTAATATAGTTTTCAAAAACTATTTTCAATTTTTTTTATGTTAAATAATTTTAAAAATTATAAATTTAATTCCAAATTTCTAATTTTGTTTTTTTTATTTTTTTAAATGATTAATTAATTTTTGATCTGCTTTGGAATATTTAAAAGTACGAATATTCCATTTTTTTATTATTTATATGTTTGTTTAGTTGAAAATTTAATATTTTTAATTAAATATATAAATTTAGCATGCAATTCATATAGAAAACATTTTCGATGAGTTTTTGAAACCGATGATAGGTAATCTTGGTTTCAATGAAGCTATTACCTAAGGGTAGCTCTAAAATTCTAGTGTTGAATAAGTGAGCTAGTGAGTTCAATAATCATTTCTATTTAAGAGGGTATTCCCATGAATTAATAAGAAATGTCTGAAGCTACACTTCAATGAGAGTATGAATAGTGATTCCTAAGGGCAAGATGTGTTACTAGTACATAAATAACCTTCCATGTGTATGGGTATGTCATAATTTTCTTAGCATGAAAAGGATAATATCGTTCTAACCATAAATGAAATATTTTATATTGATGTTTAGGGTTAAAATATGTTGCCCTTACGAAAAACACATTACATGTGTATGGGTATAGGTTTACTCCATTTTTCTTTTTTTCTTATTCACCATCCTATAACCACCCATATTCCATTTTAAGAAAAATAATTTCTAAAAAAACATAGATATAACATATTTTAGAAAATTTAATAATTTATAAATCCTTTATAAAATTTTTAATTTGATCAAAGATTATGTTTAGATCAACAAATCAATGAGAAAATAAATGGGGGTTTCAATATTATAATTTTTTAAAAAACACAGTGATTATATTTTTGAAATACCAAAGACCTTCTTACATCAATTTTTATTCATTTTTTCCTCTTATTTAGACAACCCAAAAACTATCTCTTCATGCCAATGAGCTTTATCTTTTTTTGGGACTCTTCCATTGTAATTTCCATGCATGGGAAAAAATTATCTCTCCTATATTCTATAGATACAACATTTTATATGGAAACATTCCATGTAGGGGATACTCTATCATTCTTCTACATGTACATGTTGGATGTATCATTCATTGTTCATCCATTTTAAACATATTATGGAACTTATTAATGAATTTTATTAGTTTTACAATAAAAATTGATGGGGAAAGAAAACAAATGCTTGAAGTTACTTGTGTTTATGTTCTTTCAATTTTTTGAGCATATTTGTAATTATTTCATCTAGTTGTTATTTTGATTTTTTTAAATCGTAGTTAAATATGAATTAAAATACATATTGTTTTTGTTTCTAGTCACACCGCACAAGAATTCAGATAAGATCATATATCCATCAAATATTTTGATTGGAAGTAGATCTCCATCATTTATGATAATTTACCTCATAATTTTTATTGATATTAAAATACCCTCCTTTAGTTTGAAATAATATATTTCAAATTTGTGGTGTGATAAATAGAATGTTTTTTTGGTTGTGTTGAAGAAGAGGAATATTCTGAAATGGTGTTAATGTGGGACTTGTTGACATGATAATCATGGGTTTTTATGGGTTTTATTTTTAATTATAGTTTCTCAATAGTAATGAAAATAAATTATAATAAATAAATAGGAATTGAATATGGGTTTGAATTGTAAATGAAGACATAAATTGGAATGATAAGATATTATTAAGTGGTTTAAATTAAAAATGAAATGAAATATATTGAAAATTTTATTATTTTAGGTAATGATAAAATCCAGAAGATGGATTAACATCAAAGTAGATGTGTAATATGGCTTGTGTCTTATGAACTATTTCCGTGGTGTTATGTATTTTGAGTAGGGAATGAATGTAGCAGAGGTTTTGTGGATTTGTTGTTATTTTTTAAATTGGGATGGAGTTCATACTAGGATCCCATGTATTAATCGTGTTTGTCTAAATTATATATATATATATATAACTTATTCTACAAGATTTATATATGAATCCCAACAATGCTGAGAACTCTATATCGACTGCCAAATGTTTTTTGGTTGGGGTTGATTTTCCCAACATCCAATTCCATGTGTACAAAATACTAGATACCCCAGGTTCCTCGATCATTCCTCTACGATGGGTTCTGAAACTTATGGAATGATGGGATTGAACATATATTGAAACTATGTTTTTGATTGATAATAAGATGACATGGTTCAAAGTAGAGATCATACATAGTAAGAGGAGGTATTGATATTTATTTCTATCATGTTGATATTACCCACCTATTATGGTTATGGAAATAGATGATATGTGATGTAATGGCCTAGGTTTCCCTAGTTGAGATGTAACATAATATACTACGTTTCATTATGGGAGATAAGATTTGATAGAGATAGTGTCTTTGATAGAGATGTTATGTGATGACCCATCTATCATCATGAAAGATTTTATGTGATTTACTAAGTTTCATTGTGAATTATTGTATAGAGGTAATAAGAGCTCCCTGATATAGGACATTGGGGTTCGAGTGTAGAACACGAGTGGGAAAATACAATAGGTTATCCTTTTAGCAATATAATTTATACTATGATACAATATTTGGATTAAATATTTTTCGATCATGCCATGATGAGGATGATATTTGTTTAGTAACCGTGTTAGGATTTTTTTACCATAGTTTTTCTCATGGGTGCATTATTATTCACTTTTCACATGATTATGAGATACTTTGTGTATGATCCTACAAAGTTTATATGTTATTCTCACTCCACATATATAAAAAATATTTTCCATGTTCTTGGGTGGACTACATGGACCATTCATTACATTAAAATTTAAAATATTTGAGAGGATGTTGTGTCCCTAAATTATCATTTTCTTTTGGGAATTTATTTAGTGGCTCATTATATATATTTACATTTCACAATCACTGTATAATGGGGTTTTTATCTTTTTTTATGTATTATGTCATGGAATTTCATGATGAATGACATCCAATCTCTAGATCATACATTATCTTTGAGTATAATTATTTATATATGTGATATTATTAAATACATAGATCAGTTCTCCAACCAAAAACATATTTATGGTGGGACTTGGGGATCATTAAGCATTTTCCTCAATTATTTTCCCAAGTGGGGTACCCTTGGAGGGAGGGGGTCAAGGAACACTTTGAAATAATAGAAGCATGAATTAGGATATGGGGAGTGATTTATATATCCTAATAGTTGATGTTTCCTTTATATAAGGATATCCCATCCACTCTAAATTTACATAAAATTCCAATAATATAATTCATGACAATTTTTTGGGGGTTTATCTGAAAATCATATTCAATGATGGAGTTTTAGACTTTTATTGAACTAAATTATATATATTATTAAATTTATAGATAACTCAAAATCCAATTTTTAATGCGGTTTTGAATAGTTCTTCAAAAAATTCACGATAATAAATAATTTGTCGAACATTAATTATATAAGAAATTTTAAGTTCATGATGTGATAATGAGCACCAAAATCTCTTTCTTTATTGTTTGGTTATATTCTATATCCAAAATTAACATAGGGTTCAGAATAATAATACTTAATAACATATAAAAGCGAAACTATGAATTTTATGTAACATCCTATACGTGAAAAGAATATTCTCAATGTTGTGTGTATTGAATTGAACCTTGTTTGTACACAATAATTTTACTATATGTCATTCTTTCATAATATTCTATACAAGTACATCATAATGATCATAATTTTTTTGAATAAAAACATGAATATCCCTCTTGAGTGTCAAACCATGTGTGTAGTAAAGCCTCATTGTCATCCACTATGTACAGTTCCATATAATTTCCAATGACCACTTTTGAGGATATTACCCCTGGGAACATTTATTATAAATAATCATAAACATGTAGTATCCTTATAGGCATTTCATTACTGAAAAATCTCTCTCTCTATACATTACCAAAATATCAACATCTTTTCCTATACATACACACATCCCTAGGAGTTTTCCTGATAATCTATTGTCCAAATTGTCAAAACTAAATAGGTATTTTTCAGATAAAATGTATAGTAATCCTGGATCATTGAACCTATGAATACCAAATTTTTAACATAATGATGCTATAAAAAACCGAAGGATCTAGAGGCCTTGTGTTTTTGAGAGACTACATATATTTAACCCCAAAATGAATCTTAAATTCAAAATTTATTTTAATCTCTGTAATGAGATTATAAAACTCATAGGGATTTTAATAAGGAATATGATATCTTGGGGATGAATTACTCAAATGGGGTGATATAAAAACCCAATAAGGTAGTAATAATTATAATAGAGAATAAAATATTATTCAAAAAAGATAAAAATATACAATTGAGGAAATTTTTCATGAATTAACACATTTTGGTATTTATAAAATTGGATCAAATCATATGACCATGGAATCAAAATAATGTGTAAATAATAAAAAAATGACATCATAAGAATAAATGGAGGCTCACTACTAAGGTTTCAGATCATAATCAAGAGACTTACATAATTGAATAGTATTTCTCCATATTCATATATGCATCCCCTTAGGAGACATAATCATTACCCAATTAATTTGTGAAATATCTCGGTGAACCCATCATAACATGTACCTTAATACTTATAGAATTTAAGGAAATTAAAAAATAATCCATATTCATTAGAAAAAACCCATGAAAATTGAATATTTTACATAATTGTAAGAGCATAAAACCCACAATTCTATATCCGGTGCTAAACAATTAAACATTCCATATCTAAAATTTACACTGGTAAATGCGAAAAAGCTTTTCACTTAACAAAAAGTAACAAATATAAATGAGATATAAAATCACCTATATACGCAGGGATGTATTGGATTTAGTGTTTTGGAGATTATGGAATAAATTTTAACAACATGGTTTCATGAAAAAATAGTTCATAAATATCAACATAATCTCCAACTATAAAATTTTTTCATAATCCATGTTATGTATTCAACATATCTTTTAAAATTCCTAACATAAAAAACCATCCTAAACAAAAATCACATGTCATCATTCTTCATAACAGGGGAAAATGAAAAATAAGAAATGTTAAACTCTGAATCTACTTTGTGTAACTATGGGATATATCAATCAATAATAATATAAAATAATTAAATAATCATAAGAGTATATGATCATGACTATAATAATCAAAGATCAATCCCAATATGGAAAAGATCATAAACCTAAATTCTTTTATAAAACATTTTCATTTCCAAATATATTAATAATAATGATGATAAATAATCATAACTTAATTATAAAAAAAATTATTCCATTAACGTGTGTGGAGTAATAATATGTATATTCACCATTTCTTACATCAAATTAGATCAGGAATACCTACATATTTCCCAAATGGGATCAATCACATTAATTTTTTTCAAAAATGGATCAAGAACATTGACATATTTCTCAATAGAAAATCAAGTACATCAACTTGTTTCATTGTAATGTCTGGTATTTTTAAAGTATTAATTTTAAATAATATATGGAAGTATTACCAGAACATGTAGGGAGATGACACATCATTTCAAGGCCAGATAAGAAAAAAATGGTGGTGTATGTTTTTTAAGCTATGTATGTTGGCGGTTGTGCGTGGTTGTGCGGTTTCTAAACAGATGCCCAGAAAAAAGTTCCAAGGGCACTATTTCATCTAAGATAAATAATTTACCTATGAACATGCCTAACCTCGACCAGCAAGAGTAGAGGGGAAAAATAATTTTCAAATGTTTTACGTAAAATAAAATAATATAAAATAATTTGATCGGTTTATTTTATTTTTTTAATTAGAAAATTCCACTGCAGTGTAACGACGGGGAAACTATTTCGATAATTAATACCACACTATAAGGACTAGGAAATGTAAACACAGACTGATGAATGTCGCAGTACAATGGGACACAGAAACACATCCCTTCCTTTTAATGGGTTAATCTAATTTTGGTTGTCGGCAGAAGATTGAGAGAAACTCTGGTGAATTCTTAGATCATTGGAGATAACTCTTGACCAAGAACGAATGTGAATCAAAAGTGTGAATCAATACACCAACATAGTTGAATGATCTCAATTATGTTTATAATAGAATACCTTCATCAGTGATCGATCCATCCTCGAGGTAGGGGTTATTTATTTTGATTTAGTTATTCCTCGTTCTTCTATTAAAAAAACGTTGATCAACACATAAACAGGCTGATCCACAGATAGTGTGATTTTGAAGGTTGATTTTTATTGGGATGATTTTAAGGATTAATCCATAATTTTAAAATCCATGTTTTGATCCCTTAAATTTTATCGTTCTAACATGAGAAGATAAACACTGTGACGATTAATGGCGGAGGTTCGTTCCTCTTTTGGGATCTGGATTTCTTCCCCCTCTTTTTAACCCCGTGTTTTTCATGTTATTTGTTGGGTGAGGAACAACCCAATGTTGCACATCTGTTCTACAACACAATGATCTTATTTTTGAGATCCTACTTCGTGAATACCGTGTGGAAGTGTGAAGATTTTGGAGGATGATGAATCGACTCAGATCAGGAGAGATGGTTCTTCAAGCGTTCTTTGTGTGGGTGGATCAATATACATTTTCAGGACCGATCAATGGCCCAAAAAGAATGGAGAATACTTCAGGAAATTGGGGGAACCTAGAATCTAGAGATTCATGGAAAACAGATCATCAGACCGAAGATCTTAGGTTCATCGAGGAACATCAAAGTCGTTCCGTGATTCTGGAAATTCCCATAACACACGCCTTGTATCCTGATGAACCATCTCTATGGACCTGTTGTAGCAGCTAGTGTTTTCACGTGGAATGCGATGAATAACCTGAAATGTTCTTCTAAGAACCTTGAATGTGGGTCCTTACGTGGGACTCAACGTGTATCTATGGGATACACAAACATGGAGTGGGTTACGCGGTCGTGTACTCCATTACACCACCATATCGGGCCGGCTTCATGGGTTACCCCATGTATTGGTCACATAGGATGTGACACATGGGTTGAAGCCATATATTGGCACATGGAAAGAGTATATAGAGTCCTCAATGACAAGAGGATCATTACATGTCACTTCCTTACACGTCGTTTATGTCTTCTTCTACACTACAATCCTTGGTACATGAGTCATTGTACATGGGCAGTACCCAGGGTCAGAGGGAACATAGTGTCACCTTCCTACACACTGTGTACTTGTTAGTACAAGGCTTGATCTTCATGTCCACCGTATCATGGACATTTTTTAAGTGGGATAGGTTCCATTTTCTTCATTCCCCTAAAGGTCAGGAATCATTTCCTTTTTCAGGAATATGATCCTGTCAAGAGGATTTTCTAGGATAGAGTCAGGTATCCCTATAAGAGTCCCATAGTGAGATCCTCTATCTATTATTTAACCTAGGTAGAGTTATGTATTGACGTGACTATTCCCACAGGGCATCGATCCTCTACATAGAAGGTGAATCCAATTGAGTCACAATATTCACCAAGGCCCGGGGAGTGATCCTCATATGTGTATCATAAATTTTCCCCACTCAGGAGTGTGTTCTCTCGAAATGAGTGTATTGATCTCTCGTGACATTTTCTGACTAACAGTACTTCTCAAATGGACATCATCAGAGCTATATGACTTGTGGAGTGAGTTCTCCTAGACTAGTGCCTTGTGGAATCATCAAACAGAAACACTAGCATATGTATGTAGTTGTGGGACTTGTCTCTAATATATGGGTATCGTTTTGAGTATATATGGATTTTGTTGTCCTATTATATGTTCTGTAGACATATACATTATAGAGCTGATTATACCATTCCTTTGTGTATTGCTTTTTTGTTTTTTTGGGTCCTCTACTAAGTATGGTTATACTCACCACTAGATAGACTTTTCTCGTATGTATATTGTTTTGTGCAGACATGAATCCCTTTGATAGAGTCTAGAGTGGACCCAGATAGGACCAAGCATTCTAAGATCCATATAGGCTGAGGTGTTCCTACAGGTACGAGCAGCATTCCAGTAACTTCTTTCTGTTTACAGGTTGGACATTTGAAGTTTTTTGACACTATTTTTTGGTGGGATTATATTCTATCCTAGTTTACATTTAGTACATTACATGTCATCGTACTCTATTAGTTTGGTTTTTTTTATGCATTCATTTTGTTCCTTAGTGGATTTTTACATTTCTTCATTTCTGTGTTTGGTGATGTGTGCATGTGTACACGTACTTAGGATATGCCTCCCTTGTTATTAATAATCCTGCTCGGTGCTAGACACCAGGCCCTGGCCTATCAGATGCGGGCTTGGAGAGTTGATGTGGGGGCCCCAATGGGATGGGTCTTGACATGGTGGTATCAGAGGTCGTCGGTTCTACCTTAGTACCAATAGTCTATGAGATTAGTTTGGGGAAACAATGTTAATTTTTTTGAGCTCGTCTTTTAGGCCAGAGACTCTAGTGTCGGTACGGGTGGCTGACGTATTCGTACACCATGACTATGATAACCTACTATTCAACTAGGTACATGAAAACATATGTTATAGAGAAATTAGAGATTGGTACATTCGTGATTTAGGAATGGTTAGTATTTTCATTGACTGTGGTATCAGCTATCTAGATATACTCTTTAACCATGGTAATCTTGTTCCTTATAGGTTGCCTCTATGACACATACCAGCTTGGATTCAACATAATTATCACGAGGATGACCCCCTTATATAAAAGGGATAAATTTAGGAACGAGTTCCCCTAGTGTTACCTCTAGGTGGTGCACCTGTTATACCACCACCTATTGAGCAGCCCATGGTACCTGCAGTACCAACTGATAAGGGGCACAGGCTGAGAAATCACTATTAGTTCTAGAGACAGAGACCCCTCATATTTCGAGGATAACATGACCCTCTTGCAGCTGAGAACTGGATTGAGGTAGTGACTAGAGTTTTCTATCTCGTGGGGACACCCACATACCAGATGGTGATCCTAGGAGTCGGCCTTCTTTGGGTTTTTGTGAGATGATAGTAGATTCTGACCACAAATATATACGAGAAAGATTCTCTTTCATGGATGAAGTTTGAGCACCTCTTAGGGAGGAGTTCTGATGAGTTATGCTGAGTAGTTCAAATACAGGAGCTTCTTCATCTTCAGTAGTGTATTTTGTTGGTGGATGACTATTTATCAAGGTAACCCAAACACGCCAGGTACTCGATGGATATGGTTAGGGATTTTTACTTCAAAGATTGAACCATATAGTGGGGTCTACAACGAGACATCAGACCTAGTGTCATTCCTCTCTTCATTCGAACTTATGACGTAGTTCTCGAGATGGCCTTAGAGATCGAGAGCTTCTTGGTGGTGTAGAGACAACCGAAAGCAGTTAGCAGCAGGCAGATAGGTGCAGATCCCTTGGTAAGATAGATCTGATGTCAGGAACAGGGATCATGACATGACAGACATCCCAAGAGGAACTAGGATAGGGGTTTGCTAGTCCAGGTACTCAGACAGGATCTAGTTATCCTTGGGAGAGGTGATGTTACTCGTGCAAAGGTAGGGGATATCTCACTAGAGACTCTTTGACCCATCAAGCAGTGGACTAGGAGGTGGTGGATAGACAACCGAGGTAGACGTAGATAGTGGAGCAGATAGACCTGCCAAGCAATGAACTTGGTAGAGGAGCAGGGAGAGCTATATGTGGGGGCAGACACTTCAATCTAGTTCCACCACATCCACCACTAGGAGGTACACACCATGCTCAGGGAGTAGGGGATAGGGGTGGGGTCATCTATATGTAGTTGAGGTGTATGACCCATAGACTCTAGGGATGATCTAAGGTATGATATGTTTATTCTCTACATTAGCTTTCATGGTTATAGACCCGTGTGCCAGAAATTTCTTCCACGCCACATGTCTTCTTCAGAACCTTGATATTTTGGTAGAGACTTTGACTCAATCCTTATTCTTGGAGACAGCTATGGGAAGAGACTAAATGATAACACACCATTGCAGTCAGTTTGATCATACCAATGTAGGTGAGAGTTTTGGTTGGAAACTCTTGGTTGAATCATTGAAGACATAGGACATCATTCTCGGTATGGATTGGTTATCATCGATACATGCCCATATGGAATGCTTTAGGTGAAGATTGTGTTGTGTCTACAATGATGGGATGAGGTTTTCCTTTTTAGAGAAAAGGGAGACTCTTGTAGAAAAAAACAGGATCATTCATAGGAGGATATAGCCAATCACTCATGAGATGGCTAGCCTTACCATCGAAGAAGTAGATGTAGTGAGCTTCAAGTTCACATTAATAGTGGTAGAGCATGAGGAAGTATTTCTCAATGATGTTATAGGACTACCTCCCCAATAGAAAATCAATTTCTGTATTGACTTAGACCTTGAGATAGAACTGATTACCACATCAGCATATTGGATGGCTCCTATAGAGCTTCGCGAGATGAGGGGGTAGTTGGAGGATCTTTAGAGAAAGGTTTTATTGATACCCAACGTTTTAGTATGGGTGGCCCCATTTTTTCTGATATAAAGGAAAATGGGATTTTGTGGTTGGGAGTGGTTATGGGCACCTAAACCAGGTTACAATGAAGAAAAAGTATCCACTACCAAGGATTTATGACCTCATCGACCAGTTGATAGGGGAAAAATGGTTCACGAAGGATGTCCTTTAATCAGGTTACCACCAGTTATGTCTATGGGATGAGGATATACCAAATACTATTTCAGATGCCATTATGGTAAAAATGAGTACTTTCTGATGCATTTAGGAATGATTAATTCCGTAGTAGTTTTCATGGGACTTATAAACCAGATATTCCAGCCATTCTTACACCGGTGCATAGTGGTCTTCGTCAACGACATCCTAGTGTACTCGGTGTCAGAGGAGGAGCACGTGAGACACCAGAAGATGGTTCTGAACGTACTCTAAGAGAACAAACTTTTGTGGATGTTCTCAATGTTCCATTTCTATATTAGGGAGTTCCATATCCTAGTACATGTCATTTCAATAGATGGAGTAGTTGTGGACCCAGCTGAGGTGAAGGAAGTGTTAGAATTAGAGCCACCTCAGAGCGAGATGGATGTATATAGCTTCATTGGGACGGTAAGATATTACCAGATATTTATTCCTGATTTTTTATAAATATTTGCATCGATGAAAACATTGACTGTAAAGGGGAAACCCTTCATGTGGAGGAAGAAGTGCCAGAATGATTTCAAGTGGTTGAGGAAGAGTTGGACGAGAACCTCGATCTTAAGATTATAGGTGGAGGGTGTTGAGTACGCAGTTTTCTATGACGCATCGTGGACCATGCATGGCAGTGTCCAGATGTAGATACATGTAGAGATTGATTATGGTTATTTTTTGATTAGGTCACATGATAAGAACTTTAGGACCCATGATCTCGATTTGGGAGTGGTATTCATTTCATTAAATTTGTGGAGACAATAATTTACGTGTGAGTGGTTCTTCTGCAACTGTAATCACAAGATCCTAAAGTACATATTTTCGCAGTAGGATATGAATATGAGACAAAGGTTTTGGATAGAGATTCTACATAACTATGATTTTGAGATCATATATAATCTTGAGAAAAGAAATAAGGTGGTTGATTGCCTTATCAAGAGATAGAGCATGCATCTAATTTTTTAGGTGATAGAATAGTTGGAGTCATTTAAGTTATCCATCATGGATGGAGAAGATGCATATTACCTTTAAATGATGGTTTTCACCACCTTATCTTACTACAATTAATGAAGGTAGAGATTTGGGAGGTCAACAATGAGGCTTTACATGCTCATTTATACATAGGACACTCTCCGGATGGATATTTTCAAAGTGGGAAGCACATACATCTTTTCAGAAGACCCACAATTGTACTAGTGGCATTGTGGGAGGATATCCACTGTGAGTTTCATACATCCCCCATATCTGTAAATCCTGGAGTGGAGAAGATGTACTTGGATCTCCAATGACAGTTTTGGTGGTCAGGCATAAAAAAGGATGTAGCATAGTTCTTTACTCTATGCCATACGTGCTAGCAGGTGAAGGCTGAGAACAAGGTTCCAGTAGGATTAGATCACCCTGGAAGTTCTAGAGTGGAAGTGGGATGAAATATCAATGGAATTCATGATGGGATTACCATGGATGTCTAAGGGGAATGATTCCATCTGGATGATCATTTATCGGCTCACTAAGTCGGTCCACTTCCTTGCCATCAAAGAGTAGAGATCTGTTGAAAGCAAGAGACGCATGTATGTAAAAGAGATAGTTAGGCTTCATGGTGTCACTTCTACGATAGTCTCGGATCATGATTTATGTTTCACATCCAAGTTGTGGAAGTGATTACATGAGGCTATTGGGACTTAGATACGCTTGAGCATGACATTCCATCCCCATACCGATTGTTAGACGGACATGAAAAATTAGGTTATATAGGATACGCTTTAGGCTAGTATCATGGACTTTGTTCATGATTGGGAGAGACAACTACTACTGGTGGAGTTTGCGTACAATAATAGCTACCACTCCACCATTGGTATGGCACAGTTCGAGGCCTTATATGGGATACTCTACTGGTCACTGCTTTGCTGGACCGACCTAGGATATTCAACACTCATGGGTTCAGAGTTAGGGAGAACTACCTCCGAGATGATGAAGATCATCTATGAGTGGATGATGACTACACAAATATGGTATAAGTCTTATGCTAACAGATGACAGAGACCTCTGTAGTTCGAGGATGGAGACCACATATTCTTTCGGGTCTCACCTTGACGAGTGTTGCAGAGATTTTGCAGGGTGACATGTGATATACGTGATTCATCAGACAATTCCAGATATTGATCAGAGTTTTCAAGGTGGTGTACCACTTAGATCTACAACCATATTTGCAACAGGTACATAATGTCTGTTAAGTGTCACAACTGAGTAGGTACGTGCATGACCCATTAAACGTCACCGACTAGGGTGAGCTGGAAATCATAGATGGAGTGACCATTGTAGAATACCTAGTAGAGATTGATGATCGGCAAGAAAGGATCCTCCATAGGTGATCAATTCCTTTGGTGTGCATCTGGTGGCAACACAAGAATCATCAGGATAACATGTGGGAGTAGGAGCCTCAGATCCAGGCCCAATACCAACATCATTTTGAGATGAATATGTTTGGGCTTTTTGGTGACACAAAGTCCAAAGGCAGGGAGAGTGTAATGTATTTGATTTTTAGTGTATTATTTTTTAATATTATATGGAATTATTAGGAGACCAAGTGTGGATACAACACGTCATTCCGAGTCACGATGAGCTCAAATTTGGGGTTTGAGTCTTTTTAATCTATGTAAATTGGCAGGTGTGAGTGGTTGTTGCAGTTTCCAAATAGTATCCTAAAATAAAAGTCTGAGGGATCCATTAGGGTTGGGACGATGACTTTACCTAGGAACTAGCCTAACCAAAATCGGTGCGTTTCAACGGAAAATGATAATTATCATACGTTTTCAGTGAAATAAAATAATATAAAATAATTAAAAATTATTATTATAATTTTTTTATTCGAAAAGATTCACATCAACATAATGATGGGGTAGCTATTTTGATAATTAATATCATGCTATAATGACTCAGAAACAGAAAAACTGACTCATTAATGTCACAACAAAATGGGACAAAGATTCATGTTCCCACCTTTTAATGGGATAATCAAATTTTGGTTGTAGGATGAAGATTGAGAGAAAATCTGGTGAATTCTTGGAACATTGGAGAAAACTCTTGATGAAGAATGAATGTGAACAAAATGTGTGAATCACTACGCAAACAGTGTTGAAGGTTATAAAAGACCACAACAGAAAAATACCTTCATCTAAGATCGATCCCACCTCTTGGTAGGGGTTTGTTATTTGGATTTACATCGTCAACATTGGTCGATTAAATGGAAAACATGGATAAACCCACGAATAGTTTGATCTGAAGATCATGAATTCTTTGGGGGGTGTTTATTGGGATGATTTTGGCGATTAATCCATGATGTTTATATCCATGCTTCGATCCCTTATATTGAATCCTTCTAATGGGAGAAGTTCAACTCCATGACAAATGATAGTGGAGGTTCGTTCCTCTATTGTGGTCCGGATTTATTCCCCCTCTTTTTACCCTTTTTTTTGGGTTCTTCATGTGGTGATGAACAATGGATCGTTGTGAATCCATTATGCAACACCACGATCACATTATAGATATCCAAAATCATGTTGTCCAAGAAGAGGTGTGAAGACAATGGGGGATGATGAATTGGCTCGGATCAGAAGAGACCATTCCTCGATAGTTCTTCATGTGGGTGGATTTATATGCATTCCGGGGCTGATTTGGGGCCCCAAAATAATAGAGATGACTTAGAGACATCATGGTGACATAAAATCTAGAGTTCCATGGCAAAACGATCATCAGATAAAATATTGGAGGTTCACCGAGGCATGGAGAATCAGTTCTGTGATTTTGAAAATTTCGGGAACACACGACATGTATCCCGATGAACACGCTGTGTGGACCAGCGGTGGCTACGGAATGCACATTGAATGCAATGAAGAACAACATGTGTTCTTATAATAAAATGGTGTGTGGGTCCTTACGTGGGACTCAGCGTGTATCTTGGTGATAAAAGGATGTGGGATAGGGTACACAGTTGTGTGCTTCAACACATGGCCATACTATACAAGTTGCATGGGTTACCCCGTGTATCAGTCACACAGGTTGTGACACATGGGATGAAGCCATGTACATGCTCATGGCCAGTGTACATGGAGTCCTCCCCATATAGAAGAAAATGGAATGTCACTCTCTTAAATGACATGTATATCATCTTCTACATGACCAGCCTTGTGACATGGGCCGTTGAACACAAGAAGTACCGCGGGTTAGAGGACATGGTGTGTGAACATTCTACATGGCATGTACATTTTATTACATGGATTGATCATCATTTCCCCTATATCATGGACATGTTTGATTTGGGTTAGTGCCCCTTTTTCTCATTCCCACAATTGTCAGGTATCGTTTCTTTTTTGAGGAGTATGATCCCTTCAGTATGACAGTCTGGAATAGAGTCATGTATCACTCCAAAATGCCCGAAATGATAACTTCTATCCATTTTAGACCCTAGGTTGAGCTGCGTATCGACATGACTATTCCCACAATGCACTGATCCTATACCTATCAGGTGAATCCGGATGAGTCACGGTATCCACCAAGGCCCTAGTTGTGATCCTCATATGTGTATCATGTTATTTTCCAACTTTGGAGTGTGTTCTCCCTGAATGATTATTTCTATCTCTCATGACGTTTCCCGATATACCGTACATCTCTGATAGACATCATCAGAGCTATGAGACTCATGGAGTGAGTTCTCCCAGATGAATGCTTAGTTGAATATTCAAACTAAAACTATTGTGGGGGCATGCAGTTGTATCACTTGTCTGTAGATTGTGGGTCTTGGTTTTGAGTATATCTGGATTGTGTTCTCCTGTTATATATTCAGTAGACATATACATTGTAGATATGAATGTATCGTTCCTCTATGTATTTCATTGGGGGTTTCAGGGTCCTCTACCAAATATTTTTATACCAATGCCTACATGGTCATTTCCCACATGTATCATGTTATGTGAAAATGAGCATCCCTTTGACAGAATCCACGGAGGCGAGGAAAGTACCAAGCATTCTGAGATACCTACAAGTTGAGGAGTTACAATGACTACAAGCAGTAGTTCCAATACTTATTTATGTTAAAAAGTTAGAGTTTTTAGTTTTTAGACACTTGTTTTTAGTGGGCTTGTATTCTGAACCAGTTTACATTCAACACTTCACTTCTCATCGTACTCTGTTGGGTGGGTTCAGTTGTATAGATGCATTTTGGTCCATACTGGTTTTTTTACATTATATCATTTGAGGGCTAGGAGATGTGTTCATGTGTATATGTATATATACAATGCCTTCCATGTTAGTAATAATCCTACTCGATGATAGTCACTAGCCCCTGGTCTTTTGGAGGTAGGCTTGGAGAGTCACGAAGTGGACCCCATATGGATGAGTTGTGAAAGGATCAAGCACATAAACTTTTTTACCATTAATATTTCATGAGATAGAATACATTACCTAATTCATTGGAGAGAGATATTAGTACCAACTATCACATAATGATACAAAAATAATTGTTTGATTCTAGATCATATAGAATTCATCAAATAAAAACCCATGAAAAGAAATGGAATTCATGATAGCATCACGTTTTCATCAAAATAATAAATTTTCAAGAGAAATAATAACCATAGTATCTGTAAATAATATCTCTAGTAGAGTAAAATAATCCAAAAAAGGATAACATCTAATATTAAAAATGATTTTGAGATATCACATGATAATGTTAATGAGGAATATGGATTTTATATTTTATAAACAATACAATTATTAAAACTTTGTGCACATAGAAATGATTTTTTTGGAAAATAACTATTTAAAAGAATATTTAAATCATGGTGTCATCTAGAATGAAAATATACTCTCATGTTGTGTATGTTTAAAACATTCATTCAAAATTTTATTGGAAATTTCACAAATAACGTCGTTTAAAAAAATACTTTTAATGTGTTTTGAAAAAAATTCAATATGTGTATAAAAGATTTTAAAAAATTATAGAACAATTAAAAAATAATATATAAAATGATTTTTTAAAAATATGATAATTGAATAAAATAATTCCCATGTGTATACATAAATTTAAACTATCTCAAAGAATGATGAGATTGTGAAATAAACACAAAAAACATTGGTAAATCATGAATAATAATCCCCATGATTGAAAGTAATCTGATGTTTCGAATATTCATTAATTTTAATGATAATAATCAAAACATACATATTTCGATAATATATAAACCCAAATAATAAACATGTGGTGTATAATCCATTTTTCCCAATGATATGAAAGTGCGATGAAAATCAATTACCCAGATTTTGTATCATCACACATGTTCTTTATCACAATAAAAAATAAAATTATATTAATTTATTACATTCTTAAGATTTTTTTGAATTTTATTTTTAATTTTATGTCACTTCTTACAATGTTTTATACTATTTCCTAATCTTTCTTATTGACGTCTAACATTTTGATGTCATTCAGTTCATTTTTCTAGAATGACATCAGTAGGTTGACTATAGTCAAAGAGGTCATTATTAAATCCAATAATTTACGATATTCATGAAATAAATATATTTTTTATTGATTATGATTTTAAATCCAACCATAACATTTTTGGAATATGACATGTGGTACAATCATTGAGACGGTAGGTTGTGTATATGAATGAGTAATGTTTCCATTTTTCAATGACCGTTATGGAATAAAGGTATATAATATAAATGTTTATATAATAATATAATATAATTTGTATCATATTAATTATTTAAATATTGTAATTTAAATAGCATCCATATGTAGTGATGATAAATGAATCACATCACTTCGTGAATGATTTATTCCACACATATGGAAAAAGACATTATTTTTGTTTTCGCTTGGAATGGTAAAAATGTAAATGATATATTATCCTCATATAATGGTATATATGTTGTGGATATCATATGTATACATTAATTGTATCATTATAACATTTCGTGAGAGATAGAGATGGAAAAGAAATTGCATCAGTTCATGAGCCGGTAGTCCACCAAGCACATGAATAATGAGTTAATCAACAATGTGATAGATGTTGGAGATGGATATTGGTTATATTTTTAACATAATAACATATATTTATTTTTATTATATATATTTTTTTTTATTTTAGAGTGTTTGTATAATATTATAAGGTGGTTGAAGTGGAATCAAATCTAAAACAAGAAGATAAAAATTATACCTCTTATTCAGATAATCACCATTTAATAAAATATTATGCCTTGCAAGGTTTGTGTTATTCCTAAAATATAGACTCTAGAATAAGGTTATGGATTATAATAAGTTGATTTTGATGGTATTGGATGACAATTTATTTTTATGTGTGTATTATTGAGAAGGAATATGTGATTTTATTATAGAGAGGGGAGGGGAATCATAGAATTTCAACAAGTATTAATTTAATATGAATTAATATTCATATAATTATTCATCTAAAGTGTGTAATGTCAATGATAACATGAGTATGGGTCAAAAAAATCTCATAAAAGTAATGTTAGAATACATTTTATTATATATATAACCATTTCCATTGGTTTTTAAACCCCTTTAACCCTTTTTACTCCAACTATGACAACATGGATTTGTACTCTTTTAGGGTCATTATAGTTACTATAAAATGAAAAAATTTCCCAATAAATGGTCCACACATGATATTTAAAACGTTATCCTATCAAAATAGTAGAATTATTAGTTTTTTATAATTGATATCATTTTATAAAATTTTATATACTATAAAATATCTAAAATATAAATTTTTAGAAATAATAAGTACATTGACATTAATAATATAATGATAACATATTAAATAATAAAAAAATATTCCATTATATCCCTAAAAATTCATGTTAATCAACAAATTTCTTTATAAATTTATTTATATATATTTTATTTGTTATAATATTTTTAATTTAATTTATTATATCATTTTATTAATTGAATAAATAAGACATGAGTTTGTGTATGAAAGTAAGGTAAATTTTTATATACTAAAAATTAAAAATAAATTATCCTGATGAAGATGATTCTATTATATTTAAAAATAATATTTATTGTCATGATTCTACTCTATATAACCCCATGATAAAAAATGTTTATTTATTGAAAACATAATGTTGAGATGTTTGAAATTTCGATATGAAAAACATAATAAAATTTAAAACATCATCCAAATGGCCCGAAAAGGTCATAAATTTTATATTATAATTTCTAAGTATTATTTATATGAATAAAATAAGATTTAGGGAATTTTTATTGTAATTTTATATTCATTATTTTTATTTATAACCATTAATTTGATGATATACCATCTACCATGGTAAAACAAATTAGAAATATTTCTATTCATAATGACGAAAAATATAAAATGGACATATTTACTAAATATATACTCAATTGTTAAAAATATAAAAAAAATTACAAAAATTAAACACAAAAATTATTTATAATTTAATTAAAAACTAAATATGAAAAATGTTATTATAAACTGTTCTTCATTAATTTGATATTTTTTAATTTGAATTTTCTTATTGAAAATTCCTTTATAAAAATAATTTTAAAAATAATAATTAAATTATTTTAAATCAAATCTAACTAATGAAATTGAATTACTAATAATAAATCTAATTTTACATTATAAATATAAAAAATAAAATATTATTATTTAAATGAAAATCATTATTTTTACCTATTAATTGAAAAGGAATTCTTCATTCTATTTTTTTAAAAAACCATTTCAAGATAATATTTACATGAAAAATTCATAAATGAAATTAATTATTCAAAATTAATTATCTATAAAATCTAGAAATTATTTGAAATAATAACTTCTAAATAGCATAAAAAACTAAATTTTTTGAATAAAATGACTTAATAATTTATAATTTTATTTCATAAGAATTATTCATTAATGTTATTTTCAATAATATATATATTTTATTTAATAAATTATTTATTCCTATTCATGCCCAAAATTTAAATAGGATATAATGGTCTAATTTATATAATAATAATTCATTATTAATTTATGTTTGGTGTTGTATATCTTTTATGCTACTGAACGTAGTCATTCCTTCTAAAATGTAAGAGTATTACATTATTCCTACTTTTAAAAAATTTTATCCTTGAAATTTGGTCATTGTCTTAATTACTAGTGTTTTGAATTTCCAAAATATATTTGTTTAAATCCAGAATCATAAAAACAGTTCAATAAATCATTCACATAAAAAGAGAGAAAATATTGTATAAAGGTAATCTTAATTAACACATTTTAGGTTTTGATGAAGTAAGACACTGGTAGAAAGTGGAAACATGGATAATGAAGAAAATTATAGAAACCAAAGAATGATATAAATTTATATATATTATGACCAAAAAGTGCCTAGATACCCTGAGAGGGGGGGGGGGTGAATCAGGGTATGGATATTATAATTCAAAATTCTTTTGGCCCCACTAGATTTTGACCTCTATATTATAAAGGGTCACATTGTTTTCTCTTTTGTTGTTAATTGTTATCCTCTTCTTTCCTTATTTATTTGATAATGATTATTTGGATGGAATGTAGGGATGAAAACTATCAGAAAACACGTTTTTTACTAGGTACACCCTCACTGGGCTACATCCATGGAGCATAAAACAGTGATGTTCCATTGTAACAAATCCACTAAAGCTCACAAAAAATTTACCATGTTAGGGCTAGATCACTTCAATGCCTAGGATCATTGCCTTTAAAATGTTTTGGGATATCTAAATGCTTCCCCAAGGGTAACTCCATGTTTCACTATCTTTGACTCACTACCGGTGGAGAGGATCACCTTTATCCTCATCCTTCTCTCACTGGTCTGGAAAGGATCCACTCACAGTTTAAAGATATTTATGTCTCTTCAATATCAATAAGGAAATATAAATCATTAACTGTTGATTGATGCTCTGTAGATGTCCAACTTTCTCCCTTAGATGAATCTCAATTTGCACCAGGTGTATCGAGAAACCCCAATTTTTATGCGCAACATCTACACAACCTTACATGTAATTCCCTACTTTTTCATGAAATCCCCATTTCGTGCAACACTACTTTTACACACAACATTCATTTTTACATGCAACCACCTACTTTTATTCCCTTCCTTCACGATATGCGTATACACTTCTTTTACACGCAACTTCCCTCTTTAACGTGAAATAGCTTTCTTTTACACGCAGCTTTGTCTTTACGTGCAACAACCTTTTTATGAACATCTTGAGCTTTACACGCAACCACCTTTTTACCTGAAAACTTTTTGTTTACATAAAAATCCATTGCGTACTCCCATTTCATGAGCAAATCTAAGATAATCTCTCTGTCATGAGTTACACCGAATAATGGAGGGTCACTCCATATTTAATGGAAAAATCAACCCTACGTGAAAAACCCTTCTTGATAGCGTAATTCACTTCCAGCAAGAAAATTACAACATCTATGCATCATCTTTTTCCACAAAATGATACAATATTTTGTGCACCTCATGCCTTTACCAATTTTTGAAATTCTGATCTCAAAACACCTCTTACGTGAAAAACACCAATCCCCTATTTCATGCACAATTTTATTTTTCATGCACCACACAAATATTTACAACACCTATTTCCTTTTTCACACACCACACAAATATTTCTATGTTCATAAATCAATCATGGATAGCTAATAAAAACTCTTGACCCAAAAAATCACAATGTAAACCCCCTTTTTCAATAAATTATACATCATGGTCTGCTTTGTGAACAAACACAACATGGAGGCCCACTATGTAAACAAAAAGAATCACCTCAATGATTATACAATGATGCCTTGAGGTATTTTTCCCAACAATCTAGAATATGTTCATGAAAATTCGAGCTATTACAAAATCATTATTTTATGATGGGTTAAAAGACCATTTATTTCTTAGTATGAAATGTAAATGGATAAGTATTTTATTTCAAGATTCATTTATTATTTGTGAGGAATTAAGTTACCATATATAGTAAAATAATTAGGATATATACATACATGACATGTATAATTTTATCATTTTTCTATGTTCAACCATAATCACAACTTTTTCAACAAATGATGATTATTCAAGATGCATTTTTTGTTGTTGAAGAATTAAAATCAACCTCTACGTATCAAAAAAAATTACAACAGAATAGTTTTGTATTTATCCCATTTTTAGTTATTAACCAATAACAAAATTTTTAGTATACAATAATATGAATACCAAAAATAATAATCCTTCATTAAAGGAACAATAGAATATTTTCGAAAATTCAATTGTAAAACACAAAGTTATAAATTGTTCATACAATAAAAAATATCCCCAAAATCCTCAAAATATTATAGGTAATGACTAAATCCCTGAAAATATAATAACATGATCTCATAATCATTCAACAAGAATTATGTATTTATATAAATATAATATAAATTACTCTTAATTTATCCTACACAAAATTTAATTTTCCTAATAATATATTCTCCATGAAATGGAAATCATTTCCATAAATACGTTGAATAACCAAAATTAGAAAAATATCATATATTATTAAAAAAGAAAATCCCATTTTACTCTACAATCCATAATATAATATTTATACACTAATTTACTGTGATCTTCCTTTTAAGTATCATTAATCAAATAATTACCAAATGAATTTCCAATCTAGTAGTTAACTATACGATGAATCATATGTTACCAAAATGAACTAAACTGTTATTTGTCAAAACAAATTAATTAACTGAAACCAAATTCATAAATATTGTGACATTTTTTGATATTGGCATGTGATGAACCCATTTCACCCATTGGTTGAGAGTTCAAATGACATGGTCCTATTAGATGCGATTGATTTTCACTCGTAATGTGGTTATTATTTTTTAATAAAAATATGTAAATATAATCATTATAATATTCCAAAAAAATGAAAAACATAATAAAAAAAACCATTATATATTCATTAATAAGGAAATTTCTTTATCCCCAAGGTTTTATCATACCAATCATTTTTCATGCCAAATATTAAATAACTCATAATTAACTCTAATTCTAAGATAATATAAATCATAAGGTTTAAAAATAACAATAATAATTCATCCAAAAAATGAAAATGAATTATTCCTACAAAAATTATTCATGTTAATCCTATGGGACGCATATACCTATAATAAATTATCATTATCTTCATTAAATTTTCATCACATAAAACCACAAAAATAGGTCTATAAGACACTAATCTTATGATCAACCACACACATTGTTACAAAATAATGGTATACATATCTTCAAATATATCATCGCACGAAATCATCAAAAATATGAAATTTTGATTAAAACATCCTCTATTAAAAAAACTATAATAGGAAGAAACTCGTACCTCTAGATCTGATGATATAAATATAAACAATACATATTTGAGGTTGATATTGATAAATGTCACCAATTTTGTTCCAAAAAAATATTAAAATGTAAAAAAAATATATCAGATCACATATATACCCATGGTCCTTTTTGGTGAAATGTTTTTAGGAATTAAGATAATTTTTTAAAACTATTGGTTCATGAAACAAAGGTTCAAATAGATCAATATCACCTCCCATTATACACATCATTTCATAGACAGTGATAAATATTCCACGTCTCCCAATTGGAAACCAATAATCTTAATTAAAAGATATGGATATTTAAGAAAATATTTTTATGAAAATAACATTATATATATGTAATTGAATAGTTAAATAAAATTTGAATCATTACAGTAGGAAACTTTTTTCATGCCATATAAGCTTAAAAAACAATATTTTTATCAAAAAAATAACACAAAAACAATTTTCTAAAATAACAAAAAGACCCATTAAAAAAATTAAAAAAATTAATATGTGTAAAAATGATATTAAAAAATTTTAGTAGAATGGATAATTTTTTTGAATACTAATTTTTAAAATATGAATGATTAAGAGTGATATTCAATGTCAAATATTTAAACATAAATAATATCTAACATTTATTATACTGTAAGAAAACCGTTACCACTACAGTAAATTTTTTATTAGAATTCCTTGAATGAAATACCATCATATGGAAATGTATATGACATTGTTTTCATGAGAATAATAATAAAATACTTCATGGGAATTATATATACAACACACAAAAACACTTAATGTAAAAGTTATGTGTCCCGTGGAAGTTATATTGAGATTAAAGTATAATACATTCAGTCTAACTCATCATGTACGTTATTTTATATTCTAGAATAAAATAAATTGATATATATTTTACACCTTATAAATTTTATACATGTTCATTATTCCATTTATCTTTCTTATTACTATTTTTAAAAAAAATTATAAATATTTTATTTAACATATGATGTTTTACCAATATGTTTTTCAAAGGTATAGATTGCATTTTTTTAGAATGAAAATTATTTAAAGGGTTATTTATTCCATCATATATTGAATTAAAATCATGAAATTATAATAATTTATATAAATAAATTATACATTATAATCAAGCATTTAGTTATGAATATGAAAAATTACTACGTTATAACCATGGAGAGAGTTGCTCATACATTGTTATGACTAAAATTTTGATTCTAAATGATCATTAGGGAAAAATTTAATGTGATATATTATATTTTTGTACTAATAATACTATTTTATATATAATATTTTACCATTAAATAATCTTATAAATATCATCCCTATGATATGATGAAAAATGAATCAAATCTTTTTATGGAGGTGGTCGTCTACACATACACACAAAAATTGTTATTATTTTTATGTGTGTGGAATGGTAAGATTATAAATTGTTTATTATCTTATTAGAATGATAAATATTTCCTTAATATCTTCCATAGTCATAAATTCCATTAGTATAACCAGTCATCAAAGATGGCGATGGAATATGAATTACACTGGTTTGTGAGATAGTAGACCACCATACACACGAATGATGTACTATTATCCCATTTTATAGAAGTTGGAAATGGATATAGGGTATTATTTTAATATAATAACATATTAGTATATGTAATAAACATTTATTTATAATTTTATCATGGATTTATAATTTTTTTATTTGTTGTAACAATATTTAAAACAACAACATGAGGATAAAAACTATTCCTCTTCACTGGAAACCACCTTTTAATAACACCAAAAACATTCTAAGGATTGTTTTATACATCAAATAAGTTTTATATTATAATTTTGGTGCTTCTAGGAATATTATTTTTCTTGTATGGTCCGAACCAGATGTGTTATGAAGTGAGTATGAATAATAATAAGATGGTCTCTTTTATAAGAGTAGGGAGGGGTGGTTAAGGAATTTTTCTTAATATTAAATTAATGTAAATTAATTTTTCATTAAAAATAAACCTAATGTGTGTTATTTTATATATAATATGATTATGTGTAAAAATAATTTCATAATATTAATATTAGAAATGTTGTTACTATTTTTATACCATTATCTTTTGGTTATAACCCCCTTTTCACCCTTGAACTCTTACTCGGACAAGATTAATTTTTACTCATTGAGAATAAATATAGTTACTATAAACTATTAAATAACAATAATTTGGCCATATTAAATATTTTAAACCATATATTGATGACTTTTATGATCAAATAGTTTTATTAAATATATATTATTTTAAAAAATATTATATAATATTAAATATAAAAAATTCAAATTTTTAGAACTACTCACTACAATGATTTTAATAATATCACGATAAAATTTAAAATTATAACTAGATATTATCTTATATCCAAAAAATTTAAATGAAATCTAGAAAAATAGTTTATTTCATTATTTATTTCAGATTATATTTATTATTATATTTTTAATTTCATTAATTTGATTTTTTATTAATTTTTTAATTACTACATCAATGACGTGTGATCATTTAAGGTAAACATTATTCACTAAAAATTTAAAATAAATTACCATGATGACCATAAATCTATTATATTTTAAAATAATATTTATAATCAAGAATGAACACTAGATAGAGCCATTATAAAATATATATTTTATAAAAACAAAAGGGTGACAAGTTTGACTTTTTTAAAATAAAATATTAAAAAAGTCAAAGCCTCATCCAAATGGCCCCAAAAGGTCATAAATTTTACATTTGGATTAATATGGATGATATATAACAATAAAATATGATTTAATCTATTTTTATAGAAATTTTATAATCCAAATCATTTTATTTTTATACATTAATTTCGCAATTTACCATTTACTTTAGTAAAAAAAATTAAAATGATTATAAATCATGTTGAATTCTAAATAAAATGGATGAATTTAATAAATTTGACCTCAATGATTAAATTTTTTAAAAAAATTTATATAAATTCAGCACACAATTGTTTTATAGTTAAATATAATATTAAATATGGAAAACATAACCAAAGTGGTTTCTCAGAATATTAAAAATTTAAAATTTAAAATATTTTCATACTAAATTCATCTATAAAATGTATTTTTAAGTATCATAACTGAAATATTTTAAATCATATGAAACTAAGTAAATTTTATTAATAATAAAAATTTTAATTTTTCATTGTAATTACCTTAAAAAGAAAAACATAGTTTTTAATAAAAACTAGTACTCCGCCCGTGAAAATGCACGGGACTATTCGAACTCCCATTAAATAATACGGTTAAATATTATTAAAAAATAGTATTGTCAAAAACTCGATATAATGCCTATAATAAAATGATGATAATAACAATATGAATACAATATGTAATTAATAGATAAAGAATCATTAAAAACATGGAAAAATAAATTAAGCAGTGAGAAATGATATTAAATAAATTTAATATTGAAAAGAAAAAAAATGAATTAGAATGTTGACATTACAAATTCGGTAATAGTTTTGAAATAATTCAAAGTCATAGTAAACAATGAGATGCAAAATGATTTTTTCAGCGGTACATAATTTAGAATCCGATGTCAGTTCATAAGCATAACTAACAGTTGGTTATGAACAACTCCTCCTGCATTCCCATCATATCATGCATGGTTTATGAACATTATTTGGGATCCAACCATTCTAAAAGGAACATAAAATAGAACCGTTGTAATCAATACCTGAGAAAACATAAACCAAGATGACTGATGAAATCCAATGTAATTTTTGCATAAAATTATTGTAGATATTGTATTGTAGTTAAAATAAATATACATAAATAGAGGCTGTTATATAATGTAGAAAAACATGGAAAATATTGTTACTTTTTGTAAAAAACATAGTTGTATAAAATTGATGTGTAAATTCTAAAATTATAAAATCAAAATACGTTTGTTACCTCCAATAGAATTTTAACATCTAGAAATTTTTTTCCCAATAATGAAAAGGGCCAGTATAAGTTTTTGACTGTGTTGAAGGGGGAATATAAAGTGGTGAGGGAGTAATCAACCAAGACCAGTCCAATGTAGAAGACAATGCATTATAAGTAATAGTTTTAGGTGAATTCAGGGATGATGTTTGTTTTCTAAAAAATAAAATATACAAATGTCATATTCAAAAAAATTATTACTGTTTCTAAAGTTATAAACAATTGGAATGTCAAGATTGATTAGTATTTTAAATGCATTTGTTGTTGTTGGGATAATAACAGATGCTGAAAAATTTAACAAAAAATAATATATTATCATGTGTTAAATATTTTAATTGTAGTTATGAAAATCATAGTATAATGTGCATATAAAGTGTTTTTTAGAACATCATCAAGATATCATTGTTAGAATAACATAAAAAAGTATAAATCATCTGGTTAAAATATTTTTTATACTGTCATTTTAAACAACACAATCTATTAATACTATTTGTTGAGACAGTATAGTGCGTTATAATGTTTGTTTAAATAGTATAATTTGTTTATAATTCATGTTTAAACTGTATAATGTGTTATATTGTCTATTCATTATTTATAATGTGTGTTCAAGAAGAATAATGTGTGTTTGTTGAAACCCAAGAGAATACAACAGATATTATATTGTCTGTTTAAACAGTATAATATGTTTAGAACATAACATTTAATGACACAGTAATAAGTGCCTTCTGTTTATTAAACAGTTTAATGCATTTATATAGAACATCATCAGAATGAAAACAAACTGTAAAATTTTATAAAACAGTATAATCATTATATAATTATAGATATATTGACAACTTAATGGTGATATTTCAATTGGAATAGATGACGTACCTGTGGTTAAAGAATAATTGTAGTTTGAAGTTGTAGTAAAAGGTGAACTGTTGATTGTAGAACTGAAATACATTTTAATTAATGTCAAAATGGAAGACATTAAAAGGAAATTTCATACTGTTACAGGATTACTCTAATGAGGAGACAATGCTTGAATCTATAGTAGTATAAACATTATTTGGTATACTTTTAAACATTATAGAATATGAGGTTTTTTGTTATTATCAATGATAAGATAATAAAATTAATGTAATTTATATAAAAAAGATATGATGCTGACAGAATGGAATAGTTTCACATATGAGGCTATCCATTCAGTGTATTCTCTTGATTGATCTAGCAGTCATGGTAGATAGGTTAGAAAAATATTCATAGACTGATAAAGTACGATAAGTTTAATTTTACCAAGATATGGTCAGATGTTATGAATAATGAAGCCAAAGTTATTTGTAAGACTATAGGAAAAGTTAGTTAACATTTATGGATAACAGTGATAGTGAAATGCGTCTTCGACGTTTTGAGGTTTTAATGGGTGTCAAAGGTTCCACTATGGAATAATTGCCAACTGTAATTGATCCAGTAAAAGATTTAAAAAGGAAAAATGTATCATGTTCGAAATGGAGATGATAGATATAGTTATGTATGATAAATTGGTTTGTATAATGAAATAAAATTGTTCTGCGTTGGACATAGTAAAATAAAGTTACCATCAATGGGTATAGCTGATGATGGAATGCATGGTCCAATTTGTGTCATCCCTATTACTGTTAGATGATTAATTGTATTAATATTTTCCACAGATGTTGATCTGGAAAAGTTGAAGAGGAAAGAAATATGTACAAATGTGGAATGATATAAAATGGTACAGTTGAAGGTGAAGAGAATACAGAGAACACAACCTATTAATCATTGTTGCGTGAGCAATATTCTTTGTAACCATGCCTCTATACAAGTCAACAGGGATTGCATGTTTCTATTCTGTTTCTGATTATTTAGTTCTCCAAGAATTTCATTTTCATATTGAAACAACAGAATCAAAAAGAATGCATGTTTGTTATATCGACTAAACAAACTGAAACAAAGAAAATTTGATATCTATACAAAGTATCAACCATAAATGGAAGATTCAAGAAAATGTAAATATTAGGGGAAAGTATTGTATAAAAACACATCAAATAAAATACACAAACATATAATGAAATTCATTTATGTCTCATGTGTTCTTGGGAAAGAGATAACCAGCATACAACCATATGTTATTAAATATCTCCAGTAGTGGTCTGAAATTAAATTAATCATTAACAATACACCATGAAATTCGATGAATCATTTAAATTCCACCATGATATTCTGGAAATGACAACTGAAAATAACTAACATAGAATTCAACGACTGAAAAAATGGCTCACCATAGAATTTAGTAGATACACTAGTAGGCAGCTTTTAAGCCACAGAAAGCTTGGAAGTTCTCTTGGTGATGTTTTCACACTGGCATTATCGTTGTTCCTTGAGCCTCTATGCAAGATGTTTTTGGTACTAAGCCGCCTCAGAAACTATAAACATTGATATTCTAACAAACCATTTAGGAATAGGTCTTTAAACTATTAAAGTTTAAATGATAACTATAAATAGAAACCACGAAGGTACCCTTAATTATGTGGCTAAACAGTGATACTCATAGTAAATTTATGATCTAAAAAACTTAAATTATTTTGTAATTTATTGTAAATTAAAATAAGGAATTGTAAACAGTACCGTGTCATTGCAGTATAAATAACCCTCAACCTTGAATGTTTCTTGCTTCAGAATGTTTTTGTTCAAAACTATAAGGTCAGAAGGTTTAAATATACAATATGAATCTAACTAAAGGGAACTAACTAAACAGGATTTATCAAAGTGAAACAACCATATGTATCCTAAATTTTAAGAGTCATCACGCTATTCTCCTAGAAAAATTATAGATGTCTCTATATACAGTTGTTTTCGGTACCTCAATGCATAATCCCATTGAAAAAAATAGAAAACAACATGGTCTCCAAAAGATTATGTATTCATATAACATGTTTTGACCTTAGAAGAATAAGATGAAATGTACCCTGAAAACTAAATAAACCATTACATTTTTTTACTATCAATCCAAAATTATTTAAAATCATAAATATGGAAACATATCCATAAAAATCCTTAAAAAGTAATATGATAATATATCTAGATTACGTAACAGTCATGTATCAAAAATGGTAATGACTAGATCATAATTTTTCAACATATTATGCTGAACACAAAATTTCTTGAAGAGGCTATCGGGAAAATTTGTCAAATGGCATTGGATGACATCCATATGAAGAGGAAAATCCACACTACATTATAATGACCCAATTAATCAGAAAAGAAAAAAAGAAACCATTGCAATATAATTACCAAAAGATAGCTGGAAATGTTACAAAAGTAAAATATTAATGAATAGTTTTAATATTTTTATAATGAAGAAAACGAAAGAAATATAGTAAACAACATGTTACATCACACAACAATGCTAATGAAAGAGACAAAATAAACATAACTAAACTAATTATAGAAGACATAATATAGTAATCATCAAAATTTTGAGATATGAAAAGTAGAAAAAATGAAAAAGAAACATTTATTGAAAGAATGTTCACAAACACTACCTTAATCCAGTAAAAAGACATCACATTAATTATGTAGGGAGTTAAATTTGAAGTGGAAATTTGAAATAATGAGATAGGGTTAGTTTTAAAAACTACCTTGGGTAAGAAATAGATACATTTTGTCTTATATGGCGGTTTTTTGTTTCTCGTTTCCATAATATGGAGATGATGTTCATTGGAAAAAGATGATGTTGTCTAGGGGTCTAGAGATAGGGAGCCTTCCCCGGTAGCTTCACCATCAAATCCATTCATCATTTTTTTCTACAAAAATTTTCAATTATAACGAATGAGATGTAGTCAGTACTTATTAGTCATACCATTGAAACATGAATATAAATTTTTATAGATAGAAAATCACCATAAATAGTTTTTTATTAAAATAAAATGTAATGGGAAACAAAAATGATGAAACATACATTATTGTATACAACATATATAACATCAGGTGCAGTAATGTTTTCTGTGGCCATTCTACCTGTCGATTTGGTAATATAGTACACATGTAAGCTGTTTATTCTTAAATAATGAAATTGTTTTTTTAGTGTATAGTATGTAGAAGACTAACTGATTGACGTTGTTTCTGTAGTAATCTTCTTTGAAGTCGTTCATCTCTATATGTTGACGAGGAGTGCATATTGTTCCGATATATCGATTTATTTGATAGTTAAGAAACTAAACAGGACCACATTACCATGCTAAATAGTTTTGTGATCTCATTATAGAAAAGGTATGCTATGAAAAATATAATATAAACCATTATAGTAACGATTTATCAAAGGAAAATGGTTGATAATAATTAACATGTCTACTTATCTATTATACTGTGTGGATAACATACATCATGTAAATTTTGCAGTCATGCAGTACTTAGATTGTTCTTGTAGTATGTGATATGGTTGCTTTTAAAATTTTAGTCACATATTATGAATATAAGACCATAGAAGTGATCTAAAAATAAGACTTCATAGTATTGAAATAGGATTAAGTAATTGGATTGTTTAGTAAACTAATGTAATCCTTTAAAAAATATATTGAAGTACTGAATGGATAGATATCCTAATGGACATAGGAAACATACCTTGCAAAAGGTACTGCACTTGTTCAACCAAGGAAAACCTGAGTAAATTTTCCATTCATATTAGTACACAATACAATGGATAATGTAGGATAAAAGAGCATAGTACTTTTTCAGGAATACCGTTAATTTTATAGGCGAATGAATTTCAGATGGTCAATGGATGAACGTACACATATTATTAATGAATTGTCATCCTCATTTTCATATAATAAAATTTCATTTCTTAGTTGTGTTTCTATGAAGGAAAGAAAAAATGTAATCTACAATAAATAACTAATTACCCAGATTTTGTAACAGTCATTAAAGTAGTGAAAATAAATAGAATCAATTAATGAATCATGAATTATTTATTTCCATAATATGTATAATTTATAACAATGTTTCAGGATCCTACCAAGTTTTGAGTAGCAATCAGGTCAAAATATTAGATCCCAGTCATATGATAATTCATAATAAAAAATAGGGCTGCATAAACAAATAATATTTCACCAAGGTTAGGCAAGAGTAATTGGTTACAGTTGAGAAAAAATAGGGTATCATAAATAAATAATGTTGTAGGAGAAATTAAATGTTCCCTTGTGTATACTAAAATACTATCACTGAATCATGACTACAGATATGAATCAATTTTTCCAATTCACCTGAATTAACGAAATCTTTGTAGACTCAATGAACTGAAAAAATAAAGATCATAAAGGTACTAATTAATTGGACTAATGGGTCACTATGTATTGAGAATAATTTAAATAGATATATAGCAGAGAACATTTGTGTTCAAATGTATCATGTTACTTCATAACTAAATTGTGTTTAATTGCAATTAAATCAAAGAGGTTAGTAGGCTTAATAAATCAATGATGAAAAAATACATGATTTGGAGGTATCATTTTTTACCGTTCGAATTAGGTCTAGAACATGGAGGATATGAAGTTGTGCAAGGATTATGATTTGTTCAGTAGTGGAGATGGATATATAGAAATAAATTTCAAACCATAGAATTTTTGCGGGGTAACCAAGACCAAAAAACGGAATATGTTGCATGAGCGTAGTACGGAAGGATTATTTTAGATATGCTTTGAAAAAAATTAATTTAAATATGTTTATACCTGTGATTAGTCTCAGAAAAATGTTTTTCGCGGTTATAGTAGGTGGAGATAAAGACCGGGTTGTGGCAGAGCCGTTTGGGGATTAGCCGATTGTGGAAAATATGCAGGCATTGGGATTCTGGAAAGAGTAGCTGATGCTCGATGTACCAATGTTGAAGTCAATGTTTGAGATGAAAGTCGAGATATAGAGGAGCTGATGACTTTCTTTGAAAGGGTTCTGTAATAGTTGAAGAAGAGGAGGATTCGATTCGAAGGGATACAGTACAGCTGAAACCGTAGATGCAGAGGGCAGTCATGATCTGGAGGAGTTGAAACCCTAGACACCAAGGAGAGGATACATGAGAGGGTCGGGGGCAGAGCATCGTGGATTTTGGGGGATTATTTGAGGGATGTTTGTAATGGTTGAGTTTTGGCTTCTCCAATTGCCCACATATAGGCTGAAAAAAGCATACATTAGAAGATATATAGATTTTTATCTTTCAGTGTTCATTAAAAAATCAATATTCTCAGAATATTTAAAAAAATTATCATTTTATGATTAAGAAGAAATTAATAATTAAAAATTATGTTTATATTTTAATGTATATTTTCAAGAACATATAGATGTTAAATGAAATATTCACTCATAAAAAATAACGAAGAAGTTATTTTTGAAGAAAACATATTTAACAATAATAAAATGACCTTAATAAAAACTATGTGATTATTTCATGATCATTATTCATTACATTTATATAGAGTAAGAAATATATATTTATTTAATAATCCTATTATTACTATTTATACCTTCCAATTAACCTTATTTCTTATAATATTCATATTTTAATAAATAATATAACATTTTTGGTTTAAGCTCAATGTTTCATTTCTGTTGTTTTATTGAACATTGTGTTTCCATTAAAAATATATTGTTATTGAAATAATAATTAATTATATAATATCAAAATTTAATATCATAATTAAATATTTGAAATAAGGTATGAATAATACATATCCTATCATTGTGAAAAAATATGGATGTTCTATGACAAATGGTGTCTATGTGATGTGAATCTTTGAAAATGACAGGGGAAGTAATTTTTAAAATGTTCATATTAAGTGAGGTGTTAGGAAAAATGGAAAAAATTATTTAAAGATGATAAGGGAAAAATAATTTCCATAATAGTAAAAAATAAATAAATAATTTTTCCACAATTAAAATAAAAAAATTTGAAGCATGATTGGATTAATACATTTTATATTGTGGTACATTAAATGGGTGAGAAACAAAGACATTTCCTTTAATTAACTTTTTTAATGAATGAGATTTATTAAGAAATTGATAAAATCTGTATATCCAAAAAAATAATGGTAATAATATTTTTATATATACGTAATGGAAACATATATACATAATATTTAAAAAATCATGAGATTAATAATTCAATGATGTAATTTTTTGAGAGAAAGGGAATTCCAAAAAATATATGGGGGTTTAAAAGCACTGTTACCTCTATTTTGGAATAAATCTACACTGTTATTTAAAATCCAAAATTATAATATTATATTTTTTAGATATGTTATTTATATAAATAATAAACTATTTTTGAATTATTATTATGATTTTGTGTTTTTTTATTGTATTTTAAATAAAATATTGAGTCTATATTAGTTGTCCCAATTTCGTTCTTGTTATGTGTCAAAGGATGTATTCGATTAAGGTAATTATGAGAGATCATATTGAAATATTCAATTTATCTAGAATGATAATTTAATATATTTTATGTTACTCTTAATGTTTTAATTCTTCTATATATCCAACATTATTCATAAATATTTATTATTTAGTGAATATTGGTATTATTGTAATATAGTTTGTACATTAAGGTGAGTTTTATGTCCATGATATTTTTTTGGTTTTATTTATCAATAGAAGAATTGAATAAATAGAGAATAAGAAAAAAATTAAAATAAACTAATTAATATCAGTTTGAAAATAATAATTGATTTTAAACTAAGCCTAGGAGTGGTTGAGAAAAATAAAATCATTCATTCATGAGACAGGTGAGATGAAAATAATATAAGAAATGTAATAATTATAGAATATATTTAATGGAGGATATAAATTGAAATTTAACCCAAATAATATTATATAATAATATTTTTAATTTTGATGTTACTATGTTACATTTCATTGTATTCGTTTGTTTATGGTAGACGAATAAAAAAATCGAAAGGCTCTCTATTGAGAATTTTACATCTTACATTAGATGTATCCTCTTTGACTCCCCTTAAGCCCTAATGGGATAGAATAAAAGTTAAAATATAACACATTGGGGTACTTTATGAGGGATTGGGAGATAAATCAATTGATTTTTAGCTATCTCCAAGTCTTATAAGGTGTAAAGTGAATAAGTGGTATTTATAAGGAGAGGATAGATGTGTTTTTGGTATAATACTCATTTATTTTTTTAATTTTTTTAACAATACTAGTGGCAATGAATTTATTGAATATATTAAGGTATTTTTACATGTGTTTTTTTGTAATGGTTTCATACATCATACAAAATTATGTTATTTCTAAATTCCAATTATAATGTAGAATACTGTGTTTTTTTCGTATTTCATTATTAAAAATATCATTTATTATATAAAAATTACAAAACATTAACATAATTTTTTTGACAATTTAATTACTCAAATTAAAATTATTTTAGGAGAATAATTTTATATGTATGGGAATATTAATATTTAGATAAAAATAATTTTTAAATGAAATTACTAGTTTTAATATTATGATCACCTTGACAAACCTATGAAAATATTCTTATGGGATATAAAATATATATTATAAATTTAATGAAACATAGTATTATTATATAATTATATTTAATGGTAATAAACTTTATTTAATGATTTCATATTAATCATAATAATATATTCAAAACATACGTGTTTTATAAAAAACACTAATATTATCTTTATTAAAATATTTTCCCATTTTTTCATAATAATTTGTTATATGTTTATTTCATACATTAAATATGTATAATTTTATAATTTCAGGGGTGAGGATTCTATTATAATGGTATGATTACTATTCATAGTCATTATATTACTATTCAAATAGTTAAAATACATTTCCAATAATAATATTTGTAAGGGCTCAATGGGTTTCGGACCATCTACTAATACCTCATTTTCCATTCATCCTTCGCTGCCTTCCATTTTCTATCGATACAGAAAAATTAGTTCTCAAAAGGTATATGGAATTTCAAATATTATTATTTATTTAATTCTTTTTTTTCAATGCTACGATCATTCTATAAGATCACAAAGAACTGTATTTTCATATTTTAGTTTTCTTTTTTTCCATTTAATCACATTTATATCATTAAAATTTTTTATGTAGAGTTATACTCCAAATATAATGTTCATTTAAATATATACAAATGTTATAATTTCTGTCATGTGATACATAGGGTTTATATAATACTACATTACTAAATATAAAACATTTTAATGATATGAAGGTAAATTTCATTAAAAAATATTTTGGTTCATTTTAAAATATTTTTAAATATAGGCTGAAGTAGATTAAGTAATATTTAAATTCCATGAATTGTGATAGTTTCTGTAACAAACATAAGAACAACTAGATTTGATTGAAACATACCAAATGAAAATCTTGACTCTGAATACCCAAAATAAGGGAGAATTATCTCTACAAGGCCAGTATAAAATATACAAAATTATTTAAGTAGGCTTATATTTTTAGAAAATTGGTAATATATAATTCAAAAAATATATTATATAATTTCTCCCTTAACAATTGTTTATTATTCCTCAATCAAAAATCATATAAAAATGATTTGTTCAAAATTTTAAAAGGAATTGATAAAAAAGTGTTTGGACTTCACAATAATAAATTTAGATATAATCATGGGAATGAATATACATGTGATCCATTTAATGTTACCTTGATAAAAATTGAATGAAAAATCCATTCTAGATATATTTTAATACTCAATGGAATTGGATCATTGACTAAATGAATCTGAATGTTGTGGAGATGGGCAGGGAAATACTATGTCAAAATAAAATTTCGATTTATTTTTTGATGAAAGGTTTTTGTAGTTGATATAAAAATATATGATATATGTATTTTATCAACCATAAAAACTTTTACAAAATGAAACCAACAGGATTTCAAAATAATATTTTTGGAATTCCATGACTTATAATGATCATAGAATGAAAAATTATAATTTTTCGAGGGAGTTATGACCAAAGGGTATTTATAGGGTACACATCTGATGGTAGTGAAGACTAGTGCTAGATAGATTATTTCCCCATGCTTGTGTGAATTTCATATGTCCAGATTTTTTATAACCAAATTCAATCTAATTAGACTTATAAAGATTAATTTCATATTTTAGAGGATCACAATGTGAATATCTAAAACCAGAAGGCCAAAATGGATTTTGATATTAGAATAATCTTTTATGATGTTGATTTCAAATATAATAATGATGAATAATTTTTTTAGATATATATAGGATGATGTTTTATAGGTTAAAATGGAATGATTATGTTGAAAATAATATTATAGTACGAGGAGATCATATTCAGATGAAAAGAATTATAATTATGGGAAATCACAGAGTTATCATAGCATATTTTGAATTAAGAATTGTGTTTGAATATGAGGATCATGTTTAATTGGTTGATAAAATGTATGATGAATTGGATCAAGTTGAATAACATTAAATTCGGGAGCCTATACATACACAAATGTATTAACATTTTTGGGGCATTTAATGGGGTTTTTAGAAAAAAATTGTAATTGTAACGTTGTTATGATGTGAAACACAGATCAGTTGGAATAAAATATATGTAATAAACTAAAAGACATTATCATCTATGAAACATATTCTCCAATATTTCTTGTTAAAATAATTATAATATTTTAAACAGTTTTTAAAAAAATTACTAGTAAATTATATCAAATATTTGTTAAATATACATTTTTACGTTGACCTTGATGAATATTTCAATATTGAGAAACTCTAGTGTACTATTGTGGATATAAAGTAATCATGTTGTGAGGTTTGAGAATGGAATTATATGGATTGATAAAAATTCCTAATCTAATTCTTAAAACATAACACCTAGTTGATGATAATGAAATTTTTTATTACAAAATTTGATAAAGAAAAAATTATATGTAAATTAGATGTAATAATGGTCATTGATTTTCATTAAATACAATAAAAATATAACATTATATAGTTATAAGGAATCTATGTTGGTTGTTTATTAGTTTTATATAAAATAACAGTATGAGTGGTATTTACTTCGATAACTAAGATACATTTTGTGAGTGTTGATTGAACATAATTCAGAATATACATTTCTAAAACATGAAATTTACAGTGGAATTTTTTGATAATTTTTTATATTGATTATTGAAAATATTTTTAACAACTATTTTCATATGGATGAAACTATATAAATATCCGAATAATGGAGATATTGGAGAAATGTAATTTAGTATACTTGTTTCGATTCTTTTGTAACTAATATCATCCGGACATGAAAAATCCATTTTTTACACTTTTTGATTCATTTAAGAGTTATTCATGGAAATAATAAAAGATTTCCAAAATGGAGATACAACTCTATGTTAATAAATTTGATAAATTTTCATCTTTTTAAAATTTGATAAATTTTCATGTTTGACTTTGGTTTTCTCATTGATGATACTATATATGTGATTATAATTAAATATAATCAACAACATAGAGATATTTCATCATTTTAGGGGTTATATACGTTGGTGGAGTATGATACTAATCATAGTGACCCATATTATATATATAGAATAAAACATTATATCCAACCATTCTAATACATTGGGTTAATTATTGGTTTTATAGTTGGATTTTTTATAACTGAAACTGAGAAGCCATTAATGATTTTTTTGTGACAATAAATGGGAAGTAAAACTATCCAACATCCTAATGAAAAAATCAATATAAAAAATATATTGACAATGGATATCATTTTATTATATAAATGGTTATCAATGGTGATATGAAGATTAAATTCCCTATTAACAAGAATCATATTGAATTCATTTTCACCAAATAATTTCCAAGAGAGGGGATATTTGACTTGATGTTGAAATTCTATAACCATCCCTCTCATGTCACTTGATGAAATATGGACCTCTCCCACTATAACATGATGGTTTATATGGAAAAAGGGGGATAAATAGTGTTATAACTGTATATCAAATGGAAATATTATTCGTCATATTATGATAATTGGACACTGCATTTTCATATGAAGATGTGGTTATTTCATAATGGATATCTATATTAATGCAACATTTTATCCATTTCATGTAAGAGAGTTTATTTATACAATCTTTTCATATTTTGTTGACACTGAATGATTTAATTTTCTCAAAAAAATCATTCTTAAGCTATGCTTTATAGGAAAATTGTCATATGATAATGGTTGGAATCTGATGATTCTAATGATCATTGATGTTATCTAATTTTTATTGAAATTAGTTTGAAATATTTTAAGTGATTTTATAAAAAATCCAAATGGGGTATATAGAAATTTAATTGGAGTTGATAATGGTTTTAATTTGTTTTCAATACTTATTTTATATTATTTAAGGATCTGGAGTTTTTTTGAACCCCCTTGTCATGACCCGACCCTACCTGAGCTCGAGCCGCAACTACCCCAAGCCCGCCTCCACAGGCCAGGGGCTGGGGACCAGCGCCGAAGGCACAATAACTCGGGGAGGCCTTTGCCTAAGTACATGTACACAGACATGCATCACACTCAATGCAGTAGTGTATAGTAAAAAGAAAATACATTAACGAAAAAGGAAACTGCTATAAATAAACCACAATGTGAATCGACCTCTAAAAGTACAAAGCGGGTACTGAAAGTAAACTGAAAAGAAAAGGGGCAAACACGCGCCCAACTAGAAAAGTATTACAACCCAGCAACTGGTGAACAAAAAGTAAACAGCTGGAATGGTCTCCCACTTGGAACCCGGATACGACCACCACACGCGGTCCAAGCTCCCAAGCTCCACTGTAGTCACGCTCCACTTGTCCGTCGTCTTCAAGGGTACACCATGTGCGGGAAAAGCCCCAGCAGGGGTGAGTATTAGAATAGTCAGTAGGATACCCCGAAGGCTCGAGGGAGCAACAAAGGAGGTACCGAAGGGTGAGTAGTAGAGCGAACATGGAAAAGTAGAAAGGTAAACTAAAAGTGCAATAAAGAGTAAAAGTAAAGAGTCCATCTCAACCTAACAAGAGAAAGGAGATAGACTCATCCAGACACAAGGAGTTAGAAATGGTGAGAAGATGAACTTCCCGTCGAGTCTTCACTACCTATAGTAGGAGAGTAGTCTCGTCCAACCATGAGGACCTAGACACAGAAAGCATGTGACATACCCCCCGCGTCTTCGCCCCTCCTAGAAGGAGAGTAACCTAACCCAAGAGGTGGGTACTAAAAAAAATGTATATACATATCCTTATGCTCAGCAATAATCCAGAACAAAGTCGTAAGGGGATCTCCATCCCGTAGCTCAGCCCAAAAAAACAAGTAGCCAACAGTCCCATAAGTAAACTCCATCGATGCCCGGCATCCCTCACGCATACCCCAAACAAAAAGTCAAGGCGCTCAATCACCGCACCTTGACACTATCCGCTTTAGGCGGTGCTGACCTGCCCTCATGGTTTTAGATCATGTCGCAAGAACGCGTCTTAGTGGGGAAATTGCCCCTCATACTTGAGAGTTCTAGGGAAAGTCAAACCACACCTCGTCACTGCCCTGCAGTCAAGAGGTCTCCTAAAAGTCAAAGTCGTTCCATCACCGACCCGTACAACCAAGGGTCCCGCTCCGATGGTCACGTAGGAAAGCCACAGAGTAGCCTAGTTGAAAGGACTGAGTTTGGAATTCCAGAAGGTGTCCCACTTCCCAGCCCTGCTGGAGGGTAATTCATAACCAGATATCAGGTGACCCACTACCCAGCCCTGCTGGAGGGTAATCCCTAATACATCATCAGAAGACCCACTGCCCAGCCCCGCTAGAGGGTAGACCTTAATACATCATCAGGCGACCCACTGCCCAGCCCCACTGGAGGGTAGACTTGGAATAAGTCGATCGATGACCCACTGCCCAGCCTTGCTGGAGGGTAGACCTGGAACTAAATGATGGGCGACCAACTACCTAGCCCTGCTGGAGGTTAGATCCTTGGAGGTCGTCGGGTGACCCACTGCCCAGTCTCCGCTGGACGGTAGACCGTAAGAGTTTGTCAGGTGACCCACTACCGAGTCTCTACTGGAGGGTAGACCCTAAGAGGTCGTCGGGTGACCCACTGCCCAGTCTCCGCTGGAGGGTAGACCCTAAGTGCGTCGGGTGACCCACTGCCCAGTCTCTGCTGGAGGGTGGACCCTAAGTGCATCGGGTGACACACTGCCCAGTCTCTGCTGGAGCGTAAACCCTAGAAGTCGATGATTAACCCACTGCCCAGCCCCACTGGAGGGTAAAACTCAGAACTGCCTTGGCCATCTCTACAGGAGGGTACAACACTGGACAACCGAACATAGAGTGGGTATCGCACAACCACCCAATTCCAGAACAACTCTCCCAAAAGAGGTTCAGTGCCTATTCCATCACATGGTGATACTAGCACCGCTACTGGACGATCCATCGAGAATGAAACTTGGGGAGACCACTCAACCCTACAGTTCAAACAAACAAGCACAGAGCCAGGGCAAAAACTCCACCCTACTGGCCAAAAAAACACACAGAGGGACCCTATACGTCACGAGAGGACAAAGTACGCAATGCAGAACATGGAACACACATGGGGCCCACACGACGTGTGGACCCAAGTAAACCCCAACCAAGCACACAAACGTCTCAGGTACAAACCGCACGTACCTCCAAGTGCTCTTGTATACAACCCAAGTATACCACGTCTCCAGCCTAAGGGCTATCGTCCACACGGCACCCAACGTCAATGTGATGGCGTGACGTAACATTTCCAAGTTGCCATCTCAGCGGCTGAGGCACGGACAACCACATCCAAACAAGCACTACTTCACTCACACGGGAGTGCACGCGATCACTCACCAAAGGTCCTCTACAACCATAGTAAAAGAACCGCCCCCGGGGTACCTTCACATTTCCACATTTCACACGATCACGCAAGAGGATCTACAAAGCCAAATGGATCACACCGTTGTAATCCTCACAAAAAAATGCGAGATAGACTACTTACTCGCCTCCAACTGATATCCGACGGAAAATTCGCCATCACTGCCTCACGCCCAAACGATGCCCTGTGATTCCGAGCCTCGGCCCCAGAAACAGTCGGGTGCATCACACCAATGCGATCCCCTCGGGAAGACACGTCAAAACCACTACTCACTTGTGTGCAACGGATATCCGGAGAAAAAGATACATTCCGGCGCACCGCACACGAGCGGTGCCACATGGGACCTGTATCCCGGTCCCGAAACTCAACGAATGGATCACACCGTTGCGAAACTCTTGAAAAAGCACATAAGATGGTCTATTCACTTGTCCAAAATTGTCGCCCGGTGATAAAGACGAAAAAATCACTGTCGACGCCCAAACGGCCCTCGTGGGCCCTTCACCATCATGCCGAATTAGAGTGGGTAGATTACAGCATTGTAATCCCCTTGGAGAAACATCCAACATCGACTGCTCGCACGCCCCTAATAGACTCCCAGTGAGAATGGTGTGAAATGCTGCACGCAGCTCGAAAGACGGGCCGTGGGGTCCACGCCTCAAATCCAGACTCAATGCCCGAAACTACCTTGGAAACCTCCGCCTTAGTGCCAAAGGCGCAACGCCGCTGACGGCGCTCAAAACGGAAGTCGGACGCATATGTGCCGTCCAGAACATGTTTCCCCGGAAAAACGACAAAACCCACGACGTACGTGTCGCACCACTGAGGCCCCTCGTTTTGGGAATTAAAAATTTCAAAAACCATCTCCAAGCATTCCCCTCGACGCAAGATTCGCGCTTCCACTGACGGCGAGCGAAACGGACTCCCGAAGCACGAAATACGGGCGTCGGAAGATTTAAAAAAAAAGGGGACCCTCTTTGGCTGGACCGGCCTGGTCCGGCCGGTCCACCCTCAGCCGGTCCGCGGCCCGGCCGTAGGTCCGGTTCGCTCCGCCGCGGCCAGCTGGCCACAGCTTGTCACCACCGACCAGCCATCATGGCCGGTCTCTTTCCCCGCAGCGACCTGTGACGTGCGGGTCGCGCCACACGCGAGGTCGCGCACCCCGCGGCCCCCTCCACCTTGCCCTACGCCGGCGCCACCGCGCGGATCCCCGGCCGGCAGCGTCTCACCCATGGAGCCCCGCCGCCCTCGGCCTGCCATCCACAACCGCCCGCTGCCGCACGCCGTCTCCTCCAGATCCACCGCCTGAAGGTGCCCGCGCCCGCCAGAACTCGTCGGACCGCCCTGCCAACCGCCGGAAACACCTCCAAACACGCAATCTTCGGCGGGTGGTTGCGGGGTCCTCGGAACTCGGTTTTATGAACCAAAACAAGCGATGTAATGAGAAAAAACTCTACTACGAATTCATGGGCTTCCTTCGAAAATCCAACCGCGAATCAACTTTATTAAACATGATCAAAGTAGGTGCGGGAATGCAAAATGAAAGCGACAAAACCCTACCTGCAGGGGCGTTGCCCGAAGCTTCACGGGCGATCTACTGCCGTGTCGTCACCTTTCCTAAGCTTCCCCAATGGAGTGGAGGAGGAGAGGGGAGAGTAGGGGCCGCCAGGGGGAAAGGGAAGGAGAAGAGGGTGGTGGGTGTGTTAAGCATTTAAATAGAAAACACTTAACCACCCACCCGTCGGCCCGAACCCGAACTCCGAACGGGGTCACGGTTAAGCCTCCCTTAAGTTAAACACCACCTCCCGAGCACAATGGCTGCTCGAAATTTTAATCTGAGACCCCATTAAAAAGTTATAAAATATAACATCTGAAGCTGCTAAATTACGAAAACTCCCCTGGGACCATTTTTCACAAAGAGCCCGCGCCCACGAAACTTATATATCTCCTAGGGTAAACAGCACTCTCCGAACTCAATGGTGCCCTCAGTTTTCCAATACGAGCAACCGTTTAAGAGACACCAGCGTTTCTCCATTAAATGAATAAATTAATTTATTAATTTATCCGTTTAGCCTTCCGAAAGCGAGAGAGGGGTCCAAACATCCCACACGGACACGTTTTATGTAGTTCCTAGGGTAAACACCCCATTCCAAACCCATCAGTACACTCGGATCTTTGATCCAGAACTCCATTTAGGAGTTATCTCATTTATTTACCATTTCCAGTGTGAACGCACTGAAAATTTATTTCAGGCCTCTCCGAGGCTCGGAATCGCATGCCATCTGAAGGCGCTGCCCTGGAATATTATCAAGAATATTCCAAAGTCTTTTGTAGAAAAAACCGGGGTCTTACATCATTCCATCCTTCAAGTTTTTCATCCCCAAAAAGCAAAACTAGGGAGAAACACAGGGTACTAAGCCCACACCTGGCTTTCCCATACCCAGAAGAACCCACACACAGCTCTGCATCACTGCACACGGACCAAAGGATTGATCCGTTCATGCGAGGTCAGCCCTTGCTGATGTTGTGCACCCGCTCTAGACTTTGGTGTTAGGGAAAGGTGGTAGGTTACCTCGCTATCTCTTGGCATGGTCTCAAATGGCCCGAAGTCCCTCGAGGGTAGCCCTCCTCCCTGGTCAAACCACTTTGTCGGACGCCGCGACTGGAATCACCGATCTCACCTGGAACAAGGCCTGGTGATTCCCTCCTTCAGAATATCTATATAGTGGAACACCCAAGGATATCTGGTCATGCAAGATTCCACAACCAATGCTCTCTTACATGCTCAAAAGGCGAAGGAGTCAACACCATCGACCAAAGGAAAAGGTCTCATGCCTTTTTCGTTACCAACACAGGGTTACACCCGACGCCCTGCGTCTCCCTGGTAACATCTCAAACAAGGAGCAGGGAGAAAAGCCTTTCACCAGAAGAGCCTAACAATGCTACTGCAAAAAGTAGAAAGTCACAAGGGGTACCTCTCATCATCCCATGCTCTGCAGGATCGTAGACATCCAAAGCTCGCGGTTGTCCGTGGTCCCAACCGTCAGCTCTCGGAGCCTGAAGTGTACCGCCTAGTGGTGATTGGGAGATTTCGTAAAGTCATCCCCCACTACTAGCTCCTCCCACACCACTGCTAGCACCACCTCTCTGGGTACTATTCTGATCACGTTGCTGCCTCTACCGTGGTGGTGCACCTACTGCCTACCCGAAGCTCCCAGCAACTCGGGTCGGGCAGTCTCGTGCCAAGTGACCTCGCACGTCACAAGCATAGCACCGACTCTCTCTAGGCTGCACTGGTGCCCTCCGGTGCCACTGTGGTGTACGAACATGCCCCTGAACCCGGTTGTTAGTAAGACACCTGCATCGATGTTCTGCTTGTCGACGCCCACTAGCTGCGGCAGACGTCTCGGCTCCAACGTGCTTGCTGCCACCACCAACTCCAGAATGTGACAGGAATCCCTCTATCACCAGCGCCTACTCTAGCACCCCAGAATATGTGTAAATGGACAAGGGTACTATGACAACACGAATCTCTCAGAGGAGGCCCTGCTCAAACTCCCGCGCTCGAATGGTGGCATCATGGACCTTGTCCGGGTAAAAGCGGGCACGGTCTGCAAAACTAGCCGCGTACTCAGCCACTATCATCCCTCCCTGCTGAAACTGCAGGAGCTCTTGAATCTGAACAGAGTGCAAGAAGGAGGGGAAAAAATACTATCAAAACAACAACTGGAAGTCATCCCACGAAAGCGACGACTCATCAGGAAACTGAGTCACCAGACACCAACAATGTCGAGCATCTCCACGAAAAAGGATGGCTACCAAAGCCACCATAAGATTTGTCGGCATCTACACAAACCTGAAAAGGCGAACCACTGCCTCGAGCCAAACCTCTGCTGCCTGAGGGTCTGGCTCACCACTGAATCTCAGCTGTCTCTACCGCTAGAAATCATGGAGTCTGCTCAACCTGCGCTCAAGCTCAGCCTGCTCTGCAGAAACTATCTGCTACTCAACAAGTGGGGGTGCTGCTACCGGCCCACTCGGAGAAAGGGGCTTGCATGATGGGTCCTGGACAGTGGCCTCGTAGCTGACAGGGTCATCGTCACGAACCAAAGCTAGTATCTTGGCTGGCTGTCCTCGCAGAGACATCCTAAATATTATCAAGGAGTGTCGCGGTCAGATGAGCATAATATATATACTAACAACAATGATGGGGAGCTGACTCAAGAAGGACAGTCAAAGACTCGATCCAATGTGATTCACAAACAACTTTTCCCTGCAACAAGTGTCTCAATATGTTAAGTCGGAAAGCAGTTTATCAAGGTCCTGGTGAATGGATACGTCAGCCGCCGCACCATCATTGGACTCCCTGGCCTGAGAGCTGCTCTCGAGACACATCAACATTGTTGCCCTATATCCCAACCAGTTCCTCTTTTAAGGACGTCTGGACAACGTCCCAAGGAATGAACCACCTCTGATACCACTTTGTCACGACCCGACCCTACCAGGGCTCGATCTTCAACTACCCCAAGCCCGCATCCATAGGCCAGGGGCTGGTGACCAGCGCCAAAGGCACAATAACTCGAGAAGGCTTTTTCCTAAGTACCTATACACACACACACAACAAACTCAATGCAGTAGTGCAGAGTATCAATGAAAATCCAAGTTAAGAAAAAGGATACTGCTGTAAATAAACCACAATGTGCATCGACCTCTAAAAGTACAAATCAAGTACTGAAAGTAAACTGAAATGAAAAAGGGGAAAACACGCGCCCAACCAGAAAAGTCCGACAACCCGACAACAGGTGAACAAAAAGTAAATAGTTGGAATGGTCCCCCTCCTAGAACCCGGCTACGACCACCGCACGCGGTCCAAGCTCCCAAGCTCTACTGAAGTCACGCTCCACCTATCCATCATCTGCAAGATGACACCAAGTGCGGGCAAAGACCAAGCATGGGGTGAGTATAAGAATACTCAATAGGATACCCAGAAGGCTCAAGGGAGAAACAAAGGAGGTACCTATGGGTGAGCAGTAGAGCAAACAGGGAAAAGTAGAAAGGTAAAACTGAAAGTGAAATAAATAGTAACAGTAAAGAGTCAAGATCAACCCAACAAGAGAAAGGAGATAGAATCGTCCAGACACAAGGAGCTGGAAACAGTGAGAATATGAACTTCCCATCGAGTCTTCGCTACCTATAGCAGGAGAGTTTACTCATCCAACCATGAGGATCTAGACACAGAAAGCACGTGGCATACCCAGCACGTCTTCTCCCCTCCTGGAAGTAGTGTAACCAAACCCAATAAATGGGTACAGGAAACAAGGTATATACATATCCTTATTCTCAGAATGAAGCCTGAACAAACTCGTAAGGGGATCTCTATCCCGTATCTCAGCCCAAGAAAACAAGTATCCAACAGTCCCAAAAGTAAACTCCATCGATGCCCAGCATCCCGCACGCCTGCCCCAAACTACAATTCAAGGGACTCAATCACCACACCTTGACACTATCTGCTTTGGGAAGCACTGACTCGCCCGCACAGTTTTAGATCATGTCGCAAGAACGCGTCTCGGTTGGGAAAGTGCCCCACGTAATTAAGAGTTCTAGGGAAAGTCAACCCACACCTCGTCCCTACCCTGCAGTCGAGAGGTCTCCTAAAAGTCAAAGTCGTTCCATCACCGACCCATACAAACAAGGGTCCCACTCCGATGGCCACAGAGGAAAGCCACAGACTAGCCTAGTAGAAAGGACTATCTGGAATTCCAACAGGTGTCCCACTGCCCAGCCCTGCTGGAGGGTAATTCATAACCAGATATCATGTGACCCAATACCCAACCCTGCTGGAGGGTAAACCCTAATACATCATCAGGAGGCCCACTGCCCAGCCCCGCTGCTGTGTAGATCTTAATACATCATCAGGTGACCCACTGCCCAGCCCCACTAGAGGGTAGACCTGGAGTAAGTCGACAGGGGACCCACTACACAACCCTGCTGGAGGGTAGACCTTGAACTAAACGATGGGTGACCCACTGCCCACCCCTACTGGAGGGTAGACCCTAAGAGGTCATATGGTGACCCACTGCCCAGTCTCCGCTAGAGGGTAGACCCTAAGAGGTCGCCGGGTGACCCACTGCCCAGTCTCTACTGAAGGGTACACCCTAAGAGGTCGTCGGGTGACCCACTACCTAGTCTCCACTAGAGGGTAGACCCTAAGTGTGTAGGGGGACCCACTACACAGTCTCCACTAGAGGGTAGACCCTAAGTGCGTCGGGTGACCCACTGCCCAGTCTCTGCTGGAGAGTAAACCCTAGAAGTTGATGAGTAACCCATTGCCCAGCCCCACTGGAGGGTAAAACTCAGAACTGCTCTGGCCATCTCTACAGGAGGGTACAACACGGGCCAACCCAACACAGAGTGGGTATCTCACAACCTCCCAACTTCAGAAAAACTCTCCCAAAACAGGTTCAGAGCCTGTTCCATCACTGGGTGATAGTAGCACCGATACTAGCCGATCCATCAAGGATGAAACCAAGGGAGACCACTCAACCCTACTGGTCCAACAAACAAGCACAGATTCAGGGGAAAAACTCCACCCTACTGGTCAAACAAACACATAGAGGGACACTCTACATCTCGAGAGGTCAAAGTATGCAAAGTAGAAGAAGGCACGCACATGGGGCCCACATGACGTGTGGCCCCAAGTCAACCCAAACCAAGTGCACGAACGTCTCAGGTACAAACCACACGTACCTCCAAGATCTCTCGTATACTCCCGGAGTATATCACATCTCCAGCCCATGGGCTATCGTGCACATGGCACCCATCGTCAACATGAAGGTGTGATGTAACATTTCCAAGTTGTCGTATCAATGACTGAGGCATGGACAACCACATCCAAAGAAGCACTAATTCACTGACATGGGAGTGCACGCGATCACTCGCCAATGGTCCGCTACAACCGCAATAGAAGAACCGCCCCTGGGGCACCTTCACATTTCAACATTTCACAAGATCATGTAAGAGGCTCTGCACAACCAAATGGATCACACCATTGTAATCCTCACAAAAAACACGAGAGATAGACTACTTACTCGCCTCCAATGGATATCCGACATAAAAGTCTTCAACACCGCCTCACGCCCGAACGGTGCCCTGTGATACTGAGCCTCGGCCCCGGAAACAGTCGGGCACGTCGCACCAATGCGATCCCCATAGGAAAACACGTCAAAAGCACTACTCACATGAGTGCAACGGATATTTGGAGAAAAAGATACGTTCCGGCGCACCGCACACGAGCGGTGCCATTTGGGACCCGCATCCCGGTCCTGAAACTCAATGAACGGATCACTCCATTGTGATCATCTCAAAAAAGCACACAAGATTGACTATTCACTTGTCCAAAACGGTCGCCAGGTGATAAAGACGGAAAAATCACCGTCGATGCCCAACCGGCCTTCATGGGCCCTACACCATCATGACGAATTAGAGTGGGCGGATTACACCATTGTAATCCCCTCGAAAAAACATCCAGAATCGACTGCTCGCACGCCCCGAACGGACACCCGGTGAGAAAGGCGTGAAATGCTGCATGCAGCTTGAAAGATGGGCCATGGGTCCCATGCCTCAAATCGAGTCTCAAGGCCCGAAACCAACTTGTAATCCTCCACCTCAGTGCCTGGGGCGAAACACCGTTGACGGTGCTCAAAACGGACATCGGACGCGTCCGCACCGTCCAAAACAAGTTTCCCCGAAAAAAATGACAAACCCCTCAACGTACATGTCACACCACCGAGGCCCCTCGTTTTGGGAATTAAAAATTCCCGAAACAATCTCAAATCATTCCCCTTGATGCAAGGTCCGCGCTGCCACTGACGGTGCATGAAACGGATGCTCGAAGCCCGAAATACGGGCGTCTGAAGATTTGAAACAAAACGGGACCCTCTTGGGCCGGACCGGCCCGGCCGCGGGACCAGTTCACTCCGCCGCGGCCATCTGGCCGCACCCTGTCGCCTCCGACTAGCCATCATGTTCGGTCGCTTTCCCCATAGTGACCCACGACATGCGGGTCGTTGTCCCGCCACATGCTGGGTAGCGTACCCCGCGGCTCCCTCCTCCTTGCCCTATGTCGGCGCCGCCGCGCGGAACCCCGGCCGCCAGCGTCTCACCCAGGGAGCCCCACCGCCCCCGGCCTGCCGTCCGCAGCCGCCCACTTCCACATGTCGTCGCCGCCAGAGCCACCACCTGAAGCTGCCCACGCCTACCGGAACTCACCGGACCGCCCTGCCGACCGCCGGAAACACCTCCAAACCCGCAAACTTCGGCGAGTGGTTGCAGGGTCCTCAGAACTCGGTTTTATGAACAGAAACAAGTGATGGAATGAGAAAAAACTCTACTAATCATTCATGGGATTAGTTCAAAAATTCAACCGCGAATCGACCGTATTAAACATGCTCAAAGTAGGTGTGGGAATGCAAAATGAAAGCGACAAAACCCTACCTGCAGGGGCGTTGCCCGAAGCGTCACGGGCGATCTGCTACCGCACCATCACCTTGTCGGAGCTGCCCCGCCAGAGTGGAGGAGGAGAGGGGAGAGGAGGGGCTGCTAGGGGGAATGGGAAGAAGAAGAGGGAGGGGGTGTGTTAAGCTTTTAAATAGAAAACGCTTAACCACCCGCCCGTCGGCCCGAACCCGTACTCCCGACGGGGTCACTGTTAAGCCTCCCTTAGGGTAAACACCACCTCCCGAGCACAATGGTGGTCTATGAATTTTAATCTGAGACCTTGTTCAAAAGTTATAAAATTTAAGATCCGAAGCTGCTAAATTACAAAAATTCCCATGGGACCATTTTTCACAAACGGCCCGCGCCTGCGAAACTTATACCCCTCCTAGGGTAAATGGCACACTCCGAACTCAACGCTGCCCTCGGTTTTCCAATCCAAGCCATCGTTTAAGAGATACCACCATTTCGCCATTAAACGAATAAATTAATTTTTTAATTTATCCCTTTATCCTTCCGAAAGTGAGCGAGGTGTCCAAAAATCCCGCGTCGACATGTTTTATGTTGTTCCTAGGGTAAACACCCCATTCCGGACCCACCCTACACTCAGATCATTGATCCGGAACTCCTTTTAGGATTTATATTATTTATTTAGCATTTCTAGTGTGATGCACTAAAAATTTAATTCCGGCCACTTCGGGGCTTGGAATCGCATGCCTTCTGAAGGCGCTGCCCTGGAATATTATCAAGAATATTCCAAAGTCTTTCTTTGCAAAAACCGGGTTCTTACACCCCTGAATAATTTTTTTTTTAAATTTTTATATGGTGTAGAGATACCATAAAGAATCATGTAATAAATATTTTGAATCTAACCATATGACATAAAACATCACCCTGCATAGAAAAAACCATTACACAAGGTTTATATGACCTATGAGTATTAACCACATTTTTAGAAAAAGACTTTGTGAAATTTAACTCATATGTAAATTACAATATATAGGATGATCCAAATTAGAAAATAAAGAAAATATATTCAATGATAAAAAAAGTACCTCTAGAAATACATAGAAAACATCATAAAAGTCGATATGTTCTGATGATCACATTGATGTATTTCCCTTACCATCAGTTTCTAAAAATATGAGATTCCATAATTCATGTGATATGTAGAAAATGAATCGTAAGAAAATAAATATGATCATAAGTGGTTGAAAAATAATATTCCATATATGATTATGTACTATTTATGCGAGACATTAAAATTGATGAATGCTTTTTAAATATGTTTTCAATTTATAGTTTGATTATCTAAATTATTTGTTTTGGGACTCAATGTTAATTCTACAGAAGAAGAATCTGAACATAATTATTTGGAAATATATTGTCCTGATGCTAGGAAAATTTTATGTGTATATAATATCAGGAATTATTTAATGTATTGATTCAAAATAAATGATTATGCAATTAATTTTAAGGGGGAATAATTTTTGGGTTTTAATTACATGTATGAGTTTATAATGATGAAATTTGAAAAACTATGAGTTCAAACAAAAATGTGTGTAAAAGGAGATTATATTTACATGAAATAAAAAATTTCATTATAGATACATGAATGCTGAAAGGCATTATATATTTCTATTAATTTGATAATCTCCTTTTATAGTATTTTCTGTATCCTTTAAATAGTCCATATAACTAGATGCACAAATCCTATAATACATATCCATTTTAGGCCCAAGGACCAAATTCTCAACTACAATCCCAACCCTAGATGATACTAAATATTTTGATCTATAGAAATCAATTGGAAAAGATTTGAATCTACTTATCCCGATGCATGACTGCATGGTCTTAATAGTAATTATTAATATAATACCATTTTTTCATTTTTTGATCTTGAAAATCATAGAAATATTTTTTCATATATGTTGAATGAGAAGAATATTAGAAGTTCCTTTTGGTGTAGATTAGAATCTAATGAATAAAAAGAATATCTAAGAGATTGTGGTTAATTTTTTCAAGCCAATACGAAAGTGTAAAAGAGAATGATCACGGTTTATGAATCTATTATGATATTATTTGAGAATATAGATCTAGGAAAATTATATTAATGGAATAAGTTAATTACTATAATTACGAGTAACAAGAAAAAGAGGAATTTATTTAGAAATATTATACTAATTCAAGAAAACATTTATTTTGGATTGAAAAATAGTATGCGATAAAATAAATTTAATCTAATGCCACATATTTATGATTATTATCATCATATGTATTATCATGCATATTTATTGATTTAGTCTGAGATCGAGATGTATTTCTCTATGTAATTTTTATAATGAGAGATTTTTTTCATGAATATTAATAATTTATCATGAAGGGAGATATATATATATGTTGTTTTGGATATAACTAAACTATCTATAAAATATTTATCGTCTCAGTTATATATTATGTATGAAGGAAGTGTGAAACAGAATTATACGACGTTGCTCTGGATTTTCATGGTTTTGATTTATATGAATCCAATAAGGATTTTATATTTTGATTCCTATGGGTATGAATCCTTGGTTAGGGAGACTAACCCACTTTGGAAAATTTTATTTTACTTATAAATTGGTTGAACCATGTAAAAATACTTATGTTCATTGTATTATTATTTTATGAATACACGAGTGAAGTAGTGACTCTATACATTAGTGAAATGAATTATAACTAATTTCAATGCTTGATGTAGTTAGGATGAAATGGTAAAAATGTGTATTGACTAATTAATCCCTCCCTTCTTAGTGGATTAATTATTTTCATTGATCTTCAATAATAATATTTTAATTTACTATGATGTTGTTATATTGTCAAAAAATATTAAGGATGAAACCACACTACATTCTCATAAATTCAATAACACATTATACATTTAATTATTATTAAATTATTCAATAGATTAATTAATAAATTAGGAATAACAATTACATCATCTGAAAAAAATGAAATTATATAAAATATAGATATAATAATTAACATTCTATTTTACCTTCTTCCGAGTTAATTATCTTATTTTGGTTGATTCATTCAAATAAACCAAAGAACCAAAAGTATGAAAATACAATGATGCACATAAATATGATAGAGAAAATTTATTCACATAATATGATCCATGTATTCATGGAACTTCTTCACATAAGAGAATGAAATGATTGTTGAAAATTATATAATATAAATGGAATCTCTCTAGAACAAATTCATAAAAATCCATAATCATGGAATATAGTATCTCAACCCCAAAATAGAGAATCCTTGCCCCATGAAAAACTGAAAGGAAAAAAAATGGAAGTATATGATACGAGGAGAGATGAGTACCTCAAAACAAGGGAGATTTATTATGAAGAACCGAGGAGTTAAAATCATCAATGAGGGTTATTGATGGGAAATTATAGGGATTATGTTTCATTTTCTTTTAAATGAATTAAAATGAAATAAAACCAAAGAAGATCTGGACCACTATTTCTAAAGGTTATTTGGATACCCTACATCATGTTGTCATGACTCCCACTTTTCCAATGTGGATCCTCAATCAAAAGATATTTGGATTCTACGAATATGAATACAAGCCTATCACATCATTAAAAAAGTATTTTAAATTCCATTGACTGCTACCATGACATGTTGTATGGTGTGTTGTATGGTGTTTTTAAATCTGAGTTAGCCACTATAGCCCACCACCATGATTTTGGAAAAAAACCATCCAATATTTGTAAAAAATGAAAAAAAAACTATATTGCACAGAGATCCAAATAACTAATTCTATCCCACCTCATCTATATTGGCCTACCCCCAATTTTTCACCTCTACACCCATATCCCTATGTGTTTCATGGTTTCTGGTTTACACAGGTTGATTGGTCAAATAAAACACCATCCAAAATGTACACTATGAAATTCACAACTTCATATAATGAATTGGGGGAAAACCCCAAACGCCATCCGAGCCACAAACTTCACTATGGTATGGTGATCAACATTTATTCCCATAAAGAATATCCTCAAATACAATTCCTTCCACCTTTTGTATTATGAACCTCACTATGCATTAAAGCCCTATTAAAACTAGATCCATATTCCTTAGCTACAAAACACATGGGTACCATTCCCAAAATCATCATAAGTGATTCTTGGTCTCTAAAAATTCTTCATTGACTATTCAGCAGTTTGTGACCAAATTTTAATAAAATATTGCAAACTACCCAAAATGGATCCAAACTCGCTATCTACAACTCCAAAACTCTAAATTATAGAAAATCATATTCCATGATGATACATGTATTTAAACACAGCCCTATTATATTAGTCTTCTAGATAATCTAAATATCATATGAATGTTAATGAAACAAAAAAGTTGGCATCACTACTCCTTTAAAACAATCATGCAATAGACTCAGGTTATCCCTCATCTAATATTATTGCGGTTATGAAAAAATTTCCAAATACACTATGAATGTGAGAAAAAACCGTGTAACATTAACACATTGGGTATTTTTGGAAATTAATTCCCTAAAGGTAGTCATCATCTACTGTGTTATACCTTCTGGTCTTCTACATTTATTCTCCTCGTATTTCATGCCTTAAAACCATCTATTATACCATTGATAATTTTATGGTATAACCCCCATTAAAATTTTTTGTAATATTATACATAATATTCATTAAAAAATTATTATTTTTATTTATCCATTGAATATGAAATATTATATTTAAATTTTGATTTGGTTGTTTTAAGGATTTTTATGTTTGACTAGGTTATTAATGATATTTTTTCATGAAATCATTATTACCTATATTAAATGGGGCTTAATAAGAATTTTTTATGTTTTTGGTATGTTGATTAATATTTATTTATCTTTTATTCTCTATCAGAAGAGATATTTCTATAATTTCTAAAAAACGAGTAAAATTGGGGTGGCATGTATGTGTGGTACATGTACATGGTATATTTTTTGGGATAACCCCTATAATTCTATATGTTTCCTAGTTTTATAAAATTAAAATTCATTATAAAGTAGAGAAATATCACCTTATATTGAATCTCAGATCATGCGAAACCTTATATATGATTCCCTTATGATGGATCCCAAATTCAAGATTCTCAAATGTGGGATCTACATACATGGGGGTCTGTGTGTGATCTCCTTACTTCTGGTTCCAAAATTCATTATGTTGGGGCCTGTAAGGTATCCCTTAATATTGTGGACCTTCATTTGATCCCTTTATTTGGTGACATGCATCAAATCCTTTTACATGATAGTCTATGCAGGATATACCTTGGTTGGTGGCCTCATTCTCGATTCCACTTCTTGGATGAATCTACCTATATCAACCAAATACCCATCTGTAATCCATTCTCTGACATTGATGGATTACATTGTATGATTCACCATATAAGACAAACCCTCTTGAATCTTTTCCAAATAATTTATGTAGTCCTTGAATTGATAGAGGGCACGTAGTAAACTCCTGTGTGGGTCTTCTTGTTGGTTTGGTAGGGAAATTATGAAGAACAAAAGGATGTAAATTTATTAATCATATATGTTAATAAATTGGAAAAGTGTAAATAAAATGATTGGTGGTTTAATGGATTAAAATTAGTCATTCCCTATACATTAATTTCTAAAATATACACTTGAATCAATCCTCTCCAATTTTATGTGATGTTTTTTCAACTCTTGTATGTTTTGGTTGTTGTTTAATTCAGTGGATATGTATATGGTAAATATACCACAAGGAATCCATTCATTCATAATTCCCCCATGTATTTCATATAAATATTCTAGTTATATTTATTTCCCATATTTAATATGTTTTTAAATATATTATTTCTCTTGTTTGATCATGGATCAATAGAAATATAGGATGAGTATATTTCTATGATCCAATGGTCTCTAATGAAAAAAACCATTATAAATGAAATTCACTATTTTAATGAACAAATTAATAGTTAAATTTAATTGTTATAGAATCATATGCGCTAATATTTTTTTATTTTGGACCATTTTAAAATATAGCTGATAGGATTTAGAATACCATTATGTTCCATATCTATTGATAATACCGTCATTGTAAAAAAGACCATTAATATTATATAAAAGATAAGTATAATATAAATTCCAAGATAATTAATTAGATTATTTATAATTAAATGATACTTATTTAAATTATTTTTAAATTCAAACCACAATTGTTTTTTTAAATTAAATTATATAATAAAAACAAAAAAATATTTTCAAAAACCATTATTTTATACTTATCACATAAAAATATTATTTTCTAGAAAAAAACAATGGCTCACCATAAGATAATATTGACATGATTGTTTCAAAAATGTTAATAGTCTCCTAAAAAATCAAAAAAAAAATTAGGAGTAAAATATAATATCTTTGCCCAAAATTCATCTGATATTTTTGTGATGAAAAAAATGGGTATAAAATCACTTAACTGCAAATAGATTACTTATCTAATATGAAATAATAAATACATTCTTAGGGAATACAACACTCATTAATATTTTAATAATTTTGGTTATTACTAAATAGGCCTTTCAATTTAATTCTTTTTTATACTATTCACATTAAAGTAATAATATTTTTATAGAATATCACAGCTAATTTAATAAGAATTATAGAATTTTAAATTATATATTAGGGTCAAATTTTATATAATATAGTTTTCAGTGGTTTTAAAATGTCTCCCCCACCCCAACCCATTGAATAAATTCCATCCCCACAATTTTTTTATAAAAACACATCTTTAATAAATGGTGTAAAATATATAATTAATTTTGATGAAAAAATGATTGAACAAGGGAATATTAAAACATCTATTGGAAATGGGATGTAGGAAATATACCTATTACCTAAAATAAAAAATAATATGGTTCACAAAATGGTATAACATTATTGTCAATTTGAAATATTATCCTAATTGTAAAAACAACACATGAATAATATATTTTGATATAGTTCATGTTGTTAAGGAAGTTAATGACTAGAAATCAATAAAACATTAAGGTTTCAAGAAGCCATTAATTCATAAAAATAATGGTAATAAGATAAACTTTTATTCCAAGATATATTTCCTATTTTTGAAGAATTATTTTACTCTCATGATAAGGATAACTAGAAAATATACTTACATGATATATTTAAACATTCAATTTTTCTTTTTTAATGATTATTTTATTCTATTTCAACTTCATATATTAATATCTATTGACAAAGACGAATTTATATTCTATAAGCACACAAATAAATTTAAATGGGTGTAAAAGATGAATAAAAACAGTTGGTTATTTTTCAACTATAAAATAAATTTTTAAGAACAATTTATTATAATACTCATTATTAATAATCGATCAAATGAAGATGTTATAAGTAATTCATTAAACATTAATAAAAGAACCAACTAAAATGTTACAATACATTAACAATATCATTATAAAATTATTAGTTTATCATGGATTATTTTATGTTTATCTACTAATTTATAGTACCTCAAAAAAATTGAACTCAAAAAATTAGGAATATGTCAAATCTATACAATGGTATAATAATAATTCCTATAAAAGGGTATATCTACATGTCATAATGGAAAAAAATTAACATTTTATATATATAATAAGGATTATACATGGAATCTTGATTGAAAACTACATTTTAAATTTATTTTTAAAAATATAGAATTTCTAATAAAATGAAATATACATATAAGGGTGAAGATCCAGAATAAAATAATGTTATAGATACATTTGAGGCTATGTTCGAAGTACAGTTTATCACAACTGAATGGATTTCAAGTTCAACTAATGTAATTAAATTATCTTCTCCATTATCCCTTGTTATATTCATATGTAAATTCCCTAAATTCTTGGGAAACTCATTTTTATAGTTCCTTGTGTACATATAGTTGATACAGTTAACATTGGAAGATTCTTTTTTCCCTGACATTGAGATATATAATGGAATTTGTCTCCATATTTTATGAAAAATTTTCTTCTATATAATATTATAATTTAATTATTCTTCCCCCAATTATCTCATGTTATTAATTATATCCATACATTTTTTTCATTCTAATTTTTTATTTTTTCATGGTTCCCATAAATCCTCTTCATCCTAAAATTTTCATTGAAAATATTCTAATTATAGAATTTTTTTATATCATTATGGAAAATCATACCATATCATCATATGATTAAATAATCTTAGAGAGGAGTTCCTTTTTAGGATTTATTTATATTCATCAATGAGGATTACATTCCCAGTCCATGGAATTCCTTGATAATGAAAAAAAATTATCACATCTCGAAGATAAAGTTTTTCATCTTTATATCATTGATTACATAATTTTCATTTTCAAGTAAGCTTGTTGATCATGTGGATTTTTTTTAACAATATCCCATTAAAATTATTCTATTACATTATCTTTATCTCAAAATGTCATTTTTATTTTGAATAAAAAAACCATTTATCATTTTCTTCCATTATGACATTATATTCTTGAATAACCATATCTCATTAATTATTTATCAATTTTGGAAATATATTTTCATTGGATGTGATACACTATTCCGCTACCAATTGATTAGTTATTCAATTAAAATATAGTGTTTCCCTTGACGTGTGATGGTGAAACATCAATGAATCAATCTATGAAATATTAAATTATCCCATATAAGCATCATAAATTTTAATAACCTTAGTCAATTGTACTAATATAATCAATATCTAGTCTTCTCTAACATCTATCATGATGAATTAATACTGAGAGAAATACTTATATTGATTATGCGTAATGACATGTCTTATATTCCTTCAATTAATCCCCATTAATAATCAGACTATATTTGTATATAACATTATGAATCATGTTTTATAATTCAAAATATTATGTAATAACTTACGTTAATTGTAATTTTATGCATAAATATTTTCATATTCATTATCTTATTCACCGTTGGAATATATTAAAATCATAAAAATATTTTAGAATTTTTCACAATGGTTTATTAATGGCATGTGAATCAACTAAATCAGATCAACCATGGGTTTCTATCTAGGTGTGTAGTTAGAGGACCACTCATCATGCACTATGTGAACATGATTTTGATATAAAAATATCTATTTTCAAAGAGTTTACAAATTGGGAAATATGTTATATATCATCACCTCTCCTAATGAGTAGATATATGGATATTCTTTCTATAAATACATATATTATCAATCATATGAAAAGATCAAGATATTATCCTAAAAATATATTTATAGTAACATCCATTTACAAGTCTGACTATTATACCTCAAACCTTGTCCTGTTTTTTCCATTTTTTTTGACTTTGTATGGTTGGGAATGAAATGAGAGGATACCAATAATGGTGATTTCAGAGTTTTGTTGGAATCCTTGATTTAACTGGCTTGTTTTGCAGGATACCAAAGAATTATATGCCATGTAACTGGGTTACATAGAATGTAATGGTTTTTGGGTGCAGTTCATGAAAGGTTCAGACCATAAAGGTTAAATGATTTCATGAGTAGTTGAACATCGTGAATGAATTAATGAATGGTTTTTAATTTGGAGTCTCTGTTTTTAATTCGAGGAGATGTATTTTTTGGGGATTATGAAACATAATTATTTCATGATGTGTAGTGGTATTACATATTGTAAAATACCCTGACTTTAGTTTGTAAATAGTTGGTGTGGTTGTGTTTCTCTTTTATCCTCTATTGTAGTATCTTCTCCCACTATCTCAGGACTTTCCTATGTGATCTTGATGCACTCCAACCCTTCACAATCCATTCATCTAGCTATCCATTGTAGTTGTGCATTCTGTGTGATTCTCGATTATGTGTTCTCACTCATTCTATATCTTTCAATCTATGTACTTCTTTTAGATATATATAGGAAATCCTAAAATTAATTGATTAATGAACTATGGTACTGGATCTATTTTCTATGATGGGTTTTTAGGACTTCTAAACTTTTTTTCCTCCTTGACGGGTGTCATTGTAAGTGTTGAGTTTTGTGATAAATGTATGTGGTTCAATCCCATTTTTCCAAATTGGTTAACCATGAATATAATAATTTATTTAAATCATTAATTTTAATTCAATTTATTAAACCTTCATTTAATTTATTTGATCAATAAAATTTCTAATGAACTGGAATATTTTAGATGGGTTTGGCATTACAATTCTGAGAACCCATAATTCCATTGAATTGGGGTGGGTTTTTGGAAATTGGGTGACGTAAATTGTTGAATCAAATTTGTATATATTATGGAAAGTATTTCAATATATTTTCTGAATTTAATTTTAGAAATGAATTTAGATATTAATGGAAAAGGTTTTGAATGGATTTCAATATTGTGACATAGCCATAAAAAGTTATGAATGAAACATGGTGGTTTTATCTTGATAAAGAGGAGAGTTATTGATTAAAAACCATTTTGGATTTAATTGGAAAATTGTATTTGAAATTAAATAATGTGATTTAAATTTATTTTAAGTAGTATTAAAATTATTTTCCCATCGTTGATTGTGTTAGAGAATATGCAATCCTTTGGTAGTTGGTGAGTTATTTGGGCACAATCTCAAACATTACAAGAGTCTAAAACATACATGTAGTAGGTCACATCCCCAATGGGTGAGTGACATGTTTCCTTTGGATAGTTTTAGGGGGACATGACTAAATATATATTTATAAGATCACATAGAGTGTGTGGATTCTCATAGCCAGAATATTATTTTTCCTATTTAAGACAGGATCATGTTTCTCACCTATATTATATTTGAGTTATAAATTTATATCTTTGTTATTAGAAAAATGTTTCATGCATTCTAAATTAATATTAACTGTTTTCCATGAATGATTTATTTAATCAATTTTTTTAGAAAACTTCCATCCCATGTAAATATTATTCTTAAATTACATTCCACCATTTTAATAGTATAACATGATTCGTTTAAGTATGATTTAAAATGAGATTCAAATTTATTATAAAATTAAAATCCTTAGAATTGTTAATATATTATTTAAACATGTTATGGAATCGTTTGTGAGACCCTGTTAGTATTTTTAGCTCCCACCCTATGTGTGACATCAGGTGTTTCCAGACTATCTCCATCAAGGATCGAGAAAAGGGAATATTTCTCTTGGAGGTGGATCCAACTGTTGAACCATAGATGTGGTGAGTTGTGTCATTAGGGGATGTTGGAGTCTTCCTATATTTTGGTACCCTGGTTTTAGTACTGAAGACATTAATTACTTATTTACTTCTGTTACATTACCCCCAATGGAGTTTTCTGGATTCATATTGTCATTCTTTTCTGTCTTATGTTATGTTTTGTGGAGAATTTGTTGCCACATGCATGTTGTATGATGCTAGGTGGTAGCTGCCGACCCATGGGGATCCAAAACACTCTTCAAGATATGTTAGTGATTGATCAGTTATTGGGTTACCATGTTAATAGGACTAGTTCATCATAATGTGGTATCAATGTCAGATTGTTGACTTGTTATCATAAAGTTAGTATGTTGTTGAAAACTTTTCAGGGAGATAAGAGGTGGTTGTGATTGAGTTTCTGTCTTTATTTCAATACAATTAACAAGTTGTGGTTAGTGATAGAATTCTTGTAATTTATTTCTAGTATTTTCCCTATTTTGATTTGAATATAGTGAAATCAAAATCATGGTGGTTTGTTATATGGGGAATGATATCTCTTGTAGTTCATTTTGAGTGTTCATATGATGTCTTTATTCATTTATGCTGGTTTTTTGTAGCATAGTTCCTCTAAGAAGATATGTGAATTAGACCATAGAGGAATCTATTGTTGAACCTCAACTAGAAATTTCTTTTCTATATCTGAATCTATTTGATGTGATTATGCGTACAGTCTAAGATATGGGGAAAGAACTACCTCCAGTACCCATTTATGCACTAGCTATGAATCCTTTTGGGGATGTTCCTCAAAATAATTATAAAGAGATAATTTTATAAAATAAAGTTTATCTCATGGGATCCACTAATCCTAAAAATGATGAGGAATAATTGGTAAGGATGTAATATAAGTTTGATATCTTGGAGACATCGAATGTGATAAAGGATTAGAGTTCCACCTTCGTACTGGAAGGACCAAGCAGGAGATGGTGGAACATGATGGTGATGGAAAATAAATATGAGGGATTTGCATAGAAATCCTTCAATGTTTTTTTCAACAATCTATTATATCCAAAGTAAATCATGTTTGCTAATAGTGTAATGTTTACCAATCATGAGTATAGAAATGATAGTGTCACTAAACATTCAAATAACGTTTCTGAGCTTGTACAATTTTCACCTAATATTGTATCGATTGAGATGCTAATAGATTGATGGTTCATGTTTGTAATTAGATCACATATATATTCTCATGTTTTTTGATAAAGCGTCCCACTTGTTAGGATGTGCTGGTTACTGAAATAATGGATTAAATAAACATTGTTTCAAATTAATTTGTGATGGTAGTTCCTTATTCTCCTAGTGTTAGTGTTACAACCTCCAAGAGAAAACAAAATAGTAATGATTCCCATTATATTTATTGGTGAAATAGTCATTCCAGACCACTTATTATGATATGGGGATGTCCTTTGTCTTTCTATCACTGTGGAAATCCATGAAATTTGATTTGGGTGTGTATAAAGGCACCCAAAAATTATGGCTCCTTTAGAAATTTATTGAAATTAAAGAGATTATTCCATAACATTTCAACTCTACATAGTATAATATAATCATAATATCATCCTAAAACTACATGTAAATCATATGATTCATATCAAAAATGGTTCCAGCCATAGGCATCCATAATTTCTCTTCTTCACACAGTGGATGAGACTCCAAAGGAAGCTGATATGGGTCCATCAACTGTGAGTGGTACCATAACTATAACATCATCATTAGTTATTTCTATATTTAATATAGGTTCATATAACTAGTTTATGAAAAACAATATTGTAAATATTCTTCATATTCTTGTAGATATTTTATTTTTTAAAAATGATATTACAACACCCCTTGGTACAAAGATATATAAGGATCTCCATAGTCCCTCTTATTTATACTCACTATCAGATGTCAATATTGTTTAGTGTATTTTGGTTCAGAAAATTAAATCTTTGTACTTCCCATATAGTATAGATTGGATTATTTCTAAAAAATATCACTTTTAATGTTATATTCAATGGTTCTACCTTACTTCACCTAGTGGTGTTTCTCTTTTCTTTCACGGATATTGAGACCCAATGTAATGTAGATCATGGAAATGTAATCGAGAGTTGGGGAAACTGATATCAGTGTTCGGTTTTGATATGAAGAAGGATTTAATGAGTGAGGATCTCCCCCAAGTCCTTATTGAGTTTCATTTGTGTGTCCTTTTCACATATCTAGTTTTCCACTGGTAAGGAATGTTTATTCTTCCATTGAAATAATTCCTGGAACACAATGAGTTTCTACTCCCTCAAAAAAAAAATATTTAGATGAAATAAAATATCAGAATCCCCATTTGGATGATTTTCATGATAATGGATTTATATTCCCTTATGTGTCACCTTGGGAGGCATTTTATCTATTTTCTATGAAAGATCATGGTTCACTTCGCCAATGTGTTGAATAACAAATTCTCAAAAATAATTATAGTATAGAAATTTTTTCCATTTCTACAGATTGTTCATCTATTATATGATAGAAATGGGATTAGTGGTTTTTACAGATTGACCATCAATCTTGTTAGCATCAGTTGAGTATAATAGAATATGACATTTAGAAAACAACATTTCAGAGTTGTTATAGTCATTATGAGTAACTTGTTATACCATTTGGTCTAATCAATTTTCCCAATAGTTTTTATAGTGAAAACGAATAGAGTTTTCCATGAGTATCTAGATAACTTTTGGTAGTTTTTAGGGATTAAATCCTCAATTAATATATAACCAAGGAGGATCCTGATCATTATTTGAGAATAATTTTATGTCTTCTTAGAAATCATATAATTTATACCAAAATTTGGAAGTCTGATTTCTCGATTCGTGAAGTGAAATTGTTGGGACAAGTGGTTTCTAAATAAGGTATATTAGCTAATCCTCTAAATTTGAAGGTTGTTATGGTGTGGGAGCAACCATGTAAGATATTCATGATTCATAGATTCATGGGATTAACTCGATATTAATATCAGTTCATGAATATCACCATGATGTCTATTTTTCTATTGAATTATTTAACACAGAATGGGGTGAATTTTTATTGTAATGATAAATTATAGAGTTATTTTTTTGAGCTATAAAATATTTTGATAATTATTCTAGTGTTGTAACAACCCAATCTTTTTGAGTAGTATATTAACTTACACTTAATGATTTATTAATATGTTAATGGTTAATGCAGAAAGAGGAGTTGATGGCTTCATCCAGTAGACTCAACCCTTACGAAGCCCACTTATCAGAGCTTGGAAAGGAGGTAGCATCTGTGGGCTTCGCTTTGGACCAAGCCCAAGCCGAGCTCCAGCGTGTCAAGCTTGAATGAAAACGCTTGCAGGAGAAGTTCAAGTTAGTGGAGATTGCTACTAGGGAAATGTTATCTGAGACTCCCTCAGATTCTCTCACCATAGCACACCTTACACTTAGGTCTTATGCCAGTGTAATAATGGGCTATGTGATGAGACCCTAGTTTCCTTGTGTAATCCTTTCGGGTGAATAAATTGAGATTTATTCCTTTAGTGATGTTTGTGAAATTTCAAATGTCTAGATAATTTTAGAATGTATTTTATTGATGAATTTTGAAAAAGGGATATTTTGAAATATTTATGTAAACCCTAAATAACTAATGATGTGTAATGATTTTCAAAAAATTGTCTTCTACAAAAGTGTTCAGTAAGGAATTTGGAGTCTAATAAGATCAACATAATTTTTGATTAATAGTAAATTATGAATAGTGATTTTACGCTTAGGATTAGTAATGTGACCAAATGGATTAGTAATTTCACTCAAATAAAGTTTTAATATAATTTAGACACCTAGATTAAGTAATGTGATTCAATAAAATGGTTAAATAACGGTTTCATAAATTATTATTCAAGTATTAGTTTTTTCGGATGAATAGTGTTTTTTAATTAAAAATTTAATTAAAAAAAATTAGAAAGTTATTTTTATAAAAAGGACTTTATTTTTGAACTCAGAGCATCGATATTATGTTAAGGTAATTTTTGGGGATTTTTCTGAAAATAGTGAATTTTCGATGAATAGTGTTTTTATTTAAAAATTAAATTAAAAATATTTAGATAATTATTTTTATAAAATGGATTTCATTTTTGAAATCAGAGCATTGATATTTGGTTAAGGTGAAATTTTGGGGTTATTCTGAGAAAGTTGATTTTTCAGTGAATAGTAAAAATACAGTTTTAGGGTTTCGGTATGTTTAATGACATCATAATGGTGTCATGATGATGTCATGAGATCTTTTGAGGGTAGGCCGGCCAAGGGGGTTGAATTATTGTTTTGGGGGCCCCATGTGGCCTAACTCCATGATAAATTCCAAGGGAGAGCACATGGGTTTGAGAAAAGCACATGTAAGGTGTCCCTTGGCCATTAATGCTTTGTCCCCTCACTTTCCCTATAAATACCCACCCTTTCCTCCCTTAGTTTTCACTCCCAACTCTCCCCCAACGAAGTTCTGGTCTTCTTACCTTCCAAGGAGTCCTCCCAAGGTGCCCCCAAGCCCTCAAGGTCCAATACTTTGAGTTTCAAGAGTCACGTTTTAAGGCAAGGGATCTGACCCCTCTCTTTCTTTTCAAGTAATCTCTTTTATGTCATTTCTTTTATACTCCATGTTCTTATGTTGGAGGATGTTCTTTTATATTCATCCCACTGCCTATTTCATGTTCATATGATGAGAGACACCCCTTGCTCTCATCAATTCGTTTTAAGAATGTTTAAGTGACGCCTTTAGGCTGCCGAATTTTTAAGGGATTCTTTCACCCTTCTCATTATTCAAGTTCGATTTTCATGTCAAGTCTTTCAAGTTCCTTTTTATTATCTTGGGGTATGATCTCTATATCAATCATACTGATCTCTTATGATCATATGATGAGGGACCCTTTTTTTGATCTTGTCAAATCATTTTCTTTTGAAGTTATGTGACGCTGTAAGGCTGCCGAATTTTCATAAGAGAAATCTAATCTTTTTCCTTCCATGTTTTTCATTTCAAATGGTATGTCCCTAAAATTTCATTACCATGTCCATATGTCCTTCTTATTCTTTCACCCTACTGTTTTACGGATCATTTATGAGTGGGTGACCCATGTCCCCTCTCATTTCAATGTTTTCTAAAACCCCGAAACTTAGCAGTTATGCTGCAGAATTTTCCTCTCAAAATGCCTCTCTCTTTTCTCAAAAATTATTTTATGATATAAAGTGAATACTCAAAGCTCTTATTTCTAAAAGGGTATTCACATATATATCAAAATGTTCCATTTTAAATTCTGGGATTTACATAAATGAGACCCGCTTTCCCTTTCTGTGGGTTTAAAGTGACGTAAAGATCATGTCTTTAAAGCAGTTTTTAAAACGTTATGATTATGAAATGAAACCCATTTATTTAATGCTATATGGGTTATTTATGAAATGTTTGATGATGATATATGTGGCTCACATGATAATAAAGGCAAATTTAAGGGTGCGCCCTGATAGCGCTCCAATGCATTGGGTAATGATGTAACCACTAGAGATTACAATTTTCACGATACCTTGGTGAATAACCTTGGAAATTTTCAAATGACACCTTGGGGATGGACCTTGGTGATATGTTCATGATTGTCTATGTTAAATGATGTAGCCAAATCTTCAAGTTATGAAAAATGATATTTTTATTATGAAATTCCTCATGATTTCTTTCTCATGCCTTAAAGTTCTTTTCATGTCCTTATTGAAGTATCTCAAGTTCACATGTAAAATGTTCCTCTTGTTTCCCATACTGGGCCTTCTGCTCACCCTTTCTTTTGATGTATGTCCCCAGGTTATGAGATGCAGTAATAAACCTAGAATGAACTTAAGGAGACACCTTTAATGTGTTTAAGAAGAATGTTTTATGTTTTTTTATGTATTATGATCCTTGTTTCCAAGACACTAAACCTTAACGATCCTCAGATTTGTGTAATGTAACGAATGTTTTTGTTATAAAATGGTGGGATGCTATAGTTGGTATCAATTGATGGTTTAGTTATTTGTGGAAATTAGGATATAAAAACATTAGGAAGAACCCTATAGAAAAGTTTAAATATAGGAAAAATTCCTGGTATTTAGGTAAGTATTGAGTAAGTGGTCTATCAAACAAATACATCCCTGTCTGGATACGAGCAGGTAGAGGAGGCTCTGGCACAGATGTACATAGGGGTAAAACCCGAAAACACCACTTTGAGCTAGACTCGAACGGGAACTGGTGCACGATAACGGGCCTTGCTGCACTATTGGTTACGACACTCCCGGGGGATATGTTTGGTTAATCACATGCTTTTTATGAATCATTGTGAAGGAATTATAGAGAACTATTACTGTCTAAGCACGAAGTCTTAGTTAAAAGATTCATAAATGAAATAAGTTTCTCACTAAGGTTTTTTTCTTATAGAAAATGGCGGGCAATAGGAGAAACCGTGCCGATGGTGACCAAAATGCACCATGTGCTGACGGCCCTCCGATGGAAGCCGGAATGGAAACATTCATGCGAATGATGAACCAACTGACTCAAGTTATGAGTAATAACTTGAATCAAGCTGAGAGGCCGACCTCACCACGAAGGGAACAACTGTCTGTTGAGTCCTTCATGCATCAACGACCGCCAACATTCAGTGGATCTACTGACCAATTGGTTGCGGAACAATGGATAAGCTCCATTGAAAAGATCTTTTCTATACTTCATTGTTCGGAACAAGAAAAAGTCACCCTTGTTGTTTACCGCCTAGAGGGAGAAGCTGATCAGTGGTGGTCACTGATCAAAAACACGAAGCCACGAGGAGATATGGAAGCTATGGAGTGGGAAGAATTTCGGGGGATTTTCTTTAACAAGTATTTCCCTCGTTCCATGAGGACGAAAATGGAGAAAGAGTTTCTCGAGCTGAAGCAGAAGGAGAACGAATCTGTCGAAACCTATGAGATGAACTTCACAAGGCTTTCCTGTTATACCTCAAGCTTTGTCATGGACCCTAATGGGAAGGTTTATAGATTCTTTGGCGGACTACGACCTCATCTGCGGAAGAATCTAGCCAACATGGACTATGATAGCTATGAAAAAATAGTTCGAAGTGCCATGAAAGTTGAACTAGAGTTTGGGGAGACACAATGGTCTCACAAATCTAATGAGAAGAAGAGAACTCTAGAACCAAGCCTGGGAAGAAGTTTTGATCAGGAAAGAGGTGGAAAGCATATGCAACATGCCACATGCAATAAATGTGGGAAGAAGCATCCGGGGAACTGCTTGATCGGAAGTGGCAAGTGCTATAGGTGTGGAAAAGAAGGCCATATTTCTCGGAATTGTCGTGGTGATGTGAAGCCTCAACTTCCCAACACTAACGACAGAGGAAAGATGGTTCTGGCCCTACCCGAAGTCACATGCTTCAAGTGTGGATAGCTTGGGCACTTTGCTAATCAATGTCCAAATCCGAGGGCGGTGGAGGGGAATCACCATCAACCTCAGCAGAGGCCAAGGGAGAAAGGTCGTGCTTTCGCTATCACAACAACTGAAGTTGATGTTCCGAACGATGTGGTAGCAGGTACTCTTGTTGTCCTCTCAAAACTAGCAAGTGATTTATTTGATTCTGGTTCTACGCATTCCTTTATTTCTTCCAAGTTTGCAAAGAATATAGAATCAATCCCCGAATTGTTTGAGGTAGAGTTGTCAGTCAAGACTCCAAGTGGTATTATCCATGCATCAACAGTGTTTAGAGACTCTAGTGTTTACTTTGGTGAGCACAATCTTATCGCAAATCTAGTAGTCATCCCCATGATGGAATTCGACGTTATACTAGGGATGGACTAGCTCTCAAAGTATAATGCTAAGATCAAATGAAGAAGTAAGGAAATCTCAGTAGTCTTGAATGAACGACCTACAGTTATCTTCTGAGGGGAGATATCCCGAACTGATCCATATCTAGAAGCACCTCCCATAGCTTTCTTTATGGAGTTAATCGGTGGTGATGAAGAAGGGAAAGAGAGCATACAAATTGAAGATGTTCTGATTGTTTAGGAATACATGGATGTATTTCCTGAGGAGTTACCTGGACCTCCCCCAGAAAGAGAGGTAGAGTTCTCCATTGAACTCGTACCTGGGTCTCAACCGATATCAAAGACTCCGTATAGAATGGCAAATGTGGAGATAGAGGAGCTAAAGAAACAACTCCAAGACTTGTTGGAGAAGGGGTTTATCCGACCGAGTGTGTCTCCTTGGGGAGCACCAGTTCTCTTTGTGAAGAAGAAGGATGGATCAATGCGGCTATGCATTGATTATAGAGAACTGAACGGGATCACAGTGAAGAACAGGTACCCTCTTCCAAGAATTGATGATTTATGTGACCAACTTCGTGGGGCTCAATTCTTCTCTAAGTTTGACCTTCGATCTGGTTATCATCAATTGAGGGTGAAGAAGGAAGATATTCCAAAGAATGCCTTCCGATCAAGATATGGGCATTCTGAGTTTACTGTTATGCCCTTCAACTTGACTTATGCTCCTGCTATTTTCATGGATTTGATGAATAGAGTCTTTAAGGACTACCTTGATAACTTTGTGGTAGTTTTTATTGATGATATTTTGATATATTCAAAAAGTCGTGAGGACCATGAAGATAATCTGAGGGTTGTTTTGAAAACACTACGGAAGGAGAGGCTCTTTTGGAAGTTCAGCAAGTGTGAGTTTTGGTTATAACAAGTGGCTTTCTTGGGGCACATCGTAACCAATGAAGGAATCTCGGTTGACCCTGCAAAGACAATGGTTGTGGAGGAGTGGCCTCAACCCACAATAGTAACTGAGATTCGATGTTTCCTTGGTTTAGCGGGATATTATAGGAGGTTTGTGAAAAACTTTTCACGGCTTTCTAATCCACTAACCAAGTTGACTCGAAAAGGGGTTAAGTTCATCTGGAAAAAGGAATGCGAGGAAAGTTTCCAAGAGCTGAAGAAGAGATTGGTTACTGCACCTGTGTTAACACTACCCTCTATCGGAGAAGGATTCGTTATTTTTAGAGATGCATCTCCGAAAGGGCTTGGGTGCGTCCTCATGCAAAATGACAAAGTAATTGCTTATGCATCTCGACGGTTGAAGATTCATGAGCAGAATTATCCTACGCATGATCTAGAGCTGGCGGCAGTTGTTTTTGCTCTAAAGATATGGAGGCAATATCTTTATGGGGAGAAATGTGATATATACACTGACCACCAAAGTCTAAAGTATATTTTCACACAGAAAGAATTGAACATGAGACAAAGGAGATGGTTGGAGCTTATTAAAGACTATGATTGTTCAATTCATTATCACCCTGGAAGAGCAAACAAAGTCGCGGATGCGTTAAGCAGGAAAGATCCTGTTGTTCTGGCAACAATGAGGATCCTGGGAGACCCCTTGATTAAAGATCTAGTAAAACTGGACATGGTAATTATAAGGAAAGGGACATCATCAACCCTATCCCAAATGATTTCTCAACCTTCATTACTAGAGAAGATCAAGAAGGCTCAAAAAGAAGATCCTTTGCTGCAGGAGAAGTTCGAGGCTGTAAAGGATGGGAAGTTCCCTGATTTCAATATTGATCAAGAAGGTGTATTGAAATTTCGTACAAGACTATGTGTTCCATCTATTCCGGAGATAAAGAAAGAACTGATGGATGAAGCTCATAGCTCTACTTTCTCTATACATCCGGGAAGCACTAAGATGTATAGAGACCTTCGTGATCATTATTGGTGGGATAAAATGAAGAGGGAGATTGCCGATTACACTACAAGGTGCCTGGTGTGTCAGCAAGTAAAGGCAGAAAGACAACTTCCTAAGGGGGTATTACAACCGCTACCCATACCAGTATGGAAGTGGGATAATATCACCATGGACTTTGTAACTGGTCTCCCAAAAACATCCAAAGGAAACAATGTGATATGGGTTATTGTGGACCGTCTCCCCAAGACAGCCCATTTTATCTCTATTCGGGAAGATTTATCTCTGGATCAGCTTGCCAAGATATACGTGAAGGAAGTGGTAAGGCTGCATGGGGTACCACTATCCATCGTATCTGATCGTGACCCAAGATTCACATCAAAATTCTGGAGAAGTCTTCAACATGCTCTGAATACTGAATTGAATTTTAGTACGGCCTATCATCCTCAAACTGATGGCCAATCTAAAAGGACTATTCAGACACTCGAAGACATGTTGAGATTATGCACAATGGAATTTAAAGGTGGATGGGATCAACACCTCCCATTAGTGGAGTTCTCCTATAACAACAGCTACCATGCGGGTATTCATATTGCACCCTATGAAGCTCTGTATGGAAAGCGGTGTAGAACTCCTACTTTTTGGGATGAAACTGGTGAGAGGAAGCTTCTTGGGCCTGATCTCGTGCAAGAGATGACAGAACAGGTTCATGCCATCCAACAACACATAAAGGCTGCTCAGAGTCGGCAGAAGAGCTATGCTGACAATCGTCGAAGGGACTTGGAGTTTGGTGTTGGTGACAAAGTCTTCCTTCGAATTTCTCCATGGAAGAGAGTCATGCGGTTTGGGAAGAAAGGGAAGCTCAGCCCTAGGTACATTGGCCCCTATGAAATCCTTGATCGCATAGGAGCAGTGGCCTATTGTCTAGCACTTCCACCGAACCTAGCTCAAGTTCATGATGTCTTCCATGTATCTCTCTTGAGGAAGTACATACCCGACCCTTCGCATGTACTGAACCCAGAGGTGGTACAACTTGAACATGACCTCTCTTATGAGGAGCAGCCAGTGGAGATCTTGGACCGTAGAGACAAGGTTCTACGAAACAAGACTACCCACCTTGTGAAAGTGTTGTGGAGGAATCATAAGTATGAAGAAGCGACTTGGGAGCCTGAGGAAACGATGAAGCAAAAGTACCCTCACCTTTTCGACTAGGCCTCAAGTATAAATTTCGGGGAAGAAATTTCTTAAGGGGGGAAGAATGTAACGACCCAATCTTTTTGAGTAGTATATTAACTTACTCTTAATGATTTATTAAGATGTTAATGGTTAATGCAGAAAGAGGAGTTGATGGCTTCATCCAGTAGACTCAACCCTTACGAAGCCCACTTATCAGAGCTTGGGAAGGAGGTAGCATATGTGGGCTTCGCTTTGGACCAAGCCCAAGCCGAGCTCCAGCGTGTCAAGCTTGAACGAAAACGCTTGCAGGAGAAGTTCAAGTTAGTGGAGATTGCTACTAGGGCAATGTTATCTGAGACTCCCTCAGATTCTCTCACCATAGCACACCTTACACTTAGGTCTTATGCCAGTGTTATAAGGGGCTATGTGATGAGACCCTAGTTTCCTTGTGTAATCCTTTCGGGTGAATAAATTGAGATTTATTCCTTTAGTGATGTTTGTGAAATTTAAAATGTCTAGATAATTTTAGAATGTATTTTATTGATGAATTTTGAAAAAGGGATATTTTGAAATATTTATGTAAACCCTAAATAACTAATGATGTGTAATGATTTTCAAAAAATGGTCTTCTACAAAAGTGTTCAGTAAGGAATTTGGAGTCTAATAAGATCAACGTAATTTTTTATGAATAGTAAATTATGAATAGTGATTTTACGCTTAGGATTAGTAATGTGACCAAATGGATTAGTAATTTCACTCAAAGAAAGTTTTAATAAAATTTAGACACCTAGATTAAGTAATGTGATTCAATAAAATGGTTAAATAACGGTTTCATAAATTATTATTCAAGTATTAGTTTTTTCGGATGAATAGTGTTTTTTAATTAAAAATTTAATTAAAAATAATTAGAAAGTTATTTTTATAAAAAGGACTTTATTTTTGAACTCCGAGCATCGATATTATGTTAAGGTAAATTTTGGGGATTTTTCTGAAAAAAGAGAATTTTCGATGAATAGTGTTTTTATTTAAAAATTAAATTAAAAATATTTAGAAAATTATTTTTATAAAATGGATTTCATTTTTGAAATCATAGCATTGATATTTGGTTAAGGTGAAATTTTCGGGTTATTCTGAGAAAGTTGATTTTTCAGTGAATAGTAAAAATACAGTTTTAGGGTTTCTGTATGTTTAATGACATCATAATGGTGTCATGATGATGTCATGAGATCTTTTGAGGGTTGGCCGGCCAAGGGGGTTGAATTATTGTTTTGGGGGCCCCATGTGGCCTAACTCCATGATAAATGCCAAGGGAGAGCACAAGGGTTTGAGAAAAGCACATGTGAGGTGTCCCTTGGCCATTAATGCTTTGTCCCCTCACTTTCCCTATAAATACCCACCCTTTCCTCCCTTAGTTTTCACTCCCAACTCTCCCCCAACGAATTTATGGTCTTCTTAACTTCCAAGGAGTCCTCCCAAGGTGCCCCCAAGCCCTCAAGGTCCAATAATTTGAGTTTCAAGAGTCACGTTTTAAGGTAAGGGATCCGACCCCTCTCTTTCTTTTCAAGTAATCTCTTTTATGTCATTTCTTTTATACTCCATGTTCTTATGTTGGAGGATGTTCTTTTATATTCATCATACTGCCTATTTCATGTTCATATGATGAGAGACCCCCCTTGCTCTCATCAATTCGTTTTAAGAATGTTTAAGTGATGCCGTTAGGCTGCCGAATTTTTAAGGGATTCTTTCACCCTTCTCATTATTCAAGTTCGATTTTCATGTCAAGTCTTTCAAGTTCCTTTTTATTATGATGGGGTATGATCTCTATATCAATCATACTGATCTCTTATGATCATATAATGAGGGACCCTTTTTTTGATCTTGTCAAATCATTTTCTTTTGATGTTAAGTGACGCCGTAAGGCTGCCGAATTTTCATAAGAGAAATCTAATCTTTTTCCTTCCATGTTTTTCATTTCAAATGGTATGTCCCTAAAAATTCATTAACATGTCCATATGTCCTTCTTATTCTTTCACCCTACTGTTTTATGGATCATTTATGAGTGGGTGACCCATGTCCCCTCTCATTTCAATGTTTTCTAAAACCCCGAAACTTAGCCGTTATGCTGCAGAATTTTCCCCTCAAAATGCCTCTCTCTTTTCTCAAAAATTATTTTATGTTATAAAGTGAATACTCAAAGCTCTAATTTCTAAAAGGGTATTCACATATATATCAAAATGTTCCATTTTAAATTCTGGGATTTACATACATGAGACCCTCTTTCCCTTTCTGTGGGTTTAAAGTGACGTAAAGATCATGTCTTTAAAGCAGTTTTTAAAACGTTATGATTATGAAATGAAACCCATTTATTTTATGCTATGTGGGTTATTTATGAAATGTTTGATGATGATATATGTGTACCACATGATAATAAAGGCAAATTTAAGGGTGAGCCCTGATAGCGCTCCAATGCATTGGGTAATGATGTAACCACTAGAGATTACAATTTTCACGATACCTTGGTGAATAACCTTGGTAATTTTCAAATGACACCTTGGGGATGGACCTTGGTGATATGTTCATGATTGTCTATGTTAAATGATGTAGCCACATCTTCATGTTATGAAAAATGTTATTTTTATTATGAAATTCCTCATGATTTCTTTCTCATGCCTTAAAGTTCTTTTCATGTCCTTATTGAAGTATCTCAAGTTCACATGTAAAATGTTCCTCTTGTTTCACTTACTGGGCCTTCTGCTCACCCTTTCTTTTGATGTATGTCCCCAGGTTATGAGATGCAGTAATGAACCTAGAATGAACTTAAGGAGACGCCTTGCAAGTGTTTAAGAAGAATGTTTTATGTTTTTTTATGTATTATGATCCTTTCTTCCAAGACACTAAACCTTAACGATCCTCAGATTTGTGTAATGTAATGAAAGTTTTTTTTATAAAATGGCGGGATTCTATAAGTGTTGACTTTTCAAGAGGCAAGGTGAGGATCTATGTTATCTTTGATGAATCGGGTCCACGCTTGGGTTATGTTCTTATGCACAGTGATCATGTCAAACCTGTAGATAACATCATTTTATTCTACATGAGATGAATTATCCTTCCCATTACCTTGGACATGATTCATTTGTTCACATTCTTAAGAGTTAGTGGCACATCATTTTTTATGAAATGTTTTCTTTGTATTCAGACCACAAAATTTTGAGTACCTCTTATCTAAAAAATATTTTATCCTCCACCAGTGGTTTTGGGTGGAATTCCTATAATCTTCTAAATTTGGAATCAATTATAGCCTTGGGAAAGGAAATTTCATTAAAAATGAATTGAGAAAGAATCATTTACCCGAGGATATGAAAGAGTCTTCAGAAAAGTGTAATTTAATGGTTCTCCTTACAAAATAGAATATTATAGTGCAGGGGAAAGGGGTTGATGTTTCTTTAGCCGACATTTATTTAAAATCCTCTCTTATTAAGATGATTCTTTAGGATTAAATACTTGATTATGAATTCATTAATATTAGTGACTCTCATTAGGGTGTGTGTACCATTTCCATGTAGTCATTCCCCAAATATAGTGTTCTATGTTATTGGATTCACTTTTTTGTGCATTTTTTTCATGGAAGGATGTGATGAGTGATTTCCATTACTCCAAGTGGGATGTTCACCTAGGTATCACTTAGATGTTCTATGATATCAGTTGATGTTTTGGTTTCATGGAATATGATAGTGAATTTATGTGTTTCACTCTGATTACTATAGATGGTAGTAGATTATGGCCGAGCACAAAAAACAATTCATTGTTTCTACAACCAATTTTTATCCCACAATGGAAGGGTTACAAAATATCTATAGAAATTGTGGTTGGGTTTTGTCATACGTAATGAAATAATAATGTTATATGGGTTTTGATCAAAAGGTTGACAATGTTAATTCACAACATACCCATTCATGATGTAGCCAAATTTGAGGTGCTAGGAAATCTTTACATTAAAGAGATTGTTAATTTAAACAATTTTCTATATTCTATAATCGTAGATAGGGTTCAATGGTTCACATACATATTCTAGAGAGAACTTGAGGAGAAATTGGGATTTCAAGTTCGTTTGACATCAACCTACCATCTGTAGTAAGATGGACAGATAGAGAGATCTATAAGGATTATTGTGGAAATTATTAACTATTGAATTCTCTACTTTGCTGGATCTTGGGATGATCAGATGGAGCTGGTTGAGTTTTCTTATAAAAATAGCCATGATTCCATGATCAGAATGGAATGTTTGTTGGCCTTGAATGGATGGCCATGAATTTCCCTATTATTTTGGTCGATGATAGGTGAATGTTCCTTGGTTATAAAATGATTTGTACATGAGACCAATACAATGATATAGATGATTCATGAGAGAATATTGATAGTATGGTCCAATATAAGACTTTTTCTAATCATAATTGTTGACCAATGGAGTTCTCGGATGGTGACCAGGTGTTCTTGAATGATTTAACCTAGTTCGTTCATCAATGAATTGGTAAGAAAATGAATAATTCCCCTCATTTATTGGGAACATTCAAGGTTGTTGAAACGGTGTGGAATATTTCATACCCTTTACCATTTCAACTGAATATGTCATCGATACATAATTTTTTTCTTGAATCACAGCTGAGGAAGTATCTATAATATCTATCTCGTGTTTTGAGGTAGAGTGCTCCATTGATTTATCATTTTTATATTTGAAAAAGGTGCATGCCATCATAGATTATTTTGAGACCAAGGTACTTCATGGGAGGATGATTACTTTTTATCATGTTCAATGGAATCATTGTTCTGATAAACATGAGATGTGGGAATGTTTCGTACTGATGAGGGATATGTGGCTTCAGAATTTTGGAATAGACACTACTTCATATAATTTTTGGAATATAATGTTTCTATGTTGGGGGTTGTTAACATCCTGTTACTTGACTGATACGTATGCCTCAAACCTTATTGTTATTTTTCATTATTTTTTATTGGGTATGGTGGAGAATGAAATCTTGGGATTCCTATAATGGTGAAGTAATATTTATTGGTCTCTTTGCTTTAGCTGTCTCTTTTTGAAGGCTTTCAATGTGTAAGACACCATGTAACAGGGTTACACTGCATTTAATGGTTTTTGGGTGCATCACATGAATGTTTTACACTACTAATGGTACATGAAGCGATGATAAGTTATACATCATGCATGAACGAATTATCATTTTTTATTTAGGATTGTTTGTTTTTAATTTGAGGAAACCTATTTATTGGTGATTATGGAACATAATTATTTCACGACGTGTAGTGGGATTACTTGTATTTAAATAAACATATTGTGGTTTTTAAATTGTAATTCCAATTTATTATCTCTTTTCTGCTCCACTCCAATTTCTTCACCCCAAACCCAATGCCTTCCCCATGTGATAATTATGCTCTCCAACCCTTCTAGTTGCATTTTTTGATTTTTGATCATAGTGTCACATATAGTGTGATTACTGGGTAAGCATTGTCCATCATTCATCATCTTTCTCTCTTTCCCCACTTCTGAGATTCTTGAGGATCATCCTGAAATTTTTTGATTGAGGCCTTATTATGATGGATGTAATTTCTAGGTTGGTTTTGGGGGTTTTCATTAACATTGTTCTCATTCATCGGTGTTGTTGCGAGTGTTGTGTTTCTGAATAAAGGGACATGGTTCATCCCCTTTTATCAAATTGAGTAAACATTTATTGATTTATTTATTTCAATCAAGGATTAAAATACAATTTCTCAATAATTATTTCAATTGATTTTATAAAACTCATTTCCCTCGAATTAAAATGTAAGAAATAGTTTTGGCATGAAAATTCAGAAAAACCCACCATTTCCATTGAATTAGGTTGTTTTTATGGAAGTTGTATGATTCAAATTATCAAATTAAATGTTTATATTTGATGGAAATTATTACAATTAAATTTATGAATTTATTTGTTAAAATGAATTTTGAAATTGATGTAGTTGGTTTTGAATTAATTTCAAACTTGTGAAATGGGTTAAAATGTTTTGATAGAAATCGAGTGGGTTTATCTTCTTAAAGCGTCTGGTTTATTGATAAAAGCATATTTTTTGTTTTAAATGGGAAACTATTTTTTAAATTAAATGATGGGATTTAATTTAATTATAAGAAGCCTAAAAATTAAAATCTCAATATTGATTGTGTAAGAGAACATGAAAGGCAGAGGTAGTTAGTGTGTGTATTTCAATCACTATATGATATTACAACATTCTAAAAAACACATGCATTTGGTCCTGTCCTTGATGAGAGTGTGATGACTTTACTTTTTCCAGTGATAGTGGGAAATGTAAAATTTTATAGATATTTAGGAATCATATAGACGGAATAATATAGTAATAATTTGGTATATGACCATGTTTCTCTCATTTTTACTATTTGAGAATTATATGTATTTCACTGTTTCAAATACTGATTTCCTTGCCTTATGAGTTTATATAAACATTTTTACTTAAATGTTCTATTTAACACATTATATTATAAATATTTCTTCACTTGTAATGAATTTTCAAAAATTAGTTTCTATCAATTGATCTACATAGCGTGATTTGTTTAAATATGTTGTAAAATGAAAAAAAAATTATTTTAAAATTGAATGAATTCAATTGGTTAATATATTGTTGGAAACTATTAAAAAAACCATGGTTAGACCCTAAAAATATTTTAATCTCACTCCCTAATTTTTTTCCTTTAGGTGTTTGTATAATATCACCTTCTAGGTTCTAGTACGTGGAAATGATCTCTTGGAGGTGGATCCATCAAATGAACTTTATTAATGGTGAGTTCTGTCCTTAGAGAATGTATGTGTTTTACTCTTATGTTGTATTTGTGTTTTATTACATTTGGAATTAATAAATATTTTAATTCTCGTTCATTTCTACCAGTGTATTTTCTTTTGTATGCATATTTATATAGTTGTCTTGTTTCCTCAATGTCGTGTAGAAATTGTTTTCCAACTTACACGTTTTATGATTCAATGTGAAGGTCACTAAAACATGGGGATGTAGAATTTCCTTTGAGCTATGTTAGGGGTGACTCTTTTATTAAATTATAAGGGTATATGCATTGGTTCATGACACATATCTAGATATTCGGTTATAGTGTTATGTTCATGAATCTATGTTGTCCTAAATATAGTTCCCCAAGGTTATAATAAACTATATATGTTAAAAATTATTACACCTCATTGACAGTAACCCAAATAGGGTGGGTATCTTACAATATTTTCTAAAAATATAAGATATTTCATTATAATAGTACACGTTGTTTAATAAAAGTGGAATGATAAATACATACTTGATTCTAAAAAAATATCAAATATTAAATACATCATAATATTCGGATGATAATTAATTTATATATTTTGTAATATCCTTGAACTAATTCATATATTGCTTCAAGGTATCTTGGTGAATGGATAAACCAATAAATGATGATATCACATGCTATGTAAGGGAAATATATTTAGAAAATCTATCACAAAATAAAAATAACAATGAATAATATGGGTGTGATAAACAATTAGAAAATATTCCATAAATTTAATTTCATAATGAAAGAACAGTAATCATGGAATATGGAGACACATAAATAATAAAATGGATATTAATAAATTATTTCTAATGATGACATGAATAATATCATACATCACAATCACACCATCAATTCCTCGAACCAAGATATAATTACAATATCTTTAATATGACATAAAAAATCAATAGTTTTATTCATTCCAAAAATAAAACAATGTGATCATAAAACATCCAATGAAATTTGGTTCCTAACAAAATTGTATTATATCCTCATTGAATCGTAACAATACATGAAGTATGATGACATAAATGAAACCCAATATTATAAATTGGTCAAAAATTCAATTACATAAAAAATAAATACCATTATATTTTAGAAAAAATTACATGTAATAATTTCTTCTATATTAAAAAACTGATATTCATTGAATTTAAGAATGTAAAATTATAACAGAATCATCAGTGAAAGAATTTTTATGATAGGTATATAATAAGTTCACTCGTTTAACGGCCAAATAACATTCCTTTCAACATTTTTGTAACACGATAAAGTACATTATTCCCAAAAATGTAAATATTCCACTGAAAAATATTAAAAATAAATTAACTTAGATTTAAGAATTACATTAAATAATCCAATGATCATAGATAAGTACAATTTGGATAATATTAAATGAAACATTGGCATTAATGAAAATTTAAATTATATAATTATAAAATGAGGTTCAGTTTTCAAAAAATAAATTTTTCCCTATTTTTTACCAAAGAAGGTAAAAATTGAATAATATTAGACCGATAACTATTTTTGGTATTTTATTTTTTAAAAATTAGTATTATGCATGAATATGGATAACATTATTTTTTTACCATGAATCTAATTGATGAGTGAAGGCTGTGAAATTCATTAAATATATTCAAATAGGAATTTGAAACATAAGAAAAAAAAAATCAATTTAGAAAAAAAAATTATCTAATAAACATTTACCAGTGTTTTCCATATTGTAGAGATTAAATTCTGGAGTAAATTAAGAGAAATCATGTTTGCATTAAATCATTACATGATTTAATAATACATAATACATCATGAGAGTGAATAAGTGTATAAAAATGTTATGAATGAATAATCCCTTATGGATCATGCAATGTTGGATTAATTTTTATGTGTGCGACAGACTCAATATTAATGTTTTCATATTGAAATGTCAAGGGGACCTTGCAGTTATGAATCAGTTATATGATGAAGTAAGGCTAATCATCTAATCATAGTGAAGTTAGGTTTATTTCATACAAATAGTAGGGTCACACAATCATTAAATGTATGTTGGATCATGTAATATCATAAATCATGAATAGAACTTGTGATTAAAGGTATTCCCCTTGACGTATATGTTACTTCCAGATATGTGTTAACATGATACATTTATCTAGAGTGAAATTGACTATGGTTGAGAGGTTTCATGATTTATATAAGAATTTATGAGTGTAAATTATTAAATATATTAGATAGTGGTTGCATGTGAAGAGAATAAATATAGTTACTATATAAATGATGGTAATCCTTTTATAGAAAAGGTTTTTATAAAGTGAATATTCATGTATGGAACATTTGATCACTAGTGTCTCAATTAAATAGAATATAATGAAAACTAATATAGAACTCATGATAATGTATTCTGATGTGTGTGAAGAAGGGATATACAGGTTCGGATGGAGATTTTTGTGATCCAACATGAATATAATGTTAAAAAAGTAATCATATGATTTAGTTTTAGGAAACATGTGAAATGGGTTACTGTGAAAAACATGATTATTTTAGGTGATTGTTTGATTCCAAGCTCTAATAAATCACGAGATAATGGAGTTACACTATATAAACATCCAACAATATAATTAAATAGAATCTCACATGATCCAGTTTATTGGATGATTTCATGAGATAGATAACTTTAGAGTTAGTCCAATGAATGGATGGCCCCATTGTCCATATATATATATGTGTGTCTAAAATAATATATAAATAAACCATCTTAATTTCATTATTGGATTTATGAATAATAAAAATATCTTCAAATGAGTTTGTTTTTTTAAATTATCAAGGGGGATGAATCAAGAATATAGGCTACCGAAGGAGTTAAACAACATCAAAAACCCTTAAGGGTATCCTGACCTAAGAAAGAGTAGTGAAAAAATCATATATATTAGTGGATGTTATTAATTCTAAAAATCTCACATAAGGTGACATGTAATAAGGGGTTTCATGAAAAGTAGTCTCGTAAATAGTGTTATGCACACATTGAACTCACCCATAGGGGCATTACACTCAGTAGTTTTTTCACATGGAGTTATATACATTCAAAGATAGTTGGTCCCAGTCTTTCACCTTGCTTTTGTGTAATGTAATATATTCTAACGTATGTCCTGTTAATGAAAAATTACAACATTTTTTAGGTGAGTGAAGTCTCAAACATGTAATTATAAATCTATATTTATATAATCTAGTTTACATGACATTTGATATAAGACATGGATTTGTATTGAATAATTCACACTCATACGAATGTTGTGAGAATATGTTATATGTAAATAATAAGAATTGATCAACTGAACATAATGAATAAAGAATATTGATTATATATATTAAAGATAAATGAGGTTAAAAAATATTAATTATAGTTCCACATACAGATTAAAAAGGAAGATAGAAACATGATAATAATAAACTAATTTTAATATGGAAGGTTTCTAAAAATAATTACTGTACTCTTTAGCAGTGATAGTAATTCAATTAGACATTATGACAACTCTATCAATGAATATGTCACTATATTTTATGGTCAAAATTTAAGTGATATTTTATACCAAGATAAATATGAGATAAAATAATTATAGAAAAAGGTTTATCAATCCTTCATTATTCAAGATGAGAAATAAGAAATTTTCTAATAATTGTTCATAGAGAAAAAGAAGTTGGAAAGAGTATAGGTGGCCTTAATTGTTAGAATATAGAAAACATGTTCCATGATGAAAGAAAATTTTGATATACATAAAGAATAATATAAAATTATTAGAATATAGATAGTGATAGAAAATTTGAGGAATGGTTAGCTAGTGGAAAAACATTTGAAGATCATGGAGCTTGAAGAAAAGATCAATTTTAATAAGGGAAACAATGTAATAGATTTGTTTGTGAGAATTTTTTCACCAAATATTTAATTTCAACTGGATATGGATATAAAAACAATTTAATGATATTATTGTGATATATGTAATATAGTGTAAACTTTTTATTCACTCAACATCATGTAAATCTAATGTGACACATAACATGTAGTAAGATTGTGTTTCACAAGAAAGTGTGTTTTAACAAAACAATGATAAATTAATAATATAATTATTTAAATGTGATCGTTATAACTTAGAAATAATTACTATGCATAGGAATAGTAATAACTAATTTTAAATAATTTGTATAATTGTGTTTTGTATATATATTACATATTGATAAACAAGTACTTAAATTTTAATAAAGCTATTATCTGTTTCGAAAAAACTATTTTAACCAAAAAAATATTCTGAAAAATAACAAGCATATTTTTTTATAATTTTTGTAAATTATTTTGTTAAACTGAATATCACTTTTTTATTGAAAAATAAAAATTATTTTATTATAATTTTTTCATTCATAAAAAGTATCATTTTGAATAAATAGTTAATAATACTGAATTTTAATTAAAAATTATCATTATCATTTAATTTTTTATGATGATTAATTATATATTAAATTAATTTAAATGTATAATTTTTTCAATTATGTATCCATTAGTCCAATTTAGTTCCTTGGAATAATTCCAATATTAAAATTATATATATATATATAATTATAAAATTGTGAAAATATTTATTTAAAAAGTGTCACGTTTCGTTTTTGTGTTTAATTTTAAATTAATTTTTCACTTTCATTTGGAGTTATGTACTAAAATTGGATTCCATATTTTTAATCGAAATATTCTATTTTATTTGAACATGTCACGTAATTTTTTTTACAATATCAGAAACTACCCATTTTTTCATGAAGGTACACCACAATTTTTTTTGTCTTAAATTAAATTTAACATGCCTAATTATGATGAGAATACAATTCAATAAGGGATATGTTTTATTGGGAGCTCATTTAGAGTCGATAACCCGATGATGGGAAGAAAATAATTATCTACATGATTAATAAAAATTGTGTCACCGAGTATGGAATGTCTACATAAATTGTATGGTTTTGGTTTGTGGTGAGCTCGGGGCCATAAAATTAGATTGAAACCATGAAATTCAGTCACATGACCATGAGAGAAATTGTACTTTTTTAATATTGAAATTTCCCATGGTTTTGAAAACCATTCTCTTTAAATGTGCGTGATAATTCGTTAATAAGTTGTTATTGCACATAGTTTTAATGGTTTGGCCAAACCATGCGACCAAACCATGAACCTATTGTTTTGATAGTGAAATTACACTTTATCCAAAAATTATTATCTCTAGTGTATGAATATATATTTTATCCTCCTTTAGCTTGTTGCTAAGAAAAGTATACACTTTGATATATCTTTTGAGTCCATTGTCTGATTCATGATCAACTGATGGCATTGGGTTCCTTAAGGAGAGCTCTCAAATCTTCTTCCATACTATTGAATTTTATCATGGTATCCATTACTCTATTTAGGTGAAATATATTTTTACCTATTTTTAGTGAATTAGAGGATTTCTTTGATCTATTCTATCCTACATTAATTCAGAGGTAGATGAAGATCAAGGATTCATCAATGACCTTGATGGATGCGGTGTCATCATTATCCCTGTGAGTTTTGATGTGTCATCTCAATTCTGCTATGACACATGACATATTTTTCTAAATATCTCCTTTTTATTGAGTTCTTAATATAACGTCTATCATGAATCCCAGTTACAAACCCATTGGTCCCTTTATAGTAATTTAGAAGATGTAGACCACTGATATAAAGACCCATTGGGTGTTCAAAAAGTATTATAACTTCGACGGTTGACTTTTTATGACCTGATCTAATTCGAACCATTTATATTCGTTCATTGATTTAATTATCCAGTGGTAATAAATTTTAAATGATCCCAACACACATCCTATATTCTTGGCCCACCTAAACATGTAATTTAAAATGTCTGAAATTACCTTAATGGATAAAGAACCGCTTATAAATTATTATAGATCCATATGAAGTGAATTTACATTTTTTATGAATTAATTGGATGAAATACATGGAATGGTTTATACATGAAGTTGAAATTCCTTAAATTAAACAATTTTTTAAATGAAACAGAATGATTGTATTGTCTTCTTCAAGATGGGTAGATTTCATTAAATACATTAAACATATCCTTTGAAATGATTTTTAAAGGGTGGTATGATCACACCTTCTATTATGCTTATTTAAATTTTTATTGAAAATTTAAATTCCTTATTTGTAATTGAACATTGATATTGATATACATGATAGTTAAAAGCTCATGTTTTATATTAAAAATATAATTATGCCTTATAATTGATGTGGTATTATTTTAAGGGTTCGGTTGAGAATGATTTAATCATGCTCGGTTATATCATGTGTTGAGCATGATGTATCACACCATTGACACTATTAGAATAGTAGGGTTGGAACACCATATCCAATATTTCATCTGTTTACATGATGGATCAATCACCATCCAGAAATTCCTGAAGGATGTCTCACACACTTATTGAAATGTAATGTTGTTCCCTATTGCTTGAGCTTATTGGTGTGTTAGGATGTTTGTGGATGTATGAGTTACGTCTCATCCTAGTGTGGACCTCATATACCTATTATATGGCCACATACATTCACACACTCATGGTTCATATAGGTGGATTTGATATATAACTATACTATTTGTATAAATTATTACTATATACATATATAGTTTCTTTTAAGACATCCATTTGGTCCATGAGGAAAATCATGTCGAGCTTCGAACTGTAATATAAGAACATGAGCATCCTCTTATTTATTTATTCATCTTCATTTTTTTTCTTTTTGCTACATGCGCAATGCATTATTATAAGCACAGTTGGGATACCTTATAGACACACTTGGTGGTGGCCTACTAATATTGTTACCTCACACCATAGTAAGGATGCCTCTTCTATTTAAGAGGATTATTTGGCTACTAGTATGAATAAGGGAAGGCATTTGACTTCAGGCCTTTGATATTCTTCTCTATAGTATGAGATTAAGAGAATAGGATCATTCATATGTTATATTTTATAATAGAGAATATTTTTTAAATTATTGTATGACATGATTAAATTTCATTTCCTTTTCCCCTCTTTTATATCAGCATTCCATGAATAACTGTATTTGACACAACTGTAGTGTATTTCGAGTAATTATATGTTTTTTTGGTTATTTACACTTCCACATTTGATTATCTACTTCCACTATCATATGTTTATTTTTTTATAAACTAGGCATATATAATAACATTGTATATTTTTCCTGTATTTCTTCCATTATATCTTAACTACTCTTGGATATCCTCTTGAGTAAGGGGAGGTACACTTGAGTCTACATGGACCACTATCCTGGGGAATGAGTTAAGTGGATATCAGGTTAGGACATTGAAATGTTTAATTAGAGGAACTTGTTTTTTGTCTTATTTTTTTGGAACTAGATAAGACACTATTAGTTAAGGGGATTTTGAATTGAACCTATTTATAAACATATCTAACCGATGTATAGAGAAAACCCAAATTTCCAAGGATGGGTAATTATAGTTATTGATTATGAAATATTTGTGGAATAACTTCACTGTTAGGTAAATCATCTATTTTATAATGTTATTAAATATGTCTTATTTAAAAGATGGTCTCATTTCCTATGCCAATGAAATGATTTATTATTGCATTACATGCATAATCATAGGTACAATATAGTGATAATGTCATACATATTCCCATGTCGCATCTACTTTCAGTGTAAATATTCATGTTACATATTGTTAGTTCATTTTTATATTTATGGGATTTTGAGGAGACCATTTCCATGGAGTGTAAAACAAAATTTAAACATAATGTGTCAACTATAACAACATATTTTTTTCCTAAATAGTTTAATGTGTGCACGCTAAGAAGCCAGTTATAGAACATTGATCGATGGAAAATTGGTCACATGGGCTAGAATGTGTTAGGGTGTGGGTTATGTAAATGACATATTTTTTCCATAAAGGGTATGGGCCCTTATGGATCGATAATGGGAATCCACTTAACTAAACCATTCAATGATTATTAAATATTGAACATAAAAAAATATGAAATTATTAAGGAATTAAAATCTAAAGTACCCTTCTTATATATCAGACGTAGATACCTAGACCTACACTTGGACTTGGTAGTGAGTAGTGTTATCTTAGGTTCTTATGGCCAATATGGTATTTTCTACAATCTAGGACTATGTTTTAGAGTTTGCAGAGAGGAGTGATCAGTCTATATGAAGGCACTGAACCTTTTCTACTATCTTATCAGCAATGTTTTACAATTATTAATACTCTTTTGAGATTTTTGTCTGAAATTGTAGAAATTTGCAACCACAATATCCTATGGTCTCACAAAATGAAGATACTAATAGCCATGCACCTAAGGATACATACATTGAGTCTTCATTGATTCCTATTGTTTTAATTCTTGTGGAACCTATTCCCATTTTTGATATGTGAAATAAATCCCAGTTCTGATCGGAATTTCTTCATAATTTATAGTCTATGAAAAGTGTTTTTTGTCTACTTATAATATGATAGTGTGGACTGAACATTTATAGTGGTAGTATACTCCCATCCTTTTGGGAGATGGTGTACCACATGCTGCATATTCTTGTATCAAATCTATTAATTCTATGTTCAATAATATAGAGATTCCTATATAGAGGAGTTTCAAACACACATCACGTATGATACATGATTCTGCTGAGGGTGTTGGGTCATTATATCACTTGAATATCTGTATATTACTATGGTTTGTGGGTTTTCAAATGATGTTAAATTGTTATTTCATTACCCAAACTCTAACATCTAACATATATAGAGAATTTATGAATCCACTATATATTATAATGTCAGTAATGATGTAATATACTTATTTCATAGAGCTACAGTGGTTCGCCCATACTCTATGGTGTGATGATCTTATAACCATTAAGTGATTTGAGGGTGGGATGGTGTATATCATTAAGTAATATATTAATGTATTCATGTTTAATGTCATCCTGAAAATATTTTTTGTACCCTTATAATAGATAAAATTGTGAGGGAAGATGATGGTGAGAGTCATGGCGATTCCTTACCAAGATATATCTATGATTCTTATTCTAGTCTAAATAGATAGTCTATGTCTACTATTCTATGTTACTGTAGTCATGCTGATTATATTCACAATATTCAAATATGTCTCCAATTTGAAAATCTAGGATATAAAAAGCATCAATACATACATGATCTACTGTAAAGATGATGGAACGGTAGTATTGGTCATATTAATTGATTTTTTAGAACAATAACATCATTTCCTAGTGAGAGGTGCTCTATTCCCACTCCCCAATTAGGAGAACGGCCTATAGAATCCAGTCAGGCTGGGAGATGGAATAACACCAATCATTCAAGATGAATTTGTGGTTCAGTCAGAGGTTATAGGACACATGATTCCATGTAGCATATGAGAGGGCATGATCAAGAATTCAGGTAGTGACTAAGGGTTGTAGTAATGTCTAGTTACAAGTAGTATTACCTATGCCAGAGGAGTTTAGTATCGGTCCTTCTACTATACTAGGTATATTTCATGCGACATCCACATTACAGTTTTCTATATTTAATATAGGTATGTCTTACTCTGTTTTATACGAGGGAATCCCATAGAGTCTGGGCCTTGATATTGAGAACATTCATGGCATAAAGATGCTTGATAAACCTTTAGGTATCCAATTATTGGGTATTAACCTCTACAAATATTATCCCCAAGAGCTAGTTTTCCATTTTTTTTCTTATGGAATCTCTTTATCCTCGACATGACAAGATTTTATGTAGTCATTGGGATGGAATTTATAGTTTTCTATCAAGATCAAAATAACTGATATCACCAAAGGGTGAATTTTACATCACTTGTGAGATTTAGTAATGTGAATAAGGTAGAATGTTATGTCAATGTTACTATTGAAAGACCTGTGTAGTCGAGGTTGTGTAATGTGAGAACACATATTACTAGTATTTTCACATATTATCAAGGGTAGAGAGTATTTTTTTTCTTTGGTAGTCAAATATTTCATGGATATATTTCATGACTACTTCACATGCCTACTCTAGTTTGAGAGGTAGTGTTCATCATTGAGTTTTTCTGAGGACAACACCATTGAAAATTCCCCCATTAAGGTTAAAACATAAAGAGCTTCTAGAAATCATGACGAATTTGGAGAATCTCGAGGATAATGGTTTTATACTCCCTAGAAAAAGTATTTTGAGTTCACTGGTCATTTTCTATAAGGTGGATAGTACCCTTAGGCTCTTCATGGATAACCATCAATTAAGCCATCTCACTATCAAGAGTCAGTAACCACTTATTATAATTGATGACCTAATTTTTAATGTCTGGTGGGAGATGGTGTCCTCTAGGATTCATTTTTGGTTAGGATATCATCATATTTTTTTATGTCTTCATTCATACCACACACAACTTTCAGGAATAGTTTTATTTTTTTGAGTTCCTGTTTATGCCATTTATACTCACAAATGCACCTACTGTCTTAATTAATCTTATGAATCAATTCTTTAACATGTATCTAGATTCATTCCTCGTAGATGTTTTTATGATATCTTAGTGTTTTCATTCCATAGACATTTCCATGGAAATCATCCTGAGATCAAGTTGAATAAACTGTATGAAAATCATCTTTATGATATGTTCAAAAAAGGATACATTTGGATCTAGAAAGTCGACTTCCTAGGTATCATTGTCTCATATTAATGAGTTTAAATAAACTTAGAGAATGTGAGAGTTGTAATTTATTAATATAATACCTAGAATGAATTTGAAATTTAGTGTTTAATGGGGATATTTGTATATTACAGATGATTCATCTATGATTCCCCATGCCTTACAACACTACTTATGGAATTTAAAATTAATGTTGTCAAATTAATTTGGTAATAATCTTATGAAGGATCCTTCTAGAAGTTGAAGGTCCATTTTAATTCAACCCAAATATTGATTATTCCAAATCCAAGATGGATTTGTAATTTATTATAGGATGCATCATTTATGGCACTTTCAGTTATACTGATGTAGTTATAAAAATTCATTTCATAGAGGGTTCATCAGTTGATTCCCCATAGGTAGAATTACATGATTGATGAACTCTATATAGATATGGAAGTTCTTGAATTACATTTTTGGAGGAAATATCTCATTTGAGAGAATTTTTTGGTTCTGATAGATCACTATTATTTATGTCTGTATTTGAATAGTCAGATCTGAATCATAGACAACAAAGGTGGGTTCAGTACCTACAATCGTTTGATATAAATTTTTCCTAAATACCTTGAAAATTAAATTTGGTACTTGATTCAATTTTCTAAAAGACTCATACACATGTAGTCCCATAATCCTGTGGAAAAGGGAAGAACATAGACTTATTCTAAAATATTTTTAAATAGATTAATGAGGACCATGGTAAGACTATCCTATTACCCTTAATAGTGACTTCTACTATTCAAGAATGAATAATATTGAGGAAACGATCAGATCACAAAGGCCAAGTCCAATGGGAAATAATTTCAAATGATGAAACATATTTAGATTAAACTATGTATAGGGATTATGTCTTGTTTTTTCAATAGTGTTTATGGTCCCAAAAAATATCCATAATGATTTGAATTAATATTTTCATGTATCAGCATGGGGGGATAACCACCAATTTCACCAAAATGTATCAAGACAAAAAACCACAGCACTAGTGGCCTCGTATAATACATGATATTACTACATTCATTATATAGTGTTCCACCTGCCAAAATGTGGTTGAAGAACATCAGTGATATGATGATATTTTAAAAGAGATTTCCATTCCTAAGTTGTAATTGGATGATGTCTATATGGATTTCTTGAATGGTCTACCTAGATCAGCTCATTTCAATGATATAATGTGGCTCATGATTGATCATTTGATGATGGTAACACACTTATTTCCATTGTGAGAGACTATGTCAGTAGATATTCTACTAATATTGTCTGTTAGGGAGGTTGTACGTCTTTATAGAGATTCTTGTTCTATTATTTCTGAAAGATATACTCACATTATTTTATAACATGAGAAGGGATATAGTAGAAATTGGGTGCCTTGGTTGATCTATTCAGGGCCCTTCACCCATTAACCGATGGAACGATATTTCATAATATTTGGGTGTTAGAAAACATGATATGTGAACGTTTCTAGGACATTGGGGTTCCTGGGAGAAACACATTCCCCTCCTTGAGTTGTCTTATTATAACTGCTTTAAAAACACCTTGAATATGGATCGTTTAAAAGCCATATATGGAATTACTTCACATTCAACTATGTGTATTATAGAGGATGGTGAGACAAGTATCCATGGAGCACATCTCATGCATCAGACTACAAAAAACCCAAATAATCAGAAAGCGCATGATGTAAACTCAGTCCAGATAGAAGTGGTAATCCGTTAGATGCTTGTAACCTCACTTTGTTGATTATGAAGATAGGGTTTTCATGATACTCTTTCCCAGGTTTGTCCATAAATGAATTAATAATAAGTAAAATATATCACCAATTTTGGTTGGACTATTTGAGGTTGTGAAATTGATTGGACCAGTGTCTTACCAGTCACATCATCCTCAGAGATACTGATTTCTTCATGATGTATTTCCTGTATCATAGCATCACCATTACTATCTGGATCCATTACATGTGTTTCATGCAACTAAGGTTGATTTTTATGTGGATTATATATTTTAGGAGTATCGCATATTTATTTTTGATTGGAGAATGACTACAATAAGTGGTAGGTCTATTTCAATGCTGTAGGAGATATGGAAAAAACAACCAAGTATAAGAAGAGTCATGGGAATGGTAAGACAATGTACAATCTAAATTCTATAATTCATTATAGATGACACCTCTTTAACTTCATAATACTAAACCACGAAATAGTATCATTATGGTGGTTATGTTGTATTGTCATATCTTTTTATGAAGTGACGACTTCTATTTTTGTTAAAATTCATTTAAATGACCCTAATAATGATGCCTAATGAATTTAATGATATATCTAGTGTATTGATGACTTTTATCAGAGTCTGGATCCTTATAATGTGAACAAAAGTCTAGGATACATGGCTTTGAGAAACCATATAGCCTAGCCCACCACAATTTCCTTAAATCGTGTTGTTGTAGTTAGGGAAGACCTAGGAGCCACATATTTTTTCTAACACTGTGAGACTCTAAGAGGTTGAACATGTGATGAAATTCATATTTGAAATAGATTTCTTTTATATGATTTGTGAATAGATTTCAAAACAGTGTTCCTTACCCGTGCAGGTCAATTCATTATGTTTTGTGTTTAGAATGATTTTCCCCGCAGTTTGGCCAAACAATGCTACTAAACCATGATCCTCATGTTTTGAGTGTGAAATTTTATTTTCTCCATTAATTAGAAATATAACCATATTCATTATTTCATTATTATCCTTAGTGGATGGAACCCTCTTTTAACATCCCATGGCTCTCCCTCAAGAAAAATCTAGGCATTGAGGTATCCATTTTTTAATTAATGATGCATTGAAGGAATTGTATTCTATGAGGTTTGATATTAAATCCTCTCCCTTCATATCAATGCTAATCTTGTTATACATTTTACTGTTTACACTCAAGTTATTTTACCAATTTTCATGGAATTTTAATGTTTCTATTATCTCGTACAACCTACTTATAATCTATGGTTGATATCGTGCGAGAAGCCATGTATTACATTTAGTATGTTGGTATCATCATTTCCCCATGATTTTTGATTTCTTGTAGTTTTGTCCTTATGCCACGTGATGGATTTTTTAAGTGACCCCTCTTTGTTGGTTTCTCCATATTAAATAAATCATTTCACCCTTTTAGATACCCTTTCATCGTTCCATCATAGTTTGGAGGGTGTAGGAATCTGTTATGAACACCCCTAGCGTGTGCCAAAATTATTTTCCCTTATATTGTTAAATGTTTATGTGATTGGATCTTCTTCTAATTAGTTATATTGATTCATTGATTCAATTGTTCTACAGTATAATTTTTTAATGGATACAAATGATCCTACTATGTTCTTGGTCAACCTATAAATGGAATTTCCCATGTAGGTAATGGGCTTAATGATGATGTGACCCCATCCAAATGATTTTTTAGCCTTATGAAGTCAATATGAATTTCAAACTGAATTATATGGTTTTACTAGAGGTAATGTATTAAAGATGATGGTTTCCCATTAATAAATAATTTTAAATGGTTTCAATGAAATGGATTGAATGGAATGACTTCTTCATGATGGGTTACATTCATTAAATACATTTAATGGATTCTTATAAATGATTTCTAGTGGGTGGTATGACCACAACTTTTATGGTTATTTAAGTGATCATTGTGCATTGCAATGTCTCTTCTGTAATTAAACATGTCTATTTAGACACATGAGAGGTAATTTAAAATGTTTTGTATAATAAATATAGTGACCCCTTGTTATGTCTATGGTATGTTGTTAAGGGTATAGTTAATCATGACAATAACATGCACTATTACATCAGTTGTTGAGGATGACTTCTCAAACCAATGAAACTATTAGGAAAGTTAGATTAATGCACCACATAACATGTTTGGAGTGATGAAAAGGTGTCTACTTAGCCATCTTGATTCTTTTGGATGATGTATCACACTATTTTTGGGATTTATGGCATGTACCCGATTTCTTGAGCATATTGGCTAGTTATTCAATTCATGGATGTCAATATTACACCCCAATCCTACTAGTACCCAATATACTAGGTATATGACCACTTATGTTGAAAAATACTTGGTTTATATAGGTGGATGAAAAATATTATTATACTCTATATATAATGTAGTTACATATTCACTCATCAGATTCTCAATCTGGCCTTTAGTCGATGTAGGTAGGGCCGCAATGTGTCCTATTGTAACTTGAGAATAATTTTATTTATATATTCATCATTTTATATTATTTAATTTTTTTACATGGAAACTATTTATTTACCAGGACATATTGGATTACTTCTACACACCATTGGTGGTGGTTTGCTGAGATTTATATCTCACACCCTAATTTTTTTGCCTTTGTTACCCAAGAATATTATTCACCTACATAAATGGATAAGGGAAATATATTTATTCTAGATCATTGTTTTTCTTCATTATATTTTAATATTAGAAGAATAGGACCATGGAGAGGTTCTATATGATGGTGGATCGACTTTTTGTTCTTTTTCAACTATTTTATATGAATATTGTATACATGTATCATGTTACCCTCTTGCATATCTGTTTTCCATGCATCCATGTTTATGAAATTTCCTCAATTGATTTTGTATTGTTTTTAGTTGTTTAGTTTTTTATACTTTTACAGTTTTTTATTTTTCCTACAAGTTTTATATCTACTTCTATAATTTTATATTTATGTCTGATTCTAATTTAACTATCTTAGAATAGCGTATAGTCTCCTTACATTAGCACCTATAAAACATAAATAGTATATAGACACCTCTATAATACAGGGAGGTAGGCATGAGGCCATGTTACCCACATTCTTACTGAATGGGTTAAGAATATCCTATGACATTATGTTCGATAATTTATAGGGAAAATTTTAGAAAACAATTATCACAGTTAAGGTAAAATTGGGTCTTACCATGGGGGTTAAACTGAAATGATAGTGGTTAAAAATAATACAAAACATATCCCAAAACATTTTTTCGGAACATATTTAGTCTTTATTCTATAGTGATCCATTATTGGAGTATTTCAACATGAAAATAACAAGGGTTTAATTCATTCTCAATAATAATTACTGGTGTCCACCCACCACACCAATAAAAGGACACACACTATCCTCTCATATTAACTTCATTCCAACCTTTTGGACTATAAAATTCCTAGTTAAATCAATTACCTACATCACTTTTCCTCATACTATATGCTTATTTTTTTGATATTATTCAAAAAAAATAAGGATTTTTTTTGTAATCCTAAGGGGAATACCCAGAGAAGTGGTAACATTTGTCAATGTGGTTTTTGGTCTCTACCACCACCTTATCAAATTATTATTATATGATGATTATATAATAAAAAAATTATATTTCAAAAAAATATGTGGTTTTTAAATTTTATGACCAACATCCAGCTCCATTTCCATCAAATGGGTTACAAAATCATCATTCATGAGTATGGCCAACTACCGCCTCATGAACTAATGAAATTAGTTTATTCCTTACCACCAAAAGAGGATGATTATAATTATGTCTTAATTTTTTAATTTTATATTAATTTTATTATTATTCTTATGGATTTATTATATCACACATAACTTCATTGTTTACATTTTTTGGGAATATAAAAATGTAACTCTTGTATAGGTTGGATTAAAGACTCATAATGTGATATGATTCATTAATGCATTACATAAATGGAAATAAGGATATTATTAATGAAAACATTTGATATATATGAAATAAAATGTATTTTTTTAATCATAATATAAGATATAACATTCAATATTATAATTAAAAAATATAATTGAAACATCATTAATTCATACATACGACCTACCATTTCCAAGGTGTATGTATTTGGTTATGAATCCCTAAATTTCATGGATTAATATAAATAAATATAAATTGGATATATAATATATTAATAGGTTATTTTTAGTACGTATCTGTTGAAATCATGATCCAGGGAAAAATGTCAAAATAAAAATAAAAACATATAAGAAAAACATAACTATTATAAACTAAAACGTGACTTTAAAATTGAATTATTAATAAATGCACAATCCCTTTAACTCAGATATAGACATCCAATTTCCTAGAAAATGCACCATATCATTAATTTAATGTATGAGATAATAACTTAGTTTCCATGCCTCCCCAACCACTAGCTATCATAGAGGTTATTGACATGGCCTACCAGATAATGAATCATACAGATCAATCTGAATCATTGTTTACAAACTATTATTATATGAAAAATAAATGAGATTGATATAATTCTCCCATTAACCTTATAAATCAATGATTAATTCTAAAATAATTTCTTCCCACACTTATACAGTTAATAATGAATATCAATTGGTCTGAGGGTGGAATTATATGCTATGTGGAACCTATATACTCAAATCCTTCTTTAACCCACTCTAGAAAAATTGATTTGAATTGAAAATCCATATATAAAATCAATTTTGTATATACCTCTAGTTGGTTTATAATCATACATTCAAATAATTCCCTCATATGATCAATATAGAATGCATGATGGATAAAAAAAAAGTGGGATACCTTCATCAGTCGATCAATGACTACTCAAATCACATCTATAGCTTGAAGAAACATTGAATATCTATCAAAAAATAGATTTATTTTTCATCAAATTTCCATTATAAAACAGGTAATTCCTATAACAAGTCATTTTTTCACTTTTTATATTCATTAAACTTCATATAGGTGGAATACCTAGTGTTAAAACATATAATCCCATGGTTGATCCCATGCCACCAATACTAGTTCCACATATAACGATTCATCATGGATATGCATGGGTGGAATTATCACCGAGAAGAATTGGATTCTCACTTCATTTATTCTCCAATTTCATTTGGAACCCTAATAAACCCTTGTATAAGAAAGATACCATATCCATAAATCAATCAATCAAGAGGTGGGTCCACATTGGAAATAAATTCATGCAGGACTAACCCATCTGAATCTAATAATTACCTTCTCTTCACCCTATACATGTATGATGAGGTTACTATTAAGTCTATAAAAAACATCATTTTCGTCGGCCCTATAAATCAACAAACACGTATCTTAAATGAGTCCCACCAACATTCATTCATCCATGGAATCTTGAATGTTTTATACCATGAATTTCTAACTCATCTAATCAGTGAAAACATTTCACTTTCATAAAATATAAGAAAATCAAAATATAATAATTTTCATGTTATTTTACCTATATTCATTTTCTGGGATTTAATTTATACTATGTAAATATATATTTTAGGATCCTGTGGTCTGTAAACACCACCAAGAGATCTCCAATTAGATAATTCCCAAAAAAAATCATGACAGGAACAAAATATGTGACATCAAGATTTTATGATATGTGATTATGCTACTGTTGTCTTAGATAATCGGACCTGTGTACCATGAATCAATCATCATAGATCATCACAAATCCAATCCTGATTCCTAGTGCATCACAGAAAATTATATATCCACTTCTATGATAAGGACGTGTCATGATGGGCGTTGGTTTATGCCTTCCTTTCATCTCCTGAAAGATCATATCACTTGATTATTCTCATAAGAACCACACACCCTTATAAATAATAGTAGTAATTTGTTATTAAAGCAATGATAATTCATGTATATATATAATTTAATATCAATATATCCACAAGAAACATTGTATATCAAACACAATATTGGGAAAATTTTAGAAAACAATAGCACTCACCTTTAGTAGGTCATTAGATACCACTAATTCTAAGATAATATGTCTTGTAGAGTGAACATTGTCAATATATTCGTGGAACATTGCGATCGTTGAATGTAACTTATTATATCTTAATGTATCAAAATGATCTCAGTATATTTATCATGGTCACTTCTGTTATCATAATTCACGAGGATGTTTTCCATAAAATCCATGATGAATATATCCATATAGTTGTGGAAAACCTTATTCATCAACACTAAGAAAATTTTTGGCACATTACTAAGCCTAAAAAACATAACTAAATACTGATACAAACCATACCAACATACCAAATACATATGTGGTATGAATTAATTTATGAATCACACATCAGGATAGTTGTATCTCATGTATACCTTTGAGAAAAATCAAGTACCTCAAATTTGGTCATAGAGATCATATTTTAATGGTAATGCTTATTTGTTCATAACAGTTGGTTGGTTCACCTATTAGTAATACACAAAAAGGTAGTGGATTCGACCTTCCATCACAGATAAAATGATATATAAACCCCAAGGGGGTGTATTGGGTCAGATAAAACCATTAGATAATAAATACACATTTTTTATTGAGCCCCTAGATCTAAGTAGTTTACTTCCTACATAGGGGAATTGATTCTAGAGATTCTCCTCAAATGACCTTGATTATATTTTCTACATCTCTATTGAGAGGTATTTTAGATATGTCATCTAGTAAATCATCCCTATCATGGTCATCCATGGGGTGTAAATAGTACATACATAACTCATGATCATCCATTAAAATTCTAGTAATTTTTTTATCACACCACTAATCAATGCTGATGTGGTCTTTTTCCACTTCTATAGACATCCCACTCACCCATGGGATGATAACAATCATCCCATGGTGTTGTAAACTATATCATATAAAAATAGTGTAACACCCCAAGCTTCCACGGTATGCTTTTCTTTGAATAATACAGTAGTGTGTGTTGTACGCAACTTCAAGTTCTAACACACTACTACAAATCAAACTAACCATTATGAATAGTAATACCCACAGTTTGAAATTTTAAAAATTTTATCTTTCAAAATGGACTTCATTTTCGGACTCATAATATCAAAATTAGCTGTGGGTAAATTTTTGGTATTTTTCTGAAAACATTCATGTTTTTATGAATTGTAAAAAAACACTATGTTATAGTTTAAACCTGAATTTTTTATTAAGTAATGTTTTATTTTATTTAAATTTATTTTATGTCATAATAGATACATAATACCTATATAAGTTCAATGTAATTCATTGGAGCCCATTTATAATAATTTTAGATATAAAAATGTTTTATCGAAATTTTCACCATCTTTTACCCACCTGCTAGGAGAATTTGAAAATTTACATAAAATGTAATTTTACCATTTCAATGTGTAGAATTTCAAAACCCTGGGAGAAATATCTGATATCATTAATTGATATTTTGTTCAATAAGATGAAATTAATTTTTGGTGAATACTAACTTTTTACATTTATTTACCATAGTTTAAACTAAATACTGTAATTAAGGGTAAAAACTATATTATTATTACCCTAACACATGTCCTAATTCTATTGGAGAAGTATAATTCGACCAAAAACAACCTTAGGAATAAAATATGAACATTTTTGGTCCACATGGATTAGATTAGGACACTTATTATTATTTTATTCAATGAAGAATTAAAAGAGTTAAAATCAATTTTTAATAACTTAAAAAAATTTAATATAGGGTTATACAAAAGATAAATTCGACTATAAATATTAATGATAAATATAAAATTATTTCCAAAATAATGGTATTATAATTATATTTTTTAGACATTAAATTATTTAATTTAGTAATGACACAATGATGATACAATAATTACCTAATTAATGAAATATTAAAATAAATGATATTATAAATATAGTAGTAATTGTAATTTGAGACTTTTTATGAATTACACTAATTTTAATAGTTAATATGTCATATAATGGTTGGTTAGATGAATTATTTTCTATGTAATAATGGAGTTATGAATTTAGAAAAAACAAAATACCAAATAGTGTCAAAATTGTCATAATAGTGTTTTTAAAACAAATATTTTATTATTAATTGATATTATATTCCTAAAAATATAAGGATAGTCTAAAAGACTTATATAATCATAGTTGGATAATTAATGAACCACTTTGGGTTCTCTCAGAATTATATAGTATGTTTATTAACTATATAATATCAAAATACAAAGAGACAAGGTAAATGTGAAACTGTTAAACTAAGAGTTAAATCTAAATGATAATGTTAATATAGTAACACTAACCTGTATAAAACCTATTGGATGAGAGTTGTTACACCCATATCCACATTAGAATTTAAATAATTCATTTTTGAACCATTATAAACTGAAAATGATTTAATTATAATATAATATTTATTGCTTTTACTTAGGTACCCCTCACCTCTCTTAGAAAAGAGAACATCCCCTTGTATCAAATTAACACCTTCAAATTCATTTGGATCCGACAACCTCTACCCAAATACCCTCTCAACTATCCCTTCCTTATCCTAGATTCCTTCTGTTAGTCATAAATCCAGCCTATGGATCCCTTTTGATCAAATCAAAAGGAAGAACCCAAAGAAGAGGTAAATATTTCATCACCTCTTTCTAGTTCCATTCCTCTTCCACTTCCTTTTTCATTGTTTATTCCATTCTAAAATAAGAACTCCATTATCTTCTATAAACAGTGATGTTATTATAAATATGATAAAACCACATTCATTATTCCATCCATTCTTTGAAAGACATTTCACCATACGTACGTATGTACGACTTACCGTCTCCACGCCGTGGTGTAATTGTTATTCAATACATTATTATTTATATGGGTATAATAATGATGTGTAATTGATGTAAATAATAAATATAAAATTTTAATTATTCTTTATATATTATATACCATCCAATTATATTTTATTTTAATATCAAAAGAATTTTTATTTTCGCTTGTGCATACTTACATATTATCGTCTCCCCGAACATGATTAGATTCATTCCCCATCCGATCCATTCAAGACTAATATTATTTTGATGATTAAAAATAAATTTTATAGACATGATAATATTCTGGATATTAATAAGATACATCCCATCCATAATAAATATTACACAGATAACAACGAATATAATGGAAAACGAATCTGTTAACACCCGAAACAATGATAATACTATTATATTATTAACAAAGAAATGTTAAAATTTCATATATGATATCTTATTAATTTATATTATTCTTGTATAATTTAATAACAATTATTTCACCATTATAAAAGAGGTTAACCTACCCTTGACCAATGAATAGTACATGGTAAAGGTTAATTTCACAATCTCCTTATTATCAAAGGTGGTTTATATATAATTTTCTACTAGGACCCCTTTATCATCCAGATCCATATTTCTTAAAAATGTATTTAAAAACATTTTTACTATTTACTAGAAAATGGGGTAAATTAATCTATACCTTTATATGAAATTATATGTTTTTAAGTGAATCTTTACGTCGTTTTCCAGACAAGGTACTTTTTAACCTTTTCGACAAATTTAAGGTAAGAATGTTTTTTAACTTATACAGCGGGTGTGGGTATTTTACGCCATTACAACAATGTCGAAGCTTCCCTTAATATGTTATAAAAATATTTTCAAAATCAATGTTTTCTTAAATGATTTCTAAATATAAAGTGATAATTCTATAAGAAATGTTTTTATTTCAACTATGTCAACATACTTTGACGGATTTTAGGCTTATTTGATTTTGATTTATTTTGATACAAAACATCCATATTGTATTGAAGGTTTTGTGATATGTATGACTGTGGATGTGTAATTTTAATACCATTCATGGTTTATGGATAGATTAATGACATCTCTTATTCTATTTTTAATATGAATGTTTATGTTATGTTTAAACCTTTTCATATGAGGAATGCATTGGACATAGTATGTGATCAGTGGAGCCCGCTATAGCTCATGGATGCATTGGTAGGGCTCATGAGACAAACTAGTGTCTTGTCAGAAGGCCTTGACAAAATGTAATTTGTAGTCATGGCACAATGCCATGACTATGTGGTTATGATAGTCTAGCATTATACATTCCATAATTATAGTAGTGGCTGTTGATATTTCATGTGATTATTAGACTACAATAATATCCATGTGAATAAGTAAATTCACGTTTTTGATTTTATATTTTCCATATTATGCTGAATTTCATGTTTAAAAGTCTTTTGTTTTAGTCTTATACATTCCCTTAAATGATTATTCTTATTTATGATAGTTTCAGCTATATTGTTATCCTTACTGAACATCTGAGCTCACCCCTTTCTATGTTTTATTTTCCCTGGATGGGAAGAAGTGTATTATGACATACCTGTAGGGATAGTATATGGGATCTCAGTGTTGTCTATGCAAAAAAAATTTGATGTAGTTATCCATTTTATGATGTAATGTAATCCTTATGAATGTAACTAGTATATCGAGGGCTACTAAACTAATCGGCCATTCGAGAAATAATCTTTAGTGATCATGCAAATGTTGTGTAATAATGGACCCACTCTGGGTAACTTGGGTCAGGGCATTACAGTTAGTATTAGATGATGTTTAGGACAATCCTTGGAGTAAAGATTTAGATAAACTCCGATTAGAGCACATAGCCCTAAGATAGACATTGGTGATTAGAATAGAAGAACTTCCTAGAATTTTGGTATTATAGAGATTTTGTGGGATTTCCAAGCAATATAACCCTGTCTATATATGAGCTGGTAGAGGCTGCTCCGGCACAGATGTACCAAGGAGTAAAACCCAAAAACACTTATTTGATCTTGACTCGAACGGGAACTGGTTCACGACAACGGGCCATGCTGCACTTTTTTTATGACACGCTTGGAGGATATCCTTAGGATAATTTTCATTTTCATTACAAACCATTATGAAGGGTTTATGAGAATATACTTCCTAAAAGAAAACCTTTTTATGATTATGGATTATATCCATAAACTGTACAATTTTTATTAAGTGTTTTACAAGTTTGAATTTAATTATTGGGATTTATAAACTAATCCAGTTTATGCCATTGTTTATAAATGGAACCTATTGGAAGGAATGAAAACATTATCAATGAACGCACTCCATTTGGGTATTTCCATCCTACTCAAGATGATTATAGTGGAGCTGGTGATACAAATGGTTTTGATTAACTAATCACCATACTGGGACAAAACACATAGGTCATGAATAATAACCTCAACCATATAGATCATCCTGATCCACAGTGTGGAGGATCAATGTTAGACTGCTTCATGAGGCAACAACCACCAACATTCAATGGGGGTACCAATCTATTAGTTGCTAAGAAATGGATAAACTCTTTAGAGAAAATATTACATGCCTTGTGGAGTAGTGAAAGGGAAAACGTTATCATGGTAGTTTACCGCCTCACTAGAGATGCTGATTAATGATTGTCATTGATTAAAAACACAATGTATGATGATAAAGTATCAAATATTGAATGGTGGGAGTTTAAATAAATTTTCAAAGAAAAATATTTTTCTCATGACCATCGAGCGGATATGGAAAGTCAATTTCTAAGTCTGAGGAAAAGGGTGGATGAGAATGTCGGAAAATTTGAATCTAATGTTAAAATGTTTGTGAGGCATGCTAAAGATTATATATGTAACCCAAGAAGTATGATTGATTGTTTCATGGACTGGTTAAAAAATTTCTCCATCAACCATTAGTCTCACAATCATTCTCGTCATACAAAGATATTGTCTCATGTTCTACTAAGACCGAAAAATAATTCTCTATGTCTTACAACTTTAAAGAAAAGTAAGAGAAGAATAGATCCCCTGAACACTCTAGAAATGGAAATAAGGGGTTGAAGGGAAAATTTGAATATCCATCCTACAGAAAATATTGGATGAAACACCCTGGTACTTGCCTAAATGAAATGGCAGTCTATTACATGTGTGGGGAAAAGGCCACAAAGCTCCTGATTGCAAGGGGAAGAAAGAGTTTGTCAATGTTGAATGCTACAATTGTAGATAAATGGGGCATTATGCAAATGAATGTCATAAGCGTCAAGGAAACATACCTCAGAAAAGTCCAATGGATCAAGGTCAAGCTTATTCTATCACTACTACTGAGGTTGTAGCTCAAAAAGATGTAGTGGCAGTTAATTTAATGGTTTCCTAAAGTTTAACAAATGCTTTATTTGATTCTGGATCATAACATTGTTTCATATCTTCCCAATTTTATAAGAGAAATAGATATTTCCAATTTGATTTAATAAGGTAGATTTCAGTAAAAACTTCTAAGGGAAGTATCATCCAATAATGTTTCATCAATCACTCCGCATTAGGGCATACAACTGGTCTTTATCTGCTGATATCTTTATCATACCCATGATTGAATTTGATATAATCCTCGGTATAGATTGGATTTCATACCATGATGCAGAAATTTATTGTAAGAAGAAGGATGTTACTATTTTTTATGATGATGATAAGGAACACCTTATCATTAGAGAAGAATCGTCACCTCCTAATTATTATTTAGATCCACCCAGAGTAGCTCAACTAAATTCAATTATTGGGGAGGAAGATAATGAAATAATTGTGGGTGAGGAAAGGAATGTTCAAATAGTGGATGTACCTATTGTGAAAGAATATGTTGATGTGTTTCTAAAATATTTTACTAGACATCCACCAGAATGAGAAATTTAGTTATCCATTGATTTAATTCCAAGATCATGGCCCATATCGATGACACCTTATAGAATTTCCACATTAGAATTAGTGGGACTAGAGAAACAACTAGAGGAATTGAGTATTACATGATTTATTAGACCTAGTGTTTCTCCATGGGAAGCCCATGTCCTTTTTTAAGAAGGTATATGGATCTATGAGGTTGTTCATTGACTATAGGGAGATAAATGCTATAACAATAAAGAACAAGTATCCCCTACCTCGCTTTGATGATTTATTTGAAAAAATTCACGGATCTCAACACTTTTCAAATATTGACCTTCGATTTGGATACCATATGTTGTGCATGAATAAGGAAGACATTCCAAATACAACATTTCGAACTAGGTACATACATTACAAGTTCACAGTAATACCTTTTGGATTGACTAATGCAACCTTTATCTTCATGGATATAATGAATAGAGTTTTCATGAAATATCTCTATGATTTTGTAGTGGTATTTATTTATCATATCATGGTATACACCAAAAGATATGAAGATCAAGAAATTCACTTGCACATTATCCTGATGACTCTTAGAAGACATGAGTTTTATGGTATGTTTAGAATGTGTGAAATATTTCCTCATGATATTTCTTTTCTTGGCCATATTGTCTATAAATATGGAATCTCAGTTGATCCTTCAAAGACAAAGGCAATCCAAGAATGGCCAGCATTGATGAGCATAAATAAGGTGTACAATTTTATTGGATTAGTAGGTTATTATCGACATTTCATATAGAATTTTTCCTAGTTGGTTAACCCATTAACAAAGATCACAGGAAAAGGGGTTAAATTTGATTGGATGAAATAGTGTGATGAATGTTTTGATGAACTGAAGATAATATTAGTCAATGCTTCTATCTGGACTCTACCCTTGGAGAATGATGAGTTTTTTATTTATAGTGATTCATCGAAGAAAGAACATGGATTGTCCTTATGTATAATGATAGAGTTATTTCTTATGCAGCGCGATAGTTGAAAACTCGTGAACAAAACTATCCTACTCATGATCTTGAGTTTACCGATGTAATATTTGCTTTGATGATTTGGGGACAATATATATATGGTGAAAATTGTGAGATTTATACTGATCAAAAGAGTTTGAATTATATTTTCTCTCAGAAATAACTCAATATGATGCAAAGGTTATGGATTGAACTAATAAAGGATTATGATTGCACAATACACTACCACCCGGGGAAGGCAAATAAGGTGTAAGACGTTTTCAGTAGAAAGGATCATTGAGTTTTGAACAAGATAAGAGTTGAAATGTATCCTATATACATGGATCTAGTAATTATGGATATGTGAATAACCATGGAATTTGAAACATCAATACATTATCAAATGGTTTCCAAACCATCTTTACCGAAAAGGATAATGAGTTCCTAGACCGATGATGAAGAGTTTCAAAAGAAGATTAAAGCTGTGAATGATGGGAGATTGAGTGACTCTGTGTATAAAGTTGAAATTTTGAAATTGGGGAATATAGTTTTTGTTCCCGATATACCTGATCTAAAAATGGAATTTTTGGATGATTTTCATAGTTCAAATTTCTATACACACCCTAGTAGTGCTAATATGTATTGATATTTGAAGGAACATTTTTTGTGGGATAGAATGAATAGGGAGATTGAAGATTTTGTGTCAAGATGTATGTTTTTTTAACAAGTGATTGCTGGAAGGAAACAGCCTAGAAGAGTCATGAAACCTCTTCCCATACCTCAGTGGAAATGGGATGATATCCTGATGGACTTTGTCATTGGACTATGAAAGACACCTAGAAGGAACAATTCAATATGGGTCATTGTTGATCGTCTAAACAATTAATCACATTTTCTTACTATAAGGGAAGATTTACCACTTGAACGTACAGAATGTCTATATATTAATGAAGATGTAAGATGTTATGGAGTACCACTATCGATTGATTCTTATCGTGATCCCCATTTTACATCAAGATTCTAGAAAAGTCATCAGAAATCCCTGAATACTGAGCTTCGTTTGAGCACTACTTACCACCCACAAACTGATGGGAAATCAGAATGCACTATTCAAACCTTAGAAAATATATTGATATCTTAATAAATTGAAATTCAAGGTATGTGGGATCAATATTTACCTATAGCATAATACTGCTACAATAATAGCTTTCATTCAAGTCTTTAGATGGCACCATATGAAGCGTTATATGGAAAGAAATGTCACACACCAACCTGTTGGGATGATGTTAGTGAAAGAAAACATGTAGTCATATAAGTGGTGGAGGAAATGATGGAAAAGGTGAATGTAATCCAAAACCACATCAAAGTAGCTCAAATTAGGTAGAAGAGCTATGCCGATAACTAGAAGAAGGATTTGGAATTTCAGGTAAGAGATCATGTTCTCCTAAAGGTATCTCCATGGAAGGCTGTTTAAATTTTTCTTAGAAGGGAAAATTGAGTCCCAGGTACATTGGACCTTTCAAAATTCATGAATGAATTGGGGTTGTAGCTTACCGGTTGACAATGTCTACAAGACTCTACAAAGTCCACGATGTGTTCCATTTATCACTATTGAGAAAATACATGCCTGATCCAACTCATGTGCTCAATAATGACGAATTAGAACTAGAACCCGATCATTATTATTGAGAAGAGCCTTTCAATGATCTTGATACAAGAGTACAAGGGGTGAGAATCCGAATGACTCGTCCTGTAAACATTCTATGGAGAAACCATAAGACAGAAGATGCAATGTGGGAACCTGAGGAACTTATGATAAAGAACAACCTGAGTCTTTTTTCACAGTAATACTCTAGAAATATTGAGGATGAAATTATTTGAAGGGGGGTAGAATATAAAACCCCAAGAATCCACGACATTCTTTTCATTGAATAATACAGCAGCGTGTGTTGTTCACAACATCAAGTTCTAACACAACACAACCAATCAAACTATCAGTTATGAATAGTAATACACACATTTTAAAATTTTGTAAATTTTATCATTCAAAATGGACTTCATTTTTTGTTTTGGGAATATCGATATTAGCTTATGGAGAATTTTTGTTATTTTACGGAAAACATTAAATTTTTAATGAATAGTGAAGAAACACTGAGTTATAGTTAAAAACCGAATTTTTATTTAAATAATTATTTATTTTATATAAATTTATTTGATGTCAAAATAGATACAGAATAAATATACATGTTCAATGTAATTCATTATAGTGGGTTTATAAAAATTGTAGATGTATAAATTTTTTTTTAACTTTTCACCGTCTTTTACCCACCTCCTAGGAGAATTTTCAAATTCCCATAAAACATAAATTTACCGCTTCTATGAGGGAAATTTTAATAATTCAAGAGAAATTGTTTATATAAGTAGGAGTTTTTTTTCAATTAGATGAAAACAATATTTTTTAATGTATCATTTTACATTTATTTGCCACGATAAAACGTAAATAGGGTAATTAAGGGAAAAAATGATATTATTATTACCCAAAACCATGTCCTATTTCTATTGGATAATTATAATTCGACCATAAAAATACTTAGGAAAATAATATGAACCACTTTGGTCCACTTGGATTAGATTAGGACACATATTATTATATTATTTAAGGAAGAGTTAAAAGAGTTAAAATCATAGTTTAATAACTAAAACATTTTTAATATAGGGTTATAAATAAGATAAATTCTATTATAATATTCATTATAAATTTAAAAGGATTTCCTACATAATGTTATTTTATTTATATTTTTTAGACATTAAATAATTTAATTTATTTATGACACAATGATGATTCATTAATTACCTTATTAATGAAATATTAAAATAATTGATATTATAAATATCCAAATAAATTTAATTTGTGTGTTTTTTATAAATTAAAATAATTTTATAGGTTAATATGTCATATTAATGTTGGTTAGAAGAATTTTATTTGAGGTAATAAAGTTGTTATGAATTTAGCAAAAACAAAATACCAAATAGTGTCCAAATTGAAATAAAATATTTTTTAAAACAAATATTATATTATTAATTGATATTCTATTCCTAAAAATTTATGGTTTGGAAAAAAAATTATATAATGATAGTTGTATCACTAATGAACCACTTGGGGTTCTCATGGTAGTATATAGTATGTTTATTAACCATAATATATAAAAATATAAAGAGACTTGGTAAATGTCATACTATTTAACTAAGAGTTAAATCTAAAAGATAAAGTTAATATAGTAGAACAAACCTATATAAAAGCTATTAGTATAGTTTTATCATCCCATCCCACCATAAAATTTAAATAATTCATTTTTGATCCATTATAAATTGAAAAGGATTTTATTATAAAATAATATTTCTTGCTTTTCCTTAGGTTCCCCTCACCCCTCTTATAAAAGGACACTCCCCCTTCTCTTTAATTCACACAATCAAAGCCATTTGGTTCGGCCAACCTCTGCCCAAATACCCTCAAAACAATCATTCTTTCATCCTAGAGGCCTTACTTGAGTCATAATGCCATCCTATTTATCCATTTTGATCAAATAAAAAGGAAGAACCTGAAGAAGAGGTAAATATTTCATCACCTCTTTCAAGTTCCTTTATTTTCCCACATCCTTTTTCTTTGTTGTTTCCATTATAAAATAATAACTCCAGTATCTTCTATATACTATGATTTTATAAGAAATATTCAACAACCAAATTCATTATTATATCCATCATTGGAATGATATGTCACCATACGTGTGTGCGTACGACTTACCGTCTCCATTTCGTGGTGTAATAGTTATTCAATACATTATTATCTAGATGGTTATAATAATGATGATTAATTGATGTAAATAATATATATAAAACATGATAATTATTATGAATATATGATATAAAATCCAATTAAATATTATTTTAATATCAAAAGAATGATATTGTCTCTCGTGTGTATATAAGGATTGTCGTCTCCACAAATTCAATTAGATTAATTCCCCATCGTATCCATTCAAGAATAATTTTCATTTGATGACTAAATATAATTTTTAAATACTTGATATCATTATGAATATGAATAATACAAATCCATTCCATAACAAATATTACTCACATGACAATGAATATAATGGAAAATGAATCTGTTAACACCCGAAACAACGATAATACTAAGATATTATTTACAAAGCAATGTTAAAAGATAATATATTATATCATATTAATGTATATTTTTATTAATAATTTAATAAAATTATTTCACCATTATACAAGAGTTTAACCTACCTTCGACCGAGGAAATGTACAAGGTAAGGGTTAATTTTACACTCTCATTATTATCCGAGGTTGTTTATACGTAATTTTCCTATAGGACATCTTTATCATTGACATCCATATTTCTTAGAAATGTATTTCAAAACATTTTTACAATTTAATAGACAATGGATTAAAGTCATATATACCCTTATTTGACTGTATATGTTTTGAAGTGAATCTTTCTGTAGTTTTCCAAACAAGGTACTTTTTGACCTTTTCGACAAATTTAATCATAGAATGTTTTTTTAACATATACGGTGGGTTTGGCTATTTTCTACAGTTATAACATCATCGATGATTCCCTTACAAGATTATAAGAATATTTTCAAAATCGATTTTTTCTTAAATGATTTCAAAAAAGAAGTAGATATTTAACTAAAACATTTTTTTGATTTCTTCTATGTCATCATCCTTTGATGAATTTTAATATTATTTGAATTTGATTTATTATGATACAAAACGTCCATATTGTATTGATTTTTTTTTTGATATGTTTGACTGTGGGTGTGTTAGTTTCATACCACTCATGGTTTATCGATAATGTATTGAAAATTTTTAAGTCGGTTTTGTTATGAATGATTAGGTTATGTTTAAACCATTTCATATAAGGAATGCATTGGACATAGTATGTGACATGTGGATCCTATTATAACCCCTCGATGCATCGGTAGGTCTAATTCGATAAACTAGTGTCTCTGCACAAGGCCTTGAAATAATATTATTTGTAGTCTTGGCATAAGGACATGACTATGTGGTTATGAATGTCTGGTATAATGAATTCCATCGTTATAAAAGTGGCTATTGATATTTCATGTGATTATTCGACTAGTAGAATATCAATGTGAATAAGTAAATGTCATTATTTGATTTTATCTTTTCCATATTATGCTTAAGTTAATGTTTAAAAGGGATTTGTATTAGTGTTATACATTTCCTTAAATTTTTATGCTTATTTATGAATGTTTCTGCAATATATTTATCCTTACTAAGCATCTAAGCTCACCCCTTTCTATGTTTAATTTTTCCCAGGATGTGAAGATGTATATAGGACTAACCTGTAGGGATAGTCTATGGGGTCTTAGTTTTTTCTATGGAAACAATATTTTTGTAGTTTTCTATTTTATGACGTAATGTAAACCTTATGAATGTATCTAGTACATCCAAGGATACTAAACAAATCGGTTTTTCGAGACTTGATCTTTTGTGAGGATGCCAATGTTAAGTAATAATGCATCGACTCTGGGTAACTGGGTTTGGGGCATTAAAAAAGAAGTCCCCATAAGCATGATATGGTACCAACCCATCCTTCACAACAATGAAATCAAAGGCCATCATTTTGAAGATGTGGAGGACCTATAATAAATTTTAACTTCCTAAATCAAGGGAATAGTCATTAAATTGGTGTCTACCCATTAACCATATTCAAATTGTGGTTTCTTGGAACACCACCACCATGAAAGCATATAATTTCCATCCCAATATATCCCATGAAAAATTCCTTAAAAAAAGAGTGGGAGGCCCTTATATTTAATAAATCAGATATAATGGTAGATTCTACTAGAGTAGGACCTTGTATTGTAAAAGGTCTAGCACTCTGATCCATTATTATCATCTATAATTCCAACTATTGGCATAGTACAAAACCAGATGTTTCTACTAAACAAACCAAAGAAGATTCACTCTAATTGCATTGAAAATTAGTAGTCTATATACACTACCCACAAACTCATACTCATCCTACTTGGACAATGATTCTCTAACTACTTTCTTGATGCATCATAACTAATCAGGATTCAAAATGTAGTTCATGAAGGGGACCTATTCCACCAAAAATTAGTATAATTATCTGAAAAAGCCTATGATTATTCCTCATATGACTTCAAAAATGAAACTCAACTAGGTTTATATCATATTATGGACTGACATTCTCCTTCTATCCACATTGCTGGAATATAATTGAGCTACAAGTGTAGATACTCTAGAAATCATTCCTATGAAGATAATACTTAAGAATATGATTCATTCCCCTATAGAAAATACTAACCATTATCAACATTGGATATTGGGGTGTAGTATTATCAGCATCCCACAACATATACTCACTGGAAAGGGTATGGTTATCAATATCAGAGAAGTTAGATATGTGGAAGACATTTCCCATCAGAGAGGATGTCATACCTATGACCATCATCAAATTGCATTACTCACGGTAGATCATCATTAGAATAATGCTGTGAAAAGTGATTTATCACAATAAATCACATTTAATATTCCATTAATGATAGATCACCTTTCTCAAATTTCATGATGACTCTAGATCGTTGAGCTCCTAAAATTTAAGGGATAATGTAATCGTCTAGTGTAGTTTTAATATCTCCACACACCATGTCATTCTGATGACAATCAAGGGTAATCAAATCCAATTATTTCTTGAGAGAATCTGGTATAATGTATGAATAATTAATTAACAACCTATTTTTATGAATCTATAGAATATTAATTATAAATAATATGTCTTCTATCTATGACTCTGTAGCCTATGGATCACCATCCACTAAAAAGATGGTGGATGATGCTGCAGGAAATCATTAGTATAGACAGACATCATAGTACGGGTCCTATAGAACCCATAATATACTACATAAAATATAGAAAACTCTCTCAAATATAATACTTAGTTATGTCTTCATGAATTCAATGTGCTTCCACAATTGGTACTCAAAGAGGTAAAATTTGAGGCTTTCAACCCACCATATCTAGAGTTTGATCATTGACACCCTCATGGATCATGAATCAATGTTTTCATGAGTAAATATCTCTAAGAATAATGGGAACATGCATTATTTCAATATTCACGTGTAATTATTAAATCTTTAAAAATGGAATAAAAGAAAGATGGATTACTACCCGACATACATTCCCAAAAACCCACATCAATGTTCTAGTTATTAGTATGTGTTCACGATTATATTTATTGTGGTTCTAGTATGTTGAGTTAAAATTTAAATTTAAGGAGGAAAACATCATTTAAATTTAAATTAGCCTTATCATTTAATGTTAATGATATAATTTATAATTTATCTTTTAAAATTTTAGTTCATATATTCTTATATACATAATATGAGGTGAAATTAATTGGATTACCATCCACAATTTATAAAGGCCTATAAACATTATATAATGCGATAAATACACATGTAATGGAAACTATGCCTCTTAAATTTAGTCTCATAATTTAATGGGTGAAATAAAATCTCTAGAATATGATGAATTATCCTTTCTAAGTTGTATTGGCCCATGAAACATATTAATTGAAACTTGTTTCCCTCTAATCATATCCAAAACCCAGCTCATGTAACTATGGATACATAGAATAGATGTGATGAAATTTGATATTTTATATGCCACCATCAATATATATGGGAAAAAACATTTTAGTTGATGCTGAAACGTTAAACAACCATTTCCCTTTCCCTGAATATGTCATTAGTAAAAAAAGGAATATAATATAACAGCCAAGTACACTCAACAATCACTGGTTATGGTGGAAATGAAATTAAAGTAATTAATATATATGGAATGAAATATAAATGGAATATAAATCCTATTTTGCTATAAAATTTCATGTAAAAATATTTTGTGCCATTTTTAGCCAATGTATAATATCCAAAAAATATAGCAATTAAAACAGTTCATTTACATCACCCAATGGTAAAACTATATCAACGGATATTTGATAAATAATGAAAAATATATCTCACTCCCAAAATGTGTGTTAGTCCACATGACCTCAAAAACACCTCCCCTTAAACTAGAGACTTCTTACTAGAATACTAAATCCCCTAGTCAAAGTGGATAACAATGGTGATATAACATTATCATATAAGATGAATCATTATAATAATAAATATTGAACTAGAAGAGAATAATAATCATAAAATAATTAAATAGTAATCAAATACTAACATATTTTTCATATTCAAAATGATGATTTAATGTTTCTGAAAAATATTTAATAGGAACATAATAAAATAAATGATATTTCATAGAAAAAAAAGTAAAATTCCATCTAGGAAACCTAAGGACTGGAATGGTCACCTACTAACAAGCTCCAATCCAAAATAATTAATGCTAGTTTTCTAAAGCACGATGCTTACACTTGTCAATAGATACCAACATTTAATCTACACTTGTACCAATAATATCATGTATTTTCTGTGAGATAAATCATTATAGGACACCACCAATAATTTATATAAAAATTTATTTTGTGAATAAAATGTGTAAAGTGTCTAGGAATATTAGAATTAATTAATATTAATGTAATGTGCTATCCCAACTTACCCTTTAACCAGTAGCTATAATGGTCACCACATAACCTCATGTGCATCTCCCCACAAGACAATGGCTTTTGAATAGTAGAGAGGGTCTATGGATAGTCTGTGGGGAGACTACAACATCATATTTAGAGTACACATCAGAAATACATAAAAATATAGACAACAACAGAAGTAGAAATAACAAAACAATCAATTAAATAAATAGAATTTCCAACTCTCATGTATACATTGTATGCATGTCATGGAGATATATATCTGAAAGTAGTAAACAGAACAACATGCTTCACATCTCCATATAGAAACATTGAAGATAATCAGAGCCCCAATGGTGATATCCATGAGCATCCTGAGCTCCCACTCAGTCCTTTTCTCATAACTACCAATTATAAGAAAACATCAACATGAAAAAGTCCACAATCCTACAAAAAATAAATGATAAATGGTAAACCATGTAATATAGAGGCCCTATTTGAATGTGATATATAAATATCAGTAGGTCGGGACCACCATTTTTCTAGATCAATGTAGAAAATGTAATATCATTAAACCATGCACATATTTATCAAAGTGATAAAATACTGAATAAACAACAAATAACCTATCCATTTTCTAAAAGGAAACTTCATGATGATATCTGCTTTGGCCTGTAGCCAGAATAACAGTCTACACAAGAAACATACAATCATATTTATCAAGAACAAATATTTTTACACGCATTACCAATTATTCTCTATTTAATAATTTATTATATCCAAGGTTCTGAAGGATACCCATACCTAAATTATGACTTCAACTCATGCTAGACCCTGAATTGTCCCTTCGGTAATACCATAACATAGTACGTGCTTCAGACCAGCTATTATTACCTTATCATTGATTCCTTGTTTAATCTTTTTCAACGCCCAACACATTAATTTCATTTTTTGGGGGTAGATTTTCTTGTCTTACAACCCAACTCTCATTGTGAATACCTACATCATGTGAGGAATTCCATGTATATCACCCTAATTCTCATTCATATGCATGTGTTAATGGGGTAGAATTCCATGTCTTAAACCAAAAAACCTTTACAGATCTGTCACTGGAATTGAAGGTCATGTCGAGTCCACATTTAACCATATTTGTATCTCATCATTGGTCAATAGTGCCAGGTATAGAGCCCAATCCATCATAACCATCAATTATTTCATAAAATAATTGATCCATTTCCAATAATTAATTCCTCATTAATTGTCCATGCCTATTCCCATAATAATCCAACAAGTTGTGAAATATACCAAAATCCACTATTTAACCCCACAATTAACTATGTCCATAATTCCATTAATATGTTGTGTAATTAATTATTTTATTTACATGAATCTCATTCTATAATATGTATTCCATAATAAATTCTCCAATCCAAATCTCAACTCCTCAAAATGAATCTCAGAATTTATTATCTTAATCAACATCAAGGAACATAATTAATCCAACATTCATTATATCATCTTACATGAATCATAATTAATCAACAATATTATTTATATATACTATAAACTCATGTAAATAAGCAATAAAGAAATAATTATCTCATCGTAAATCACATCATTCCTTATTTAATTTACACAATTAATTATCTAAATCTTTACTAGAAAAGAACAAAATAAATCCACCATTTATTATGTCAATTTATCAAACACAGAACATCCCAAATAATCCCCTGATTAATTATCTCAATTTTTCAGTTATATATCTTATAAATATACACAAATTAATTATCTATATACAAATATCAAATTACAAAATATATTAAGAAAATTACTATCCCATGTTATCATGTTCACTATCTCATAAATAATTCCCTAATTAATTTTATAAATTACAACCACAAGGCATATAATTAAGTAACACATTAAATATCTAAACATATAAAAATAATAACACATAATTAATCCCAAATTATTTTTATAAATTTATCATTCCCAATACTAAATGTTACCATATAACCTTAGTGCGTCAACATGTAAGGAAAATAATAACAAAACAAATAGCAGCAAGCAAAATGAACACATCAATATAATCAATATGTTTTTATTTGTAGGAAGGGAACCTCGATTGAATGGTTTTATGAAAAATAAATATTTTTTTGTCTAGTAATCATTTAATAACAAAAAACCAACCCATTAAACATTTTTAGTCAATTTTTAAAAAAAGACAAATTAATAAAATACAGTGTTTTATTAATTACGCATTGTTGAGGACCTAACATCAAGGAAGTTTTCATGTAAATTATTTCTATCTTAACAAAAATATTATCACTTATATCTACCTCAAAAATAGATCACACACATATAATATTAATCACAACACGTTATCAACAACAACAAGTACCAATGATTAGTGTGGTAGGGACCAACAGACACCAAATTAATCAATATGAATGTCAATTACACCATAAGCACCTCATTAAATGGTTGTCAAACCTATTATTAGGTATAAAAAGTTACCTAAATATGATGGTCATGTTACAAGTCATGTTGTGTCACATCAACTTCAGTGAAAAACTTCAAAGTACCAACCAATGTGTCTCGAGACATCATCTACACCATCTATAATAAGAAGAAATGAAGAAACTGAATCAATCTCGGACCATAGGGTTTCATCCAAATGGAGACCAGGTGACGAAGATCCCAAATAGCAAATGAAAAGAATGAAACACATGGATAAATAAATACCTCACTAAGATGAACAACATTAGTGAAGTGAGTAGCATGATCCAGTGCTTAGTGAGGGACCTGGGTGATGAGTGTGGCGCGCTACCACGAAGACCTAGGGGTTGTCGAGCTTGGCCTTTGTTGGCACCCCTCCCTCCTCAGACTCTCAAAAAAAACACAACCCAAAAAATAATTATTATTATTGTAATAATAATAATAATAACAAAACACATATTATTATTATTATTATTATCATTTATTTAAATTTATTCTTTGATAAACACCAAACTCTCCATTTACACCTCATTTAATTAAATTCCATTAAATCAAATTTAATTAAATAAACTATTCAACATGTCAGCATTTAATTAAATTATCTCAACATAATTTAATTGAATCACTTCCCCCATTCAACGCTATTTAATTAAATTCGCTTTACTTCAATTTAGTTAAATTAATTCCCCATTCCCCATTTCTCACTAATTTAATTAGAATATGTCAACTTTATTTTAATTCAATAAAACCCACATTTCATGTTATTTAACGAATTTATTTTCAAATGAATATAATTAAATTAAATCTCCAATTAATCATCATTTAATTAAATTCTATCATCCTAAATTTAATTAATAAAATCCTCCATTTCACATTAATTAATTGAATTCCATTTAACGAAAAATTGAACTGAATTAAAACCCCATTTCACAACATTTCATTAAATCCATTTTATAAACAAAGAGTTAATTGAATAATTTAATTATTTAAATTAACTTTTCTATACAGCTAACCTACATGGTTCGGAAAACTGAGCACCAATAGTGCCAATGCCTATATCTAAGAATCATACTTTTCATGATTTATCCTGCACGGTTTTCTTAACATTTAATAGACTGTTTATTCTCCTATGTCCCCCATAATTATGTTTCATGATTAACTACATTATTTTGTATGGTTTAAGATTTTTTTCACCAAAAGTGCACCCTCAGCAGGTCATTAAAAACATTCTATTATCCAGGTCTATCATTGCTGAAACCCATCCAGCCCTCTGAGAATTTCCTTGAGCCTTTTACAATCTCGACATCACTACATTAAATAATCCCCACATTCCAAAAATCATCGAAATTCATGGTTTTAAAACTGGACCATCCAATAAATGAAAAAGATCAAAAAATTACGGTTCTTACCATCTTCAAAAACAAGTGACATTACAATCTACACACCTTAAAAAAATATCAGCCCTGAGAAGCCACTGAGAAAATTTACCACATTAACCAACCCAAAATGTTCGTGATGTCTATTTTTATGGATCACATTGTGTTCCCAAATTCCAAAGACACCTTTTATAATTTTACTGGATTATGCCTTTAAAAACATTAGTTGATTCTCAATGTCTAATCTAAAACATTGATATATCAAAAAATCTGGCCCTTACAACTTGATATATGATCTCATCATCATCTTTTCACCCATCCTCTCATTGGTGCTTTCCAAAAATGGTCTTATCATCAAAAGTTGTAGTTCCCAAATCATGTCTCTTTTCAAGAAAGACATTTTCTACCAATAAACCTACACTCACCCTTAAACTAGCGGTAATCCATTAAAATGATTCCGTTACTGAACACATGTATGTTGAAAACATACCAAACATCTGATGACCAACCCATATAATGAATTTTTTTGTCTAGTTTAAAATTGTTTTTCCCAAACATTAAAATAGTTGTACACCAATGAACCACACATCTTGCGTACAGCCCATAAAACAAACACTCATCAAGCCCAACAACTTTTTAAATGTTATGACAACATATTACCAACACTACCTCTATCCCTGCAAGATGATTTCAAGATGGAAGATATGATCATATCCTTAAAATGGTGACACTATGAATAATCACATATCTCTACTAGATTAGTCAAGCTTCTACCAGTCGACTCATTACAAAAAGGCATTGCTTCACTTATCGAGGCACCATTAACCAAACCATGATGACATTATCACCCAAGGCATCTATATTCATTAAAATAATTATACTGAAACTCTTCTATGAAAAATCGATGTGACAGTACCCACCTAAGGCGTGCCCATGTTTTTGAAATAAATACTAGTCTCTCTCAAATGTTCTTTTTCAGAATCACTTTAAACACAAATGTGATGTTCCACGAACCATGATCACCATGTCTGCATCTCGCATTAAAGAAAAATTTTGAACTATCTAGTGTGTCAAAAAACCATGGTCCTAAAAAAACCTCCTGAGTAGTGGGATGAACATACAATTATTCCCAAACACCCTACTCTAAATTTTTCCCAATGATGTATTTAATGACAGACTATGCATGAGGTATTTCTAACCAATAGTAGAAATCACTCCACAATCATTATTCCGACATCAATAGTTATGATATAATGAATATCCCAAAAAACAAGGATATTGTTCATTAAAACTAAAAATTCCTACTAGGATAACTGATCTCAATGGTAACAACAACAAAATCTCACTGCAGAATCATTGAATCTCAAGATCTAAGGGTGAAACCCACCACGACTAGTCAATTTTGAATCATACACACAGTACCTATATCTTGGTCATGCAAAACATATCTCACTATGCTGAAAAAAATATATTCATTTCATGCATTTGATGAATTCATTTCAACCTCTAAACATTTGAAATAATTTTAACAAACTCACATGTACTATTCCACAACAAAGAACCTTGGTTTTCAAAAGATGCCCCATGGGGAAAAAAATATTCAACAGATGTCCTCTTTAACATTTAACATTCAACATCATTCCATTTCATATAGTAAATCTAACATCTCAATTATTTTTAACAATGTGGTGACCTCTGAGGGTCTCATTTACTTAAATCTAGGTTCATTGAAAAGAATCCCCACAATAGTTCTTTTAAAAAAAATCAATATTTTTACATTTAGAACCATTTTAAAATATACAATGGTCATACTAATCTCAGCCACAAGGGTGACCATCTAACAATAGAAAAGGCACCCATACATCATTCATCTAGAATTTGGGTCCGATTTTCACATCAAATTTATATTTTACATTTTACATTATAATCCACTTTGTCAATAGTTTGAATAAATTTGTTACCATATTCTAGTTATTAGGAACCCATACACCTTACAACTGAAATGGGATCTCTTTGTTAATGGAATCAATCAAATATTCACTCATGTATCCATTTACCCATAAAAAAATCTATACCATATTATCATAAGCAGAAACACAACAGAATGTTATAACATAGAAGCATGGAACACCATCAAAACATGATAATAAAATACGTAGAGTACTAAATAATCATTTAAATATTTTATAACAGCCAGAATGCTAATGCAGATCAAATCATAAAATTTCACCCAAATCACACAGTCAAAATAAGTAGGTGTCCTACTACTAAAACTACATGGCATGTTATTTTCATGACAAAGGAATTTATACGTTGCTAAGATGATGCATGTAATGAAACATCCTTTCTATAATAGGTCACGAAAAATTATAAAAACTCATAAAATCGATAATTTCTAGAAAATACACTAGTCAACCAAGTATCAATCATATCAACTATAACCAAAAATATAATAAACATCAACTCTCATCCCTAGAAACATTGTCATTTCCCATACATGGGGTTATCAATACCAAGAAAGGCTATTAAACGAGCACCAACACATTATTTGTCTCATGTCTACAAACCCAAATCAGAAAGAAAAAGGTAATAGAATGATAATTGGTCCTCTAATACCACTATGCAGCATCCCAACCCAGATTAACCTCTTTTAAATTTCTGAACTGGTTAGCACATGACCTCATTAACGTCTACCATAATGCCATAGTTTTCCAACTAAGAATGTGAGTCTATGAATTTTTAGTGGGGAGACTATACCCTCATATTCAGAGTTCATAAAATAAATAGATAATTTCTCATAGAAGAGAAGATGAATTTATTGAAAATTAATCAACTGAATAAGAAAAATGGCCAATGAAAGTTTATACAATGCATGCATGTCATGGTGATACAAATCTAAATGAATTAAACAAAAAAAACATTCTTTTCATCTCTATACAGAAATAAGGAAATGAATCAAAGACCCTAGGGAGATCTCCACAAGAATCAAGAGCTCCATCTTATTCCATTAATCCTAACTCCCAAGTACAACCAAACAACAACACGAAAAAACCCACACTCCTACATAAAAGAATTTCTACTTGGGTACCCCAGTGTAATGGTGGACAGAATAGGGTGTGATATGTAAATATCGGTAGATAGGGACTACTGGTTTTATAGCTCAATGTAGAAAGTGAAATTTCATTAAATAGTGTGTTGGTATATCAAATAGATTACAAATATGAATAAACAACCAACAACCCATATAGGTTCCCAGAGGACACCAAACGACGATACCTTATTTGGCCTATAGCCGAAATAATAGTCAACCCAAGAACCATAGAAGAAAATTTATCAAGCATAAATATTTATCATCACATTAGAAATTATTCTCTATTCAATCATTAATTATCACCAAGGATCCCATGGTTACCTGTACCTCGATACTAACATTGGCTCTTGTCGAAGCCCAAAGTGTTCCCTATATATTACCACATCTTCATACCTTTATTGACTCATTTACTATTACATTACCAGTGATTTTTTATTTAATCATTTCCAAATCCCAATAAATTAATTTCATTTTTGTAGTTTATATTGCTATGTCTAACAACCTAATTGTCAACGTGAATACATACATCGAGTGTAGAATACCCTATTTAACATCCCCATTATAATTTTTGTGCACACCTCATAGGTGTAGAATGCCATTTATCTCACCCAAAACCAATCAATATATCATTCAGTGGCATAGAACATCATGTCTACCCCTCACTTTACCATGTATGTATCTCATCACTAGTCTAGAATGCCATTTCTAGCACTTAATCCATCACATCCCGTAATTAATTCATTAAGTAATTAATCAAATCCCAATAATTAATTCATCATGAATTTCCCCACAAATTCCCTTACTAATCCAATGATTGGTAAATTATACTAAAATACATTAGTTAACCCCACAATTAGCTAAGTCCATAATTCCATTAATTAATTCATCAATTAATTATTCTATTCACACAAATATTTTTCCATAATTAAATTTACACAGTTAATTATCCAATCTAAATATCAACTCATCAAAATTAATCTCATAATTTATTATCTTATTCAACATCAAGGAACATAATTAATCAACCATTTATTAACTCGACTAATCCAATTCTAAATCTCATAATTAATCCAAAAATTAATTATATATACAACAATATCATGTTCATAATCAGTATATAGATAATTATCTCATCCTAAATTCCATCTTTCCAAAGTTAATTTCAACAATTAGTTATACAAATTAATACTACAAACTAATTTAATTAATAAACCATTAATTTTCTAAATTTATCCAAAACAAGACATCACAATTAACACCCCAATTAATTATCTCAATTATTCATTGCAATATTTTATAATTATACCCCAGTTTAATTATATATATTCCAATCTCATAAAACATAAATAATTCAAAAATTGTTTATCTCAACTTATCATATTCACTATCTCATAATTAATCCCCTAATTAGTTATCTAAATTACAACCTTTGAGAAAATATTTAATTCACACATTAATTTTATCAACATTTCCAATTATTATCTCATAATTAATCCCCTGATTAATTATCCCAATTTATCCCACCTAATACTTATAATTACCACTTAACCCAATTTTTTCAACAAGTAAGGGCAACAATAGAAAAACAAATAGCAACAACCTAAATGATCATATCAATCTAATAACTATGTTATTAGCTTGAATGTAGCACTCCTTGATTGGGGGGATTTATTATAGAAATGTGATTTGGTAATGGAACAATCATTTGTACTAAAAAAACAACCCATTTGGCATTTGCGGTCAAATTTATCTACAAAAGTAACTAAACAAATACAATGATTTATTAATAATGAAATTTTGAGGACCCTACCTAATATAATTGTATGAGACAATGATTTATAACATTAACCTTCGTCTTCTCATGTACACGCCCCTCAACAACAGCATGCGTGCACTCGAAATTAATAACAACACCTTATAAACAACAACCATCACCAAATATTGATTTGGCAGGGACCAAAAAACTCCAAAATAATCAACTGAAACTCAATTACACCATAAGAACCTTATTGAAGTTGTGAAAACCAAAATATCTTCTATATATCCTTACCCAATTATGATGATTGGGAACCAGATCAAGTCGAATCACTTGGGCATCAGCGGGTGTAATTGGATTACAGACCAATCGGTCTTGAGACATAATCTCCATGACCTAAAATTGGATGAAATGAAGAAACTGAATCAATTCTAGAACATATGGTTTCGTCCTAATTGAGACTATTTGACGGAGATCCTAAACCACTAATGTGATGAATGAAACGCATTGAGAAAGATTTTCATTGCTAAAATGGACAACTTACGTGAATAGATAACCATAATCTTATTCTTAGAGATGGAGGCAAGAGATGGGGGAGGTACACTATAAAGGAGACTCAGGGGGTGTTACACCTGGCCATTATTGCGCACCTCTCCCTCTTTTCCCCTCTCTCTCAAATAAAAACACGTCCTTAAAAATTATAATAATTAATTTAATAAAAAAATAATAACACCATTATTATTATTATTATTTAATTAAAACACTTCATTTATAAAACATGAACACCCAATTTACACACGATTTAATTAAATTACACACAAATGAATTTAATTAAATAAATTCTCCAAATCATCATCATTTAATTAAATTATCTCAAATAATTTCATTAAATAAATTCCTCCATTTAATTTCATTTTATTAAATCTCCTCAACATAATTTATTTAAATGAATTAATTATTCACCATATCACCTTTGCTTAATTAAATTATCTCAAATTTAATTTGATTAATTAAACCCCTATTTCACTTTTTTAAATTAAATTCATTTTTAAAAAATTTAATAGTATTATTTTTCCAATTAATAATCAATTAATTAAAGCCTCTCAACCACAAATTAATTTAAAAAATCAAAAATTGTGCATCAATAAATTAAATTAAACTTATCCTAGAATATAATTAAATAATAACCCATTCCAAAAATTTAATTAAATAACTATTTAAATATGAATTATATTAAATAATTTATTTTTTTCAAAATACGTTTTATTGCATTTTAATCAACCTGGTTGGGAAAAATGTGTGCCAACCATGCAGAACCTTATGTCTATGAAGCATACTTCTTATGATCTGTCCTGCACGGTCTTCATAACCATTCATATAAAGTGTGAGAACCAATTTCCCATAGAATTAACCCGCACAGTTATGTGTTGTAGGCTGCACGATTTAACTAGATGGGTGCCAACTTTACACCCTCTGCAGGTTATTAAAAACCTTACTTTATCTCGATTAAATGCTCCTGAAAACCATCCATCAACCAAGAAATCTCCTCATGCCATTCCCAATCCATATACCATTAAATTAAACAATCCCAAATTTTGAAACATTATCCAAAATCGTGGTTTTAAAACCATCCCATCCATCAAATGAAAAAGTTCAAAAAAATTTGTATTTTAACCAAGTTAAAAAACACAAGCCATTAAAATTCATATAAATACCCATAAATACCAGAACATCATCTAGTTTCAATGAATATGAATCTGTTTAATAATTCATTCATTTATTAAATTACTGATAGTGGACCATATGTATTTTTTTGTTGAAAAATAATAGGAAATACAAATATGAAGAAATCAAAGGTGAAACCAAGATATCTTTAACCTTACCGATCAACCTAAATCTGAGTAGCAACTCATACAGTCTACAAATAAGGGCTATGAGTGAAATAAAAGGGGTACACATATGGTATTACAATATAAAGGAGTCTAAAAGGGTTAATTTATATCATTAAAAGTAATCTCAGGTTGAGCAAGATTGGTCCCATTAGAGTGAATCCATTGCTCCACATGTCCAAAGATGTCAAGATAAATCCAAAGATTGATTCAATAGAAATAAAATATCCATAAAATTATTCATTGTAGTTTTTTTACACCACTACGAAATTAAAAAAATAATACTTGAATTTATATTGATGTGTGTATCACCAATTAAAATTGTATCAATGAATCGGAATATAGATTTTGAGGGATCCAGACATTTCATCAAGAATATATAGATATATAGTTATTTAAATTTCATATAAAGATGAAAAAATATTAAAATCATTATGAACATTACCCTTATCCAATTTATATACATATTTCATAAAATATAATCAAATACTCATTCTAATTTCAATTAATTGGGTTCATTCCAATACCTTTCACCATACATGAAAACGTAATATAAGGACTTACAACCACATTTCAATATAATATATAATTTAACAAGGAAAAATGATATTTAAAAGTATATATTTTCAATAACATTGATTTAAAAAACTATTAATTATGAAAAAACACTTACCTTAACAATGGTCAGGTTGAACACACCCAAACAGTGTCGTGGATTGTCAAAATTTAAATAACTAATGGAATAACAATGATTCCACTCTATTTGGGGTAGTTAATAATGAGTAATAAATATCTAATAATTTTAAAAAGAGTTAATAGGCCCTATGGTTAGAATTTATTCAATTGAAAATAAGGATGATCTTTTTTTGGAGAAACTCCTTGTGAAATTTTTATGTGGCCAATGATAAAAAGAAAATATAAACCAAGAGACATTGATTGAAAATTAATATACCACCAACCATATGAATTTAGTAAATTTGTTATCCAATATCAATAAATGGATTATCATGGATTGGAATAAAAGGGAATAATATACGTACACACTGAAAATCGGTCGTATGAACCTCCACGAAAATAGTTTCATATAAGGGAATAAGAGCAACGAGTAGTGCCTTTAAGATGAAGAGTATATTGGTGGCTATCCAATGAGATAGAAAAAATGAATTGGAGTGCCAATAGAGAAACATAATGAAATAATATATTTATGATAAAAAAATCACCAATGGGTGAAATATAGTGTGACCTAAAAAAGGATGGGTGATCTTATGTGAAATATAAAATTCCCTTCCTCCATTAAAAAAATTAGTCACATGGTACTTACACATCGTGTAATATATACAAGCCTTGTAACAATTTAGTTTTTACCTCCTGAAAAAAACCATTACACGCCATGAATATGGTTTGGACTGGATAATAAATATCATGTATTTAATAAATACCACGTTTTTAAATACATGTTGTGTCTTTGGACACCATGCAGGATCTAGTCCCTTGATCCTTTCCCTCTATGGACTAAATGACCAACAATATGATTTACTTTCAAGATTTAATTCATTAGGGAACTAAAAAAATGGATCAATTGAAAATTTTGAGGGTGTGTACCTAAATAAAAATCTAGATCGTACAGAAGATTACCAGACATTTGAGGTATTCTTATGGTATTATTATCTGACATAAAAAAATGGTTCATCAATTCTTTAGTTTCCTAAATCCACATTATTAAAATGAATTTTCAATAAGATACTTTAGCATCTAGTAATAGATTATTAGATATTTTATCAAGGTATTAATGAATTTTGGATTTACATATCTATTTCATGGTTTTAATAAGAATGTAAAATAGTAATTCAATGTAAAATTTATGAACTATGGAGATAATAATTTGATCATTCCTTTATGATCAATGTGTTGGAAGAATCTTGGAATAAAAATTATTTAATTTACTATTAAATGTGTTATAATTGGGAGGTAAATTTATCAAGACATTTATTGTCAATGTGATGACATTAAGTTAAATAATGATAATAATATATTGAAAGATACACATAATGAACCACCCACACTCTAGTGTTTTAAATGCAAGGGTTACGTGACATATTCTTACTAGTGAACAAATAGGAATTTTAATGATGTATATCAACATTAGTAACCATTTATGACAAGATTTATATGGAAATATCAAGTGATCATTGTTTTTTACATAGGGTGCAATAATGACATGGCGCAATGTAGACATACCATCCACTATAAAAATAATAATGTCTTAATTATCTCCAGATCCAGCATTAGTTCATATGTAACAAATTTTCTAACAGTATGACAAAGTCACCCAAATGATTAGAGGTGTAATTGTAATTGAAAAGAAATAATGATATGGTTATCACATGTTAAGTATATAATTCCTCTCATGTTGACTTCGGTTGGAATTTTATTACTGAAAATCATGTCATTCTTATTCTAGTTGAATTTGATAAAATATAGGAAATCGATGGGAATTCCAAACAAAAATCACACATTAATTTTTCAGGAAGGGAAGTCACATTTACTATTCCAAACCATCCTATTATTTTCTATCCATGTGATGATAAATAATATGTTCCAATGGAGATCACATCCATTGTATATGTCTTAATTTTTATTCATAGTGGGTGTATATCATAAATTGTTGTGGAGAAATCCCACATCAATGATATTCTAATTAGGCCCGAATTTGATGATGTTACTGAAGAAGAGCTTCTTATACTTCCATATAAATTGATATCAACTTATTACTATAAATTTTATCTTATTCCAAACCTATTTAATATAATCTCGATAGAATATTCATTATGTTGTTTAATAAATGGAATAATAAACCCCAATAAAACATTGACATTGGATTCATTTGGCAATGTATGTCACCGTGTGGTGGGAATGTTACTTTTTTAAAATAAATATTTGAACATTAAACACTTCATTGGTTATTGGGAGTTTGAAAATATTTCAATAAAGAACAATTATCTTATTAACCATTTTGATACATTATTTGATCCAAAATACATAACTCAATACATTTCCATGATTGGGCTTTATTCTAGATATCATCAATTATCAGTCAAGAATAATGATATACCAATGAAAACATTTTGTACCAATATTGAAACTAAGAATATATGATGACACCATTTGTTCTAAATAATTACCCTACTATATTTATGGTTTTAATAAATAAAGTATTTATATTTTCAATGAACATTGTTTGGTAGTCATTATATGCGATATTATTATCTATTCAAAAGGAAATGAATGGAATGAATATTTGTTGATATGGGAACTAACAACCCAAATAAGTATAAAATATATGATATATTTAAAACTGTATAAATTTTGTTTTCAAAGGGTTCGTTTTTTGGGTTATATTATCTCAAAAGAGGTTATATTAATACATCCATAACTGACAATGTCAAATGAATGTTATCCTAGTCCAACCAAGAGGACTGATATTAATATTTTCCTTATTTTATTAGGATATTATACATGATTTATTGAGAATTTATCATAACTCTATAATACAATAAACATCCTAAATCATAAGGGATACACGTTCTTATAGAAAGATGAATGTGTGGAACATTTCATGTAACTAATGTAATGTTTATTCTGTGCACCTCTAATTATGTTACTGCATAGTAATGAAGGGTTTGAAGTCTAAATTGGTGAATCCAATAAGGAATTATGATGTTTTATTAAGAAAAATGAAATTGTAATATTTATGAACAATACTATTTTTTATTCATTATGACAATTACCCAACTCATGATTTTGGGATAGCTCTGTTAATTCTTCAATTAATATTTTGGATGAATGAATTTTAGGAAGAAAATTGTGATATATATATGTGTGTGAAAATCATAATTTATTAATGCATATATTAATATAAAAGGGGATAAATATGTTCCAAATAATGTAGTTGTAACTGATTAAATATTATGAGAACCCATTACATTACCACCCTAGGAAAGAGAACATGGTGACCAATTATTTGAGTTGAAATGATCATGCTAGAACATCGTGTATTATGATAATAAAAATCCAATATTTCTATAATTTAAATAGATGATATATAAATCATGAAGGAAGGGAAAAAATTATATAACTCCATTTAATTTTCAACCTTCTATATATGATGATTAAATTTTTAGAGAAGGACAATATATAGAATTAAAATAAGGGAAGAGTGGTCCACATGTTTATCCTTGATCATGATGGAATGAAAATTTCCAGAACTATGTATCTGTTACATCTGTACCTTATTTGAATAATGGGTTGTTAAAAAAATCATATTTAATAAATCTCTATTCTTTGAGTATGTATGAATATGTATATAGATTTTTAAGGATACTTTTTGTGGGTATGTATAATGATATATGTCGAATATTTTTTATGTCGATCCATGGCATATCATCAAATTAAGTTTGAGCAAGGAATTTATATTAATATATTACCTCCATTACCCATAATGTATTGTAATTGGGAAAACATCACTATGGATATTTTTTCATTATACTCCCCAAAAATGGATAATGGGAATAATGTTATGTGGGTTATCGTCGATCACCTTATAAATTAATCACACATCATCACAATCTGAGAATCCTCTATATCATATTTCTAATGAACTCATAAATTAGTTGTTAAGCTATGACAGAGTACTACATCCCCTTTTTATTGCATAGTATTAGAGGTTTTCCTCACATTATTGGTGATCAATTTGATAATCTCTTGATACAGAGTTGAGTTTTATGATTGCGTATAAACCTCACAAATATTTTCATTCTGAGAGGAAAATTCAACCACTAGATGATCTGTTGAGTTCTTAATCTACTAATTTCAATAGTTTTTGGGGTCAACACCATCAATTAGATGATTTTTATTACAAAAAAAAATTCAGTCAAGAATTTACATGGCACCTTCTGATGATCAATAAGTAAATAAATGTGTCTCATAATGTTTCAGCAATAAATTTGGAGAAGAAAGGATTTTGTAAAGATAGACAAATGAATAAATGGTAGAAAATATTAAATTATTTTAATAACACACCAATGTAGTAAATTGTTGTTAGAAAATTTGTGTTCAAAATCATTGACTATTATATTGAATTTGGAGTTAGTGACATGGTTTTTTGAGGATTTTCACTATGGAATAATTTTACATGATATGATACGAAAGGGATGTTTATCCCTTGATATATCAGTCCCATTGAAATTATTGATCGTATCATAATAGTATCCTATCACTCATCACTTACACCATAATTCTATCAAGTCCATGACGTGCTCTAGGAATCTATCATGAGTAAGTAATTACTTAACCATTCACATGTACTTAACTTAGTGGTCATACTACTGTAACACGATCATTCGTATAAAGAACAACCTATGGATATTCTGGATCATATAGAGATTATTCAACATAATAGGACCACTCACATGGTTATTATTTTGTACTGAATAAAAAATGCTTGAGTATTAAATGTGAAAAAATGAGGATATAATGAATTATAATTATTCTTATTTTTATATGAGGGTGATGAAATTTTAGGGTGAAATACCTTTTTAGGTCAGTAGAGTGTAACAACCCATTTTTTGAATGTTTTTCAAATATATTAACTTTCATTGATTTCTTATGTTGCAGGGAACACTAATATGATATTGTCCTAAATGAAACAATTGGTGATATTTAATTTTATACAACACCAAGTTATTCTTGTTATACACACAACATCATGTCAACTTGTATTACAAATGACACTGAGTTTTAATAAAACCATGATATATTATTAACATATTATTTTCAACATTACTATTATAACTCATCTTTTAAACATAGTGCCAATAATATTAATAAAAAATTTGAAATATTATTTATAATAATTTATATATAGAAATTTATTTATACTAATGTACTGAATTTTTGGTAATGCGTCTAGTTTCATTGAAAATTATATTTTCTAAAACAATTATTTCTAATTATTTTTTATGAACAACAATAAAAATAATTTCAAACAATTTTAATAAATTAATTTCATTAAATAAGCATACTATTTTTATATAATCATGTTAAAATTATATTATGGTTAGGTTTGTGAATTTTAAGAAACGATTCATTGTTTGGGGAATTAAGAAAATTAATGATTTCTAATTAAGTTCACCATTCATGTTTAATTTAATTATAATGGAAAGTTATATTTTAAAATTATTTTAAGTAAAAATAGTTCAATTATACATCTATTAATACAATTTAATTCATTATAATAAATTTCACATTCAATTTTTATATAAAAAGGCTGTAAACATATGAATATTTTCTTTTCAAAAACTATCTTTCGCAACGCATCTATGTGAATAATTGTAAAATTATATTTTCTAACTCAGTAAATAGAATTTGGGAAAATGGGTAAAATAATTTTATAATTAAGATTTAATAATTTTTAATATGTCCATCACAGGTTTTGACGAAAATGAATAGTGAAAATAGTAAAAAAAATTACTACTGTAAAGGTAAAAACTTGTTTGCCACCCAAAACGATAAGGGATTAAAATAACTAAAAAATTCACAATATACATTATATGGTCATATTTATAACTATTAACCTATATTATTTATAATTTTCTATTACTGGTTCCTTGTGAAAAGAAAAGAAATAAGGGGGAATTCATTCTCTCCAAATAATTACATGTGTGTCCATCACCACACTTACAAAACGCCACTTAATCTCATCTCCAATTCACACCATCAAAACCATTATTCGAAGCCAATACCTACCCAAATTACATAAAAAATACATCCTCTAGTTCTTTAAGGATTATTTTGGATAGAAATCCAACTATGTAATGCTTTTGGTAAAATCAATATAAGTTACCCAAAGAAAAGTTAACGTTCATCAATGATAATTATTTTATATCAACCCCTAATTAAATTATTATTATACCATGATGATATAATAACCACAGTATATTATATATGAAAAAATATATTAAGGTAATATCCTTCAATCATCTCTACTTCCATCAAATGAGTTACAAAAAGCATCTTTCATTTGTACAAATGACTACCACTATACTAACCAATGTAAATAATTTTTCAATTACCATCTTTGAAGTCTAGTTATAATTAGGGATTAAATTTTTATAAATTATTTTAATATTATTATTATACTTCTTAAATTATTATATCACACATACCCTCATAAATCACTTTTTTGGTGGAATACGATTATGTCACTAATGTGAACGAGGGACTATCACCTCACAAGGTGTTGTGATTCGTTCCTGATTTACATGGAAAATAATAAGGATGGTATTAAAAAGCATATGTTTTATATATGAAATAAAAATTATTTTCAAATTATAATATATCTTCTTCAATTATTATTTCATTCTAATAAGAAATTTGAAACAATATAAACATGTATGTATGAACTATGATTTTCAAAGACTATGTATATCATTTTCTCTCACTAAAATTTATGGATTAATATAAATACATTTATTAAAAATTTATATGATATTAATTCCATGGTTAAAAATATGGTTATTTTTAAATCATTATCAATGTTTGTGGACAAAAAATAAATATTCAAAACATATATGAAAAAAGATGCTATTATTATATGAATGTAACATTAACATTGAATTAATAATAAAACTATAATAAACAGTTTTAAGAATATTACATATGCTATTACAAGTAGTGTCCCCAGCCCAGTTATCTTCCCATACATTGCTAATAGGCTTGGTTCAACTAGTCATAGGTGCTCATCCACATATGCCCAATTCTTTTGACAAGAAGCAAGGGTGTAATTTAACAGGTCGAGGAGACTATAACCTTTGCGGATATATGAAAATATTAGAAAAATTTATATCTTATGACATTATGTATAAAGAAATACTCCTTATACTAAAACCAGACCCGAAATGTGGATGGACATTCAATAATGGGAAATATAAAGAGTAATAGTAACCAAAAATTAGTGGAAAAATATATAAAAAATGAAACACCTGAGACTTTTATGAAAAATAATTTGTTTTTATAAATCATCAATGTTATATTTCACTACACACAACACTATCTTGGTTTTCTTTACACGCAATCATGGCCTTCCTCGATAGCTTGCATCGTACGCAATACCGAGTTTCACTAAACAACGATATGCTATTAAAATATTATTAAAACTAGCCGTTATGAATAGTAATATCCAATTTTTGAAATTTATTAAATTTTATTTTTCAAAATGGACTTCATTTTTGGATTCGGAATATCGAAATTAGCTTAGGATGAAATTTTTTACTTTTCGGATAACTTTCATATTCTGATGAATAGTGAAAAATACTAAATTTTAATTAAAAACAACTTTTTTAATCAAAATAATTAATAGTGATAAATTATTATTTTGAGTGGTTTTTAAGTATATTTATCATATATTTTAATAATTTAATACAATGTTGTTCATTGGATGTAATTTCACATTTAAACCAGACATAAACAAGCGTCAATCTTTTGATAGTTATTATCTTTTAAAAACACGCTATATTTTAACTAAAAACAACTTTTTTCATCGCAATACTTTATATGGTTAAATTATAATATTGATTGTTTTTAAAGTATAAAAAGACTATATTTTTTCCATTTAATATAATGTATTTTATTACCATTAATTTTACATTGAATTCATAGATAAAAATATTTCAATCTTTGGCAATGTTTTAACTTTTAAAACCTGTTTCCTTAACAACGAGATTCATTGTCACGACCCGTCCTCGGGGCCCATGTCGTGACTACCCTAAGCCCGCCTTCCATAGGCCAGGAGCTGGCGACTAGCATCAAGGCATAAATCCCGGTATAAAGGGAAGGCATTGTCTTTGTAAAGTAAACAATCACACAGAGTACAAGTGGAAGAAGTAAACACTAAGTAAAAACTGAGTACAACAGTAAGTGCGGAAAGAAAAAGGGGCCAGAAATACAAGCCCAACTGTAAAGTACAACTCGAAAGGGAAAACAGCAACTGAAAAGTAAAGCTGCTACACCGAGCTGTCCACTGGAAATCCCACCAGAAGGGTGGGTACAGAGAGCTCCTCTGCTCCTCGGGTCCCACCGTTCGCTCCGAGTATGTCTCGCCCAGTGGTCCACCACCAGGTACCGCCTCATCCTCACGTCCACCTCTGGATACCGTCTCGTCGTGAGGTCCTCCTCCGGGTACCATCTCGTCGTATAGTCCACCTCCAGCTACTGTCCAGTCCTCGAACACTCGGCCTCTGTTAGCACTACCCGTTGTCTGCAACCAACACAATGAGGTGCGGGCATAGCCCGTGCAAGGGTGAGTATAACGATACTCAGTAGGGACCCCGAGACCCTCACGGTCTCACTGAAACCAACATGGATAACCACATAGAAGATCTCAATAGATAACTTCTACTTAGGTATATGCCCATACATATACCTATGTTATCATGTAACCCATCTCAATCATGAGGAAACAAAAGGATTGTGAAATCAACGGATAACCACTACCCAGGTATATGCCCATACATATACCTACGTTATCAAGTGACACATCTCAATCATGAGGTAAACATAAGGGTCAAAAGTCTCAGCTCAAACTAGGATTTTCATTATCGAAACCGTAACTGCTGAAGAGCTCCGTCTCTGGAGTGTACAATGGTCCTGTCACGACTCCGATGTACTGCTCACTAACCTAAGATTGTTGAGGTACTCCTCCTATCGAGTACCGCGGGCCTGCCACCTCACATAGTAGTTCTTCCCACCGGGGTCTGCCGCCCAACACAGTAGTGATCCCCCCTCATAGCCTACAGAGGTACTCCTCCTGTCGAGTACCGCGGGTCTACCACCTCACATAGTAGTGCTCCTCCGCTATGGGTCTGCCACCTCACAAAGTAGTGCTCCCCACTGGGCTACGTAATTCACTCTGAATCGAATCAGACAAGCAATCTTCAGGTCTCTGCCGGATACACGGTCTCCATACTCCGTACGGTCGTCTCTAGGAGGGTCCGCTCCACGAGTTACAATAAGATACTCCAAGTATCTCAAAGTCCCACTAAGAAGTATCTCAAAGGACCGCCTTGTCATAGGGGTCTCAATGCAATAGACGGCGCGTCAATCGGACGCTCGGTCTGTGAGTTACTAGCCTTTTCGTCCCAGGGGCCCGGTTAGTTTCGTGAGCGAACCAAACCCGGCCGTATCTCAACTGTACCCCTAAATCTCATAGGGTATACTCATAGGGACCGTTTCTCAACGAGATCACCAACGCCGCTGACGGTTCGTCAAATGGACGTTCTGTCAGAAAAATATCAGCTTTTCCATTCCAGGGGCCCCGTTGGATTTCGGTTCGATCCAACCCGGCCACTATCCATCTGCATCTAATTCTCGGGCAGAGAATGCCAAAAGTTTCATATCATCAACAGGAACTCAACGCAACAGATTGCGCGTCAATCGGACGCCCGGTCTGAGAGTTATTGGCTTTTTCGTTCAAGGGGCCCGGTTGGTTTTTAAGTCAAAACCAACCCTACCGTACTCCACCTACGTCCAAACCTCAAGCAGAGTATACCAAAAGATCCATCTCATCAAGAGGAATTCAACGAAACAGACGGAGCGTAAATCGGACGCCCGGTCTGTTAGTTATTGGCCTTTCCGTCTCACACCCACCCTAGGAAGCTTCCCAGGAGGTCACCCATCCCGATCACTACTCTAGGCCAAGCACGCTTAATTATGGAGTTTTAACCACGTAGGCTCTCGAAAAGGAAGGTGCACCTTGAGTATTGTATACCAAAACGACTGTCTCGATCCAAGGATCATGTTGCCGCTGACGGCGAGTCGTTTGGAGACCCGTAGCTCAAGTTACGGGCGAAAAACCGAAACCCGTCCGAAACCGGGGGTCTGGGCCCAGTCCGACCGGGTTCGGGTCCGGGTCCAGCCCGGCGCGGGGCGGCCCGGCCCGTCGCGGCCGGTCCGCGGTCACCACCCGCGCGCAGCACGCTCGGCAAAAAGGGCCGAGCAGGAGGGGAACGGTGGGGCGCAGCCCCCCGTGTTTTCTTTTGAAAGAACGGCCTCCCCACGTGGGGGGGGGGGCACTCCATGTCACCGGGGGTTCAACCCTCGGGTTTTTCGGATCTCGGCATGCCTTAGGCCGACCATTTTCCTTTCACATACGGGACCTGCGGGTCCCGCCTCCTAACCCTTCCGCCGCGGCTGGTCGGCACGGTCGGCCGCCTTCCTTCCTTCCGTCGCGGCCCGATGGCCGCGGCCGTTCTGATCTCCGGCGGCCGGCGAGGCCGGCCGCCTCTGGGTGCTCCACCGCCACCGTACGACAGCGGCCCTTCCTTATCCGCCGGCTGCCGGTTTTCCGGCCGCCCCTTCCAGCTCTGCCGTGGCTCAAGCCGCGACCCTTGTTCGATTGGCACAGCGCGACGGCGCCACACCCCTCTGCCGTGGCCCGACTCCAGGCGCGGTCTCCTCCTCATTCAACAGTGCGGCGCGACAGCGCCGTGTTTCTTTGTCCCGTCCCATACCCGCCGTAGTTTCTTCTTTTCCACGCGGTGCAATGGCACCTCGTTACCCCGCTCTATTCCGCAATAATTATAATCACTAATGGAGGAAGGTCGGCCGTGTTTGTGCGGTCCGGCCTCCTTCCGTTAATCCGATAACAGGTGATTATTTAAAACAATGAAGGACTCCGGAAAAAGATATTCAAGGATACCAATGAAAACTCCTACAACCTCTTAAATAAAAAGAAGCATACAAATAATCTCAACCCGCAATTAAAATAAAACATTCGCGGATCAAATTAATGATGAGTTGATCCGGTTCTTTGTTTTAGAAGAACAACCAAGTGAGAAAATACCATTCTCAAAATAATTCACTACCTTGATTTAAGAGGTGACGAGATTCGGAATTGCGAAAAGAGATGTCGTGGAAGAAGACGTCGTCGGTGTCGTGGGTATGGCGTCGCAGAAGACGGTTCCTGAGAACGTGTTGTTATTCGTCGATGTCCGATTGTTCTTCGCGTTCTTCGTCAAGAAGATGAAGAAACTTTAAGACGTATAAGCCTTTCTCAAAAAGCTCTCAAACAACACAACCCAAAACAAAAAAAATAAGTTCTCCACTTATTTTATTAACTTCACAAGGCTTTTGAAATTCAAGTGTTTGAAATTCAAAAGACACACACAACTCACCACATTAAATTCAACTCATTTAAGACCTAAGTTATAACTAAGTCAAATTCATTTAAGTGGGAGTTGAGGGGTTTTAGAGGATATGAAGAGGTGGGGTTCGTGTGGGCCCCACCACCCTCATAACCTCCCAAGGGAGGTTGGGTGGTTACCCAACTTCCACCATGAGCTAACACATAGAGTAAGTTAATAAAAATTGTAGTGTAGTTATAAAATAAACTTCCACAGTTTTTATTATCAACACTCGTGTAAATGCAACTCCGGAACAGGAGTTCCTATGTAATAACCGGCGCTGCGAGTTCATAGATGCCCTCAGAATTTGATTCCGAGCACAGGTTCAAAAGTTAGAAATTCCCGCTCGCTCGTTCACTGAACGTACCCGATTCAATCTTCAGAAATTAATTCCGGTCACACCGGACCTCGGAATCAGGCGCCGTCAGAAACTACGTTCTTGTAAAATTCCAAAGAAAATTAAGAAAAAATTTTCCTTGAAATTTCCGGGTCTTTAAATTACTCCCACCTCAGGGCTTTACGTCCCCGTAAAGCTTCAACACAAACTAGGGTCACAAAAGCGGTACAGAGCACGCATCCGAGCCTTCCGCTCCTATGTGCTCACCTGGAGGTTTCCGTACTTCCAAAGAAAGTGCACCCGATGAATCGATCACCCTCGTAGGATCCACTCCTGTCGATCCTCGATCCCCACTGGAATCTTCATGAAAGACACCCCATCGCCATCGTCCATCTCCTCATGGTCGATGGTATGTAAAGGGTCGAGCACGTATCTCCTCATTTGAGATTTGTGGAAGTCGTCGTGCACCTGGTGAAACTGCGGTGAATGGGTCAAGCGGTAAACCACCCCGCCTACCCAGCTGGGGACCTAAGAAGATCCGCTGAACCCCGAAGATAAATTGCCGCCTTGGCCACATCTCTATAAACCTCGTCGAGGTGAGACCCGTATAAGGACATGATCGTCATCCTTGAACTCCAAAGGTCTCCATTTTATGTTAGAACTGTAACTCGAAAGGATGGTGCCATGAGGGTAAGGTTGACCAACTCAAGAGTGATCGGTCGCACCCTCCTGTGCTCCTGTGAAAGGGTTACCCTACGCTGCCTAGGGTTTCCTTTTCCGCCGACCAAGGAAAACCCATCCCGACGTTTGCCTAAAACCGTCAATTTGAGTATGAACAGTTATTTCCCATTCCATACTCAAACTAACGTCGTAAGGCCTCGATGCTATCACCAAGATATTCCAACTGAAACTCTCGTCTCGAGGGTCTGACCACACCATCGGCATAAGTGTGATTATCGAGTCTCCTCCCAAGGTATCTCCAGACGTGAGGGTCAAGTCCACGACTTACCGGAAACTCTAGGTCTTGAACAAGATTTGTGAAAGCAAGAAATGATTCACATCGATGTCCGTTACTACAACATCTAGTAGTGGACACAGACTGTTCCATGAATCATTTCTAGAGCCATTGGGTCGCTCTCCTTGACCGCATGCAGCCGCACTCTTCCTCCGCCCTCCAGCTCCCTGAGCCTGGCAGGAATAACTAAGGCAGGTGGTTGTACAATGTTAGGTTGTACACCACCTCATGCTGCTCTCCTAGATCTACCTCCACGTCTGCTGCTTCGTAGACTCATCTCTCTTTATGCTTCCTCTTCTTTAACCCGCCCGAGTCTCTAAGACTGGCACCGGTTTCCTGTTTCTTACTGCACTGTGCAGTCTTCATCCTCTCTTGGATGTCTTGGACCTCCTTTCGTCTCACGAGAGCTGCTATGATTTATTCTTTTCTGATAAGAGAAACTCGGTCTCATCCCCTGGATGAACCACATTCGTTTCCTAATACAGTCAATCCTGACTTTAATGATGCATTCGTTCCATGGATGATGTCGTAAGGCCTCGACGTAACTACTAAGAGATCCAACTGTCACTCTCGCCTCCAAGGGTCGAGTCACACTGTCGGCATCAGTGTGAGGTCACTAGGTCCCCTCCAGTATAAATCTCGAAAGTGAGGGTCAAGTCAATAGTTTAACCGGGACCACTCAGTATCAACCAAACAAAAGGACATGAAAGAAAACATGTCAAAGATAAGTGTCTTTTTATTATTGCAGCTCATAGTACAAAGACACGAATACAAAAGCAACATGGAACTAGATGTACAAGGGACGTATCCACTAGTTCCTCTCCTTTCCACCTGTTCCCGGAGCTCTACTGCCTTGTCCACTACTCGGCTGTTGCTTAAGCACCAGCTGCTGCTTCTATCTCAGTGGATCCTCCAACACTTGCTGATCAACCGTACGAGGTGTCGGACAGTCACGTGCCAGGTGACCCTTCCCGCCGCAAGAGTAACACTGTCCATTTCTGGCACGCCTGGATCTGACCCCACCTCGGGTGACCGCACCACCGGTCCTAAAACCCGAGATCATCCGGTTGCTAGTCTGGTCCTCCTGGACCTCTGCATCATTTGTCTACAGCCCACAGATGACTCGGCTACTGATTGAAAAACACGCGGAAATGGAAGAAGCTCCTGTACACGCTCGGGGTGTAGAGCTACTGGCACAAACTCCACCCTAAAGAAGGTCTCGAAGTCTTCCCATGCGAAGGTCATCCCGTCGAAAAACTGAAACAAGTGGCTCCACCACCTGCATGTTGCTGCCTAAAAGAGGCTGGCAGCAAAGATCATCATGAAGTCTGCCGGCATCCCCACTAGCTTGAAGAATCTCACCACAGCCTCCAGCCAAACCTCAGCCGCCTGCGGGTCCGTCTCTCCCCGGAACCTGGGTGGCCTCTGCCGCTAGAACTCGTGCAGCGTGCTCAAGAGTCGTGCATCGTCAACTGCTGGGGCTGGTGGCATCGGTGGCATAACGTATGGTAGTACCGCTAGTGCCTCCGCTGGTGCCTCAACTGCAAGAGGGCTCTGCACCGAAGCCTCGTCGCTCGATAGGCTGTCAGCACGCACATCCCTCTGGGCTCTAGCTGGTGGTCCATGAAAAGGCATCCTGAAAGAAACATCGTGACATGGTCAAACATTTATACCTGGTGAGATGACCTGGTTTGAGCTGTTTTAAGGGAAAACCTTTGAAAACACACACGCAATCAGTGTTTTCGTGCACAAAGTCGGAAATCAGTTGTCAGGGTCCTGGTGTATGGATACGTCGGCCGAACGCACCAACACTAGACTACCTAAAATGAAATCCACACTCGGTACTCTTAACACTATTGCTTCACAAAAAGAAAAAGTCAGAGTCATAAGTTCGGCGGTAGAACCGAACTCCTCTGATACCAATTTGTCACGACCCGTCCTCGGGGCCCGTGCCATGACTACCCCAAGCCCGCCTACCATAGGCCAGGGGCTGGCGACTAGCACCAAGGCAGAAATCCTGGTAAAAAGGGAAGGCATTGCCTTTGTAATGTAAACAATCATACAGAGTACAAGTGGAAGATGTAAACACTAAGTAAAAACTGAGTACTACAGTAAGCGCGGAAAGTAAAAGGGGTCGGAAATACGAGACCAACATTAAAGTACAAATCAAAAGGTAAAACAACAACTGAAAAGTAAAGCTGCTACGCCGAGCTGTCCACTGGAAATCCCACCTGAAGGGTGGGTACAGATAGCTCCTCTACTCCTCGGGTCCCGCCGTCCCCTCCGAGTATGTCCCGCCCAGTGGTCCACCTCTGGGTACCGCCTCGTCGTCACGTCCACCTCTGGGTACCGTCTCATCGTGAGGTCCTCCTCCGGGTACCATCTCGTCGTATAGTCCCCTCCAGGTACCATCCAGTCCTCGAACACTCGGCCTCTATTAGCACTGCCTGTCGTCTGGAACCAACACAACGAGTTGCGGGCATAGCCCGTGCAGGGGTGAGTATAACGATACTTAGTAAGGACCCTGAGACCCTCAAGGTCTCACTAAAACCAACAAGGATAACCACATAGAAGATCTCAACAGATAACTTCTACTTAGGTATATGCCCATACATATACCTAAGTTATCAAGTAACCCATCTCAATCATGAGGAAACACAAGGATTGTGAAATCAACAGATAACCATTACCCAGGTATATGCCCATACATATACCTAAGTTATCAAGTGACCCATCTCAATCATGAGGTAAACACAAGGGTCAAAAGTCTCATCTCAAACCAGGATTATCATTATCGAAACCGTAACTGCTGAAGAGCTCCGTCTCTGGAGTGTACAATGGTCCTGTCACGACTCTGAGGTACTTCTCACTAACCTAAGACTGCTGAGGTACTCTTCCTGTCGAGTACCGCGGGCCTTCCACTCACACAGTAGTGCTTCCCGCCGGGGTCTACCACCCAACACAGTAGTGCTCCCCCCTCATAGCCTACAGAGGTACTCCTCCTGTCGAGTACCGCGAGTTTGCCACCTCACATAGTAGTGCTCCTCCTCTATGGGTCTGTCACCTCACAATGTAGTGCTCCCATCTGGGCTACGTAAGTCTCTCCAAATCGAGTCGGGCAAGTAGTCTTCAGGTCTCTGCCGGCTACACGGTCTCCGTACTCCGTACGCTCGTCTCTAGGAGGGTCCGCTCCACGAGCTACAAGACAATACTCTAAGTATCTCAATGTCCCACAAAGAAGTATCTCAAAGGACCGCCTCGTCATAGGGGTCTCAACGCAATAGACGGCGCGTCAATCGGACGCCCGGTCTGTGATTTACTAGCCTTTTCGTCCCATGGGCCTGGTTGGTTTCGTGAGCGAACCAAACCCAGACGTATCTCAACAGTACCCCGAACTCTCTTAGGGTATACTCATAGGGACTGTTTCTCAATGAGATCAACAACGCCGCTGACGGTTCGTCAAACGGACGTTCTGTCAGAAAAATATCAGCTTTTCCGTTTCAGGGGCCCGGTTGGATTTCGATGCGATCCAACCCAGCCACTATCCATCTGCATACAATTCTCAGGCGGAGAAGGCCAAAAGTTCCGTATCGTCAACAGGAACTCAACGCAACAGATGGCGCGTCAATCGGACGCCCGGTCTGAGAGTTATTGGCTTTTTCGTTCCAAGGGCCCGGTTGGTTTTTAAGGCAAAACCAACCTGACCGTACTCCACCTACGTCCAAACATAGGGCGGAGTATTCCAAAAGATCCTCCTCAAAAAGAGGAATTCAACGAAATAGACGGCGCATAAATCGGACGCCCGATCTGTTAGTTATTGGCCTTTCCGTCTCACACCCACCCTGGGGAAACTTCCCAGGAGGTCACCCATCCCGATCACTACTCTAGGGCATGCACGCTTAACTATGGAGTTTTAACCACGTAGGCTCCCGAAAAGGAAGGTGCACCTTGAGTATAGTATACCGAAATGACCGTCTCGATTCAAGAATTGCGTTGCCACTGACAGCGAGTCATTTGGAGGCCCGTTGCTCAAATTACGGGCGAAAAACCGAAACCCGTCCGAACCGGGGGTCTGGGCCCTGTCCGACCCGGTTCGGGTCCGGGTCCGGCCCGGCGCGGCCGGTCCGCGGTCACCGCCCGCGCGCAGCACGCTCGACCAAAAGGGCCGAGCAGGAGGGGAACGGGGGGGGGGGGGCAACCCCCCGTGTTTTCTTTTGAAACAACGGCCTCCCCAATTGGGGGGGGGGGGGCGCTCTAAGTCACCGGGGGTTCAACCCCCAGGTTTTGTGGATCTCGGCCGGCCTTAGGCCGGCCGTTTTCCTTTCACACGCGGGACCTGCGGGTCCTGCTTCCTAACCCTTCCGCCGCGGCCGGTCGGTACGGCCGGCCGCCTTCCATCCATCCACCGCGGCCCGATGGTCGCGGCTCATCTGATCTCCTGCGGCCGGCGAGGCCGGCCGCCTCTGGCTGCTCCGCCGCGGCCGTAGGGCCGCGGCCCTACCTGTTCTCCGGCGGCCGGTGAGGCCTACCGCCTCTGGGTGCTCCGCCGCGGCCGTACGGTCGCGGCTCTTCCTTATCCGCCGGCTGCCGGTTTTCCGGCCGCCCCTTCCAGCTCTGCCACGGCTCAGGCCGCGACCCTTGTTCGATTGGCACGGCGCGACGGCGCCGCGCCCCTCCGCCGTGGCCCGACTCCAGGCGCGGTCTCTTCCTCCTTCAACGGCGCGGCGTGATAGCGCCATGTTTCTTTGTCCCGTCCCATACCCGCCGTAGATTCTTCTTTTCTGCTCGGTGCAACGGCACCACGTTCCCCCGCTCTAATCCGCAATAATTATAATCACTAAGGGAGGAAGGTCGGACATGTTTGTGCGGTCCGGCCTCCTTCGGTTAATCCGATAACAGGTGATTATTTAAAACAATGAAGAACACCGGAAAAATATATTCAAGGATACCAATGAAAACCCCTACAACCTCTTAAATAAAAAGAAGCATACAAATAATCTCAGCCCTCAATTAAAATAAAACATTCGCGGATCAAATTAATGATGAGTTGATCCGGTTCTTTGTTTTAGAAGAACAACCAAGTTAGAAAATACCATTCTCAAAATAATTCCCTACCTTGATTTTAGAGGTGACAAGGTTCGGCATTGCGAAAAGAGATGTCGCGGAAGAAGACGTCATCCGTGTCGCGGGTATGGCGTCGCAGAAGATGGTTCCCGAGAACGTGTTGTTCTTCGTCAATGTCCGATTGTTCTTCGCGTTCTTCATCAAGAAGATGAAGAAACATTAAGACTTCTAAGCCTTTTCTCAAAAATCTCTCAAACAACACAACCCAAAACAAAAAAAAAATAAGTTCTCCACTTATTTTATTAACTTCGCAAGGCTTTTGAAATTCAAGTGTTTGAAATTCAAAAGACACACACAACTCACCACATTAAATTCAACTCATTTAAGACATAAGTTATAACTATGTCAAATTCATTTAAGTGGAAGTTGAGGGGTTTTAGGGGATATGAAGTGGTGGGGTTCGTGTGGCCCCCACCACCCTCATAACCTCACAAGGGAGGTTGGGTGGTTACCAAACTTCCACCATGAGCTAACACTTAGAGTAAGTTAATAAAAATTGTAGTGTAGTAATAAAATAAACATCCACAATTTTTATTATCAACACTTGTGTAAACGCCACTCCGGAATAGGAGTTCCTAAGTAATAACCGGTGCTGCGAGTTCATCGGTGCCCTCAGAATTTGATTTCGAGCACCGGTTCAAAAGTTAGAAATTCCCGCTTGCTCATTCACTGAACGTACCCGAGCCAAACATCCAAAATTAATTCCAGGCACACCAGGCCTCGGAATCTGGCGCTGTCAGAAACTGCGTTCTTGTAAAATTTCATAGAAAATTAACAAAAAACATTCCTTGAAATTTTCGGGTCTTTACATTCATTTTAAATTAATTAATTCAACCTCTGTGTTTTGAATTTGGAAAAATGGATTACATATTTGGAATCAGTGGGTCCAAATTATGTTAATAGGTTAATTTTATTTTTTGCTATTATGAATAGTAACTACGGTAATTTTTTTTATTTACTACAGTTAATGGTAAATATGGTAATTCAAGGTTAAAATAATATTATAATAATTCAAAATTACCTTGACACTTTTCCTAACCTTATTGGATGTGTATTGGCCCACCATGGGCATCCTTGGGTCGATTTTGGGGCCCCATTGAGCCACTTGGTAGTGATAATGACAATTTGGATTAATTAATTTAATGTAAAGTCAAAATTGACAATAAAAAAAATCTTTTAGTAATTAATTTTTATAAGGGGATATATATATTATATTTTAGACTATAAATAATCATTAGAATGATAAAAATATTTCTTACATAATGATATTTTTTTTATAATTTTTAGACACCAAATAAATTAAATTATTTATGACACAATAATGATAAAGTATTTACCTCATTAAAAAATGATTTAAATAAATAAGATTATAATGACTAAAATATTTTCCAAAACATGTCCAATTCTGGTTGGATGATTTTATTTCGATCATCAGTCATCTTATATTCATCTTTAATGATTTTTGGTCCTTTTGAATCCGAATATAATTTTATAATAAAATAATATTTCCACACTTTCAATGGTGCCCCTCTCCTCCCTTATAAAAGGGAAACGCCTCCCTCTCTTCCTCACACCAATTTGAGCCTTCAAGATCAGTGAATCCCTACTCATTTCACTTCCCCACTTCCTTAGAAACCTACTATAGGTACTGGTCTTATCAAAAGACCAACTCTAGTGCCTTAAGAGAATGATTAAAGGAGGCACTTTGAGAAAGAGGTAATACCTTCTACCATTTTCTTCAAGTTCCATTCTTCTTATACTCCCTCTTCTTTAGTTGTTTCATTATGAGGTAATAACATCAGTATCCCTCATATACTGATATGTTATTATAAATATGAAACACCCCTATTTCACCTCTTATCCATCCCACGGAAAATGAAATCACTGCGCGTGCGTACGTATAAAATATCGTCTCCACGCCATGGTGTAATATATTTTCCACCACTGCCTTATTTGGATGGGTATAATGGTGTAAAGAATAACTATATATTATTATTGGAAATTGATATTGATTCTGAAATAGTATACATACGCTTCAATACAATTCCACGATCATGGGAACGATATCACCGCTCGTGTGTACATACGGCCTACTGTCTCCACGATGTGATGCGTCACGTTCTATATGAACTTCATTGAATAATGATTATATAAATGAATTTAATGAATTAATATGATATATATTACACTAATACTATTCTGTAAATTATGTATCTATATCCTATAAAGATGAATAAGAATTTATTCGACAAAACACGCATAAGAACAAAAAGTAATAAACACACAAATAACAAGTAGTAATTAAATATTACTAATAAGAAGCTAAGAATATGACCATATATGATATCATAATAATAAATATGATTCTGTAATAATTTAATGACATTATTTAAATCATTATATAGGAGGTTTGGACACGTACAAAGCATATCGGACGTAAGGTAAGGGAAAATATAACAATCTCATTTTTTTTATCCGAGATTGTTTATTCTTTGGTATTTACTGGGGTGTATTTTATCATCCACAACCATGTTTCCACAAAATTTCATATTATTTCCATCCACCTACAATTCTTTAAATCCAATTTTACCCTTTGGTGAGTTTTTAGTAAAAGATGGGAAATGAATCTTTTGTCATTTTCGCACGAGGTACTTTTTAAATTTTCCGAAAAACGTAAGAGAAGAATGTTTTTTTAACTTATACGGCATGAATGTATTTTTAAAACATTATTTCCAAGAATCTTCCTTTACAAGTTTTCAAGCTGATTTTTAGTCAACTTTTGTTAGATTGAAATTGTATGACATGATAAGAATGGAAAAATGTTTTTGAAGTAGAAATGATATTTTCCTCAAGAATGGAGTTCAATTGTTTTATCAAAATTATTATCCATATAAGATAATATAAGGATATGTTTATATACCTATTATAACATTGATATGATTATGTTGTAATGGATATATTTTTATAATTCCTTTATCTTATATGAATAATTTTATGATGTCATGATGTTTAAGATTCCCATTTTTATTACATGGTTTATGCTATGATGTATGGTTTATGATTTTGTGGCACACATAAGAATGGTATCATTATGAGATGGTTGGGACCTATATCTCCCTCCAATGCATTGGGTAAAGATTTTATATCTCATGAGATAGACATGGCTGGAATGGTAGGTTAAACCGGTTCAGTGAAACAGGACTGAAACAAGGAGTGCACTCGGTTCAGAAATGGACTTTGTCCACTAAGAGAGTCTTGGCAATGAGTCTTGACTACTAAGAAATGATTTTCTATGATTATGTGTGTATGCCACAATGTTTCATGTTTTATGTTATGATTATTGGGATTACATTTCACTATTATGATTTATCCCATGTTAAGAAATTATGATCTCTTTTGTAGGTCATGATTTCCATATGTTATGTTCTTATGTATATGATGTGATTGATATTTCTTTTTTTTACCCTTACTGAGATTTTAAGCTCACCCTTTTGTATGTTTTGTTTCCCCAGGTCAGAAAGAAGGTTATTAAGTAGTATATGCCAAAAGGGACTCTTGATATGATGAAATAAATGGGAGGCAAAGTAGATGCATTATGAACCAGTTGTTATTGTTTCCTAGTTTCTAAAGACTCTATACCTATACGGTCCTTTCCTGGTTTTGTTATATGTTGTGATAAGTGTGTTTCAATTTTGAAGTATTAACCATGTATGTAATGTATGGGTCGTTATAGTTGGTATCAGAGAAAAGATATAGTCAACCTTTGGAAACTAGGATGTGAAATCCTTAGTAAGAACCATAAGGATAAGTCTAACAATAGAACACAATCATAGTGTTTTAGAAATGGCCATGAATAACCTAGGATAAGACCTTAAGTGTGAAATTTTATTCTTTATTATGTGGTTTTCCTATTATAATTAGTGTTGCTCAGACTATTCTTTTTGGTTTTAGTCAATGGATGGAACCCTAAGGAACTGTGTTAATGCGTAATGCGACAAGCAATACAATGATTGTCCCCCTGTGCAACCAAATGTAATGGGAGCTGGAATGCAAAATCTTGTAGCCATTATCACACAACTTTCTCAAGATATGAATCATACAGGACTTCCAAACAATCAATGTAACGAGCAACATTATGTTGAATCCTTCATGAGGTAGCGTCCACCTTTATTCAGTGGGTCTACTGATCCATTAGTTGCTGAACAATGGATTAGTAATACTGAAAAGATATTTTCAGTTCTTCAATGTACTGAACATGATAAAGTCATCCTAGCAGTGTATCTTTTGGAAGGAGATGATGATCAATGGTGGAATCTTATTTAGAATATGAGGAAAAGGGATTAAATTGATTCCATGGAATGGGACAAGTTAAAGAACTTATTTTTCAATAAGTGCATCCCTTGTAATCTCCAAACAAAGATGGAGAAAGAGTTTCCTAAACTGAAGCAAAAGGATGATGAATCTGTTGGTACCTATGAAGCAAATTTTACAAGACTTGCAAGGTACGCTTCTGGTATTATTATCCAACCTGAGAGTAAGATTGATCGATTCTTTAGTGGCTTAAAACGAAGTCTTTGAAGGTTCTTAGCCATAAGGGACTTAAATAGCTATGAGGAAATCCTTCGATGTGCTCTCAAAGTTGAGATGGAGATTGGAGTAACCCATCAGTCATATGGGTTTGATAAGAAGAGGAACATGGAATTCAAAGGAAAATATAAAGAGCACACTGAAAAGAAGATGAACATACCCTTATGATCAAAGTGTGTAATGAAACATGGAGGGAGTTTTCTTAGAGGGACAAGTAAATGTTTCAAATGTGGAATGTAAGGTCATCAGGAATTTGAATGCTGCAATGATGGGAAAATGAGGACTAATGATGCAAACAAAGGAAGGGATACACAGAATGAACCTACTACACTTCAATGTTTCAAGTTCAAGGAGATGGGGCATTATACGAATCAATTCCCAAATCTAAGGGTTCATGATGATGGTCGATGTCAACAAACTCTTAAGGCTAAAGACAAAGGAAAGTCACAAGCAATTTCTATCAGTAATGTGGAGTATGATAACGATGTGGTGAAAGGTACACTTACCATCCACTCTAAAGTAAAAAATGTTTTATTTGATTCTAGATCCACCCACTCTTTTATTTCTGAAGAATTTTCTAAGGGTATCACCGTATTTCCTCAACAATTAGTTGTTGAGTTGGCTGTGACAATGCTTAATGGCACAACAGTCGCATCAAAAGTTTATAATTCTTCCCTGATTGAATTTTGTGGGAAAGTGCTTCCTGCAAATCTTGTGATCCTTCCTATAGTGGAATTTTATGTGATTCTTGGCATGGATTGGATTTCTTTATATGGATCTCATATCAATTTCCAAATAAGGGAAGTCACATTTCATATTCCAGATCAATCTATGATCGTCTATCGATGCAAGGATGAACATAACCTTCTAGTGGAAATTTCATCCATCTTATGGGTCTTGATTCCACTAAATGAAGGTTATTTATCTCAAATGGTTGGTGAGAAACTAACGATTAAAAATATTCCCATTGTACGGGAATTTGATGATGTCTTTCCAGAGGAACTGTCGGGTCTTCCACCAAATCGTGAAGTTGAGTTTTCAATAGAACTCGTACCAGGTGCTTTAAATATTTCAAAGACACCTTATAGAATGGCCCCAATTGAGTTTCAGGAATTGAAGAAGCAAGTCCAAGAGAATCATTATAAGGAATTCATACGCCCTAGTGCATCACCTTGGGGAGAACCTATTCTATTTGTTAAGAAGAAAGATGGATCAATGAGACTCGGCATTGATTATTTAGAGCTTAACAAGATCAATATCAGGAACAAATATCCTATCCCACACATTGATGACTTATTTGACCAACTACGCGGAGCTCAATACTTTTCCAAGATTGATCTTCGTTCAGGGTATCATCAATTAAGGGTCAAAAGGGAGGATATACAAAATATGGCTTTCCGTACAAGGCATGGACACTATGAATTTATAGTGATGCCATTTGGTCTTACTAATGTCCCTTCTATCTTCATGGATCTGATGAATAGAGTCTTTAGAGACTATATTGATCAATTTGTGGTAGTCTTTATAGACGATATTCTTGTCTATTCAATGACCAAGGAAGAACATGAAGATCACTTGAAATTTATATTGAAGACCCTGAGAAAGGAGAAGCTTTATGCCAAATTTACCAAGTGTGAATTTTGGCATCAAAAGGTTGCATTTTTGGGTCACATAATCTCAAAAGAGGGGATATCTATGGATCTAGAAAAAATAGAGGCTATCGAAAGATGGTCGAGACCAACAACAGTAACAGAGATCCAAATTTTTCTTGGTTTGGCTGGATATTATCGACGTTTTGTGAAAGATTTTTCACGATTATCTATTCCACTCACCAAGTTGACTCGGAAAGGAGTTAAGATTGTTTAGACAGAGGTATGTGAATAGAATTTCAAGGAGTGGAAAAGAAGGTTATCCAGTTCACCTGTGCTCACACTGCCTTGTAGTGGAGAAAGGTTTGTGATCTACAGTGATGCATCCAAGAAGGGATTGGGGTGTGTTCTTATGCAAAATTATAAGGTGATAGATTATGCCTCACGAAAGTTGAAAATCCATGAGCAAAATTACCCAACTCATGATTTGGAGTTAGCTTCTATAATCTTTGCATTAATGATTTGGATGCATTATCTTTATGGAGAAAGGTGTGACATTTATACTGATCATAAAATTTTAAATTATCTTTTCTCTCAAAAGGAGCTGAATATTTGCCAAAGAAGATGGTTAGAGCTGATTAACGATTACGACCGCTCAATTCATTACCACCCTAGGAAAGCAAACAAGGTGGCAGATGCATTAAGTCGAAAAGACCATGCCAGTTTATCCATGATGAGGATCACAAAAGATCCAATATTTATGGATTTACAAAGGATAGATCTTGGAATTATAATGGAAGGGGGAAAATCATATCTTTCTCAAATGAATGTTCAACCATATATACAGGTGAAGATTAAAGTGGTGCAGAATGAAGATGTAGAGTTACAAAAGAAGGTGAGAAATATTTCTGAATTTAACATTGATTGTGATGTGATAATAAAGGACAGAAATCTGGTTTGTGTTCCTCCCATCCCCGAATTAAAGAAGGAGCTGCTGGATGAGGCTCATAGTTCTTAATTCTCTACTAATCCTGGAAGCACGAACATGTATAGGGACCTGAAAGAGTACTTCTAGTGGGATGGCATGAAAATAGATGTTGCTGAATATGTCTCTCGAAGCTTGGTTTTTCATCAAGTTAAAGCTGAGATACAGAAGTCTAAGGGTATGTTACAACCATTACCCATACCCGAATGGAAATGGGAAAACATCACTACGGACTTTGTCACAGGACTTCCGAAAACATCTAAAGGCAATAATGCAATCTGGTTCATAGTTTATCATCTTACAAAGTCTGCAGACTTCATTGCTATTAGATAGGATTTCTCTCTGGATCAGCTTTCCATGATATATATAAAGTAAGTGGTAATATTTCTTGGAGTACCACTTTCTATTATATCTTATCGGGATTTGAGGTTTACCTCAAAGTTCTGTAGAAGTCTTCAGCATACTCTGGATATAGAGTTGAGTTTCAGCACAACTTATCATCCTCAGACAGACGGTCAGTCTGAGTGAACAGTTCAAACTCTAGAAGATATGTTGAGAGCTTTCTCTATGGATTTAAAAGGTGGTTGGGATCAACACCTACCATTGGTGGAATTTTCGTATAATAATAGCATCCACTCCAGTATTCAGAGGGATTCTTATAAAGCTCTATATTGAATGAAATGTAGGACTCCAACTTGCTGGGGTGAAGTTGGGGAAAGAAAGCTATTAGGACATGATCTTGTTGAGATGGTCGAAAATGTCCTATCTATTCAACAACACGTAAGAGCATCTTAGAGTCGACAGAAAATTTATGCTGACAATCAAAGAAAAGACCTAGAGTTTGAAGTGGGTGATAAATTGTTCTTACGAATGTCTCCCTCGAAGAGGGTCATGAGATCTGGAAAGAATGGGACGATGAGCCCTAGATATATCGGTCCTTTCGAAATACTGGATCGTGTTGGAAAGGTAGCTTACCGATTGGTGCTTCCACCAAATCTCTCTCAAGTTAATGATGTGTTCCATGTATCTCTACTGAGAAAGTACATACCTGATCCTTCACATGTACTCAGCTCAGAAGTTGTACCGCTAGAGCAAGATTTTTCTTATGAAGAACAGTCGATAGAAATTCTGGATCATAGTGAAAAGGTCCAATGGAACAAGTCCACTCGCTTGGTAAAAGTTTTATGGAGTAACCAACAATTATAAAAAGCTACATGGGAGCTTGAGGATTTGATGAAGGACAGGTATCCTCAACTTTTTGTTACAAAGTGATGAATTGCGAGGGCGAAATTCATTTTGACGGGGGTAGAGTGTAACACTCAAGACTTTTATGATAAATATTTTGTATTTATAAATCATCAACGGAATCTTTCACTACACACAACACTATCTTGGTTTTATTTACATGCAATAGTAGCCTTCCTCGATAGTTTGCATCGTACACAATACCGAGTTTCACTAAACAACAATATGTTATTAAAATATTATTAAAAATAGCTGTTATGAATTGTAATAACCAATTTTTTAAATTTTGTAAATTTTATTTTTCAAAATGGACTTCATTTTTGGATTCGGGATATTGAAATTAGCTTAGGATGAAATTTTTTACTTTTCGGATAACTTTCATATTATGATGAATAGTGAAAACTACTAAATTTTAATTAAAAACAACTTTTTTAATAGAAATAATTAATAGTGATAAATTATTATTTTGAGTGGTTTTAAATTATATTTAGAATATATTTTTAAAATTTAATACAATTTTGTTCATTGGATGTAATTTCACATTTAAACCAGACATAAACAAGTGTCAATCTTTTGATAGTTATTATCTCTTAAAAACACGCTATATTTTAATTAAAAAAAACTTTTTTCATCGCAATAATTTATATGGTTAAATTATAGTATTTATTGTTTTTAAAGTATTAATAGAATATAGTTTTACCATTTAATATAATTTAGGTCATTAGCATTAATTTTACATTGAATTCATATGTAAAAACATTTCAATCTTTGGCAATGTTTTAACTTTATAAACCCGTTTGCTTAACAACGGGATTAATTTTAAATTAATTATTGCAACCTCTGTGTTTTGAATTTTGAAAAATGGATTCCATATTTTGAATTAGTGGGCCCAAATTATGTTAATAGTTTACTTTTATTTTTTTATATTATGAATAGTAACTACGGTAATTTTTTTAATTTACTATGGTTAAAGGTAAATAGGGAAATTCAAGGTTAAAAGAATATTATAATAATTCAAAATTACCTTGACACTTGTCATAAACTTATTGTATGAGTATTGGCCGATCATGGGCATCCTTCGGTAGATTTTGGTACCCCATTGGGCTACTTGGTTGTGACAATGACAATTTGGATTAATTAATTTAATGTAAAGACAAAATTGACATTAACAAAAATCCTTTAGTAATTAATTTTTATAAGGGGTTATATAAATTATATTTTCGACTATAAATATTCATTAGAAATTTAAAAATATTTCTTACATAATGATATTTGTTTTATAATTTTTAGACACCAAATAAATTAAATTATTTATGACATAATAATGATGACGTATTTATCTCATTAATAAATGATATAAATAAATAAGATTATACTAATTAAAATATTTTCCAAAACATGTCCAACTCATATTGGATGATTTTATTTAGATGATGAGTCATTTTATCTTCATATTTAATGATTTTTGGACTTTTTGAAACCAAAGATAAGTTTATAATAAAATAATATTTCCACACATTCCAACGGTGCCCCTCTCCTCCCTTATAAAAGGGAACCTCGTCCCTCTCTTCCTCACAACAATTTGAGCCTTCAAGATCAGCCAAACCCTTCTAATTTCACTTCCTCACTTCCTTATAAACCTACTATAGGTACTGGTCTTATCAAAAGACCAACTCTAGTGCCTTAAGAGAAAGATTAAAGGAGGCACTTCGAGAAAGAGGTAATACCTTCTACCGTTTTCATCAAGTTCCTTTCTTCTTCTACTCCCTCTTCTTTAGTTGTTTCATTATGAGGTAATAACATCAGTATCCCTCATATAATGATATGTTATTATAAATATGAAACAACCCTATTTCACCTCTTATCCATCCTACGGAAAACAAAATCACCACGCGTGCGTACGTACAGAATATCGTCTCCACGCCATGGTGTAATCTGTTTTCCACCACCACCTTACTTGGATGGGTATAATGGTGTAAAGAATAACTATATATTATTATTGAAAATTGATATTGTATCTGAAATATTATACATATACTTCAATACAATTCAATGATTATGGGAACGATATCATCGCTCATGCGTACGTACAGCCTACCGTCTCCACGATGTGATGCGACTCGTTCTATATGATATTTACTGTATAATGATTATATAAATGAATTGAAAGATTGAATATGATATATATTACACTAATTCCTTTCTGTAAATGATGTATCTATATTCTATAAAGAGGAATAAGAATTTATTCGACAAAACACGCATAAGAACAAAAAGTAATAAACACCCAAATAACAAGTAGTAATGAAATATTACTAATAAGAAGCTAAGAATATGACCGTATATGATATCATAACAATAAATATGATTCTTTAATAAGTCAATGACATTATTTAAATAATTATACAGGAGGTTCGGACACGTACAATGCATATCGGACCTAAGGTAAGGGAAAATATCACAATCTCATTTTTTTATTCGATATTGTTTATACTTTGGTATTTACTAGGGTGTATTTTATCATCCACAACTATGTTTCCTAAATACGTAATATTATTCCATCCACCTACAATTGTTTATATCCAATTTTACCCTTCAGTGAGTTTTTAGTAAAAGATATGAAAGGAATCTTTTGTCGTTTTTCGTACGAGGTACATTTTTACTTTTCCTACAAAAGTATGAGAAGAATTTTTTTTAACTTATACAGCATGAATGGATTTTTAAAACATTATTTCCAAGAATATTCCTTTACATGTTTTCAAACTTATTTTTAATCAACTTCTTTTAGATTAAAATTGTATGACATGTTAAGAAAGGGAAAAAAAATTTTGAAGTAGAAAGGATATTTTCCTCAAGAATAGAGTTCAAGTGTTTTATCAAAATTATTTTCCATATAAGATAATATAAGGTTCTGTTAATATCCCTTTTATTACATTGATATGATTATGTTGTAATGGATATATTTTTTTGAATTCCATTATCTTATACGAATTATTTTATGATGTCGTGATGTTTAAGATTCCCATTTTTATTACATGGGTTATGCTATGATGTATGGTTTATGATTTTGTGGCACACATAAGAATGGTATAATTATGAGATGGGTGGGACCAATATCTTCTTTTAATGCATTGGTTAAAGATTTTATATCTCATGAGATAGACCTGGCTGGACGGCCGGTTATTCCGGTTCAGTGAAACAGGACTGAAACAAGGAGTGAACTCGGTTCAGAAATGGACTATATCCACTAAGATAGTCTTGGGAATGAGTCTTGACTACTAAGAAATGATTTTCTATGATTATGTGTGTATTCCACAAATTTTCATATTTTATGTTATGATTATTGGGATTACATTTCACTACTATGATTTATCCCATGTTATGAAATTATGATCGCTTTTGCAGGTTTAGATTTCCAAAAGTTATGTTCTTATGTATATGATGTGATTAATATTTATTTTGTTTACCCTTACTGAGAATTTTATCTCACCCTTTTGTATGTTTTATTTCCCCAGGTCAGGAAGAAGGTTATTAAGTAGGATATTCCAAAAGGGACTCTAGATATGTTGAAATAAATGGGAGGCAAAGTAGATTCTTTATGAACCAGTTTTTTATGTTTCCTAGTTTCTAAAGACTCTATACCTATACGATCCTTTAATGGTTTTGTTATATGTTGTAATGAGTGTGTTTCAATTTTGAAGTATTAACCATGTATGTAAAGTATGGGTCGTTATAAAAAAACCAATGCTCTATCACCACATGTTGCAGCTAAAGAGTACAAGAATTCATTTATTAACAAGTCTTACATGTCAATATATAAAGGGGAACCACTGACTACATAAGATGGGTCAATACTATTTATCATGCTGATAAAAAAACGAAACTAATACATTAAATACAGCTCAGAATTCCCACATGGTCCCTTTATAGTCTCAATGAATGATTCTATTAAGACCATTCTCCTGAGGGAAATCCATTTATTAAACATATGTTGATAAGGCCTAAACATGTTTTGATTCACACATGTAGGGTGTGAGATTAATCTCAGTAGGAAACCACTTAATGGTGTGTACCAATCATATGTAATTAGGCAGGCATGTTATAAAAAACCAAGATGCTCAATGTACTTGAAAGGAAATAAACAAACTTATCTGCTACACAACATCCATCATGAAGTGTCGCCAACTTTGACCAAAATCTAAATATCAGAAGGGACGACTGTCCTTGTATCATGGCCCTTGGTACCCCTCATTTCATGTTTTAGGCAAAACCTCTGGTTCTACCTCAACAATGTATGCCTATAAGGCATAAATCATAACACCTCATGTCTTAAATAATAAATTGACATCTCAAAGGCACTCCCAATAAAATTTTAACTACTCCCATAGACCCCTTCTCAAAGAATCCATCGGCTCACTGAACCATATCTGGAAGCACATAAATATCTATCCTAAAGAAATATCTATTGTTGGATCAAAAAAATTACAGTGATAATGGTTATAACAATTATTAATTATAAATACAAACCCGCAACCTCGTGTACGGAGTGCCTCAACACCCAACCGATCACCTAATCAGTTTCAACTGATGTCTCATCAACATCCACTTGGATTTATATAGTAGGAAACCCCCAACTGTTTCATATTCCACACTATTTTGGGTCTTTACCTAAACTATTTGTCAAAACTACCTCCATAATGGAGTAAACCTATGTGCAAACAACTCAATTTTGCTCTGTGTTCACCATGGGGGAGCATAAATCACCAATATATATCTATTATACCACATCAACACAAGAAACTCATGCCCTTGTGACCATGTCAGTCAATTTTTTCTATCCATAAAATCCTAATATCATGACCCATTCCCAACATTATATCATCTCCACATAATGTGACATCCTAAATGATCAATCTCCAGGTCAAACCACTCGAGAAATCCATGACATGCCAAAATAGAGATCAACATCATCCAATCATCATTCCATATACAACTCATCCTCATTCCAATCCCATCATGGATGAGTGGGTCAAAAAAGTAATTTCACAAGAAAATAATACATAAAAATTAAAATATCATTGGCAATTAAATTCACTATAATAGAACTGTACCAACTAAATAAATATATCTATATATCATTGCTGTCTTTAATTCCTCTAGTTTCAAAAATAAATCTAAACCAATTAAAAAATCTATTTTAATTAAATTGAAACCCTGACCATCTCATCCCAAAGATAAAAGTCTCTAACCTATCATTTATTGAGATAAATAGGTATTGGGCCTGCCCAATGACATCCCAATGGTAACTTGATCACTTTAATAGGAAGAAACATATATAATTGTGTCCTGTTCAAAATAGGCAAAAGCTTTCTAAAAGCTGCAACACCAAAATGTCTGAAAAAAACACAAAATATTATATGCACCACATATTTTAGCCTCATAGAAAATTTCAATGTCAACTTCAATTCATCACTGATGGGTGTGGATAATATTTTATGTAGAATTATATGAAAATAGAAGAAAATTGATCAAATAGATTTAGTACTATAAAAGAAAAAAATAAAGCATAAGGTTGCAGGAGGTTATCCATACCTCTATGAATCTATTTCAACTAACAGTTATGATGATGCATCATCAATGGTGGAGGTAGCTCAAGGTGAAGAGGAGGAAGAATAAAGTTCTTCATCCAATGATATATGTGACCAGCAAGGTATAATTATGGAGAAAATATAGAAAATAAGAAAAAATGATTTTAGGGTGAAATGTAATTTTTCATCATTTACTAGGTTCCACATTTTACAATCACAGTTTTCCCAGATGTGTGATAACCATCCATGCTACAGTATTGATGTACTACCAATGTGGCAGCACCTATTTGGTATATTTCACGGTTTACGCTCACCATGCACAAGATATGTTGTATCTTTCTAAAGCTTTTATAGATTAGACCACACAGCCATGGGTCCCAATAACATAGAATTCCCAAACCATGAGGTAGTAAAAAATAATCTGATTGGTTACCAACAAGGGGTTCATAGTTTACCCTAATCCTTATACCCTAGTCTTTATTCTCCAAAATATGACATTCGACCTCCAACAGTCCCAAAAACCCTTCTAAACACCTGGTGATTTTTCTATTTCTTTAAAATAATGGAAAAACTTTAAATAAATATAATTCTACTCACATAATTGATTTCTAATCAATGATAGAGAATATTCTATACCATAGATTGAAGTGTTCAAATCCGTGGTAAATTTTGACAAGGCTAAAAAACATGGAACATTACTGTTTCCCCACTACAATATATCTCATCCCAAATATTTCAAATTAAACCTTATGATGGTACCAAACATACCTATCTATGTAAAAGCTTATGCAGACTACCTCGATGATACGGGTATAAGCCAATTACCTGAGGAAAGATCTACACCATATGAATTTCTTAACCTGGTTCTCTTCATGACTAGAAGATCCAATAACAAAATGGTCCAACGACCAATTCCTAAAGACCAATGTCCTCATATGAAGCATCATCACTCCACCACTTCATTAGGTTATCATGTGTCATGTCATGCACCAAAACACATTCTTCATTACATCCGTGTTTTCCTAGTTCCCATGTCACACATGGCACTAACAGAGGTCGCTCCTCTCACATATGCTTAAATCATTCCCAGTTATGTAATCCTCAGTCAGGAACCACACCATCATGGTGCCCAAATTCCTCAAACCTCATATAATTCCATCACCTACTTGATGGCTTTAGGTCTCACACCTCATTAACCTGCATCTAAAAATTCTAAAAACATAGAACCAGGTGCATCACACCAAAAATATATATTTATATATATATCACACATCTAATATGATTCCAATCAACTAACATGCACCATTCTATTCCATTTACAATCCACATACACCTCATTATTTAAAATGGACATGAATAAATATTCCATTCCAAACAAAACAAAAAAAATAACATGACCATGTCCAATGTGTACCTAAAAACATTATAATCTCCCCAGTATGATAATCCCTTTGAAACTCTACTACTTTCACCTTTCCTGATGCACAACTTCTTTAATCCTAACCAACATGCATCACTACCACAGCCATTAGTTGCTGAACATTTTGGTAGGTACCACTATCTATGAAATGAGCTCCATGTGTAGCTAAAACTCTGCTACCCTCACCTGGTACCAATCTTGAACCGATCTATGAATCATGAGTCTATCATGGTTCCTTACTATAGGATTTATAATAATTCTTCTTGTAGAACCTATCAATATGTCTGATTGATACACATGCCTTAAACTCCTTTAGAGGGTACTCAAATCATGCCAGACTGTTCATCGATTTCCACACTAGATGAAAAATCTAGAAGAGCCACTACAAGATGGTATACTCGAGTCCATGGTCAGACCGCCCTACTGTTACTCATCTCAACCTCGTATGCTAACCTCAAAATAATCACCCAAAAATAACATAAAGCCTCTTCATGTTTCAAGTATGATCTACATGTCACATTTCTCTTAGATATGAGTTCATGGTTCCCCACCTCTAATAATGGTTCCAATCAAAATATGTGTACTTTCACCCAAAATTTTCGATATAAACCATCCATGAAATGCCTCACCCTATAAGTTTTTTCTCCCAACATACTCGGTGAGAATAGAGAAAACTCAATGAATGTAACTACATTTTTCATGTCAGAAAGGTCTCCCTCTAGAAGGCTCAAGAACTATCAAGACCTTTCCTCTCTCAGTGTCTCTGTGATGTAGCGATTAATGAATCTAGCCTCCAAATTCTTCAAGTAAAAACTCACATGTCAAGAAATCCTGATCTTACATGTCCCACCATTATATGGATGGAACTCTTAGCACATACATCATCAATCTAACCCTCTACACTAGAGGAATATCATGATGCTTTAAGATAAAATGAATTCTCTTGATCTAGTTCTCATCCGTCTATGGACAACCCTCACCCGGAAAAAAGTGGGTGTTTTGATAGAAACTCCAATATCAGATAGGACATCAATGGCATTTCTTCTTGATTTCCCCTTTAAATACCATAGATAACCCATACATATTAGAAACTTAATTTTCTCATCATTCTATCGCCCAAAAGTAGTTAAATTTTGTGGTTTCCACACCTATTCCTAAACCTGTTCTAGAACCTGTCCTTGGGTCTTCCCCTGAGAATGTACATGCTCAATCTAACCCTCAAGGTTCTGAACATTCTCATGGTCCTGAAAAATTATTCTATAACCCAAAAAATTCTTCATCTAATCCTTCTATGATGATCCTATTGAATACTATAAAATTGGCATATAAACTATATATATATATCTCTAGTTATTGAAAGAAGTAAAAAAAGAAATGTCAAATCATTTCCCTTTCTCTCACCTACCACAATCATTTTCCTTAGAATCCCATATTCATGGACTCCATACCCAACCTCAATAAATATAGGTATCAATATTACCCCATGCCAAACCCATCTAGACAACCATCATTGTATTAATTTGATGATAGAGTTGCCTAATCCTAGGGATTAAAATCACCTCAACCATAACAAATTCATTCTCTAATAAGAGAAAAGAAAATTCCACATGGCACAAGAAATTTCATATATATATATTTGTATTACCTTGAATGAGAAATTTCATACTACAAAGCGTCAAATTTAATATGTAACTTTCTATTTATTATCTGGAAGAATAATTTTACAATGAATACATGCATTTGTTAATTTGAAACATTCTAAAATGATCCTATCAAAACAAAAACAAGTAGACAATCACACCTTGCCTCACTAGGCCAAGGCCCAAGGTATCATCCTTTTGTGTACTAGGACATGGTCACATGTTATAATAATAAACATAACATTTCAATTAATCCACCCTAGGTGGATATCCTAGAAAGCCCAAAATGATCAAAACAAAACTTCTTTTCCCACCCAAGGATACTCGGCCTGTCCATCATAAATGTGGTTTTATGCACCCATGAACAAGTTCAAAATCAATTTTTAACATCACAATTTATCTATCCTACCATAACAAAAATACTACTACCTTGAAATGTGGTAAAAGAAAAACATTTGATAGCATTTGTTGAATCCTAACATGATTATCTACCCGAATAGTGCTAATTGGTTGGGTGCCACTGTCCTTAGAAATTCCTCCCAATATGAAAAAGGTTTATGACTAGTAGTGTTCCTATAATTTAAAATGTTGGAGAGACTACGCCCTCTAATTATAGATAATAATACATCTATTAGTTATAGTATATAACATTTAGTGAAAGGAAAGACTTAGGATACTCAAACCCGGCATAAAAAGAAGAATCACAATAAATAATGAGAAATAGTAGAAGTAGTAATAAACAGATGTAGTAGAAAAATACATAATTAGATCAATATGGAAGCGCCATTTTCAAAAGAAAAATAGAATAGTCATGCATTTCCTAACAAATTAAATAGGTCAATATACAAAAGGTGGTGGAAATTGATAAATAGTAAAAGTCATACATAAATAGCATAATGACATATAAAAGAAACTAAAAAAGAAACTACAGGTAGGTACATCATCAAGGTCCATTTCCAAACTCCATCCATGAAACTACTAATATCTTGCTCCTACAGATAATCCTTTACCAGAATATAAATTCATAATGCATACACATGACTCAAATGACACATACATGGTGTGTGATAAATCTTAGTAGGCTACCACCTAATCGTTTGTACCAAGAATATATGTTTAAGAAGAAGTTTTATAACAAGAAAACAAAGCTACTCAGTTATTTTTTAATTAAATAAACATGCTACTCTGGTTCTCAACATCCACCAATATGTGTAACGTGATTCAAGAAATTATGAAATATCCAATATGAATAGGGTCCATAGACCTTGGTTAATGGTACCACTAATTTTATGTCCTATGTAACACTCCAACCTCTATATACTAGAGTCGGTTCACTAATTTTTATACATCCATGGTTAGAAGGAATAAACATATCAATGGAACAACCAGTTTAGTAGTCATTAGGAAACTAGATACAGTGATGTCACTCATACTACATTGGAAAATGTTACACAATACTATACATAACCAAAACAAGAAACTAAATCCACAAGAACTCAATAAATGATCTCTTCTTCATCACCTGTTGAAAGAAAAAAATGAAAGGGGTGAGATGAATTTCTTAGAAAGGGTTAAAAATAGCATAAGCAAGAATCAATAATAATATAACTGTAAACAATTTGATATAATCAATATGGAATGGTGAATAAATGATAAACTTATAGCATTAAAAACTGTGAATGAAACAGCATCCCAAGATTTTGTCACTGTAAAAACATCATGGATAGTAATAATTGATATTGAATAATGAGAATGATTATTAATTGGATGTAATGTATCTGGAAAATGATACCATCATACCACAAAAAACGGTCTAGTTCAGTTGGTTGAAACCTATCTACTGTTTTGAAACCAAATCGTAGGGTTTGTCACTAACTGATTTGTCTCATAAAACCTATAGATTCATCGAGGGGATGCATTAGGTGCACCCTGACACTGCATGTCAAAATTATTCATTATACAAAGATTCAACACAAGATCAATAAGTCATTACATTATCTATATAGAATAGTGGATACAGATTATTCAATATTTCAGCAGTAAAAAACATTCAAAATAAATGTCGTCTGTAAAATGCTATACGGCTTAGACAATAATCATATCCTAGATATGAGAATATGGGAATTTAGATACAATATCATTTCAATTAAAATAAGATTTCAAATGGGCAGTAGTTACACCACATAATAATGAGTAGGTGCACAATTCAAAAAAATTCACAATGAAGTGAAAATAGAGACAAATCTCGTTACCATGTGGTAATCAATTTAGTCAAACGACCAAAAGATAAAAACCACTGAATGAATCATAGAAAATCGTGAAAATTTGGAGAATCTTGATAATATATATCAAATGGAAGTACACCTATACCAATTATAAAAATAAAAGGTGAGCAATGGAAATCCCATATAATTGAAAGTGAGATGAGAAAACCCCTTACAAACATTTTGGAATTGTAACGAATGTTCATACGAGGGATAAATGAGAGGTAAAGGGGTTTCCCATTGTATATATATCATATGGGAAGTATGGGGGAGGTGTAAAAACATACACCATCATTAGGAGTTAAAAATAAACGAGAAAAATATTGGGGAGATTCTTGAATAAAAGTGAGAGAGAGGATTCCTTTCCATTTGCATGAAGTTGTTCTTGATAATTTTTAAAAGACTAGAATATTCAAATTTTTCTTCATTAATTAACAAGTACAGAACCTTTTGAACCTATAATTGATATTTTATAACCATATTAGGTTTATTAATAGCCTTTTTCATTTTATTAAGAGTTTCAATTTTATTGCTTTGGTAGCATTTTCTTCTTTGGGTTTCTTGATCAGTTTACTTGTATTCATGGGTGGATGTTTGTTGGAAATGTGGTCAAACATTCCGAATTTTCAATATACATTTTTAGTGACATTCATGTGATATAAATGAACTTATTATGAGTTCTTTTATGTACCATGGGTATGATTCATTCGATTAGTAAAAAATAAATGTTTGGATTTTACATTGTTGTTTTGTGTACCATAAACTTTTTTTGTATTATTATTCCATATTAAGAATGTGAAAGGAATAAAGAACATTAAACATGATAGAATACATATATGATGATCTAGTTCACCCATTTAAAATGTTTTATGACCCGTATTGAAGAGAGTAATTAAAATTTAAATCCTGTCTTCCTTGACTATGAAAAATTAACACCTATCATATGGTGTTTTATTTATTGTATAAAAGGGAAAAAGAAAGAGATGATGATGAAATATTACATTAGCATATTGAAAATACATTACATTTAAGGTTTTGGAATTATCATGAAATTTGGATGATGTGAGGTGGGAAGAGTGAAACAAAATAAAAAAATCATGTAAATGAATTTGAAGTAAAAGAGATGAGTGGTTCACCTCTTGAGTACTCCTCCTTGAGAAACTCCTTAAGACCTTTATTTTTGACCTTATGGTGATACCAATAGGTATCAGACTTGGGGAGATGGACTTGGATGAGTAATTTGTAGAATTTTGGCAAGGATTTATTCTTTAGTGTTATGGGAGGAAGACAGGGTGAGGGTGGTTTATATAGTGAAGGAGATAGGATATTCCACTATATTATATTCATTAATATATTATTTCACTAAAAGACATGTAATAATGATTATTCCATGAATAATAAAATTAATTTTATCATTTTTATCTGATTCAATTGGGCTTACATCTTTAGAACATCATACATGACTCTATAATTAGTGTATTTAGCATATTTTGTAAATTGTGTTATTTCACTATTCATTTTAAAAACCTTGTATTTCAGAAAAATACCAAAAAATAACTCAAACCATTATTTAAAATTTAGAATCTAAAAATGAGTTCCATTTTTCAAAAATAATTTTCTAAATATGATTAATTAAGTACTTAATTAAAATCATTATTTAATATAAAAATATAAATACTTAAATTATTCATCTTTATTTTTAAGGTGCCTAAATTTATTTATACATTCATGGGTGTGGATACCATTCATACGATTCATATTACTATTCATAAAGGTACGTTACTATTCATATGGGTAGGTTACTATTTATAATTGTATGTTACTATTCACCAAACATTAGGTAAATTTTATCAGCCTCTAAATATCATCCTAAACACAATAGTGTATGTCATATTTTCAAAATTCCAAAAAAACTAGAAAATTTATGATTAATGGATAAGATATGACTATCTCTTAAATAACCAAGTGTTATTTCAAAGAATATTTGTGCTTTATGAAATATTGGCTAGGACTCAAATGTATTAAAGATAAACATACCATAAAATGATTGGGGTGCTACATCCAAAGTAAACTCATAAGTTCAACCTCAGTAATGCATCCAAGAACCACGTTCCTCGTGGACCTCATGTCTCAACAATAGCACTTTCATCCCCGAGGCACACATAATAAAATATAAACTGGTGCTTTGGAACCCTACTCTAAAGCATCAATTTTCTCAAAACACAAAATATAGAGGTACAAAAACATCAAACCTAAATTAATATACATATTTGGCTCAATGAAAAACATCCAAAATCATGATGATATTCAAAAATAATTATAAATCTAGTCCAAAACCTCATGCAAAATGTGCCTTATTCTCCAACTGATATTCTCATAACTATCAACCAAGGACTCCTTTCCTTCCATGTGGATTTCAATGGAATGAACCCCATAATCATTTCATAAGACTAACTGTCAGGGGCCTCAACCCACACTTTTGTGCCAAACAACCTCATCAACTAAGTCATCCAATATGCACATGACTCTATTATGTGCATTTGAAATCACAAGTGAGAGTCAATCCTAATATATATTTCCTAACACACATAAAAACTGGAACATCAATTGCCTACACCAATGTTCCCAAATTTTGGATGGCCATGCCTTCCCAATATCATGGGACATGCCCAAAATGATGGCCACACCACCTAAACCGACATCCTTGAAACCCAATCCTATGATCAACGCACTCATGAAATCTTGGACAAGACTAAACAGTGATCGACATCTCTCAATAATGATTCAATGGAATCATTATCGTTAGACTAAGCCATTCATGACCACTTCTCCCCAAATATCACATTTTACAAGAAATGAAGATATTAATAATTCACATAAACATGAAATTCAATTTACTACAAATAAATTTCACATACTAAACATACCTATAAATTTATTATGGATTTCTTTAAATTCTCTAGTTTGATTAATTAATAAAAAATTCATTAAAATCATTTTAAAGGAATTGGTCACCCCTCAACAAACCATCCTAAGGACCAATGGCCCATGATCCAACTTTTATAGAGATAATTAGGTATTGGTAATTCCTAATAGATTTCCATGGGTAATGTGATCATTTAATATGATCAAATAGATAAGATTGGGTTCTTTTCAGAACTCCCAAAAAAGAGTTAAAAGTAACAACACTCAACTGTAAAAAAAAGAAAACAAGATATGAACTACCTAATTTTGTCTCGGAGTAGTAGGGTTTTCCAATATCGAGTTCCAATTCGATGATGATTGGAACCAATCTTATTTTCAGTCAAATTCTCCAAAAATAGGGTGAATCAACTCAAACAAATTTATCATTCAATGAGGTGAAACAATAATGAAGAAGAATTGTGGGAGATTTTATCCTTACCTCTCTGACCCTATTTCACTCAAAGACTTTGAAAACAAAGCCTCAATAGTGTAGGTAGCTCAAGGAGAAGAAGAGGAGGAATAAAGGGCTTCCTCCAATATTTTTTATGAACATGAAGAGATAATGCGGTAGAAGGAATGGAAATAAGAAAAGGATAATTTAAATAAAAATCCAATTTTTCCACATTTACTGGGCCACATTGTTTACACACATTATGTTCCAAACAGTTCAGTAACCGTGTGCACTAAATTTTTGAGGTACTACCTAAGTGGTATTACCCATGAGGACCACAACACGATTTATGCATTTATTGACCAAAAACAAGTGGTAGCTCTTTGTTTAATTTTTAGATGATCCTGTATGACTTTCCACCACAGTCAAATAGTTTAAAAAAAATATTTGGTTGTTCAAATACAACTACATGGGCACATACAAGGGGGGAAAAGTTTTCCCTAAACCATGTGTCATATTGTCCATTCATAAAAATACTTCATTTGTCCATGTTCCTCCCAAAACATATTTTAAAAATATGATTCTTCTTCCAAATAATGAAATTAAAATAAAAACCTGTTATAAATATAATGTAACTCTTATAATTGTGTTTCAATCAACAATATATAAAATGGATTAACCACAAATTAAAATTATTAATTCATTGGTGAATTTTTACATGACTCAAAAAAGGTATGTTACATGATATATGAAAATATATTTCTATAATATATTTATAACAAAAATTTATTTTATTATACAATAGGTTTTAAAATCTATGATGGATGTCATGATTTATGGTATGAGATTTTAGTATCAATTTTTACTTCTATTTGAGAAATGTCGTATTCACTACCTATTTACATTATTTGGTGATATATAAATCTTTTGAATTTATTTAATGATTCTTATAATGAAATTTAATTCTGTTTATGTATCTTTTTAAGGATCTGTCTTTTAAGGGGATTATACTTCAAAAGGGAAAAAATACATAACATATTTTTTTCTTCACATGGAATCATTGAGACAAATGTAATGTTATGAACCAGTATTCAGTCACTATGTGTATAAACATCCCATTTAACATATAATATCATGAATTTATTTATCCTCTTAATATTATTAGGTTCATTTTACGTAATTCTTTTATATGGATTACGATAAAAATTTCCAAAGTGGTATAGATTTTATGTTACAATCTCATTTTTTATAAAGATTATTTTTATTTTGTTTTCTATGAAAGCAAATTACGATTCTTCTATCAGGAAACACATGAACTTTCTTATCATCTAATTATTCAAGATATTTTCAATAATAGTACCATGTTTTCACTATTTGGTTTAGAATATAATTGTGATTTGTTATGAAAACACCACATTATATAACTACTCAGCCTGAATCTATTTTTATACAAAAACATGTTTAAAAAATGATTTCAAAAATGGGTTACTATTCTACTATTATATTTAAAATAAATAATTATTCAGGATTAAATTTTTAATTTTTTTTGAAAGGAATCATGAAGTCAATTTCTATAAAATGGTTGTTTGGGTTTTATAGTAATTGCGAAAGGAACTATTTTTTTAACAACTATTAAATGAATGAAATATCGCATTAGAATGGTATATAATTACTTAAAATATTTATTTATATGTCTTATAGTTTATTTTAAATGGAAAATTAATTTCAAACATTTATATGTTCTAATATGATTTATATAAAGTGGGAATGTCATTTTTTTAAGAAATGATTTATATGATTTATCTTATTCATATGCCTCCTATGACGAAATAGGTTCATGTTAACTATACCGTATTAGTGATATAATTTAAGGATAAAATTTTTATTCTTCCTCAATGTATTTTATGTTAATGAATTTTTTATAAAATAAATTTATCTTTAATATGTTATTCCATTATAATCTTCTTTGGATTCTTGGTGATTCTCCCATGGGTTATGAATTTATAAAATAATGATATCATAATGAAACCTATATTTTTATATATGTGATAATAGAAAATTGTGTTTATAAACCCATTTCATATTAAGGTGTTTTATATGATGGATTTTTATTTATCATGTGGATCACATTAATATGGTTTTCATTATGAGATAGATGGGACCTATATCTCTCTTCAATGCATTAGATAAGAATTTTAATCTCAAGTGACTGACTGAACCAGAATAGAATTTAAACTCAATTTAGTAACTCACATTGTAAACAATGATGGTCTTAGGATTGAGCCTATACTACTATGATGGGATGTGGAGTGAAATCATTCCACTATGATAATTTTGATGATTATCCTTGAGTAATATTAAAATAATTTTATTTTTATATTTGTTTGGAACAAATATACATCTTATTCTAATGTTATTTACTCATGGCTATTGTTCATTTATTACCATTGGGATCAGGTCTTACGAGATGGAAATAATTATTTAATGACTCATGAATATGATCTATGATATATAGGGTATAGTTTTCAAATGATATATTCATGTTATCATACCATTATGTTCATGTTATGATTATGTATCTCTGTTGTTTACCCTTAATGTGAATCTGATCTCCCTATTACTTAGTATTCCTTTCACATGATTATGAATAAAAATATTTCATATGATTTTTCTATGATGTTGTGTGCTTTTAATGGTTATAGGTGGTGGTGATTTTTTACTATGAACAATTTTTTTGTGTTTCTATGTTTCCATGTACAATAAACTATTGCGGACCTCTACTGTGTGATTGCGTAATTTAATAAAAATTCATTAAATTGGAAGTAATATATATGTTTTATATGACTGGATGACAAAAATGTATGATTTATAGTTTCCTCTATAACAGAGACATTGAGTGGACTATAAAATGGTTTTAATGTAAAATCCAAAAAATAAAAGGAAGAATATTTTTAAATGAAAAAAAAATATATATGAAATTTTAAAAAAATGATAGTAAATTATCCTAGAAAAAAGTATCAATAAAAAATAAAAATATTTAAGATAATAAAATACCATGAGAATCTGTCTAGATGCCCAAAGTCTAATTACACGAACAAAAACATCAACGACACTTAAATCTCAACTGATAAATGATGATATTAGACATGTTTTTAAATGATATTTTTCAGATGTGATTATTATGTGAATTAAGTAATATAATACTTCAATAAAGTATCCATTAATGAAAAATATGTTATATTTTGTTGCCAAATCCAATGATATATTAAAAAATTTCATATCCTATAATGTGACATATATAGTAGCAAAACTGTTTTATAATTTTTAGATTAAAAACATGATGATCAATTAATGGTATAAAATAAATAGATTTGGTTACACAAATAATACCTAATTTTAAATAATATAAACTAGTATAGAAGAAATGTGTGAGAGACTACTCATGTTGTTAGTAATATTTATTCACATTTAAATAAAGACCCACCATAAAAAAATGATAGAGCTTCTATTATGAGTCTTAGAAGGGATGGAAATGAATTTATCATTGGTTTATTCAAACCCCATGATAAAGGGATAAAAATTATGGAATGAGAAAATACCTCTAATGGAGAATGATGTGTGAGTAGAATACATATAAAGCATCAATGAGTAAAAATTTTGCATGTGGGTTTAATTTGAAAACTATGAAGTAGGAGAAGACCATGTAACCTAATCACAAAAAAAGATTTGGAATGTTTGGAGTGAATGCTACCCTACTTCGAATGATTATTTATAATTGTATTGGTTTATTGATATATATTATCAGAATCAATAGTTCGTTTTAGAATGTAAAAATATCCTATGTTAATATCACGATGTTTTAAAGGAGTTATACGAAGGGAAATTTGAATAATTGAGGTCATGAAAAGAAGCCCCCCCATGATGGTTGGGAAAAAAATTGAAAGAAAATGTTTATTACATCATTAACACAAAAAATATTCTATTTTATTATTCTTAAAGAACCCCTATTCAATTGAATTTAAATATTTATATTGTTTTCCTAATGTGGTATTTGGTGAGGAGGGATACAATCACAATGGTGTGTGTTTACTGGTGGGAAATAGGAGAATACGTTAAAATGGGATACATGTTTCTAGAATATTTTAATTCATGAAATTCACATATGGATTAAATCTCAGGATAAAATTTTCATGTAACCACTATTATAATAAAATATCATTCTATTAGTCACATATGTAATTAAAGAGTAGAAAATAATTAATACTAATGTTTGATATTGAAGAACTACAAAATCTATATTTAAATGATTTGGCAGGTCCAAGGAATATTGAATATCCCACCACTCATATCATCCTAACTTATTATGTTATAAAATATTTAAGATAATATTCATTGGTATAGAAGTAATACAATTCATGTTTTATCATGACCCGTCATTCTGGGGATCTTACAGTGACAACCACAAGCCTACCTCTAATAGGCCAGGGGTTGGCTACTAATGCTGAGTAAGAATATCTCATAAATGGGTGGCATTATCTTTAAACCTATATGCATGAAAGAATATGAAAGCCTAGAAATTATAAAAATAAATTAATGAGTAATCCATGCATACCACTATGACAAGCACTATGAGTAACAATACAAAACTAAATGTAAAGGGGAATGTAAACAAGACCAACAACATAAATATCTGTAAAAAGTGAGTACATAAGTGACTGGAAACCCATCTATAGAATACCCTACCAGAAGGGTAGTTGATGGGTAGCTTCATAAATTCATAAGAGTCTGCCTTTTCTATTGGATCTTGATGGCCACCACCTGGTCATGGGCCTCCTACGTCTCAGTCAAAATGATGATCATCAAGACAAGACACGACATGTGTGGGAAAAGCCCGTGCATAGGTGTGTAATAAAATACTCAGTAGGACATCCCAAACCAGAAAGAAATGACCAAAAAGGATAGAACAAAATGGATTAAACATAATGGAAAGTACACATGAATTATTTTCATATCACAAATGTATAAATATAATGTATAAAAAATAACACTATTAGACCTATTAACAGAACAACCGGTATTGTTGAGTCACTTAGACCCATTGATTCACATAGATAAGATGAGTCAATTAGATTTTTTGTTTCACAGATACCCACTATATCACTTAGACCCACTGGGTCATTTAGACCTGTTGAGTCACTTTGATTGTTGAGTCACTTAGATCCTCTAAGTCACATAAACTTATAGTCAGAGTCCTCTATTCATATCAAACCACAAGATTACATCTCCATGCATGCTTATTCCGGGAGAACGTACTTCTCAAACCAATGGTTTTATATGGAAATCAATGAATACATTCTAAGAGTATATCAAAATAACAACCTCTTTGCTGGGGTCTTAACACTTCAAACAGATCTTCACTCAGACGTATTGTTTGAATATTAGGAGAACTTAAGTGAAATGGGGATAGTTGGTTTATGGGTGTGGCCAGATCCAGTCGGACTAACCCAACCTGGCTCAAGAACCGCTAGACCAGCCTGACCAGGTGCCAACCTGTTTACCCAGCTTGGCCCAGTATATGGTGATGGAACATCTCACATAGACGCAGTGGCAACCGAATCCTCTCTCGGACATCTTAGTAGGTGGCTGGCTAGCTACCTCCCTCCCATGTGGTCAAGTGGAATTCATGCTAGTGGACACCTGTGGATGAGCACCAAGTAATCTCGACCTGATAGGGAATGCCAAAAACACTGCTACTTTTCACCACCATGACCTACCTCGTCGAAGTCTCTGCTCAATCCCCATGGTTGTTCCTATGGTCTCCTCGGCTGTCAGCATCAACAATAACTGCATCGTTCTTAGTCATGGCCTTTCGTCGCTCCCTCATGGCTTTTGGATACTAACTTCCATAGACACCATGGATCGCCTTACTGTGACCATCCTCCCTTGGCGCATCCATCTCGTGTGGCCTTCTGATGTGGGATGAGGTACCGACACAGTCCCTCCTAGACCGCAGGTTGCAGGAAACCTGGATCATTAAGCCACAAAGAACAGGAAGAACAAAAGAACACCTAAAATTGATAGATATTGACCTTGTCCATGTTGTCTCAAATCAATCTAGGTTATAATTGAACTCAGTGGGTGTGTAGATTACAATTATAAGCATTGATCACATAAAAAATGTATGTCCTTGAATGCAATTCGCGCAGTATAAACAATCCCACAAATGAAAGTGATCTGAGGTTAAACCTGTTCATGGGTAGATCCACGTTCGTCGCTCAAATTAATGAATTTGGAAAGGAATAATTCACAATGAAATAAAACCCTACTTGTAAAATTGGATCAGTCGATTAAGAATGGATCCCCACTACCGTCGTTCATCAATCCTCTATCATAAATCCATCATTTTTGTCGAAATCCTTTAATGTAGAGGTGGTGTTCGTTTCCATTAGTGATTTTTCGTACGTTTAAACTCATCACTCACCAATTAAATTCCTAAAATTCTTAAAATAAAACTCTTGGATCCTCTCTTAATCATGTATCCCAGATAATTTGTTAAATGAAGAAATCACATTTCATCATTTCTATTACATGACTCACAACATCGTTACGTTGTTTAATTTATGAAATCCAACAGTTGACGTGTTGTTGCAATGCTGTGAGACATTTTGAATAAAATAGTATTTCTTAAGATTAAATTTTCCACTTTAAACTCCAAAAAAATAAATTTTACTATCACACTGTAATAGTTGACGTTAGTTCCTTCATAAGGAATAATCATCATTGAAGACAAAATGGTTCCCTCGTATTTTTAATCAATCCACCGGTTTAAATGTTACCAAAACTGTGCATGTGTGCTAATTAAAAAAATTCAAAACATAAATTAGGGCACCCTAAGCCTAATTATCCCTTGTCATCTCAGTATAATGTTTCCAAATAATACATATAATTTCCAAAAAACATGGAAATTTCATGGGCATTACATTTGTTCCACCTTATGGACCGATGTCCCTAAAATGAAAAACAAGAGAAAAACAAACAATGTGGGATACTGAGCATGAATCTCATCTACAAACACCGAAGTGATCTCTAGGAGATTTCTGTGATTCCACTGAATGGATTCCAGAGGAATTGACCATCCACGGAAGACCAGATCCAATTGATCCTCTACCTCCATCGGGAAAACTGCAAACGTCACCCCATCATCATTGTCCAGGTCACCGTAGTCAATAACCTGTGACAATTCACGAACAATCCACTTCATCTGTGACACATGAAAGACATTATTAAACTGATGCATCTATGGGGGACAAGCAAGGTAATAAGCCCCATATCTAACTCTGCTCAAAATCTCTATGGGGCTGATGATCCTCAGAGACAACTTGCTGCCCAAGAAAAATATCCACAATCACCTTCGATGGGTGGCCTAAAGGAAAACATGGTATCCATTGTCGAAATACAAAGGAATCCATGAACTTATAGCATAATATTTCAGATTTCTCAGTTAAGTATTGATATTCTCATGGATGATTGGCACATCCTCGATGGAATCCCATTCCAACTCTTGGCCCATGAGTGCTGACTACCCTGGGTCTATCTTGTTTAGTAGTGACCTGCATGGTCTCCCATAATGTTCCCTGAAGGGTGCCATAACAATGGTGTAGTGGTGGATTTTGTTTTATGAAAACTCTACCAGTTGTAGGTGGACCTACCAAATGCGACCAAAGTCTAGGATGCGAGCATGAAACATGTCCTCTAAAACCTAGACACTCCTCGGAGTCTCTCCATCTGTTTGTGGATGAAATGTCGTGCTCAATTGCAACTAAATCACAAATCCTTATTGAAATCCTCTCCATCTCTGATATGTGAAGTGATCTCCATGATCTGAAATAATAATAAATGAAACCCTATGAATATGAACTCTCTATTGAACATATAGGAATCCCAAGCCCACTACCAATGTATACTCCCAAATGGATAGGGTGTGGGCCAACATGGTGAGTCTGTCTATGATCACCCAGATGGTATCGTTCCCCTAGGACATGTGTGGTATACCTATACGTAATTTCATTGATATTCTAACCCATTTACAATCAGGTACCTCATGTGTTTTAGACATGCTTGCTAGAACCTGATTCTCTTCCGTCACTTGATGAAAAGTGAGGCACTGAGAACGGAACCATTCCATTACCTTCTTCATCCCAATTCACCAAAACTATTGTTAGATATCATGGAATATCTTTTATACACCAAGATTTACCACAAAAGGGAGGTTTGGAACTCCCACAGATCAACCTCTTACAACTTCACTAGTACAATGGTGCACCCTATGAAAATTGATAGTGTGCGCCCCACCTATCAAATTTCCATTCAGGGCATGCCTTGTGGATAAATGAGCACATCGGGTCTCACAATCAACATACCCTAGTTTTTCCTCCGTAATATGTTGTTTGAGTGGGGTAGTCAAAACCATACACTAAAGGTATGATTATCCATCACCATCCATGAAGGATATTTGCATCGTGGCTTACTACATTGATGCCTCGCTAAGCAACTACAACCCTGATCACTTCATTAGCATCTTGGCAACCTTTTTCCCCTTCCCAAGTGATTATACTATCTCAGTAATATTAACATAGAGAAACTCTAGTAACTACTAATGCCTCATGTGTAGGTCAATCTAGGAACTCTTTTTGTCATACTATATGGTAAATCACTCACCCATTAAGTAGTGCTGCCACATTTTCAAAGAAAAGAAAAGTATTGTTACCTCCTGGACAAGGGTCGCGTAGTTCAAATAATGATACTTCATATTCCATTAACCATAGGAAATCACATATTTTCCATGAATCTCGAAAGAAACCAATCTGGTCCTTGATTAAAAACCAAACACTATATACCCAATTCCCTCTACATGACTTCTCAAGATGGGGGCACTCTTCAGTCTCTAACTGAACTACTAGAAACTCTGCAAGATCATCTCCATCCACATGAAGGTGTATCCCATCTATGTCAAATCCAATAACGGTGCTACTACCCTTGAAAAGTCAATAACAAACCACCTTTATTATCCCACAAAACCCATAAAATATTCACATCGTTCATGCTCTTAAGTGTATCCCAAGCGGGTACTGCCTCTATCTTTGTAGGATCTACTGTAAAATCAGCCTCTGAAATGATTTGTCCTAGAAAGTGGACATTATGAATTTAAAAATGACACATAGAGAGCCTCCCATATATCTAGTGTTCTTGGAGTGTATCGAAGACCATCCTTAGGTGTGTCTCACACTCTTCCCCAAACATTGAGTACACCCGGATGTCGTCAATGAATACAACAATGAATCGGTCATGGTTGGGATGGAAGATATAGTTCATGAGTCTCATTAGCACAACTAGGGCATGGGACATGACGAATGTCATCAAAAAGAACACATAGTTTCCATAATGACATCTAAATGATGTCTTCAGAACATCCTCATAATGTACATTAAGATAATGGATAGCCACTCCTAAGAACAATCTTTGAGAACCACCTCTCTCACATCAGCTTGTTGAATAGGTCATCAATTCATAGAAGTGGATATTTGTTCTTCATGGACTTTTGATTCAGCCATCAGCAGTCCACAAACATTCTCAAGCTCCCGTCATTATTCATGGAAAAATAATTTGGCACCACCCATGGTGACACAATGGGCCTTATTAAGCCTTTCAACTACATGTCCTACAGTTGTACCCTCAATTCCATATGCTCTATGGGATCCAATCAGTATTCCAGTGTGGATATCTTTGTCTTCCTGAGTTCCATGTCAATGTAGAAGTCAAAATCCTGATTATGACGTAATCCTAGTACATCCTCATCGAAGAGGTCCCCATATTCATCCACGGCTATATGAAATTGTGTACTCCTTTTATCCATTGTACTATGGGTATGGCTATAAATATTTTTAGTGATCTATTATACCATCATCTAAGAATGTTTTTCATGTGATTCTTGTTTCTATTTTCACAGATAATGAGATTCATGTCCCATCTCAACAAAAACACCACACTCTTCTACTAGAACCATAAATATGATCATGGATTGTGGATAACAAGTCCATATACAAAATGGAATTGTAAGGCCATGGAATTTCTTCTAGAAAATCCCACCTGAACCCCTCACCTCTAAGAGTAAGAACACACTGTCAGAACCCATGTGTGATCATGGTATCCCCTCCCATTGAAGACTATAAGCGTAAGGATCGATCCAACAACTACAATGAAATCTCAATGTTTCTACCAGGGTCTGTGGAAAGGAAAGAGTGACTGGAACATGTGTCTATATGAAATAACAGTATGGGGGAGGAGACACAGATCATAACTCTATTCATCTATAGAACATTTGGATCATGATCTTCTATCACCTGAAGCTGGGACCTCAGTTATCCACCAGCTCCAGAAGCCCATGGCGACCCACCTTGGGTTGGTGGTGGAATTACCTCAAACCTCCACCCACCCACCGCAAGCCACTCTTTCATCTCCCATAACACATCCACCACCATAAGGACCACCATTTTCTACCCTCTTCCTATTCTATAGCTGCCCCTAGACTATCTAATGATTGTATGTGCAGCGAGTCTAGCCAACATCATCCATGCTCCCCTGACCGCCACATGAGTATAACACCCTACTCTTCTACTATATCCATATTCCCTAGGATCCTTATACTGACAGACCATATGTACTGGGGTCGTCCCCTAGAAGTAATAACACACTTGGGTTATGTAATCTGTGGCCTGCAACCTACTACTGAAAACTCCCCCCTCTGGTATCTACTGGTATCTCCTGATGTTGGCGCTTGTTCTCCCATGAAGCTCACCACAAGTTGAGCATTCCCTAGAAACCTAGACTAAGTGGGGATTCTAAGAGATTCCATTGATGAACTCATCTCCCAGCTTATCCATACTCATAATATCATTCCCTTAATAATTGGTCTGGCACCATGTATGTGGAGTAGGGATAAAAATCATTGAATGTTTCTAATTACTATGTTAGTGACATGCTACCGTTTATAGGTCCAGAAGTGCTAATATACACACACATCATAGTGTCACCATGAAATTAATCCTCCCAAAAAAAGAACTATACCTATTTCTATGTGAGGGTCTCCTCGTCATGCGTCTGAATCATCATGCTTCACCATCACCCCACAAAACACTGAAGAAGTCTCATGACTAAGCTCTCAATCTGGTTGAAGGGCATCCTCACTTGACAGAAGACTCCCATAACCTCCACAAGTCATTTCTTAGCTGTCCAAGGGTTAGTCTCACCCCTGAACCAAGGCGTTCTCCACCTATGGAACATGTTTAATGCATTGTGCATGCATTCATCCTCTATCGGTAGTGCTCGTAGAAATTGTTGATTGATGGGTAGTGGTAACACTAGTCCACCTCCCGATAGGGCTACCTCCAATAATGGTCCATGTACAGATGCATCATCACTAGGAATAACATCCTTATCATCACACAATGAAATCCTAGCTGGCTGTCTATGTGGAGGAATCTGGAAATAGATCATGATGAAACACTATCAATAGAGTACACCTCGTGAGATGACTCAATAAGGACATGAGGACACACTAAAAATAAAATATTATTCATTTAACGTATATTTCTCTACAACTAATCCATTCATGTACCGAGTCAAAAAGTAGCTGTGCATTTTCTTTTTGTGTGGATACGTCTATTAATGCACTAATAATGGAGTTTTTGGACTTAAATCCGATCTCGAAACAATTAACACTTCATCCCCAAACAAAAACTCACATAATCTTGATCAAAATTTAGAACTGAACCACTATGATACCACTATATCATGACCCATCCTAGTGGGTCCTATTCCATGACTTTCTTGATCCCACCTCCCATAGATCAGGGGTCAATGAATAGTGATGAGTAGGTATATCTCAAAAATTTTAGGCATTGTCATTAAACCCGTCTTCTCACACACAGCGGCAAGCCCATCTATGATGAAATGTAAACACTAAGTAAACCATTAGAAACACTATGGAAATCACTAAGATATATAGTACAAAAATGAATGTAAAGGTTCCAGTATAGAAGCCCAAAAATTGTCGTAAAAAATATTACACATGTCACTAGAGACCCATCTACAATTAAACCATTCCTGAAGGTTAGGTGATGTGTATATGCCTGAAGCCATAATATTACACCTCACAAGTATGATCTCATTGGTTAAGACATTGTCTAGTACCTGCTAGGTATCTCTCAATGAGTCAGTCGTCTACATAAGACATGACACGTACAATAAAAGCCCGTATGGGGGTGAGTAAAACAAATACCCAGTATGACACCCCTAACCACAGAGGAAAGATCACAAAGGAAGTAAAAAAATAGAATAACCACAAAGGAATGTGAACATCAAGTATTTTTATCTCTCACATGTATAAATATAATGTTGGAAAATTAAACCTATAATACATAATCACAGAACAACCAGTACTGTTGAGTCACATAGACCAGCATAGTCACATTAACCCGCTGATTCACATAGACTTATTGTGTTACATAAACCCACTTAGTCATCTAGACCCACTAATTCACTTATACTCACTATGTCACTTATACCAAATGAGTCACTTAAACCCACTATGTCACATAGAATCATATTCATAGTTTTCTTGTCCTAGCCAACCAATGGATTCCCACTCGTAGCATGCTTATTTCGGAAGAACATAATTTACAAGACATAGGTAATATGTTGATCTCCCTGAAACCCCACTTAGATTATTTCCAAATAATATCCTCATTTCATGGGTCCCAACACTTCAAATAGATCATCAATTGGATGTACAGTTTTAATGATAGTCAAAATGAAGTGAAAAGGGGTTGGTTGGGTTATGGGCTTGACCCACCCTGTTCGGACTGAGATGACCTAATACAGTTAGGGGCATGCATGGCCTATCCCACTTTGCTAGTCTGCCTTCCTAGTATAGCCTGCTATGGGGGCCAACTCATCATTCCCAAAGGTGGTGGATGTGGAGTCCTCATTTAATGGGGACGATAGCTAGCTAGTTTCCATGACCCACTTGGTCATGGAAATCTATAACCTCCATGGGACTCTTGGCCTCTACATCCCATCATTGAACCACATGTCTCGTGGACTCCTACTTTGGGCTGATGCACAACCACAATCCATCATGTTCTTCGGATTATCATCGCAACCACCAAAGAGTCGGCATCGAGGATCATTACTCCATAAAGAATGAGAAGAACACAAGAATGCCCAAAATCAACGGATCTAGGCATTTTCTGTTTCATCATTTAATTCATATATCTTGGAATTAAATTGTGGGCGAGGGTATAATAATTATATGCATCAATCACATCAAAAGAACTAGATGTCCCCAAATCAAATTCCCACAGTATTAACCATCCTACACACGCGATAGATTGGAAGGTCAACCTGTTTGTGGGTCAATCCAAGCTTTTCTTTAAAATAAATGAACGAGGAATGAAATAAATTAAATCAAACTTATCCACTTAATAGAATATTGGATTGATCAGGGAATAATAGAGTCATACAGTCCTTGTCCATCGATCCTCAATCTGTAAACCGTTGTTGATGGTGAAATATTTCAATGAGGAGGGGCGTTTGTTGTCATTTGTGATCCTTCATTCATCGATTCTCATCATTCCCCAATGAAATTATATCACATCATTAGAGAAAACACTATTATACTCTCCAAATCCCATATCCCTTGTAATCCATTAACTAAAGAATATGTGTTTCAGTGTTTCTATTGTGCTGAGTTGCGACATCATTACACTGTTTCACTTATGAAATGAAACAACTGATACGTAATTACACTACAAAAATTAGTTTTTAATAATATAAACTTTCATTTTTTTTATTTTTTTCAAAATAATTCTGCAATATTTATTTTCCCCTTGACCCACTCTTGTCTAGTTTAGGTCTATACTAAAAAAAATTATATTATAGATGCAATGGTGTGCTCAGATTTTAACTGTGTTCACTAGTTTAGAAGATACTAAAACCTCACATGTGATCTATTTATAACGGGTTCAAAGAGTTATTCCAGGAAACCTGGTCCATGGATTTACATGTTATCTCAGCTCTTGGTTTTGAAATAATCCATATAATTTTGAAAATATAACATTTACATTTTATAGAAATTACTTGAATTTAATATTTATCTATTTTTTTTTAAATATTGTATTATATGACAAATCTTAGTATAAAAATATATTTCTTAAAAAATGAGAATTCACAATAATTAATCGCCCAATTCTTAAGACTATGTAAAAATATGGATTCATCACAAAAATTCATATTAATTAGTTTTATCATTTTAAAGGTGGAGACTATCAAGGTGATTTTTTTAGAATAATCAAATTCTATTCTACCTCATTCGATAAGAGTAATTATTGAAGAATTGATATCATGTATAAAAATTGATAAAAGAATGATATCATTGTTGGATATTTTGTGTGGTATGTAACAGAAAATTTTACATATTTATATAGTCATTAACTAATTAGTGTTATTATACGTAAAATCATTGGATTGTTGATAAATGGAAATAATGTTATTTTTTTATCAAGGAAGTGAAAAAGTGGTATTAATTGACTTAAAAAAATATTTTATGTAATGAGTTCTGATTATTTAGGCTAATCAGATTTTTTTAATAACTCAATTTTGTGTGGTGATTTCATGTTCTTAAAATCAATCTGTAATTTCCATATATAATAAATAATGTGTATTCATGGTTAAATTATTGTAATATCTAAATTTGAATGATCGGAATAGAACTAAGTTCCCCAAAATGTTTTGATTCGTCTTTATGAATGTCAGTTGAGTAGAAAATATTTATTGAGGGGAAGTAAATCTGTAGATAATGGAATCTCATCTAGATTGTGCAGTTATATGTTGAGGTTACATAAAAGGAATATGGATTCAATTACAGACAATTACTGATGATTTAAAATGGGAATATGTCCTAAAAGTAAATTCTTTTGAGACCCTAAGGGTAAGTGGAATGTTATCAAGAGACATATGGTTTATTGTATTTTGACGTTAAGAAGGAAGATAATGTCATTCAAGTGATAGTAAAAGGATTCATAAATATCTATAAATGGATTCATAAAACCATTACCCCAGTAGCATATATATATTTGATGAGTAATGTATATATGAATATATTTAAAGAATAATCCAAAATAAGATATTGTTTGACCATGGATTGTGTTTAGTGATATATTTATTCTCAATTATTATTTTTCTTATAGATATAGAGGATGAGTATTTATCCAGAACAAGATTGAAATTTGAATACTGTGATATTTTTTTATTGTTATTCTAATCTGGAAGTGGATTACAATAGTACAATGAATTATTTAAGAAGAACATATGATTAATTTATATTTGTGATTTTTACTTTTGTTTTCTATTTAATGAGAATAAATTACCCAATAAATGATGTCGTGTATTATAACATTTAATTATTTTTATGTCACAGATGCTAGAAAACATCATATTAACTCATGTGTATGTGAAAAAAACCACATAAACACTTATGGGTCATGAAACATTATTCCAATTATACATCGAGACAAACACCTAATCATGAAAGTTTCTAGTGAGAAGCATTAGTTTTAACTAGACACTTGATCAAATTTGGTTGAGATCCTTTTCATGATTATCATTTGGACATCACATAAATATATACATGTCACATGATCAAATAAACTATGTTAGATTATACAATCACATAAAATGGGAATGAAACAGTTGAATAAGGATCATTATGGGAATGTGTATATTACTTCAGTGGACATCTCATGTGAATCACATAAGATAATTGAAGCTATCTGGTGTAGATAGTTTTTGATTTATGTAAAATTTTAATGTATAAATTCAGAAAAATATCATGTCATGGAGTTTTGTGATGAATATCCTTGGCGTAACATTGTAAATGATTGAAAGCCTTTTTTGTGACAGTTTGGGTGGATAACCTAATCATATTGGGATCATGTAGTCAAATGTGTTTGATTGGGTCAAGTGATCAAATAGCCCAAAAATGTTCCCACTCACCATTCTTTTGTAGTGTGTGATTAATGAATACACTAGTGTTGAATAAGTGGCTTGCAATGCTTGGGTAATATAAAAAACATAAATAAATCACATGATTTAGTTGCAAGAATAGTGAGAAAGGGGTAAAACTGTAAAAAATAGTGATTTTGGTTAATGGTGGCATTCTGACATGGATCGGTCATGTGAAGAATGAATTACATAAGAAAATTACACAATAACCAGGATTCATAAAATTCCACATGATTGTATTAGTTTTATGATTTTATATGACTTGGTCAAGATATTTACAATATATGTGGTAGTATAATGGGTATATGACTACATTTTGTAGAGTTTATTGTGTGGTTAACTAAAATATAATTCAGCCCTAATCATTTCAAGTTATGATCAAGGTTTCTTAAGGATTTATCTAGAGGTGTTGAATTTTATAGATTTTTAGGGATGGTAGATTGTGAATGTAAAGTGTATAAGGAGATATATGATTACCTAAACACATAATATTTATGATAACACATATATAGGATTCAAGGGATTATATATATTAATATATTTTATGAAATCTAACAGTCTAAAGTAAGGAGATATGAACACACGGGTTATATGCTATGCAGTCCTACACATAATGTTTTATTAATATTTATTATCATGACTTGGGTAACACAACTAAAAATATTTTGTGTCGAGTTATATTATTGGGGATTCATATTATTGGGGTCATATACTTGAGGTGTCAAGATTCTTGTCTCATAAAAGAGGATACTGAAATGAAAATTTCTTTCTTAAGGAGATATAAACTAAGGATTATGAAGGCAATGTATTTTTCATAGAAGTGTAGAAAAAGGGTTATGTGATGTAGCCTATAAGATAGAAAATATATTTCTTCAATTTTTAGATTGTATTTCTCAATCACTTTAAATTTATGAATGGTAGTTATTCGTGAATATGAAGCACTATACATTAAAATAAACTAAATAGTTATTCATTTATGGATATATTATAGAGGAAGGAGTTTCAAAAAGATGAATTTTAGTTCCAAAAATTAGTTTAAGAATAATAGAGACACACAATAATTACATCTTAGAATCATCCTTATATAAATTACGTATAGGATAATAAAAATAATTTATCAGTGAATTATCATTCTGTGGATAAGAAGAGCTGAGGATATTGTGTGGAGGAAGAAAAATATTCCTAAATCATTGTAAGAAATAAATATGTTATAATATAGTATTTGTTTTGAATGGAAATTATGATCAAAAAAGCATCATGTTAGAATTTTTGTTCCAGTCATATTCTCATTCTAAATAGAGGTTGGCCAATATGTTCTTTCTTCTATGTAGAGACTAATAATCCTATAAGCTATGAATGATCTTTAACAGAACTAGTGAGTGGAAGTGAATAAGTGGTAGTGTGACATGGTTGAAAATTAATTTAACCCTTATAAATTCTAAAGGATGTAATATCAAATTGATTTATATGTAATTATTTTGAAATAAACATGGTGTATTTTATATTATTCATTAAATGTTTCCTTGGTTCTAAATAAACTATGATTTGTTAATCCTTTATAATATAGTCATTTAATTTATTGTTTTAAATAGAAATAACCACATTATAAAGAATTAAAATGTTTTAAATACCTAAAAAATTGATAAAATCATATTATATATGATCTCTATTTCAATTAAATTCATTATATGCTTTAAAAATAAATTTTCTTCTAAAATAGTTTTTATTATATTTTATGCATGAAAAATATAATTACTTCCTATATTTTTTTTAAAATTTGTTTGAGTAAATTAATATCATTTTCCCAAAAAAAATCAAAAATATCTTAAGTGTATCTTTTAGAACATTTCTATGAATTTTTCTTTTTGAGTGATTAGTGAATGGATACTGAGTTTTTTTAAATAACATTTTTTTGATATAAAAGTCACATTATATATTTTATTAGATAAAAGGGTAACATAATAATCTATTACATATAAATAATATAATTACTTACATAAAAATATTCATTATACTAGATTATTCAACAAGTAAAATTTTCGGGAGAAAACACATATTTTTCAAAAAATATATTATGAATGCTATATGTAGATATATTAATAAATTAAATTAATCACCATTGATTAATGGTTATATTGAAATTTATTGAATATATATTCAATAATTTATTTTGCTATTAATTTTATGGTGTTGAAAATGTAATTAATGGAACTAAATTTACTTTTATTTTTAAAAATTAATTTATCTAAAATGTATTTTTATCATGGTCTGGAAGAAAACATAAAATATATTTTGTATATAATAGATATTTGATATGATAATTTGAAATAATACTTATAACAATAATAATTAATATAATTAAATACATTCAACTAACTTTTAGGTCAAATTGAATTATAATAACATTAAACAATTAGAACCACTACTGTTGTTAAGATGAGTTTACTATGGGGATAAACCTTGATAGAAGGGTATTATTTCCACACAAATCAATGTAATTATTATTTACCAAAGATATTTAAAACATATAATATTCAATAATATATTTTTTGTAGATTTAGATCCATATTCACTAGAAATTGACCTTATACCATTGAAATCTTTTGTGAAATTAAAATTGTGTACCACCCATCCATATTAAAGGGGAACCAATTATACTCACTTTTAACCACAATTGATTCTTCTAACTTGACAAATGTAACACCCCCAAATGATAAAGGGTTAAATGACTAAATGATATAACTCATATCAACAAGGTGCACCTTCCTTTTTAGGAGCCTGTCTGATTAGAACCTCATAGTTAAGGATTCTTGGCTTGGAGTAGTGATCAGGATGGGTGACCTTCCGGGAAGCTTACCAAAGTGTGTGTGAGTGAGGAAAAAGCACACTGTAAAGGACATGTGTTGGCCTGTGGGGACAATCATTAGTCAAATGACTCGTTCAGGCATGTGGGTGGCTCCCGGGGTGGGCCCCACGTGTCTGTGGGGAAACTGATGGTACCTGGTAAGCCAGGACCCGACGACCATGTTATGGGTGGGGTGTATATGCTGTGATTGGGACCCAATTGTCACATTTGGTATCAGTGGAGGAAACTAGCCTTAAGTGCGGTGCACTGCCTGGGTTGAGATGTAGGGCCCACAACGAGGGCGTTGTGCTCTAAAGGGGGGTGATTGTAACACCCCCAAATGATAAAGGGTTAAATGACTAAATGATATGACTAATGACAACAAGGAGCACCTTCCTTTTGGGGAGCCTGTCTGATTAGAATGTCACAGTTAAGCGTTCTTGACTTGGAGTAGTGATCAGGATAGGTGACCTTCTGGGATGTTTCCCAGAATGTGTGTGAGTGAGGACAAAGCAAACTTGTAAGGACATGTGTTGGCCTATGGGGACAATCATTAGTTAGATGACCCATTCAGGCAAGTTGGTGGATCCCGGGGTGGGCCCCACATGTCTGTGGGGCAACTGGTCGTACCTGGTAAGCCCGGACCCGCCGACCATGTTAAGGGCGGGGTGTCTATGTTGTGATTGGGACCTAGTCGTCAAAACAAATACCTACTAAAAATCCTTAATATACTTCTAATATCCATCTTATATATTATTTTCCTTACCTAAGACCAATCCTTCAATGATTATAGAGTTTTTAAAAGGTAGTTTTTGAAATAAGAGGGAAAAATTATAACCATGATATTTCAAATTCATTTATTCTTCTACATGGAATAAATTTTTTTTATATACAACAAAATTATTAATTAATAATAACAAATTATATAATATTTAATTATTAATTTGTAAAAACCATTTAAAAAATTTTATCCATAAAATGGGAGATCAAATTTTCACTCATAATGAGGTGTGGACTACCACCTCTATGTCGAGATAAAATTCACTTTCCTCCAATACCAATATTGGTTGGAGAATATATCTGATACAACTAATTTATATGATATTTAATATTTAATAATGGGGTTGAAATTGTGAATTATTGTTTACTTTTATTTCATTCAGTCCATAAAAAAAGAAACATCACTCATTCATATGTACAGACTAACATCTCTTCATAGTGATGCAATTCATTTTTCTTTCTATTATTATATGAGGGGTTTAAAATATATAAATAATTAATATATATGATATTTATATAATTATTTATAATCTATATATGAATTATCCAAGATATAATTTCATTTACAATAAGTGTTGAACCCAAGAATTCATGAAAAATTAAGAAGTTATCACGAGAAATGATGATGATAACAAAATATTTTTAATGAATAAGATAAAAAAAATTATAAGTAAAACATATACTATATTATTAGTATTAATATGGTTTTTGAAAATAATTATGTGATATATTTCTCAAAAATATTAATTATATTAGGATGCCACGTTTTTTAGTGATATTAATTATTTTTCTTCCATTTACCGCTCATCATTTTTTCAAAATTGAAAAATAATGATTCTATAGAAACACATCATCATTTCCCCCTTCAGATGAGGATATTCTCTTCCATGCGCAAATTATTCCATAAATTTTTTTTAATAATGTTTTTAAATTTTTAAATTGAATATCTGATTAATGTTTACCCATGTATTACATTCTATTTAAATGTTTAAAAATAATATTAATGTTATTTTTCATGCGCGATTTCTTTAGTTTTATCAAAAAATGTGAATGGAATATTTTATTTTATATACACTGTATGAATGAATTTCCCCAATATCATGAATGTTATTTTATTTCAGTCTTATTTTATATGATTTAGTTTTTATTATAATGGAAATTTTATTATTATTATTTAAGATATTTTTTGATTTAATATATTTTATTTCCAATTGAAAAGTATATATTAATAATAAATTCATTATTCATTTTGTAATGGAGATTTTATTTATTACATCATCCTTTTAAGTTTAATATTAAAAACTGTGGATTGTATCCAATGTTATGATCCCTATGATTTATTTCAACGACTTATTTATTTTTTTGAGGATGAAACATTTATGAATCCTATATCCATTCTATAATTTATGATATGATGATATGATAAATGTTTTATAATATTATGGAACACATATGTATGGTTTTCATTATGTTATGGGAAGAATAATAATTATATATTCTTTCAGCGCATTTTGTAATGATTAATATATCACGATATATAGAAACCTAAATGAGGAGTAAAACAAGTTTAGTAAGTCACCCTTCCCAATAAGATAGTTTAGGGAGTAATCCTTGACTATGGAAATGATGGGAAAAAGGGTGAACACAATCAAATATGATATATTTAGAAGTGATCATTAATTAAAGAAATTATTTCTTATTCTTATGTGTTCACCAAAAACATATTCCTTATTATTATATAATGTTTTCAGGGTTTAGGTTTTGTTATTTAATATCCCCCAACCTTATTTATTATGTCCTTCATTTGATAAAAACTTATTCAATGATTCATGATTACTTTTCTCTGACTTATTTTTTATGATTATGTTAATTAATGAAATCTTTCATATACAATAATTCTTATCTTATTCACACATATTATAATTTATTAATATCTCTTATATCCCATATTAATATTAATTTAATATCACTCGATATTATGTTTCCCATCCCCAGGTTATGAATAACGGTTTTATGTAAGATTATTTTATAAAGGGTGTTTGTTGTGAAGAACATAATGGGAAATTTTGTAGACCATTTATTTTCTTGTAATTTATTTTCCCTTGTTTCTGGAGACATAAAACCATGATGGTGTCTTTGTGGATCATATTGTCACTGTATTAAATCTATTGTAATAATAATTAGTGTTTATGAAAGTAGAATTTGGATCAAGATAATGTATGTGTGTCTAGAATGAAATGAATATTTCTAAAAATTTTCATCCAAAAAACTATTGAGGATTTGATGATTCTTCCATATCATGTAGTCATTGACGTATTCTCCTCAAACATAGATATTTATGGTCATGAAAATAGTGTCTACATTTGTTATTAATTCATTAATTTCGTAAATATCATTTTTCTTTTGTGGTTATTATGTCATGTATCATTGGTTAAGCATAGTTATTCCTACTTTGATAATGATATCCTAGAAATGATAATGGTCATTGAAAAAATGATTATTGTGACCATCACTCTGATTTTCCCCCATTGAAGGTGTTTATGGATACAAAAAAAAATATATGTGAAAACCCCGTAAATAAGAAATATTGATGATAATAAGTGTAATTTAATTTATAAATATCAAATAATTACTCCAATAGAAACATAAACATGTATAAAATTGAAAATCGATGAAACTGTGAAATAAAACCTTACAAATTTGTAATTATTGAATCATCAATCACAAAATAAATTAACGTCTACAGAAAATTTATATAAAAAATATAATCATATTCTTGGCATATCATATTAAAGGGATATACATACACCACAATATATAAATAAGTTGTTAATATTGAAAATGTCTCATAAGAACAAATGTGAGTTGATAAACTCTTACATTATGTCATACATGATTTTTATGTAATCTAACATCTAATATAGAAATTAAATTTATTATAGATATATATAACAACCATAAAAATAATTATTATTTAATATATGTAAAACATAAAACATTTACTAATTTGTTTTATAAAGTTTCATTTTTTATCATTTTGCGTGTTAACTACATTGTGTCACATGTATGTTTTGTTATAATTACCAATTCCATGAATCATGGTCATGGTTTCATCATTTATATAATATTAATGAAGATATAAATATTATATATATTTATTATGTATAATTTTTGTGTCAACTATAAAATGAGGACTTGTAAATTTAACTATATTTCTCACAGAGTTGGTAGTTCATATGTACGCATAAATAATACATCCAATATCAAATGAAAATAATAATAATATATATATGTGATATATTATCAGTAAAAAAAATTATTAGATAATAAATATCATATATATACATATATAATAAATCTATAAATATATCAATCAGTGAGAGGTGGTTTTGTAAAATTAATCACATAGCTAGGTGGATGTGGTAGTCTACACATACACTGATTGATATGTTCAATTTCCATTTTATAGAAATAAGGTGGAAAATAGTTTTAAAAGAATAATAAAACCATCTCTATATATTAGTGATATTGTATGGGTATAAACTATTAAAATGAATTTGATGAAGATATAAACTTTTAATGATTTGGAAAAGATGGATTACACTTCACTGAGAGAAATGATTTGGCTTAAACCTCAATCATTAATAGGATTGTCTTATGTGAAGTGAAACCCATTAAGCATTAATCTATGGTAGCTATAATTTTATAATGGTATATATTGTCTATGATATAGTGTTGAAACATTGTGAATAAAAATGAATAAGAGGTTCCCTTTTATAAGTAAATGAATGGGAAAATATAGAATTTCATAATTGATTTAAATATAAAATATATAATAATCATTTAATGTTTTACCAAAACACATTAAATTAATATAGAAGATGTTATAGGGTTAAAAATTACCAAACCAATCAGATTATGATCAGTTTACGATACATTTTAACGCCTATCTCTTAGTTCCACCCCCTTAAAAACAAATTTAACTACAATAAATTTACTTTTATACAATGATAAATTAATTATTGGAATTATAGTGATAAAGGGAAAATAATAAAATTTAAATTTTTTGATTTTAAATTTGAAATAATTCTTATCATATTGAATATCTATAGGTGTTTGAAATTTTATATCATATAAAGATAAAAAATGATTGAAAATTTATTTTTAGAAGAATTATTTATTTAACAATAAAAATATATTCTACAGAAAAAATAATGTTTACAGTTAATTAAAAAAATTATTTTCTAAATGAATAAAATAAATTAAGTTTCTTAGTCTTTTGGATCAAGTGAAAATGAAATATAACCTTCCAACTGTGCCATTAAATTCAAATAAATATAAATAGTTTTGAATTGGGATAAAATAAAATTTATTCTCATAAAAATTATACATGGGTTTCCCATATCATAATAATGATCTAAAATACATTATCTAAATGATTAAAAATATATTTGGTAATCAAAAACATAAAAAATTATAAAAACATGTTATCAAGATAGTTAAAACATTTACACCATAGTTTTAACCTTATTTTATTAGTCTTACCCTTATCAGGGTGAGAAATATTTTTGAATGCTACTATTAATTATAAAAAAAATTAACATGTATTTATTTACTAAATTTGAACATCTTAATTCAAATTAGGAAATTCATTTTTGAAAATTATAATTTTCTATATGGTTGAAATAAATTTTTATATATATATTTAAAATAAAATCATAAAAAATTATAGAATAATGTAATTTTATTTCCAAATGTAAATGTATACCCATATCATGAGAAATGGGTAGTTGTTATATAATTGTTAGATTAATATTAATTAAAGGTGAATTATATAACATTAAAAATAAATTAACAAAATTAGAGAATTGAAATTACACTTTTATTGATATGGTATTACATTATTAAAAAACATTATTTTCTAACCCATTGAGGTTTTAAAATAAAAACTATGATCGATAGTGTATACGACTCCAATAATAATCCCAAATAAATCATGATAAATTAAATATGATCATTATAATCTAGCTATAAAATTATTGAGTAGGAATAGGATTAAATACTTTATCAACTATATATAAATTTTAAAATAAATATAATAACATAGATAATTTATTTTAAAAAAAATCAAATTTTTAATGATTACATTTTATTATAAATAATTGTTATCATCGACAGTGATATTTATTATTTTGTTTGAACAAATATTATAATTAATTAATGGAACATTTAAAAAAATTACTTGATCATATAATCGTCATTGTTATAAAATTCATATTAAAATTAACTTTTTCTAATATTTTAGGATCTATATGAAATGATTTTTTTAAGTCCATAGTGGAAATTTATGATTTTACAAACACTGTAATTTATTTTACTTAAATTTTGAAATTAAACTATCACAATATAGTTTTTATTTGTAATAAATGTGAAATTGAACCATTTTATTTATAATAATATAATTTATTTTATTTTAACTAGTAATTTTATTGATTTTGATATTAGATTGTTTTAATAATTAAGAATGTGGTTTCTTAAAAACTATTTTTATGTTCACTGATTTTAACTAATTTAATTAATTAAAATGACCACATGTACAGAAAAAATTTAAATTTAAATTATATTTTATATTCTAATTATTTGATCTAAATTTAAAATTTTTGTGATTTATATTCATGGATTAAATATAACTTCATCTATTGGTGGGAAAACACAATTTCATGAAACATGAATTTTTTCGGGATTTCAGGATGAATTTAAATTATAGTTTTGCAGTTATAATAATTATTTTTGATAAAATTCATTACATATTTAGAATCATCACAATAAAATTTATTTAATAAGGCCATCTATTTTTTCATCATGAATGGTTAAAAGTAGAAAATATTAATTAACATGGATAAGGATAAAATAGGGGTTTCACACTACATGAGATTATATAAAATATTATTATTAAAAATAAGAATATTTTTATTTGATAAATTGTATATAATATTAATAATCATTGGTTAACAATTTTATATTAAGGATCTACTTATTTTTAGGTTTAAGGGATAAATAACCTAGTTAAAAAATACTACTCCAAGTGAAAACTAAAATGGTAGAATAGAGTGACCATCAAAATAAAGCTAAAAACAAGGCTAAAACATTTTTATTTTTTAATGATATATCATTTTCATACCTTATAATCCCTACTATATTTTTTAAAAAATATTTTGATTCACATTTCATTATGTTTGAATTTATATTATTGAATGGTTTAAGGTATTTACAACAATGTCACTCCTCACATATAAATGGAAATCACCACTACTCATTTATTCACCCTTAAAAATATTTTTGGATCAAAATAATATTTTAAAAAATCAAATACATACTTCCCTTATCATTTCCAAGTGTAATTTCATGCATTAAAATACCCTCATAGGAGGGATTTTAATGCACACATAAATCGGTTTTCCGAAAAATATGTATCATTCTTAAACATGCGTTTTGTTTTATTTCTTCTTACACCTCCTTAAAATTGTATTCATCCATGATGATATAATTTAATAAATATCTCATATTTTATGAGAATTTATTATGTTAATTTTATATTTTACATCCATATCTATATCTATAATATTGGAAATGTAACCATCATTCATGTTTACGAAAAACTACCACCTCATGATCTGATTTAATTTTATTTATATCATCACCTCCCATAGATGTTTATGATTATGTATTTATAGTTTGTATATATTATATTTCTTGAATATTTATCATTCTTGAAAATTAATATATAATATACTTTCTTACCTTTCTATTCATTAACTAATGATAAGGTTGTTCATCCTTATGCGTGGATTACCAAAAACATGAAGCAATGTGAATTGGATTTTATTATGGGATCACATAAATGCTATATATAAGTGAAATTAATGAAATAATATGAAATTTAGGAAATAATTATAATTAAATAATTATAATATAACACCCATATTATTTCCTTCAAGATTATTAAAAAATGGAAACGTTACTCATTCGTATATATGACTAGCTATCTCCATGATTTTGACATAGTTCTTTTTTAAGAAGAATGTTTTTGGGTTTGATTAAAAATTATAATTTATGTATATAGTTTATATTTATTTCATAATAATTATTTTGGATATTCTTAATTAATAATTTCTCTCACCATTGTCACCATATTATAGTTATTTTGGACATATAAGTTGAATATCGTCAAAATGCACAACATGATGCAAAATGATTAAGTAATTAAATATGAAATAAATAATAAATTTAAAGCGGTTCTTATAAAGGTTGATAATTATCATAATATTTTTATTCAGATATATAATAAATGTATGCGACAAGCTAAAGTCAAGGTAGGGGTTTTATCTAAACTACCTTATTCTGTTAGTTAGGATAATTTCCACTCAAAATCAGTTATTCCCCCTCTTAAAAGTTATTGTATGTAAAAATATTTTGTATAAATATCTATCACATATATAAATATAATATTATTTCTTCCCTTGATGGGTTAATAGATTAATGGCCCAGACCTCTCCGGTCTATTCCTTTTATGAATTATGGGTTTTGAGGTGTTCTAGGAGGTCAATGTGACTTATCCCCAACACTTTTCCCAATTTCTAGTTTAGTGAATAGTTCCAACGGTATACAGTTTTGAATAGTGCAACGGTAACCTCTAAAAGCAACCTCTATCTATAACCTCTAATAGTTACCCCTTTCGATAACCTCTAACAGTCACCTTCTCTTTCCTTTGACAAATTTTGAGTTCTGTGAACAGTGTGTCTAGAACGTTGAGCTCTAAGTGTCACCTATTCTTTTTCTAAATTTCTGAGTTCTGTGAATAGTGCTTCCAAAGCGATAAGCTCTAAGTGTCACCTTTTCATTCCTTTTCCATATTATTGAGTTTTGTGAATAGTGCTTACAGAATAGTGAGCTCTAAGTGTCACCTTTTCTTTCCTTTGACAGATTTTGAGTTCTATGAATAGAGTTTCCAGAACGGTGAGCTCTAAGTGTCACCTTTTCTTTCCATTGCCAAATTTTATTGTTCTATGAAAACTGTTTCCAGAATGGTGACCTTCAATGTTTCACTGTTTCATTCCTTCACAAAATTTTGAGTTTGTGAATGGTGTTTCTATAACGGTGATGTTCTAAGGGTCACCTTTTCTTTCCTTTTCCAAAATTTGAGATTTTGAATAGTGTTTCTAGAATGGTGACCTTATAAGTGTCACTTTTTCTTTCCTTTTCCAAATTTCGAGTTTGTGAACAGTGTTTCCAAAATGGTTGCCTTCTAAGTGTCACCTTTTCATTCCTTTTTCAAATTTTGAGTTGAGAACAGTGTTTCCAGAATGGTGACCTTCTATGTGTCACCTTTTCTTTCCTTTTCCGAATTTTGAGTTGTGAACAGTGTTTCCAGAATGGTGACCTTCTAACTGTCACCTCTTCATTCCTTCTCCATAATTTGGGTTCATGAATAGTGTTTCCACCTTCCCACAAGTTTCGCCCCTTTAGCATTTTCCATTGACGTAAAATGCATTTGAAGCCTTGTTATAAGGACTATAAGGACAATTCAAAGGCAATAACTCCTAAATTAATTCTTCCTATGGCTCGGGATTTTATACATGGTCAAACCTCATGGGTTAATGCGATCTTCTTTTAATGGGGAATTAAGCATATCTTAATCTGTCTCCCAATTAAATATTCAAAAAGGGATGATATATCATCCTCCCTTGTTCATCCTATTTGTTCTTAGCTATGAGACAATAAAACCTTTCAATCCTTCCTGTAAGAGTTGCACAATCAATCTTTAATCCTCGGAGTGGTTCTACTCTATTTTTATACAACCGAGATGTATCGATCAATCATTGATATAAGATATGTATTATCATCATTACTTCAGGGATCATCTTCTCATGTTTCACCTTTGAATCATATAGCATGTAATCTCCATGCTTTTAATGGGTTTTTTCATGGGGTTTGGTTGGTACAGTCATTTTGGGGCATCCTCATGTGGATGCAGTTGATGCAACTGTCGTGAGAGGAGGATCATGACCCGTTATGTGGATAATGAACGTCAAGAACTCTTCAAGGTAGGGGATTCATTGCTTCCCTTCTTTTACATGAAACTATATTGTTAGCATGTTTAATCCCACTAGATGACAATGGAATCAACATGAAAAGAATTTTAACCGTATAAATAAATTGATATTGATCATATATTATTGCCTCTTATTTTGCTAGATATTGCAATATCTATTCTTACTTTTCGTAGATGTTTTGTCCTGATTGAAATCGGTAAAGAACATAAATTGGGTTTAATTAATAATTGATTGGATGAAGATAAATAGGCATGAAAATGAATCTGGTTCTTGTTGTAATTTGATGATAATCAAATTTGAACAGTAAGCTTGTTTAATTAATTGTGATATCATACTGTTTAGGTTTCCCAAATTTGGATCCTATGAATAATAATTCTATTAATTTGAGATGGATTGAAAAACTGAATGTTTGATAATTTCTTAAAGGGTTTTGAGTTACTCTCTTGATTGTTAAAGTGTCAAGAGACTATTAATGTGATGTTTTGTTTTCCTGCTTCTTGTGTTGTGATGTGAGCCTGGATGACTGTTGTAATATGTGGAGGCATGGAGACTTTTGGTTGTTGTAGCAGATGACACCTAGAGTGGCGAGATGCATCAGGTTAGGTATGTGGGTGTTGGGGAGGACACCACTGATGATTGAGTGGGGTGAATGAGTCTGTTTGATGCTTGTTGGTTCTTTGGTTATTTAGCATCTTTACATTTCCCTACTATTACTCATGACAGCTGGTCCTTCTTACCCATCTTCTAAAAGAGGTGAAGACGCACATGGTATGCCATGTTCTTTCTGTGTTTATCTTCTCTAGGAAGGATGGGTCTACGCTCTTTCTATAGGCGGCAAAGACTCGACGGGTAGTACATCTACTCACCGTGGTGAGCCCCTTATGTTAGTAGCATAAGATGATTTTCTAGAAATCCTAGAAATATGGGAATTTAATTCTGTATTGAATATTTGAATAAATGGTGTAAAATCGTGGTGTTAGAGTTCACTGGAACATAATGATGAGGGTGTAGTTTTTTACAAGGGACAATTGACTTTGGGTGTGATGATAATGGAACATAATGTGGAACTATTCATGGTTAATGTTTAATGAATTAATTAATGTACAATGGAACTGATAAATAGGGAATGATGTAATATAATAAATCTCTTCAAATGGTTGTGTTATTATAGGATACCTAGTTATAGAAGTAGCAGCTCGGTGTCTGAGAGATGTTAGCTGTAGTTGTTTCTAATACTAGGTAATTACCATAGTGTGGTTGTGAGGTGTAATATATTCTTTACTTTTTAGGGTTCTATATGATACTCCACCCTATTAGTAAAGGAAACTGACACCCCATGTATTCTGAGCCCTCAGGGGTGTTTTCCCCAACATTTCGGTGGGAGGAAGAATGGCTGACTACCCCCTCTGACCCCTCTCTTTCTCTTGGTAGATACTTGTGCTAATGGGCACAGCTGTTAGATTTCACCATGTTTGTTTGTAGATGGTTTTAATGGCTTGTGGTTATTACTCATATATTCTGGATATAGTATCCTATGGACTACTATAGGTGTAACGTGTATAGGCTGTGATGGATTGAGGATCCTTACTCGGTGTATGGGCAATAATGGCTTGAGGTATAATACCTGATGTATGATATACATTATGGGAGCTGTGGTGGTTCCTGGAAAATACCTGGTTAATTTTGGTTTTTAGGATGTTGTGGTGCTTCATCCAGGTGTCTTTAGGCAAGCCTTTTTGTTGCATGAGGTGCATATTGGGGTGCTTCGCCCAGATGTCTGCATGCATGCCTTTTTGGAGAGAGATTCTCAGGTCGTGCGACGATGGGTAAAAGAGGCAAACCAGAGATGAAGTAGTATCAGGGTACCAATGATATTCTTTACTATATGCAATATTTTTGTATGCGATACATGGTGAGAGTATCAAAGGTGAAGTTGGGAACATAGTATACCTGTTTAGGTGACGAGTTAGTTTCACATGTTGTTCACTGTGCTTTGGCATCCTTTCAGAACCTTTGAATGAGAGGATCTGGGGAGGATCCTACTAATTATACACTTATACACACCCTATGTATATATAACTATTTTTAGGTCACATTGAACAGGATGGTGATCAAACTGGTTTCTACTATCTTGGGGTGTATGAGCTATTCGAGCTTGTGGTTGCTGTTTTTTTACATTCTTTTGGGTACTTGATGTTTTTTCCTTCATGTTTTAGTACTTCTACATGAAATTTCCTATGTGTGCATGGGTTTTCATTTATATTGAAGTCTAAGTTGGAGTTGATCGGTGCATATCATATCTATCTCTTTCGCACGTGTTGTCTAAGATGGTAATGCCTCTCATTTTTTGTGTGTTACTATACCCCCGTTGCTAGTCGTGAACCCGGGCCCTACTGGAGGCGAGACATGGGGGTCATTATCTCCCTTCTCACATTTCTAGCCATGGAGGGGTACAATTTGTGGGGATGGGGTCGTGATAGAGTGGTATCAGAGGTCTGGTTGAGTTATATGATAGAGTTTGGATTTTGGCACAGGTGAGGTTGCCTGGGTTGGAAGGGAAATGGTGTCATTCATGGTTAGCAAGTGAGGTGAACACTGGAGACCGACTAAGACATACGCATTTAGGGACCCCTATGATCTGATGTATGGAACTTTAAGTTTGGAATGGCTAATAAACTATGTGATACTAATTATAGGGTAGAGACCTAGGAAAGGATCATGCATCATTCATCATTTTGACTATGTTTTAATGGGTAGACCTTGAGATAGTTTAACCTAAAAAGAATAAAGAATAATAATAATTGATTAATTAATATCGAGTCATCAATATTCTAGGTTTAGGAGCTCGAAGTGTTATTTATTTTGCAGGTATGGATCTAGGTCGATGTCCTCGTTACACTCACATATAAGATATCCAGCAGGTTGTGCTAGCATATCGCCACCGGGTACAGATTGACGATGAAGACACTTGGAGGAAGTCACTCCTAGATTTTCAGCGCTAGAGTCTGCAGATGTATGAGGGATCCGTTTGATATGCAGTCCTGGAAGACTAGTTAGTGGAGGTCGATATCGGCTTCAATTCGATTCATGCTTGTATGGAGCACTAGGTTTCCTTGGTTGTGACGATGCTTCATAGAGCAGCAAGGCAGTGGTTGTTCTTCTTCCTTTGGGATCGTGAGGAGTCAGCGATCACATGAGAGTAGTTTTGAGACAGGTTTAGAGTCAATTTCGTTCTTCGACTACGATGGCGTCTAGTCGGCAGGAGCTTCTTACCCTTTGACAGGGGATCTCTGGTGTTTGAGAGTTTGAAATCCATTTTATAAACCTTTAACAATATCCTTTAGACCTACTGCCAGATGAGGAGGCCATGGAGAGGCATTTTGAAGAATCATTGCATCCAGAGATCTAGTGACAGGTCACCCCATTTATGTTGAATACATATCTTGAGGTACTGGAGACGACAGAGGTTGTTGAGAGGACTTTGGCCCGGACTGAATCATCATGAGATGGGAATTAGCGTTATTCCTCATGAAGTAGAGTCATGGTCTGGGGTTCCCGGTTTTTAGGGCAGAAGAGTTTCCGTTCAACCAGGGGTAGGTCCCAACCCTTCACATCTCATTTCACTAGAGACAAAAACTCACAGGCATATGAAAAGGGTTAATGTGCTTGTTTTTTTTGGTGTTCATTGCCATTAGTATAGGGAGTGATCGACCTTTCACATCGGTCCTCGTGCACCAGGAGCTACGCTCCAGGTACCTCTGTTGAGGCTGTTCCAGCCAAGGAAGCAGCAGCCAATTACAATATCTTTAGATCTATAGAGGGTAGATGGGGCTGGCACATGACATCCCCATGATGCAACCCATCCACAGAGAGAAGAGTGCGGCCATGGTGGTGGTCATAATCAGGGTCATATAGGCTGTGGAGGAGGTTTTGGTCAGCATCATGCTCTAGCATTACCTGCTCCAGGAGAGCCAGACATTGTTCGAGGTACCCTTTGCTTGTTTTCTACCTTGGTGTATGCCTTTATTGATTCAGTAGGGACAGAATACTTCATATCACCTACCCTTGTCCATGCTTTGGGATTTGAGGTAGAGAGGATTAATGTGCCCTTGGTGTTGACTACGAGAGTTGGAGTTCGAGCTAACTTGTTTGAAGTATGTAGAGACTGTGAGCTAGTGTTGGTGAAACACCACTCTTGGGGAGATTTCCTATGTTTATGAATACAAACATATGATGTCATCCTCGGTGTAGATTGGTTGTATTCGGTGCAGGCTATTGTGGATTGTTTCATGAAGAAGGTATCCTTCATTATTGAAGATGTAGAGAAAGTGGTGTTTTTTGTTGAGAGGGATCCTCATATGGGTCACATGCGCGTTCCATCCTTATCAACCATGATGGCTGAGATGATAATAATATCATCAAAGGTTCAGTAGTTGGCACTTCCTAGAGTCTTATAGGAGTACCCAGATTTATTTTCCGAAGAGGTTGTAGTATTACCCATTCGACGAGAGATCATGTTTGGGATCGAGCAACAGCTAGGAGTGTCTCCTATCTCTATGTACCCATATAGGATGTCCCATTTTGAGTTACAAGAGATATGTATATAGCTTGATGGTCTGTTGTAGTGTGGTTTTTTTCATCCAAGTGTGTCACCATGGGGTGCACCATTATTGTTCATGAAGAAGGCAGACGACAGTTTGCAGTTGTGTGTCGATTATCGTCGCTTAAACAAAGTGACAATAAAGAATTGTTATCCAATTCTGCGAATTAATGATTTAATCGATCAACTGAAGGGTGAAAGTTGGTTCTCAATGATTGACTTGCAGCTAGGATATCATCATCTGTGTGTGACGGATGAGGATATCCCAAAGACTGCTTTCTGTTGACGTCATGGGCATTATGAGTTTGTTGTAATGCCATTTGGAATGACGAATGCTTCAGCTATAGTCATGAGATTGATGAATTATGTGTTCCGAGAGTTCCTAGACATGTTTTTGGTATTTGTCATTGAAGACATCCTTCTGTACCCCATATCTGAAAAGGAGCATGCAGAGCATCTATAAGCCGTTTTGGGAGTTCATCTTTGACATCAGCAGTTTGGGAAGTTGTCTAAGTTTGCATTTTTGGCTCGAGAGGTCCATTTCATAGGACATGTTGTGTCCTATAGGGGAGTAGATGTGGATCCATCGAAGATAGAAGAAGTTTTATGTTGGACAGCCACGAAGATAGTGTCAAAGGTGCGAAGTTTCCATGGTCTCATAGGATACTACAGGAGGATCGTATCCAATTTCCCCAGATTTTCAACTCCACTAACAGCTTTGACTAAGAAGGATTAGGCATTCGTATGGACTGATCAGTGTCATGATGCTTTCTAGTATCTAAAGAAAAAGTTAGTAAGATCTCCAGTCCTTTATCTTCCAGCTGAGGGAGTTCAGTTTGCTGTTTTCTTCAATGTTTCACATCTGCGGTTAGGATGTGTTCAAATGCAGCAGAGATCAGTTTTTTCTTCTGGGTCTCGGCAGTTGTGTCCCCATGAACGCAACTATGCCACCCATGATCATGAGATGGCATCCATGGTGTTTTCTTTGAAGTTGTCGATACATTACCTCATTGGTGAGCACTTTGTGGTTTTCACTTATAATAATAGTTTGAGGTATGCTTTATCCCAGCGTGAATTAAACTTACGACAGCATCGGTGGAGGGAGTTCTTACAGGAATAAAACATCAAAATATCGTATACACCTAGAAAATGGAATGTTGTAGCTGATGCACTAATCTAAAATTGACATAGTGATGCTGTGCATGAATTCGGCGATTCTTAGAGAGTAATGGAAGAACATTAAGCATTGCATCTTGATATTTGAGAATTTGGTGGTAGATATTATATTTTTCAGATGACAGTACTGTCATCCCTGGTGTAGAAGGTGGAAGAGTCCTAGTTGGTGGATATTGAGGTGGAGGTCTGGAGAGACGAAGTTGATTGTGGTGAGGCCCCTAATGGTTGGATTGAAGATGAACAACATTGAGTGTTGTATCATGGAAGTATTTTTGTTCCCATGACAATGCATGAGATGGTTCTCCGAGAGTATCATAGTTCACCTTTAGCAGTATATCCTGGAGTGAAAAAGTTATACCAAGCCTTAATGAGTCAGTTTTGGTGGTCTGGGCTGAAGCATCCAGTCTCAGAGTTTGTGTCTCAATGTTTAGTCTGCCAGAAGGTGAAGGCCGAACACCGTGTTCCTAGTGGTCTTCTCCATCCATTAGAGATACCTCAGTGGAAGTGGGATGACATATCAATGGACTTTTTTACTGGTTCACCTCGAGCTGAAGTAGGAAATGAAGCTATTTGGGTGGTAGTGTATCATTTAACAAAATCGGCCCCCTTCATAGCGATCAAGGAGTCATGCTCAGTGGAGGTTTTCTCGAGGCAGTATCTAGAGGCAGTGGTGGGACTTCATGGAGTCCCTAGGATGATCATTTCTGATTGTGATCCTCGTTTTACCTCTAGGTTATCGACAGGTCTCCCACATGCTTTCGGTTCTCAACTATGCCTTAGCACTGCTTTTCATCCTCAATAGGATGGTCAGACAGAGCAAAACATCCAGACTCTTGAAGGCATGCTATGCTCTTGTATTCTTTATTTTGGAGGTTCATGGATGAGGCACTTACCCTTGGTGGATTTTTCTTACAATAGTAGTTTTCACTCCACCATTGGTATGTTTCCATTTGAAGCCTTGTATGGTTGCCCTTGTCGTTCTCTGTTATGTTGGGCTGGGGTCGGAGAGTTAGCAATTCTCAGACCGAAACTAGTGTGGAATACAACAGAGATGGGTCAAGTGATTCGTGAGAGTATGAAGATAGTGCATGATCATCAAAAATCATATGTTGATCAAATAAAGAGGCCCTTAGAATTTAATGTTGGGGATCATGTGTTTCTGACGGTGACTCCCCGTCGTGGGAAGCGAAGGATTGGTCATGGAAGTAAAATTTCTCCCCAATTTTTTGGGCCTTACAAGGTGTTAGCTCATGTTGGTGTTGTGGCGTATAAAGTAGCACTCCCCCCAAAGATGAGTCAAATACATGATGTTTTCCATGTATCACAGCTCCATCATTATCTTCATGATGACTCTCAGATCATCAATTGTGGAGAGATCGATGTTTATGATGATGAAACCTTCAATGAGGGATCTGTAGAGATCCAAGACTACAAGGAGAAGGTGTTGTGCAAGCATTCTATCCCCTTTGTTCATGTCTTGTTGCAACACGGTGGCATGGAGGAGAGTACCTAGGAACATGATTCACATATACGTTCTTAGTACCCCAATTTGTTTGATGTTTAACTATTTTCATGTAATGATGTTCCCTATGTGGTTACACCCTTCATGTTTTATATATGAATGTCTTTCATTGCATTTGTGGCTTTCTCTGTTTTGAGAGGTATCTCGATGGGTGGTTGTTCGGACCCTATTTCTTTTTCTTTCTCTTTAGGTGGGTTTTGAATTCTCTAGGATGAGAATGATTTGAGTGGTATTTAATATAATGTCCTGGAACTCTCTGGTCCATTACTTTGTTGAATTATGGGTTTTGAGGTGTTTAGGGAGGTCAAGGTGACTTATCCCGAACACTTTTCCAAATTTCCAGTTCAGTGAACATTTCGAATGGTAAAAAGTTGTGAACAGTGTAACGGTAACCTCAAACGATAACCTCTATCGGTATCCTCTAACAGAAACCTCTATTGGTAACCTCTAACAACAACCTCTATTGGTAACCTCTAACGTTAACCTTTATCTGTATCCTCTAATGGTAACCTCTATCGGTAACGTCTAATGGTGACCTTTTCTTTCCTTTGTCAAATATTGAGTTCTTTGAACAGTGTTTCCAGAACAGTGAGCTTTAAGTGTCACCTATTCATTCCATTGCCAAATTTGTGAGTTCTGTGAATAGTTTTTCCAGAACGGTGACCTCTAACTATCACCTTTTCTTTCCTTTTCCAAATATTTGAGTTATGTGAACAGTGTTTCCAGAACGATGAGCTCTAAGTGTCACCTTTTCTTTCCTTTGCCAAATATTGAGTTTTGTGAATAGTGTTCCCAGAACTGTGTGCTCTAAGTGTCACCTTTTCTTTCCTTTGAAAAACTTGGAGTTTTGCGAACAGTTTTTCCAGAATGGTGATCTCTAAGTGTCACCTTTTCTTTTCAATTTTTTTAGTTCTGTGAATAGTGTTTCCAGAACGTTGACATTCTAAGTGTCACCTTTTCATTCCTTTTCCAAATTGTGAGGTTGTGAATAGTGTTTCTAGAACGGTGACCTTCTAACTGTCACATTTTCTTTCTATTTCCAAATTTTGAGTTTGTGAATAGTGTTTCCATAACAGTGACCTTCTAGGTGTCACTTTTTTATTCCTTCGATAAATTTCGTGTTTGTGAACAGTGTTTCCATAACGGTGACCTTCTAAGTATCACCTTTCCTTTCCACTTCCAAATTTTGAATTGTGAATAGTGTATCCAGAACAGTGACCTTCTAAGTGTCACCTTTTCATTCCTTTTCTGAATTTCGAGTTGTGAACAGTTTTTCTAGAACGGTGACCTTCTAATTGTCAACTCTTCATTCCATTGCCATATTTTGAGTTTGTGAACAATGTTTCCATCTTCCCACAAGTTTGGCTTCTTTAGCATTTTCCTTTGACGTAAAATGAATTAAAATCCTTGTTTTAAGGACTCTAAGGCCATTTCAAAGGCCATAAATCCTAAATTAATTATTCCTATAGATCAGGATGTTTTTACTTGGTCAAAACGTGTGGGTTATTGTGATCCACTTTTAATGGGGAATTAAGTGTATCTTAAACCATCGCCCCATTAAATCTTCAAAAAGGGATGAGATATCATCCTCCCTTTTTCTTTATCTTTGTTATCAGCTATTAGATGCCAAAACCATTCAATCCTTCTTGCAGGTGTTGCACAATCAAAAAGTACTCCTCGGATCGGTTCCGCTCTATTATGATGCAACCATGTTGTATCGATCAATCTTTGATATAAGGTATGTTTTATCATCATTCCTTCAAGGATCATCTTCTCCTGTTTCTCCTTTTCATCTTATAGCATGTAATCTCCATACTTCTAATGGGGTTTTTCTTGGGGTTTGGTTGGTAGGGTCGTACTGTGCCATCCTCGGGTGGATACAGTTGATGTTGTTGTCGTGAGAGGAGGATTGTGACCCGTTTTGTGGATAATTAACATCAAGAACTCTTCAAGGTAGGGGATTCATTTCCTCTCTTCTTTTATGTGAAACTATATTGGTAGCATGTTTAATCCCACAGGATGAAAATGGAATTGATATAATAAATATGTTAATAGGATAAATAAATTGATATCGATCATATGTTATTGCCTCTTTTTTTTCTAGATAGTACGATTTTTATGCTTTCTTTGAATAGCTTTCTGTTATTGATGGAAATTATTAAAAAATTTAAATTGGGTTTAATTAATAATTATTTGAATAATGATAAAGATTCATGAAAATGAATCTGGTTCTTGTTGTAATTTGTTGTTAATAAAATTTGGGCAGTAAGTATGTTCAATTAATTGTGATAGCTTACTAATTAGGTTTCCCAAATTTGGAACCTTCGAATAATAAAACTGTTAATTCGATATGGATTAATGAACTGTTTGTTTGATAATTTTTTAAAGGGTTATGAGTTACACTATTGATTTCTAAAGGGCTAAGAGCCCATTAATGTGATGTTTTGTTTTCCTGTTTCTTGTGTTGTGATGAGATCCGGGATGGTTTTTGTGACATGTGGAGTCATGGATACTTTTCTTTATGGTAGAAGATAATTCCTAGAGTGGAGAGAAACATCGGTTTAGGTATATGGGTTTCGGGGAGGACACCCGGGATGATTGAGTGGGTTGAATTTGACTGTTTGATGCCTGCTGGTTCTTTTGTTTTTTTTCTACTTTACATTTTCCAACTGATCAAGGCAACTGGTCTTGCTTATCCTTCTTCCGAAATAGGCGAAGACTAATGAGGTATTCCATGTTCATTCCTGTTTAGCTTCTCCATGAAGGATGGGTCTACACTCTTTCTGTAGGCGGCAAAGACTCTATGGGTAGTACATCGACTCAACATGTTGATCCCCTTGTGTTAGTAGCATAAGATGATTTTCTAGATTTCCTGGGAATATGGGAAAGTAATTCTGCAATGAATATTTGAATAAATGGTGTTAACTAATGGGGTTGGAGTTCCCTGAAACATAATTGTGAGGTTGTAATTTTTTTAAAGGGACAATTATCTTTGGGAGTGATTCTAATGGAACTTAATGAGGAACTGTTTGTGGTTAAGTATTAAAGAATTAATTAACATATAGTGGAACTGATAAAAAGGGAATTAAGTAATCCAATAATGCTCTTTAAATGGTTGTGTGCTTATAGGATACATTGTAATAGAAGTAGCAGCCCGGATTCTGAGAGACGTTACCTACAGTTTTTTCTAAGACTAGGTAATGCCCATAGTGTGGTTGTAAGATATAATATATTCTGTACTTTTTATGTTTATATACGCTTCTCCACCATATCAGTAAGGGAAACTAACACCCCAGGGATTCTGAGCCCTGGGGGGTGTTTTTTCCAATATGGCGGTGGGAGGAAGAATGGATGAATACCTTCTTTTACCCTGCTCTCCTCTATTGTTAGATACCTATGCTAGTGGGAACAATGGTTAGTTTTCCCCATGAATGTGTGTATAGGGATGTAATGGATTGTTGTTATTCACACACATTTATTCTGGATATAGTATCCAATGGATTACTATAGGATTAACATGAATATGCTGTGATGGATTGAGGATCCTTCCTCGGTGTATGGGATATAATGCCTTGAGGTATAATACCCGACGTATGATACAAGTTATGATAGTTGTGGTAGCTCTCAGAATCTACTTGGTTACTTTTGGTTGTGAGGATTGTGTGGTGCTTCACCCAGTTGTTTGTGGGCAAGCCTTTGTGTTGCACTAGGTGCATATTTTGGTGCTTCACCCATGTGTCTGCAGGGAAAGCCTTTTTGGAGAAATATGCTCAGGACGTACAAAATTGGGGCAAAACAGCAAATAAGTGAGGAAGTAGTAGTAGGGTACCCATGATATTCTTTACTATATGCTATATTCATGAATGAAATACTTGGTGAGAGTAACCAAGGTGAGGTTGGGAACTTAGTATACCTATTTAGGTGAGGAGTTAGTTTTACATTTTTTTCACTGTGCTTTAGCTTGATTTCTTTACTTTTTCATGAGAGGATTCATGGAGGATCCTAATGAGTATACTGTTATTCTCACCCTATGTATATATAACTGTTTTCTAGTCACATGGAGAAGGTTGGAGATCAAGATGGTTTCTACTAGCTTGGGGTGCAGGAGCTATTTGGGCTTGTGTTTTCTTCGGTTTTTACTTTCATTTGGGTACTTGTAGTATTTCCCCTCTAGTTGTAGTACTTATTTATGACATTTCATATGTGTACTTGGGATTTCGATTATATTTCAGTCTGAGTTGGATTTGATCAGTGTCTATCTTATCTCTCTCTTCTGCATGTGTTCTCTTAGAGGGTAATGCCTCCCATTTTTTTGTGTTACTATACCCTCTGTGCTAGTCATCAACCCAGGGCCAATTGGAGGTGGGACTTAGGGGTCATTATCTCCCATCTCACATTTTCGACCTAGGAGGGTTACACTTTGTGGGGAGGGGTCATGAAAAATAAATTCCATAAATTCTATTTCCAAAAGAAACCCATTTTAATCAATAGGTAATTTATATTTTTAATACATAAGCTTTTTTTCCTTTTATGGGACATATAAACACGTACATGAAATTATGTGTGAACCCTGATAGGAATCTAATGTAATGTGTAAAGAGTTTTTATCATGGAATTAGTTGTATGGTATTATGGAGTAAACCAAATCAGTCATGAGACTTTTTCTACCATGTGATATTAGATTGGCAGTTCTCCTTGACTCGTGATTATGTAATGTAATATATTCCCTTCACATTTCAAATGTTACAAGGATATTATGATACCATGTTACTTATGTTATGATTCTATGTGATTAATCATTATGATTATATTTTTTTATATCAGTTTATATCATTAACTCACATGTTATGTTTACGTATCAAGTTAATTCCCTGCATGGATTTTTAGCTAACCCATTTCTTGTTTGTATTCTCCAGGATATCATATGTATTTTTTTGGAGATAAAATACAAATAGGAACAAATTTTGTAAAATAATATATGCATGTAAAGTTTTAGTTTCCATTCAATGTATAATGAAATGTTTCATCAAAATTATCTATATCTCATTTTCTTTTGGATATACTTATTTGATATTTATGTTAAAAAATCATGTAATAATAAGGGAAATTTTTTTGGGTCTCTATATTTTCACTATTTTTTAAAAAATAATTCTTTTAAAATATATCATAAAAATTAACCATAATTTAATACTGATATGATTATTAAAAAAATATATTATTTTAGGAAAATAAAATTCGAAAAATTATTATAAATTTCATATAACAGGAACACACAAATTTCTATTACTACATTTTTCAATGAAATCATATTTTGTATTAAAATATAACATTACCTAAATTTTTTTAATTATTTATTACACGTTAATCAGTAATTTTACATTATATAACTATTTAATAAATACATTTCAATAAATATTTATTATTATTCAAACCTACCAATTTTACAATAATGTTTTCATGGTAAAAATTATATTATAAAATGTCTATAGTATATCACCATTTGATAAGGCTTGGTGTATCATGTTATGAAAGATATCAAGTATATTACACATTAAAAATATATTTCTAGGGTGACATAATGATTCAATACCTTAAATATTTGAATAAAATATTAATTCTTAATGGAATGAAAAACAATGAAGTGTATCTATTATGGATGAAAAACCATAAATTTTTGTGGAACCTCTAACCCACTAATCACATAAAAATTGATCAATAATATTGAAAACATATATTTTATACTCCATTTATTGCGTCAGATAATGTTATTTTGGTAGTTTAAAATTTATGATGAGAAGCTATTCAATGGTGGAAACATTAAACGAACATGAATCCAATGGATGTGGTGGATAAAATATATTGGGATTACATTAAAAAATAATTTTCAATAAGTAATTTCCTCATTCAATTTTAATTTTAATTGAATTGGATGTTAACAAATCCAAAAAAAAATTCTTTTATATGGAATTATGTTATAAATATTACAAGTCACACGTGTAATGAATCCAGGTTTTTTCATTTATATTAATGGGAAGATGAATCGATTCCTATGTGGATTATATCCTCTCTTAATAATCTCTCATAAAATCCATTATTTTTGGAGTTATGACAAGATTGTATGGTGTGATATAAAATTGGATGTCAAGATTCAATACACTCAATGTCCTCATGGACTGAATGATATGAAGTGGTGAATATTAAAAAATATATAAAAATAAAATCAACCATGAAAAAATAAGGGAAGGAATAAAAAACACTATTGTGCATTATGTGTGGGTAGAAGTATTGAAGTAATTTACGGAAATGGAGTTGAATGTTTTACATGTGTGTAAAAAATGTACCTTATATCACGAAACATTCATGTATATTTAAATAATGAACACCTAACATTAAATGAAATAGGGAATATTTTGAATGTAAAACAAAAATTATAATTCATCATGTGTAGAGATAATTAATATTAATATAAAAAATATCTAAATTAGAGGATAATTACTGGAAATCACGATCATACCATGTACATTTCAACTGAGAAAGGTTGTTCATTTTTAGTTACATAGAATAATGTAGATATTCCATGTTATATGGTTGAAGGTCCACTCTTCATAAACTCATATATAGAATGTATATTGTTTGATTTTATTTATTACAGATTTTTTTACATAATTCTAGTTTTTAATGTACATTGTATTAAAACATATATTAATGTTGGTAATATTTCATGTTAAAAAATTATAGGAAATATTCAAGCATGCAAGATTTATTTGCATTATCCTCTAAATATTAGAGAGTAAAATCTCTCTCCAAACATAGTGTTCATTCCAATGATGTAATTTGAAATAATAATTTGGATGTATTTTTTATTGATGTATAGAGAAACAAAAAATGCTACAATAAAGTAAATTCTAGTTATCCTAATCAGACAACATTCAGTTCTGTTCAAGGAATTGATATCATAGCGAAAATAATTTCACTAACAACCCTTTTTTCATTATTTTTGGATATTATTGGTTAATAAGGGTGTGATAATGAATCTATACAAAAAAGAGATGTACATATTTTTAATGAATTGATTCATGTGTTTCATAATGACTTATCTATGAATCCCATAGAGAGAGTGGTATAGTTCCCAATTGAAATCATACATGGATCCATGGTAATATCAATTGCAACATATATAATGAAATATTTTAGGATTTATATGAATTGAAGGAAAACATAAAGATATTTTGAATAAGGTTGTTATTTCATAGAGTTTTATCTCCATGTGGATCACATTTTCTATTGGTGAAGAAGAAGGATAGATCACATGAACTATGAATTGATTATAGAAAACATAATGGGATCAAAGTGAAGAAAAAATAAAGTCATCCAAAGATTGATGATTTTTTTGACCGGCTACATGGGGATCATTTCTTCTATGATATTCACATATGATCTAGGTATCATCATCAAAGGTGTTGTAGTGGGATTCTTTTATGGTCCTTGTTGAAACAACACATTACTAGACTCTAAAATTCTTGACATTATAACGATGGTGTAAATTACAAAGCAATAAGGATACCACAACATGTTGGTATATTGTGACACCACCACTGCTATAAAATATTTCAAATGATGGATTATTCATATTTTATGGAATATTATATCTATTTGGATCAATTAAATGGACTCTCTCACATCTAAGAACTACATCATCATGAATGTGTATCATGCAGTGAATTACTTGGCAAATGGGATCACTAATAAATGGATCATTACATTGATGTTTCCTTAGTGCAATGGTGTCCCTATGGATATATTATCTCATTGTCAAAAAGACATCAATAAATATCATTTTTCATAATCTAATAACTTTTTTCATTCTTAATAAAGGAGACATGTCATTTTCAGAATGTTATCATTCATTATAAAAATATTATTATATATTTAGAATTATATGTGGAGAATTTGTATCATCTAATGGACATATTATAAACTATATATAATAATAATATTTTTATAAAATTTATTAAATTTGATTTTTTATACAATATTTTATATTAGGTGGACACATAATTTATTGTGAATGAATATTTGTTAATCTCACAAAGGTAACGGCCAATGAAGAGTCACAATGAACAAAAATAGTTACTGAGATATTTTTTTCATTAATCAAATATGATACTATATATGGGTTCTAAAAAATATCACAAATTTCTAATCATATAAAAATGTATAATTGAATGTGTATTAGGCTTGTCTAGACAACTATGTATGAAGAATGTTTCCAAGAACTAAAGATTAAGTTGGTTATTGAACTTATGATAAGAGAGAAATCTAATGGGAAGAATTTTTTTTGATAGGAATACATCAATGAATGGAGTTATATTTGAACTATTGAAATAGATAAAATGATTTTCTATTAATATAGTTACTTAATATGAAATGAACCAAATTTTCTTACTCATTATTGTAGTTATATATTTATTTATTTTCTATAAATATATGGAGATTTTAGCTTTATGGAGAGATATGTGGAATGTATATAGACCATAAATGTATGAAGTCTAAATTCAAAAAATTGAATATAAATTCCGGAAAACCGTATAGTTAGTGATTATTAATAAATATGATTCTTCTATTCATTATCACCATCAATAAAAAGAGTAATCCATTGATTTATTAAGTCAGAAAGACCCTTGAGTTCTTAAAATGATGAGGAATGAAGGGGATCTTCTAATCAAGGAATTTTTATTGATTGAAATGTAATAATTTATGTATAAAACCAAATTTATATAATCAAATTTTTTTCCCAATACTCATTACTTAATAAGCCCAATAAAACACATAGAGTTAATATTTAGTTTCAAATAATGACATATGTTGTAAAATGGGAAGTTTTCCAAAATTAATATTGATTAAGAGGGGGATGTGGGGTTTTGTTTAAAACTTTGTATCACATATATTACAGATTTGGGGAATATATTCATAGATATTTGATCTCTATACATCATGGGATGAATAAATTTTATTGAAATATATTATATCATTGTTGGAGGGCTAAAAATATTTGATTATTACTGATGATAATGTAGGATATTATAAACATCTGAAATTTATGGTAGTATTCCATCTACAAAAATGAGTATTGAATCAACTATCGATACCAATATTGATGATAAAAAATTTACTCTGGAATTTGGTACATTCATTCCTAAGACATATAATGGAAATAAATTCTTGTGATTTTTTTATAAATTAGAAATGTATAACAATTTAATCATTATATAAGAGGATATATCTATTGAGTTCCATGATTTTTTATATATTCATGAAGATGTGAGAATTATTGGAGCACTAAAATAAATATTCTCGAGCCCTTATCATAGATTTACATCTAAATTTTGGTGGACCCTTTAAATGGTTTTGAATATCGAAGTCAAAGTCATCACAACGTATTAAATACAAATAGGTGTGTAGTCTGAGAGGAATATTAAAACATTGGATGACATGTTATGTACTGATCAGTTGAGTTTCATGGCATTCAAGAGTAATATATTCAACTAGTCTAAATATTTGATAATAATAGTTGAGTATTCATATGGATCCTGATGATGCAAAATATTGTAAAAGGTTTAGATGTCCAACGTGATCGGATAACTTTTGAGAATAAAAACTATTTGGAACAAACATAATGAATGATTCTATATCCGATATAGAAGTTGGTGGGAAACATATCATGTCTTGTTAGTGTTGACTAAATAATTATGATGAAATTCAATGGAAGGACATATACTTTCAGGTTTGGGGTCATTAATGCCCAAAAATATCACTATGGAGGGGGTCATGTGATTAGGAAAGAATGGGAATCATATTTCAATGTATATTTTACCATTTTAGATTCTAAAGTGTGTTAGAGAACATTCTAATTTGGTAGACTGGCCACTAAATCATTCCAATGTCCAAATAATCTTCCAAATGATTCAGTTCGAAAAGTACATGCCAGGGCCAACACATATTCTGGACACAAGTGATATACAATTGGAATCAATCATTCTATATAAATTAGAATTTATATTGATAAATTATGAATGCTAAAAAAATTGTGGAATAATAAAACTATACTCATGAAAGTCGGAAGTATAAACCAATTGTTTAACGAAAAAAGTGCGAGCCTAATGACTTTATGATGCTAAAATACACTGAATTTTTTTTGAGGTTGGAATAAATTTTGGGAAATAAATTATTTATGGGGAGAATGTAACAACATAAAATTTATTTCAATTATTACAATAACAAATCATGTTTTACGATTATTTTATTATTATTATCACATAGAAATACTATTAAATTTCAAAAGAACAATACGAATAATGAAATAATATTTAACATAATATATAATAATAGTATAAGAATATAAATAAAAAGGGAATTATTGGTACACTATTGGAAATCGAATCTCTTAAATTATCCTTTTAATATCACTCTAACTGTGGAAAGTGTAAGATGAAAGTAGATCATTTGGAATAACATATACATTTTGAAGGGAAGTGTAAAATTCATATATGATAGGTAGTGATAGTTATTGCATGATAATGATGGTGAATATGTTGACTATTAATGGGAATCATTACCCATAAGATCTTACGTAATCATAAATTTTATGTAATTAAATCCTCACTATATAAGACTATTGGAATAGTAATAATATTCAACCGAATTGTAAAATAAAAATTTTAAATTATGTTTAGATGTATTATTACTATATTTTATGTATTTTATTATATGTACATATATACATTAAGAAACAATATATATGATATTACAGAATTCAAAAAGCCTTAATGTGAATAATTATCGTGTTTCCATTCACGATTAAATTTTCAATGGAAATATATAATATATAATAACGTTTATTATTTCTCATACTTTTTATTTATTTCGTAAAATAAATAATATATTTGAAATTATCTTGTAAATTTAATTTTTACGTGAAACATTAATAATTTTATAAAATAATTAATTCATTAGTGAATAGTAAAAATTGATGTTGTTTGCCTTTAGTATATTTTATGACTTCCTTAATTTTTCATAAATATGTTATAATTAATAAAACTAAATAAAAAACATTAGGTTATAAATATAATTTACTTTAATGAATAATAAAGAATTTCCAATCATTTAATTAACATTCCAATAGTCTAAAATGTAAATTATGGTTTATAAAAATATTATTTTCTGAAAATATTATTCTTCATTTCCAAAAATACTATATAAATATTTTTGGCTGCTTATTAAATAGAAATATGAAAAAAAAACTAAAATATTTTATAAATCATTATAAAAAATAATCGGTGTCCCGTGAAAAACTTATCTTTCAAAACAAGAAATCAATGTTCTATATTTGAAAAATAATGTACAATTCTCATATATTTTCTAAATATTCCCATCAATCCTCCCCATTTCATTCACAAAAAAGATCATTAGGACATCCATCCCTCCATTACTCTCTTATTATGTCCTTTGGGGTATATATCTAGGAAAAACTCCATTATTTTTAATAATTGGTACATTAGTGTTGGGATTCTCTTCACGTCCCTTTAATCAATTTTTTTGTTCCGTAGTAAGTCATATAATTTCCATGATATAATGTTCAAATTCAATTGTTATCATTAGAATACAAGCCAAATGTAATTATATTAGTTAGAGACATTCATTATCTCTCAATATAACTATTTACTAAAGAGAATTGTATACCTCTTATACTACAAAAAACTATTCTTTGAGTTTCCAGGAATCCTTTTTAAATTGTGAATACCAAATATTATTTTCATTGAATGGTACTATTATATAAATATTTATACTGAATTAAATTGGTATATAAATATTTATAACCCAGATTCCCTTCTTTTAGGTTCAAAATATGATAAACATAATTTCATTGAGGTTTTATGAAATCAATGTCATTTTCATTTAACTTATTCATTATTATCCACTGGTAATTTGTGGAATTCATTATCATTATATATTATCTATGTATAATATTCTAATTAATACTTATTAATGTTGAACCTTTATAGAAAAATAATGTATTGGGTAAAGACATAATCTCTATAGATGAATTTTTTTCAATACATTACTAACTAACCTCATAAAATATGATTTATGAAAATTTTTAGATAAATTTTGGTGATATAAAAAATTAATTTTTCATTTTTATGTTGCACCCACATTTCCATGTTATGTATTCTATAATTATGATTACAAAATTAGGTTGTGAATCATTTTTATCCATAATGTCCTATTATGTTCCTTTTTATTTGTTTATACCTTACTGAGATTAATGATCAAAATTATATTTTTTTCTATATCCCCGAGAAATATCTTATAGTATGGTGATCTATGATGAAATAATATGGTGTTAAACCAACATGGTTCCATACCCTATGAGGGGGCATGGATCAGGCTATGAAAGATTTATATAAATGACCCTTCATATCTTTTTTTCAATTAACCAGAATATTATTACCTCCCTTTCCCAAAGAAATATATGAATGAAAATGAAATCATGAGACACATCAGTTTTACATGGTTCACCCTCCCTGGAAAAAATACAGGTTGTATTCATCGACATTTTTTCCATTGTACCAAATCCACCGAGGGTCAATGTAAAAATATATAGATCTAGATTGATCACATATATTCCCCAACTCTATGCCTTTATAAGTATTATGGATATCTCACTGCCTCCCCAAGGGAAACAACCAAACTCTGTTACAATAGCTCACTACTGATGGAAATGATCACCTTATTGCTCGTGTTTTTCCTACAACTATTGAAGTGATTTGCACAAAGTTTATGAACTTGTAGGTCCTTTAATTAACAATAATTAATAAATCCACATTTATAGATAGATACAATTTTGAAATCCTACTCCCATTCACTTGATTAATACTAATTACCATAGAATCAATGGGGAGTAACTTCTCAATACATTTGGGATTCACACAACCTTCATGAAGATTCATCCTTTTTCAAGGATCACTTATCCTTTGCAAGGCCTCAAAATTCATGACCACCACTTTCTAAAATATAATTTGGCCATCATGAAGAAGGCAAAATTCAATAATCTCACTTATCCTTCTATAAGTTCAATAATTTTGGTATCTTTTTATATACATCATGAATTCCATTTATTCATGAACATTTTTTCAACAACACCCTTTCTGAATAACCTTTATGACTTCTTGGTATACTGATTTTCATTAACAGTTTGGCTTCTTTTCTAAGGGGGTAAAGGCCTATATATAGGCATTTCCCCTAATCTCATTATCTTTTGTTATCATCATCACCATACAATGTATCTTCCAAATATTGATTGTGATGATCGATATTTTGTGAAGCTCCAAATAATCTTTTAATTTCATGAATCTTATCGTAGTCACAAAGAGCACTATCTTCCCTTTATGTTTTCAAGATGCTCATTCTCATTGATAAAAACCTTCACGAAATGAATTTTTTCAAATATAGTATTCATTAAAGAAGTGAATTTTTAATATTTATATAATCCCATAAATGAAATCCATCTTTTCTGATGATATAAATCTTCAAGATTACAACCCTAAAAACTGGGCAAACCCTGGGAAATTATGTCACCTTGTGTAGGTAGTTTTATGTACACCTTTCTATGAATCAATTCCATTTTCACGGTTCTTTTCCAATATAAATTTTAAGAAAACTCTATATAACAACAAAATATACCTTCAAAATATGATTTCTCAGAAAATAAAAGCATCCAAAAAATAATTTGATGCTACCTTGGGGGATTTTTTCCAAAAAAAATCTTCTTTGGGTTTGTTGACACATAATCACATTTATATAGATCATTAAAAATTAATTAATCTTATATCAAAATTTACATCATTAGATTCAGATACTAGTAAATGAGTTACTCAACACACACTCTAATACCACAGTATTCATACTCAACATGATAAACAAGTTTAACGTGACATTTTCCTCAATGAATCATTTAATTCAAAATCCACTCTTTTATTTTCAACATGAACCTCTATTTTTGTGATATATATCTGTTGATCAATCATATTTAGCATCATCATATTTAAAACACTCCCAAATTCACTAATCAAAAATCAAATTCTCCCCCTGTCTTGATTAAGATATTTTCTCCCCTTTTATAGATACATATTCCACTTTTTTCAATGAACCAGATGGTTATTAATTGTGGTCTACAACAGGGTAAAGAACACATGCCACCACATTAGGGGAAGACACACTATACATCATGGAGAGGGGTTTGACGTCCATACTTTTTCCTGTTCTTGGGAATCTATTTGAATCCACAATCAATTCGATTCCTCTTAAACACCACATTGTTTAAGGAATTTGTCAGAATGTCTACAACCTAAAGAATATATGTGCACATACAAGAAATTCACAGGACCTTACTCCACCTTCTCATTGATAAAATTATCCTTTATTTCAATTTTATTTGAACATGAGTGATAGACTATTTTTTCTATGATGTATATCTCTTGAATTATCATAATGAAATTTGATTGGGGACTTCACATAAACTCACATGTTATCAATTTACTACTTCATCCATAGTAACAACATGCATTCTTATTTAGTCTCATTGTATTCGATTTTAGTAGTTATTAATAAAATAAAATTTTATTAACTTTATATATATAAAATACATAATTTTATTTAATAGAATTCATCACATGGTATTTATTTTCAATTATCTACAGAAGTGTCCCAATCTTTATTTGTATAGTCCAGTAACTCTTGATGACATTTTTCATTATACATCAAACCAAAATTCACCCTCACCATTATTTAACAAGGTATAATTTTTATGAAATCATGCAGGTTAATTTGGTATTTATTTGACATATTCATTATTTTAATGCGGATAAAACAATATCATGTCTTTCCCCTATCATGTACAACAGAATTCCAATGATTTTCCTATATTCGATGAAATTAATGAAATTTTATTCAACATCTAATTGATAGTTTCATTTGGGAAACCACTACAGATGTTATCTCAATATAATTATCCATTCCATATATCAATACCTCCTTAGAATAGTTTTAATGGGAAATTATTGTCCCATTATTTAATTTCAATACTTGTAAACCAATAAAACAACATCATTTCACCAATCGTTAACATTTAAAATTCACTTTTCATAAATTCTGTGAACTTTATTCACTATGCATCATCTATCCCACCAATGTTGTTTTTATACATACTCCATAAAATTAATCCATTTAGTATTTTAATTGTTGAAATATATATTATAAACAATTCCATCATGTTGAAATCCAAGATTCCTAAAATTTTAATCTTTCAATGGCTACCACGCTCATTGTGCTTTTTTAAACCCATGTAGGGATTTTCCACCCGAAAAACTCTGTTGTTGCCTTCATAAAAATGAAATACCTCTGGATACTCAATATAAACATCTACTTATACTATCCCATTCATGAATGGTGATTTAATATCCATCTGGAAAACATTGAAATTTTTTCAAAATATTACAGATATTAATAATCTTTTTGTCTCCAACCATGAAATAGTTGATGATTTTTCATCAACATTGAAACCCTTTATCAGGGAGTGACATTTAATTAGTAGACGTTCATTGATTCAAATCACTTTTCCATATTCATTCATCTTGTTGTGAAAGAATCATTTATTAATGATTAAATTATTAAATGTTTTCCTCAAAACTATAATCCACATCTTTTTCATATCAATTTGTTAAAGATTGTTAGTTATATCAAGTATCCATTTGTCATCTCTATTTTCTTATTCAGGACATTTTTGCTCTACCTATGATATGGAAAATAGTTTTTAACATGAATTTTTCCTCCATTTGTGCATTGAGGGTCTCTGATAAAAAATTATGTTCTGTTTATCAGTTTTCTATGCTCTCTTAAATCTTTTTATAGATACTATTTAATGCTCATCCTTCACATTATTTGAATCTACATCTAAATAAACCTCTATAATTGGAACAACCCTTCAGTTTCTTACCTCTTAATCAATATGCTCCCAAGGCGGATCACGTATTTTATGAAGATTACTCTAATTCTACACTATAGTTGTATAAGTTATTTTAATTACTATTCTCATCCTCTTATTTAAACATTTATATGATTTTCTATTTCTGAAGTATCCCTGGAATATCCCTTCATCTCCATAAAATTAAAACATAATATTTTTCTCTTTATTGATATTGAAACACATACATCCAATGACATGAGGGTACATCAACATTTTATAACTTCTATACCATACATCAAATTGATTATTATATAATTTCATGAATAATAAATCTTTATTTTATTTTTAGACTACTTTTATCAATGGTTCGTTATAAATATTCTCTATAAGATCGTTCTAAATGAGAATTGGTTTATCCATGTTGTTGATAATTCAATTTATTCTCTCAATTGATCCTTTTTATGTGGGTATATTACTGATAAAACATTGTGCTTTATCCTATATTTCTTGGGATAGTCCTCTACGTTGATATTTTTTAACACTACTACATCATCTATTCAGATCATCAAGATTTTATGACCTATTAGTTTTTGAACCTCCCTTCGACACATTTTCATGGAACTAGACAACTCATATTTGTGAGTGTTGATTGAAACACATGAAATTATGATAAATCACTCAAAAGAAATAGAAAATATCTCATCCCATCAAATTATCTTGGTGAAAAAATCCCACAAACATCCATATGCACCAACTCAGACATTTTTTTGACCTTTTCTCTTTTGGTTTAAATTTCATTGAAATAATCATCCTTTCAGGAAAAGTGTCACACAGATGTGTATGATTAAGTGATAACCTATCGATGTCTCAAGAAAAATAACACACATTAACATAAAATTTTATATAAAAAACTTTTATGTGAAAGTTGAGAATCCTCACAACATAACTAGGAAAAACATTGAAAGAAACAACAGAATTATTGATGTAACATTTATGTATTCTAGAATAATTATCCCAAAAAAACATTCTATTTAATTAAAGTTAATTGTGTTCATAGATCATCCATTAGAAATAATTCAAAATTACATTCCAAATAATTCCATGATTGTATGTATTTCCTTTGGTTGAACATCCCACAATTCATACATCTTATTAACATGAAGTCTTTATTTCCAATCTAATCACATTTCTCCCTAGTATTGTTAACTCAAATCAATATTCCCAGAATTTTTTAGCACAGTCCATTTTATCATCAATCTTTAGAAAATCCTCCATCATTTCATCACTCAATTTAATGAGAAATTCCTAATTATGATATGAATTTGTGGCCCCCACTCACTGAGAAACATCTAGACTCCTATAAGGAGGAACTGTAGCATATGTCTAGACCTTTTCTATGGAATTAATCACTAAAACATTTCCCTTTAATTATTTCGCACGTGCATGAGAAAGAAATAATATTTATCAAAACTTGAATTTATCTTACCCTATTATCCTTATGGTTATGCAACCTCCTTCGCTGACAATTTATCCTCGAATTGAAGTAGTAACTACCCACTATGTTCTTAATTATTCTCTTATACATCCCCTTTTTGTTCTTCAAATACATTTGAGAGATCCTGAACCATTATAACTTCCTTTTCACTCTTTGTTATTCTAGTGTCTCCTATATGTTGATCCCTTGTTCTACCTCCCAATGTATATAGATCTTGTACCTTGAATTTACCACCTTTTTGGATAATCAGGAATCCCCTGGTCTAGGTTGATATGAGTATTATTTACTTCTCTTTTATTTCTTCTTCATAGTGACAATGAAACTCAACATGTTTAAGATTTGTTTATTTCCCTTATTCCTCCATGGGTTGTGTAGAAAATTACTATAAACTATAATTGCATTATCATTCGATGATTGTGTTTCCCCATCAGTCCCAACTTGGGGGGACATTATTTGTTTCTCTCTACACATCCAAAAACACTCTAGATTGAAAAACAAATATTTAGGATGAGACATGACATAATACTTCTTGGATTAAACCGTTATTTGGAATTCAACTAACAACATGCACCATGTTTTGGTTACTCCCACTCTTATCCATCCGCATAACATTCATCACCAGTTGAATAAACCACATCTTCAGGTTAGATACTACTTCCTACATTAATAACCATTGAAAATGGGAAAGTATTTCATATCAAATCACAATTAACACTTCTTTTACAAGTTACAACTAATCCCACATGAACATGTTCATTATATTTGGGAACTCCCATATCCGATATTAAGTGATTCAAAATATTTTCCATTTTTAGTTTTCCACCTTTTCTTTTGTCCTATTTCTTCTCTATCATTGTTTTATCCCTAGAGGCACATATAGATGTTTTCTCGATCCATCCTTCAGATGAACCAAATACCAGAATTTTGTCACTACATCTTGATATTGAATTAATATTCCTACCATGACCAAAATCTATCACTGCATGTCTCAATTTCATACACTATGGAAAACATCAGTCCAATACTCATAGAAAATATGTTTCATATATTGAAATTCTTCCCCAACAGTAAGCCAAAAAAAGATCAATTGGATTTCTAAAGAATTATACCTATTCACAGATTTGAAGATATAATAGATGAATAGCCAATCATGTTTTACTATCAGAACAAAGATATCTTCCAAATATATTTAATATCATTTTCAAAATGGAAGTACTTTTTAATAGTAATGTCTGTTCATGTCGTCTATCCTACATTTCCATTTTCATGGCATCAATTTTCATTTGAAAGTCGAAGGACCACTTCAAAAGAAAGATCTTGAATCCATTAAAAGTGTGGGGAGAACAAGATCACACCTTTATCAGTTCGATCTCCAATGAAAAAAATTAGCGTGGAATGATTTTTTTTCTAGTAAACACACCATTGCATGATCTCGTATGTCTTAGAATCTAAAAACATGCCTATAAAAAAGCATCTACTAAAGGATTTCATTGATTAAACTGTGCAATGATAGTGATTCTTAAGAGATTTAGGGATTTAGTAAACTCTGCATGAGATATTGGATTGTTTGGGAATAGATAACAAATATCTATGGAATTCATAATGAATGGGCTCTAGGGAAAAGATGTGATGATATCAGGATTGTAAGAGGGGGAAAAAGATCCTGATTAGCCTTTAGTAACAAAAAAGGTACATCCCACTTCATTGGTGGAGAGGATGGTGTGATAACCATTTGATTAAGAAGTACATCAAAACCCTAGACCCCATTGAGATGCATGTATCTCTCAAGAAGCATCACATATCACCTGGTAATCTAAGGATGTTTGGAAATTGTGACCAAGATGTTTTTCCCAAAACATGTCTTCTTCATCCTTGGACAAAAAGTACATATCTTTTTCTTTGCCTACAAGGTAAAAATTTGGTTTCATACACATACCATAAAAAACCTAAAATCTTTTTCCTAGATGGATCACAATTTCATTGAATATCATATTGTAATTTCTAAATCATATAACTAATTGGTACATAGTATGTTTTGACTAAGACCTTCTACATCAATACATCTTAACATCTGAAGTATTTTTCCTCCAAACCTTTTTTCCCAATAAAATAATTTTTAGTCCTTATTAACTACCAAATATCATAACAACTTTGTTTTCATATCTATTTTTGTTCACTAGGTCATTATTTTCTATCATATGGAAGGTGAATCCACTATCAATTATCCATATTCCAGTGTGATATGATACATTGAATAGAAAAATCTCCAACCTCTACCTATTCAACTCTATTATTTTTTATCCATGTGTTTTACTTCATACCCAATGAAAATTGATAATCTTGACCTTCCTTGATATATGATAGACGAACATCATCTGGTAGAATTGAAAATATTTTTTTCATTTTTAGGTCATTTAATGATGTATTTAGCTTTTTCATAGGATAACATTAAATATTCTTTGTCACATTCCTCTTCATTATTGATGAGAAATATCATGAAATGTGTTTGATTATTCAACACCCAAAATATTGAATATTAAATAATATCATTGTATATTGGGTTCGGTATGAATTTTACTATTTTTCATTTATCTCTTGGTAATTTTTTTCTATAGAGTAATCATTTTTTTCAGTGTCCCATATTTACACAACTAAATTATCTAGTGTGGGTGCATTCTTATGTTTCACTTATTCACTACTAGTTATCCATTGATTTTTTGAAACCTTCTTATTATACTCAATAAAAAATCATTCTCTAATCTTCAGTCAGGTTCTTATAGTCCAAATTTAGCCATTTGTACTTTCTGTTTGAAATTTAGCCTCACACTAGTTGTCACATACAGATTTACCATTTTCTTATCCCAGTACTTTTTCTATTTCACATGATATTTGAACTCTAATTTTTCATCATATACCACCTTTTCATCCCTTTCTGTTGGAGTCAACCGTCTCTCCCTATCATTAAATTTACTTTATAATGTTACAATATCCTCATCATAAATTTTGATGAGTTTTTCATCATCACTCCCCAAATTTTCGAATCACAGATCCCAATTTTATATTCTTCAACATTGACCATGTACTCACTAATTTAATACCAATTCACTATCATTGAAGACTTATGATTTTCAATTTCATCTATCATCTTAGTCATCCTTAATTCTTGATCAGGTATAATGTATTTGGAATCATGAACCAACCTATTGGATTTCTTTATTTTCCCTCTATAAATGCCTATTTCGTAAAATGCCTCTTATAAGTCGATATAAAGTTAAAATATTCAATTTAATTATCTTTTTTCATTGTATCATTCTTCCATTTTTAAAAATTTCTAAAAACCTCTACCATATAATTTTTTTCATGAACTATTCAGTCCTCCAAGTCTTCAACATTATATTCTTCTAAACTCTTGACATCTTTTGAAATAAGTCTCTTATTCTTAAGATGTATTTTGAAATTGTTATTACCTTTAACATAGTATGATGATTTATTCATTTTAATTTATACATAAACCTCATCATTATCTTGAAAATTATTAGCACGCCCCACTATATGATGTCCAACATTTCTTCATCCAAATCATGGAAGTCAGAGTCTTCCTTTGAAATTTTATTTTCCTCTATTAAATTTGATGAATAGTATTACATGGATTCATATATATCTTATTCATCCTACTCATTTTGAATAGTTTTATTCTTCATGGACTATAATTTCACTTCCTTCGAATTCCCTTTTTCTAGATACTCATTATCATAATTTCTTATCTCGTTTAAAACAAGAGTATTGTTCACTCTATCTGATCATAGATCATTTCGTTCATTTTCTTAAAATACAGAAACATTCTTATTGAACTATGGTGGAAGTATTATCATGATATCCTTACTATTATATACATATTCAAAAATTTATCCATAACCGTCCATGTCCTCCACAAAACATTCTGTTGTCAAATAACTAATCAATAGACTCGTTAAGGTTCCTTTTAATATCCACATACTTGTTCCATAAAACTATAGTTTTCTTTCTCTAACTTGTCAGTCACCCTCATAGATATTTATAATCATTTCCAATATAGCATCTAATGAATTGCACAAAATCACCATGACATATATTGTATGGGTTAGGGATTCCCCAAAATAAATGATTCCTTCAGCATCAACATCCAATTCCTCTCACACAGCTTCTTATAAATCACCACAATTGATATTTTCTGAAATTCCATGCATTGATGTTATAAAGACATCCATTCATATTTATTAGAGGTTGTGTTACATCTCATTATTATATAATAGAAAAAAAATCATCGAATGTCAGAATCCATTTTGGAATGACAACCTCCATTTCCTCTATTGAGAAAGAGACACTGACATTCGACCTTTAGATATAGGGAAAATTTTACCCCCAACTAGTATAAATACATTAAGAGGGGGTGAATTAGGGTATGATTGAATAAACAAATTACCCATTTATATATTATTTTATATTTACCCAAATCACTCTTCTATACCTTCCAATAGAATTGTATGAATAGAAATTAATTGATGCATGAAACATATATATTTTACTTGGTTTTCCCTCATTATGTTACAACCAAGGAGAATATAACCAAATATATTGATGTACCAAATAAACTAAGACTCACTTCCAAAAAACTAGGTTCATGATAAATATCATCGATGCATAATATCAAAATATTTAAACAGTTTAGGGATATCTCACTAACTTCCCAAGGGTCTCCCTAACTCTCTTTCGATGTCTCAGAACTCAGGAAATGATCACATTTTTCACTTACTTTTATCACTAATCTGGAATTAAATTTCACCAATTTAATAGAATTGTAAGTCCTATCATTGTTAATAATGAATACATTCTTAGTTTAAGATATATGATTTCTTGAAGTAACACCTTCATCCAATTAATGAATACCAGTTTTCCATAGATTTACTAAGAAGTCACTTCAAAACACTTTGGATTCTAACTACCTTTGTGATGCTCATTCCATTGGTGATGCTCCACCAGCCTTCACGAACCCCTCATCTTTTGCGAAGATCACATCCTTAATGAAGCTTAACCATCCTTTAAAAAAAATCTGTCATGAATATCACTTATCCTTATCAACTATGACAAAAATAATTTGGATATTAATAGCCTTCATCAATTACCATTCTTTGTTAACTTTTCTGCAAGAACAACCTTCTTGAATCACCAACTCAAATTCAGAACCTGCATATTTTAATTATTTTTTGACCTAATTGTCTGAGGGGTTATAGGACAATTTACTAGGGTTACCTTGAATTATAGACGCATCCATCCTAATCATCACTATTTTAATGATCTCCCTCATCATGTTCATGTTTCTCCGTATTTCATGAAGATGTAGGAAAATTTTGCGGTTCGCACAGCTTATCATAGCCATGAAGTGTACGATCATTCATTCGTGTGTTTTTTATACAAATTTGGGATGATATACACATTTAATAACAATTATAGGGAATGAATTCATTTCTATTGAATCATTTTCAATATATTGTGTTAGAAAACGCTTTAGATCACAAAAAAATACATTGTAATCCTACTTTTTCAAAAAAACACAATCAACCCAAAAATATTGCAATGTTACCGTGATGGATTTCTGTCCAACTTAAGGGATTATTTAAATATGATTCAATAGGTATATTTTTATGTTTTTCATTGGTAATTAATTTTTCATATACCTATTTTCTATGTAACTGAACTATAAAATAACCATGGATGTTTTTAAAGTAATATTTTTTATTAAAGAATTATATTAAAAATAATATATTAAAAATGTCAGTGTCCCTAAAAAATCATTATTATCACCAATATATACCACATATCATATTATTTTGGTGTGGTCTGTGAAGTCAAACGTATGTATTAGCACCTATATAAGTGTTAAAAAAATTTCCCTTGTGCAATAAAATTTGATACCCACCTCATAAAGAACTATTGGATATGATGTGTTCCTTTCTGTACTGCACGACCATACCCCTATAGAAATTTCATTGAGTTGGTCAACCACCTATGGATTTAAGCAAGGTTTCCGAAGGCCACACTATAGCCTACTATAGTAGTATAAATTCTGTAGTGCATCACCCAAAATTTCCAAAAAAACCCCATGAGATGGGATAAATCATTAAAATATAAGAAATTATATAAAATAAATTGTAAAGTGAGGTCAATGTGTGACATTTCTTCCACCATAGGGATTTCATCCTCTATAATTATTATGTCAATTTAGTTGATTATTAGATAAGGGTATGGGTCAACATCTAGAAGAAAATAAATTCTAGAAACAAAGAAAATATACATAAAACACTTAATCAAACGGTCCGCATTTATATTATAAACTCAAATCTTCTGTTAAATTACCTCAATGACTATAGTTAACAATTAGGATATCCTTCACTAATACATTCCTCATAAAGGTGCTTTTTCCAACAAACCAATATAAATGTGGTCATAATAAATAATTTGGTCACCCAACCATATTATAATCCTACCAAGAAACCCTTTCCCCTAATAACAAAACCAAAAGAATGAAAAAGCTAACAAGATGAAATATGAAATACATTTCACACACAGAAAGATAAAACAAATGAACAAAATTGATTACCGAAAAATCCATTGATAATTAATAGATTACCCTAGAATCCACTAAACACAATAAGATTAGACAATTGATTAAAAACAAATACAACATAATGAATAGAACATAAATTTTATAGTCGGTGATATAAATATATATATATAAAGAACAATTAAAATCAAATAATACCTCAAGAATTTTCTTAATCAACATCCAATTCCATAGATTAAGCATGATGGTCATTCATAGATATATGTATGGATATACACATTTCTATATAGAATCTATTAAATAACTTAAATATTTAAGCTAAATATCCACAACCAAGATATGTCATTAGATATTTCTAAGTTAATGGATTTTTATAGACCTACTTGAAACTCTTATGGAACATCATTTTCCAACATTCAAAATAATTCAATGATATACTATAAGGCCACATTAAACCACTTGTTATTTAATTAGAATTATTCAACATACCCATTATTTAACTAGATCTACATTCCCTAAAAGTATAAATATAATAAGTAGTAGTCAATAACTGAATATATTCATGGACTATGTCAACATGAAAACCCCCAAAAACTTCTTTATATGAGTCCAAGAGAAACAATAGAATCCTTAATTAAATAAACAGATAATGGACTCTTTAAAAATAATGAGGCTTCAAGTAATTTTCCACAAATAACATCGAATTGTTAGAGGAGTTCAAAAAAGGGAAAACATAATCCCACACCAATCGATTTCCCAATTGGATAAAATATAACCCCATATCCATAACCACCTTTATGGACTTAGAGAAAGACTATTGTATATGGAGGGAATAATATTATTCCATGAAATGATCTCTATGATATTAGATTAAACAATAAAATTACAACTCTATATTTTTCGTAGTGGATTATAATATGATTTTGAGATACTCAGACATCTTAATAAGACCAATGATCATTTCAGTACACTATAAAAATTTATTTATTTTTACTGAAACATACTAAAAATAAATGAAAAGTGGACTCATCAACCAAAACACTAAATGGAAATTTTTAGTATAGTTATCTAAATGGTTCATATGTTGATTACTAGCCCTATATTTCACTTTGCAATCAATGGTTATTTAATAGATGTGCACTCTAAATTTCTTGATGACCAAAAATTATATTAAGAAAATCCAATCTCAAGCCTTCCAGGATGACATGTAAATCTCTATATTTAAATACATCATAATTAAATAAAATAAAAATCAACTGAATGTGTTTCAAATATACATTTTATTATAGTTTCGAAAATATATAATATAATTTTTCCAAACCATAAATATTAAGTGAAATAATTTTCAAATATTCTATACATTCCTTTTCAAATATATTTATTCTCTTCAAAACAGTATAATTTAAATTATTATCAGATACCCTCTTTTTAAATTTCAATATATTTCAATTTACATATAAAAACAAATTACTATCATGAATCCCATTTTTTATTTTAAAATCCCACCTTTTTTTAAACTATCAATTATATTTTTCAAATATGAATCCTAGTTTCCCCCAATATTAAATGACTTTTAAAAATTTTAAGAACCATAAATATTAAAAAAATATCAACCATTATTTTAAATCTCATAATCTCGATGATGAATATTAACTCAAAAAATGACATTAAAGCATTATTATGATGGAATAGTGGTCATACAAAACCTGACTACATCAATTGAATGACCATGAACCAGTTATCCAAATTTCCACTAAGAGTTACATCATGACTTGAAATCCATATCTACATGGTTTATTATTCTTAATTTTATCACTATATTATACAAATGAATCATTCATTATCATCCCCAAAATCATTAGAACCATTTAAATAATTAGTGTCAAAATATTATAAATTAAAAACTACTAATTAAAAAACACTAGAGTTAATGAAGAAAATACAAAAAAACTAAGACATAAAACCCAAAAAACATATAATAACTCAAGTCAAAAAATATGAATTATATATAGAGGGTCATGACCAACCATTATCCATTGTTTTTATATCACAATGTATAGTCTATCATAATATACAAGATAAAAATGAAGTTCTATAGACTAGGATTTCATAATAACATAGTCCTTGATATAATTTTTCCCAAAATATCTTTGGGAATCCCCTGAAATTCACACCCATTCTAGAATATTATATACTATAGGGGTGTTCTTAATTGTAGAAATATGGATACATTCCCTTGATAACCACTATGAAATCATAAAAATGATTTCACCCCATAAATATAAATCCGATAAAAAAATATATATATTAAAAATCCTATATTTCCACTCAATACATTATGGCCCATTATCTAGATGATAATAACATCATTTTCAAAATTATAACAAAACCAATAATAAAACATAAATAAAAAATGATTTTAATGTAAAACATACAATAATGGTATAATAAAATATAGAAGGTTTCATCTATGAAAATATAATTAAATATAATTTAAAGATAAAAAATATAATTACCAATGAAATCTCCACATGTACCTATGTTCAGCATCGATCATCAAAACATCATCACTCAATGGAAATCAAATACCACCCAGAACCTGATCCTAGAATAATATAATGCACATATTTGTGAGAAAAATACTTAATAGTCATGTGATAAAAACCACACCGCATGTGTTAGATATAAATAAAATATATGATTCATTATATTTTGAAATATTATTTTTAAGAGAATTATTTTCTCATCCTTTTTAATTCCAGCAACAGTATATCAGAAATTTACATTTAAAATAGAATCTATATAAAAAATCTTCTATACGAATTATAAGATAATATTTTTAAAAAATATATATGAGAAATTAACTTCATGAAAACTTTTATTGAAATGTATTTATATGTAAAAAATCAGAGATTATACTCTAATCATTGTTCATATAGCATGATGTCATAGGATTTTATTATAAAAGAAACGAAGAACCAAAATATCCAAACTATAGTCCTGATAATACGGATGAATGAAATAATGAGAAAGTTGTTCATAATCTATTATCATAATAATGAAATCATGTAAAAATTATTAAAGAAAAAAGTAACAATGGTCATTTGAATAAATTGTAACACCTAGAAATGATAAAGGGTCAAGTGATTAAATGATACAACATATGTCAACAATGCACACCTTTCATTTTATGAGACTACCTAAATGAACTCCACAATTATGTGTTTTGGTACAAGATTAGTAATCACTATGGGTGACATTCATGGATGTTTCCCAAGGTGTGTGCGAGTGAGGAAAAAGAACACTAGAAAGGACATGTTTTGTCTTTTATGGATAGTCATTAGTTAGATAACCCGTTCAAGAGCAAGGGTGGGCCCCTGGGTGGGGACCACATGTCTGCAAGGCAATTGGTGGTGCCTGGAAGTCTTGGACCTGACTGTCACGTTACGACGGGGTTTTGTGATGTCAAAGGGGCTCAATTGCTAAATTTTCTTTTAGAGGAGGTACTTAGCTTTAAGTGTTGTGCCCTACATGGGTTGAGATGTAGGTCCAACAAAGAGGAGGTTGTTCTCTAAAGAATGAGTGAATATAACAACCTATAATGATAATGGATTACTTGAAAAAAATTAAATGACTCATGTCAACAAGGTGAAACTTCATTTTTAGGAGCCTACCTGATTAGAAATATATAGTTCAACGTGCTGGGCATGTTGTAGTGATCATGATGGGTGACGGTCTAGGATGTTTCCCAGGGTGTGATTGAGTGAGGACAAAGTAGACTAGAAAGGAAATATGTTGGCTTATGGGAACAATTATATTTCAGATAAATAGTTTAGGCAAGTGGGTGGGCCCTACAGTGTGGACCACATGTCTGCGGGGTACCTGGTGGGCCAGGACCCAAGAAGGGTGTTTATGCTATCACTTGGGCTCATTTTTTTATATAAATAGACATAATCGGGATGTTCTATAACATACTAAAACATAATCCCTCATATTGGTGAACCCTATATAATCTAATCTCAATAATTCTTGGTTATACCCAGCCTTGATTTCGGGATGGGACAAATCCTATTGTAGTGTGTATCCTTAATTATGGGAACTGTATAGTGAATGCACATAATATAGTGTAGAATGTGTTATAAAAAAGTACATGAGATTCTATGGGTTCCAAGGATTTATGGTGCTGTAACTATGCCAATATATAGTTTCAAAAAATAAAATGAATGTATTTACATAAGAAATTATACCAAACAAGATCAATCAGCTTTCCACATAGCCAAGAAACCCTATTAGGAATATCCCATTACACACAAACACAGCAATATAATATATGTGTCCAATATCAGTTATACTGGCAAACATTTCCAAACAAACTTATTATAAAAATATTCCATGTTTTTTCAATAAAATCTCTTTTCAATCTCCCAAACATGCCATACAAACATTCTCTCAAAATAAATTTATGAAAATAATTTTAATTGGAAAAAATACACCAGAACAAATAAAAAATAATAATAATAATCCAATTTAAATAATATAAACACCGATTTAGATTTTATAATTCATTGTGAAGTTCATTAAAGAATTTTATAAAACCCAATGTTTTCATGGTTGCAACAAATAATAATTAAATATTTTAAAATCAATGAGAAAACGATTGAATTCCATAAAAACCATGTGAAGAACAATATTACATTCCATATAATTTGATACCTCGTTTATTATTTTCAAATTAAATCCCATCATACATTGAAATATAGAAACTCTTTTTTTTTAATTTGAAGGGTAATAAAGGGGAAACTTACCACAATCTCATCGAATTCTTAAGTACCAATGCATATCCACATTATCAAAGAATGAATAACCATAAACGTAAAGTGGAATCCGAGAATAATAAATACTAAATGTACATTTTGGGTGAACAAGATATTTTGGTTTAGAAGTCCTTATTAATGAAAGAATAGTAAAGAGTAGGATTAAATTGATAAAGACAATAGGTCTGAAGTAATTTACCAAGAAAAATCCATCAAAAACATAAATGTTAAAATTAAGATGGTCCAAGATATATTTAAAGGGATGAGATATATCATTAATTGATGTTAATGTAAATGAAATATATGTGATGAAAACCAAAAAATAATTCAATTTAATAGGTTGAAATTTTTTAAAAACACTTTATTAATAAAACTGGTAGACATAGACTAGGCCACATTCCTACATGCTATTTTGAGTTTACACCAACATATTCAGTCTTATTTTGAATCCATCTAGTCTGTGGAATGAAGTATATCCTACTTCAATTTCCACTACCTCTCAACCAAAATTAAATACATTGTATAAACTCTTGAGTTATGATGTAGAGTCTATAAAAGCACCCTTTATGAAATAGAATTTTGTATGTGTCAAGGAGCACCTTAAGAAAAGAGAATTATAGAACAGAGAACTAAAGCCACAATATAATGTCCTACTATATGATGTCATAATATACCCTCCAATACTAAACCATATGGTGCATCACCAAATTCATCTCATGAAAATATTTAGCTACTAGGGACTATGTATCATTATAACTTATTCAAACATTCCAATTTCTATACTATATATCCCTTGGTTGTTATGTGTATTAATGTTGTGTAAGATTAAAACCCAATGTCATCTCTCTGCCATGTCACAAATTACCTTGGACGTGATGTGGTATTTTCTTTCATAATCGTGATCCTCTTAACAATACCTCCTCCAAAAAATAAATCCCTTAGACATGGTGTTATCTACATTATCACACATACACAAACAACACCAATTTATGGATAATACATGGTACCATTATATAGTGAAATGTGACAACCACTAGTTTAATGATAATTTATATAACCCATTCCACCCATTACTGGGCCACCCCCTAGTGACACCTTTCAGGTTATGTTTAACTACCTGGGGGTCTGTACCATAGTCCCCCTAGTCCAAACCGTACCTTACTATAATTATTTTCAAACTATAATTCTTACACTATGACTCCCAAAACCATGAGGAATTATAATAAAAAATTGTAATCGAGATTAAAATATATAATAGAGTAATGTTGAAATGATCATGAGGCTAATGTGTAATAAAAAAATCATCACCATTGTGTTTTTACCCATGAAAATCAATGGAATACACTAATTCTCGATCTTTAAAGTGTCCATAACATTCAATATAGTAGAATAATTCAATTCTATACCCAAAAGTGCACCTCACATATACTTTTAAATAACTAAATTACACACACATTGACAAACATAGTGAAAAGAAAAAACCAAAAATATCATTCTAAAACAACATAACATATCAAACATGCACCTTCTAAATCCAAATATAGAGATATTAGGGAAACAATTAGAAATCTACTAATGATTAATATAAAAATATAGAGATTGAATCTCGATCATTGCCTATACACCTTATATATACTTACCTATTTATAGGGTAATTAATCTAATGCCTAATCCATTTTTTGGCCCCTATGTAATTAATCAAACATTTCAAGAAACATGAAGATCCACTATAAAGAGGTTCATAATTCTTATTTATGGGTTACAACACATGTTCATACTATCCTTACCTAATATTATCTCAATCACTATCATCCTAATGGATCTAAGTGTGAAATAATTTCATTCACTTTCTTAGATACCACTTTATTAAGATTGTGGCCTGATTATTTAATAAAACATTAGTCTATGACTGAAATTGTTCGCAAGGTTGTTCCCCTATCACTAGGGGTTATCGACCTATGCCACCAATTATAATATACAATATGGGAATTTTTAACTCACTAGTGAAAACCATGTTCTATAGAATATATATATGTAATATTGTTATAATTAGGAGGAGTATCTTCTTATATGATTGAATTAATGTATCATAATACATTTAAAATAGGCACAAAGGACAAAATATAATTACAATGCTATCAAATTATTCAATGAGGCTAAATTTCAAACATGGCCACTAACCTCAATCTCCCACACCACGTGAAAAAAATCATACATATCATGATCATGTAAAAGTAAAAAATATATAATAAATATATTTGTTAATACATTAAGGTACATATAAAATAGACTATGAAATCTTCATCTCCCAAAAATAGAACAAGTATTTTGTGCGTATATAATACATAATATGCAAACAACAATTTACAATATTAATTTATTTTACTAACATGTTCACTTGGAAATATTATACTCTTTTTACTATATATAAAAGAGTTTAAAAATAATTTTATTCAAAAACATGTCGAGTTAGTAGATAAATATTTAAATTGAAGAATATTAATAGTAATAAAATATAACTTTTCATACAATAATTTTCCTTTCCTTTCATATATGATACCAAAATAGCTCATGGGATGTAAAATTAACTAGTTAAAGGAACTATTTCAACCATACAATGAAAATATAACCCAATGGTAGTTATAAAAAATGCTCGTATCTTGGGAAAGGGAATGTTGAATATAAAAGTTTGGGTGTTGTAACACTCCCAACTCCTTGGGAGTAGGGGAAGGGGTGTAATGGAGTAAATGATGCATGATAGGCTTGCAATAAAATATATAAAAACATAACTAAGTTTCAGTTTATTAAAAAACAATATAACACATTCTAGATGTTGGTAATAAACTAATATAGTGGTTTTTCACAGGAAAATATCTAACAAAATCAGTAAACAAAATTTATTATGTTATGAAATAACATCGTTAACTTATATATGCATAAACCAATGTAAAAATAGGAATATATAGAAATTATTTATTTCATTACATTATCTATAATACCAATTAAATAAAACTCAAATATATATGTAAACATAAAATAATCACGATTAATCCATTTTCATTAAATTACATAATTTTTAAAAGTAAAAAAATTGTTTTGGAAAAAATATCATAGGTGGGGTACTGATATTTTCTTTTAGTCAAACTGTGGACTAATTTTTTCATTTCTATGTTTTGACCTAATGAACAATTCATAGTTAAAAAGAGGTGAGGAATAAAATACTATAACTCACTAAAAGTTACAAAATAGTATGAAATAGTAAATATTATGTAAGTTACAATAGATTGTAATGTTCCTAACAAATTTATACCCAACGTAGCCCAGATAAATAATTGAAAAGAGATTATGTGATCAATTTAAAACACCAATTTAATTGTAGAGTATGCCAACACACGTTTACATCATTAAGAATCATTATAGGAAATTAATGGGGTCAGAATTAATTTAAAACTCTTATGAATGATTTAAATTTTAGATTATACTTTGAAAAAATATTCTGTTAAATATTATTCCAAAAAGAAATTATTTCCTACAAAAATGTTTCTACTCCAAGATTTGTAAAAATATCGTACCATGATTACATTCTTTTGAAATATGGATAAATTTATGTTTCAAAACTTATTGAAGTAGTAAATATAATATTGAAATACATTATATTTATTCCCTAAATTATTCCATACAATTTTAAATTACCATTTTGATGTTATTCCACTAATCAAAACTCTAACTGAATTTATATATGGGTCCATGAATTTTATCTCATACAAGATAAATTGGTATGCAATGATCTCTTTTGTAAATCATGTTAAAGGAACTTTTGAAAAATGAAATTTTTATTATCCCCCAATGAGCCAATTTTTCATAAACATTGTTTGTGATCCACCCAAATGTAACATGTACTAGTTGAGGATAATGTTTCACAAAAATGTTGAGTGATTTATGAGAACAATAAATTTCATGTGTAGTTGAATTTAATTCCAAATGAGAAACTTTATTTAAATGTTCTATCAAATAAAATTACAGCCCAAAATTATGTTCAATTCATATTCTCACCAATGGAGATAATTGTGTGGAATAATTAATATGCATAACTATATAGTTGTGTGAGAAAGGTGATGTTTTACACCACATATTACATTTTAAATCCACATCATCAAAACGATGTATGGGTGGATCCTTGTTATGTGATATGATAATGTTTCATAACATCAACTTCCCTTTTTGGAAATTTATATAACCACACCCCAATATATGGTACATGGGTATCCAAAATATTAAGCACCGGTTTTTCTCAAAACATTATCTCTTCCAAAACAATGTGAAAACCAAAATCTCATTGAAAATCAATCGTAGAATCCTCGCATAGTTGACCTCCATTGGGCCCTAATGTGTCTAATCATATGGTTGATATTTCCTCACATGACACATTTAGAGGATAGTAGAATTCCCATAATATTATAAGATTTCATTAAACAGTAAGATACATGTGAAACTAATCGTTACATGAAACCATTCCTTTAGAATCAATACAATATACTTTTGATGGATTATATGGCTCCCACAATACCATTTTTACAAAATATAATAAGTTGTGTAAAACAAATTTCATTTCCTAATCCCAATTCCTCTAATGATTCATGTTGTGCTTGGGCCATTTTCTAACCTTTTTCTCTTTATCATAGAAATATTAACTCAAATTTCATCAAATAATAGGAACCCTAACATCATGCCACCTAATTTATACTTATCCTTGGTAGTGTCTACTCTATTACTTTCTCATTCGTTCCAGAGCTATGGACATATAATCTCAAAAGGTGGAATCAATGAGGGAAATAGATTACCTATATCATTAGATATTTAGTTTTTAAAATATTTATATCTCTTTATGACCTTCCCCACATGGGTGTACCAATATCTACGTGAGAAATGCATGTTATAAAACTATTTTCAGCAACATCATAGTCATATGATGTTAAACATTATGACAACATCCTCTGTACTTGACGTTAAATTTTGGCCTTACATCATGAAATGATAATTGGATTCCCAATTTATGATTATCATGGGATGTCCCTCCCTCCTTCTATGGGATTTCAGTATTCTTCCATCACCCCTTGAATGTTAATATAAACAATTCCCACACAAACCATTTAGGGAACACCTTCTATGACATGAGAATCATTACTGAATGATGTTATACTAAAAGGATAGGTAATGTCACACATATACAAATTATGAAATCAAAATACAAGAGTTTGGATCAATTTTTATCAATATGGTACATGGGACACCTCCTTAGGGTTCAATTTTGACATGGCGGCACATCTGGGTTACCTAACAGAGGTTTAATCATGGTACCCCAACCTCCCCCCAAACACTTTAACTATGATCATATTATCCTTTATGGATACAGTGAACCAAACTCCTCTTTTTTGATCATAACCCCCCTTGGGGACACACATAATGACCCATATGACCTTGCAATCCATTAATCTTATGACCAGTGTATCCCTAAATTATGTTAATCCTTGAATCCATTTGTTCCTACATTATGTTAAACCTATGACCCATCTATCCCTACATGATGTTAAACATATTCCCCCTATATCCCTTTATTATATTAAAAATATGGCCGAATAATCACTACAAGATGTTAAAAAAGTGACCCATCTACCCCCATAAGAAATTAATCAAGGGTTCCATCAATCCTTATATGATGTTAAATATTAAACTCATTCGAATACAGAAGTCATTAAGCATATGTCCTGATCCAGAAACACTACCCCATATAATAGATAAAATATTATTGAGGTAATGAAAATATGAATAGTGACACCCATGGTGCCAAATTAATCATGATTGACACAAGATGATGTCAGGTCTTCACCTAAAATGTTTCACGACCCAACCCAATGGGGTTCGTGCCACAACTCCCCAAACCTGCCTCCATCAGGCCAGGGGTTTGAGACCTGCGTGGATAATGTTATCGTACACGTATGAGGCCTTAGCCTAAGGTACCTATATAAAGACACACCCACATACATACACATTTAACAGTTTAGATATATATATATATAGAAAAAAAATTCAAGAATACATCTATCCCATCTAGAGTACATCAGTTTTCTAAAACGTAAAAATACCCACCCACAAAAAGAAAACTATAAAAGCATCATGCCTTTCTCTAATGGAGTGGTTCGCTATCAAACTCCCACATGTATGCTCTGTCGTACGACTTTGTTAAAAGCCCTGGTCAGTCATGCTACAATGCTCTTCGTGATCTATGTCCTACTCAAACTTCATTGAAGGACATGTGGTCTTCACAAGACACCACACATGTAGACAATGCTCATGTATGTGTGAGTATAAGAAGAGTCAGTAAGCACCCCAAAACCCAAAATAAAAAAGGATTAACCAATAGTCATATGTTAACTCAACCCATCCTTAAGGAACCCAATTTGTAAGGATTCTCCATCTCGAGACCATCCTATACTAATATGACCGGTCAACTCGACCTCCCAAGCATGCCAGCAAAACAACCCATATCATGGGTACTCCAAGAACAAACTCAAATATACTCACAATAGAATCTCTTATTTAATGGTCCCGACCATATACTATCGATTGTAGCCAAACCAATAATCCAACATAAGACTCAAAATAGTCGCATGAGGTAGCAAACTCATAGACATCAACAAGCTCCTTATAAAGGTTCGAAATAGAATCCTCCATTAGAAAAAACACCTAGACCTCAGCCATCCATATAGGAATGCTGAATGAGAGAAGCGGAATCCACATATCCTATTCGATGAGTCAAACTATCCATCCTAGATGGAAGTGAAACGATATATGTCACAATATCATGAAAATAAAATGATGAAACCCCCTAGGATCCATCATGGCACATATATGTGGGGGCATAATTGACCGAAAACACCATGGAAGAATATACCATTTGACTAAACCAATAATAACTCTTTTAGTAAGGGAACCCACCAAGGGTCTACTGGGGGTCACAATGAACCCTAACTAGAAATAGTTAACAATGATAGTTTTATAACACGACAACCCAAATCATGTATAGCTTGATTTTTGTAGGATCAATGAACTTATACTGTTGTTCTTGTGATTATATGAAATAAACTGAAGAAAAATGTCTCCATAGATCATAAAAGGATGATTGAATATCGATATATAGATAGAGGATATTTACCAAGGGCTCACTGGGGGATCTCTCCCCAACTGCAATAATATTCTAGGTACAGGATCAATGACTAGGTAAGTATTGGTAACACCAATTCAATGAAGCCTACAAGGGAAAACCTAAGGATTTGAGGATCACATCGGGCCCCAGGAAGAGACACCTTCTCCAAATATATTGATTCTTCTATTGAAGTGGATTGAGACAACTAACTTTAGAAAGTGGGTAGACACCCATGCTACATGTATGTAAAGCAGTTGAAGAGGGTAATAATCTAGTGAAAAGGACGTGATACTGAAAACCCTCAAAGAAAAAGACCAGGGGTCCAATAACACATTGTCTGTATAAAAATTGCTAATAGAGACTGGGGAACCCACATATACCTGCTAGGCTAAACATCACTAATAAGGACATTGGGAACCCAGTCAACCCATCCAATTAAGGCTTCGTTAACTCAAATGACCCACACATCAAAACCGTCAAACCACTACTCTTAAGACCTTATTATGTCCACCATCACGTTCAACATGAAAAAATTACTCATGTTAGGCTACTCATAGGCCTAAATTTGAGCTCTAATGGGGGAAATATATGAGGTAAGAAATCTCAATTAGATCATAAAGGAATAAAAAACATGCAAAGGGGTGCACATGGAATGTGAAACCTAATGAACACCAGGTCATGTAACCTTTATACATGATTTTCCAACCAATTAAGAAATACATGACATGTAATTAATGTACCCATCATGGTTGGATTAACATGGACCCCAATGAATTGTATCCTTCACGCAACCCTACTAGCTATGTCGATTACACAATATGAATCCCATAATACATGATGTGTTTGGGTTATACGGTACCTTAACCATGTTTTTTACACAATTCTGTGTACCAGGCCCAATTTCCATGAACATTGGGAATTTTCTACTTCATGAGCATGTAATTTTACATGGCATCACTGGACTTTTTCCCCTTCTACATGATGAGAGTCACTACATGGCGTGTAACCCCAATTATATAGAATGTATACCATAGAAGATAATCTTACCTAAATTGGATGAACACACATCATATACAACTAGTTTTCACGCCATGTAGATGGTAAAATCCTTCCAAACGTCCATGTATATAGATTGTATTTTCCCCCGTTCACCGCAAAACACACAGATCATCCCATGAAGTGTCTCTAAAAAGAATATTAGGGATATAAACATTTTGAATGATTCATAAATATTATGATCAGAAATAAAATGTAAAACCACCTAACCCGAAGGTAAAACTCTTAATCACTTAGTGCAGAACAATGCTTATGATGCACTGATTGTCTATCTAGCATTCATTGGCATAAAAACATCACCCATTGTCACCTCCTCACCTTGGTTCATCCTTATTCTGAAGATATAGGAAGAGGTAAAGATGGTTATTTGGATCCCTTTGCGTTAAACAAATGGGGATGGGTAAGGTGGGTATTGATTAAATTTTTTAAATCAGTATCCTCTTAACACCCTGTCCCTACTCAGCATTAACCCGACACCCATCACAGATAATTTTTAGGTCGTTACTATGGTAAACATGATGTTATGAAACAAACCACATTTTCTAAAATATGACCAGATACTACTCCCATGACTAATCTACATTTCATGAGAAACAACACATGAGTGATAAAATATATTTAATAATTTAATACAACCACCGCAAGGCCCAGCTGCCTTTCTATTCTTTCACCAACTCCGTTCATGGATTTTTAATGATTCTACGAAATATGACAAAGTATATCATCTAAATCCATAATCGATATATCTTCCTCACATTAATTATTTACTTCCCCAAATATAGAATTCCTAGGAACATGGGAACATACCTGAGCTCTCTACTGGGACTCCCTTTCCGGTGATCTCAGCAATGGATCCTATGATGTAACAAACATGCAAAAAATTAAACAAAAACACCAAAAGACCAACAGAAATTCCCAAAAGGGATCACATCCTTCCAACATTAATGCACTCTAGGAACATTCAAGCACAACCACACATCGTCGAATAACCACCAATTAAATATCCTGCAATAAGAGATCATGTTTACATAGATAAGAGAGGTGTAAAAGAACCTAATCCTGCAACACGAGCTACCAAAGGGCCTAGAATAATTGCAACTCACCAACCCAAATTGGAAAAAATATAGGGTTAAACCAAAAAGATAGAATGTTTTCTCAACTAAAACATCAAACCCTTGATGAGATCCACCTGAACACAAAAACACATCATTGAACACCTAGGGCCACCTTTTTCATTATAAATCTACCCAGAATGAGCCCCAACAGATGTCAAAAAACTCCTGATGATGTATTACAACACCAAAAAAATCCAAAGTAATGTGACCACCTCAATATCCCATCTTTATACATGATTGGTGAATTTGTCAAAACTCAAAAGGTTGATGCACTCCCCACAATATGCAAAATCCATCACAAACATGCCTATTACAAATCACATCACATGATACATCACAAAAAAACATCAGGATATGAGGAATAAATACTCCTCAAACTAGAGAACAAATAAGTTTTCCCATGTATACATGTTGGTTCTGACAATCCCTTCCAAAACCACCTCTAACACATGAATGTGTCCTCAAACTCACAGGTCAAAGGAAATCATCCACCACACCTCGATAAAATCCTTATTTGGAATTAATGACTCAACCACATGTTTTTGAATCATGTCTCATGTATGTGACTTAGTGGGGGATGATTTCATCCTTCCCATAAATTTGAATCCATGAAAAACCACACCAAAAAATTCTCTAGAATCATGCATACATGTTGGTGCCAAAGATGAAGGAGTACTAATGATCAAAAAATGCATTACAAAAAGATCACACTAGGTCTAAAAAGGAACATCATAAACCAAAATCCATTATGGAAAATGATCCAAACACACATGTATATGTTATAAATCCACCATTATTCAATAATGTCTTCTTTCGGTGGAACTAAATCACTCGCACAATTTTCATCGAATCTCAATAATGATCTTGTTGGGGGAAGGATTCATCTTCCTTGTGCATTCAAAGAGAAAAAGAGAAAAAATGACCAGGTGATCCACCATCAATCTACATATTTAGAACTAAAAACCATAATCCAACTCTGAAAGGGGTAGAGTACCTCATAAAGTATATAATAATCGAACTATAGAGAGTTGAGATGACACAGAGCGTACCTCTATGCATCTGGAGCCTTTGGGAAAATTCCAATAAAAACAAAAACCATCCAATTCCTGGTCCACCGACTCAATAATAATGGCCTTCAAAACCTACGGGTTATGGTTGTTGCGAATAACCACAAACCATACTCCTCGAGAAACTTCATCCTCAATGCCTCATCTTCTGCTCGAGAAACCTCGATGAACCTGCTACCGCAACCAAGATGGTTTGTCATCAAACCCTTCCCCTACTGCATGACCGGTCAGAAAAATTCTTATAAAATTTCCATGACTGACACAACTAAAGAGTCTCTTCTCCTAATACTTACCAAAACCATAGCATAGATCCTGAGTTCCTGAATGGGCATGCCTTTAAAAACAATGGTGCCTCTTGTATTGGCATGTGTGATAACTGCAAGACCATCCTGACTTGGATCTTATGAAAAATACCCCATATTTGCTTCCAGTTTTCTCATGACCCTAGAGCATCACCATCAAACACCAAATGAGAAATCTTAGGTTCAGTCTGATATGCTTCATCCACAAGAAACCCTAGAGGTATTTCAATGCACTACTCGATGGGTGGTGGATACACCAACATCATAACTAGAAAATAACATAGATCATGGACATCACCAAATCAGTGATCTCATCGTGCATCATTTCATAATCCAAACCCATTTGAGGGATCATCGAAGGCTGTCATCATGGAAACATCCTACAAATAATTCAAGAAGTAGCATAATCAAAGAGTATTTAAAGGTATCTTACTCTTGATGTAAATGAAAAAACACAATACTTATTCCTATATGATGCATTTACCATTATTTCCCTTCAACCAGTAGGCAAATGTACCAAGTTGAAATGTAGGTTATCAGAGTCCTAGTGAATGGATATGTTTGCTGCAAGCACCAACACAGGAGTCTGTGGCCTAAAATCCAAACTCAAAATATCATAACACTATCTCTATTTATCCCAAAACAAGCTCACGACTATGTTCCCAAAGTGGAAAAAGCTCTAATAATAATATTTCATGACCTAAACTAGGAGGCCTAGAGCCGCAACACCCTAATCCCACATCCATATGATAGGGATTGAAACTAGGACCACGTATTCTATCACACACATGGTAGACCTTGGCCTAAGGTACCTATAAGCACACAATCAAATAAACCTCAATGAAATATTGCAGATATATATATATATATATATTACTAAAAAATAAAATGAATTTATACATCTAACCCTACCACAATATAACAGATGAAAATAGGAAAAAATACACACCCACCAAAAGAAAATATCAAAAGCATCCAACATGATTTCATAGAGGTGATCACTATCAATATCCCACCAATAAACTCCGTGGTAAGGCTCTAGTAAAAACCCTAGTCAGTGAAGATACTATGCTCTGCATACTCTAGGTCCTACTAGAACTTCATCGAAGTAACTATAGTCTATATAAGATACAACACATGTAGAAAATTCCCATTCAAATGTGTGTATAAGAATACTGAATATGTTCTTCCAATCTCCAAAAAAAGATAGTAACTAATAGGCATAATTTAACTCAACTCATCGATAGGGAACACAAATGAGAGAGAAAATTCATCTTGAGACTATCCCTCGCTAACACGACTAAACCACCCAACATCCCTAGCTTGTCAAAAAAATACAAATACCATGGGGACTCCTGAAACATACTAAAATATACATAAAATAGATTCTCCTATAAAATGGTTCTAACTATAGACTGACCATGGTAGCAAAATAAAATATCAAATGCAATATACACAACAGTCTCATTAGGTACTGACCTCATAGGGAAATATGTTCTTACTGTAGGACCAATGGGATAATCCTACCTCAGAATAGACACACCTAGTTACAAGAAAAACCCCGATGGAATGAAAAAAGAAAGGGGGAACAGTAATATATTGTATTCGATGAGTCAACATTGCCATAACAAATGGCACTCAACCAAGAGAAGCCACTCTATAGGGAAAAATAATTAACAGAAAACCCAATCCAACCTTCATGGTACTTATCCATGATGAAAAACTCTATGAACAATGCAACTGAAGAAGTCAACTTGTGGCTAAAAAAATCAAACTCTTCTGGTAGGGGATCCCCCCACTGTCCATTGGGGGACACTAAGAACCCTTGTTAGAAACACTAATCATAGAAAGGGTAACCACACAACAACATGAATATAATATTATTCACAAAGTAGAAGATCAATACCAGAGTGGAGTATGTCATGCTGATTCTGAGAAATCCATCAATGAAAATGTTACAATATATCACAGAAGGAATAATTGGCCCTCAATACAATGGGAGAGGGTATGCACCCATGGATCACTAAGGGATATACCCCCTCTTGGAACAATATACTAGGTAGAGAATCAATGCACAATAAAATACTAGTCACACATATTCGAATAACCCTACATAGAAAAATGTAAGGATGTAAGGATCACGCTGGGTCACTTGATTCGACACATGCTCCAAATATATTGAGTCTATTGAAAAAGAAGTTTGAGAACACTCTCTTCAAAAATTGAGGATACCCCCACACTGTATGTATGGAAATTAGATGAATAGGGGTCACAATCTAGTGAAGAGGACCTGATACTGAAAACCCATAATGTTAAGGACCAGGGGGTCCCACTCAACCATAATGTTCTAAAATCACTAAAAGAGAACAAGGGGACCCACTCAAGCTTTATGGTCTAGACATCACTAACAAGGATCTGGGGGACCCAATCAACCCATCTTGTCATGGTGTCATTATACTAAAGGAACCTGACTACAATTCCATCACGCCAAACCATATAGGCCGAAACTATGACCACCACCGCGTTCAAACCACAAAACTACTCAGTATAGGCTGCTCATATGACTGAATCCAAACTCCAAAGGAGGAGATATGATATTTATAAGATCTCATAAATATCCTTAGTTAGTATACTACTTGTAAAGTGGCCCATACAACAACTTATCCCACCCAAAACCTGGTTGTGTAACATTTTTACTTGGTTTACAAACCTATGTATGAGTACACAATAGTTAATGAATGTCCACATTGTGTCCATCTTCACCCAACCATTGTTCATGTTTTTCCATGACATGACCATGACTTCCAAGTCCCTTACATGCCGTGAAACCCACAATATAAGGTGTGTTTTGTTAATATTGCATCATGGCCATGTGTTTTACTCATGAACATGTTTCATACCATGTGTCCTTGTTTGATAAACAATTTTTACTACAAAACCATTTACTATTACACTGATACGCTGGCCATTTTCCTCACCAAAATGATAAGGGACCCTAGAAAGCATGTAACCCCCGATAAATGACTTAAAAACCATAGAACTTCATCTTCCAAGTATGAAAAGAACACATAATGTGTATGACTTGAGTGCACAACAAATATACGTTAAAATACATCATAAATTACCTACAATCATCTCATTTCACACCTGTTAACTGTGAAACACACAGATTATCCCCTGAGTTGTCCCTAGCAAGCATCTAAGAGATCTAAACCCATAAAATGTTGAAAAAATATGAGGATCATGACTAAAATTAAAAAACTCCTACCTCATGGTCAGAACACCAAATATTCATGTGTAGAACGACACCTAGGATGAACTAAATGTCTATCTAGTGATGCTCGTCATAACAAACAACATCTGGATGTATTTCCTAGCCTTGGTTTTCCCATCAATTGAAGGTAAAAGAAGATTGGGAGATGGGGGGATTCAAATCCCTATATATGCACCAATGGGAAAAGGGGGAGGGGTTTATTGATTTAATTTTTATTAAATAAATATCCTCTTAACACCCCTACCCAATTCACCTCTGACCCAACACCCAATGATAACAATGTTTATGTCACACCTTCAGTAAGTGAAATGTTATTATCTCACCACATTCACAAAAATACAACCTAGGATTCATCTAAATAGTTATATATGTTTCAAATGAAACAGTCTACCGGTGATAAAATATATATAATATTTTTAATATCACCATGATAAGGCTCACTAGGACAAGGAATACAGTATTGACGTCGAGCTTGGATTCAAAACGATTCATATCAATATTTCATTATTTGTTTAGGATGAACATATTTTTCTTAATTATTCCTCATTATAGATTAATCAGGATTCGACAGATGAATCTTTTCTCGGTGTCCAACCTTTCCAATGTCGATAAATTCCTAAACAAGCCCATCGTTACAACCCACTCTAGTCAAAGGGTGTTGTGATACTGAGACAAAATCAGAGTAATTAACCTGTATCCACCATAATATGGATCCTCTAGAACATGTCATAATATAGGAGGGATACCCGATCTAATAGATGATATCCCAGGAAGAATCCATGGAAGTAGGATCCAATATCCTATCATCTTATTTTGACCAGAAAGATGAATTACAAAATAAATGATATAGAATCCACCCCCTTTGTAAAATCAGGAATGTGGTAAAAACAGAAAGAACATCTCATCTAGGTAGCATGATTTAAAACAACCCCACCAGAATGTATCATATAAAAATGGTGGTCCCGAAGTGAAAATACTGTCCTTCATCTATAGGGACTAGTAATGTTAGAGAACAATCATATTTACATGTCACTCGATCTTGAAATTTAGCACCATGTCCTATAAGGAAATTAGGTGGGTCAGTTAAGAATCAATCTTTTATATGGGAAAAATAATTTTGGGTGCCCTCTATCTGTGACATCATCAACATGCAATCCATCCCTTTTTTATAATGAACGGACTTTTTTGTGGAATTAGTAATCTCTTTTATTCTATCATTTCTAACATATGAATCTAAATAACATACAATACTCATGCTGCCAGAAACAATGGAAATAACTCTAATAGACATAGGGGATGTGGAAATATTAGTGAGGAAATCCTACATAACAATATTCCTTCCATGATTGTAACACCTCAATAATTTTAATAAATATTTATATCTATATAATTTTATTTCTTCGGTAGAATATGTTGCATGAAACAATACATCTGAATGAAACATTTAAAAATATTATATTCCAGTAATCATATACCCATTTCATTGTAGAGTATAAATAATAATATATAAATTATTACAAATACATTATTTATAAATTAGAAAATCAATTCAGTAATTATGAAATGAATATATTCTAAAACAGATAATTATTTTATGAAAATGTCACATTTTTACAAAAAAATTATGTTATGAGTGCCATGAATTGTATATAAATATATATAATTAATAACGATGAATGGTTTTAAGGAAATTTATATATTATTTACATAATCAAATATATTAAAGAATAAAAAAATTCAAATCTTATGGTAATAAAAAATCCAATTTTATACATGAAAATATATTTTCCCTAAAAATGAATTTTATCCCATTTTTTACACATACATTAAAATAATTTTTTCTATATATACATAATGAATTAGATTTATTTAATTAAATATTTATAATCAATATATTTCTATTTGGTTATTCATCTCAGTATATTTTTTATTAATAAGAATACTAACTATGGTAAAATTTCTTAACTCACTAAAGTGTATGATGGGTTAATATGGATTAAAGCATAGTGATAAGGACATTAATTTTGATATTAATTTTAATTGGATTATCTTAACTCAAAAAAAATAATACTATTTTTTATTATTTAGTTATTTAATGTACTCTTTTCCATAAAATTTACTTATATATCAATAAAAACCTGACGAAAAGTGACACTATTATTTATTATAAGTATAATATTTTTCATATGTGATTAAAAAGAAGTTATGATGGTATATAAATATATATTGGACAAAAAATGGATTTATCTTCGTTGGGGTAATTTATTTATAATTAATAAAAAACAATTATTTACAATTATTAATTACAAGATATTGATGATGTAATTATTCAATTAACAGAAATGAAATTGGATAATAAAATATTAAATTAATATAATTTGAGATATAAAAATTGATTCACAAATTCTAATGATAAAATTGATGTATTATAGATATTATAAATTATTTATCTTGAATTTAACATCTTTTAATTCTATTTTAAGAATTCAAATATTTAATAGTATGAAAATTGTTTTTACTAATATTTTATGGGATTAATATTTTTTTAAATTATTTTCAATTGATACTAGTATGTAAAAAATACAAATATATTATGATATGGCCTCAAATGTCTTCAAATATCCATTTATGGTCCCATTAACACCATATCATTAAATATTAAAACCATTTAATATTAATTTCTTTAATTATAGTTAAAATTAAAATAAGTAAAGGGTGAATCAGAATGATAAGATTAAAATTATAATAAAACTTGTCTAAAGTATAATGGTGTAATACATTACAAAATTATACTATTTTATCTTCAAATCAATGTTTAGTTGGAATTATTTGGATAAAAATTTCATTTGATATAATTAAATCTAATAAAAATTAAAAAAATTATATAACCACAATTTAATAAATGCACCTCCACCAACACTTTTTTACACTGGTTGGTTCTTTGTAGCTTGACCATCCCCTACCAATTTCTCTTTTAAACATCCATTACAATATTCTAGATGTCATTGTCTTATAATTAGACTAACCTGGATCCATTTAAATGATATTTCGATGGAAAATTTTGAATAATATATGGTTTTAAAGTAAATAAATAAAGACAGTACATGATGTGAGTGGTGTTTTTCTCAAAAATATTTTTATGGGATAAAAGCCTTATTGACGACATATTTAAATTGTGTGGTCTATATAAGATCCATGAACACCATTTATGAGTCTTATCTATAATATAATAGAATTTATATTTTCATCTAATTTTCCATCGAATGTGTTTAGTTTTATTAAAAACATAAAGGGGTTTATATAAAAATAACACTAATAATAAATATTGTTTTCTAATTGATTTTCTACTAGTGAATGTTTCCCTTTCATAACTCTGTTTTTGAAAATTGTTTTCTTCATTATAAAAAATTATATAAAAATATTAGTGATATTCTTCACATGTGTGATTATTTTCTAAAAGGTTTTAATAGAGTATTTGAATCATTCTCCAAACAATCTACTTTGTGAATATCTTAAAAAAATACGAAATGAATTTTTCTGACTTATATGTAATGAATTGAATATCATTTCATCATTATTACTTAATTTTTTTTTATTTTCCTTTATAATAATACAACGTTAATTTCAAAAATTATATTTTCCTCTATAATTTTTTTAAAAAAAAAATTAAAATAGATATGGTATTTTCATCTATAATTAATTGTATTTATCCTAAATCCAACATTTCCATATAAGATAAAATTATTTTAGGTGAATTATTATTTAATATGTATATAACCCTAGAATTCCATTACTATTAATTCTTTGGATGGTTTATTTTTAGGAATTCATGATATTTATGAATACTATTACTTTTTAATGAGTTCTTCGGTGGTGAATTTATTAGAATCTAATTTCTTTTCCATTGGTTAAGAATGGATTAAATTTTTTGGACTGCCCTTTATTTTCATGTGATATGATTGGATGAATGATTTATGAACATGTAGAAAACATAAATATTGTTTTTATTATATGATGATTGGGACATTTATCTCCCTCTAATGTTTTGTGTGATCCCCTATATATCATGATATAATTATACTAGAAATGGGATTGAAACCAGTTCAGTATGGTAGTGACTAAATGGGGAGTAAACGTAGATTGGTGGGATATTGTAGTAATGTGTATTAGAACATGTTCATTACATGAAATATTTCACTATGTAGGTCTTGGAAGAGATATGTCTCTGATAACTAAATGTATTTATATGATTAGGTGTTTGACACAAATTCCATTTCTTATTCCAATATTATTTTCTCATGGATACTTTTCTTTTATTTTCATTTCATTTAAGCCTTATGAACTACCATGATTTATTTCATGATTCTATATTGTAATCTTTGATATGATTAGTATTGTTTTTAATTGTTTTTTTATATTCTTAAACCATTATTAACGTATTATTCATATGAAATAATTATCATCACCGATTTTTACTCTTACTTATCATTTAATCTTACCATTTCATATGTTTATTTTCTCAAGTATCTTAAAAATATTATTAAGTATTATAAGACAAGAAAATTTATAGTTGTGAAAAAAATAAGAGGGGGATACTGTAAATATTTTTTGAACAAGTTTTTTATGATTTAAATTCTAAAAATAGGCCTTACCTATATGGTTCTATATTATAGTTGTTATGCTAAGTAGCTAATAATCTTATAAAAAGTTATAGTATCCTTGTTTTAGAAGTATTGTTTTATATAGTTGGAATTATAGAAATATTTATTTACCCTTAAGAAACTATGATAATATAACATTAGTATGAAACCCAATGGTAATTCCATATATTGGTTAAAATGATTGTAACTTGTTAATGATCATAAATAACAATGTATTATACCTAAGGTGTCATGTATTTGTATTTTATAAGTAATTTCCCTTGATTATGTGGTCTTCTCACCATGATTAGTATTCTAAACACTCTTATTGCTTGGTTGTCGTTAATGGATAAAACCTAAAGGAACCTAGTCAATACTGAATATGAGGGGAAAATAAATTATTTTCCTTCTATTAAACTATATTTTATGAGAGTATGAATAAAAAATATTATCTCCATTTTGATGAAATTTTTAGAAGATATGAATCCTAGAGTACATTGAAATGGAAAAGGTGATAAAAACCTTATATCGAGTCATTAATGAGGTAGTGTCCATCGTCTTTCGGTGAATCATCAGATCTACTAGTAATATAAAATTGATCTGCACTACTGATCATATATTTCATGTTCTCCAATGATCCAAACAAGTGAAATTCATTCAGTTTTTCTATATTTAAGAAGGTTAAGTGGATCAATCATGGAATCCTATCATGAATATTAGGCAATGGGATGAAATTGACTCCATAAAATGGGATGAGTTCTTGAAAAAAAAAACTAAATACCACATTTCGTTCAAAATAAATTTGATAAGGAATTCCGTGATTTGAAGAAAAATGATAAAAAATGAGATGAAACCTTGGAAGTATTTTAAATGACATGCGAGGTAATCTTCTATAATTATTGAAAAACATGAATTTAACGTTGATATGTTTTGTAGGGTATAAAAGAAAATTTATGAGGTGAATTTTATCACATGGTAATTTTGTAGCATGAATAAATAATTTTATGTTTTATCAAGGTGTAAATAGAGGATTGAGTTATGTATAAATGACAATGTATTAATAACAATTTAAATATACAATTCAAGGGAAAATCTAAAAACCATGAGCATAAGAATATATGATTACCCTTATTTTCAATGTGTGTAAATAAACTTGGAAAGAAATATCATAGGTGGACTCATAAATGATTTAAATGTGGGAAAGATGACCAAAAGAAAATTGACTTCCAAAATTAACGAAAAATAACTAATCACACTAATATAGAGAAGGATGAATATTATTAACCTCCCACATTTTTATTCCTCAAAGGTATGGAAAATTGTAATAATTCTAACCAATTCCAAAATATGTTTTTTTAATGATGTTATACATCAATAACCTCTTATGGATAATAAAAAAAGGAAAATATCCAACAATCACTATATGTGATTTGGAGTATGACAATGAAGTGATGAATAGTATAAATATAATGCAGTAAATAATATCTAAAGACTTATTTGATTCTAGATCCATATAATATTTGTTTGTATATAAATTTTTGAAGGGTATAAAAATATCACATCAATGATTAGATGAAGAGTTTGAGGTAAAATCTCTAAATAGAACAACACCAATATCTTATGATCATAATTATTCTCTATTTTATATTTATGGCATTGTACTTCCTAACAATCCTTTGATTCATCTTTTAGTTGAATTTCCTTGGATTCATGGAATGGATCGACTTCCTTTATTTAAGGATCATATTAATTATCATGGATTGCAGATTGAAGTCTACATTCCAAATGAACCTATGATCATCTATCAGTGAATGGATGAATATGAACTTCCAATAGAAATTAATTTTATATTCTAGGTATTAAATTATTCAAATTAAGGTTATATATCATATAGTGTTGGGGACAAACGCAAAATTTAGGGTATAACAATTTTACATGATTTTATTAGTTTCATTCCATATTAATTTCCATGTCTTCCACCTAATCATGAAGTTGATTTTATAAATTAACTCACACCTAGTGTTATGCCCATTTCAATGAATTATTATAGAATGGACCCAATTGATTTGCTGTATGTAATGAAGAAACTATAAGATAATATTAATAAGGTATTCATACATTCTAGTGAATCACCACATAGTGAAATAGTTTTTTTAATAAGAATTATAGATCAATGATAATTTTCAATGATTATTGAGAACATAACACTATTAATGTTAGGAAAAAGTAGCATCTTCCCTATATTGATGATTTATTCTTACAATTACAAGGATCGAAATTCTAATCCAAGAATTTTCACCATTGTGGATATCATAAATTGAGTGTCAAGAAAGAGGATATACCCATGATGAAATTCTATAAAATGTATCGACTCTAAGAATTTGTAGTTATGCATTGAGATTTCACTATTTCTCCCACTATCATCATGGATTTAATGAACATATTATTTAAATAAAATATTTATAATGTTTGGTAGACTTAATAGATGATATTGTTTAATATTTAATGACAAAAGAAGAATATAAATATCACTTTAGGATTTAATTGAAGATACCGAGAAAGGAGATGATTTGTAAAACATTTACCTGTATTGTCTTTTTGATTCATAATATTTCATTTCAGGAGCACATAATCTCAAAAGAAGGTACATCTATAGATCCATCAATGTCTAATATGATTTAACAACATTAATGACCAAAAATTGTAATTGAGAATATAATTTTTCTTTGTTTATGGATATTATCGGTTCATTTTGGATAATTTCATTTTACTATCTAATCCACTCACAAAGTTATATTGGAAGTGATCCATGTTAATTTGGATGAATGAATTAAATGAAAATTTCAAGGAATAGAAGATATATTTTGTCAGTGCCCCTATGCATACATTTCCCTATAATAGAGAAGGGTACATAATCAATAATTATGCATATATGATGGTATTAAGTTTCATTTTCCTGAAAAATAACATAATTATATATATGTCTCATGAAAAATGACATTTTTGAGAATAATTATCAATCTCATGTTTTAGATTTTCTGTGGTAATCATTTAATTAAGGTTATAAAGGAATTATGGTTATGGATAAACTCGTGATATATATACAAATCTAAAAAGATTGATGTATATATTCAAATTAAAGGAGTTGAATATTCACCAAATAAGATAGTTAGAGTATATTATATATAATGACTACTCAATACATTCCCACCTTGTTAAACTAAATTAAGGGGTACTTTATTTGAGATGAAATCATTATAGAAGCCTATATATTATGAGTGTGACAAAAGATCCAATATTTATAGATGTTGGTCAAAGTAGGACACTGAATAGGAGGGTTAATTGAGATCCTAAAATTAATTTATGTTTGAAACATATGTAAAAGATTACCCCAATTTAAAACTTAATAGGACATTTAATCAAAGATGTGAATTTATAATATTCTGAATGTTCGGGTTATTTCTCATAAGATTTATTACTCCTTACGTATAATAATATGAGATTTTGTTACAAATTTTTAAACTTATCTCATATTCCAAAAGTGTTATAAATACTAGCTAAGTCTAACTATCAGTGTAAAATTCAGTTTTCTGAAATATAGTTAAAAATAGAGAAAACTAATTTTGAAAACACAGAAGATACATAAAGAGGTTAATTATCAAACCAACACATATTATTCTCCACCTGGTAATAAACTTCAACAAGGAAATCATTATAGAAAAATGTATTAATCCATAACCTTGATCAGGGTTTACAAAATAGTTTACAACTGTGCAGATCAAAAGACCATTACCATAGTATACGAGGGAAAAAATATAACAATGTCACACATACACTCTACCACCGTTCTAAATGGGTTAGACAAGTATAAAAATATAGTTTTATGAGGATATCAACAATCCACAGGTTTAGTGCCTGAGATAGTGTGTGTTTTACAAAGAGATTAAAACACTACTTTTGAATGTAATAAATGGAACCACATAGGGAAATAAATATTAGGTATTGTTTAGAAGGCAATACAGGTTATGCAGTTCATCTCTGGACTCTTTGATTTATCAAAGTTGAAGCTAGAGTCTGATTTTTGGAAGCAGACACTGGTAACAGATAGTCATGGAGCACTATGTTTTGTCTTCCTAGAAGATGATATGTCATTCTCTTTAAGTTCTGGTGAATCCTACAATGATGTTGGAACTTTGGTAGAGAACAGTTCTCTGGTTCACAAAAAGCAGAATGAAGAGTTCTTTATGTGTTCTTTCATTCTATATGTTGCTTGTGTGGTTCTGCTACTATGTCAATACATATCTTTTCGAGTATCTCTTATATGTGATGTCTTTCTCTATATTTTTCATTCAACTTGAGTCCTTTTCTTTAATATTATTACAGAATTACAATGTTCATGTTTTGAGGTAGATCTTGAACCTCATTCTTATGAAAACCTTAATAATGTTGTCTAATAAAATTAAACTAACCATTGAATTAAAACACTTATAATGTGACCATTAAATAAATATTAAATAAAATAAAATTTAAACATTCTATAGGTGAGTCCTCTATTGGGATCTCTTTCTATCGGTGGGTCATTTCACCAATGTGTCATTTTGTCAGTCTTTCCATGCGTGAGTGATTCATTATGTCAGTGAATCATTTAAACTAACGGTGATTCCTTGCATTGGTTGCAACATGTGTCAGTAACTCCATGAGTCTATATGTCCTTGCATAGGTAAGTCCTTTCTTCGGGGAGACAATTGAGTTGTCAGTGACTTGTTTAAACAATCGGTGAGACATTTGGTCTATCGGTGTGTCAATTGCACAATCGGTGGATCATCTATCTATTATTCATTATTAATTGTTGATGACTCAGTTTAACTATTGTTGTCCCATCCATTCATTCAGTGTGAGTATTTCAGACATAGAAGATAATTCTGCTTAGACTATTTTACAAAATAAATATTATCTTTTTTTGTCAAACATATATAGGATCATAGATAATCATAATTAAAAATATTAAAACTTAAATAAAATTACTAAAATGATTACATATTAATAATAGGATTTTAAATGCTTTATTATTATTAAAACCATTAATACTATATGTGGTGGAAAATAATCTCTTACATGCCAACAATATCTTTTTGGATGATTACAAAACATTTAATTATAAATTACAATAAATTTTTGTCGAATATATTCATTAAACTTATCCTATTCAATTATTTATGAATTTGATCAACATATTGATGTGGTTCATAGGTGAAATAAAGTGTAATGGTATGAAAGGAAAAAAATAATCCTATCAATGTTTATTAAGTTTTCTTACCATATGTAATAAGGGGAATGTAAAACCAAAAAACATAATAATTATATAAATGATAAAATAAAAAAAGATAATTCTTGATAATTCCATGATTTTCTCCCCCTGTTTGTATTATTAAAAAGTGCATGGGGTTACATAGGAAAAACCATAAATGAATTTGAATAATAGGAATAACCAAGAAGAAGATATGTATCAATGAAATATAATGTATCAGAGAAAAAATAAATGAAAAAATAGATGATATGAAAGAGAATTTAATTCCATTAAACATTAATGTAATATTGTACTAAAATTATCAATAATAGACAACATAAGTAAAATACATCAGCCCTATAAAAAATCATCCACCATATTCGTTAGGAACATGAGGTTCATTCAATTTCTCAGTGTGGTTAATCAAAATTCTAGTAGGTGGTAAAGGCTGAGAGGTATGACATTCTAGAAAAATCAACAGGGGGTATGTTCAATACGTCTAGAAAATTAGGTACAAGGATGGTTTTTTGTTGTGACAAAGTATGATGTTGAATCTACTCTTGGATCTCATGTTGAATCTAACTGAATACTTTAGAAACATTCATCTAAGGTGGAGGACCTAATCAAGAAGGTCCAGTATGTGCAGTAGAGGGCACTACAATTTATTCACTTTACATATGAATGTTTGGCATCAAAAGCATGATGAAATCATGAATTAATTCACCAACATATATAATATATTTCTCAAAATCATCTTGATTCCCCATGATCTTTTAATGAATTGGGGAGATGTCTAGAAATTTTTATACATTTCCTTTTAAGGCTATAGTCACTTGAGGTGTTTTTAAATTATATTTCTAGAACGTAAAATGATTTTTCAACTGATTCTTAGTAATAATATTGTTAAAATTGAAATCCACATTCTCTGCAATTTGAGCAATAGCAATCTTATCACTCTTAGAAAAGTGCCTGACCATATCATTCCCATGGTCACTATTCTTCTAAATTTTTTCAAGCCTAGCCAATTCAATAGAATCAAAAATGGGATAAATCCCTTACATAAAAGAATTTCTATCTACCTCAATGTCAATGTCTATAAATGGCTAAACCGAGGTATAAGGAAAATTAGTAGTTGAGGAATGAATCTTAAGTGCGTTAAAAATAGTCTCTAGAACGCCTTCATGCTCAAAGGGAAGATTATTTATTGCCGAGACAAGAAAATTAATATTTGTTCACATCTTGGTAGTGTTTTGAACTATTTATTCTTATATTGTTATTATGTTGGGATGAGTTTCTTTTTTAAAATTTTCTAATTTTATTACTACATCAATCTCACTCACACCAACTTCCTGAACTAGCGAAGGAAAATCTTGTATATACTTCGTCATATAATTAATTGGCGATTTGAGAGAGTGAATTTCATTACCCTAAAGTGTGTTCTCCTTTATAACTTGTTTAATCTCACAGATATTTTGAGATTTAAATGATACACTCAAAAATAAACATATTTCATACATAGACCTTTCAATGTATGCTTTAGTGACAAAGCCACATTAAAAGATCTCAGTCCTTGGTTCCTTGGCACAAGGTAGAAAAATATAATCATCTGAGTCTTCATAGTCCAATCCAAGTGATATATATATAGGATTCCTTTCCCATTCATCATAGAATCATCATCCAAATGGGTGATAGTTTACACTCTCACTCTTCCATCTTGATGCTCCCCCATAGCTTGATGTCAACTATCATGAGGCTCCCTCTTAACTAGAGATCAACATTCATGAGCCACCCCCCCCTCAATCTATTCCCTCCTTAATGGATTCTTACATTTATCATGTGGTATCCTTCTTTCATATACTAACTGATGTGCGTGGATCCTTTTAGCTTCCACATGCCTTTGAGTTGCAACTACTCTTCTTTATTCAACAATAATTTCTGAAGGTTTCACAACAATTTTCCGAAACATAGCGTTAACCATTTCTATATATCCTCCCTGATCATTCCCATGATGGTCATAATTACCTTCTCCATTACACTAACCATCATCATCATGTCTAGAGGCAGGTCCTCCACTATCCTTTCAATCAGAATTTTCATTACTGTATTCCTCTTCACTACCACTTCCACTTCCTCAGCCACTACTAACTTCTTCTTCATCAATCAATTATTCTTATTCTACTTCTGATTCATCTTCAATGCCACCGAAATATCTAAAACCATCTACACTACCTAATAATTCTATCTCCTCATCTACATTAGTGACATGAGTTGGTTCCTCTGTGGGTAAAGCAAGTAGTGCACATGTATGTACAAAATAAATACCATTGTGAGCTTCTGTGGTGTCATTATTATAGCTATCCTCTATAGGTGTCCATTGAATTCTATTTTATATGGATTGATCTTCTCCTTCATCTGATGAGTAATCAAATTCCACATCTGGTATGATAAAAGGATCGACTATATATCTTGTCCATGTTTGATGGTCCACTAGATTGAACTTATCATGCATTTTATCTTAACCACCTGCTATTATTTCTTCCATGGGAACCAATTGATCATCATCATTTTACAGATCTGTTTTCTTAGGTAGATCCAACTTTGGTCAGAAAAAAATTTATCTCCTTCCCTAAAACAAACTTTCTCCATCAATATGGATGATATTAACCTTGGATAAAATAGGGTATTAGTATTGAACGAATTATTTTTCATTTCATTAATCTGCACTGAATGGGTTCTACATAGATTTACCTTAATCGCTATTCTCAATAGATAAACCAAATATACATCTTAATACATCCTAAATGAAAATTCCCCATTCCTGAGACTAATTTGATGTCGTATAAATGTGAAAAAAATTCTACAGTCCCCATATAACTTTGTACCAAAGTGTCTCATGTGATTTTTTTACAGTAGTCTTCTTCAGATCTATCTTAAAGGAGAAAAAGACACTCTCAAGAGCAGAACTACCCTAGAATTTATCCCACAAACTCATGTGTTTCCTTAATACAGTCATTAAACTGTCTGAATGAAAAAATTATTATCCTTTCAGAATGAACATAATCCATCAAACATCACAAACTTCTAGAAGAAACACCAAATTCATGGAAAACTCATGAACTAACTTCAACAAAATAAAGTTTTTCATTAATTAAAAACCTTTCAAGACATCCCTAATCTAGAAACTCACTGAGAAAAAGTTAATTTCATTCTAAAAAACATTCTAAAAAACCTCTTTTTTGTATACTTCATGGTCTTATAAACCAAAATTCAAAGGTCTAGAATATTTGATTGATTCTCCATTCTAAATATTAGTTGTATGAGACATGTGTTCTGAACCAGCTTCAAGAACATTGTTAACATGAACCATTCCAATAGTTTGGGTTGAAGGTCAGAAAGTGAAATATATGGAGGTAGAGAGAGTAACTGATGATTAAGTGTAAGGGTAAAGGAGTAGAGTGCATTGGCTCAAATTTATATTATTTTGGGAATTTGAAATTGGAAATGATGAAATAGGTTAAAAAAGATAATTGAAACAGTGTTGTTTTGGTAAACACATAAAATTGATAAAAACAGTGATTGCTTAGTATTTGAAAGGCAATTTTTTTATAATATTAATGGTGTTGGCGTGATAAGGCATATATGTCGGCCTGAAAAAGTATTGATGTCAGCATAAGAAGGTATTGGAAGGAAAAAGAATCGTTTTCAGCATAAAAATTGTGTTTCCATGACATTTTCAACATTATACTATCAGTTTTGACATTACACTACTTGTATGGATTTTCTAGTGTTGTAATGAAAACTTCACGTAAAATTATCAAAGGAATAACAACATTATGTCCAAAGGACTGATCATTTCTTACTCATGTCCAATGTAGTTCATTCTTTCATTATTCTAGGGCTTAGTGAAAATGAATACAAGATGATGTTCAGTGCCAATGAACTCTAATGTTATATCAGTGATTTGATAATTGTCACTCAAAAAGTGATATCCTACATTATTGTGTTTTCCCAATAATTTGAAATAGGAATATTAGAAATATTTATAGTACTTGTGTTATCACAATTTCTATGCACATGTTTGGAATTGATGTCCATAGTCTAGTAATGTGGGTTTCATCGAAAATTTTATTGGCACAACTACTAGTAGCTATTTATTTAGAATTTTTAGTAGATAATGCAATATAATTTTTTTTCATAGTACCCCATTAAACTAGATCCCTACACAAAAAGTGACATTTGTCTGAGGTTCTCATTGTATCTAGAATTCTACCACCAAAGTGAGCATCTGAATAACTTTCCAAATAAAAATATTTTCCTCTAGGATAGAACAGTCCTAAATCGGATGTCAATTTGATATATTTAAATGTAATTTTGGTTTAATTTAAGTTAGATTATAATGTGTATTCTTGAAAATGTGCACACATGAACACATTAAGCATAAAATCTATCTAACTAGAAGTTAAGAAGAGTAAAATCCCAATCATTCCTCTCTATGTGCATTGATTAGCTGATTTACCATATTCATCCATGTCCAACATACATGTGGTACTAATTGGAGTGTCACTAAAATTAGTTTATTCAAAGACAATTGGTTTTTAAAAAAACATTAGTATCATTACATTGATTCAAAACTATACTTTATATATTTTTAAATATTTGAAATCCTTGAATAAATTTGAGTTCCCACATAAAAATCATCTCAAATTATCATTTCATCATCTTGGGAAATTAAACACATAAATAATTTTTTTATTATCCAAAAATAATATCATCTAAAAATAATTTTACTAGTAAAACCTATTTAAAAATTTATTTTATGATTAAAGTAGGATCAGTAATAATTTTTTGTAAAATTGTTTCCAATAACAGTAGTATGGTGCCAATAATATCAAGATCATCGAGTTATCATTAAATAATATATAGTTTTAGTGTATTTAAAATCAAGATTTAAAAGTGGGGATTTGTAAAATCGGGTGGTTGTTCAACAAGAAAATCCTCAAATATACAAACCTTTATGAAGGCACTCTTGACATCCAATTGATATTGTTTGAATTATAGATGTGTTTAATAGGAAAGAAATATTATAATTGCCTCTAGTCTAGCTACCGGTGCAAGGTTTTTCTCATTATAAATACCTTATTCATGACTATAAACTTCGTCAACCAATACAGTTTTGGTTCAAACTATATTTCCAGATTTATATACTTTATTCATAAACACATATTTAGTGCCAATAGTCAAAGTTTCTTTGGGTCTTTCAACATGTTTCCATTCATTTTTTCCTTCAAACATATTTAACTATTCTTGTGCATCCATCACCCAAAATTCATCACTTATAGAATCATTGTTGTTCATAGGTTCAATTTATCGCAAGAAAGCATGATGTTCAACTTGATTTCTGAGAGAATCTATAGTCTGAGTTATTTTGTCTAAATATCCAAAAATTGCATCTAAAAAATGCTACATGAGAGCTTTAATAGGTCTCAATAAGATGGGCTAGTTACTTCAAGTTCATCGACAAGTTCTCGTTCATCATGTCTAGAGTCAATAGAATTTACAAAACATGAAGATTTAATAGATTCATTAACAGGATTCTCAGAATATTTAGTATTGATGTCCATATTTGACATAGTATCATCAATACTTTAATGGGAGGTATTTCACTCATGTGGATCTATCTCATAAAACATGACATGTAGAGATTCGTACATACATTTGTTTCTCTTATTGAAAACTCTATATACATTACTAGAAATTGAATAACCTATCAAAATGCATTCATCAGTCTACGAGAAATTTTTTTCCATCTTATCCTTAATGTTATGAATATAGACTCCACCACAAAAAACATTGAAGTAGTAATCCTCGGTTTTTTAATTGTTCCATAATTTATAAGGTGTTCTCTTAAAGATGGCTCTAATAAATTATTTGTTGTATATATATAATTTTTTATTGATATATTATTCACAAATGTATATATTCATGTCTTACACACTATACATGGTTCTTGAAATTTTTTAGGGTTCTATTTCTTCTTTCTATAAATCAATTTTTCTGGCGTGTTCTTGGAGCATATATGTTATTACTATAGTAATTTTGTGAGAAAAAAGATTCAATCCAATGTTCTAAAACTCACAACTATGGTAACATGTTATGGATTTAATTCTATGACCACTATGATTTTCTATAATATAGGAATACTTGGTGAATTTCTATCAAGAATCACTTTTGTTAGAAAAGAATAATGTACAAGTGTATCTAGAGTGTCATCTAAAATAATGTAGACATAGTGCTTCCCAATTAGACATGAAACTCTAGATGTTCCGAACTTTTCCATGTGAACCTACTCATGTGGATTAGAAGTTAAAACATCATTCTTGGTTTGGAAGAAATTTTGTGTTGTTTATCATTTGGACAAGGATTGCAGACATTGCTATTTGAAATCTCAAGTTTAAGAAGATCCATGACTAAGCCTTTTCTACTAAGATTTCCATTTGAGATCATATTGCAGTGCCCTAATCTCATATTCCATATCCATGGCTCATTATGAAAAACATTCAAACATAAAACATTTTTATATATTAATGAATATAATTTACTTGTATAATCATTCTCATTTCTAAGAGAAGTAAATAATAACTAATTTTTTGTATCGAAAACACTGGATGAATCATTTTAAAAATAGACATTAAAATCATCCATGCATATCAGTTAGATTCTTAAAGGTTTTATTTTAATCAATCAATTAAAATTACATTGGAATTATAAATGAGTTAGTGTTGCCAATATGTCCTAGGCCAATGATTGCTTCCACATTAATTATTACAAAAAAAAAGACATGACCAATATCAATTTTAATGATGTTCTTGAAGCATGAGTAATCTCCTATCATTTTTCTTGAACATCCACTATCCAATTACAGTATGATTTTATAGGAGTTCTTCAAAAACAATTTCCTTCAAAAATAGATTAGAAAAGAAAAGATTATGTTAACATGATTTTTTAGGGTCTAATATCATTAGTAATATGAGTTTTTGGAACCCAAATTTGCATAATGGGTTCCTTATAATCAATATGCAATGTATTTTTGAAATATACTTCATTTTGTGCCAAAACAATAAAATATAACAAGGTGTTTCATGGATTGAACTTGTAGTACGCCTACCAGAATAGGTCATAAAACAATATTTTACAAACATTGATAAGAAATGTGTATTAGTAATATTCCTCTTTCCTGGTTGGTATCCTATTCTAGTAGTATATTTAGGATCTCCTTATTTACTAATAATTTGAACTAAGAATTATTCACCATTGGTAAATAATTATAAATCCTTTTCAAATTGCTTGTTTAACAATTTTATATCAATATTTTCCTTAAGCAGTTGAAGATTTTTTTTTCAATATTTCTTTCAAATTTAATAGTGGATGTCAAAAAGTACAGTTTCATTAAATATTTTTCTTTATCATTTAATTTTTTATAGGTGCCCTATACCATTTAGAAATATTCAAGTAGTTACTAATTTTTCATTTTTTTAGAATCAATTTCATCTCTAGAATAGTAAGAATTATGTTCAGAAGAGTTTTGTTTTAACATATATGAATTTTTCATAAAACATATATTTTCCTTATAAGCCTTTTCATCATGAGAGGATTATGAGTCACGTGAGATATCTTCAAAAGCATTCGATATTTTCTTCATGGAATTTCTATACATTATGTCCTTATCATCATACTTATTCTCATACTTTGGCTTGGGATAGTCATCTGTTACATGTCCCATTATTTTTCCCTCATAACAGATGATTTCATATAATGTTTCACTTATTTTTCAATCATTTTTTCAATGGCCCATATGATCATACATTCCATTGTAGTTTGGATATCTGAATAATTTATTATTTTTATAAAATTTGTAAATCCTTATGACTATTTGATCCATCTTTTCATCACTATCTATTGAATATTATTCATCACTTGAACATTAATTTTCTTCTTTATCATTCTATTTCTATTTCGATGTATTATATTTGAATGAAATAGAATTCCATTTGGGTTAAACATCCTCTTCATTTATTCCTTTTAGTTCTTACTCATAAATCATCAACATGCTCATCCTCTCCTTCACTGGGAAAGTGATAAAGTAATTTGATTCTCTTATAGATATAGAAGTTACTTTCCATCCATCTATTAATAATTTTATTATTATGATGATTTCCTCGTTGGATGTATTTTATCTTCCTAGAGAGATCATGGTGTTCAGAATTTCATTAAACATGAGAAATATGTCATAAATAGGCTCATAAGTCATCAACTAAATATTAGAATAATTAATTGTATTAGTGTTGAGTCTCATTTCATTAATATTAGAAGTTCCTTCTTGTGTAAAAACTGATGTTTCACAAATTTCATAGTCCAATGTATAAGAAGATATAATATTAAATTCTGCAACTACTAGTGCACAAAACAGCGTATTTATATCTTTGTAATTTTGATTATAAGAATACATTGTGGCATCACTCTAGGTATTCTTATAACCCTTTGGTATTTATTAATTATCATATATTACTGTACAGAGAATAGATCCCATAATTTTTTAATGAATTTTCATCTTAACATTCCACTGGTAATAATATTTTCCCTTAAAGTAGGCAGGCATGTTTTTGTATCACCTTCTGATCTATTATCTATACAAAAAATTATTTTTAAAGAACTAAAAATTTATATGTAACACAAATTTTCTGATCTTTTAAACACAAAAATATTACCGTTGATAATATTTTCATGATCTTGGAAGAATTTACATTCTATTAAATCTTCCTCTGATACCAATTGTTGGTCGATGTAGGACCCACAACATGTGGGAGAATTGAGTTCTGGTAGAAAATTATGTTAACAATATTATTTAAATAATTCCCCCAATTTAAAAACATAACACTCCATTTAATCAATGTAGTGAATTTATAATATTTTGACTATTTGACAAATTTCTCAATAAATTGATTATTTCTCAATTGTAACAATATGAGAGAATTATACAACTTTTTAAACTAATCAAGTAAGACAAAATTATTATAAATACTAGCTTATATTAATTATCAAAGTGAAATTCAATTTTCTAAAGAAAAATTAAAAATATAAAAAACTATATTTGAAAACACATTATATTTAAAACATGAGGATTTTTATCAAACGAAGACATAGTCCTCTCCACTTGGTGATCACCTTCCACCAAGAAATATATATTAATAATGTTTTTGAACAACACCTTGGATTGAGGATTACACAAAAATTTACAAATTTCCATGTTAGAATACTTCTACCACAGCTCTCCATGGGATCAAAATACTACAAACTCACACAATACCTCTTCCATAGTTCTACATGGGATAAAAAGTGTAAAATAATAGTTGGGTGAATATATATATTATCATCTAGTTCACTGTAAGAGACATTGTTTGATTTATAAAGAGCTAAAAAAACAATTTGAGTAAGAAATAATAGTCAAAACACATAGTAATAAACATTAGATATGGTTCAGAGGGCTCTGCGTGTAATGCAATTCTACTCGGGACTCATTATTTTATAAAAGATGATGCTAGAGTCTTCTTATAGAAGAATATCATGAAAATAGTGTCATGGAACACTGTGTTTTGTCTTACAAGAATATGAAATGTTATTTTCTTTATATTCTATTGAATATTACATAGGTATTTGAATTTTTTGGACATTTGTTTTCTGGTTCACATCATGAAGGAATGAGGATATCCTCATGTGTTCATCATTTCAATTGGTTTATCTAATTCATGTGATGCTTTGTTCTCTATATTTTGTTCATCTCATGTTTATTTTTATTACATTCATGCATCCCAAAAATGTTCTTGTTTGGAGGTAGATGTTGAATGTCATACATATGAAATCCTCATTAATGGTGTTATCAAAAAACATTAAATTAATTTGTCTCATTAAAAGACAAAGAATGTTACCATTTAAAAAAATATTATATAACAAAAATAATATAAATATTTTATCAGTATGTCCTCTGTTGATACATCATTATGTCGATGACACATTCTATCATTGTTTCATTCATTCAGTTATTCCATGCATTAGAGACACATTTTAACTAACGGCAAGACCTTGCATCAGTAGCAGCATGTGTTAGTATGTCCTTATGACGATATGTCTATAAATTGGTAAGTCCATGAATTAGTGATACAATTGAGTTTTTAGAGACTCATTTGAATTATTGGTGAGACACTATATCTGTCCCAGTGTAAATTGCAATGTCGGTGATTCATCTTCTGGTGAGTCGTTTAACAGTATTAGTTACTAAGTTGAACTGTCAGTGTCTCATCTCTTCTGTTATTTTGTGTCTATCATATATTGAAATTATTTCTTCTTAGACTATCTTACAAAATAAATATTATCAGAATGTGTTAAATATATATGAGACCATAGAAAAGCATAACTATACATATTAAATATTACATGAACATGATTTAAATGATTATACATAATTAATTTTATTTGACAAAAAAAATTATAATTAAAACCATTAATAATAGAGAGGGGGAAAACTATCTCCTACTGTCCATCAAAAGATTTTAAAATGATTGATATAGAAATTTTGAAGGGAGGGAGAAATATAATATTTCAGCCATAAATATTCAACCACATATTCAATTTATGATTAAGAAGGTGATGATGGAATATGTAAATCTGAAAAATAAGGTGAGAAATGTTCATGAGTTAATGTTTTATTGTGAAATTATAATAATGTTCATTAATTGCGTTTGGGTCTCTCTGATATCATGTTTATATAAGGATTTTTTTGATTAGGTAGGTAGTTCATAATTCATTATTCATCATGGAAGAAAAAATATGTATCGAGACCTAAAAGAGTATTTCAACTGAGAAAGAATAAATTTAGATACTTTAGAGTATACTTCTTGATTTTTGCTTTCATATCATGTTAATACTGAGATTCATACATTTATGGGAATATTACACCAATAACACATACATGAATGGAAATCAGAAAACATCCCAATGAATTTTATCATTGGAACCCAAGAACATCTATAGGGAATAGTGAAATATAGGATATAGTCGATAACCTTACTATGGTGAAACACATAATTGTTATTTTAATTATTTCTATCTTAACCATCGTTCTATAATATATATCTAATTTTTTTTTTGTAATTTCATGGAGTAGCACTATCCATTTTATTCCATCATGAACTGTAGTTTACCTCAATGTTTTTGATATGTCTTCTATATACTCTGGATATAAAGATAAGTTTTTTTAGTTCTTATCAACCTTAGATTTGTTTTCAGTAAGATAGAGCCACTCAAACTCTAGAAAACATGTTGAAATCTTTTATTCTGGATTTCAATGGATTTTTTATTGAAACCAACATTTGGTAGTTTTTTCTTACTATAATAATAATCAATCAAGTATTCAAATGGATCCTTATGAACCCATCTATAGTAATAAGTTTTCAAATCCAATGTTCGTGATTGTTTTTAGGGAAAAGATGTTTGTAATTCCTCTACTCAAGAAAAAAGTCGAAAAAGTTAAATCCATTCAACAACACATTAGAGTATATTAGAGTCAATAAATATGTAATGAAGACTATTGATGCGATGATGTATTGTTTGAGGTGGCTACAAAAATATTTATTGGAATATCTCCCTAGAAAGGAGTGATGATATTTGGAATGAAGGGAAATCTAATCACATGGTATATTTTTCCACTTGAAATTATTGATGGTGTTGGGATAGTTTCTTATTATTTTGAACATCCACCAAATCATTGTCATGTTCAAGATGTGTTCCATGTTTCTCTTTCAAAGAAGTATATATCTAATATTTAACATGAACTAATCCCAATGGTCGTAATTCTAATGTAATATCATTCTTATGAATAATTATTATTAGGGATTCTAGATCATTGATAGAAATATCTATGAAACATGACCACTCATCAGGTTAAAGTTTTATGGAGAAAAAACCAATTTGAGTAAACTACAAGGGATCTTGAAAATGTAATTAGGCAGAGTTATCCACTTCAATTAGTATTTTAGGGAAGATTTTTGAAGAAAAATTTTATTTTAAGTGGGGTAAAATTGAAATCCTTGATATTTTTCTTACACATTTCTCTTTAAATAATTTCATTTCTTTTATAGCCTTTGTTGCACATAACATCAACTAAAAAAATGTGTAACATTATTATATTCACTTTATTATAGATTTTATCATGTTGGGTATGAATTCATATAACAAAATTATGAAAAATATATGGTTTATATAATATAAAATAACATATCTAGTAGTAAAATAATTATAATTTAAAATAAAAATTTATTTCAAAATAAATTTGATGGTATCTTAAAAATTAATTTTATGTTTGTAATTAATTTTTTATCAGTATTTTAAAATAATCATGTAGAATTATTTTACATAAATTTATATATTTTAACATGGTGGAATTAGATTCTATATTGGGGATTGAATGGATATCATTATAAAGAGCACATATAAACTATAACGAGAAGATATATATTTTCAAATACAGAACCCTCCAATGATCCCACTAAAAATGCAAGGAATACCATGGATCTCCAATAAAAAATCCTTTAATGGTGTAGGTGTTGGTTACCTCTAATGTATAAATACTCACTCAAATGGTTGACTCAAATGATGGTATCTAACTGGTTAAAATTCTCATCGCGAGGGAATGTAGTGATTTATTTCTCAAATAGTATCTTGAATGTCCCCCAGTTCATGAGTTTGAGTTATCTATAGAACTCATACTCATATGTAATCCTTTATCAGAGTAACCTTATATGATGCACTCTATCAAACTAGAGGAATTGAAGTCGAATATAAAAGATATTTTGGACAGTGGGTTCATACTCCCTAGTAAATCACCTTGGGGTGAACCATTTCCCTTATTAATGAAAATGTATGGATCGCTAAACCCATGTATCGATTACCATGACATAAATAAGATTAAAATAATGCAAAATTATCAATATCCTTAGATTGAGCTCTTAGTATATCAGCAACTAGGAGATCAATAATTCTCAAAGGAGGATGTTTACTCTATATATCAATTACTAAATTTTAATAAAGATGATATTTAGGATAATTTCTATTCATAAATTTATAGGCACTACGAGTTTCTAGTGATTCCATTATGACATAATAATTATCCTGAAATATTCATGGATTTGACAAATAGAGTCTTTAGACATTGCTATCAAATTTTTTTGGTTGTGTTTTTCAACAATACTCACATCAACTCTAAGGGAAAGGATGAACATGAACAACACATAAGGATTTTTTTGGTGACACTAAAGAGGGTAGAATTTTATTCTATGTTAAGCAAGTGTGTCTTTGTTATTTGGCATGTTAAATTCTTAGGACATCTGATACGAAGTGAGGTAGCTATAATGGAACCGTTAAAATGAAATGTAATTGTGGAATGGCCCAAAACCACTTGTGACACAAAAATTCGTAGTTTTCATGGGATAACTGGATACTACTAATGTTTCTGAATCAATTCTTCATGATTGAACATACCTATAAATATTTTAATAGGGAAACGGGTGATTTACATTTTCATAGAAGAATGTGAGGAATGATAAATAGAGACAAAGAAGAGGTTGATCACTACACATGTACTCAAATTATGAACAAGTGGATAATGTTTTGTGATATACATTGATTGTTAAATGAAAATATATGGTTGTATACTCATGAAAAATGAAAATCTGATAACATAAACCTCATTTTATTTTAGGATCATTGAGTAGAGCTACCTGAAACATAATCTGGAGCTATCTTCTTTGAATTTTACATTGAAATTATGATGTGACTACATCTATGGTGAGATGGGTGAAATATATATATATAGATATATATATATATCAATAGTTTAAAAATCATATATTCACAAATAATTAACTAAACATTCTTTAAAGAATATTGTTTGAGATAATTGAGGTGTATGATTACTCTATTCTTTACCATTCGGGAAAGGAAAACAAGGTAACTGATGCTCTTGGTAGGGAATAAATAACTACTCTATCCATTATGCTGATTGAGAAAGACCTTATCTTTTTTTAAATGAAAAGGATATATTTAGAAATATTAATGGTGGGGAATCCATATTTCTATTCCCAACTTATTTTACATCCAACTATCTCATAGAATATTAATGACCCATATGTGGATGATCAGGAGTTATAAATGAAGGTGAATGTAGTTAAGGATGGGAAGAACTTGAGTTATGTATCGATGATGATGGTGTAATTTATTTATGAACAACGATCAATATATCCTCATCAGCAGAGTTAAAGAATTATATATTGGATAATGAACATAGCTCCACAATCTCTATCAATCCTAGAAGTACCAAGATGTACTATGATTGTCTAGAACACTTCAAGTGGAACTACTTGAAGAAGGAGACTACAGAGTATATCTCAAGGTATTTGATATGTTAGAAATTGAAATACAATATAAAAACTAAAATGGAGTGATGAAACCAATCTATATACCCATATGTAAATCAGATCATGTCACGATGAAATTTTTCACTGAACTCCCAAAATAATCTAATGGAAAGAATGTGATATTGGTTGAAATGGATCAACTCTCCAAGACACCCCACATTATTGATATTTTGTAATATCTATTTTTTGAAATAAATAAAAATATATAGTTGAAGGAAGTGGTGAGAAATCACAAGATTCCTAATTTTATCATTTATGTTTGTGATCTAAGGTTTCATCTAATTTACGGAGAAGTCTTCAGTGTAATTTAAGTAATGAATTGAAATTCAGCATCACCTATCACCCTGAATAAAATGGATAATCAAAAAGTATTATTCTGATTATTTAGGAAATTATAGCACCATACTCAATAAAATTCATTGAAGAATAGGAATTTCATCTCCCATTGGTTGAGTTATCATACAATAATAGCTTCCACATGATTATTCATATGGATCCACATAATTCCCTATATGTAAATAAATGTACAACAACAACTTTTTGGGACAATGTTAGTGACCGACATCTACATGGACTTGAACTTGTGAAATAAATGCTAGAGAAGTTTCAAGCCATACAAAAAAATATCAAATATTCTTAGAGTGGGAAAAAATCTAAAAATATTCATTGGGACTTGGAGTTTAATGTTGGAGAAAATATCTTCCTTTAAATATCACCCACGAAGAGAGTCATGTGGTTTAAAAAGAAATAAAATCTCAGCACAAGGTACATTGGACCCTTAGAGATCCTTGATTTCATAAGAGCGATGGCTTATCTACTTTCATATCCACCTAATGTGGCTCATGTTCATGATGTGTTCCATGTATCTATTGTGAGGAAGTACCTACCTGACACCTCGCCTATAAATTTGGAGGGGGTAAAACTATTGATCAAAATCTCTTAGGAAGAGTAACCAGTAATGATATTGGACAGGATAGAAAATATCTGATGAAATAATACAACTAACCCTATCAAAGTGAAGTGGAGGAATCATTACTATGTAGAGTTGAGATTGTTACCAAAGGATAAAATTAAAGATAAATACACTCAACTGTTTATATAAAATAAAATTTCAAGGAAGAAATTTCAAAAATTGAGGAAGAATATAATGAACCAAACATTTATCAATTGAATTTACCATCTTATAATTATTTCATATTGTATATAACACAAAAATAACATAGATATAACAATAAAAAAATTATTCTCATAAATGAATAATGAAATATGTGACATTCATAGAAATTAAGTAAACTATACTGATAGAATAATAACTTGAACATTTGATTAGTAACATTAACATTAGTAATTTTAATCAAGAAAATAGTATAGTAACAAGACCTATTAAATTACTATAATCATTTAGTTATATTTTTAATTAAATCATGATATCATTATTTAATATTACAAGTAAATAAATGTTCTCAAAATGATAAATTAATTGTTGGTAATTGGTTAAAACTTAATTGTTTTTAAAAATTTCATAATTTATATAATGATTTTGAAGAAAATTTATAATCAAAATATATATTCATGAATTCATATATATTTTTTTATGATCATTGCAAAATATAATGAGGACGTATTTAATTTTTCAATGTCTCAATTTTTTTTATAATTTTAATAGTGGTATTTTTATATTAAATATTGATTTCGACAAATAATAAATTTATCATATATGTAATATTATAATCTAATAATGGTGTTAATTTTTAATTACTACATGTTTATAAATGGTCAGAGTGTACTTTAATTATTTCCCTAAATTAGTTATAATTTTTTTGAATAGGGAAATATTTTAATTTATAGTATTTAACATTTTATGCTATATACAGGATTTTTTGGGTCATTGATTAAATATAAAGCATAATAAAGAATGATAAATCTCAAATTAAAGTATATGGTAAAGGAAATGGACACTATTGATATTCATGATATAAAAATAATAAACTAATGATTAAAATAATAATAAAAACCCACCCCGCCCCATTAAATACTACCCTCTCTACTTACTATCCTCACACCTTCCAAAACATGAAGCTTGTCAAAATTCTAAAAAAATATTCTTCCTAATAATCCCCCATATGAATATGAAATTTGGGTTTCAAAAAATGACTAAACCCAATTTCTCTAAGAAGTTCATCACCAAGAATAAATTACAGATGTAATATCCTCTTTCGTTATATTTTCTAATTTCAATTTTTCATCTTTTAATATCTTCTACATTCCATCGCATATCCAAATGGCATGATAAGTCATCTTTATTATATATACTGGAATTTTATTATGTTAATGTACTTTTCATCATCAAAATTAATATCCACTCCCTTTAATTAGTAATAATGAAAACATTTTCTCTAAGGTGTCGATTTACAATCCTTGTGGAAAAGGAATTTTCATTTTAAATTACCAATTTCAAGGATGGTCATAACCAAATTATGGTTAAATAATATTTTAATAAAAGTTATATAATATTTCTGAATCCATTTTTATATACATGATATTTTCTGAAATGATACAATTTTGTGATCAATGCAAAAAATTCCAAAATAAATTCAATAATTTTTATTACTGATTCTATTAAAAAATCATCCCCATAACCCAACACCTAATGATATATAAGGTCACTTAATATTATAAATGTTGAGTAATAAAATATAATTTCAATTATAGAAAATTATTCTCATATTACAAGAATATCCATACATGTATACATGTGAATAGATCATGAAAAAAATAAAATTACGGCACCCAAAAGGACGAAATAGAAATCTAAAACTTGTCAAAATATAAATAAAATAATTTAATAAATTGGAAAGAACAAACTAAATTTAGATGTTTTTCTATATTTATTTATTAATTAGGTTAACAATATTACCTAGTATATAGAAGAGAGTAAGGCATTCAGACATAGTGTACTGGGATTCTCAAACCAAACTCCTTTTCTTGGGGTTATCATTATATCATTCCAAAAAAATTTTGGGATATTCCTTAAATGTTACATAAGAAACATTTCATTGTCATTCCCATTCTTTTTCTAGTATATAAATGTTTTAACTATGATTTTTTGAAAAATACAATTATTTTCCAAAATAACTCTTCTTTCCAAAAAATCCTTTTTATTTCTCTTGAGTTTTTTTATTCTGTCATGAAAAATGAAGCTTATACCGATTACATTTTTCCATTTTCATTCAGGGACCTGAATTTTATTTGTGGTTGATTAAATCCTTCTGAAACCAATTTCATCATGATAGTTTTTCCATTAATTTAATTGATTTACATTTTATATGGCATGTAGGATTATGTAAATGATATGATTTGACAGGTGCACTCGAAACTATATATCACTCTAATGCATTGGGTAATGTAATTTTTCTCATAAATTAATATGAAATATATATAAACATGATGTTATATGTTTTTTATAATGATTATGTTATTAATATGAACATATTTCATTTATGAACATGATTACATCATTGTTAAATACTATGTTTTTTTTGGACACTAGGATATGATGTTTTGATTTTATGCATTTCCACATTCTATAAAATATCACATATTTTTCCTCACGATATTCATGATGATCATATTTTTAGAATATTATTTCTATTCGAAAAAATTTTATATTGAATATTTTCCCATTTTAATCCCCTTACATGGATTTTATCTCACCAATTTTGTTGATGTATATCCTATGTCCATTACTTATACAGAGGAGAAGATGAGGGCACTGATGAAACTAGATAATATGGAACTAAATTAGTGTTTATGTTTTATTATGGACTAGTGGTGTATAGTATTAATTTTCCCAAGATACTAAACCTTTAGATCTAATATTTTTTAAACTAATATAATATTTATCATTAAAATGATGTAATAGTTGGGTAATTAAATGTTAGGTCACTATAGGAAGCTTTTACCAGTTTGATGAGGAGTTCCAAAATTATTTTTAGTATAACAAGAAGTGGCTACTATAGCCTCTAGTTTTGATACAACCCATTACATGACATATCTTGGTCATTTAAATGATTAATATAGATTGTTTCATCAGTTCCCTTTTATCCTATTTGAAAAATTAGGGTAGAGAAAACCACTATTACAGTCTCAGCAACATGATCCATGATAGAGAGACCAATTTCTACCCAAGGAGTAGAGTTTCCACACACTATTTTTTGTAGTGTAGAAGCTAAATAATTTTTTTCAATACCATTTTATATATTTGGTGTCCCAAGATTACCGAATAAGGTATTTCATCAATTTTCCTGTGCTGATGGGATGATTGGCATACTGTGTAGTAATACTTCAGATGAAAAAATTTTGTTTTATATAAGGTTTTTAAAATCTATGATCTTGTGCTCTTCTTGTCCACACATTTATCCCTTGAGGAACTGCCCATAGATGATAAAATTTCAATTGCAGATATTCTATCAGTTAATCTATAATCATGTTGGAAGAATCATTTTGATGGTATCTTTTAGTGGTTTACATGTATAAGGATGAATTAACCAATTCTCAATATGATATTCCTAGGAATTTTCTTCTTCACATTTATAAAAATTGACATTCAAAACATATTCCTATTATAACAATGTTTCACTCATTTTGAGGAAAAATAACATTTTCTTTTCACTAGCCTCGAGTTGGACCTCGAGATTGAGGTCCCTTATTTACATGTGAAGGGAGGAAATGATCAAGAAATAAATTATATAAATTTCTACAAAATAATCTTAAATAAATATCTTGTTACTTTGATGCAATCCACTTTTTAGTTGATGGAACCATTATATTACTCATCAAAGGTGACACACATTACTCAGTCTCACAATGGTAAAACTGATGCTTGGCCATTCTTGTACATACCTCTTTTGGATGTCAAAAATTATGACCTATTCATTCATGTGGCACAACATAGGTTCAATGCCACTGCTAAATCAAATGACTGAAAATAGAAGGTATGTCTGATGGTGGCTAGTATATCATTGTCAGAACCCTCATATATCTCTATATTCAAGGGAATTCTTAATATGAAGACTCCATTTGTTTAGTTTCTCTGACATGAAATTATAACATTATAAAAATACAATCAATATATTATCCAATGGAATGTATCATAGAATACACTCCATATTGGGCCTAACCTTTAGAATACCCTCTTCAAGAATGGGATTGATGGAATTATCCAACATTGTATCCAAGGTGGTGAGATATCTTAGGTCATGATGGAAAATCAAGCATGAAAATATGGAACTAATCAAGAAGGATTGAATCTCTCCCCCTAAATTCAATGTTTGGGCTACTTTTGGCATACCATGGTTTAAGACAATTTTAAGTACTATAAGAGCTTCATTGAATTTCATTTCTATTCTATATTTTTGCATCAACTTCCAAATATTCTCCATAATACCAAGTATTATATGCCCTTTTTTCTGGGAAGTCAATGTTGTGGGACAGAAACCACATGTGAAAAATTAATAGTACTAGTTAATATTGACCACATTACAATATCTTCCAATAGGGATGTAGTTTTTACCATCTAGAAAGTAAAAAACCAGTTCATGATTGAAATTTTGATATCCAAAAACGTCTACCTATTTGGGTGACCCACTTTATTCTCATAGAAAACAAAACCATCTTATAGGATTTTAAGCTAATGATAATATATACCAAGTGTAACATACGGTCTAACCATACATCCCCAAAATACCGTAAAAAATTATAATATAAAGGAATTCAATAAGAAATTACATATCATCCTTCAAAATGATATATTATATGACAATAATGTTCATCCTGACATGATTTTAAAAACAATTTGTGCCTATCAGATCGTAACTTAAAATTACACCAATGTGACACCATACTTCGTAGTGAATGAAACAACGGTTGTCTTACCCATTGATGCTCTATTTCCTTTAATACTTATATCTATTTATTACCCAATGACTACGTAAAAAATTACATAAGTTTATAAAGACAATTATTAACATATTAATCAAGAAATGGTTCATGGATATCTTAAAATATAGAAGCACCAGAATATCATAGTGGAAGCTTTCAAAAAAGGTTCATTTCTGCTCCTTACTCAAGGGTGAGATAGTACTGGCTCACAGAACATTGATGATTCCCTAAAATAATTATTCAAAGTTGGAACCAAAATGGGAATGACCTTACAATATCCATAATTTCAATTCTATGTGAGTATATAATTTAATTACCGTAGATGGAGAACATATCACACCTCCCACAAATGCTATGTTTCTCACATTGAACTTCAAATCAACACCATAACCACTACTCTATGACATTAAACTATTGTAACCCTGGTCAAATCTAAATGATCATAAATAATAAGAACCATGTTCAATACTATGAAATAATAAATAGTAGAGACTATGGTTCATGATTTTTATCCATACACTAATAGTAGTCCCTCTAGTCTATGAAGTATAATCGTAAAACAATTTATACCTGTATTGTCAAAGATCCATGACGTTAAACTAGTGTAATCCACAGTGTGATATTTATAACATTAAACTAAAAAGTAAAATATAATTAGTTCATAATGTTAAACTATGGTCCTAACTAATGAAATTAGCACAACATGACCCATAACATAAGTGTGAGATGATCCAAAAACACAAATAAAATGTAACACATTCATATTTTGTAAATATTTTTTAATTGAGTAAATTTATTTGATAGATTATGTTACTTTAAACACCACATTAATCATTCATTACATGAAAAACAAATTTAATCTTCTACTATACACAACAGTGGGTAAGCTTATGTTCTACATGACACTGAGTTCTAACAGAACAATGATATAGTATAAATATTATTATTCAAACACATATTTTTTGACCATGCTAGTAATTTTACTGAGATAAATTTAAAAGAATAATTTTAAAATATTATGTATAATGATTTGATATAATTAATATATATTGTTAAAAAATAATATAATTTTCCTTATAATATTTAAATGATACAAAAATACTATTTTTTCAACAAAAATGTTTTTATACCTTTTTGAAAATAATTAGAAAATTTAACTCTTACACTTTGAGAAAATTAATTTGATAAAATAAATTTAATTTTTTATAATTATATTTTTAAAATTACCTAATGGTAAATTATTGGGATTTTTTAAAATGTTTCACTATTTTATGAAAAATAGAAAATATAGAATTTTAATTGAAAAACACATTCAAATAACTTGTTTAGAAATTAAAATTGTATTTTAGTTCTCCTTTAGTAAATGAGTTCTAGAAAACAACCATTAATATAGTTTATGATATTGTAATCAATTTGATATTTAATATTGATATAAAACATTCTAAAATTTGTATCATTTTTTCTTTAAACAACTGGTTTTTAATAAATTACTGTGAGTAATTTTAATTCATATTTTCCAAAGTAATTTATTGAATTTTTATAATTTTATACCATATATTGAAGCATAATAATTTATTTCATCTATAAAGGTCCCCTTATTTTTTTTACATAATTGATTTGATAAATAATAAAAATTATTTACATGGTAAAAATGGGTTTACTAGGGTCTCAACAAAAAAAAGATATGGGTTAAAAATATCAATAAACATTTGGTGTACACATTTTACCACCCAATTTTGAACTTATATCTTATATTATAGATAATGTCATATTTTTTAACCCCATTCAATAATAAAAACATCATTTCAAAATTTTCTTTTCAAATATGGCACTTGAGTGCCACTCACCTCACATATAAAAGGTCAACCTCTCGCCTATTATTTACACATTAAATTATTTTTTATACCCATACCATCCAAAATAACATTCCAACTTCACTAATATCATCCTATAAGCATTAATATATATGTAAATCTAACCATGATAGTCATTTGTTCTAGTCTTATGGAGGATAAACGAAAAGAGGCAATGTTCATCAGTGTGGTTTTTATGTTTTATTTATTCCTCCACCAACAAAGATTTTTTTATACCAAGATTATATAATATTTCCCTTATAATCCATATACATAAAATCTTTCAATAAACAGATTGATTTAAAACCAAATTCACACCATTAAATGGGTTACCAAATAATTGTTCAATTGTAGGACAGACTAGGTCATTGCAAATCAATGACAATAATTTTACAATTACCACCTATTAAGGATATATATAATGATGTATTAATAATTTATGTTTGATATTAACGATATTATTATACTTATTGAGCTATTATATTATACATACATTTATACTTCCCATTTTGATGCAATATGATAATGTCACTTGTTTGTTCGGATGACTACCTCCTCACGAAGCGATTTATTTCATTCAAATTTTAGGTAGAAGGAAATAAGTAAGTGTTTAAAGACCACATCTGATATATATAACATTAAAATAATTATGTAATGATTTTATGTTGATTAAATTTCTCTCTTCCAATACTATGTGAAAATAGAAATAGTGTTCATTCATATGTGCAACATACCGTCTCCATGAATGGTGAATTTCATTTTCAATCAATACATATTATCTATTAATCTATATACATATATAAAAAATATGTTTTATAATTACATAATGGATAAAATTGTTGATTTTATTAAATCATTATCAATGTTTGATGTCTAAAAATATCTATTCAAAACATATGTGAAATAAATAGTTATAACCCAAAACATAAAATTCATATAGAATCATTTATAAATGGGTAATAAAAGGTCATAATACAATAATACATGGTTTAATATATAGGTATAAATTTATTTAGTAAATTTTTAATATAAAAATATATATTATACAAGAGGTGTGGATGTGTATTATGAAATTGTACACTCTGTGTAATGTATTTTTTTCTTAACATTCCCTTCTTGATACATACATTATGTTATTCACCTAAATTCTGTCACGAGGTGTATAGACAACACCTTCTACATATTAATTTATTAATTTATTTCTAATCATATTTTTGAAAGATTCATTTTTATAACGTCATGGGTATTATGATTACAATTAACCAATATGGTAATGATTTTACTGTACAATCTCACTAAATATTACGATTATGTATGATTACATTTACGATGAAAAATTCCTATGATATTTATCTCAATAAAATCATAAATTTCTTATTACTATATTATTTCATGATATTTTCATGTAATATTTCCATTTCCCACTCATTTATACCTAATATAAAAGAGAATAAGTTTCTGTGAAAATATTAAATTATTTCTCCGATCATTTAGAAATATATTCACTTTAATAAACAATATGTTCTAAAAATTATTTCAAATTTTTTATTCTACAATTATTATTAATAGATTTTTTTTACACATGTTTTATTTTGTTTACAATTTGTTCTGAAAAGAATATCTATTTCATTTTCTAAATGAATTTATATTTATCTTTTACTAAAAATTGGATATAAATATATTTTCAGCGTGTACAAAATGAATGAAATATCCCATAACTACCACCATTAATTTCATTTAATATTACTAAAATGTATTTATGTTTATTTTTAAAAAAATTAAAAATGATTTATATTTTAATGGGTTTTCAAAGATGAAAGTATATTTTCTCTATGAAATGTTTAAATGATCAATCAAAATAATTTTCCATTTAAGATGAATTTAATTGATGTAACATATGACTTACTAGGGATATGATACAAGGACAAATTTCTTGTTATTCTTATGTATGTTTTATGTTTATTATGGAATGATGATTATGGAATTCATTTCTCTTCCAATGGTTTTACTGTTATAAAATTCATATGATCCTGACTTTTTTTCCACATGTTTTACCATGGTTAAATTATTATGAACCCTACATGTTATTTGAAGGGTTATACAATTATAAACTAATAATCAACCCAACATACATTAATGACTAATGATTTTTTAAAAAGATGAAATGATTTTGAAACATGTCTCTTTGCATAGGATATGATATAATGAAATTATTATCGAACACATTTCATTTCCCAGTTTATTTTATGATAAATTTGTATGATCTCATTGAACAAATAAATATAGTATTCACTATTTTGTGGGTGGAAACTATATATCCCACATATTCATTGGTAAATATTTATATCTGATGATATAACCATAAAAATAATGGGGAGTAAACTCATTTTATTAATGGACTTTTATGCTTTGAGGGTCCTTAGATTGAACTTTGACAACAATGATGGTTTGGGTAAGGAACCCATTTCACAATGATATCCTATAAAGACCCGTAAATTTCAAGGAAATTTTTTTCTTCATTTTCATTGGAATTTTACAAGAACATAGTTTCAGACGGAACTTGATTCTGAGGCCCGGTGTGCCTGAAATTTCTATCTGATGTTTAGCTCGGGTACGTTCAGTGAACGAATGAGCGTGAATTCCTATCTTTTGAACCGGTGCTCAGAATCGAATTCCGAGGGCACCGATGGAACCGCAGCGCCGGTAATTTCTTAGGAACGCTTAATCTAGAGTTGCGTTTACACAAGAGAAGTTGATAAAAATTGTGGAAGTTAAAAATAAAAATTTAACAACAATTTTTATTTTCACCCTAAGTGTTTAATCCTTTGTAAGGAAGTTGGGTAACTACCCAACCTCCCTTGGGAGGTTATGATGGGGGTGGGGCCCACACAAACCCCACCCCTTCATATCCTCTAACCCCCTCAATTCACCATTAATATTGTTAACATATGTTAATAACTTATGACATTAATGTAGTGAGTTTAATGTGAGTTTTTGAAATTCAAACACTTGAATTTCAAAGGCCATGTTGAGTTAATAAATTAAGTGTGGATTAATTTATTTACGTTTAGTTCCTTTGTTTCTTGAGAGGACTTGGGGGAAAAAGAAGGCAAGGAACTTAGAGATCATATTTTTCATCTTCGAAGAAGAACGCGAAGAACGAACGATTCCCAACGACGAACGCTGAAACTCGGAGACCATTTACCCGCGACACACCACCCTTAATTCTTCTTCCCTCGTCAAAGGAATGGAGATGATGTTCCATCTCAGACAATCTCCTTCAACGTCTTCGAATCCTATCTCTGTGACGTCTCTTCCCACGACGGTTTTTCTGTGACGAATTTCTCCACGGCGAAAAACTCGTTCAAGATGCACTCGAGGTAGGGGGTTTACGTGATTTTCCTTACGAGTTTCTCTTCCATATTTTATCTGCGATATTTGGACCGCATGATATCAGTTAACGGGAGGAGGCCCGACCACACAAACACGGTCGTCCCCTTCCCTTATGTTTTTCTTGTTGTTGCAGATCGAATGAAATTAACGCGGTGTCGTCGCAACGCGCGGGATCGAGCGGCAGGGATGCGCGACATCGTTACGCCGCGCGGGAACGAGTGGTAGGAATGCGCGACATCGTCACGCCACGCATTAAAATTTTAAACTCTTGTGCGTGGGTATTTGATTGCAAGGTGTTCGTATATTTTATTTGGATAAATTATACACTGGTCAATGATTAAAATCATGTGTTTATTATTTTCCAATTGATAACACCTAACGCGGAGGGCGCGGGATGAAAAAACACGGCCCAACAGCCCTCCATAGCATGTTTATCGATGTGTGGATCTATGGACGATGACGAAGCAGGCAGCTATGGCATTTGAATCCCTTCGCAGTGAAGGTCGGGTCCCGGGAGGACCATTGGCGAAGATGGCAGGAGAAACGGACCACCGGAGCGCCGCTGGAAGGCTGGCGGCGGCGGTTCGCCACTGTCTTCAATTAGTGTTGAGGGGGGGGGGGGGAATCCGTGCACCCCTCCCGCGGATTCTGCTCAGCCGGGTCAGTCCGGGCCAGGGGGGTCGAGCCGGGTCGGTCCGGGCCCAGACCCCCCGTTTTCGGACCCTCTTTGGTTTTTTTCCCATATCATGGGCTACGAACCTCCGATCGACGCACCGTCAGTTGTGTAGCGATACATGGAATGAGACGGTCGTTTCGGTATATTATACTCAAGGTTTCAGAATACTTTGGGTTAAGCAGGGTTGGTTTGGATACGAAACAAACCGGGCCCTCGAAGCGGAAACACTCATATCTTGAACTCCGGACGTCTGATTGATGTGCCGTCGTCATTGATGGATTCATCTAGGTGAGACAGATCTTTTGGATTACTTCGCTCGATATTTGGATGTCGTCGGAGTGCGGTCGGGTTGGTTCGCTCATGAAACCAACCGGGCCACTGAATGAAAAAGCCAATAACTCACAGACCGGGCGTCTGATTGACGCGTCGTCTGCCTCTTGAATTCCTCTTGATGAGACAGAACTTTTGGCACACATCGCCCATGTTTTGGATGTAGTTGGCTAGTGGTCGGGTTGGATTGTACCCGAAATCCAACCTAGCCCTTGGAACAGAAAAGCTGTTAACTTTCAGACTGGACGTCTGTTTGACAAACTGTCAGTGGCATTGGTGATCATCATGAGAAATGATACCTATGAGTATACCCTATGAGTGTTCGAGGTACAGTTGGGATATGGCCGGGTAGGTTCTCTCACGAAACCAACTAGGCCCCTGGGACGGAAAGGCTAATAACTCATAGACCGGGCGTCCAATTGACGCGACGTCTGTTGCGTTGAGACCCCTATGATGAGGCGGTCCTTTGAGATATTTATTCGTGGGACTTTGTGATACTTGGAGTATCGAACTGTAGCTCGTGGAGAAGACCCTCCCGAAGACGAGCGTATGGAGTATGGGGACCGTGTAGCCTGCTGAGACTTGACGACTACTTGACCGACTCGACTTGGAGTGAGTCGACTAGCCCAATGGACGGAGCGCCCGGTATTTGTCGATAGACCCACGACAGACGAAGCGCCCGGTAGTTGGCCACAGACCCGCGGTACTCGATAGGAGGAGTACCACTGTAGGCTATTAGGGGGAGCGCCCAGTATTTGGCGACAGACTCACAGTGGACAGAGCGCCCGGTAGTTGGCAGCAGACCTGCGGTACTCGATATGAGTAGTACCTTAGCAGTCTTAGGATAGTGAGCAGTACCTCGGAGTCATGACAGGACCATTATACACTCCAGAGACGGAGCTCTTCAGCAGTTACGGTTTCGATAATGAAAATCCTGGTTTGAGCTGAGACTTTTGACCTTTGTGTTTACCTCATGATTGAGATGGGTCACTTGATAACTTGGGTATATTTATGGGCATATACCTGAGTAGTGGTTATCCGTTGATTTCACGATCTTGGTGTTTTCCTAATGATTGAGATGTGTTACTTGATAACTTAGGTATATGCATGGGAATATACCTAATGAGAGGTTATCTATTGAGATCTTCTTTCTGGTTATCCCTGTTGGTTTTAGTGAAACCTTTAGGGTCTTGGGGTCCTTACTATGTATCGTTATACTCACCCCTGCATGGGCTATGCCCACACCTCGTTGTGTTGGTTGCAGACGACGGGCATTTCTAGTGGAGGCCGAGTGTTTGAGGACTGGAGGGTACCCAGAGGTGGACTACACGAAGAGTCAATACCCGGAGGTGGACTACACGACGCGTCAGTATCTAGAGGTGGACTTCACGGTGAGACGACACATGGAGGAGGTTGACAGGCGAGAGCGTTGTGGAGGCTATCTGTACCTACCCTTCGGGTAGGATCCGTGGTGGACGATCCAGGAGCTGCGCCATCTGTACCTACCCTTTAGGTAGGATTCGAGGAGGATGACCCTAGAGCTTCTTCCATTCTTATAGCTGTTGTATTTTTCTATTGTACTTTGTTCAGTTGTAGTTGTACTTTAATTTTGGTTTGTATTCTCACCCATTTACTTTACAGCACTTCTCATTGTACTTAGTGTTTTACTTCTTCTTGTACTTTGTAGTGTTTTGCTTAGTTTTATAAAGGCAATGTCTTCCCAGTTATCGCGATTTATGCCTTTGGTGCTAGTCTCCATCCCCTGTCCTATGGAAGGTGGGCTTGGGGTAGTCACGGAACGGGACCCGAAGATGGGTCAAGACAAATTGGTATCAGAGTAGTCGGTTCTACCGCAGAACATATAACTCTGATATTTTCTTTCTTTGAAGCAATAGTGTTAAGGGTACCGAGTGTGGTATTCAGTTTAGGGAGTCCATTGTTGGTGCGGGTAGCCGACGTATCCATACACCAGGACCATGACAACTGATTTCAGAATTTGTGCATGAAAACACTGATTATGTGTGTGTTTCCAGAAGTTTTATTTAAGTATCAGTTAAAACCAGGTCAGCTCACCAGGTATAAACGTTTGACCGTGTCACGTTGTTTCGTTCAGGATGCCTATTCTCGGACGACCAGCTAGAGCCCAGAGAGATGTCCGTATAGACAGAATGACAAGCGAAGAGGCTTCGGTAAAGGGCCCTCTTGTAGTTGAGGCACCAGCGGAGGCACCAGCGGTACTACCATACGTTGGGCCACCGATGCCCCCACCCCTAGTAGTAGGCGATGCACGCCACTTGAGCGCGCTACACGAGTTCCAGCGCTAGAGGCCACCCATGTTCCGGGGAGAGATGGACCCGCAGTCGGCTGTGGATTGGCTGGAGGCTGTGGTGAGAGTCTTCAGGCTAGTGGGGACGCTGGCAGACTTCATGGTGATCTTTGCTGCCAGCCTCCATCAGGCAGCAGCAAGCAGGCGGTATAGCCACTTACTCCAATTTTGCGATAGGATGGCCTTCGCATGGGAAGATGCCGAGACCTTCTTTAGGGTGGAGTTTCTTCCAGTAGCTCTACACCCCGAGCTTGTTCAGGAGTTGCTTCCTTTGCCGCGTGTTTTTCGATCAGTAGCCGAGTCATCTTTTGGCAGTAGACAGATGATGAAGAGGTCCAGGAGGACCAGACCAGCAGTTGGATGATCTCGGGTTTTAGGACCGGTGGTGCAGGGCACCCAGGGTGGGGTCAGAGCCAGGCGTGCCAGAAACAGACAGTGTTACTCATGCGGCAGGAAGGGTCACCTGGCACATGACTGTCCGGCTCCTCATACAGTTGATCTGCAGGCTTTGGAGGATCCACCAAGGTAGAAGCAGCGGTGGATGCTTGAGCAACAGCCGAGTAGTGGACAATACAGTAGAGCTCCAGCAGTAGTTAGACAGGAATAGAACTAGTGGATATGTATCTTGTACTTCTAGTTACATGTTGTTGTTGTATTCGTGTCTTTGTACTATGAGCTGTAATAATAAAAAGACACTTATAATTGTGATGTTTTATTTCATGTCCTTTTGTTTGGTTGATACTGAGTGCTCCTGGTTAAAACTGTTTACATGACCCTCACATTCGAGATTTCTACTGGAGGAGACCTGGTGACCTCACACTGTTGCCGACAGTGTGACTCGACCCTTGGAGGCGAGTGTGACAGTTGGATCTCTTGGTAGTTACATCGAGACCTTAAGACGTCATCCATGGAATTAATACATCATTCATGTCAGGATTTACTGTATTAGGCAATGGGAGTGGTTTATCCAGGGTATGAGACCAAGATTCTCTTTTCAGCAAAGGAGAGATTTTTTTTAACACCTCTTTCAGATCGTAGGCAAAGAAGGTGCAGATCATCCAGGAGCGGATGAAGACTGCGTAGTGCAATAAGAAATAGGAAACCGGCTCCAGTCTTAGAGACTTGAGCATGTTTAATGTTTAAAGAAGAGGAAGCTTTAAGGAGAGATTAGTCTGCGGAGCAGCAGACATGGAGGCAGAGCTAGGAGAGTAGCATGAGGTGGTGCACATCTTAACATGATACAACCACCCGCCTTAGTTATCCCTGCCGGGCTCAAGAAGATGGAGGGCAGAGGAAGAGAGTAGCTGCAGGCGGTCAGGGAGTGTGACCCAATGGCTCTAAAAATGATTCAAGGGACAGTCTGTGTCCACTACTAGCTGCTATAGTAAAAGACATCGATATGAATCATTCCTCGCTTTCATGAATCCTGTCCCAGACCTAGAGTTTCCGGTAAGACGTGGACTTGACCCTCACATCTGGAGATACGATGGGAGGAGACTCGATAATCACACTTACGCCGATGGTGTGGTCAGCCCCTCGAGGTGAGAGTTTCGGTTGGAATTTCTTGGTGGCAGCTTCGAGGCCTTACGACGTTGGTTTGAGTATTGACTGGGCAATCATAGTTCATACATAAATTGACGGTATTAGTCAAAAAGGATGTGTTTTAATTACGATGTCAGAATGGGTTTCCCTTGGTCGGTGAAAAGGAAGCCCCAGGCAGCACAGGATAACTCTTGCACAGGAGGGTGTGACCGATCACTCTTGAGTTGGTCAACCTTACCCTCGTGGCAGCAGTCGTTTGAGATTCTGTTCTAACAGAAAATGGAGACCTCTAGAGTTCGAGGATTACGATCATATCTTTATAAGAGTCTCACCTCTACAAGGTTTACGGAGATATATCCAAGGCGTAAAGTTATCTCTGAGGTTCAACTGACCTTTCTAGGCCCTCAGCTGGGTAGGTGAGGTGGTTTACCGCTTGACCCATCCACCTCAATTGCACCAGGTGCACGACGTCTTCCAGGTAACTCAACTGAAGAGATACGTGTTCGATCTTTCGCTTATCATCGACCATGGTGAGCTGGAATTTGGCGATGTGGTGACATTCACGGAGGTTCCAGTGGGAATCGAGGATCGAGAGGAGCGGATCCTATGAGGATGGATGATTCCTCAGTTGCGCTTTCACTGGCAGTACGGGAACCTCCAGGTGAGGACATGAGAGAGGGAGACTCAGATGCGTGCTCTGTACCGCTTTTGTGACCCTAGTTTGTGTTAAAGCTTTATGAGGACATAAAGCCCTGAGGTGAGAGTAATGTAAAGACCCATAAAATTCAAGGAAATTTTTTTCTTAATTTTATTTGAAATTTTACAAGAACGCAGTTTCAGACGGCACTTGATTCTGAGGCCCGGTGTGCCCGAAATTTCTATCTGAAGATTAGCTTTTGTACGTTCAGTGAACGAACGAGTGTGAATTCCTATCTTTTGTATTGGTGCTCGGAATTGAATTCTGAGGACACCAATGGAACCGCATCGCCGATAATTTCTTAGGAAGTCTTATTTCGAAGTTGCGTTTACATGAGAGATGTTGAAAAAAACTATGGAAGTTAAAAATAAAAATTTAACAACAATTTTTATTTTTACCCTTAGTGTTTAATCCTTTGGAAGGAAGTTGGGTAACTATCCAACCTCCCTTGGGAGGTTATGAGGGTGGTGGGGCCCACACGAACCCCACCCCTTTATATCTTCTAACCCCCTCAACTCACCATTAATATTGTTAACTTAAGTTAATAACATAAGACATTAATGTAGTGAGTTTAATGTGAGTTTTTGAAATTCAAACACTTGAATTTCAAAAGCCATGTTGAGTTAATAAATTAAGTGTGGCTTAATTTATTTTGGGATAGTTCCTTTGTTGCTTGAGAGGACTTGGGGGAAAAAGAAGGCAATGAGCTTAGAGATCATCTTTTTCATCTTCGACGAAGAACGCGAAGAACGAATGATTCCCAATGAAAAACACTGAGCCTCGGAGACCGTTTACCCGCGACGCGCCACCCATCATTCTTCTTCCCACATCAAAGGAAGGGAGACAACGTTCCATATCAGACAATCTCTGTCAACGTGTTCGAATCCTCTTTCCGCGACGTCTCTTCCCGCGACGGTTTCTCTGTGACGAATTTCTCTGCGACGAAAACCTCGTTCATGTCATGATTGAGGTAGGCGGTTTACGTGATTTTCCTTACAAATTTATCTTCCATCTTTTATCCACGATATTTGGACCACATGAAATCTATTAATGGGAGGAGGCCGGACTGCACAAACACGGTCGTCCCCTTCCCTTGTTGTTTTTCTTGTTGTTGCAGATCAAATGAAATTGAAGTGGTGTCGTCACACCACGGGTGATCGAGTGGCAGGGATGCGCAACATCGTCACGTCGCGCGGGATCGAGCGAAAAGAATGCACAACATCATCACGCCGCACATTCAAATTTTAAACACTCTTGCGTGGGTATTTGATTGCAAGGTGTTATTATATTTTATTTGGATAAATTATACCCTCGTCAATGATTAAAATCATGTGTTTATTATTTTCTAATTGATAACACCTAACGCGGAGGGTGCGGGCCGAACAAACACGGCCTGACAACCCTCCGCAGCTTGTTTATCGATGTGTGGATCGATAGACGACGATGAAGCAGGCCGCTATGGCATTTGAATCCGTTCACAGTGAAGGTAGGGTCCCGGGAGGACCGTCGGCAAAGACGGCCGGAGAAGCGAACCACCGGAGCGCGTCTGGTGGTCCGCGGAAGGCGGGGGCGGCGCGCCACGCCGGTGCGGCGGCACCCCGCCAGAAGGCTGGCGGCGGCGGTTCAGCGCCGACTTCAATCAGCGGCGGGGGGGGGGGGGGGGGGAATTCGCGCACCCCGCCCGCGGCTTCCGCTCGGCCGCGCTGGCCGAGCCGCGGCTGGCCAGTCTGGCCGGGTCGGTCCGGGCCCAGACCCCGCGTTTTCGGACCCTCTTTGGTTTGTTGCCCATATCATGGGAGATGGACCTCCGATCGATGCACCGTCAGTTGCATAGAGATCCTTGGAACGAGACGGTCGTTTCGTTATATTATACTCAATGTGTCAGAATACTTTGGGTTCGGCCAGGTTGGTTCGGATACGAAACCAACCAGGCCCTCGGAGCGGAAACGCTCATATCTTGAACTCTGGACGTCTTATTGACGTGTTGTCATCATTGATGGATTCCTCTAAATGAGACAGATCTTTTGGCTTAGTCCGCTCGAGATTTGGATGCCGTCGGAGTGCGGTCGGGTTGGTTCTCTCACGAAACCAACCGGGCCCCTGGAATGAGAAAGCCAATAACTCACAGACCGGGTGTCCGATTGACGCGACGTCTGTCTCATTGAATTCCTCTTGATGAGACAGAAATTTTGGCATACTTTGCCTGAGTTTTCGATGCAGTTCGATAGTGGTCGAGATGGATTGTACACGAAATCCAACTGGGCCCTTGGAACGGAATATCTGTTAACTTTCAGATTGGACGTCCGTTTGACGAACCGTCAGTGGCGTTGGTGATCATGTTGAAAACGGTCTCTATGAGTATACCCTATGAGAGTTCGGGGTACAGTTGAGATATGGCCGGGTTGGTCCCCTCATGAAACCAACCGGGCCCCTGGGACGAAAAGGCTAATAACTCACAGATCGGGCGTCTGATTGACGCGCCGTCTGTTGCGTTGAGACCACTATGACGAGGCGGTCCTTTGAGATACTTCTTCGTGGGAATTTGTGATACTTGGAGTATCGACCTGTAGCTCTTAGAGCAGACCCTCCCAGAGACAAGCGTATAGAGTACAGAGACCGTGTAGCCGGCTGAGACCTGATGACTGCTTGACCGACTCGACTTGGAGTGAGTCGACTAGACCAGTGGATGGATAGTCCGGTATTTGGCGACAGACCCACGACGGACGGAGTGCCCGGTAGTTGGCCGAAGACCCGTGGTACTCGACATGAGGAGTACCTCTGTAGGATATTAAGGGGAGTGCCCAGTATTTGGTGACCGACCCACAGCGGACGGAGCGCCCTGTAGTTGGCCGCAGACCTACGGTACTCGACAAGAGGAGTACCTCATCAGTCTTATGTTAGTGAGCAGTACCTCAGAGTCGTGATAGGACCACTGTACACTTCAGAGACGGAACTCTTCAGCAGTTACGATTTCGATAATGAAAATCCTAATTTGAGCTGAGACTCTTGACCTTTGTGTTTACCTCATGATTGAGATGGGTCACATGATAACTTGGGTATATCTATGGGAATATACATGGGTAGTGGTTATCCGTTGATTTCATGATCTTGGTGTTTTCCTCATGATTGAGATGGGTTACTTGATAACATAGGTATATACATGAGCATATACCTAAGTAGAGGTTATCTGTTTAGATCTTATTTGTGGTTATCCATTTTGGTTTTAGTGAGAACTTGAGGGTCTCGGGGTCCTTACTGAGTATCATTATACTCACCCCTGCACTGGATATGCCCGTACCTCGTTGTGTTGGTTGCAGACGATGGGCAGTGCTGGTGGAGGCCGAGTGTTCGAGGAATGGATGGTACCCGGAGGTGGACTACACGACGAGTCAGAACCCGGAGGTGGACTACACAACGATTCAGTATCTGGATGTGGACTTCACGGCGAGACGACACACGGAGGAGGTTGACGGGTGAGAGCGTTGTGGAGGCTATCTGTACCTAACATTCGGGTAGGATCCGTGGTGGACGATCCAGGAGCTGCTCCATCTGTACCTACCCTTCAGGTAGGATCCGAGGAGGATGACCCAGGAGCTGCTTCCTTTCTTCCAGCTGTTGTCATTTTCTGTTGTACTTTTTTCACTTGTAGTTTTACTTTCATTTGGGTTTGTATTCTGGCCCATTTACTTTTCATCACTTCTCTTTGTACTTAGTGTTTTACTTCCGCTTGTACTCTGTAGTGTTTTGTTTACTTTTATAAAGGCAATTCCATCCCAGTTATCGGGATTTACGCCTTTGGTGCTACTCGCCAGCCCTTGGACTATGGAAGGTGGGCTTTGGGTATCCACGGCATAGGCCCCGAGGACGTTTCATGACATATCCTTCAAGTTAAAATTCATATGATATGAAAAAGATTTTTTATTAATATTTTAATGACCCAAATCTATGAATTATGTGATTTTTTTTCACTCATGGTTCATGTTATTTTATACAACTATGATTCATGTCATATGAACTATCAATCCTCATTATATAAAACAATATTATTTTACATTAAAAGAATGGAATGGTCTTCAAATGTTATGATCCTTTTATCATAACCTTATTTTCATGTTATGTATTTTTATCACCCATATTAACCCTTACTGAGTATCTGAGATCACCTTTTTTTATATTTTGATTCACCAATTTTTTGAAGAAATGTTTTAGGAATTATATATATATGAAAGAGGTTAGATGTGATGATCATAGTGAGATTATACTATTTCCCTACTGAAAAATTATTTCTGTTTCGATGTTTCAAAATACATTCAACTATTACAGTCAACAGGTTTTTTTGTGTCTGTAATGTAATGAATATTTATTGAAAATGATACAATATCTATTTATGATTATCTTGGGATTATATAATTAGTATTAGATAATATGTTTGGTTAACCAATTAAAACTAGGTTGAGAAAACATTAGTGTGATATATTGGGATATTTTTAAGAATATTCATAGGTATATATCTAAGGATAAGAATAAGTATGTTTCAATGTATAGAAAAATGATGTTGAATTTTGGTAATGTATATCTAAATTGGTCCCCATAAAATTATACCCACCTCAAGATACTATAAGTGGTTGTGGATCTACCATTGAGGATCCTAGTGTTAATTACTCTGAAAACATCACATTAATATATACTTTATCATCACATGGTGATAAACAATGGGCATTACTTCCCACCTAGTTTAACACCTGGGGGGGTTAGATTTCAAAATTCACAAACTCATTATGAACCCACATGATGAATTTAAATAGATTATTTCTATGAATTACCATGTATAAACCTTATGATTTAGTGATTTGTTATGTGGAGTACATCATGAGGCAACATCAATCTTATTTTGGTTGGACATTCGATTTACTTTTCATTGATAAAGGGATTAGCACCACTGAATTGACGTTTTCTTTAATCAAATGTTTGAATCGTGAAATAGTCATTTTGGATATATACAATTTGGCTATTGAAGCACATAAATGTTTGAATATTATTAAGAATATGAGGTAACAAGATGAAAATAACTTAATGAATTGGGATGCATTCTGTAACATATTTTTCAATATGTAACTTCTTAATATTATTTATAAAAATATGAATAAGAAGTAACATGATTTGATTAAAAATAATGATGAATTCCATGGTACCTATGTAGAAAATACTACAAGACTAGTGAATAATGTTTTTCTATTATGATCCATCTTGATGTTAATATTGATATATTATTAAATGATTTAAAATAATTCCTCTCATGGGTGTTATATGTAAGAGATTTTAGTATCTATTAATATATTTTTCAACATCCAATAATATTAGAAATAGATGTTGGATATACTTATCAGTATCATGCAATTTATTTGAAAATAATGATTAATTAAATGTAAAATCTAATAACCATGAGGATAAGAAAATGTTATTTCCTTTATTATTATTCTATGTGAAGACACATGCACTACTGCAGAAAACATTTTTTAAGTCACCATTTTTTACGTCAGTTATATATAACCGATGTAAAAATGCAGCGAGTAGATTTTTAACGTCAGTTATTTTAATAACCGACGTTACAAATCGCGCCTGTTCGGTTTTTACGTCGGTTATCTTATAACCGACGTAAAAAACCAATGTGCGGGGGGTTTTTTTACGTCGGTTATTTGGAAACTGACATAAAAACCCGATATCTACGCGTTTTTTAAGTCGGTTATCAAATAACCAACGTAAAAAACCAAAGCGCAGGGTTTTTTAAGTCTGTTATAAAATAACCGACCAACCCCCCCCCCCCCCCCGAGCGTTGGGTTTTTACATCGTTTATTTGATAACCGACATAAAAAACACGTAGATATCGTGTTTTTTAAGTCGGTTTCCAAATAACGGACGTAAACCCCCCCCCCCCCCCCCCGCGCATTGGATTTTTACGTCAGTTATAAGATAACCGACGTGAAAAACGAGATATCTATGCATTTTTTACGTTGGTTATAAAATAACCGATGTAAAAAACCAAAGCATCGGGGGTTTTTTACATCAGTTATAAAATAACCAACATAAAAAACCAGTAGATATCTCATTTTTTACGTCGGTTATAAAATAACCGATTTGAAAAACCAGAGCGCGGGAGCTTTTTTATGTCGGTTTTAAACTAACCAACATTATAAAATTAAAAAATAGTTTATAAAGTCAGTTTTATAATAAACGACATTATAAAACTTTTAAAGAAATTAAAGCCCCATGGACTGTCATTTACAATTTTTCAATTGACAGTCCGCCGGCTCATCTCTCGCGCGCGGTAAACCCTAATCGGCTCGTCGATCGACCTACGTTAAACTCATTTTGGCTTCATTGTTTATCTTCGTCAATCCTCTCAGATCTATCATCTCAACTCGCAACATTCAAGAAAGCATTCCATGAATTTATTTCATTTGTTTTTTTTCACGGATATTCTATAATTATTTTTTGCGATTTTTGTACATTTAATGTAAACAAGATGTAGTGATTTCCAAGTATGCACCTCATTACTATTTTGATAAGATGGGGATGAGATAATCTAAGATACATATGATTCATTGATGGAAGTGATACAATTTCACATGGTGTAGGATGAATTATGGGCGGGGTGAGACCATGACATTAGCATTGGGGTGTGAGAGGAAAACTAGTGGAGAAGTGCTATCCGAGAACCTTAATTTTAATATATATATATATATATAATTCTTTATACAAAATGGTTTATTTATATGAATTATTTTGTGAGTGATCCATAGTGGGTATATGAAACTATTTTTCCTTGTTTAGGTGATGATTTAGATTCCTTTTTTCATAGGGATTTAGTGTGCTTCCTCAACATTTTCATGAGATGTTTTAGCTGTTATGACCACCATACATAAATATAAACCATTTTTTGGTTTTTAAAGGCAATTTGTAATTTTTTATAGATTTTAGTAGCATGGAAGTGTTATGGAGTAGCGCATTGGGGTGTGAGAGGAAAAATAGTGGAGAAGTGGTATATGAGAACCTTAATTTTAATATATATATATATATATATATAATTTTTTATACGAAAAGGTTTAATTATATGAATTATTTTGTGAGTGATCCATAGTGAGTATATGAAACTATTTTTCATTGTTTAGGTGATGATTTAGATTCATTTTTTCATAGGGCTTTAGTGTGCTTCCTCAATATTTTCATGAGATGTTTTAGGGAGGATCTTACTATGTATACATGTTATGCCCACCATACATAAATATAAAAAAAAATTAGTTTTTAAAAGCAATTTGTAGTTTTTTATAAATGTTAGTATGGAAGTGTTGTGGAGTAGCTTTCATGAGTATATAGAGTTTATTGTTTCTTCCTAGTTTTACTTTTAGTACTAATAATCTTCTTTTTGGTTTATATACAACAATACATGTATGAATTCAAGAATAATTATATAAATTTATTCATTTCTAACTGAGGAGGGTTACGTTTGGTGGGAGAAGATCCTAAATGATATGGAATGAATTCATTCTATCATAACCATAAATAAAATGTAGTTTTATTTTATTTAACAAATTCATCAACTTATACTCTTTTTTTTCATCACAAACCCTTTGAGAATAAAAAACCAAACTAAGGGCTTTAGTATCCACATTGCCTTTTGTTATAGAATATGGGACATCAAAGTCAAATGATTGAACATATTCCTCCCAAAAACACTTCCATTGATTTTTATAATTGTGTGATAATATTTACCAAATGGATTTAGGGTCTACAGAAACCATTAATATGATGTTAAATAGGTATTTTATCTAATATATTAAAACATCAAAGCCGTAATCAATATTAAACTATGTAGGCGTCATGGTTTTCTTTAATTCAATGAAATTTAAAACTATAATATCTAACTATATTTTGTTTTAAAAATAATATTCAAGCATATTTTTATAAATACCTATAGATTTGATTTATATTTTAAATTGTTTTACATTAAAATTATGATTTTTTTCATATAAACATATATTTGTCTTATCTTAAAAATATATATATTTTTTGATATTTGTTATAGGTAATAATGAGTCGAAGATGGATTACAACACATCGAATGAGAAATTAATTTGAGGAAGGTGTTGATGCCTTTTTGGAATTGGCAAAAAGAAATGTTCCAAGTAGTGACATTTTATTCTGTCCGTGCCTGAAATGTTTGAATATGAAGAATTTGAAAAGTAGAGAGATAAAAGATCATCTGATTTGTCATGGTTTTAATCCTAGTTACAGCCCTTGGATTTGGCATCGTAAAACTGGATGGAATTTCAATGATGATGATGATTCGCAAGATGGTAACTCCGATGGAATTGAAGAAATGATTCACGATATTGTAGCAGAACAAATTGAGATAGAACCGACAGTTGCACGTCTATATGGTGATGCTGAAAAACCATTATATCCTAGTTGTACATATTTTACGGTTTTTTCGGCGGTGTTAAGATTGATTAACCTGAAGGAGAAGCATGTATGGAGTTACATAAGTTTTACAGAGCTGCAACAATTGATGAAAGACATTCTTCCAAAAGATATCGATCTTCCAGATTCACATTACAAAGCCGTGAAAATATTATGCCCGATGGGATTGGGATACATAAAAATACATGCCTGTCCGAATGACTGCATTATATATAGGAAGGAATATGAATTTCTGTCAGAGTTTCCTAAATGTGTGACATTACGGTATAAGGTGAAAGAAAAATCACAGGGTGATGTAGAGATTACAAAGCTCCCTTCAAAGGTATTTTGGTATCTTCCTATAATAAATCGTTTCAAATGTTTATTTGCTAATTCAAATGATGAAAAAAGGGTAAGATGGGATGCTAAAGAGCGGTTATGTGATGGAAAAATATGTTATCCAGCTGATTGTCCATAATGGAAGAAAATTGATGCGCAATATTCTACATTTTGAAATGAAATTAGAAATCTCAGACTAGGGTTGTGCACAGATGGAATGAATCCATACAGAACACTCATAAACACACATAGTTCATGGCTAGTTTTATTAGTAATTTACAACCTCTCTCCTGATGTTTGTATGAAGCGCAAATATGTCATGTTGAGTACAATGATCTCTGGTCCAAAGAAACCCAGTAACGATATTTATGTTTACTTGTCACCGTTGATTGATGATTTGAAACTGTTATGGGATGATGGTATTAGGGTGTATGATTCTTATAAATTAGAATATTTTCAACTGCATGCAGTGATTCTATTCACTATAAATGACTTCCCAGCGTATGGAAATTTGTCTGGATACAGTGTTAAAGGGCATAAAGCATGTCCAATTTGCGAACAACATAATTCATATTGTCAATTGAATCATGGGAGGAAAACACTGTACATGGGTCATCGAAAGATTTCACCTATGGAACACCCTTATAGAAGACTAAAAAAGGCATTCAATTGCTCACAAAAATTTGATACTGCTCCAAAACCTTTATCCCCTGATCTGTATTTTGAGAGGGTGAAAAACCTTGACGTGACATTGGGAAAGACACAGAAATCTGGTAACGATAGACATATTTGGAAGAAAAGGTCAATTTTTTTGAGCTACCATATTGGAGGTATCATGAAGTTAAACATAATATTGATGTCATGCACATGGAGAAGAATATCTATGATTCTTTGATTGGAACATTGTTCGATATTAATGGAAAGTCTAAAGATGGGTTGAATGCAAGATTAGACTTACTATCAATGGGAATACGTTTGGATTTATCTCCCACTCCTAAAGGAAGACGAACATTTCTTCCCCCGACTTGTCATACATTATCGAAGAGGGAGAAAATTAGCTTCTATCAGTGTCTTCATGATACAAAAGTGCCTCAAGGTTATTCTTCTAATGTAAAAAATTTTGTCTCATTGAAGGACTTGAAGTTGATAGGTATGAAATCACATGATTGTCACGTCATGATGCAACAAATTCTACCAGTTGCATTGTGTGGAATATTTCCCATTCGTGTCAGAAAGACTATAATGAAGTTGATTTATTTTTTTAATTCAATTTGTAACAAGGCAATTGATGTTAATGCTTTGAACATTTTGGAAAAGGATGCAATTTTTATACTTTTTCAATTGGAAATGTATTTTCCTCCAACTTTTTTTGATATGATGGTGCATTTAATGATTCATATGGTTCAAGAAATAATGCTTTGTGGACCTGTATATCTTCGTTGAATGTATCCTTTTGAAAGGTATATGAAAATATTAAAGGGGTATGCTAAAAATATATATCAACCAGAAGCCTCCATTATTGAAAAGTATATTTCTGAGGAGGTAGCAGTGTTTTGTACAAGCTACTTGGCTGTGGCGCAACACATAGGTTTGCCTCCATCTCGCCATGAACGAGTTAATAATGAGGGAAAGGGGATTTGTGGCTTGAAATTCAAATCATTTTCAGCTGAACAGATGAAGAAGTTAGAATCATACATATTGAATAACATAGCTGATGCTCAACCATATATCACATTGCATATTAATGAGTTGAAACAATGTCATCCAAAGAAGAAAGAAATGTTGATTTTGAATGAGCACAACAAAACTTTTTTGTCATGGATTAAAAATACTTTTCTTGGTAGATCAGATGTATCAGAGACATTAAAATTGATAGTGGGTGGTCCATGTTTAAATGTGATAACATGGTCCTGTTATGATATTAATAGTTATAAATTTCATACAAAAGATTAGGACAACAGAAGTGGATTTCAAAATAGTGGTGTGTTTGTGTTTGCAGAAGCAATGCATTTTTTGAGTGATAAGGACAAAAACCCAATTTCTGCATCAAGTGCATATTATGGAGTGATTGAAGACATATGGGAGGATGATTACTTTAAAATTAATGTTTTTGTTTTTAACTGTAAATGGTTTAACGGTAACAATAGTGTCAGACACGATGATTTTGGAATGACACTTGTTAATCTAAATATATTGGAAGACACAGCTGTTTTTTTATAATGGAAAAACATGCAAAACAAATTTTCTATGTAGTAGATCAATCAGATATGCAGTGGGATGTTGTTTTACAAGGGAAAAAACAATATGTTGGTGAGGATGAACTTGATGAATATGCTGATTTATATGAGATCCCTACTTCCATGGAAATATTAACAGAACATAATGATGATCATGTTGAAGACATAGTTTGGGCCATAAGGAACGATCAAGACGAAGGAATTTGGGAAAACAATCCATTTGTACATTCCTAAAATCATAGGTAACATATGTTTATTTATTGTTTAAATTTATTTTTTCCATAAATGTTAGATATTGTATGTTTTTTATTTATTATAACATGTTTTAAAATAAAATAAATATTTGTTTTTGTTTGTTTTAGGTTTTTTTAGTTTACTTTATCATGTTTATAACCATTACATGAATTTTAAAATGCTTATTTTTGTTCACTGACAATTACTTTTCCATGTTTACAATGTTTACCAGGTTTACCATTTTTACCATTTTTACCATCTTGACCATCTATACCATCTTTGTCTTCTTTACCATTGTTTAACATGCTTACCATATTACCAATGTTTAATATTATGTAACTTAGTACACTTTTCTATTTTTTGCTTACAGTAGTATTAAAATATTTGAATTTGTATATATGTGAACTGACGTTTTTTTTTTGATTTGAAGGATAAAGACAGATCATTCAGATGATCAACCACATGATTCTAGAGAGGAGCATATTGCTGGTCAGACCTCTGGGGATGAAAATTCACATGCTCCTATTAAGACAAAGAGTTCAATGGTTGGTAAACGTGGGTGCACACATTTACCAAAATTATCACTTGCCCGTACGTAGGATCAGAAGATAGTCATTGAGATTGATGATGATGATATTCCTAGAGGTCCGAATGCCAACTATTTTAAGTGTTTTGTTGCAACTCAGCTAAGACCAAAGTAAGCATTCTGTATGATGATTGGAGAGGTGTGGATAAAGAGATTATCTCTCAGTTGTGGGAGATGATTTTGGTAAGATCTTTTATCATTGTTTGACCATTCTTTTAATGTTTCTAGTATATATAATATCTTTAACCTCTTCTTTATTAGATGACATTTGATATTCCTGACACTGGAGGAGTCAGGAAGAAATTCTTATCGTTGGCTGCTAGGAGATGGAGGGATTTCAAATCAACCCTCTCATCTGATTTCATTTATGGTCATAGGAGTCACGACAATTCATGTCGTATATATATCCTTTTATAGATGAAGACACATGGAGATAGTTTTTTGAAAGTAGAAAAAAAGAGTCATTTCTGGTAAGGGCAATGTAAACTTTTATAAACTTTCTTATATAAATGATTTTATTAATGTTTTGTTAATGATTTCATATTCTTAAATTATAGAAAACAAGGAAAACTCATCAGGAGATCCAATCTAAAAATGTATACCCTCATATTTTATCTCGGGGAGGGTATGCATTATTGGAAGAACAAATGATGGCAGAAAAATTTCAATAACTAAGAGCTGAGTCTTCAAGCTCTGGAGAGGTGGCCCCTACATCCCCTCCATCTATACATGAAAAATGGAAGAGAGCTTGGAAGGGAAAAAAGGGAAATATCTTTTGGAAGAATTGATAATCGTAGCTAAGAGGATTGTAAGATATCTATTTGATTTATTAAAGTTAACTTTTTTCTTCATATAAGTTTCAATCATTACAGAAATTTTGAATTAATTAATACAGGACTCTTTTGAGGAGCAGAGTTCAGAGGGGACATTTATAGCTACTGGGAGGGAAGATATTTTATTTGCAGCATTGGGAAGGCCTGAACATCCTGGTCGTGTAAGAGGATATCCAGAAGGTGTATGGGTAAGAAAAGTGTTTCAATGTCCTTCAACTTCTAACATTGAGGGGGTTTATAAAAAAATTGAATCCTTGGAGGCTGAAGTTCAAAATATTAATGTGATGATGTAGGACAAGATTAGAGAGTCGGTGCAGTCTATGTTTGCAGAAATGAAAAGACAATTTCAGACTACAGCTCCCACTCCTCCACCTCCCCCTACAGACCCCATTATTTATCCTCCACCTCTGCAAGTAGCTCCCACTCCCCCACCTCAGCCTGCGGACCCCATTTTCTATCCTACGCCTCCGCCACAGCTTCCTACATATTGCAAGTTGTATGTTGATGAGTCTCAACATCATATAGTAGCATACATGTTGTTATATTGTATATGAGATACAGTTCATCATAAACAATTAGAGGTAGAGAATCAGAGGGTCACTGTATAGGATATTATAGATAGATCAGCTAGGGTACCAATACCTACAGATGAGGTGGCGACAGTTGGACAAAGTATCGGCCATTTTTTAGTTTGGCCATCCAAATTTCATCGACTCATTACCATAGAGGTATGAATGTTATATATTTTATTTTAGTTATTTATTAAAGTTGTTTTATCTTTTGAAAACTACTATATTTTTCAATTTTTTTCACAGGAATACTTCAAAGGTAAAAAAATAATGTATAGACAACAAAAAAGACAACAGACTATGACATCAGATACAGATTCCAGTGGTCTTGACAGATTGTCAAGATATTCACATTTGTTGTTGGGTTTTTTATGAGTTTCCAATGGAATCTCATGTTTTTGGATGTGAAATAAGTGTGGGGATTACAAAAACTGATATCATGGAGCTTGTTACTGGAGATAAGTTAGGTATCAACGTGGTGAAAATTTTTGCCATGTAAGTATTAACACCTTTTCCCTGCGTTATATTTATTAAAAATGTATACTTATGTATGTTTTGTATTAGGTATCTTTATAAAATTTTTCAGAGGAAGGAGCTGACAGAAGTATATGGATTCATGGACCCGCAATTGATTTCCCCTGAAGCATGTGCATTGAATGAGGAAAAAAGAATGGTTTATATTGCTGAAATATTTTAAAAGAATATAATCACACAATGTTAGATGATGCCTTTTTGTGAGAGGTATGAAACACATTTCTCTCATAGATTTAATTATCTTTTAACATAAAACCCCACTTACATTAAATTTCCATTTATTAGTGATCATTGGATATTAGTGATTTTTTGCCCAAGGGTGAAATCTGTTTATTGGATATGGCATGTTCATGCTGATGCGTTGGAATGTTTTTAGAATATATTGGAAAAGTAAGTTTCAATTTCTCAATAGTTTTATATATTATAATGAATTTTAAATTTACCCCATTTGTATTATTTTCTAACAGTGCATGGGTCTACTTTCGAAAAAACACAATGAAAAGAAATGCAAAGATCAAATATGTAAATGCGAAGGTAAATTTCCATTTGTAATTTGTACTTTTTGATTTATTACATAAAAATAATATATTGAATTTACACAAATTCAAACAGAATTTTCATGAACAACAAGGCCTCATTGAATGCGGATATTATATGTTATGATTTATGTATGAAATAATAACAACTGGGACAGTTGTTAATTTTGACCTAGTACGATTTCCTCATAAACATTGCCATAATATTTGAATTTGATTGATTCATTATACACGTTAACTATCTTCTTTTTCATTTGTAGCTTTTTGATGACCCTCAACCCTATATTGCTGAAGACATCAAACACGTACAAGTGGAGTGGTCAAATTATTTTACTGGTTTGATTGAATTTTAGTTGTTTGTAATGTAAAATGTAATTTTGAATATTGTCGTTTTAATTATGTATTTGGTAGTTGTTTAGGTTGGATTTAGTTTTTTTGTAAGTTGACAGTGTAAGTTTTGAATGTTATATAAGTGAATGTTTAATTTTTCTCTACAACTTGTTTTGGTCTACTTTTGATGGTTTTTCTGGTATGGATTTGGATCTGTGGGGGAGGGGTTCTAAGGGTGTGGGGGTGCATTCAGTGTGGTTGGGGGGTGTCCAGCGGTCTGGGAGGGCTGTCCGGTGGGGTGGGGGGACAGTCATGGGGGGTGGAAAGGATGTCCAGGGGTGTGGGAAGGCGGTCCAGGGGTGTGGGAGTGTTTTCTTGGGGTGAGGGGGGGGGGGGGGTTTCAGTGGTGTTTGGGGTTGTCCAGGGGTGTGGTGGGAGCTGTCAAGTGGGGTGAGGGAGTGCTTTTCAGGCAGGTGGGGGTTTTCGAGGGGTGTTTGGGGGTGTCTGGGGGTCGGGGGTAGTCCAGGAGTGTGGTGGGGGCTCCAATGGGGTGGGGGAGGGTTGTCCAAGGGGTATACATGAGGTTGGGAGCTCCAATGGGGTGGGGGAGGGCTGTCTAGGGGGTATACATGAGGGTGAGGGCTCCAATGGGGTGGGGGAGGGTTGTCCATGGGGTATAAATGAGGGTGGGGGCTATCTAGGGGGTAAGTTTTATATGTTATCTATGTACACACTTAATTTTGATGTACTTATGTTTTTGTGGTACGATTTCTTGATTTGTTTTCTGGTTGATTCTGGTGGAGAGAAGATGACTGCATTCTGCTTTAAAAAAATTGGGTTTATCACGTCGGTTATTAAATAACCGATGTGATAAAATTCCTGGAAAATAGTTTATCACGTCGGTTATTTAATAACTGACGTGATAAAAGGCTTGGAGAATGGTTTATCACGTTGGTTATTTAATAACCGACATGATAAAAGGCCTGTAGAATGGTTTATCATGTCGTTTATTTAATAACCGATGAGATAAAAGGCCTGGATAATGGTTTATCACATCGGTTATTGAATAACCAACGTGATAAAAGGCCTGGACAATGGTATATCACGTCGGTTATTGAATAACCGACGTGATAAACAGCCTCCCGCTGGTTTAACAAGGCGGTTATATAATAACCGACGTGATAAACCCCCCTCCCCTGGTTTTTCACTCCGGTTCTATAAGAACTGATGTGATAAACCACCCTCACACCGGTTTATCACGTCGGTTCTTATTGAACTGACCTGATAAACCCCCCTCACCCCAGTTTATCAAGTCGGTTATATATGAACCGACGTGATAAACCCCCCTCGCCCCTGTTTATCATGTCAGTTGTTTAATAACCGACGTGATAAACCATTTTCCAGGCCTTTTATCACGTCGGTTGTTAAATAACCGATGTGATAAACCCTTCCCATTTTCATTATCACGTCGGTTCTAAAATAACCGATGTGATAAACATCGCGATTTTATGTTTTTGACATTGGTTTTTAAATAAACGACATCAGAATCATTTTTTATAACGTCGCACGTATTAACGTCAGCTAGAAACCGACGTAAAAAATGAAAAATAACCGACGCAAAAAACGTTTTCTGCACTAGTGATGGTGGAAATTTTCATTATGGGGATTATTAAATGTTTTAATTATAGAGTAGAGGATAAATAAAAAATTAATTACTATTTTTATAGAAATAAGATTGTTAATTATAGAATTTTACATAGAATTCACTTCCCACAATCCATTGTCACATATGAAAGGATTATAGAAATTATGACAATCAGTACACCAATATGAAGTTTAACGATGATTATCAACATTATTAACCTCCAATGTTTAGAGGAAGTTTAAAATTTCATGCTATAAAACTTTTTTATGAACGATGTGATAAATATATTGTGAAATGTACTCTTACCATCAAATCTATAATAAATAATTTCCTATTAGACTTTGGTTCATCCAAATATTTCTTTTCAAAATAATTTAATTAAGCCGTCAAGATTCCACCAAAATGACTACATGTAGAATTACTAGTGAAAAAACCTTATGTTACAATGTTCACGTCTCAAGTTTATACTTCATCTTCATTAGAAATTGGTTCAAATGTGATTACTAATAATTAGGTCATATACCCTCTATATGAATTTGATGTTATAATAATAATGTATTGGAATTCCCTAAATAAACCCCGCATCAATTTTTGAAGAAGGTATACTATATTTGACTATCAAAATGAAACTATAATATTATATCAATGTGTTTTTATGTACACATTTTTGAGAGAGATAAATTCAATTGTCTGTATCCTAATTCACATTACAAAGGGTTTTTTTGTCTTAAATAGGTGGGGAGAAAATTGGCATTGCTGATATGCCTGTTGTGTGGGAATTTTCTGATGACTTTCTGGAAGATCATCCCAGTCATCCACTTGAATGTGAAGTTATATTGTTAATAGAACTCACATATAGTGTCACACCAATTTCAATAACTCAATATATAATATCCTTGATTTATTTGTTAAAATAGAAAAATAAACTCTAGGAAATCCTTGAAAAGGGATTCATTCATGAAATTTTTCACCTTGGGGTGAACCTGTTGTTTTTTGTTAAAAAGAAATTTAGATCATTGCGACTCTACATTGATTAAAAAAAGGTATAAAAGATAGAAATTAACTATATGTATCATCTTACCTATATTAATGAATTTTATGATCTACTATGTGGAGATAAATACAATACCAATATTTAATGTTTTTCTATATATCATCAATTCATGGACAAGAATGAAGATATACACAATTAACCAATCCATAAAAGGTATAGACACTATTAAATTATTATGATTCCATTTGGTGTTACTAAATCCCCTACAATGTTCATGGGTTTATTGAATCAGGTATTTAGAGAATGCATTGAATATATTGTGGGTGGTTTTATTAAAGATATTAATATATATACCAACATAATGGAAGAGGGTTAATAAAGATTGATAATTGAACAAAATATTCGATGGTGGGATAAAATATATGAAAAATTTAACAACTATGAATTTAGGCTGATTGTTTTTTCATTTTTGGGTTATAAAATTATAAGATAGGTTATATTAGTAGATCTATCAAATAAAATGGTTTTTTAAAGCATGGAAATACCAACCATGGGGACTTAGATATGTAGTTTTCCTAGTTTAGCAGGAAATTATCTACTATTTTAAGCGAATTTTTCATGAATATATAATCCGATTACCATGTTAACTAGAAATAGAGCCAAATTAATCTATATAGATTAATGTAAGGTAAATTTCAAGGAATTGAAGAGTTGACCAGTCACAGCACAAGTTCATACTCTACCTTATAGTGGATAAGGTGTTTTAATATATATTGTTGCATCAAATAAGGGTGTGACATTTTTTATTAGGTAGAATAACATGGTAATAGAATTTAAGTCATTACAATTGATGATTTATGAGAAAAATAATCGAACTCATGATTTGGACTTATATGTAATAATTTTTTCATTTAATATATTGGGAAATTATCTTAAATTAAAATTGTGTAATATATATATTCTGATCGTAAAATTATAAATTATATATTCATAAAAAATGAGTTTAATATGCACCAAAGATGATGGTTAGATATAATTAAAGATTATATAACCTCAATACATTACAACCATTTATTAAAAATTAAGAAGGATACATCATTGATCCTAAAGGATCATGATATCTTATCAATGATAATGATTAAAAAATGTTCTAATATTTTATGATTTAAAAATGATGTATATAGATATCTAGATGTATGTCCAAATTCTTATCTTGTTCAATTTAATGTTAAAAAATCTATCTATGTAGTGATTAATGATCCGTAGAAGGAACATGTAGAGATGAAAATGGAAATTAGAAATTCTCATATGATTAAACTTGATCATGATGGGGTGATATGGTTCATAAATCCTGTATGCATTAGTTTTATATGAAATTTTAAGAAGTCAATTTTTTAAGAAGCTTATTGTTCCTAATAATATATCTATCCAGGAAATATAAAGATGAATAGGGATCTAAAATAGTACCTCTGCTGGGATTGAATAAAGGGAGATAACATAGAGTTTGGATCACATGGTCTATTATTTCAATATGTTAAGGATGGGAGACAAAGGTATAACATGCTGTTACATCTATAACCAATACTAAAATAAAAATGGGAAAACATCAACATGTATTTTTTTATTGGACTCCACCAAACATCTAGAGAGAATAATGCTCTATGGGTTGTAGTCAATCAACATACAATATTATCACAAATAATAATTATCAGAGAATTCTTTTATCGATATTAGGTTCCATGTATATACATTTAAGAAGTTGTATTAATCCATGGAGTAGCACATTCTATTTTGTATGAATGGGATCAGAGGATTATTTTAATGTTATAGTGAATACACCAAAAATATCATGACACATATATGAGCATCTAATCAATATATCATCCTCATACATATGATCACTAAGATAGAAAAATTCAATCCCAATATGCTATGTTGAGATATTATAATCTTGATTCGAAATGATGTTGGGATAAAAAAATTAAACTAGTAGATTTTTCATACAATAACAAATTCCACTAAAGTGTTCATATGTATCATTGGGAATAAATATATAGAAATAATTATAGATCTCAAATTAATTAAATATTATTATATAATGAAAACTATTGGGACATGAGATAGCTGATGAAATTGTATACAATAATAGATATATTAAATATGATATCAAGGATACTTAGATTAAGTAAAATATGTTATAATGATAATCAATGAAGTGATATAAATTATTATGTTAATGATAATTTGTTTCTATGAATTTATCAAAGAATATGGTGATGAGATTTTGAATGAAAATGAAACATATCCCCTTGTATATCAGCCCCTTTAAAATTAGTGATTGTATCAGGACCATACATTATTACGTGGATCATTCAAAAAGCCTCTCAGAATTCCATGATGTTTTCCATGTATCTATCTAGATGATGTACATGTAATACCCATCACATGTGATGAACATAGATGTCACATTACTTAAAAAATATCTTCCCTATATGAAAAAAATTAGAGGAGATTATGGGTCATATAGAAATGTTATATTTAACAAGAGAATTCACATGGTATAGTTTTTATGGAAAAATCACTAGTTTGAAGAAGCTAAATGGGATCCTGAAGATACTATGAGGTATAATTATCCACATTTCTTTGTATCGAAAGGAAAATATTTTTCGGCTAATTTCATTATAATGGTTGTAGAATGTAACAACGTGAGGTTTGGTGATTCATTTTGAAATTAATTAAACGTATTTTATAAAATTATTTATACTAAAAATTAACCTAATCTTGTGTCACATTCACAATGATGTTGAAATTGTAACACTCGCAACACATAGTTAACTTAGATTTCCTATGACACTAAGTTTTATGAAAACCACAATATACTTTTAAAATTATTATTCATACATAACCATGACAATAGTGCCATCCCGATTATTATGATAAATATTAATAACTAAAATTTAAATATTATTTTAAATGGTTTTATACAATGAAATAATATTAATAAACAATAAATATAATTTTTTTAAAATCATGATATTTTTCGAAAGTATTCTTTTGTCAAAAAATTAATTTTGTTACATTGTTTTAAAAATAATATATTTAACTAGTTAAAATTTTTAAATATATTTTTATTAAAATATAAATAAATTTGAAATAAAAATATTAATATTTTGATAGAGGGTATTTTTATTTTTATGAAAAGGTTCATTTTTTGATAAATATATACAAATGCATAATTTTATTTTAAAACTGCATTGCAATTTAATAAATTTAAGAAGGTAAATTATATTTTAAATTGAGTATAATTTAAAATTAGTTTGAAAATAAATTATTTTATCCAATATAGGTCATTATAATCACATTCATATTGAATTATGACATAAAAACATTGTAATCATTTGAACATTTTATCTTTAAAACACCACTTTCTCATCATATTTGTGGGATTAATTCTCAATTAAAATTTGATAGTAAGCTAAATAGAATTAAAAAAGGATTAAAAATTTATAATTAATCCTAATTTAAATTAATTTATAATGTTGAATTAATATTTTTGTAATATCAATAGAAATAATAGAAAAAATAATGTATTGTGGTTAACGTAAAGACGGGTTTATCATAGGAAAGGAGGGTTGAACAAAAAAACATGTTTAAAAAATAACCCAAAAACATAAAAAACCTATTGGATTGATATAATGGTAATTTATTAGATATTTTATCGATTATTATCCATTTTGGAACCTTGTGTCCTAACAGAAACATGGGTACACATTATTTATTTTCAAAAAATTACAATTGTGATACTCACCTAAATTTAAAAAGGTTAACACTATCCTATATTTAAAAAAAATCCCTTATTATGAAAATAAATATAAATTTAACTTCACAACTAACCTATTCTCATCCTATAATACTTTTATAGACAAAACTGCAACCTAGGATGGGTTAATGTGATAATATAATGATGATACCAAAAGAAGTTGTAATGTTAATCAACGAGCATTTTTTTATTTCTTCCTCATATTAATTAAATTATAATTATAACAAAAATATTTTAAACTCATTATCCTTAATATGATATGATTTTTTAAGGTAATTTACTAGATCCATATCCACTACTATTAACTAGTTTGATAAAACATCATTCATGCGTACAAAAGACTATCATTTCGTGAATCACTGATATTATTTTTTATATTACCACCATTCAAGAATAATAATACTGATTTATTTATTATATTTTCATGATATTTATAATATAAATATACTTCTTGAAATATAATATCACACATACCACTATACTCTTCTCTCTTTTGGAATATGATAACATCAATCATGTGTTTAGCTAACTACCTCCTCATGAAGCAATGTGATTTGATAATGATTTACATGGGATGTAAGAGAGATGGGTTTAATAAAAATATGTATGATATATTAAATAATATTATTTCTTTAATAATAATATATAATTTACTTTTTCTATATTAATCCAAAAATAAAATGAAAACAGTGTTCATTCATAATGATGGTCTATCGTTTCCATGAATGGTGTATTTCATTGTCTATTACTATATTTTATGTATTATTATAAATATATATATAATTGATAAATAATATATTATTATTTTTCATGACATTAGTGGGATGATAAAATGTTTTTCAAATTATGTAGACCAAAAATAACAAATAAAAACATATTTGAAATACAAAATGGCTATTACCTAAAATGTCACATTAATAATGAATTCATAATAAATTAGAAATAGAAGGTCATACAAAAATAATATATATTATATTAAACACAAATATCTTCTATAATAGATGTATAATAATAATTTAATTTTAAAATAGGTGTTTTGGTTGTGTGATGTGGAGGTAATGAATTAATATAAGGGTGTTTGGTCTCAATTTTATTTTATTGAGACCTACATTATGTTATTGCACATTATTATTTCATCTGGGGTATATTCATCCATTTTAATATTTAGTATCAGCAACATAAGTTTATAAATGATACTTTACATTCCATATTTTATTATTCCTTAATGAGTCTTCTGAAAAAATGTTTAAAATATGTTAGTAATTTTTTGTTACAATATTTATATTTTTCGGCAATTTTTATGATTATATATCTGATGATAAAATATTATGATCCATATTTTATTAAACTAACTAATTTTAGTTTCCCATTATTATTCACTATATTTAGATTTTATTGTCTCATTTTCTACTCGTTGGTATGTAAAATAATAGAAACATTATTGTAAAAAATCTGAATTTTTCTCTCTCTTCGTATATAAGTACATTTTCATTCAAAATAATGATTTCAAAAAATGTTCTAAAAAAGTTTTATGTTATCCGATTATTTTTAAAAGTCATTTATATTGATGTTTAAATTTTTTTACAAAATTTATTTAAATTGATTCTTCATTTCATTTTCCAGAAAATTAATGTTTGGATTTTACTCAAAAAGTGAAAGGAGTCATTTCTTTAAGATGTATTGGATGAAACAAACTTCTCAAAATCATGAATGTTTTTTCTTTGATACATACATTATTGTTTTTCAGATATTATTTTCAAATAACTATTTTTACAATAAAAATTACATAGGAAACTTATAATTCATTGTGTAAAGGATATTTACATACAGAAATGAATAAATTATAAAAAAAATTTATTCTAAGATAACATCAAAAGATGTTAACTATACCTTATTGTGGATATGGTCCAATGATACCAATCTTATTCCTTATCGTGTTTTTTATGTTTATGATGGAAATTTTTTTATGAAACATGTTCCACTACCATTGGTAATTTAATGATAAAATTATTATGATGCCCCCATATTTTTTCATGGGTTATAACATAATAAATTCTTATTAGAATCACTTATTTTCCCAGAGATTTTACAATAATAAAATTATTACGAACCCCACTAATTTCCTTGGGTAATACTGTGTAAAATGTTAAAATAATTTAGAACCCTGTATCTTTTAAATTGGCTCTGATATGATGAAATATTTTTGAAACCTGTATAATTTAACGATTTGTGATATATTGAATTTTTATGATATTTTGGGCCATATAAATAAGTATATATTTATGAGATGGGTGTGACCGATATCTCCTTATAATAAACTGTGTAAATATTTATATCACCTTATATAGATTGGTATATAATTGGGTGTGAACCCAGTCTAGTTTGTGTGTTCTTAACTTTTATAGAATTGGGATTTATGCTTAGATACTATTATGGTTTAGGGAGTGAGCATAGTTCACACTGATATACTTGGTAGTGATCCATTACTATAATGTAAATGATTTTCTATCCTTTTTTGAACACCAAAAAATAAATGATGTAAGACAACGTCGGGATCTCATGGATCATATTCATTAATCCCCTTATGTTTCATGTATTATGAACTATAGATCATTTTCCCAGACTCATTATTACGATCTCTAATATGCAGGGTATGTACTTGAAATGTTATTCAAATGTTCAAATACAAATTTTTTATTTTTTACGCATCTCTCTATTTTACCCCTACTGATAATCTAATATCACAATTTTTTATGTTTCCTTTACCCAAATTATATATAAATGTTCTAATTTTTATTTTTCAAATAATTGTTGATGTTATGAATATCATAGTTTGTGATGACTTAGATTTTTGTATTGACCTTTTGTTCATGTTTTTCTATTTTCAAAAACACCAAAATACTCTTGTCCTATATCCCATGTCATATTCGATAGCCTCACTTTCAATCATTGGTATTCTACCATGTCACATTCCAAAACTACTTATAGATTTATTCCCACTCCCATGGGATATGTAGCATTACCAAAAGATTATATACTTGTTCTATCCTCCACTGTCATCTCATTATATTTTATTTCCCCCATTAGCATCATGTAGTAGATTTGGGTTTAGTTAGTTGGTTTTTTCATGTAAAGGGTGTATTTGGACCTCATGTCACATTAAAATTATCACTCTTTAATGACACGCAAGACTCCTCAGGACACCAACACCCTAGACAAAGCTCTACAAAACTAAACTAGCATATTCACTTATCATAAATGATCCATAACCTAAAACTAGAAAATATATTTGTAGATTTTTGAAATTAAACTCAAATCCTAACATCCTAAACAAAAAATGATAAAATATAAAATTACTCCCTATTAAATGGTGATATATCATATGATTAATATTAGTAAACTAAATCAATTTCCTCACCTGAATATTTTAAACTTTTACCATTCCCCAAATAAATTCATGATTCAATGTATGAAAAATATGATAATATGCGATATACTCGCCAGAGATGACATCTCCCTTCCAGAGTTGGTCTCCTACCATTATGATATTATGGGTTTCTTGATTCTTCTTTCACATGAGATATGTAGGGACACCTTGACCTGGAAAATTTTGTCCTAGACATGAATCCATCATAAACTCTTCCACTTCAGAGGTGGGTGGGGATTACATTCACCATCCTTTAAACCATTTTCCCCAATTTTATCAAAGAATTACAAACATAATATATGTTTATTTTGAATAAATATTTTTATGTGGCACAAGGTCATTCATTTCCCTCATTTCACATCGTGTTTTTCCTCTATAGAACCAAATTGAAAATACACAATACAAACCATCCACAACCCCATCATCATGACATTATATTATTTCCAAAATTTCCATTGATCCAATATAAATGAAATTACAAACCATATCCAACATCTTTATTTTTGACATTTAAACTACATAAAATATGTCCATTTATTTATGGATTATATATCCCATCATACATTTAAGTTTGGTCTTTTACCAGTCAACAATCCATAAAAATGTATTGCTTGATTCCAATTCATGCTAAATATGATGTGACATATATACCACCATTCGTCAACACCATCCATGAATTCCTCACATTCCTACCCATTTCCTATGGTGTTTCCTCCACTATATTCCCATGGTTGTCTCATTTTTTGGTTTAATTTCCAATTATATTCTTCATCTCACTGATGAATCGATATTCCCACATGATATAAAATGAGGAAGGCAAGAGCAAGAAGATAAATTCCTAAGACCTACACATTCCCTCAACTCATGATGTTAAATTATATCCAAACCACATATAAACCTAGGATTCCTCAAATAATAAGTATGGTATGATTAAAAATAGAATACTTATCATAGGATGTCAATCTTTAAACCATACCCAAAATTAACTGGGATTCCACATATAAAAAAACATGAGATGATTCTATGACCTCAACCAGGGGGGACACCGCATTAATATAATTTGACTCCTACTACACAAAGCCATTGTAATATGAATTGACTGATTCCCATGCCTAATGTGATCTGTACGTATACCAAGATTCTATATCCTGTGCATAGACTTGACACCAACATATTTTTGGGGACTCTCCCTAATAAAAAACTTTTGACCTCAAACTATTTGACATGTTACCATACTTCCTTGGGTTGGGGTGATGATCTCCCAATTATACTTATTTTAATCGATGCTTGAAATTCTTGAATCACTAGAAAAAATCAAATGTATAAAATCTTAGTTCAATCATTATGACATTAAACTATATGCATCCATCCTCATTGTGTCCATTTATTCATATAGTATTCTTCCCAACCAGTTATTCAGTATTCCAATTCCATCATTCTCATTATCATCACATCATCACTTAGTATGATCACCCCTTAACTATGTTGGTCTCCTAATATTCCAAGACACAAAAAATTATATCGATTGATTCTCACTATCATGGGATATGTATCAATAACCAAATATAATATCTATGGTGTATCCTCCAATTTTATTTTTTTCAAATTCTCTTCTTCACCGAAACAACATAACATCTACATGGTTATGGGTTTTTTACATTATCATTTAAAATGTTATCTTTTTGCACCTATCACATCATTTGGTCACTCTTTTAGGGTATATAAAAATCATTTGGTCTTCCAAACCATTTTTTCAATGATTTATGACCTTAGACATGCATCTACCCATATGGAATGATCTCCAAGGCCATAAACTAACAATAGTCATATTCTAAGTTGTATGTTTTTTTTCACTATAGAGATTGATGTCATCAGTGGATGATGGTAAACATTTGGCTTTCTCTGGGTAATCAATATTGGATTCATTACATACCAAGTGTGATATAACTAGAAATATACTAAAATACTCAATAAAAAATATTAAACTATATATATACATTTTATGATACCATGATACCTCATATATAAAGTATTGGATGTACAAAAACTCGATGTACCCCACAAATGGTGAAAAAAATTAGCCTTACCATATGAAATTAACAAAGGATGCTTCATAAGGATAATATGAAATTAGTATATTTCTACACTATAATGGAAATTTCCCCTACGACATTAGCCTCCTACCTCACCACATTCCAATACTACTTTTGGCTTGATTACTTTAACATTATGATACCTAGTTATGCACAAATCATATATATTAGTTCTATACCAACCATTGACCAATTTTGGGTCCCCCCTTTGTTACATGAATGATCATATCCTACTTTAATGTTCATCTAGTACATTTGAGAACATTGAATAATAGATCTCGAGGTATTCAATATTCCATATATGAAATTCAAAAAATCAGTGTCCACATTTCATGATTCCCTTGATTAGAATAATCATCATTATTCTGATATGAATTGGATTCCAAATAGTGATGGGGTCTAGACACATTTTCTCACCAAACAACCCAGTCGCACACCATGAAGGCTACCATGTATCGGTAAGTGAATCCCATGCTCCAAGCCCTATCCATGGTCTTTCCAACAACTAATTTCCCCATCCATTACTGCTATAAATATTGAACATGATTTAAAAACATGAAGAACAGTTGTTCCATACTCATCAATCAATTTATTTTCAATGTCCTGGTCATCAAATTATTGATTTACTATCATGGTAATTTATTGTGTTGTTAACTTTTCCCCCTTTCTTAGTTTACCCCAAAAAAATGGGAATTATTTTATAATCCTTGTTCCTACGATAAATCATGGCTCAAATAGGTATAGGAGTTGGGATGGAGTTTCCCTCTATAATGGATGAGATAAATTGGTTTCCCTTTGGTCCAAACACTCTGATCTTGGATTAGGAGCCCAAGTCCAAGAACCATGATTTTCAATTTTTTGAAATTCATATCTCATTTTTTTCATGTGTAAATGAGTAAAAAGATCCACATTTATTTCAGGTTACCTATAATCATTTCCACACACATTTTATTGATTAAAAACCCATTTTCTATACATTATGATGTTAAACATTATATAGCCCTAGGGTATATGCTCTATGACATTAAACTAGTTGTCTTGGTCCATGAATTTGGATCTTAAACTATTTGAAGAGACATAGTCCATGCTCAATGAACATAAACAATGAGTCTTGGTCTAATCATTATAACCTTAAAATATTTTCAACCTGATCTACCAAGCATTAAGCCCATAAACTATTTGTAGAATCCTGGTGGGACTGGAATGTCATTAAGTTACAAAAATCAAGAGGCATAAACATTTTTATGTCGAAACCTCATAGGGTAATCCTGAGATAGAATCAATCTATGAGTTCTTTATATCATCTAAAATATAAAAAAAGTATGGGGTTATAAGGAAATTTGTGAAAATATAATATCAACCCACTATAAACCCCAGGAAAAAAATCAAATTATTGTTAATGAACCAATCTGTTGAATAAAAACTTAAATCCAAATAGTTAACTACCATTGAATCATGAATTGATCTAGGGGGCCCATATTTTGTTACACTATTTAACCCCCATAAATTTTTCAATGTATGTGTTATTCATGTCTTCACAAAAGTGATTAATAAATTTCTGGAACACTTGACATTAAAAAATATGAAACATCACCCTCATTGCATGACATGAAATGGTAAGTACATCATCTTTATTGTATGAAATCAATCTATGTGTATATTATATTAACAATATAACATTAAAATATTTTTATATCTTCCTCAACATATGACATTAAATTTAGGTTAAAGCATCTTCATCATATGACAGTAAATTTTTTTTATATCATCCACAACATATGATGTTAAAAATCATGTCCATCATCATCATTTCATGATGTAAAATTGAGAAGCACCTTAGGAACTCACTTGAGAAGCCTTGTTTCACCTTTGATGTTAGTAATCTACTACATTATTCATATCCCTTAACCATCGATCAACACCTGAGGAGAGACTCCCCATTAATGATGAGTTGAAATTTGTTTCTTACTGATACACCTACCCAATGTTCTTAAATCTTTGGTTGCTAAATTCCGAGAGTATTATGATAAATTAAATAATTCCATAATTTAATTCCCACACATAGCATATCTCTATACTTGGATCCCCCATCAGCCCTTCACATCATAATGGTCCTCCCAGATAGAAATGGTTCTTAGCCAAAAATTCTCATATACTATCATAGCCACAAGATATGAATGAATTTTAATTTCATTTTAAGATTAGTGTTGTTCTTTAAACAAATTTTGTGGTCAATACAAATTTTTTTCCAGATCCTTAAAAATTTTATAATGCATTAGTTGGTTCAATCATGGACATGAGCTATCTTTCATCATCATTCAACCCCACCCATTTGTGTTCCAGGTACATGGTGAAATAATTCACTTCCTTCAATAACCTTGTTCAGTTAGAATTGAACACCATTGACATTAACCCATTTGTCCAGAGGTTCACATTGAGAAAGAATGTTGGTTGGGAAGAGGGACCAACTCTCCAATAAAAAATTTCATGTTCATGAAACTCTTGGTTAGATATGATTTTTTCGAACCTCGAGTGTTCATAAATTTCCTTGAGCACTGATATAAGTAAGAATATTGTATTTTCCTTTTTTATTACATATAGAATGTCTCACATGAGATAAAGAAATAAATTTTTTATTATTATTAATGAATGATGTGATGTTGTAAGGTGAAGAAAAAGAAACATTTCAATTAATATGAGTTTTTTAAAAAAACTATATAATCTCTATTTGTTCATCCACACACTGGATCCCCAATTTTGTTCTAGATAATATAATCCTCATTATAGTCGTACATTAGAAATTGGTCGATTCATCCTAGTAATCCTATGGAATGTGACCTATAGAAACTATTACAGCCTAATGAGCTCCACATCTTCATCAACAACCCTATAAATAAACTCATTGGACCTAATTCATGTTCCAAACCACTGAATATGGAACATAATGATATAAGATAGATCCTCTATAGGTAGGGTTTTGGACACTTTTATTTGGACCCTTAACTGGAAGATGATCTATGTATAGGAATTCAATATGAATATGTGCTCATTTATTTGACCTACTTGTTGAAAATTGAATTCATCGGACACCTATAGAATCTTGGTAAAATCTTATTAATTATAATTCAATGAGATTTAAATCTAAATACATTTTACATGATCCCACTCAAGGATATAGTAATGGACTAATGTGTGGAGAGTACGAATCTCCGCACATCGATTTCCAAAGATTCATATCCAGTGGTGGAGGGACCCCATACATCTAAATATATGTGGCTAAAAATTTTGGTTATCAATTTCTTCTTGATAATATACACCCTATACCAAAAATTTAACTCTCCACAATAAAAACAAACCAAGATTCATATTATTCATCTGGTGGTAGAAGTCTATAAATTTGGAAGGCCTTGAGAATTGTGGTAGAAGGTTCTTTCTACTAGATCTTATAAGTTGTTATGAGATCATGGTCATGATGGAGGCCTTCTTGATATGAATCTTCATTAGAAACAAAATTTCCACCAAAAATTTTCTTTTATTCCATTGACCCATTGCCTATGTATATCAATGGTTTCCCTCTCATGATTAAGGCAAGATAATCTTGAGAAACTAGCAACATAGGAGATATCTCAACTATTAGGGTGCCTCGATACTATAACCACAATAGTTTGTTGGGAACACACCCTCTATGGAACCATGTTTAAATAAAAAATGAATGTTAGTTAGAATAGTAAAGAAAGATTTGGAAAATGAAATTAATGTAAAGGAAAAAAGATTGTAAAAAGAAATTTTTTTGTGATGTATTGTCACAGTGAATCCAAATGAAATTATACCAATACAAATCCCTTGAAAATGGTAAGAACATCAACAACCAGTGTGGAACATCTCAATACTAGCTTGGTGGGATATACATAGAAACATATAGAAACATTAGAATCTAATAGTTTTAGAGAATTCAAAATAGTAGGAATCTCATAGAATATTTCTCTTACCATGTGGAATGGGGATATAAATAATGATTCTCCCCAGGGAGTCTGACTAACTGGAAGTATGATCAATCACTAAAATAACTAGTTCTAGTCCAACGTAGATGACTAGTAGGATTAGGGGCTCTGAAAAAACCATACTAACTTCATCATTAGACCCTCTGTTGAAGGAGGCCTCTGTAAGGTCTCTTATTTTTTCTCATTGGTTCCCATTGAATAACCCTTTTATGCTTCAACATGGATCCCTCATTCCTCCATATCTAGCTCCACCATTGATTAAAATAAAATATTAGATCCTAAAAAAGTTACTTGATGGGATGGAATATAAAAGAATGTTTAAAAATAATACTTCCTAATCTAAAAGAATATTATTCAAGTCATCACTATCAAGGGATACCTATCAACCTTCTTATGTATTTCCAGATCAGTGGAGGATTCCCAGTATTATATATCAATGGATACCAGTGTTTGGATATTGATTAATTGAGGAACCGTGTTTGATTATTTGGTTAATGATGTCCCCTATAGATCATCACCAATAATCAAAAATACCCTTTTGTTGTCATGATTTCCTTCCCCACATTGAAATTAAAAGGAATCCATATCTATGAGTATATTAATCTCTCATCGAAGTTCACTATGAAAGAGATTATGGATAGCCTTTCCGTTGGTAGCACAATCCACTCCCTGAAGCCAACCTCTTCCATATTTTCCAGTATTGTAAATGACATCATCCCCTTGACTCCCATTGTGGGGGAGAGATAGAATCATAATATTTATAATATATATTCTAGAGATTCGTTCATGGGGACTCACTAGTTATTCTTATCCAAGATTGGAAGATTTATGCCTAATCTTGTAGTAACTTCTTTGGGAGGAATACCTCATTAGGAAGTGTGGGTGAATCATAAACATTATATTACCCAACTGAAGCTATAACTAGAGCCCTTTATTCTTGGTGAGTACTTTAAATAATTATCCTTATATCACAATACTACTCATGTGCCTCACCAGACGATAAAACTCTCATAACATGTTATCCAAGGATTACATCTACAAATGTTTCTATTAAATTTTAATCAAAATTATGAGAGATACAAGCATTGAAATGGTTTTGTAGAAAAATGTTTACCTTCCACATTCCATCACATATTAACATCCACCATAACTATAATTGGATAAAGATATAAATTTCTTCGTTGCTCATTATATAGACTCGCTATTTCAGGTAAAATATGCATACAAATTTTTATATAAATAATGTAAGATTGTACTACTCAAAAAAATATTTTCTTACTATCTTGGTCACGAAAAAATACTCCCCTTAATGAATAATGATAATTCCTATACCATATAATCACATCTTGACTATCAATCATATCACCAAAATGAGTTGAGAACTTGTGAAATTTATAGAATTATTTATTTCTAATACAAACCATTACCTCAACATCATTAAGAGACATCCGTCAAACCCTAATGATGATGATGAGTAAAGGCCATTGTATATAAAATTTACTACCATTATCACACAATTCTTTCATTATATAATTTATTTAATTACTGGTATCCAAATAGATAATCACATCCACACATCCATCACTATATGTAACCAACCACAATGGAAGGTCGCAAAAAAATACATTACATTGAACCACCAGCTTCAAGCCTTCCTTCATGTAGTTACACCACTCTTGGTAGTGCCCTACCTATATGATAAGCTATTATGATCCCTATTTTCTCATCTATTGTGTTGTTAGACATTGTTTTATCTTATATAAAATCTTAAAATTTGGATTATTCAGGAACAAACCTATCCAGATGTTGAATACATTTCTAAAATAAAATGAATGATAAATCCTTAATACATGGTTCAATCCATTTAAGAGAATATGAACTACAATGTGGGTTTTTTCCCTTTAACCTAGGAATTCGTCACTAAGAGAACAGTTTCATAGTGTAATCCCATCAGAGAGATGCAACTGATACAATAGCTGCCCTAAATGTTCTTCCATGCCTCTCCATGATGAATATATATGTTGTTGGTGTCTAGGGACCACTAGATGAGATGCTATGGTAGCATCTCTTGTTATTGGTAAATGTGGAAATGGGACTTCGTCACTATTTTTTATGATCTTATGTCGAATAATATTTCCCCATACTCATAAAAAGAAATGAATTCCCAATATTCTCACACCCAACTATTCATATATTTTCCATGACATGTATATCCATATCTATATACAATACCATGTTAATATCATTTATAGTGGTTTAGAAGACATCATTAGGGTTCTATGGGAACTCCTCATCCACTGATAGCTCTTTATGCATCAAAATTTTCCTTCCACTCATATTGTAGAAAGAAGATTCATCATGTTCTCTAGCAGTATGACCAAAATTAGTGATGTTCCAGAGGGTAATTTATTCATGAATAGAAAACCAATGTTTTTGTGTGTTATCATTGATGGATCAGATAACAAAATCATCAATAAAATATAATTTTATTATGGTAAGGTTATTTTATTGAAGGTATAACTTCTCGGCTATAGTCAATGTGAAATGGATATCCCTTTTATCAACAAAACATATCTTGCATCGGGAATATAAATTTTTTTTATGGTTTGTGCCCTTTGGTTCCAAATAGATTGTTAAATGAATGATTGATTAGTGGGGTTGTGAATTTCTCAAGTTCATAAAATTCAAACACAGAGGTGAAAAATATTGGTGATCCATCAGGGAATGTCACCACATCAGGTAACATGTGAGGTGGTAGTGTGAAATTAAGACTAAATCAGGAATTCTATTTCATGTAAAGAAAATGTTCCACAAAATCCGTTGATGAATACTCAGGATTTCATTCGAGCTAATAAATTTAAAACATGATATATGCATTGACACACATAGAATTTGGGTAACTATATAAAGGTCCACACATATAGCATCAAATTCCTTTTACACTCATTATTTCATGATTTTAATCATAATTATCTTTCTAATACAAACCGAGGAATGAAATTCCTGTTGTCTTTAGGGGAATAGTAACAGATTTAGAAAAAATTAAACTAGAATAATCATTCTATTTATTTATCTATATAATATTATCTTAACTCCATTTTCACTCTTACGACTACATCTGATAACCATGGGATTACATAGACCAAAATGATGTTCTATAAGTATTATTAAGCTAAAAAATATGGAAAATAATCACATAACTGGATTTATAAATAAAAATGTGACAACATCAAAGAAATGAGTAATAAATAAAAAATATATATTAATAACATATAGAAAATGGAATCATATGATCATTGAAATATAGGAATGTGGTCGTAATAAATACTGTGACAAAAACATGAGTCATGGATAACTTCCAAGATGATGAAACTTGGTAGATAGAGGCACATTATGTTTTTGGATTACTCTCTATTCCCATAAATAACATCTCAAGAGACAAAGAATTGAACAATTCATTTGACTGATATATAGTTTCACCCATCATAATATGTAAATTCATATATATTCCACATAATGAAATCAAACATATATAATAAACATAATGGTTACCCTAAAAATGAAATGGTTTTTATAATCCTGACATATGGAATGACCAAATGGTGTAGCATAATTTTTATGCATGAATGTTTGAATTAAATAATTATTATAAAACAATAATTAATGAAATAATATATAATGAATATATTTTTATAACTAAATTAAAACCATGAAACTTTTTATGATGTTGACATATGAAATGAGCCAAATTATTAGTGTTTAAGGGTAGTGATGAAAAAGATTCCATAAAGAGAATAGTGGAATCATTATTTCCATATAAACATAAATGAACTAAAAACATTGATTGTAATAGAATCATTTATTTTTAAAAAATAAGGTCGAATTAAAAACAATATGGAGTTTACCAACATTTATTTTATGAAATATATAATTTACCTTTTATCAGGATTTTATGTATAGAGGAATGGAGAAGTGAACCTTTTTAAATATGTATTTTGATATAAAAATTGTTTAATTGATTCATATAATTTTATATGTGTTTTAATGAAAATATATACATAATATATGAGAATTAAAAAGAAAATTACCATATAAATTTAGTTGAATGGAGATAAAGAGTTACCCAATGTAAATACAGAGTTATAGGTAGATCCCTTACCATATGTCTATATTTTCCCTTCACATGAATGTAACATACAAGTTAATAAAATTATATTATTTAATTAATTAATTCAGAACCAATTAAACAGTTATTTAATTTATTGTAATTTTATCACATTCATTTATGGCATTTCTGTTGAGATATATGGTCCAATTATATTTCGTTGGGAGAATTCATTTCATTGTTTCATGGTTGGTTCCAGTTTAGATAATTATGTATATTTCTAGAAAATATACCTAAAACATTACAAGTGAAATTAAATGGTATTAATGAAATTAAAAATGATTAATTTTCCCATATATCATTTTATCTAAAATTTTGAAGATTCATTTAAGAAAAAATAATGATAATTGGTTCAATTATTTTGGATTTTTTTCAACTATCTCAAACTAGTATTTTTTTAACTGATATTTTTACAATTTAATAGTTCTAGAATATGAAATTAGACATAACATGATTTTTAAAATATTATTTAATCATAGTAATAGTTTTATGACCCACCTTGTAGGTAGTAATGGAAAACGAAATCATGTTACCCAAAGATACGGTTAAACAGACACAAGTTGGACAATGGGTTTGTTTCATTAAGTAAGAGGAGAGGAGAAATTTGATTGATAAAATATATTCCATTATAAATGTAACGTGGATCTATATAAATAATACTATATTTTTTATACTTTGATGGATTAATGATATAAAGGTATGATAGAATAATAAACGAAAAGAAAAAGATAGTTTGGGAATGTTACCACTGGAATAACACCCCATTAAGGAACCCATAATGTAACATGGAATTCAAATTTTGTTGAGACTACAAGCACTGCGAAATTGAGATATTTTGGTTGAGATATTTTAGATGATAATTTTAATAATTCAATTCTTATTAGGTATGAGGAGAAGGGGTGGTGAGGGGTGTAATTTATAAGGGGAGGGAGGGGTGTTTTTTATTATTATACTCATTAGTTTATTATATTGGTTAAATATTATCAATGGTATTGATTATTTTGAATATATATAGTAAATAAGGCATTTTATTTTCATATTATGGGTTCTTACATCATCCATGACTCAATGTTCCTAGTATTCTTCTTATGATGTTAAATATCAGAAATTACATTATTTCAGTATTCACAAAAAATAAACTATTTTAGAAATTTCTTAAAAATTCACCCTAACTATTTTTTACCATATACATTTGTAATATAGAATAATATTTAAGAAATTACATTTCTAAATATGAAAATTTTCATTTTCAAAATAATGACCAACTTATTCAAAAAATATTTATCTATAAAATCATAATTGATTTTATAACCCATCGATAAAATAATTATCATCTAATAAAATTATATTATAATTATAATAAAAATAATTATTTTATTATTAATTTTTATATAAATAAGGTTTATTTTAATCATTATATTCATTATAAAATTGGAAATAAAATAATTACATTGTAAGGAAATTCCAATAATTAATTTTTTATTAAAAAATTATTTCTGCCACCAACAATATATATAATATTTTCATTATATAATACACCAAAATAATATTTCTCATTTCTAGAATTGATATTACTCTAAAAAGGATCAGACTACTATTCCTAAAAGTATTATTATTTTTCCAATGTTCTGGTCACTATTAAAATGGTCAGATGTTTAACATATATAAGGGTTCACTACTTCCAATAAGTACCACTTATTCAATTCATTATTCATTAATATTTATTTAATCTCGTTTGTATTTTTACTGAAAATGAATATTTTTTTTTACAATTTGGTTTATTTCTACAAATTTCATCAAGACTGTGATCATTCTAGTAGATCAAGAAGATCCAAATTATCATATTATAATTATCTAATTTTATATTTTTTATCATTGGTAATATTTTTCATTATAATTGGAACATTTGTAGACTATTTTGTCATTAATATTTTATGAAAATTGTAACGTCCCAGACCCGGGTGCCATGCAACTGGTGCCCCGAGCCCGGTTCGCCACAAGACCTCAAGCGCATTTTCCCAAACTCCAGAGGCTGCCAACTAGCAGTGAGGGCCCAGGACTGATAGTGGGGAAACTATGCCCTTATACATCAACGAGAATTATACACGAACGTCGACTCCAAAAATGCCCAAGAACGGCGTAGATCTGACGAAGAATAAAATCCAAACAAACGTAAATAACTTACGTTAGGAAATTAATTGGTTAGAACGGTACCGGGAGCGGAGGGGGCTTACCCGTGCAGTTACAAAAATATTTTCCAAAGCCGAAACGGATTCCAGACTAACGCCCGGTGGATCTTCAAAATTCTGGCCTCCTCTTTTGGCTCCAAAATGGTTCAAGAGTCTCCTATACCAAATGAGGAGGCTACTGCTTGTTTTAAGCCAAAAAAACAAAGTACATGGTGTGTAATTATGAGTACACGACATGTACTTATTTCATTTAACTGTTCATTTGCCAGCACCACCACACTATTCATCCATCGACATGAGTACACGACATGTACTCTCGAGTACATGGCGTGTACTGTTGCCCAACTGGGGGCGACGCCACCACCTTACTGTTTAAGCCTGCCGACTAGCTACATGGCGTGTAAGATACCACTACACAGCGTGTAGTTGTTTCCAACACCCCTCATCTTTGACATGGCTACACGCCCTGTGCACTCATCCCAACACCACCAAAAGTACATTGTGTGTGGAAATAGTACACGGTGTGTAGTTCCAATATTTAGGATTTTCCCCATTTTCCATATTTTATCAAAAACGCTTAATGAAAAGGAAAAATAAGAAGCTGGTACCTCAAAAATAAGAACCAGGTTCTTACAAACACCCCTTATATCAATTTGACCCTGAATTTCCCTTCCAAGGTTGATGAAGATAAAGCTCAGAACAGCTCTGGCGACTGAGCACGTACGTCGGCCTCCCGCTCCCAGGTCTCGTCCTGCACTCGGCCATGCTGCAAATAGCACCTGTACGAGAGGAACTAAACAGCCTCGAAGAACCATCATGCTCCTGTCAATGATACGGATCAGATGCTCCTCAAATGATTTATCATGCTAAATCTCAACCTCCTTAGGCTGAAATGTGTGAGACGAGTCTGAATGGTAGCGACGCAACTGAGACACGTGGAAGGCATCTTGCATGGCTCAATACTGCTGTGGTAACTACAGCCGATAGGTAACTAGCCCGACTCTCTCCAGAATCTCAAATGGTCCCAGATACCTCGGTGAAATCATACCATGTCTCATGATCTACTTGTGTCCCAGCCTCGTCAAAACACTCAAGAAAATTTGATCCCCAACCACGAACTCCAAAGGACATCTTCGGCGATCAGCATAAGACTTATGATGAGACTACGCGATATCCATCCGCTTCTGAATCAACTGGACCTGATCAGATGTCTCCTGCATGATCTGTGGCCCCAGTAAAGCTGCCTCACCTGCCTCTAACCAGCACAAAGGTGATCGGAATGCCATACCATATACAGCCTCGTTTGTTGGAATATCTATAGTATCCTGAAAAATATTTTTATAGGAAAACTCGATATGGGTATATTCTTATCCTAGGAGCCCCCAAATTCTAGGACGCATGCGCGCAACATGTCCTCCAGCACCTGTATCATCCACTCTGACTAGTCATCCGTCTGAGGGTGGTATGCTATGCTCTGAAGCACCTGTGTACCCAGCACCCTTTGAAAACTCTTCCAGAAATTAGACGTAAAGCGGGTGTCCATATCTGAAACGATAGAACGAGGGACCCCATGAAGACATACGATCTCTCAGATATACAGCCTTCTGAGCTCATCCACATCGAAGGTCTCCTTGATCGTCAAGAAGTGAGATGCCTTCGTGAGTCTGTCCACAACAACACACATGGTGTCACTACCTCGAGGTGACCTCGGAAATCCCGTCACGAAATCCATCCCGACATCATCCCATTTCCTCTCAGTAATGGGCAACTACTATAACAGCCCAGCTGGACTTTGGTGCTCTGCCTTCAGCTCCTGACAGGTGGAACACCTCGTAACAAAACCACCTATCTATCCCTTCATACCCGGCCACCAGTACTGGCGCCTCAAGTCACGGTTCATCTTTGTAACCCCGGGATGAACTGCCCAAACTGAAGCATGAAACTCATGCATCATCTCCTCGCGTATGTCCCCAAGAATCCATACATGTCCATGGAAACGCAAGACCTCATCATCGCCTATCACCAATAGGGAGGAGGGTCCTCACTTTCCACTGACTCCCGTAGGACTAGGCCTTCTAAATCAGATAGTTGTCTCATCCTCAATCTGTCTAGGAGGGTAGATGTCATATCCAAATAAGAAAGATAAGCCAGCCACTGACTATCGTGAAACTCCAGATGCATCTCAGAGAACAGAACCATGAGCTCCCACTCACCACTGGCCTCTTGCACTGACCGTATCTGAGTCTTTCTGCTCAGTGCATCTGCTACTGCATTACCGTTACCAGGTGTATAGGCATATACAAAATCGAAGGAATGTAGGTACTCAACCCACCTTCTCTTCCTCATATTCAGGTCACACTGAGTAAAGATATACTTGAGGCTTTTGTGGTTGGTGAAAATCAAAAAATGATCTCCCAACAAATAGTGTCTCCAACAGTGCAACACATGAACAACTACAGCCAACCCGAGATCATGCATCGGGTAATTCCTCTCATGTGGCCACAACTGCCGAGACCTGTATGCAACCACTCAGTCGCCCTGCATCAAAACGTCCCCCAGCCCAATCCATGATGCATCACTGTAAACTGTATAGCTCTTCCCCTTGTCTAGGAGTATCAGGATCGGTGCTGATGTTAACCTTCCCTTCAGGTCCTGAAAAGCTGTCTCGCAATCTTCTGACCAAACTAACTTCACACCCTTCTCAGCCAGACCTTTAAACGTTTCTACTAAGCGAGAGAAGTCCTGTATAAAGCGTCTGTAGTAACCAGCCAGCCCTAAGAAACTTTGTATCTCAAACACATTTATAGGTTGCTCCCAGGAAACTACTGCTCTCATCTTCTCTGGGTCTACTGCAACTCCTACCTCTGAGATGATATGACCAAAGAAGTGAATCTGGTCCATCCAAAAGTGTCTCTTCGAGAGCTTAGAATATAGCCAATACACTCTCAGTGTACTCAATATGATCTCCAGATGGGTGGCATGGCCGTGTTGAGTCTGATTGTACACCAAGAGGTCATCCACGAATACTACCACGACAAAATCAAGATATAGATGGAACACACGATTCATTAGAGCCATGAAAATTTCTGGCGCGTTTATGAGTCCGAACAGCATAACTGTATACTCATATAGACCATACCTACTCCTGAAAGCTATGAGAGGTATATCAAATGGTCTAACACGCAGCTGACGATATCTAGATCTCATGTCAATATTTGAAAACACTCATTCTCCGTGAAGTTGTTTAAACAGATCATCTATCCTCGACAAGGGATATCGGTTCTTAACCGTAAACTGGTTCAGCTTTTGATAATCCACGCAAATTCTAAGGGTACCGTCCTCCTTTTTCATAAGAAGTAATAGAGAACCCCAAGGAGAAGTACTAGGCTGGATAAATCCCATGGCCAGTAACTCTCTAACTGCCTCTTGTGCTCTTGTAACTTAGGCGTGGCCATCCTATAAGGAGGAATGGACACCGGTGGTTCTCCTGGAACATGCTCGATAGAGAAATCGACCTCACGCACTAGAGGTAGACATGAAAATTTGTCCATGAAGACATCCATGAAACGATTGAAAACTGGAGGGATATCCATCTGACAAGTCCCCTAATCATCTAGATATAAGCTCGCAATCTGGGTTGTGAATCCACCTCGCACATGATGCTCTGGTCCAGCTCGACTCGCCTGAACATCACATTCACCCTTGTATAGAAACTCCCCACCCTCTGGAGACGTGAAACGCACCCTGCGACGGTAGCAGTATACAACGTCATGGAAGGGAACCTACCATTCCATCCCTAGAATGACGTCATAGATCGTCATCTCCAAGACATAGAGGTCTCAGAGAAAGTGACACCCTCCAACCTTAAGGGGGAACTCCTTCCACTGATGCACACGAGCTGTCCTCGTCCCCAACAGAGTGTCTATCGTCATGATATCAGAAGAAGAAGAAACACTGAGCCCAAGTCTCTCCACAATAGGTAAATATATGAAACTATGTGTTGCACCCGTATCAAAAAGTACTGAAGACAATACAGAAGCTACTAGAATTGTACCTCTGACTGTAGAAGGTCCGGGATTCTGCTCCTGCTGGGTCTGTTGTACTGCATATGCCTGCCCAGTTCCACGACCCTGCGACACAGCCTGGCTACCCTAAGCTGTCCCGCCATACTGCCTCTCCGATCCTGGTGTCTGGCTACCACGGCCACGACCACCATCTCGGACTGCACTCCCTGACGTATTCCAGTTCCATAACCAGTAAGATGCCACTAGTCCTACTCTCGCATGCAGAGTCTGCACAGAACCCCTCTCACTAGCCACTGGTGGAAACGCCCAACAAAAGCGTTGTAGATGACCCATCTTGCCACAAGATCAGCATTCCACTAGGTCTCGTGGACACTGCGGTCTCTTTTTCCCCTCTATGCCACACTGGTATCACCTGACCGGAACACCTGAAGAAGCTTCCTGGTTGGTATAGCCACCCTGAGAGAGGTCCATTTGTCTCTTCCTCTTTCCTGCAGAAATAATACCATTAACTGGTGTTGAACCACCCTGGCCCACACCACTCGATTCCCACAGGTTCCTCTCTATAATCAACACCTGGTTCACAATCACGTGTACATTAGGCAACATAAAAACATTCACCAGCACTCGGATTTCATACCTAAGACCATCCTCAAAACATCTAGATCTCAATGTCTCATCACCCACTAGCACAAGTGAAAAACGATGATGTTTCGTAAAACGAGCAGAATAGCCCATCACTGGCATAACGCCCTGCTGTAGATTCATGAACTCTCGAGCTCTATCTGCCCTCAGCATATCGGGAAAGAAGAAGTCATAGAAGACTGCCTGGAAATCTTATCACGCCATGAACCTACGATGCTCTGACTGGGTGGTAACATCACACCACCTCTTGGCGGAATCAGGCAGCATGTAAGTCGCGAGCTTGACCCTCCACCCTGGAGGCGTCTCAAGATGCTCGAAATTAGTCTACATCGACCCTAGCCAAGACTCTGCATCCTGTGGTCCACCATCCCCTGAAAACGTTGGTGGATGCTTCTGCGGAAAGATATGCGTCACCTCGGCCAAAGATGCGGCAGCCTGCGGTGCTCCCTGAAAGGTCTACATGAACCGTAATAAGCCTTCACGGAACTTTGCCTCTGCGCCTGTGTCCGGTATAGCAGCTAGCACCATATCAGGCTCTACTGTAGGATCCACTGGTAGCCCATAGCCCACCATCTCAGGAGTATAATCGTCGTCGCTCTCCTGGAGAACAACTCGCTGTCGTCAAGGCTGTATGACACTACAAGGTCAAAAGCACGCCTTATATTTAAGATTATTATGACCAAAAAGCGAAGTAACCACAAAGGGAACAAGAGGAAGAAATCATGTCAAATTTGGAAGAACAAGACTACATAGCATGTACAATGACTAAACGGTGTGTATTTAAACTTCCTTCCCCTGCCCAGGTCCTTCCACACGGCTATGCCACATGGATTCCGTTGAACGAAACTACACGACGTGTATATTATCTACACGGCGTATACGGTGTTATTTTCCAACTGCCCGTGTCACTTGTGACACAACTGACTACTCGGATTAACACTACATGGCATGTCACACCCGCACACGGCATGTACACCACCCTGTTTCCCAGCCACATAGCTAACTCTACACGGTCTGTCCTCAGACAAGACTACACAGCCTATCCCAGAGGTACATGGCGTGTTCAGGGAAATGTGACACTGGCCCGTGTTGTTAGTTACATGGCTGAGTCCCCAAGTCACACTACAAGACATGTATATAACTGACACGACGTGTTCTATCAATGATTTCATCGACCAATGTTGCTAGTGACACGGCCGGACTCCGAGTCAACACTACACGGCATGCACAAAAACTACACAGTGTGTTTTACCCAAGCCCTTCCCTACCCCATATCGTCTCCCACACAGTTTGTGACAAGGGAAGGGACTACACGACGTGTAATCAGGGTACACGGCATGTACTAAAAAATATCTTTTTTTCTTCCCGAACAGAAGAGCATACACGACATGTATAAAAATACTACATGGCGTGTATTCTGGTTTTCTGGACAGTACGCCTTAGAAACTTGTCCGGAACCCAGAAAACACTGAAAAAAATACCTAAGTGTCAAATTACGACCCGTGGGGGGGAATACTCCCCACGAATCAATGTTTGAAATCTTATATGTGTTATAACCAATGAACAGTCAATGATACACCAAATATCGATAAATGGGGGCCCATACTCCCCAAAAACCACAATTTGGATTCAATTCTATGAACAACTCACACAAAGTAGGTATTTTATCAGAGCAGCTATCACAACAGCATGCTTTTCTAGCACAACAACTATCACAACAACAGGCAATTTCTAAAGAACCTAAATGGCATGGAAACTATGCATGGCATGTGATATCTAGCATGTTCCTATATGATTCATGAGACAGAATACCCTCATCTCACCGGGTTGCAACTAAATAGAACCCATAGATAAATTATAAACTATATAATCCATGTGTGTCACCCAACTGTGAAAACATATCAACTATAAAATTGAAAAATCAATATAATGCAAAATACAAAGTAGACTGGATATTCCATGTACAGGGGTTAGCTACGCCCGGGCACATCTTATTACCAACTACAGTTCCATCCTATCCCTGACTACGGCTCCAAATAGTAAGTCAAAGAAAAGAAACGCCCTTTGATACCACTTTGTGACGTCCCGGACCCTGGTGCCACGCAACCGGTTCCCTGAGCTCGGTTCGCCACATGACCTCAAGCGCATTTCCCTAAATGCCAGAGGCTGCCGACTAGCAGCGAGGGCCCAGGTCTGATAGTTGGGAAACTATGCCCTTATTTGTCAAAGTGTAGCACAGTGGAATAAAAAATAAAACATACACGATAGTAGAAGTAGTAAACATACGGAACTTAAATAAATACAGTAGTGAATATAACCAACAGTATATAAGTTATGATGCTACATGTTACAAGTTCTAAGAAAGCATCCAGAACAAGTTATACATCAATATAGTACAAAAAAATACAGAGGATAGCAAAACAAGCAGATAGCTAGCAGTGGCATCACGAGCCTAGGCTCGGTCCCATGCCCTCCTAATCCTTAGCAACAGTCAAGTAAATGTATAGGGACTCTTCCCCCTATCTACACATGAAGAAACGTAATCTGTTTGGGCTGAAAAGCGTGACCCAAACAGTGTGTGAGATATATATATCTCAGTAGGCACCCACCAAAGGCTCGTGCCCAACTGTATGTAACCATGCAACAACAGTGTGCAGTAATAAAATGCAATAAAGTAGTACTCAAAAGTCACTAATTACCAGTTATATTGCCTTATTATTATTCATTTAATCCATTGAATATTAGAAATCACCACAGTGCATTTCTACATAAATAGTCCACATCCTCAGACAAGAAAATCATTACCCTCAGGTAAGCAGAACCCAACCCGCAGTTAATTTCCCTCAAGCGTAACAGAATTTTTCCCTTAGGAGTAGGTAGTGTCGCCCTGAGGCACAGAATCTATGGCCCTTAGGCACGGAAGAAGTTTCCCTCAGGAAGAAATAACTACAGCCCTCGGGCTAAAAAGTGCAGTGCCCATAGGCAAATCACAACAATTACCTTAGGCTAAACAGGTAATCGGGCCATTCACAACATATAAAAATGCAGTAAACAACCAATTCACTTAAAGGAAATTCTACAATTACTACAGTAAAGGCATACCCTCGGGTATCCTGGACAAATGGATAAACAGTGGAACACACCCCCTGGGGTGGTTCTGGATCTAAGAAACGATCCCAACCAGCATTTTATTTTCACAATTAAATACCTAATCAATTCTAGGCATTAAATATAGAAACGGCCTCAGCCACACGACACCCTGTCATGGGTTCGTGGCACAAAAACACAAAAAAAATGCATGACAATAGGAAAATAAAAACAAATCCACCTACCTTATACATCAACGAGCGTTATACATGAATGCCGACTCCATAAATTCCCAAGAACGGCGTAGATCTGACGACGAAAAAAAATAAATGTAAATAACTTATGTTAGGGAACGAATTGGTAAGAACGGTAGCAGGAGAGGAGAGGGCTTACCCGTGCGGTTCCAAAAAAATCATCCGAAGCAGAAACGGATTCCAGACAAATGCCCAGTTGATCTTCAAAGATCTGGCCTCCTCCTTTGGATCCAAAAAGGATCAAGAGACTGCTCTACCAAATGAGGAGTCTACTTCCTGTTTTAAGCCGAAAAAAGTACACGGCGTGTACTTATGAGTACACGGTGTGTAGTTCTTTCATTTAACTATTCATTTGGCGGCACCTCCATACTGTTCATCCGTCGACATGAGTACACAGCATGTACACTCTAGTACACGGCGTGTACTATCGCCCAACTGGCGGCGACGCCACCGTCTTACTGTTTAAGCCTGCTGACTGGATACACGGTATGTAGGGTACCACTACATGGCGTGTAGTTGGTTCCTACACCCCTCCTCGCCAACATGGATCTACGCCCTGTGTACTCATTCCAACACGGCCAAAAGTACACTGCGTGTGGAAAAAGTACATGGCATGTAGTTCCAAAATTTAGGATTTTTCCCCATTTTCCATATTTTTTCAAAAACACTTATGGAAAAGGAAAAAAGAAGAAGCTCGTACCACAAAAATAAGAACCAGGTTCTTACAAGAATAATTTTTTTGGGTTCTCTTTTGGATGTATTTTCTTTGTAATTCATTATTCGATTTTAATAAGGAAAATTTAATTGATAAAATCATGCCTCACTGCATTCTTCCCCCTTATAAAATTTTCGTCTAAAGATTATGTTTTATATACAATTCTGAAATCATGTGAGGTAAATTATCCTACATCTATAACTATTTTCCTTATTCCACCTATTTATATTAATGATTCAACTATAGTTAATTTACTAAGGGTGTTGTCTTGTTGGATAAAACATTATATCTACAATCAAATATCTTTATCATACTGTTCCCATTAGAGAGAAAATTTTCAAAATTTTAAATACAGTGGATCTTATTTTTTTTAATTCATCATGAAGGATAGTTGGAATAAATCATGTACATTATGCATGGTTGGTTATTGGGGTAGTCGATATGCCACTACCCCCATGTGATCATGAATCTCAAATGGGTCAATATACCAGGGACATAACTTTCTGTTCTACCCAAATCTCATGAATATCTTTTATAATGATATGTAGAGGAGTATATTATCTCTCACCTCAAACTCAAGGTCTTGTCCATGATTTTATTCAAAGACCATTTTTTAATATTGAGAAGCCCTAGTATTTTACTGAATGGTATTCACCATTTCTACCATTTTTTGGCCGTTTTAGGTCCTTGAATATTACGTTCACTAATATAACTACATTATGCGGGTGTAGTACATCTTTTCCCATAATGGGATTTATATAGATCCATTTAGATACATGATTAGAAAGTATTATTGTAAGAGAATTTTACCAGAGGATGATGTTGGTCCCATTCTCCTTTGAATTTCATCAATCATTATCTTACAATTTCTTCCAATGTCTAAATAAACTTCGTAGAATGGCCATCATTAAGGGGGTGAAAATTTTCACTAAAGGTCAAATTTTTTTTACTTCTTGTGTCATAATTTACAAAAACAATTAGGAAAATATTAGTTCTTGTTCATATAAAATTGATATCAATACTCCACCCAAACTCACCACATATCTGATGTATATCTATACATGATGATCAAGTGGTAAGTCCTCTAAAATTGAAATAATGTGAAAAGCCTCTCTAGGATAACCCATAAGAACCCATATAGAATTATTTCCCACATATGTATTTTATATACATTAAAAAATTCCATGATGAGATTTTCATTTTTCCATATAGGTATGGGTAATAATTTTTTCCATTTATCATTCACCTACTAAAAAACTAGACACATTGATGTATATTTAGTTATATCATTATTTATATTGTCCCATAAATTAATTTCTAGGATATCAGAATATCTTTTTCATGTTAGGTGGATAGATATTTTCAATATATGTGTATGATTCAAAATCTCCCTCTACATCTCGGGATATGATAGTACACATAGTCCTGACCCAAATCTCATGAATCCTTCCTCATCAATTTTAAATACATTGGATTTCCCATTTGTTGATGCATCCACATTATTAAGAATATCCAAATCATCTATTTGAGTATCATATATCATCTCTAAAAGTGATGGTTTAGAGAAGATTAATAAAGTAATGTTGATATTCCTTTATTTTTGATTTGCATGCCAATCATTTTCAATTTTATGAAGATTTTATCCTTCTCAAATCTCTTTATTGATAATGTGGTAGGATCTTTTCTACATAAATAATCATTCACTTTATTCACATTACAAAGATGGTAGAGGATTGAGATATCATAATCATTAATGATCTATAATTATCTTCTATAGTTCGTATTAATTTCCTTTTGTGCTAATATATATTAATGGCTCTTATGATTAGTATAAACCCAATCATTCTTCCCCATTTATTTAATTCTATTATATTTTCAACTTGAAGATCACAAGAACTAACTCTAGATCACACATGAAATTGTTTTCTAAATAATATTAAGATTCCATGAGTCTTATGGTATCACATTATCAATTTTCATCAGTATAAAACCAATGTCCTTCTTTGATACATCATTCTATAACAATAATGTTTCTACACTTATGGGATGAAAAATTGTTAGTGTAGTGATAAAACACTATTTAACTCCTTAACAAAGTCTTTACATTAACTAGTACATGAAAATGTTTCTCACTTATGAGTCATGATGGTTTGTGGGGTTTTCAATAATAAGAATTTCCTTACAAATCTTCAGTAATACCATGCTAGACCACGAAAACTATGGATCTCTATTATAGATTTTAGTTTGGGACATTCCTTAATTGGAATTATTATAGAGGGTTTCATATATATACAAATTCATGTTACAAGATTCCCTATAAATGAAACCCCCTCCCTCTAGTAATCACATTTAATGTACTGTTCATATATATTTTCCCTTCATAATGTCTTTATAAATGTATTAAAATTCTCCTCATGCTCACCCTTTCAATTAGGTATATCAAAATATCATCTATAAAGACAAAATTTCATTTCATGGTTATTTATATATACTCTTTTAGTTTGGTCCATTAAATTTACTATATCATTAGTGAGTCTAATAGGAACTACTATGAAGAAATTATGTCCTTACCTCATTCAAAAGACGCCCATGGGAATATATTCATTCTTCACCTTGAATTGGTGATATCCTAATCTATTTCAGCATAGGTAAATACATGGACCCATGTAGTTGGTCAAATAATCCATAAATCATTAGTATGGGATACATATTATTTATCATGATTTTATGGAACTAATGATAATTAATGCAGATGTGCATTGATTAATCCTATATTTCTATCAAATGGACTCGCACTCCTCCTGAAGATGCACTCAAGAACATAAAACATTCTTCTTGATTTCCTTATAAATACTTATAAATTTCCTTCAACATGATAGTGTTTATACTATAAGAAGTCTTTGATATTTGTATAGATCTATTTATATGTTCTATTGATAACTCAACATCCTAGTATAAAGAACGATGTGGAAATTAATCACCAAACACATCAATATAGTACCCCACAATGGGAATGTATTCCAGTATGATCATGACATTTTTATTAAAGATTATAGCTGGATATGATTGCTCAAAAGTTTATATTATTCATTATTTAGAAGGATATTCCTAATGATATGCATCCCTCACATTATATCTGTACATATTTAGAGGATTCATTGGGATTTGAATAGTGATCTCCCCCTCTTGATAGATGATGTTGGCATTATAGAGAGATAGTAAAAACCCGACCGGTATAGCATAAGAATCATGTGAAAAGAATAATATAAGGTTAAGTCCTCAAAAATTGATTGGGGAGGTATAATATTATTTAGATAACATATCTTCACTGCTTTTTATTTTCATGGATAACTCAACCTCCATATTTTGACCTTTTTCACGAATAGTAATAATAATAAAAATGTTATGAAATAATTGTTATAAATATGATAAAAAATAATTTTCCTATAAATTAATGATTAGACATCATACATTTTATAAAATCATTGTTAGCTCACCCTAGAAGTATTGATAGAACATTCCCTTACTTGAAAAATTGGATGTGATTTTCTTTTATTGTCTCTAACAACAATTGTCTTATGTTATCATCTCTTATAATATATTTGTTCTATATATTTCAGAATCTATAATGTTTCATGAGTATAGATATGAACCGCAATTTATTACTCATTATTAGTGGATTTTTCATATCCCTTTATCAATGATTATCTCGATACCCATGTTTTCCACATTTTTTGTTTACCCTAGTTCACTTAAGATAGTCCTTGGGATGCTTTGTACCACACTCTTTACATGTGGGATTTTAGGTTTTCATTACACCATGAGATTTATCATTTTATACTGCCATATTAAATTACATTTTTTTCTTTATATCCATGAAACAACTATGATTATACAATCTATACTATAACCTTTAGTGAAAAAATAGAAAATATCCTCAAATAATTCATAGTTTTTAATAACTGAATTTTTTGAAAGGATCGGGTTTAATCCACTACTGAAGTGACCAAAAATTATTTCATTTTTCATAAGAAATAATATTTCATATCATTCTGGAAATGTGATGTTTTCATCATATTACCTAACAGAAACAAATTCATTTTTCTCTAGTCCTTCAAAATCCATCTCCATATTAAGGTAGAGAGTTTGGGAAAAATATTTTTCAGAGAAATATTTTTTTGAGTCCCTCCTTTTACATTGAATGAATTTTCAATTTAGAATTAATTTTCTTTATGAACATCTTCTACTAATAATATTCCCCATCCAAATGATAGAACTCCACAAAAAAATACTCTTCTATTTTGAACTAGAGGAAAAATAAAATCTTGTTAGTGGAGTCAATCAATTGTTCCACAAATAGGGGATCAGAAGATCCACTAAAGGTAATAGGCAATTTTCCCATAATATATTTGAATTCATATTTTGTTATCATAGGAGAAGGTCTGGGTGAATCCTAAATTATGTTATTATTTATAACTTGATAAATATGAAAAGGTACTATATAGATGTTTTGATCTCCCATTCCAATCAGGTTTGGCATGTCAATAGGAAAATATTTACATTACCTATCAAATTGGTAGTTAGAATGGGATATCCCATTTCAATGTATTACCTAAAAAGGAAAAATTGTATTATGGGGATTAAATAATTTTATAATGAGCATATTAATAAGAAACTATTACCATAAAAGGATAATCATATAAATGAAAATATCATCCTAACATATGATTTCATAGGATTCAATATAGTTTATCCATGGTGATGTAATTCTCCATAGGGTTACAACTAATTTTTTATATACCTTATACAAAAAAATTAGTTCATCCTAAAATACCAACAATATATACCCAAGCCTTTTACAGATATTATTCTTTGATGTTAAGTATAACTATTCAAAAAATACAAATAAGGGATAAAAAACCTTGATTCATTTGAAGACTATGTACATAATTAGAAAATGTGAAACTAGATCAATATATATATATATATATATTTCTGAAGAGATCCAAAACCTTATTGAGCATATATTGCAATAAAATATAACCCAGGGAATACATATTCAAATTGGACGAACTAAAAATCCCATGAAGGAAATCGACATGGAAAAGAAGCATGAAACATAGTAAGAAATCACAACATGTTTCCCTAAATGTTATGAATCCTGAATAATCATATATAGTAATAACATAGAGAACATGGAATCATATAATCAGGGATACATTAGAATACAAAAGAATCATATATCAAGTGATAACCAAAAGTAAAGTGTAATTTCCATGACAATCTCACATAGAGGATAGTGTCCCATAATAGACTATGTTTACTCTGTAATACCATGCATAATGTCTTCTGAGACAAAAAATTACCCAATTAAAATGGGTGATTTTTTAACCCATAATATCATAAACCTTAATATGTGTGCCACATAATTAAACCAATCATAAGAATAAACATGTACGATTTCCATGGAATGAAATGGGTTTCATAACCATGTAATAAGAGAAAACAAAAGGTTATATCTTAATTATATTCCTGAAATAAGGTTTCAAATCTATATATTTCTATAATATAATAAATACAATAAAATATCCTGATAAATTATGACAAAATAATGTGAAAATATGTGAAATAATTTTTAGTTAGCTTTAGAACAATGCCAGTTTGTGAGGTATAAGGGAATATTGTAAAAGAGTTCGTAAAAAGGATAAAGGAATAATTATTTTCATAAATTAAAAAATGAACTATTTTTTTCATTAAAATATATGTGAAATTAGAAAATATGTGTAGTAAAAAAATTTATATATTGTACATGAACAGGTGTAAGAAATAGAAAAGCATCACTTATTCAGGTTTTCTTGTCATGTGGAATTGGGATCAGAACCTTTTAAAACATGAGTATCACCAAAATAATAGATTCATTGAGATAGATATATATTTTTGGAACATATATATAGAATATATAATAATTGTATAATAAAAATGAAGATATAAATTATATAATATGAAGACAGAGTGTTTCCCAAAAGTAATATAGAGGTTTTGGGAGCTCCCTTACCTTATGTCTCAATGCATTCTACAATTTCAATTAAAATCCTATAAATAAAATTAAATTAATTATTTTATTCATTATAAACCTATTACAAAACTATTAAATTTATTATACAATTTATGATTAAATGTTTTCCCTATTTTGATGAGTTATACTGTTTATATTCACTGTTCATAGATAATTCATTTCATTGTTCAATCATTAGTTAACTTGAGTATTGTTCTGGATGTTATATTCAAAAAGAAATAAAAAAATATATATAAAATTAAATGGTATTATTGAACCTACAAAATTTAAAATTGTCCCATATATAATTTTTTATATGTTTTGTGTGATCCAATTACAAAACTTTGATGATAAACAATTAGTTTATTTTGGTTGGTTTTCAGACCGTCACAAAATAATATCATTTATATTTAATATTAATTTGGTTTATTAGTTACAAAACAATAAATATGTTATTATATTTTTATAATAACATTATTTAATCATAATAAAAGTTATACTAACTAACTTAAATGTTGAAATGGAAAAGAACAATATAATCTAAAAGAATTTTTATTCGCCATACCTTTGACAATGGTGTCATAGCAGTTTGGTTTGGTTCCTCTCCATAGAGATTTGACCAGTGATCTCATGGAGTGAAATGTCTCTTGCGGTGGCAGCATTGTGTGAATATGATGTCTTGAATAACTCAGTAAATATCACAATTTTATGGTATTTTCACGCTCTACCCTTAGAAATTATACATGGCTCCCAGGGCAGCACAAGGAGGGTTCGAGTTTCCAAGCATTACACCGCCACATTTTTGCATCATCTATGGGTATGTTTTGCAGATCTAGTCATCATGTGGTATCATGAAGGCTAAAATAGTTTTTACGTTTTAGGGTTGTGGTGGATCGTATTATGGTGATGTTTTTTAGTGAAGGTTTTTGTTGCTGCTTTCTTGACTATGTTTTTTGATTTTGGTTGTGCAGTTGGATGAAATTTTAGTGTATGTTTTGGATATGGGTTGTGATTTGTGGTTTTATTGCTCCAACATTTTAGTAGTGGCATTGTTCATTGTAGCTGTGGTCGTTGATTTATTACATTGTGGTTTTTGTGATTCTGATAAGGTGGAAGGATCATAGTGGTTTATTGGTCTGATTTGTGATGTTTTTGTAGTATGGGAATTGATTGTTTTGGTCATGTGGAATGAATTTTGATGGTTTTTACATTGTGATACTATGGTCTGTAGTCAATGTGGAATGGAAACTAGTTCACCTATAGGTCACCTCGAGATGAGTATTAGAGTAGAGATTTTTAACTTCTGATTTCAATTTTCATTTTCATGTTCAAGAGGGTACGACAATTTCCATCGGTACAATGCCAATGTAGTCTTACACGAGACAGCATGTCGAGTAGTGGGGTGATGGTGAAGGCTGTTCTTATCAAGATTTATGATGGGGATGTGTAATCTATATATTTAATTTTATTAGAATTGGGTTTCTTGACTATGTGGGAGTTTATTAATGTTTTATGTTGAAAAAGTCATGTTGGGTTCCCCCTCACCCATAAAGGGGATTTATGCTAATAAAAAATTTATTTTCCTTAAAAATAGGTAGTTTGATAATGGTTCCTATAAAATATCACCTCTTTAATGGACATCTTGAGGAACATAGAATATTATTTATTTGTGAAAAGAAAATCATGGGCGTGGGTAAAATGAGTAAGGGAGGGTTTGGAAGACAAATTTCATGCTTTTAGTCAATGATGGTGTGGGGAGAATGGGCTGTGAAGGATGGTATCTATAAGACTTGGGAATGGGTGTTTTTTATTTTTATTCTCACTAGTTTATTAGTTTGGATCAGTACTATCAATAGAACTACTTCTGTGACTATATATATATATATAATATTTTTCATTTGAGTTATATCTAATGGGTTCTTACATAATCCATGAAGCAGAAATTCTTGAATTTTTTTAATATTAAATACTCTAAATGACCATTTTTTATATTCATTAAAAATAATATATTGATTAAAATCCAAAAAAAATCATCCTTATCATTTATAAATGTAATTATATAAAAGTTTAATCGTATTAAAATAAAAAATTAAATATGATTAATTTATTTATCAAATAAAATCCCCATTAATTGGAAAATAATGATTTTTAATATTATAAAAAAAATTTATTACCCCTTAAAAAACACTGTCTCATTAAATTATGTTATAAGAAATAAAAATAATTATATGAAATTAAGGATAAGTATCATGGAATAAAATTATTTTAAATAAATATATTCATTAATAAATTTCAATTAATCCAGTTATATTTTAAAAGAATTACAACTATAAATTTATCATTTTTTAACAAATTATTTATTTCTTCCTCATATAAATATATCATATTGTAATTTTATATGATAAAAACTTAATATTTTATATTTTTATGGACGATGTTACTATTTTAATGATTAGATTACTATTCTTAACTGTCATATTACTATTCCAATGATCTATTTATTATTCGTATTATATGATTTGTAACATTCATATATGTTAACTAATTCCAATTAATATAACTTATTCTATTTATACTTAATTAAATTATATTTTCTCACAAGATTATATTATCATTAATCCTCAAAATAGATATTGCATTATTAACATTATTACTAATATCAATATCTTTTTTTGTTCATTCGGTCATTATGGTTGATTGAGAATATTCAATTTATATTATTTTTATTGTCTTATTTTCAATTTGTTACCCCACATTAAAATTTAAATTTATTTTTTTCTTTTTATAAATAATTTATCATTTTAAATTTACTATATTAATGTTTTTTGTGTTTATATATGTAATGGGGGTACTTTATACAATATCAAATAATTATAAGATTTAAAATTTCATGGATAAAATTATGGGTCGGTACACCTCTATATTTATAAATGTAGGTTTATCTATTCCCACAATCATGAAACTTGGTTGTGTGACCCATGATTTTAGTTGTATGCCCATGAGAAAATTATACATCCCATTTAGTGTTTCCCTCAGAATCCAACCATATGGCCCCCTTCATATTGGATTGGGGTGCGTAAGAATTTGTTGTCATTGAAAACATGTCTCAAACCACGAATGGCCTGTTTTGAATGAACTGAGTATGTGACCCTCCCAAAAGGAACATCATGGTGTAGGGGAGATGGATTAACACAACTATTGAGTGATTCCTGAAATGAAATTGATCAATGCACACAAGACGTATGAGAAAATGGGGATACTAGTGATTAAAAAAATTTCTGTTCCTCCCTAATTCTGATATATTTTCTTTGGAATATATGAACATAAATAGATTTTTCTTGAAAAATTTCAAATGTGTTACCATACAGTTTTTCATAAAAGTTGATGTCAAACCCCAAATGTTGTACAGTCATTCCCCATTAAAAAAGGAAATGATGTGAACAACACTTTTACATGCCACATCAATGTTTCATGACATAAGCAATTATTTTAGACTATATATAGAATACTAACACATGGTGAATGAATATATGGGATAATAATCACCACTCTAACATGTGAAGATCAATTTTTTTGCAACATCACAAAAACCAAATTTCCATTTACCCACAAAGGAATATACCTTGTGTGAATGACCTCACATGGAAACCAAATTTCATTGGCCTGAGGTTAATAGTTAATTTCACAGCAACTGTTAATGATATTTGGCTTCCTCCAAGATAATATTACATTACATAATCATAATATGTGCATGAATCAATCTTTTACAGGAAACCAAACATCTCAAATCCATGTGGGGTAATTTTACTGAAGTTTATGGATCTTTCAACCCCATTTTTACACATTATAATAATTTTCCAGTAAAACTTTCTATTACATGACAAAAAATCCCTTATTCTTTAGCAATGACATGAGTCATTTCCCTAGAAGTTTCTCATAATAATTAGTAACCTACCACATTTTAATATTATGAATAGGTACCCTAACATCAAGCCTCAAATTTTCAACTCCTCCACAGAATTTTCAATGAGAATCCCTGCCCAGTGGGGTTTGGGAAATGGTATCATAATCCCCAAAGGAAAAATCACTGAGGGAAATGTCTAATATAACATAGTATATATTGTTTTTTCCAAATGTTCCAATCATCATGACACAGTCCCAATCATGGTGAATCCCTTTAAATTCCTGAGCTGCATGAAATCATATTGTCTTACCCTAAATATTAGTTGTATGATATTAAGATGAATGAAAGTGTCCTTTTGTCATTAAGTTAATATGACAACCCTGCTTTTATTACCAACTTAAACATGATTTTTTATATAAAACATCACTTGATAAAAGAAATAAGATTGAGTGGTTTAGTGTCTTTGGGGCATAGGATCATTACATAAAAAACATAAAACATGAAATACAACATCATTATTGAAAACTTCCTTTACATGACAACTACATTCCCTCGTACGTAGCATTGCATGGGATAACCTAAGGACATGCATAAGAAAAGAGTGACCTATAAAGCCTAGTAAGGGAGTACACATGGGATAATATGAGGAGTAAAATACATGTTTGACAATAGGAATATAAATAGGGAATAAAAGAAACATGAACATAACGGCATGATAACGCATGATAATCATAACATGGAAATGTGGCAACAACACTTAACAGGGAATTAGTATGAGCCAAGGCTCATTGCACATGGAGCATGAGTAAATCCTCATTGCATATAAAGCACGAGTAAACCCTCTTTGCACTTGAATTAGAATGAGTCAACACTCATTTCACATGACGTATATTGATACTATACTTTACCCAATGCATTGGAGCGCTATAAGGGCACACCCTTCTTAAACATTTCATTTCATGCATAAATGTGCCACATGGATAATAAAACATGGATTCATAAAACATAATCATTTATTCCATGATAAAGGAATGTGGAATTAATATATGAAATTTTTTAATCAATAAGTAAATGTGCATAAAGGTGAATACCCTTGATGGAGAAATGGGCATGGTATTCACTACACAATGACATTGGCTTAGAAAATCAGTATGATTTCAGCAGCGTAACGACATGACATAAGAATTCATAAAAAAGGTTTATGAGAGAGAAAGTGGTTACTCATAATATTTACATGTAATGTACAGTATTGAGGATATATAGATACATGTCCCAACAATTGTAATGGAATTTAGATTCATGATACAAAATTATTGCTTGAATGTAAAAGAACAGAGAGAAGTTTCTTTCGGAATTTCGGCATAGTAACGGGTGTACATGGGATGAATTTAATGAGAGTATAAGGGGTCTCCTATCAATTAAAAAATAATAGGGAATTATGGTGGAGGATTTAAGCCATACCCTAACATTTATAATTGAAATTTAAAGGGGAAAAATATAATGAAAATTGACAAAAATGAGAATGGAAGAAAAATCCTTACTTGGATGGGTGCTCCCAAAGGCTAGAAAGAGGCTTGTTAGATGATTCGTGGGAGCTTGGGGAACCTTGGGAGGATTATAGAAAGATTAGGTCAGAGTTTGGACGAACTCCGAAGGATTTTAGTGAGGATGAAGTGGGATCTTGTGTTGTTTTATATATGGAAGGTGAGGGAATTCTTTATTATTTAGGTTTGGGACCCCTTATATAAATTATTCCAAACCACAAACCATCCCATGGTTTTTTCCCATGGTTTGTGGAAAAGGGAAGAGGAAATAATATTTTATAAGGCCAAATTCTGAACCTCTTAAAATATTAGGTTTGCTTATGTGGAGGTGAGTCACACTCTGATGGAAATTAATTTAAAAAGGAAAGGTGTTGAATAAGTCTTGAGGGGTCCATTAATGCTTTGAAAAGTAAGTCAAACAAACCGAAAATCACATTACTTTTATGGTAAAACATATATTGGCCGAACATAAATATTTTAGTATTTTATTACATCACTATTGGGTCATTATGAGGTCATAAAACACATTATATATTTAAACGGTATTTAATTTTTACCCAAAAATTTGATTGTCTCAGAAAATTATGAAAAAATCAAAGTTGGATAATTTCGACATCTTGATTCCAAATATAACATTTATTTTATCTAAATAATTTTCTAAATATGTTAATTTTTACTTTTAAAATAAAATCCAACATTTATCGAAAATTCACAGGTTTTGACAGAAATGGCTTTGGAAACATAATAAAAATTATAATTGAATTCATAAAATTATAAGATAACTTATATTTAATAAAAATTAATTTAATAATACTAATAATATTCTATTAAAATATTATTTAATTAAAAAGTCCCTTATTTTAATAAAATATAATTCTTAATTAAATAATAACTACAAACACTATTTTTACATTAAAATCTATTTACGATGTATCAATAATGATAAGAAATTATATTCATTAATATATAAAAAAAATAATGTACATGAACATTGTACTGTTGATTAGTTACAAAACCCCTTAAAATAGCCACATAAGATTTAAGGGTAAGGTTTGCAATGGTGACAGACTCACGGGGTGGCTCGGATAACATCGATCGAGTGGTAATTTCTATCAACATCTAATTCTCCCATAGACGGTCTCGTTCGAGCTTGACATGGTGAAGCTCAGCTTGGGCTTGGTCATGAGAGAAGCCCAAGGACACCATCTATTTTCCGAGCTCCGATAAATGGGCTTTGTATGGGGAAGTTCTACTGGATGAGGCCATCGTTTCCTTTGTCTAAGTAAATTGGATTTGATAAAGTCTGATATTTATACTAATCATGTGATCACTATTCAACGGCTATATTAGAAACGGTCAAAATTCTTAACATAAAACCAAAGAAGTTGACATTTTATATAAACATAAAGAGACATTAAATTAGATCAAGAGGGATTTCCATTAATGAAACTTTGGGTTGTTACAATATTCCCCCCTTAAAAAATTGTGCCCTCAAAATTTTCCTTTTCCCACACTAAAACAAATTTGGGTAACTTAACTTCATCATATCCTCCAATTCCCAAGTTTCTTATTCAATCTTATGTTTTCTCCACAACACCTTGACATTTGGCATTGTCTTATTTTGTAGAACATTTTCTCTAAGATCTAAGATCTTCACTGGTTTCTCCTCATAAGAAAGATCATATCCCAATTATACCACCTAAGAAGAGAGTACATATGAAGGGTCCAGTATGTACTTCCTTAAGAGGGATACATGAAAGAAATCATGTACTATGGCCATGGTAGGTGGATGGTCTAGTCGATAGGCCATAGCCCCGAGACAATCGAGAATCTCTAAGGGGCCGATGTTACTTGGACTTAACATCCCTTTTCTTCCAAACATCATCACCTTCTTCCACGAAGATATGTGTAGTAACACGATGTCTCCACCTTTAAACTCAAGGTCTCGTCGACGATTATCTGCATAACTCTTCTGTCAACTCTGGGCTGCCTTGATATGCTGCTGAATGGTTTTCACCTTCCCCACCATTTCCTTGCCCATTTCCGGTCCAAGTAGCTTATGTTCACCGACCTCATCCCAACATGCTGGTGTTCTGAAAATTTTCCCATACAGGGCTTCATATGGTGCCATTTGGATGCTCGAGTGGAAACTGTTATTATAAGAGAACTCAACCAGAGGAAGATGTTGATCCCATCCTCCTTTAAATTCCATTTTGTATGCTCTCAACATATCATCAAGTGTTTGGATAGTCTACTCGTATTGGCCATCTGTTTGAGGATGATCGTCCGTACTGAAGTTTAGTTATGTATTCAGAGCATGTTGAAGTCTCTTCCAAAACATAGAGGTGAATCCTATATCTCAGTCAGACACAATAGATAATGGTACACCAGGCAAACTTACCACATCCCTGATATATATCCGTGCCAGTTGATCCAAAGAGAAATCCTCCCGAATAGCAATGAAGTGTGGAGTCTTTGTAAGACGATCCACTACAACCCAGATTGCATTGTTGCCTTTGGATGTCCTTGGAAGTCCGGTGACAAAATCCATGGTGATGTTCTCCCATTTCCATTCTAGAATGGGCAATGGTTTCATCATCCCCTTAGACTTCTGCCTCTTTTCCTTCACTTTATGACACACCAGGCACTTTCATGTATATTCAGCGATATCCTTCTTCATATTATCCCACCAAAAGTTTTCTCAGAGATCTCGATTCATCTTTGTGCTCTCGTGGTGAATAGAGAAATTTGAACTATGTGTATCATCCAAAATTTCCTTTTTCAGATCCAGACTTGATGGGACATGATGTCTTTTCCCAAACCACACAATTCCTTCTTCATTAACATTAAAATATGAAGATTTTCACTTTTTGAAAGCTTCCACTTTTTCCTGAATTCCCACATCATCCTTTTGAGCATCCTTTAACCTTTCCAAAAGAGATTTTTAAGAAATATTTTGTGAAAGGATTGATATTTTCCCTTCTTTATGATTCCCACGTCCATCTTCATCAAGTCTAAGAAGATTGGATCCTTCTAAATTCTCATCACTGAGAGAATTGTTGGGTCCTTTCTACTTAGGTCATATGCCACCATTTTCACTTTCCCAGGGTGGTTATTTATTGAACAGTCATAATCCTTGATGAGATCTATCCATCTTCTCTGGCACATATTAAGCTCTTTCTGTGTGAATATATATTTAAGACTCTTGTGGTCGGTATATATCTCACATTTCTATCCATAGATATAATTCCTCCATATTTTTAAGGAAACGATCACTTCCTCCAACTCCAGAACATAAGTTGGATAGTTTCGTTCATGGATTTTAAAAAGCCTTGAGGCATAGGATATCACTTTATCATTCTGCATCAGCACACAGCCAAATCCCTTCTTCAAAGCATCACTGAATACCACAAAACATTCCCCACTTGTGGGTAATGTGAGCACGGGCACAATGATAAGCCTCCTATTCAAATCCTTGAAGCTTTTTCGCATTCATCACTCCATGAAAACTTTACTCCCTTCCAAGTTAGCTTGGTAAGAGGTTTGGACAATCGTGATAAATTCTTCACAACTCGACAATAATATCCAGCTAACCCCTAGAATCTACGGATATCCATTTCCGATGTTGGCCTCTGCCATCCCTCAATTGCATCTGTTTTGGAGGGGTCCACAAATATCCCATTGCTTGTGATGATATGGCCCAAGAATAAGACCTCCTTCAACCAGAACTCACACTTTCTGTACTTTTCATAGAGCTTCTCCTTGAGCAAAGTCTCTAGTACAGTTCTTAAATTCTCCTCATGGTCCACCTTGGTTTTGGAGTATATTAGAATATCATCTAGAAAGACTACCACAAATTTGTCTAGGTAATCTCTAAAGACTCTATTCATTAATTCCATGAAGATTTCTGGAGCATTGGTGAGTCCGAAAGGCATTACTATGAATTCATAGTGCTCATACCTTGTACAAAAAGCAGTCTTGGGGATATCTTCTTTCTTCACCCTTACTTGATAATATCCCGACCGCAAGTCAACCTTGGAGATGTATTGTGCTCCATGCAACTGATCGAACAAGTCATCAATTCTTAGTAGAGGATACATGTTCTTTATCTTGATTTTGTTAAGTTCACGATAATTGACGCAAAGACGCATTGACTCATCCATCTTCTTGACAAAGAGGACTGGTGCACCCCATGGTGAAGCACTTGGGCGTATAAACCCTTTATCCAGATTCTCCTATAGTTGTTTCTTCATCTCTTCAAGATCAAAAACAGCCATTCTATATGGAGTCTTAGATATTGGTAGCACCTCAGTTAAAAGTTCAATTGATAAGTCAACATCTCTTCTAGGAGGAAGACCGGGCAGTTCCTTGGGAAACACTTCAGTGAATTCCCTCACAATAGGAATTTCTTCAAGGATGGTTTCCTCTTTGGACTCAATCATCTGATCCAGATATGCATTCTCATAGGGCAGTAATATCCATGCTTGAGATGATGGATCTAAAATAGATTCATCTTCCTCCTAACAGTTGTAAAGAATTGGGGGTCTATTCTCCACATGGAGTGTGATTTCCCACTCCCGACGATTTATGTTGGCTCTATATAAGGAAATCCAATCCATGCCAACAATTGCATAAAATTCCACTAGAAGGAGTATGATGAGGATCTCCGGGAAATTCAATCCATAGATTATAACAGGGGAGGACTTATACTCACGGGATGCCAGGATTTACCCATTTGTCATACTCACTGATATCTTTACTTCAATGATTTTTGGTGGTGCTGGGATTGTTCTACTAAACATTCAAGATATAAAAGAATGCATAGAACCTGAATCAAAAAGTACGTTCACTATTCGTGAATGAATAATGAGCATACCTATCACCACTTCATTGTCGGGGATCACTTCGGCAGAAGTGATAGAAAAATCTCTTCCTTACTGCCTTGCAGGTTGTTGGTTGTCTCCTAAAACCCTTGGATTAGGGCACTGATTTGAAAAATGACTCGGTTCTTTGAATTTGTAGCATTGATCAACGCAATGAGGTTCGAACGGAGCGTTCCTCTCCTCATTCGCAGCTGTGGGTCTTTCTTGCCGACAGTTTACAGCTAGGTTCCCTTCACTTCCACACCTGAAGCATTTTCTCCTCCCCTTAAGGGAATTTATAGGGTGCTTCTTTCCGCACTTTTGGCAAGTGGGGTGCTGGAACTTCTTAGCACCGTTGGATTTATCCATTGGACCACCAGAATTGAAGTCCACCTTACGCTTCTTATCCCCATGATACCCCTATGATTCCCCGATCTCCATTTCGACCTTGAGGGCACATCGGACAATTTCCTCCTAGCTGTCGAAGTCACGGATCACTAATGATTTCCTCAATATTGGCTTCAGCCCACCAAAGAAGCAGAAAAAACTTGTATTTGGGGGTAATGACAAAGTTGGAAGCGTATCATGGAAGCCTTGTGAAGTTTTCCTCATATGCTCTAAAAGATTATTCATCTTTTTTCTTGTGGGAAAGGAAGTCCCTTTCCATCTCAAGCCAGAGGGTGTGTGGAAAATATTTATCGAAAATCATCTATCAGAAATCCTTCCATTCCAATGCCTCGATATCCTCCTCAGGCATTTTATTTTTGATCAATGTCCACAATTGATAAGCTTCACCCTCCATACGATAAGCCGCCAGGAGAACCTTCTATTGTTCAGAACATTGAAGGATGTAGAAGATCTTTTCAATGGAGTTCATCCATTGTTCATCGATTGTGGGATCAGATGATCCACTAAACGTATGAGGCCTTTGTCTCATGAAGCTCTCGATAGCGACTTGTTCTTTCTTAGGGGGGTTGAATGTTCCTCTTGTCCTGTGTTTATATTAAAAAGTTGAGTTAGCTGAGAGAGAAGCATGACAAAGTTTGCGATTCCCGCTCACATTGGATTGGGCATCTCATTAGTACAGTCATCACACTGATATTCAAAATGGTTGTTAGACTAAGTCCTCCTATTACTGGCCATTGGCTGGAATAAAAGGAAAGCTAGGGGTAACACAAAAAGGGAAATCCAAAGACAAAAATTGATGACTTATAAATAAACTTTTAATTCCATAACTCATGAGTCTATAGGCTTCAATCTATGATTTTCATGATCTACATTCTAACATATATTCGTAGGGGAATTTTTTTAATTCCCTTTATAAGGGTTCACACTATGCTTTTGAATTTATCAAAACATATCCCCTAGGAGTGTCATAACCACGAATGCAGCAAGGCCTATTGTCGTGCACCAGTTCTCATTAGAGTCTAGCTCAAACCGGTGTTTTCGGGTTTTACCCCTAGGATACATCTTTGCCAGAGCCGCCTCTACCTGCTCGTATCCTGACCAGGATGTATTTGTTTGATAAACCACTTACTCAGTTCTTACCAAAACATAGGGATGTTTTTATTATACCTAGTCTTGTATATAAGGCTTTACTAGGGTTTCCTAATCCCAAAAATAAATAAACCTATCCTCTGATACCAACTATGACAACCCTTCTTTTATTACAAACTTAAACATGATTTATTACCTAAACAATCACTTGATACAACAAATAAAATCAAGAGTTTTAGTGTCTTTGGGGCTTAGGATCATTACATAAAAAACATAAAACATGAAATACAACATCTTTATTGAAATCGTCCTTTACATGACCACTACATTCCCTCGTACATAGTATTGCATGTGATAACCTGAGGACATGCATAAGAAAAGGGTGAGATATAAATCCCAGTAAGGGAGTACACATGAAATAACATGAGGAGTAAAATACATGTTATAAAATAGGCATATCAATAGAGCATAAAAGAAACATGAACAAAAAGTCATGACAACTCATGATAATCATAACATGGAAATGTGGCAACAACACTTAACATGGAATTAGCATGAGCCAAGGCTCTTTGCACTTGGAGCATCAGTAAATACTCATTGCACATAAAGCATGAGAAAACCCTCATTGCACTTGAATTAGCAAGAGTCAACACTCATTTCACATGACCTATTATGATACTATACTTTACCTAATTCATTGGAGCGCTATAAGGGCGCACCCTTCTTAAACATTTCATTTCATGCATATGTGTGCTACATGGATCATAAAACATGGATTCATAAAACAAAATCCTTTATTACATGATAAAGTAATGTGTAATTCATATATGAAACTTTATAATCAATAAGTAAATTTGCATAATGGTGAATACCCTTGATGGAGAAATGGGAATGCTATTCACTACACAATGACATTGGCTTAGAAAATCGGTCTGATTTGGGCAGCGTAACGGCGTGACATAAGAATTCATAAAAAGGTTGATGAGAGAGAAAGTGGTTCCTCATCATATTTAAATGTAATGTACATTAAGTAGGTCATATAGATACATGTCCCAACAATTGTAATGGAATTTAGATTCATGATACAAAAATTATTGCATGAATGTAAAAGAAGAGAATGAAGTTCCTTTTGGAATTTCGGCATTGTAACGGGTGTACATGGGAGGAATTTGATGAGAGAGAAAGGGGTCTTACATTATTCAAAAAACAAGAGGGAAGTATGGGGGAGGTTTGAAACCATACCGCAACATTAATATTGAAATTAAAATGTCAAAACAACTTAAATAAAATTGACAAAAATGAGAAAGAAAGAAAAACCATTACTTGGAAGTGTGCTTCTAAAGGCTAGAGAGGCTTGTGAGAGGATTATTGAGAGCTTGGGGAACCTTTGGAGGATTATAGAGAGAGTATGTCAGAGGTTGGATGAACTCCAAAGGATTGGAGTGAGGAGGAAGTGGGAGCACGGGTGGGTTTATATAAGAAAGGTGAGGGAATTCTTTATTATTTAGGTTTGGGACCCCTTATGTTATATTATTCCAAACCACCAACCATCGCATGGTTTTTGCCCATTGTTTTTGGAAAAGCGAAGAGGAAAAAAATATTTTATAATTAAAAAGTCCTAAATTCTTAAAATATTAGGGATGATTATGTGGAGGTGAGTCACACTACCATGTAAATTAATTTAAAAATTCAAGGTGTTGAATAAGTCTTGAGGGGTCCATTAATGCTTTGAAAAGTAAGTCAAACAAACCCAAAATCACATTATTTTAATGGTAAAACATATATTGGCCGAACATAAAGATTATAGTATTTTATTACATGACTATTGGGTCATTATGAGGTCATAAAACACATTATATATTTAAACGGTATTGAGTTTTACCCAAAAATTTGATTGTATCAAAAAATAATGAAAAATTCAATGTTGGATAATTTCGACATCTTGATTCCAGAAATAACATTTATTTTATCTAAATAATTTTATAACTATGTTAATTTTCACTTTTAATATAAAAACTGACATATATCGAAAATTCACAGGTTTTGACATAAATGGCTTTCAAACCTTAATAAAAATTATAACTGCATTCATAAAATTATAAGATCATTTATATTTAATGAGAATTAATTTAATAATAATAATAATATTTTATTAAAATAATATTTAATTCAAAAATCCCTTAATTTAATAAAATAAAATTCTTAATTAAATAATTACTAAAAACACTATTTGTACTTTAAAACTATTAACAATGTATCAATAATGACAAGAAATTATATTCATTATTATATTAAAAATAATTTACATGAACATAGTACTATAGATTAGTTATATAACCCATTAAAATAGCCACATAAGACCTAAGGGTAAGGTGTGAGATGGTGACAGACTCTTGGGGTGGCTCAGATAACATCGTTCGAGTGGTAATTTCTATCAACTTCCACTTCTCCCATAGATGGTCTCGTTCGATCTTGACATGGTGAATCTCAGCTTGGGCTTTGTCAAGAGCAATGCCCAAGGACGCCACCTCTTTTCTGAGCTCCGATAAATGGGCTTCATATGGGGCATTTCTACTCAATGAGGCCATCGATTCCTTTGTCTATGTAAATTGGATTTGTTAATGTCCTATATTTATACTAATCATGTGATCACTGTTCAAAGGCTATATTATCAATGGTCCAACTTCTTAACATAAAACAAAGAAGTTGATATTTTATATAAACTTAAAGAGACATTTAATTAGATCACGATTGATTTCCATTAATGAAACTTTGGGTCGTTACAGTTAAACTATGGACTTACCCCTTATGATGAGAACAAGATTCCCCTTGTGTGATCATCCTCCGATTTCACTCCTCCCATTATATGGGATGTCACCCTTCAATAAGGACCACCAATATTTCCATTTATGTAAGCCACACACTGTCCCTCTTAGATAATTCTTCCACAATAAGAGTTTCTTAACAACATGATGTTAAAATTCATGGACCATTCAAGTTACATGTCCTCAAATTGTGGAATAAATCTACATGGGGTTTAATCATTTTTCTTTTTTAGGGTATGTATAACACCTCCATCAGATTCAATCTCAACACACCAATGCATCTGGGAAACCTCTCCAAGGATCATTCCAACATCCCTAACACCCTACCAAACACATCATGTCTGTTAATATTCCCCATGAAGAAACACCTAACAAAACTCATCATGTTTAATCACCCCCTATGGACACACATTATAACCCATCTATGTCCTAATGAATTTAAAATTTTGACCAATCATTCCCCACAAGATGTCAAACCTATGATGCACCTATGCCCACAACGCATTTAACATATGGCTTATTTTTCAATGAAATACATTATACCTATGACCCATATTTCCCTATAATATGTTTAAACATTTAGAATATATATCATTACATGACATTAAATAGTGACCCATCTTTCCCCATTATATGATAATCATGAGACCCATTTTTTCACAAAAGAAGTAAAACCAATGACACATCTATTCCCAAAAGTAATTAAAAAATGAAACCCATATATACCTGTAAATATTAATGTTATTACCCATCTACCTCTAAAATATTTTAAACTTATTCCCTGATCCAAAATCCATACCTCATATAATAACCAAAAGAGGCAGGAAGTAAAAAATCCATGGATGCATTATGCCCATGGGGATAATTACCTCATGAACAACACAAGATTCCATAGGTTTTGCAACTAAGATTAATTATATGATATGCCTCTGAATTCAAAAGTTAGAGATTTTATAGATTCCCAACCAAGACAATGAAAAAAATGAACCAAATTATTATCCTCTCAAACAGAAGGTTGTTTATTTGTCGACATTGAACTAGTGTAATTAACAGGAATCCACATTGAGATTTAAATGAGAATAAGTTTCATGAACATGGATTAAATCTATGTGGGAGACCCAGGAAATGAATTGATCTACAAGGATAAATCCAAGTTAAGGGGTACAAACATCCCATCATCTGGTTCAAATCAAGGATCTAACATCACTGATAATAGTGATTAGAGCCTCCCACCTTAGGAATTGGGGAATAAAATGTAGCAACAAGACGTTTCTCCACTATATGGAAAGAAAATTAATATACCCATAATAAAGAATGGAAAACTTTATCATGGAAAGGATGTTCATATTTAATTGTACAATAACTACCAATGTAACTCACTTTAATCCACTATAAGTAAATTATTCTAATAAGTAGTGAATTTCCAAAAGGGTTAAAAATGTAATGACTATCACACTTGTAGTCTAGAATAGATGTATAATTTATTATATTGGTACAATGTATATTAGTTAATCTAAATAAACAAAATAGTTTATTATTTTTGGTAAAATATATATAAAAATTATTTTCACATACATTTGAAAATATAGAAATTAAAAATGTGTTCCTTCATGAATGTCATTATTCACCTTCGAATTTCCTTATATATCAATCACCAATCACATCATTTTATCACAGTGAAATAAAAACATATTAAAGTGGTCAGATAAGATGACCAATAGGTGTATTCATATATTAGAAGAGATCATGAATAAATAATAATAATTAATGAAAAACTATTAATAATTGAAAAAAAATCTTTTTAAATAGTAAATTGAGTATAATATGGATATATTAAATAATGATCAAATAAATATATATAAATAAGAAATTGAACTTGGAAATTAACCAATGATATTATAACTATTAAAATTATCACATGGACATTAATAATTTTTTCAAATAATAAGGTAATTCATAATATTAAATGCTATCAACACCATTCACAACACAATTTTAATATATGTGAAAACCCCCCTCTAATTTGGAAAACTAATTTGTCTCATAAGAATTTTTAATTCATGGATGAGACATATATATCCAATACACACCATTCAATTAATAATTCTATTGCGTTAATCATATAAAAGTTTAGAAACATAATAAACATAAATATTAATATTGAAAATATATCATATTAAATGTCAATACATCTACCAATCAAATAAAGATAATGATAAACCATTTAGAGTAATATGATGACTGGAAATAAAATATTACATCTAGGTGCAAAATAATCATAACCCATATAATAAATCATAATTTCAATACCAACAATCCCCATATGATTTTATGTACAATAATTTTTTGATTACTGTGACGAAAATAAATACCATATTACAGTCATTAAAAAGATTTTTTTAAATAAAATTTTCTCATTGAAATTAAATATATATTTTAAAAAATAAAAATAAAAAATTTGAAAATATATTCCATTGAAGATAATTTTTTTTAAATTATGATGTTAGTATTTATAAGATTTTTATGTCATGGTAGTAGGATATTCCATTCATTTTATACACATTTAAAAATATTCCTTTTTAAATTTCATTAAAATCCAAAGGGTATTGTATTGAAAAGACATGAATAATCCATTAATTATTTTATAAAAACATTGAAATTGTTATATATTTCATTGATAATTACTTTTTAAAAGGTTATATAGATTTTTGAAAATACTTTTTGAAAAATTCATTTTTGATGAAAAACGATTATAGACCGAATAGAGAAATAAAGGTGGATTATATTAAAAGTAAATTATCATCAATTTTAAGTACCCAAAATTGGAAAAATTCTACCATTACTTGAAAAATTCATGAATATCTATAGGATTAGTTTAAATATATATAAATATAGTTGTTTTTAATAAAATATCATATAATTCCCCAAATGGATACTTAAACATAAACAATCTCGAATAAAGATGATATTGTAAAATAAACCGTTACAGTATTGGTAACATTTTAATCATAAGAACCCTGAAAGAAATAACACAAAATTAGAGTATAAATAACATGGTGATTCATGTATTCATTACATAATATATCAAAATGGGATTTATATGCACTTCAAAAAGGATGAATTTCATATATATCAAATGTCTAATGGAAGTAAAAGTGTTAAAAGAAATCTTTTCCAAAGGACTGACATCCTTCATATGTGTTTAACCACTTATATAATAAATATCTCTCTCCAATATATCTAATATGGAACAATATTCATATATATAATAACATATTATTTTTAATTATAGGTTTTTATGACCTTTAATTTTTTTTTTTGTTAAAATCACTGTTTTATTTGATAATTTCTACATTCTTTACATTTCATGTATGATTTTGTATGGTAATTTCAATATATTTAAATTGATGAGAAATAAATCATATCCATAATATAAAACATAATATTAATATATTAATTTTTATATATATGTATTTATAGTAATCAACAATAATAATACATAGAAAAATTATTGAACAGTTCTCGGAGATGGTAGAAATTTCGTAAGCTTGAATGATGTTTCAAATATTTTATATGGATGAATGAAAAAATAATGAATTTTAAATCAATAAATCTTATAATTTTATATATATAATTCATATTAAATCCATCCATCAATATTACCATAAATGTAAAATTGAAATTAAAATCATTCAACATTGCTTGGTGGAGGCGATAGTTTGAAAGTACACATCAACGACATTGTTGTTTTCCATGGGATTAGATGCCATGAAATTACATGTGATATTATATTTCCTAATTTATTTTTATTTTATAAATATGAAATATATTTCGTAAAATTTATCCTTACCAAATTTCTTGAAAATTATTTTTGGGAATAAAATCACATCATTTCACGAGGCAATAGTCCTCTGTAAACACAAACAGCATTACTATATCCCCAAAAGGAGTGGAATGTATTGATGAATATTTTAAAAATAATTATATATGTATAAAATGTAATACAGGTCTTATATTTATATTACATTCACTATTATATCAATCCATGAAAGTCGGTGATGGGAAATGAATTACATCAGTTCGTAATGTTATATTCCGTCATGAACACAATCGACAGTTTCATTTTCCATTCAATGGAAGTGGAGAAAGAAAAAGTTTTGTACATTAACATAATAAAATTTTTAATATGGAATATATTTTTTTATTATATTATCATGATTTAATAATATTTTAGAGAGGTTTAAGATGAAATAATCAAAATATACATACTATGAATTCTACGTCATCTTTGATGATCTATTTTAGGTTTATGACTATAGCCTCCCAAGATTTGATTTATAATAAAAAATGAATCTATTATTTCTTCTAGTATGATAAAGGAATTTATTTTTTTAGGTATTTAAGTAAAAAATGGTTTTTTATATTGGAATTCGGGATGATAGGGTGTTAATTTATAAGCGGGAGAGGGGATATAATTTAAATATTTAAAAAAAATTAACTATACCGAAGAATTTATCATGAAGAAATCCACCAAAATGATTCCTTCTACAACATTTATGGTTATTAAAATGATTTATTTCCATAAAAAATTATTTTATATGTTTTATTCCATTTTAACCCATATATTATATGTTTAACCCCTTGTAAATGCATTTTTAATTTAACCATTGTAATTATTTTCTTCAACGTTTACTATTCATAATAGTGAAAAATTAATCTGACGATATCATATGATATAAATTATTAGTATTATTCCAAATATAAAATGCATTTTTAAAAACATAATTCGTATAAGTTATAGAATTTATTTTAAAAATAATCTTTTACGAGCGTCGAAAAATTAATTTTTCTACAGAATAACATTCAAACATTTAAAAAGTTATAATATAATAATTCATTAGGAAATTGATTCCAAATTTAAAAAAAATTATTTATTATGTAATACAATTTATATAATTTGACCTCAAATTAAATTTTAAATGAAACATATCTTTTTCGTTAATTTTATTGAAAAGAAAATTTGTTTGTTGAAAATCAATATTTTTAATGTTCATCAAAAAATTAATCTTTTTGAAAATAATGAAAAATTCACCCAAAGGTACGTTTTACATGATTATTTAAAAAATGATTTTTATTTATTAAAATAAATTTGAGAAGGTTAGTTAAAATTAATTTTTGGTTATGCATTAAATTCTCTATTAATCATCCTTTTTCAAAAATTTATTTTTTTCAAAAACATTTTCGTTTAATTCGAATGATTTTTATCTTATTTATAATAAATAGATAACCATTAGTTTATTTTTATATGGTTAAAAGGTATATTTTTTCTATTTTATTACTCTCTATTCATACCGTCTGACATAACACCAATATTATAATTTTTATGCTTAAATAAAAATATTTTAATTGAGTATCAGGTTTCTTTGAAGCCCGACGCTGCAATCATTTCATTATTTTAATGATTTTAAATTTATATAAAACTAAATATATCATAATGTATCAGGATGTTAAATTCTATTTTAATATATATTTTCATGTCATATACTCTATTGAATATGATGTTCACCATTTAAATCATTTTGGTGTGTCATTCTACCACCTTAGATAAAGTTCATCCACACAATAAAATAATGATCTCAAAATTAAGTGTTTATGACTTGAATATTACATTTTTGGAAACCCATATGGTTGAAAGAGGTAATAATAAAACCTAATTGCTAAGAGGGAAATTAAATTATAGTGGTCATACAGAATTACTCATAAGTCAATTTTCGTATTAGAGAAAGGGGTTAGAAGAAATGATATGGACATGGAAGAAAATGATAAATAATTACATAGAGCTATAGAGGTCACCGATCAAATTAAAGGGAATTATGGATGGAATGATAATTCCTTTTATAATTCTCAGCCCTGTTGGTGAGGACTCCTTATGTGCATCCAGGTGACCCGGGATGAAATCTAGGAAGGGGGTATTTTCTGGTATTGTATGAGTACTGTATCTATAATGTAGAAGATACAATAGTAGTAATGTAGTAGGTACTATAGAAGGAACTGTGAAACATTGTAGCTAGAACTGTGAAACAATGTAGTAGGTACTGAAGTGGTCACTATAGTAGCCGGGAATATTCCCCTGTTTGGGATTTTGGGCCACCGATTTGGTCCCCTATTCCTTTAAGGCCTTCGAGCCACCCATGCCATCTGGTCAGTAATGCCTTCGATCCACATCAAGTCCTTTTGGTCACTATAAGTGCTGATGCAATCCTGAAAACCAACAAGGAACATGCATTAAAAGGAGGAAGATCTAGAAGCTTTCACCGTAACAGAAGATAAACAGATTTCCCGAATGAGAGGGTATAGCACCTCCCACTGGGAAAAGCTTGTGCATGCATGGGAAAGCCTATCCAAACAACCATGCAAAGGTGTAGAGCTGATTTCACGATGAGATGCTAGGGAAGAGAATTTGTAAGTAGTTATGTCTAATTTGTATGTAATGTGTGAATCCTATGGGAAATTAGTTACTCTAAGGCCTGTGTGCCATGTAATACATATCCCTACAGGCCTTGTAAGGGTTCCACCTCAACCCTTGAATAGTGTATTAACAAAAATCAATAAAAAATAAAGGCCTTTGGGACATTGGAGGATAAGTACTTAAAAACAAAAAATATGTGATTTGGTGAGAGACTATTTGATTCATTGGAGATTATGATTATAGGATTGAATAGTCATTTCAAGATCAATTTCAAAGTGTTGTGAAATTCAATTACAAACTATACTGAGAACAATAGAAAACATCTATAATTGATATCATTCTATTTTACAAACATTATTTCAAACATGGGTTTTCTTTGATGAGTTTCTAATTCCTTTATTACTCAATAAAATTTACATCCAGTAGTCTTTTTTTATGAAATATGAACTAAAATTAACATTTAACATATCATTAAATCAATAAAATAATAAAAAGTCATTTATCCTATTTCTACATGTATCCAAAAATTGAAATGCTAATCACTTTTTGAGAATTATACTGAAATAATATTTAATACCTCAATAGAGACTACCAAAATTTAACTTAATATAGTTCATAATTGGCTAAACTTTAGACTCATCATGTAATGACCCGCGACTTCTCCATGGCTTGAGAGTACAACGCGTCGTTACTTGGACTTAAGAGACATCCCCAAGATGCCAAATGATAGAAATAAATGTTGAAGGGTTTCCAATACAAGTTGGGGGATGATTTACCCTTTAACAAGTAACCCATTAACCAACCAAGAAAAACCAAACAATCAGTATATGATGCATGAAAAGATGAATGACAACTATCCAACTTCATTTATGGAAAAACACATCAAGTACACAACAACAAAACATCAAACCAAACATCAAACTACATAGTGGAAGAACATCTCAAGACTCTCAAAGGAAACCAAAATTCCATGCTCCACTACATCTCCCAAGCACCACCACGGGCCACTAACTAAAAGATGCATTACCTTTACCTATATCTCGGAACACGACATCTGAAAAATCACCAAAGTGCCAACATAGGGGTGAGTATAAAACTCAGTAGGTTTCCCCAATGACTTCCATACTCATGACACAAAAATAGAAGAGTTAGCAACATTTATATAAAAGTAGTTTCTATAAAACATTTTCTCAAAATAATTTTATTACTAAATATAAAAAAGTTTCCCAAAACCACTTATAACCAAAAGCGTTCAAATGAAAAAGAAACCAATTTTCCAGCGAGTTATTTTTCTAGAAATATAACTAAACAATCTTTAGAACCATTTTCACAAAATCCCCTTTTTTGGCATAACCAACCATTTCAAAAAATCCCCTTTTGGCATACCAAACCATTTCAAAAAATCCCCCTTTTGTCATACCCAACCATTTCACAAAACCCAAGAAACTAACCACGCATGCTATGTTATGACAGTTCCATACTCATGAGCAGTTTCTCATCAATCTACCCAATCATCACACGGTAATTGTTTCTCATGTGCCATTACACCTTTGGTACCGATCAGAAGGTCATATTTCAAAAATGTCACGTACTTACAGTTACCATTTTACATTAAACATTTGTCATCGGGCACAAGTTCATATTTCAACCATGCCTCGTACAAATAGTTACTATGTGCCATTACAGCTTTGACCCTGAGCACAAGGTCATATTTCAACCAAGACTCATACATGAAACATGAACACACACCACATATGCCCATAAATAATTCCAAAACACCCTTTCAATAAAAACCCCTTCTTATTGAAAACTATATCCTTCAAAAACATTTCAATTCCAAACCATTTCAATTCCAAACCATTTCAATAAAACTCACTTTTTATTGAAAACAATTTCCATCAAAACCATTTCAATGGAAAACCATTCCAATTAAAAACCATTTCAATAAAAATCTCTTTTTATTTAATACCTATTCTGTCAAGGTCATTTCAATCTCAAACCATTTCAATAAAACTAAAATTTTCTGAAGACCCATTTTTCATCAAACCATTTTCCATTTCATCAAATCCATAATTTAAAATCAACATTTTTAATTCAATAATCCAAATCACTTGTACACCAATTCACCAAGATTTCACAATTTCACTAAAACCATAAATCATCACTAAAGAATATTTGTTCTATGAATTCCATAATAAATTCCATTCAAATAACCCAATTTTAAACTAATCCAATAAATTATAAAAAGAGGAGTCCCGAGTGAAGCCTCCTACCTTGAGGGTTTTGATGAAAACCACAAGGAACAAAGAACACACAAGAAAATCGGGTTGCTTCTTCAAAAACCCTCCTTAGATCTAATCTCCTAGAAAGAAAAAGACCTAAACTCATCTTATTTGAATCCACAAATGTTGATCTACCCATAACATGTGTAGATCTATGAAAACGATAGAATAGGAGAATTGGATCTAAGTAGATATAAGAAACCGATCAAGAATTAAGAATGACGATCACATACCTCAAGAATTTGGCTTAGATTCACCAAGAGAAGCTTTTGAATAACCTCTTTAATGATGGGAGAACCCTATTTGACCTTAGGAGAAGAAATATCCCATGTTATGGCTTCTTATGATCTTAAACAAGGAACATAGAGGCAAAAAAAGTGAGATCCACTTTTACTAGATCTCATTTAAGTGGTCGAATGGTTTGCTCGCTCGGTTAGACAAACTGTGTGCTAACCATCCATTAGCCACTTCCTTAGAATACCATCCATGCATGGTTTGGCCGCACTATTAGACAAACCTTCCACTGCCCATGCAGAACCTACTGCCTCCAAGACCAACTACGCATGGTTTTTCTGTAGGGTTTAGACAAATTGTGTTCCATCCATGCGACTTCCCCTTTGCCTCAAAACATCATTCAATGTTCGCCCGAATCTCCCATTCATCACCCTAATATTTAAAACCATGAAAAGCATCAGGTAAGGATTATATACCAGAAATTAGGGGTACTAAATTATCCCCATCATTGGTCTTTCCGTCCTCTGAAAGTTAAAAATCCTCACCCAACTGAATGAGTTCCTGCCACTACTCTTTCATTTCCTTTTCACGATCCCAAGTCAATTCCTAAATCTGACCACGCTTCCATATAAATCGCTCTAGACTGATGAATTTTCCACAAAATAGATTCTCTTGCATATTCAAAATCCATACCAAGATATGTATCAACAAAGAATCTGGATCAAGGCCAATATGATCCTATCTAATCACATGGTCAGGATCAGGATGCTACTTTTTCAACAGAGATGCATGGAACACATTATGCACCAAACTAAACCGTGGTGGTAATTTCAACCAATATGCCACCTCTCCAACCTATTCCAATATCTCAAATTGACCAATGTATCTAGGAGATAACTTTCCCTGCTTCTGGAATTGACGATGACCCAACCTCAGAGAGATCCTCAAGAAAACATGATCACTCACCTTGAATTACAATGATCATCGATGATGATCCAAATTCTATTTTTGTTGACTCTGAGCCATATTCATTATCTTCTGGATTATCCTGATCTTCTATGTAGTATCCTAGAAAAGGCTTCGTCTAATCATCAAAGACTCACCTGTTTCCACCGAGCATAGTGGAGAACGACACAGTTGCACGTACAACAATTCAAACTAAGCCATATGTATGGATTCCTGATAACTATTATAGTACGAGAACTCAACAAATGACACTCCCATGAGCCACTAAAATCCACGACACAAGTCCACAACATATCCTCCAATGATTGTATTGTCCTATCAGATTGACCATCTGTCTGAGGGAGATACGCCGTTCTCATAGTCAATTATGTCCCAAGGGATTGCTGTAAGGATTTACAAAAATGAGATGTAAACCTCGAATCACTATCTGATACAATCTAAACAGGAACACCATGCCCCTTTACCACCTCCTGTATATATATTTTGAACAGATCTTCCACCATACGAGATTCACAAATCGGGAAGAAATGGGACGACTTTGTTTGGCGATCCACTTTCACCCAAATGGAATCGTGATTCCTGACCTTTCTTTGGAGACCAATAACAAAATCCATTGTAGTATGATCCCATTTCCATAATAGGATGGACAATGATTGTATCATACTAGCTAGTCTCTGATGTTATGTTTTAAACTACTGACAAGTTAATCACTTCGAGACAAACATGGCATCTTTCCTTTTCATGCCTCTCCACTACGCCTTCAATGATTTATACATATTCTATATACCTGGATGTATATCCTATCTTGAATGGTTGTAAGAATGAAGTATTTTTTCCTGAAAAACTATCTGTATAACCATTCGATCTCCGAAACAAAAAACTGAACCCCCATCAAGCTTCCATCCCATAATGGTCTCCCACCAATGAGTTTTGAACTTACAACCAAACATTTTGCATTAGATTTTGGTGATTCTTTGATCAATTTTACTAGATATAGAACCAGCGTAGATGAAAATAAAATTGCAACATCACCTCAGTCATCACATTCCACAAGAATGTCTGCTAAGACTGACATCAACAGCCATTCACCTGAAGCTTCTTTCACTAACTGAGCATATGAAATTCTACTCAATGCATCCGCCATCGAATCTCCCTTCCTCAGTGCTTAAATCAAGTCAAAGTCACAATTTTGGAGTTATTGAATCAACCTAATTTTCCTCGTATTCAAATATAACTGTGAGAAAATGTGTCTCAAGATTTTGTGATCCGTAAACATAGTTAATTTATAACCAAAGAGATAATGTCTTTTTGTTTTCAATGCATGGATGACTGCAGATAATCCAAATCATGAATTGGGTAGTTCTTCTCATGAACCCTCAACTGTCATGAGCCATATGCAACCAAATGATAACATTACATGAAAACACACCCCAACCATGATCCCGATGCACCGCAATACACCACATACCATCTTCCTAGTTCTGGAAAAACCATGATTGGTGCTGATGTAAGGCGACCCTTTAGCTCTTAAAAACACTGTTGACTCTGTTCATTCCATTGGAATGGAACATTATTTCTAGTGAGAGTTGTCATCAGTGAAGCCAAACGTGATAAATCACAAAAAAATGCCTATAATACCTAGGTTGATCGAAAAAACTCTATACCTCAAACACATTATTTGGCGGTTTCCACGAGATAACAACCACTGTCTTTTCTAGATCCACTGAAATGCCCCTTTCAGAAATAACATGGCCTAGAAAATGGACATCCTCTATCCAAAAGTTACATTTTGACTATTTGTCATACAACCGATTATCCCTCATGATCCCCAGCACTGTCGCCAAGTACTGCTAATGTTCCACTCTTGTCTTATAATACACCAGAATATCGTCTATAAACACCACCCAAAATTAACCCAGTTATCTCTGAAATATATGATTCATCAATTCCATGAACACTGTTGGTGCATTTGTTTGACCCAAGGGAATAACCACGTATTCATAATGGCCATATCTACATCTAAAAGTTGTTCTAGGAATATCGTCCTTCCTCACCCACAATTGATGATATCCCGACCTCATGTAGATCTTGGAGAACCACTAGGCTACCCACAACTGGTCAAAAAAATCAATAATTCATGGATGTGGATATCCTTTCTTTATTGTATCTTGGTTAAGTCTACGATAATCAATATAGAGCCTCAATGTTCCATTCGCCTTTTTCACAACAATACTGGTGCTTCCCACGAAGACGTACTAGGCCGGATAAACCCTTTGTCCTATAAATCTTCTTACTGGACTTTCAATTCCCAAAATTCAGTAGGTTCCATATTGTAAGATAGAAGTGAGATAGGATTGGTCCCTAGAAGGAGATCAATTGTAAAATCCACTTCTATTATGGGAGGTAACCTAGAGAATTCTTTGGAAAAAACAATCATGAACAGATCCACCACTGTAGGATGAATACTCTGTTTAACACCCTCAACTGATTCCAATGATAACATTGCTAACTAATATAATAACGTGCCCACTGCTAGTGCCAAGAAACCTGTTGCACCCTTCATTTTTTGAATCTCTCCTCTAAAGATATGTCTAACAAAATTGTGTGTCGTAAAATTTATTGTTCATAAAATAAAGTCTATGTGGGCCTTAAATGACACTAGCCAATCCATCCCCAGGATTACATCATTCTTATCTATCTCAAGGACAGAGAAATTACACATTATCTCAACCTCACCCACAATGATACCACGTGCTCTTCAAAAGAGGGATCAATAACCTCTTTGACCTAGAGGAGTTTAAAGTTTCAATACTGAAGGAATTATTTTTACCTTTAACCCCAAAAAATAAACCACACGTGCATCAAAATATAGTGTGAAGCACTCGTATTCCCCATGGTTACCACCATGCTTCCTCTACCTGGTGTTCCCAACATATCCCTCGGTGCTATCAAAGCTCTATTCACCATCTCTGTGTAATCATCGATACATAGCACTGCTATATTTTTTTGAACGGATCTCTTTCCTAAACCCTGCTTCTAACATCCTTGACTTCAAAGACATGCTACCTGCCACCATGGGTGCAAAATTCACTATGCTCATTAACATAGGTACATACTCTATCGTAGAGATATGCTCTTACATCAGACTGAAGGAATCAGTTATTCACTGAATTGTGAATGTATCTGGGTAGAATTGTTTATTAAACAATTCCCCAAAGCCTTCCCATGTCATATCCTAGTTCGATCACACATGAACTACCAACATCAACCATTATAGAGCATAATTCTCTAGATTATACATTGGAAGATATATTTCATCACTATCAGCATCCCCATGAATTCATAAATTCTTTTCATTCCAAACAGCCACACCTCTACCCATTCTGGGTCCAAATCACCCATAAATACGTTTGGATCCTACTTTTGAAACTGGGCCGTATAATCAAAATTCTTTGGCTCTTGCACTATTTTCACACTTCCCACAGCCAGGAATGTTCGCATAATGCTCTGGACTTACTATTGGTTCACCTGGGGCTCATGTGAAACCACGTTCTCATCGGCCACTTCTGGTTGGTCTCTAAGATGCTTACCTGGTTCCATTTATAAAAACACAACCTCCATCAATCACACTCTCATGAAACTGATGGCTTTTCACTTCAAATTCTATCACATCATCTATCAAAAAATTGTTTTCCAAAACAAAATTTTTCCATGTTCAAAATTTTTTGAAAACATTCAACGTGCCTTTTAAAAATCAAACCTTTTTCAAAATACACCAAATATCTTGTTTTCAAAATCATTCACTTATAAAAATTTCAGCATTTTTTCCTTTCAAAAATTCACGCCTTGTAGCAAATCATATGTCATTCCTATCAATGTGATATGCAATCCTAGTGGGAATTCATTCCTCTACAATGCATGTAATGCTCATCTCATTGGCTAAACCCATGACAATATGATTTCAAACATTCTAGATGGGTATCCAAAACACTTATGTACCCAAAACCCTGGTAACTTGAAGTTCAGCATAAATGGTTTAGCTATGTCCTTTTATGCTATAAATTTCAAGTCCTACAATCCTACTCATGTCTAATATTTCGACCTAAGGAATAGACAAGAAGTAATTTCAACTCCATGACTTGGAATATCGATGATTACTTGTTTGGCATGGACCGAACAAGCTGATCCCATTTCAGAGGATCGAAGCCTCCCTTTGATAAAATTTGTAATGACACGCCATTTCTCATTGTCTTGAGAGTACTATGATTCATTACTTGGCCTTAAGCGACATCCCCATGATTCCAAAGGCAGGAAATAAATGATGAAGGGTTTCAAATTCAAGATGGAGGATGATTTACCATTTATAAAGTAGCACCTAAACCAACAACGCATAAAAAATGTTCACTATATGACGCATGAATAGATGAATGGAAACTAAACAACTTCATTTATGGAAAACAATATCAATTACACAATAGTGGAAGACCATACCAAACATCAAATTAAACATTGTATTAACAACAAAACACTCTCAAAATCCACCAAAACTCTATGCTCCACAAGCTCCCAACTCCACAATATCTCCCAAACATCAATACGAGCCACCAACAAAAAGATGATTTACCTTTACCTATATCCCGGAAGACGACATCTAAAAAAGCACCAAAGTTCCAATGCAGGGGTGAGTATAAAACTCAGTAGGTTTCCCCAATGACTTCCCTACACATGCCACTATGATATAAGAGTTAGAAACATTTATATAAAAATAGTTTATATAATACATTTTCTCAAAAGAATTTTGTAACTAAATATAAAAATGTTTCCCAAAACCACCTATAACCTAAAGCATTAAAATGAAAAATAAACCAGTTTTTTAGCAAGTTATTTTTCCAAAAAAATAACTAAATATGGCTTAGAACCATTTTCACAACATTCCCTTTTTGGCATAACCAACCATTTCACAAAATCCCCTTTTTGGAATACCCAACAATTTCACAGAATAACCTTTTTGGAATACCCAACCATTTCACAAACCCAACCAACCAACCATGCATGCTGCATTATGACTGTTCCATACTCATGAGTGTTTTCTCGTCGATCTACCAAGTCATCACAATGTAATTGTTTCCCATGTGCCATTACACCATTGTCACCGAGAATAAGGTCATATTTCAACCAAGTATCATACTTATAGTTACCATGTTCAATTATACTTTTGGCACTGAGTACAAGGTCATATTTTAACCATGCCTCATATATATAGTTATCGTGTGCCATTTTACCTTTTTCACTAAGCACAATGTTATTTTTCAACCAAGCCTCCTGTATGCAACATGAACACACACAGCAAATGCCCATAAATCAGGCCAAAACACCCTTATAATAAAAATACCTTTTTTTTAAAAACATTTCGATCAAATGAATTTCAATTCCAAACCATTTCAATTCCAAACCATTTCAATAAAAGTCCCTTTTTATCAAAAACCATTTCCATCAAAACCATTTCAATGACAAACCATTACAATTCCAAACCATTACAATAAAACTCTCTTTTTATTGAAATCAAATTCCATCAAGATCATTTCAATATCAAACCATTTCAATAAAATTCCTTTTTTATTGAAAAACTATTTTTCATAAAACCATTTTCAATTTCAGCAAATCCATAATTTAAAATCAACACTTTAAATTCAAGAAACCAAATCACTTGCACTACAATTCACTAAGGCTTCAAAATTTCACTAAAATAATAAATCATTATTAAAGAATATTTAGTATATTCATTACACAATCAATTACATTCAAATAACCCAATTTGAAACTAAGGCATTCAATTTATACAAGAGGAGTCGAGAGTGAAGCCTTCTACCTTTAGGGTTTGGATGAAAACCACAAGGAACAATGAACGCACAAGAAAACCGGGTTACTTATTAAAAAATCAACATTAGATCTCTTATCCTAGAAAGACCAAGACCAAAACTCATCGTATTTGGCATTAAAACACTTATATCTACCCATAACGGGTGCAAATCTAAGAAACGGAGAGAAGAGGAGATGTATATCTATGTATATATTAGAAACTAATCAATAACGAAGAAGAACAATCACATACCTCAAGAATTCAATATCAATTCCCTATGAGAAGCCTTCGGATCACCACCAGAACGATGGGAGAACCCTATATGACATTAGGAGACGAAAAAGCCCGAGTTATGGCTACATAGTAGCTTAAAAAAGGTAAGTAGAGACAAAACGGGTGAGATCCACTATTATAGGATCACATTTATGTGCCCACATAGTTTTCTCACACGGTTATACAAATCGTGTGCTAACCATTCGTTAGCCACTACCTCGGCAGACCTTCCATTCTTGGTTTGGCCGCACTGTTAGACAAGTCGTTCACAGCCTGTGCGAAATTTAATGCCTCCAATACCAACTTCACATGGTTTTTCTACACGGTTTAGAGAAATCGTGGGTCGTCTGTGCGACATCCCCTTTGCCTCAAAACATCATTCAAAGTTATCCCGACTCTCCCATTCGTCACCCTTAACATTAAAACCGTAAAAATCATAAATTAAGGGTTACATACTATAAACTATGTGTAATACTCACCAAAAATATGTATGACAAAATTCAATGACCATAAATTTAGAAGGATGTTAACAAAATAATCATTATATTCCCCAAACTATATCAACTATCCCTTAATTTCACATTCCAAATATGGGAATATGATCGTCAATATAATTACCTAATGAAAAAATTCAAGCATAAAAAATGACAAGATGTTGAATTTATTATAAAAATATAATCATGCTATAATATCTTGAAATGATGACATAAATCATCAAATCAATAACCAATTTCAAAGCCACAAATACTATCCAATTTTATGGTCATAAATAATATAAAAGGTGATGGTATTCAAAAATTTATATGGAAATACATATGCATTTCCTTAACTATTCTCCAACTCTGTATCGCCCCATGATATTCAATGATTCTCCAAATTCACCTGAAATGACCCTAAAGAATGACCCAACCATTGTATGGTCAAAAAAATGGGTAAACAAATATATGAAAATATGTACGATACATCTCAAAATAGGTTGTATCTAACTCTAATGTTTATCCATTATATGAATTTTTGCACTCCATTCTTATATTATCTTTTCCCAATTGATGCAAATAATGGTTTTATGTATGATATCCCTTATATGGTATTTTGATGTGAATGATATAGTGTTATATGATTTAAATTTATTTGATTTTTTGAGGTGTCTAGTTTATTATTTAATATATTGTTTTAATTTTTTAGAACACTAATTCGGAATGGTCCTTTAGTATGTATGTGAACCAATATTTCTATTTGATGTTGTATTTTTTGAAAGGATAAAATTGTTTCACATTATTATATATCAATTTAAAAAATTTAATGATTTTATTTATAGAAACAGATCTTGGATTCCATGTTCAATTTTGATATGTGTATAGAATAATTAAATAATTAATATTTTCCATTAAACTAATGACTCTTTTTACAATGGAATACAAACTATTTTTGGTCCAACGAATTTTGATTAAAGTTTCATAAAAATCAAATATAATGAAAAATTAGTATTTTAACCTTAATATTTGATTATCATAAGAAATAATTCTTATATACAATAAATTTCGTAAATATTGAAAGAATATTTATTCCAAATGAAAATAATCATCATATTTATAATAGTAAATTGAAGAAATTTATGTATAATATCCTTTTACAAGATCATTCATAAAATATTTGTTGTAAATAATTATATATATATTTTCTCACATATAAATTTTTATTTAAACATTTAATCAAAAATTTTATAATTGAATTTAATTTGAAAAATTCTAAATTTTCAAAATATTTACTATTAAAACTCAAAAAAATATTTTTGGATTTTGTAGTTTCATTTGTAGTGTTTTTATTTTATAATTATTCTTTAATCATTTGATCTAGTAAATAATAAATTTTTATTTACTATAACTCATTATTATCTTGTATTTTTTTATTTTCTATCCAAAATAATACAATTTTTAGAATTTCATTTTTTCAGCATATTATCTTCCAAAAAATGATATTTTTCTTCTTTTTTATTTTCCTTATATTTTTACTTTACATATATATATAATTCAATTATTATTTTCCACATAAGATTCAACAATTTGTAACATATATATAATATTTTGGGTTTTATAAAATAAAGAATAATCAGAATGATAAATGTTTACCATGATTCCCACTAATTTGATATTCCCAATTTTTCAATCATTTGAATGATAATCAATTGGAAATTATAATAGAAAAGGTGAATGTGGTACCAAATTTTATTTCAAAAATAAATTGTATTACCATTTAATTATGTTATTTTCAATACATCATTTTAATAATAACATTCTATATCACTCCAACTAGAAACAAAATTTCATTGTTTATTTTAAAGCATCATTTGACTTTTGAGCCTTAGTTAATTTTATTTAATGTTTAAATTTTTCCTAAACTCATTATATTTTTTATGTGTATAATAAAATTATTTATTAGAATAAATTTCCATGGAATATAATAAAGTTACAACTTTATACTACCTCATTGGGTTCTACTTTTCTTTCTTTATCTTTGAGATAACCATTTAGTTATGGTATACAATTTTTCTACGTAAAAAAAATCACTTTGGAATTATCTTCAGTAAATGAAATTTTCTCATGATTTATCCAAACATCATAAGAATTATAACACATTATATTAATAAAAAATTATATAGGTGATAAATAATTAATATTCACAACAATTAAAGGATGTTGATATTTATTAGCATTTAAAAAACACATGTTTATAATGTCAATTTTTTAGAATAGAATATGGTTTATTCAGAATTTTTCAACATAAAATATAATTACCATTTGAAAAAAAAAATTTGATATATAGATAAAAATTACCAATATTTATGTATGGTGGGAGTGATGGATTTAGTATATTCATATTCTGCATGAAAACCTTGTAAAACCTTGGTATTTGAGAATATTTTCTCCATTTAATAAATTCAGTTGGTTCAATAAATCTTTATTTACAAAAAAAACTAATAATAATGTAATAATTATTTAATTTAATATCAAATTTATTTTGAAAAAATATATATTCATTCAAACATTATCAATTTATTCTTAAAAAATAAAGTCATTTTATTGAAAAATGTTTTATTTTTTAGAAAAAAATGTATTAAATTGTGTAATATATTTTTTAATTAAATAAGTTACACCATATCATTAATTTTTTTGATTAAATATTTTGATATTTTATCTTATAATGTAAATTAAATGTAATTATTTATTATAACAAGGTAATTAGTGACAAACAAAATCATTTTACGATTCAAAATAAATACAAAAATGGTTTTTATTTGTTGAATATATTTATATTAAAATTAATATCATAAAATATTAAGAATTATAATTCATAAAATGAAATTATTTTGTGGATTCACTATTTTAAAATTCTCGAAATGATATTTTTGTGAATTTTTCTGAAAAAGATGTTTTTTTCTGAAAAAAATACCACATATTATTTGTACCCCAAATTTGATGAAATCATTATCTTTTAAGCATGAAATAAAATTATTTAAAACAATTTTATCAAAAAAATAAATTTAAAGATTAAAAAAATTATCTTAAAATTATCCAGATGAATTTTATAGACATATTTTTGAAATTGTGTAACCACTGATACATTTTATTCAAATAAAAAGGTAGTTTTGATTATTAACTTTTTAGAATGCCATATAATGATCCCATTTACTATTTTAATGGTTATAACCTCTATGAAACATCATATTTCAAGTAATAAAACATTAAATTTTAAGTAATATGTACCCTAAAAATCCTATGGCCAAAATTTTAAAATAATCAATATTATTACCACAAAACACCCCTCTCCTGAAATTCAAATACCCCTCTCATTTCCTGTTAAAAAACCCATTAAATTCACAAATAAACTACCAAATAATTAAAATTAATATTATAATATGTCTATTAGATATATAAATTATGTTCTCATGGTACTCAATCCATATACCTCTTGGGTTTAATGAAGATGGAAAGCGTTAACAATGATGAAACCTCAATTATATATTCATTCTTTTTGTCCCATATTCATTATGTTGTTAGAAACAATTTACTATTTCCAATATTTATTATTTATTTGATATATAATTATATATAATATCAAATTTATTGTATCTATGTATATTGAATTATACATGATTCCTTCTGTCCAATAGAAAATTTAAAATTTTTCCTCTCTGTACATGTGGACTACCGCATCCATGAATGTTGGTTTTCTATTTTTTACCAGAAACACTCATAAATGGTTATAATGATATATTTAATGAATATATACGATATTTATAAAGTAATTATTATTTTATGATATTAAATTTTTATCATCTTTTGTTCATTTCCTTTCATTGATAAATTAAAACGTCTCTATGGTCTGTGTATAGACTACCATCCTCATTAAGTGACAAATTCAATTTACCATCATCAACATAAATATATATTTATGAATGTTATTGTAATATAAAACAAGTGTATATTTGAAAAGAAAAAAAAAATTGAACCATGACTAAAGTTAAAGTATTATAATCACCAAACCTAAACCTACATTGGAAATGGAATAATTAACATTAAAATATTGCTCACAAATAAAAATTAATAAAAATGGTTATATGAAATTATAATGGAATTATATTTATTTAAATAAATTTTCATATTTATTATTAAATATTTTTAATAAGTCTAAATTTATTATACATATTTATGAAGACATACAAATAAAGTCAGGACATGAGGTGATAGTTTCACATCTCCCAATCATTCATTTGTGACAAGTGACATATTAACCATTTTTTATGTTTTAAGTGCATATCATTCACTAATGGATATATTTATACTAATTATATGACTCTAAATGTACCTAAATATCCTTCTCATGTTCTATCTTATATGGTCTTTTGAATAAATATATACTAATCATTTTAGGGGTTTCCTCATCTCAATATATCACCATTGAGATATTTTATATATTGACCACTTTCCATAAAAATTGTATTATATACATTAAAAAATAAATTTTTAATTATTACTTTATAATTGGGATTTACTAATCGGACTTATGCTCAAACATTCACAATTTTTTGGTTCAAAATTTTAATAATCTATAATTTTTTATCTTTCAATCATACTTTTAATCAATATTATTTATGATTTTTTATCCTTAGAATAAAACATATCATATCTACCAATGAAACCCCAAAAATATTTTTCTCTAATGGTAATTTTAAAGGATTTAATGTATTCTACTCATTCTCCCCCATCGGTACTGAACATGCTGAAATAAGGATATTGTTAAATGTTGTCCTTGTTTTTCTTATTTTGGACTGGGATTCTTTTCATCATATTCATGTAATTAATTTTTTATAATATTTCTTAACTAAAAATTTGTTTTATAATGTTCATCTATATTAACATTCACTTAACATAAAATAATTAAAATAAATCTTATTAATCATAATCTATATGACAAAATTTTGAATGTTTATAATAGTATGAGAAGATTTTTTTTCATTTAGAATATACAACATGAATGGATTTACTTACCCACATGAGAAGAATTTTTTATTTGGATTGTATAAAAAATTTCATTTTTTTCCATGAAAAATAAAATTCTTATTATTTGGGTAATTTTTTGTTTCTAATGGTCACCAAAATTAGTTTATATTTGTTTAATTTTCAAGAAATTTTTTAATGATTTTATAAAATAGATTTTAATATATTTAAAAGTCATTTAGGTATTTATATTCTCCAATGGGGACATTCTCTTATATTACTATATTCATTTTTCTCTGATTTTATTATATTGAATTCTCTAAAAAATTGATGAAACCAATTTCTTTTTGTGTGTTAATTAAGTGAGTATAGACTTAAGATTTTTTATAAATTTACCATGTGAAAAATTATCTTTCCAATATGCCAATTAAAATATGATGGAATGATGAGGGGTTTAATGTTATTTAATATATATGAATGGTTATTATAATATAACTAGTGGGAACATTATAGGCTTCCAATCCACTGGGTAATTTTCATTATATCTTGATTTTAAGGGTACAAATGTGTATAGAACATGCTCTAATGTTATTTTGGGTGGTCAACCAAATCCCTAAGAGTTAATCAACACATTATACAAGGCGTACTACTTCATTAATATTTCTAATGCATGATTTAAATATGTTTTCTATTCATATTATTATTCGATACTCTAATGTAGTATTATTATTATTATAGTTTTATCATATCATTATGATTCATGTATTAGGTTGTTTTAATCCAATATATCATAATCATGATTTCATATTTATGTGTATGGGTGTGACCTTTATATACCACTATAATGTTATCATACACTCTATATGTTTTTATTCTTACTTATGACCATTGATTTATATATTCCATGTTCATCCATAATAGTTATATGAGGTCACCAATTATTTGGTTACCAATTTTATTTGTTTGTATAATGATATTAAATTGAATATATATATATATAAGAAGATATTGTGTGTAAATAACATTCTAGAAGATTCTCAAGATCTTTTATGAAATATGTTGATGATGCATCATGTATCAAAAGACACTACCCTTTTGATGTTATGGGGTGTAAAATATTATGAAATGTATCGACTATTCGACTAAAATTATTTAATATTTTATTTATATAATTCACATTTTTCTTTAGATTTTATTGGACTAGGATTTAGTTATTTTTAAAGATTAATATTTGAAAATATTGTTGAAAAAGTTGTTGGATTTTGTTCCCTAGTACCAACTTATGTATAATTTATAATAACCTATCTTTATAACCGAAAGGTGAAAAGTAGTGCTCCAAAATTTATTTATCAGAATGTAATAGACTGTTGATTACAAAAGGTATAAAGAACATGTACCAGCAAGAGTGAAAATGAAAAGAGGATCAATGTTGAAGAGGAATACCTCCAAATCATTCCTACATGGTCATGGAACAATACCAAATTCCCAAGACTCCATTGAAAGCAATAGATCAATGAAAAAAATGAAAAGCAGCAATCCAAAAAGAAAACTGATCATCAAAATCCTACAATTGATGTGCTTGATCGATAATAATACCATGAGTGAAAAAGAAATATTCCCACCAAAGTTGGAGATAATCAAAATCATGATTTCTATAAAGTTAAAATTCCACCTGATCAAACATACGCTCCCTGATAATGAGATAGTCATCAATAGATATTTCCTTGTTACAATATCTTCAATAAGACAAAATTGCTAGTTCCTCAATCCAAGGGTAGAATTCCTCCTTGAATCATTCCTTAATAACCAGAGTGAAATTTCTAAGCATAATTATATCCTCCTAATCCTAAATACATGAGTAGAAGGCCTCTTTATCTGATGTGGAGGAGCCCTCTCCATTAGAAAATTCTGTTGTAGAAGAATTTTTTTTGACAATATATTGTGTAGGGATGTTAGTTTCCTCCATTTGATGCCCTGAAGATCTAGTGACAATTTTATTCTACGACTTAGTATAATCAATTTTTTTTAGTCATCTTATGGTGTGGAGTAATAAAACCATCAGGATCAATAATATATTTCTTAACTTTTTTGGCACTCGAGTGCATGTATTCCTCCTCAATTTTATATGCTTGATCACAATCATCATTATTAAAATCACCAAAAACCAAGTGAGCCACTTGTGAAAGATAATTTGAGGTTCGAACAGCTCCTAGGGTGTTAGTGAAAGGCTTATAATTATTGACCGCATCAAAAAACCAATAAAGGACAATATCTTTAGTGAATGTAGGCTTTTATGGGTTGGAATCTGGAACAGATGAGGACACCAGTGGGTCCTTAGTATTAGAGGGTTCAATCTGTTCAACAGGAGACCTTCTATCTTCCTCAATCCAGACTGATTTTCATTCATTCAGAAAAGGATTACCTATCTTATGACTGCTCATATGGTCTTTCCCAGAGCCATAATCTCAAAGGGAGTGTCCAAGATGTAAACAATTAGAGCAGTAACTTAGTAAGGATTCGTATACCAATTCCAAAAAAAATCATCCATCCCCATTATGGATTCAATTAGTGTAAGTCAAGAGCTTCAAAAGATCAACATTAATACACATACGCGCAACCGAAGGCCTTGTGAGTTTTAGAGTTGAAAAATACAGCTTAATGGGATTTCTGATAAGTTTAACAATAGGGAATAGAGAAATTTTCTTGAAGAAATGCATCGACAGACCTAGAAGTCCTTAACAAATAGGTGAAATCAGGTATTTAGTAATATAATAAAACGTAGGAGATTATTTTAGGACTTTCATTGAGCAACACCCAAAGCTCCAAAATCCCCTAGACCAAAGCCGATAGTAAATGTTTTCAGAGGAAAATCGAATCGCGATATACACCGAGTTGAGCATGCCAATTTCATAATCAAAAAATCCAAAGGATTAAAATGATTTCTCTATGAAGATCAGAGAGGGCTGATGCTTAAAAAATTTCCCAACAAGAAAAAATCTGAGATCTGATGCAAGGAATTGAACCTCCTCATGTGAAAAAGAAATGGTCGTGTGACCACTATGGAGAAACTGTGTCGAATGAAAGGAATCAACAAGAGGTAGAGATATAGCAGAATCAAGAGATCTGGTATGCTCAGCCCCTATGACCACGTCTGCGAATCTTCGTGAATCTCATCCATGTTCATCTCCCTCGTTCCCCGTTTGGCGCCCTCATTCGTCGCACTCTTTTGGCCTCTCCATCCTTCATGGGAGGTTGAAATTAAAATAACCTATCTTTATAGTTTAGAATATTAAAAAAATTATTGTCACATCATGATTTTTCTTATGTGTAACTTAGTATGTTAAATTTTCCTAATGGTTGTAGCCACAAAAAAGTTCAAATTAGTTCCCTGCTATGTTGTGACCCCAAAACATCTATGAAAGTATTCCTGAACTATATTTTCTATAGATGGATGATATCATTTGATGGAAAAATTATATAATATATCAGATGGGGATACTAATATGAATTTTAGAAACTTTACACTACTATACACTATTTTTAATATCTATATTAGGATATTATGAGGATGATATCTGCATGTAAGAAATAGACATTTATACATTTCTTTGTAAATTACTATATAATTATATACATATTTATCTTTAGACCTTATTATTAATATAAATGAGTATTATAAGTCATGTACTTTGAATAATTGACAAAAACTATGAAAACATATGTTCACGGTGAATTAAGAGATGATGGGTGTGTCATGCGATATATTGCTTTAATGTATAATGTGGGATATGATGTGTCCCTTCTATTGTTTAATGAAAGTTGATTTCTCATGTAAACTGATTGAAATGATAAAACCTAAATAATCTCTTGTCCATGGTGTTTTAATGCCATGTCTAATTTCCATAAATTTAGAAAAGGAGACCACAAGCCCATAGGATAATGACACCATCATGAAAACTACATGATTATATATATCATGATAAAAATATTATATTCCAGTGTAAGAATTCATATATGTTATTATATCAATCATAATTCACTTCATTCATGATGGGTTTAATAGCATGTTTCTAGATGCTAACCTTGGAATTTAGGATGCTTTTCCTAATCCTTCTGAGAAGGTGGAGTAGTGGGTAACACACTAACTATATCTAGAATCTGTGTTAAATAATATATTATTTATTTATTATTTATAAATAATTATAAACAATATTCTTATATGTGGATTAATAGTTATTCTTGTTTACATAGTCAAATATAATAAATCACTAGTTATTCAATAAAATATAACGTGAGTAGAATGCTAAATTTATAATTATTTCAATTTATTACATTTAACATTTATATATTTATTGGAGAAGAATGCAGTGATTTTTTTAAAATAAATAGTAACTATTGATGGCCCAATTAAAATTATATAATAATAGAGGATAATTTTAATTTGTTTGGTGGTAAATAATATATTTGGAATATTATTTGAATAAATTGTATTTAATTTTAATTCGTGATCATAGAACATTTCACGAATCAATGATATTATTATTATTATTCTAGATATAGGGTTCTAGAGAGATTGAAAAAATAGTAAATGGAAATTTAAATAATCTATTTCTAACCCTCAAGGTTTATAAACACAATTATATTATTTTTTATGAGTAACAAATAATTTGTTTTTTGGGAATAACAAGTCTGGAGAATCATCTCGAATGCCTGGAGGGAAACTTCTTTATGAACAATCCCATGAATAGTGGGTGGTCGTCATCCACCTTACACTATTAAGATCTCCGACATATGGTATTATACATTGGAAAAATCATCATGACAATTAAATGGTAACCATTCATCTGATAGTATCTATAGTGCCAGAATTGGGGGATTCATACAGATACATTATGTGATTTGTCAAACACTTTTTGATCACCCCTCTAGGGAAGGTGATCTTGAATACTATTACAAAATTACAATACCATATAGATACACATTCAATCCATTCAATAGAAAATTAATATCTGACAACATAATTCTTTGGTTTCTCAAAATATATTATAAATAATATTTGAGGATCATTTACTCACGTTCCAACATTTCATCAATTGTCTTTATTCGTCGTATCAATTTTTTTGATCTCGACACTTATAATTATGTAAATATATGAATGATAATCAATCAAGATATAATCAAAGGTTTCCAAGATCCATCACACACTTCCACTATTATGGGAACCATCATGTTTTATCAGAGCAGTCAAATAATTATTTATAATTATATAAATACCATTTATTTATTTACACATATGTAATTGGTTTTCATATCTAGTTTAATAATTATTAAATATGAATATTGAGATAAACTTATTCTTATTTTATTCTCATAAATATAAAAAAAAATTGATTATTATTATTAAGGAAATAAAATAAATGAACTCATACATGGGTGCTGAAGAATCCTTATGAATAATAAAAGACTACCCATCGTGCAACCCGATGTTACATGCAATGTACTAGTGTTTCATTAAACAAGAATTAAATCGTAACTATTTTTCGGAATTTGAATAGTTTACAAGCACTTTATTTAATTATATACCAAATGTTGACTGGGCCAAGTTGGCCATGGTTATCCATAGTACACATTGAGTAACAAACGAACAAAATGTGTAGTCTTTCAGTCATAGAAGGGTCATTTATCATTTTACATATCTGAGCATACTAGTGATCAAGTGTCTCAAATACCACATTCCCTACAAACCATTTAAAATCTATGTACACTATTATTTTCATTAGAATTATTACAAGCTGAGTCCCTTGGATTATACCTCTGATAGACAGTGAGAATAGTAGATGTCGTGTAGCTAGCATGTACACACCGTGTATATACACCAAATTGCACATAATAAAAAAAGATTATTTATACTATATAATCATTTCCTACATGTTCGTGTGTTCTCTAAGATTATATGACACACCATCTGAAGGGTTTTAACATATATATATATATATTTGTTTTTAATTAATTTCTATATAATTTACAGATATTAATATCTTTTTCAGTCGTATTAAATTTATTACACTATGTACATTAAATTGTAATACAAGAGGGAAAAATCATGGAATCGTTGTAATCATTAATTTCCAAATAATTGTCATGAATGTATGTGGTTGGTTTCGTATTCCCCATGTCACAAGAGAAATAAGTGTATAAGTATACCACAAATTGGGAATTTTGGTTGGGTAGTCATCATGTTATGTCTAATGTACATTTATATATAAATTTATGTTAAAATAAATTTATTTAATTTTTATAAAATCTGGTTGGATGAGAATCTCATAGAAATTTGGATGAGAATTATTACTAATGAGTTGATAAATATAGAATATATTTAATAGTTCCATGTGAGATTTATCTTCAATTATAATGACTAAGAATTGAATGCCAATTTTATTTAATGAGTAATTCATTTCATCCATATAGATGATCATGAACTTTCCACTTTGGTGGTGGTGTGGTGGTGAAGGTGTGTGGAAAATCCACGCTGTTCTTTAGGAGGTATAGGGTTTAAATCCTGGGAGTCCACTTTCAGGGAGAGCCACTCCCCTAGAATCCACCCACCTTTCCAGGTTGCCCGGTCTCATCTGGGCGTGCAAAATGAGGCGTGACCCAATTTCTGAGAGATCGCTTGACGTAACATCGATGTCGGGCCTTCACCCTCTAGAATTCTCTTCTATCTCGGCTGGTAATGGATCCTTCCTTGCTGGGTCTCTCTCCGGAGTGACCCCTTCATGGGGAGGGGGTTCCCTTGTGAAGGCCACACATGGGAATTCCCTTTTCAAAAAAAATTAAACATATGATCATGAAATTTTACAATACCTTTTAATATGAGTGGTTTCCTTTTAATTAATTTTTAAAATAAAAAAATTTATCATGTTTTTCATCTCTACAAGTATTATATGTTGGCATGTGTGGACATGGTCTAATTTTTGTAAATCCATTCCCCTCACCGAAATGTGAGTAAAATCATTAGTAATGGATTTATCTCCTATGATAGTTGAGGTAGTTCATATCTTGAATTTAGGTGATACCAATCATAGATAGATACATTGATGGATAGGTGGAAGGATATAACATAAAAATTAATGTGAACATGGTGTATTTCTTTAATTAAATGGATTGTTTATCATCCACTATATAAACTAGTGTTTGGAATATTCTCATTATCATACCACTTTATAATTTTAATTTTTTCAAGTGTCATGGTTTTTTAAATATAGTCATTTTCTCATGACAAAATAAAAAAAGAATTAAAAAACATTAAAGGTATAGATAAAGTAATTTTGATTATGGATAAATATTTTATAATACATGGTTAATAAAATATTTAAATCCACATAACATTAACAATAATGTAATAAATATAATAATTTCAATTGAGGAATAAATTTATAATACTCCCCAATTATTAATATTACATCTGTATAGACTTTATTTACTTAAGATAAAAACTATCCAATGTTTGAAGTTCTTGAAAAACAATGTTTTTGATGCTTTGAATTATTGGAGAATTCAAACATTATTTGTTGGACTATCTTAAAAAAATTCACATATGGGGTTGGATTCAATAGTAGAATATGGTGTAATTAAGAATCAAGGGTTGAGAAAATCTAATTTATGGTTTTCAGGTATGGAGATTCTAGTAAACAGATCAAGGATCTATGAGTTAATGTTGTTATCAATTTAAATTCCCACCTAAAACCCTTGAAATGAATTTACTAAACAAAATTGGGTAATGATATGGGGGTATTTATCCATCCAACAGAATGTATAAGAACTATGATATTCCATATGTCACTAGGAGGGGCTACTGTGTTTCATCCAAAAAGTGGGATATTAAAAAATTATAATGTTAAATTATTTTACTAAATTTTATTACATAATTTTCTAAATGTATTCTCATATAATTTCTCAAAACAATAATCAATTGGATTCTAACATATCATTCTGATTCATAAATGAGTAAGAACACCTACTCACCAATACTATATTCCTTGAATGGAAAAGGAACATACACATAATCCTATTTCATGAAAGGTAACTATATTTTCCTGAAGAACCTATTCATGATTTTCTTAAAAATGTGGATAATGATGAAGTTTAATCTCTCTATGAAAATAATTGGAATTATTATTATTATATATAGTGATTCTTTCTGTTATCAGTGTCCAATGATCTTTTCAAGAAATACGTAGACATGGATTATATAGAATGATGTATAATATTTGGGGTCTATATCAAGAGAAGGTGAGATGACATATATATACGATTTCCAATTCATTTTTCATAACTAATATTCATGGTTTCTTTTTAATTGGGCCTCATAGAGTCAATCTTATTGGATATACTTTACACTTAGAAATTCTAGGGATTAATTTTCTGGATGAGATGCATACTAATCTCATACTTTCCCCACTACCCAAGGCCTCCTAAAACATTATTGTAAATTATAACTTGATCAAAATTGAGAAGAGCCTTTTTGAACATCTATCATTGATAATACATAAAGATATTGTTTGGAAGCATGGATAAACCATAGTACATATGGTGGATAAAAAACGAAAAAACAAGGAAATATTTCCCTAGACTCATAACATGGTTAATGCTCCCAAGAACCTCACATCCAGGAATAGGAAGTTATAAAGGTAAAGAAGGGATAATTTTCGAATTATGTTTTCTATGTAGCTAGAAAATTCACTAGAAGAAGTAATAAATCCTGAAGAATGGGGACGATAATGGTATATTAGTTATCGAGTTTAATATTCAAAATCTATCGACTATGTATAAGATATGACATGTGGTTATCACATATATATCCAAATGTAGGAACAAGTAAATTCTAAAAGATTTCTTGAGGATAGGTGGATTTTTATCATTATAATGGTGAGATTTTTTCTACTCTATCCATTTGTGACTACCACAATTAATTGTTAAAGAGAATTATATTAGTTTTAATAAATTTAAATTATATTTCCTCTATTTCTAGGAACTTAATTTTAGTTTCATTCCTAGAAGTGGATGGTTTTATTTTCATGTTCTGGAATAAAATTTGTTTCATTAAGAATGAAAAAAAATATGTTCTGGTATGGTTCATTAAAATAGAGTGATTTATGTATAATATTTTGATCCCCAGGTATTGTAAATAGAAAAAAAAAATCATTTCTCCAATACTAATATAACACCTAGAATTGTCATCACCATCATGGTTATGAAAATAATAAATTTTTTACAATGATCAATCATGATCGTTATTTAGTATCTTATAACATAAAACCATGTGAATTTTTTTTATGATTATTTAAAATATAAATGACCATACAACCATTTTGGGATATAGTTAAAGGGACATAGAGCATCTATGATTTGAATACATTGATATATGTGTAAAATTTTCAGGATAAGATTGAGGTTGTTAATTTTAAATTATGAAATTTACATATGATTTTAGAAGATATGGGTATGTGTAATTGATGACTTATATGTTCATGTCCATTTAGAAATTCACTAAATTATTTAATTAAAAAGGGAATACACAAAGATATATGATAAATATGATTTGATCAGGTGGAGGTGGTTAATATCTAAACCAAAAGTTTATCAACTTTTTATGGGTATTTGGGATTATATCTCAAATCAAACTACATTAGACATCATAGTGTAATGGTTTTAGTGAAATAAGGAATGGTAACTTGATAGATAAGGTATGTTCGATGATGTGTCATGGAGTTGTCTATTATTAAATTGGGAATATTCATTACAAACTAAATAAGAAAAACTAAAACAAGTACCGGCTAAAGCAGGAAATGGAATTCAATACGAGTTATTGAATGAAAGGAAAACTATTTTATCTCACACACCCATAGAGGGTTGCGATTCATTTTTAAGGCCATTTCATGAAACAAAATTTCACCTTTGGAAACATAGTGTATCTTTATTGGTTACCATATGGAAATAATGGGATACATCCAATACATGACCTCAATTTAAAAGTGGTTATCACCAAAAAGATTTATTTTTTAAGAGGGGCAATCTCCCCCAATAGTTTAGTGAGATATAGATAGAATTAAATGAATTTGATGCTCCAAATATAAAAGAGTTATTAGAATAACATATTCCACAGTCCCCATGGGATAAGTAATTCCTAAAACCCTTGTATTGTGAAAGATAAATAGATATGTAAGAGAAACAATGAAATATGGTTTTCTAGTCACTAAAAATATATACTCTTTATTGATTGATAATGATGATCCCATCGATTCAAAAAACTAATAAGAGAGACCAACAGACGTATGATGACAAGAATCAATGAATTCTAAAATGGAATCCTTATGTCAAAATCAAGTTTCAGTTCTACTAAATGTTCTAATTGATGTAAATACCATAAGTTGAAAATTGGTATCCAATATAAAAATAGACATGGAAGGTAATGTAAATTCTTATAAATAAACTCTATAAGATAAATCATTTAATGATCTTAATTTATTTTATTTCAATGATTCCATTTCAGCAGTTTCTTTGCTTAAAAACATAAAAATTCAACTTTTTATAACATCTTACCATGACTATGACATTTTGTATACGGACGTGAAAAAAAAATTCCATAATTGGAACCATTATGAAAATGTCTATACAAAACTACTAGAAGTATTTTTTACTCTACGTGATTCCTAAAAAATATCAATTCACAGAGATCCAATTATGACTTGAATAATGAATCCAATTCAAAGAACATTTGATTCCATGAAACTATAAATAAATATTTTTCATTAATAATGTATGTAATCCATTCCATTATATGTGTTATAGTGGTAAAGTATTCATTATCCTAGTATTATGTGTCTGTGACATATTACATGTAGGAAATGGAATACCATCCCTACATTATGTTAATGTCTTGTAAATTAAATGCTTCTCCATGAATTTATTAGTTGAAACAACATATAATTTAGGGATAAAAATCATTTGTAATTTATCAAAGAGGTTTCTGAAATATATTCAATGTATATACATTGTCTAGATAATAAAGATATTTTTTATGGAACCATCCAATAGGTGATTTGTTACACTTTCACATAGTATACAAAATTTAAAGAAAATGTTTCCAACAAAAATCATAGAGAAAAGCATAATTAAAAAAAACTATTACACTGTAACGATAAGATAAATCATGTATATAATGTTGTAAAGTATCCATGATGATTCTTATGAATTAAACAATGTAGTAATATATCAAGAAGATATATGAGAAAATAATTCATCTACTGTTAATGATATACTCAAGTATCTAAGAAGAAATAAGAATATGTTCAATATATATGGAGGAGATGAGAATTTTGTAATCATGGGTTATAATAATTATTATTTTAAAATTGGACATAATGATATTAAATTTGAGCCATGGTATGTTTTCTATCTCAATAGATGAGCTTTGACCTGGAAGAGTTCAAAGACACCAGTTTTCACGGATTCTATAGCAGAATATGAGTATATAGTGGAATCTTTCTGAGCCTAGGAATACATTGTACTATGATAATATGTTAGAGGTGGATATTTAAAAATATATGAGGTTACACCAATAAGGAAAAAATACATTGGATATATCACATGTTGACGAATTTTTAATTAATGGAGGATGATGTATTGTGAAAGGTTCCCATAGATGAAAATAAGGATAAACCATTGAGTATAGGCCTATCATAACAGAATCACATTTATCATCTAAATTTCAATGAACATATGGTTATTAATAGTTGGATCATATTTTAGTAGATTTTTTTATAGTTATTTCCCTATAACTAACTTCTTTGTACTTTATGATAACTTATATTCATAGTTATGACGAATAAAATAATTATAATATCATCATGATTCTTCTATTTATCACCGTATTATGTGGTAATGTCCTAAGATTGGCCGTCATACTGAAAGGTCATAGATGTTCCAAACAATGGTGAGAATCGAGATGTTCAAGGAAAATAATCATAATATATATGTTCTATAGTTAGATGATATCATTTTTGGGAAAAATGGATACTCTTTATTAGGGTTACACACTAATATGGAATTAATGCAACTTATCATGGTGTATTCCTTTGGTAATATCTCGAATTGGATATTATGAGAATGAGACCCACTAGTAGGAAATCAACATTTATATTTGTCATTTGATGTTATTTACATTTGTGTGTATTGATCCTTATACATTGTGATTGTTATAATGAGTAATATAAGATACATTATTTTATATATTCAGGATAACTATGGCACCAAATGATCAATGTGAAATCGGTTATGATGGGTGTATCATGAGTAATATTGAATTAATGAATTATACGAAAAAGGATTTACAATTTTTTTTCTTTATATGATGTTTATATCTGATTATAATTTATGGAAATAGTATAGAAAACATAATTCAATGGAAATTTTGTTCTATATGTAAATTTGATTTTTTTAGACTCAGTAAAAGATTCATAGAGAACATAGATTGAAGGAACCAATATGTCACCTACATAATTAGAGATTAGGTGATAAAGGAATTATATCACATAGTGAGTGTCAGTATGAGGAATTATGACATTATATAATTTACTTCATCTTATATTGATACATTGGCATGTTTCTATAAACACAACATTGAATTTATGCGTCTTCACCTAATGCAACATAGAACGATGCCTAGTGGTTCACACAATATGTTGATCCATAATCAAAGTTATATAAATATATTATTTATTTATTTCTTAACTAGTTGAATAATTAATTTTAAAAAATTTGGATATTAATTATTATTGTTTGATTGATCAGATATATTATATCAGTAGTTATATGATATAATATAATGTTAACCAAATATCTAATTAATATTTATTTTCTATATAATGAATATAATATTTATTTCTTTATGTGAAAATATGTTAGGGATATTTATTGATCAACAAAATATTAATAATTCAAGGATCAATAAATATTTTGGAGGAATTGAGGTCTTAGTTTAAGGGTATTATTAGAAATATAATATCTTGAATATTATTTAAATAAATAATATTTAATTTTAATTTACCTATTTAACACACTTCAAGAAATAATAAAAATTTTATTATTAAAGACAATTTATTCCACTAGGATTAAATAAATATTAATGGGAACTTTAGAAATCATTATTTCATATAATAGAGGTAAATAAACCAATTGATGATATATTTCAATGTGAACTAATTTTTTTTTTATTCACAATGAATACAAGGAATCCTATAAAATCACTAGTGGTCTCCATCTCCAGTAAAGTCCCATGAACATAAATAGATTTTCCATCACATTCCACTATTGATTAAATAAAAATTTAAAATAATTCTATGGAATTTCTTCTCATAGTGATTAATTGAAAATGATGCATGCAATATCATTTATCTCGATAGAAACTGGATATTCCTGTAGAAATATTTAGAGATTTTGGTAACCAACGTGTATCACTACTAGATGGAATCATCCCTTTATTAGTAAAATGTAATGATGGTAATAAGTTGTAATGTTTTCATATTGATCAATGAAAAATGATTTTCTCATAATGACATTAATTTATTTATAAAATTGATTATAGATAATATACAATGATCTTATGCTCTGGTTTCTGTGTTGAATCTATTTTCTATATTCATTGACTAAATTTTATTTACCACTATATTTATCATTATGTAAATATCATATTGATTATATATGAGGTCAGAAACAAAAGATTTCGATGACCCATCACACACTTCTGAGGCAACCACAAGCATCAACCCTTAGGTAAATAATTATGTATAGAACATTATACAAAAAATTTGGTTAAACAGATATTTTGATGTTTTGATAGAATGAAACCCATATGTAGATATAATAAATTTAATATAGGATCTATATTAGATAGACCTAATTTTAATAACCTTGAAAATGATATTTGGGTATTAAAATTTTCTTCAACTAGTGCACAAAAAATATTTATAACTGTAATCATGGATTGAGAATATTGATGTGTACTCATTAGTTAATTCACATTCTATTTGTGAACCATTATCTGGAATGATAGGAGAAAACATAAGACAACCTATGATGAATTGAAAGTGATATAGGATGAACATAAAGTGTCATAGGATGATACATATTCATAATTTATGATATATTTGGAATCATTTTAATTATAAATAGATTGCCTACTCAGGTTAAGGATTCTTGAAGCTCAAACTTAGATTTTGGGTTATAGTTTATGGCTAGAAAATGGATGATATTATGAATAAAAAAATGTGAAATATAATCAAATAACCATCATTATAAGAATAAAAATTAAACAAGGGTTGGGATTTGAAATAATATAGCTACTCTCACCCCAGCCAAACAGAATATAAATAGTAACATGAATCATATTGCGCATCCAAATGACAAATGGATGGAATAAAAAAATTTATTATTTTATAATGTAATTCCTATAATCATTAAATGGTTCATCTGATCCTATAATTCAAGACAAATGGATAAATGTTTAAGAAATTCTATTTTTTTGTGCTCCATCGATCAATTAATGTGACATTAAGTGTGGGTTTTTATCCTCTAGATGTTGAATTTTATAAATGGAGGAATATTATCATGAATAATATCAATGTCAATGAAATTGATTCCATGACATGAGTACAGTTTAATAAGATTTTATTCTTTAAATGTTTTCCACAGACTCTTCACACTAAAATAGTCTGAGAACATATTATACAGAAATAGAAGGATGACAAATCCATTTGAATGTGTGAGGCCCATTTCACAATATGTTCAATGAATGTTAGTGTATTCATCATTGTAAATTTATGAAATATTTATTTATTATTTAGTGTATTATGACAAAGTATCTGAAATTTATTATCTATAAGATACATTTTTTACATTTTATAAATCATTTAGTGGGTTATAAATGTAAACAATAGAGGGTAGAGACTAGCTTGATTTTCTTGATATTGGGGATAATAAGAGAAAAATCAATTATATAGTAGATTCTAATAATTAAAAACATTAAGGGAAGAAACTCGTCTCTTTACATGAATAATTGTGGAAAGAAGCATGAGGATAGTTTCTCGAAGTGATAGGTTAGTTATTAATGTTCGGAAGATATGGTCATTGAGAAAATGAATACTGATGTTATATGAATATGTATCAAATTAAATTAATGGATTATAATCACATTTAAATTCCCCACACCCACTCCAATGCATCACTTATTTATAGTATGGGAAATATTACATCATGTGTACTAAAACAAGGGGTAATGAAGAATATCAATGTATATAACCACATCAGCCAAGGGAAAATGGTAAGGACTATAAAATAACAACTTCCTAAGTGGGAATTGATATTTATTTTGTGTATGTTACAATCATCATCCACTGAAGAACTATAATTTAGCTATTTGATTTTGGATATACCCACCACAATGTATATTGATGTTTTTTAAGAATGTAAAACCACAAAACCAACGACTAAATAAAAATGAATAAATTAATTATCATAGTGATATTATGATTTCAAAACATTATTATAACCCATATGATAAAAATATTTCTTGTGCATTATATTCCTATAAATATTTTCATTCTCCCTTTTTTGAAAATTTTATGTTAATTTTGTAAGGATTTTTTATCACTATATAAAGCCCATATCAATTGAGAATGAAAAGATATTACATTTGATATCCTAAATAAAACAATGATATTCAATGTTCGTAGGGAATAATAAAATAATAAATAATAAAACACATCCATTATAGGAGTCTCATCAAATCTTCATAAGCAGTATTTAGCTTATGTAGTGTGGAAAAAACATAATATCAGGGTGATCTCTTTTATGAGGTAAAAAATAAATTATTTTTCTAGTATTAAAAAATAATTAGGTTGATACATCATATTGAGTATTAAATATATTAAGGATTTCAGTATATTTTTTAATTAATAAGAGATAATTAAAATTCAATGGTTTTAGTTTTTTTACAATGGTTGAATGTAACACAATGGGATTTTAGCAAATTCTTTCTCTTTAATTTATTAACATGTTCAATTTCTTGTGATGCAGAAAACCAAAAACAGAAGTTACCAATGAATTATTATAAAGAAAAATGAAACATAGAATATGAAATTTTTTAATAAATATATAATTAATAAAACCAGGAAAGTAATCACTTGTATTTTTTAATTAATTGTTCTTGAATTACAAAAATATTTTTTAAACACATTGTTCTCATTTTATATTATATGTCTTTTTAAAAAAAATATGATTTTAGAATATTAAATTTATTGAATATGTAATTTTTAATGTATATAGTAATCTGAATATTTATTCAAACATTAATTATACGTTTTTTAGAAATAATGGTTAAATCAATTTATCGTATAAGAGATAATTTAAATACAAATATTTTAATATTTTTAATTGTATTTTTTATTAATAAATTATATTAATACCTTCTGGTAAATTTTATTTGTATCAATTTTTGGAAAATACATTCAACAAAATTAATTTAAAATCATATAATGGTTATTACTATGAATGTAATGTGATATAGTTATTTTATATTTCGAAAGTCCTTTTTCAATATTTGTTATTTAATGTTAGGCCTACAGATATTAAAATTATATTATTACATATATTAGAATTGTAATTGATGAAATTACATTAAATATTTTGTCGTTCACATAAAAATTATCATACGGAGAGTTTTTGGGATTTTTTTGTGAATTTTTTTTCTAATTAGAAACATATTTATTTTAACATTGACAAAATCATTGATAACACTATTAAGATGAGAAACTGACATAAAAAAGTATAAAAATTCATATTATAAATTAAATAATAAATTATTAAAAAATGATATTACGTGTATTAATTTTTTTCTAAATATGTATTTGAAATTTTTATGACTTATTTGTATTCAATTATCATAAAAGATTAGTTTTGATTATTGAATATTAATGATGTGGTTAAATGTTACCTTTTAGTTTTTTAATTGTTACAATATAAATAATAAATAATTTGTAACATTAAATGAATAATTTAATTTAGAATTATCAACCCTCAAAAGATTTATCCATAACTGATATAAAAATCAATATATTTTCTATAAAACACCTCTATCCTCACATACACACACCCCACCCGGTTCCCCCAGAAAACAACTTATAATTAAATTATTTAAGCACAGTATCTAAAAAATTTCAAATCTAATATTTATCAAATCTTTATTATGGATATTCATAAGGTACTGAACCACTATATCATGAGGCTTTAGTAAGAGACTAAAATTGTATTCAAATGTTAAACCAAATTCAATTTTCATTGTTTTTTTATATTCTTATTTAAAATATTCAACTAATAATTTTTATTAATTTGTTACTTATATATTAAAAATATATGTACATAATGTATAAATGTTAATATGTTTATTAAAAACCCGTTAAATACATTTATATCTATCATATAGATAAATGAAAATTCAACTTATGTGTAAATGTAGACTATTGCCTCTATGAAATATGCTTTTTTTCACCTATGGCTGTCATGTAATTATATAATGATAGATTTAATGAATATACTTTTTTTAACATAATAATTAATATTGAATTATAAATTATTATTAAACTTCATTTCTTTCTGTTCTTTGGAAAATGAAAACATCACATATTAATATATATTAATTATAGATTCCATAAAGAAATGTATTCAATTTTTCATCACCTCCTTACAATGATAGTTTTAGGAAATTATATAATTGAAAAAAATTATAGTCATGATAGAATTAATATTATGTATCCATAACTATGTTAAATGTAGTGGAATAAAAAATGTAAAACATTAATGGGAAAAAAAATAAAAGACCTTGGGAATCATGATTTTAATGATGACTTTCTCATAAATGTGTTTGTTAAATTATATGGTAATGGTATATTGTAATTGAATTGTCATTATAGATCAGTTATTTATGTATAAAAAATGTAATTTTATTTTACCAGAGCTTCAAACACATACATGTAATTTCTGTACTTGAGGTAAGGGTTGGAAATCTATTGATTAATCCTTTGAGACATATACCATATTCAACACTTTTTTTTATTGTGGGGTGTATATTCTTCCCATATATGTTTTTATTAAAAAAATTGAAATTAATGGGAATTAATAATCATTATCCATTTCATTATTTATGTTCTATCTTTTAATGTGATACCAATATAGTATGGGTTTAATCATCTATATGTCCCTTCACCAAGATTATTTTTATATTTTCCATGTTAATTATATTCTTCGGTTTATATATTACCCAAAAATAAAATTTTGGATAATTTCGATGAAAATCATGGCTGTTTATGAATACATATTAGGTTTAATATTTCATGGAATTTTAATTTTAAAATTTAAAAAATATGTAAGTGTTTATGGTTTAATCTAGTTTTCAATGAAGATTTGTAATTATCAAATATCCTCCATGGGAATTATGTTAAATTTACCTATTAATACCCCCAAAATATTGTTATAATTTACTTATTTATAAGGTTGAAATTATTCTATTTTATTTTCCACCCTTGTTGGTACTCAAAATATCATAATAATAAATTTATAAAAAGTCAATCTTATTTTTACTCTCTTTGTTATGATGTTTTTTTTCTATAACCATGTTCATAAAATAATTTTATAGAATTTTGTATATAATTTTTATTATAATTTCCATTTATATGAAATTATATAGTATTTATAATTATAAAAATGATTCTTTTCAAAAAAATAAATATAGAAGATTTTAAAATTGTTTAGAAAAGGATGAAAATAATATTTTCTTTTAATGTATGATTCAAATAAAATTTTAATTACATCATGAAATTTTTTTAGCAATATTATTTGACTATATTCCATTGATGTTTATAAAATTCTTTTTCAAAATTTCTGAGATATTTTAGTTTTCAATTTTTAATAGAGGATTTAATATTTAAATTTTTTTCAATGAATGTCTTTATGACTTTTTGAAAGGTGATATACATATAAGTCCACATAATTTAATGTTTTTTATTATTCAATGGGGATATGAAAATTTAATACAAACCAATGTCTTTATATTGACATATTATAGTGATATTCCTTAATAACCTTTCATGAAACTGGTTACCTATCATGAGTTAATTAACTGATGATGGAATTCTGAATTTTTAATAATTTTGGTCATGAAAACAATTTCATTCCAATAGGTTAACTAGAATTGGAATTAATGATGAATGATTTCATGTTCGTATGGAATATTTATGAATTTTTTTATTTGGTGGTTTTTTGATTTTTCAAAATCCCTAAAAAGCATTTCTGAATGTATTTTTATCTCATAAGATCAAGGGTACATAGGTATTTATCATATACCCATGAGGGTAGATGGGTATTTAACCCAAACCCAATATTATATATTAATTGATAACCTTAAACCAAATATGTTATTTATTTCTTGGGGGTATTCATGGCATATTATTTCAAAATATTCGATCATGCCACACTCTAATATCATATTATATGGACAATAAAATTCTCTCATGGATCAGGATTGTGTTATTTTCAATACTATTAATACTAATGTATTATTCAATGTTTATTCTTTATGATATGATTCATAATGTGATATTTATACCATTTTTTATGACTTTTAAGCCCCATTATTATTTTATCATCCACTTTTTCTTATCTTATTATCACTTTTGGTCTTTGATGGATGTCACCGATGTTTTCACAAAATTAGTGACTAAGAACAATCATTCCATTAATTCCATTTCCCTATGTTATGAGGAAATTTATTAAGTTTGGTATGTATAAGAATTGTACTATATTCGAATGATATTACAAGATATGTTAAATGTATTTAATGAAATAATATAAATATGTTCCTAGAATCCAACCACTATAAACCATTACAGATCAAGGCTGTGCGAAATTTTTCAATTTACTAAATATTCAGTTAGAATGATTTTATATTTATATATGTAATTATGAGGATTCCTTAAACCATCACTATAAAAGATATTTTCCTTATATAGATATATGTATGTTAATCATGTTGTTTAAAAAAAGATACTAATAATAATTATATGAGAAACTAACGATAATAGTACTCAAAAAATCCAAGTTATGTAACAATATTTTTTTCTCACAAAATGATGTGGGAAATGGAAAAAAGGGGTGAATTTTAATTAATTAAAAATAATCCAAGTATAAACTTATAATATGGAAATTTACCAATCCATGAAAAAAATTATTCAACCTGAACTGATTTGATAAAATTATGGATATTATATAAACTAAGATAAATAATAAACAAAATAATTTTTATTATATTTTGGAATAATATGACTCAATAAACAATATTTGATCCTCTAAAATGAAAATAATAAAAAAAACAATAGAACAATAATAATTTTCGAAGGTGATTAGCTACATTTTTCTGACGGAATTGTTCACACCTATTGCCATAATGAAAACCCCCTTTCATTTTTGGGTCATTACTATCCAATATATTAATGGTTCAGACCTGAACCAATAAATTTAATGAAAATTTACAAACAATAAAATTAAATTATGTAAACCCCCCAAACCCTCCTTATATTATTATAAAATATTATATTATGGATAAATAACACTAGAGATATGAAAAATGGTTCAAGTCCTTTCAGGATAGTGATGATGATTCTCAACGGAAAATATGATTTTACAAATAAAAAATAATTTAATATACCTAGTATTAGTCAAATACGTTGTACAATAGTTATTAATGTTACATTCCTCTGTATCACACCATTCATTTTTTGAATCACCCCTTGGAACATCAAAGAATTAAAAACATTTTATAAAACCAAAAACATTGATTATTTACCCAACTTTTAATATATGTGGTCTCCTGTATTGAAATAAAACAATAAAAAATCATGTATATGATCTATCAAAATTAATCACCCCAATATTACAATAAATCCAAGAAAATTTTAATTTTCAAAAAATATAATATCCTAGTGTAAAAAATATTCCAATTTGATTAATAATTAAAAATTAATAAATGTCGTTACTAATGTTCTCATCTTCTAAATCATTTCCAAATAATATTCTATATGTTTTATATTTTTAACAGTAAAATCATATTTAAATTTTAGAAAAAAAAATTATAAATTTCTATGGCATATGAGAATAGTTTATATTATATTTAAATGAATAAAAATTAAAAAACAATTAATTGACCATATAAAACATTCATAAATCATGCTAATCATTATAGATTGACCATTAAGATTTTAAATAATTAAAAATATAAATCCAATTATTGTGTTAATATAATATAAGCATGGACCCCATTAAATATTATTTAATTCAACTTGAAACTCTTAAAATAGGTTTCCAAAAATGTTTCAAATTATTTTGTGTTTATGTGAAAAGGAAATAAATAAAAACAAAAAATATGGGAATATAGTGATTAGGAATATCAAAATAATAAAAAATAAAGAGTATTTAATATTTTAATCTATATATGGTTATACTTTTATTCTATATAAATGAATGTTTATACAATTTTAAAAATTATATATTCATATAGACTATATATAGTTATATTAAAACTTTAATATATTGTGTTAAGATAGTTTCATATACAATATAAGGAAAAATACATATATCTTCTTAAGGGTTTGTCTATACAAATTTATAAAGTTAGTTTCTAAATCCCAATAATGGTAATATATAATTTCCATTTTCTATAAAAAGTAAAGAAGGATGAACTCATGAATATTTCTAATATATATCTTTGAAATGAGATCGATTATTTAATTTTAATATAAAGGAACGAAATCTCTATATATAAAGGAAATAAAACAAAATGTGTCAAGGAACGGTGAATGTAATGTAAACCAGATAAAGGTAATTTTTATCACACATAATGGAAGAATAAATCAACGATTCTTTATAAAGGTAAACAAGATTTATTTTAATGGAATGTTCAGAACCTAGTTTGTATTATGGTATCATGGAAAATAATGAGAATAAATAATGGAATCATATAATGTCAATATAAAGGCAACCTTAGTATTTCTCTGGTTATTTAATGGAAATTACATGTTCCTATAATTGTAAAAAATATTATATAACTCAAAAAAATGTTGGAAATTAAAACAATTTTCCTAAAGGTATAATAATTAAAAGAATAAAAAATTTTACTTAATATAAAATATAAATAGTTTAAAAAATTGTTCAAAATAAAAGTTTTACAATTAAGGGAAACAAAAAAATGATTTATATAAATAAATAAATAAAAATATTTCATAAATAAATAATATAAAGTTAATGGATATTTTTATAATTGAGTGCAATATTTTAATATCCTTTTTTTATGAAAATAGTTCATTGATCAATTAAAACCCTAAATAAGATAAAGAATAATATTACTATAAGAATAAAATTATTAAAATAATGTTACTTTTAAATTATCAAAACATATATAAATAACGGATCAAGGATTCACTAAATAACTACTTATTTAATTTGTGTAAAGTAATTGTCTCTATTATTCTTTATCAAATAACTAATAAAAGATAATATTTATCACTCTATCATTTATAATTATAAATATGGAAATTTATGGAATAAAAATTAACCAATAAGAACTTATAATAAATATATGTATGTTAGTAGTGAAACTAACATAAAAGATTAAAAAAATTAACTTTTTTAACATGTTACAATCATTCAAACATTCAAAAAAATCAATGGTTGATGTAACTCATTTTTCTAAGAAAATAATATATATTTCTTAACGATATATTTTCAATATCATATTAATGAATTCTTTTAAACCCATTAAATCACATCATTATATCTAAGCATAATTTTAGTTGCAAAATTTAACAAAATAGACTAATAAAATTCGAAAGAAATTACTAGGAAATATCATAAAGGTAAAAATTATAGGACCCTATAACGCCATTATAGTTGATAGGAAAATGAGTGGGTCAACATTTTCCCTTTAATAGAAGGATCTTGTTCCCCTGTTTGTATAAACTTGAAAAACATTTATGATAGAGTTATGTTGTTAATAAATATTCAAATGAAGGGAGAGAACACAACTATTTGACTACATTTACAAAAATGCAGTGTCCAATGATCATATATAGGAAATGTGTTGGAAATAACTAAATCCATTAATCTTTACTTTTTATTATTGAAAATAGAAGATTAGACATAGTCATTATCTGCGAGGCACACTACCCTTAAAAGAATTTTATGGAATCCATACTTCCTCCAACAAAACACTTCCATAAAATCTCGTTAGATAACTAACTTGTGTAAATTAATTTTCAAATTAACAAATCGATGGTCGCATCACTATATTATTCAATTATTTATCTGTCTCATATATGCATGTCACTCTTCTTGAACCTTACACCTGTGTTAATGTATGTGCATTCACTATTCACTTAAACAATATTTTCAATAATACTATTTAAAAATATCTAAGCCTTTGGTTAACCCTTTTTATGTTTCAAATAAATTACGTCATTTAAAAACCCACATACCTTTAAGAATCACTAAAGCTGTGGAAATCTCAAATCCATCACAAAGATAACTACCTTTCTGAAGATAAAATCTTTCATGGAACACTCACTCGTCTCAAAACTCACAGTCCTTGTGAAAATAATTTTTCTAAAAATACTTTGCAAAAATAGACACTAAAATAGACTTTTCAACGTTCCAAAGATCAGAAAGAATTAACCATTCATGAATCTACATGCCTTTATTAATTAAAAATGATTCCCATTTTATAAAATTAAATTCACGACAAGTAAAGTGGGTGTGGATTAATATTTTGAGGTTTATACATTCGTGAAGATCTCATGCTCCCAAAAACCATTTTCAGACACTCTTCAGTCATTCTCATGATGTTACTTTTATTTATGAACCAACTTGATATATAACACATTCATGATGTTTAACACAGTCATAATAATTTACAGTCATCCTTTCATCTGTCCCTAAACCTTATCATTGTCAATAAGAACACATTATCTCCATCCTTCATTCACGATTCTCCTCACCTTTAAAAATGTTGTCCTCCCTGAAACCTAGTATATTCAAAATTCATGACTTTACCTTAATTTTGGGGATTCAATCATAGATAACAACCTTTTGTGAAGAACGATAGTGCATGCTCAGCTTATGCTCAACAATTGGGAAAATAATGTGAAATGAAACCACCATTAACGATGATGCCATATTTCACTATATGATCACTTTCTATGAAAACACTTTGATCAATGACTTCTAGACTACAAATAATCAAAATAAATATTTGGTTTCCTGTTATTATTGTCCTTGTTTCCCACTATATCCCCCTTTCAATTTGTTTTAAATCTATAGAAAAATATATAATGAACCATCGTCAATCAAAAACATGATAATCCTAATAAATCTTATCCATTAATAAAATTATACATTTGAAAATATAAATTTAGAAAACCACTATCATAAAATAAAACATCATTCCATGATAGAACCCTTTAACCACCCAATAATGAAAATAATTACATTCCATGTATCTCACCATATAAAAATAATAATATTGAACCTCTATATTTACATTAATTTTAAAAAAAACTCTACATGGATCATATCATTTTAATAAACCTACATCACCTCCAAAAACTAATTAGAGGAGTCAATAAAAATGGGGATAAGAGACAAACCTATTGACCTCAATTAATGAGAGGTGTTGAACATTATTGTTCATCTCGTAATTCCAAAAAAAAATTCATCCAAGCGATTCGTTAGGATGTCAGAAATTGGTCAGCATTGTCACGACCCGTCCTCGGGGCCCGTGCCGTGACTACCCCAAGCCCGCCTTCCATAGGCCAGGGGCTGGCGACTAGCACCAAGGCATAAATCCCAACAAAAGGGAAGGCATTGCCTTTGAAAAGTAAACAAGCACCACAGAGTAAGCAAGCGGAAAAGTAAACACTAAGTAAAACTGTACAAGTTGTGCTGAAAGTAAAAAGGGGCCGGAAATACAAGCCCAACTGTAAAGTACAACTGAAAGGAAAAACAGCAACTGAAAAAGGAAAACTGCAACGTCGAGCCGTCCTCTGGAAGTCCCACCTGAAGGGTGGGTACAGATGGCCTCCACTGCTCCTCGGTTCCACCTAACCGCTCTGAGTACGTCCCGCCCAGTGGTCCACCTCCAGGTACTGTCCTGCTCCGCACGCCTCCTCCACAATCAGCGCTGTCCGTTGTCTGCAACCAACACCACGAAGTGCGGGCATAACCCGTGCAGGGGTGAGTATAAGCTACTCAGTAGGGACCCCGAGACCCCCGAAGGTCTTCCAAAATCCACAAAGGATAATCCACAAAGGAATGATACAATCACAAAGTAACATCTGACACAGCTTAGGTATATGCCCATCCATATACCTAAGTCTTCAATTCCCGTTCGGCTCCAACGTCCGAGCCCAAGCACAACCCAGTCCACACAGGAAAGAAAAACGCATACCCACGCAGGATAGAACAACATAATCCACAAAGGAGAGTAAACAGTAAATCCACACAGGATAGCTCACCACAATCCACAAAGGAGAGTAACACAAGATTCAGCTCACACAGGTATACTTCTTTGGATGACGATAAAGATGATCATTGAACCATCTAAGTCATCGGACCCACGAAGGATCGATAGGTACTAACCTTGCAGTGACCCACACAGGATCGGGCCCACGCAGGACCTGTATGAGTTGGCTCACACAGAACCGCTGAGAGATGACCCACACATGATCGGGCCTACACAGGACCGGGCCCACGCAGGACCTGTAGGCGCTGGCTCACACAGAACCGCTGAGCGCTGACCCACGCAGGATCGGACCCACACAGGATCGGGCCCACACAGGACCTGGCCCACGCAGGACCTGAAGCACTGATCCACGTAGGATCGCTGAGTGCAGTAGTCGTCGCAGTCCGCTGAGGATCTCTGCACAGTCGTCGCCGCAGTCCACTGAGGATCTCTGCACGGTCGTCGCCAGAGTCCACGGAGGATCTCTGCACTGTCGTCGCTGTCGAAGTAGCAGTCGCAGCCAGCCTAGGGTTCTCGCACATAGCAAGCTTGTTCGGGAGGGTCCGCTCCACGAGCCGAGAGGCTGATACATCAACTTCTGACTCCGTGTCATTTGATGTATCAGCCTCTCGGCTCGTGGAGCGGACCCTCCCGAACAAGCTTGCTGTGTGCGGGAACCCTAGGCTGGCTGCGACTGCTACTTCGACAGCGAAGACCGTGCAGAGATCCTCCGTGGACTCCGACGACGACCGTGCAGAGATCCTCAGTGGACTGCGGCGACGACTGTGCAGAGATCCTCAGCGGACTACGACGACTACTGCACTCAGCGATTCTACGTGGATCAGTGCTTCAGGTCCTGCGTGGGACCGGTCTTGTATGGGCCCGATCCTGTGTGGGTCTGATCCTGCATGGGTCAGCGCTCAGCGGTTCTGTGTGAGCCAGCGCCTACAGGTCCTGCGTGGGCCCGGTCCTGTGTGGGCCCGATCCTGTGTGGGTCATCTCTCAGCGGTTCTGTGTGAGCCAACTCCTACAGGTCCTACGTGGGCCCGATCCTGTGTGGGTCACTGCAAGGTTAGTACCTATCGATCCTTCATGGGTCCGACGACTTAGATGGTTCAATGATCATCTTTATCGTCATCCGAAGAAGTATACCTGTATGAGCTGAATCTTGTGTTACTCTCCTTTGTGGATTGTGGTGAGCTATCCTGTGTGGATTTACTGTTTACTCTCCTTTGTGGATTGTGTTGTTCTATCCTGCGTGGGTATGTGTTTTGCTTTCCTGTGTGGACTGGGTTGTGCTTGGGCTCGGACGTTGGAGCCGAACGGGAATTGAAGACTTAGGTATATGTATGGGCATATACCTAAGCCGTGTCAGATGTTACTTCGTGATTGTATGTTTCTTTTGTGGATTATCCTTTGTGGATTTCGGGAGACCTTCGGGGGTCTCGGGGTCCCTACTGAGAAGCTTATACTCACCCCTGCACGGGTTATGCCCGCACTTCGTGGTGTTGGTTGTAGACAACGGACAGCGCTGATCGTGGAGGAGGCGTGCGGAGCAGGACAGTACCTGGAGGTGGACCACTGGGCGGGACGTACTCGGAGCGGTTAGGTGGACCCGAGGAGCAGTGGAGGCTATCTGTACTCACCCTTCAGGTGGGACTTCCAGAGGACGGCTCAACGATGCAGTTTTCCCTTTTCAGTTGCTGTTTTTCCTTTCAGTTGTACTTTACAGTTGGGCTTGTATTTCCGTCCCCTTTTTACTTTCAGCACAGCTTGTACAGTTTTACTTAGTGTTTACTTTTCCGCTTGCTTACTCTGTGGTTCTTGTTTACTTTTCAAAGGAAATGCCTTCCCTTTTGTTGGGATTTATGCCTTGGTGCTAGTCGCCACCCCCTGGCCTATGGAAGGCGGGCTTGGGGTAGTAACGGCACAGTCCCCGAGGACGGGTCGTGACAAGAATATCCAACATGATTTGTTTTAATAACATAGTTTTCATCTCTATATTTGATAAACTGACAACTGATCTCAATATTTTTTTTATGAGATTGATGAATAGTATATTTGGAAAGGACTATTGTGCTATTTACTTACAAAGTGAATCATTTTTAAATGTTTCACCACATCTCCAATATCACATAGTTTTTTATTCATTAATAATAGTATAGTGGATTCTATTGTATTAGAGATATATTGTACTTTAGCTATACCCAGACAATTTGTTTCGTATATTTTCCTCAACCAACCCACACATTTGATTCAAATAGATAATGCTCCACAATATGTGGACATAATATCCACCAAATCTCAAGGATGGTCTTCATACGAAAATGATAATAATTAATTATCTCTTAGAAATATAAAATTTTAAACCATAATTTGTAGTACCATGAATATACCTCATGATTGTTCTCGATAATAGAAAATTATATTCCTTCAAGTTACATAGAATGAGGTTCTATGAATTTTGCAAACATGATATCTGGTTGTGTTCCTAACATGTATAATAAATATCCAATTATTATCTTATATAGTATGGGATCCATAAATCATTCATTCCTCATGATTTCCTAAATTTTTCCAAACCTCAATTAGATTCAACATTGGTTTGGAGTCATGCATGATAAATTTCCCCCACATATCTCTTGAATTATTTTCCTAAGAAATGAGTCATAATAAATCTTTTGAATCACCTCCATCCCCAAAAAGTATATGAATTTACCTATTGTAGACATGACATATTTAGATATCATGTGATCAGAATATTTATTCATTTATCAGTTTCTGCATATGCCAAAAAAAATATCATACACAAACTCAATTAATATAAATTGATCTTTATTAGAATTCATCACCTAGAGAATATGATCAATAATTCAACATTTAATTTCATGATTCGTTATATTAGAATCCAGTTTATAATACCATGTTTGTGGTGCCTAGTTCCATTTGTAAGGAGAATTATATAATATAAAAATATTATTCTCAACATTTACAATCATAAATAACTTTAGATATTGAATTTATACTTCTTATTTAAGAATATTATTTCATAATTTTTCATTGACATCCATCTGATAAACATTGTACCCCATTTATGTTTTCATGGAATAGAAAATCCTTATTGACTCCAGTATAGCAATTAGATATAATATTTTTTAAAAATCAATTCCAATAATATATTCATATCATTTACACACTATTCATTCCATGTCTCAAATTTCCCTTCCATTCTCATTGAATTTGTTTTCAAAAATCCACATTGTTCTAATAAAATTGTTATCTTTCTGCCTCTAAATGTGATATTATGTCTAGTTATTTTCAATCTAATTTAGCTCATCATTCATGGACTTATCCCATGATTAAATCTTTAATACTTCATCAAACATGGTTGATTCCACAATTGATATTAAGGAATAAGTCATTTTATTCCTCACTCTCTTTGTCTATGTTAGTGTAGTCAAATAACCATTGATACTGGATCGATCAGTTTATTATCTTCTATTTTTTCTATTAGGATCTGATTTATTTTATCTAGTAATGGATTCACCTTCTGGTATCTCATCTATTTTATGTTATCGAAGTGTTTTTTATGGATACAAACCTTTCTTCATTTGAATTTTTTCCTTACCACTTTATTATTCATCTTCATTAATATCAATGCATGGTCTCAATGAAGTAATTATGATTTTCTCCCCCAATATCATGAGGTTAATACCATCCATAGTCATTAGAAGATAATTATTGTAAAATTTTTTGGCTTTAATCATCATTGATTATCCATGAATGTTCCATATTCTATATAATCTCCATACATTCCTTGATTTCCTCAATCATTTTGGATGAACAATTTACATCTAAAAAAAAGAAAATACAACTAAGAGGTCTTCCTACTATGTCACATAACATATCGTGTCTACATTTCTCCTATAAAAATCCATACTTTATTTTTAGTGTACACAAATACTTGAACATCCAATTTTCTGTAATGATGATAAAAATGAAAATAAATCAAAAAAGTTATAGCCATTTTGTTCAAATTTAAATTTATGTGTTCAAATGCCCCATTTTTTGATGGGTTCTCCCAAAAAATACCACATGATTTATCACATGTACTTATAGATAATATTCAAATCTAAAGGATGTCTATTCTTCTTCGGTTTAATTTTGATGAATATTGATTGTGTTTCCAGTTTCATTCTCATATAATTTGAAATAGCTCTTCAATCATTCACGAACTTTGTATTTTCTCTACATAAAGAAAAAATAGTTTCTATTATATTCATCTATATAAATAATGAATTACATATCCACATATGTTCCAACCACATTAATTAGACCACATAAATCTATGTGGATGAGATTAATCCAGTTTGATGTCTATTTTTTATTTAGATGATCTGGAATCCTGAAAAACATTCCCACATTGATCTGTCACATGTATTTTATGCCTTGAGATTTATATTGGGATTGTCAACCGAAATCGTGATCTTAGATAATTATTCTATGATATTTTCCTTAATCTGGCCCTACCACTAGTCCACAAATTTGTTTTATTCTATAACTAATAGTTAACAAGCATTATCATTGTTATTGACATGATATAAATTTCAATCTATTCTGCATCCATTAAATTGATAATTACCATAACTTACTTTGATAGTGCACCCCATATAATTAAGATTAAATATAATTCTTGATTCATATATTTTACTCAAACTGAGGTGATATTTATGCAACCCTTCTATATAACATCATCTTTCCTTAGCTCTCCACTTTCATGTTTTGTATATATACTGCATGTTACCATTAACGAACTTCCATTTATTAATCTCACTATTCCATCCATATATTTAATAAAATTCTTTATAAAATATGTATTTCATGTATATTTGGATAAGAATATACTGAAAGACTCCACTTCAACATTTCTTTTCAGCTATGAGTTCTATTTCTACATGGTTGGATTCCATTATTTTCTTCTTTACCTTCCTTTATATATATGACTCAGTGGATGAAAAATATTTCCATTCCCACATCATTTCAATATTCAGTGGTTAATTATCCATGTATTCATCTTTAGTAAGATAATATGTATTGTGAGGGTAACTTCTACTTAGTTGATGAGTATTGAGGTTCCACAATGTTATATAGTTATTTTTAACACCTTTCCTCTTCATTCAATGCATAACTTTATGTCCATAATTAAAATAGTAAAAACAATATCCATAAACACTATTTATTATCTATGGTTATAGATATTGTATCAATAAAATTTTTTGACTTCATTATGATTCCCTCTTTAGATATATAATTTCCTTTTAATATTATGACAAGGTAAAGCCTAGAAAGCCCTATAATTGAGATTTTAAAATGGGAAACATCTTCTTAGTTACTTACTTCAACAAGTTATATTATATGAGAAATGTATTTGAATAGAGATAAAATATAGACACTTGAGTATTCTTTTCATATATCATTCTAATTGGGTTTGAAAATTTCATATTTAGGATAATAGGCACCTTTGAGATATGTGAAAATTTCAACATACTATTATTTTGGCCAATCTAATTTTTTTTTCTCTGTATCCACATCATATCCAATTAAATGTTTTCCCATTAATGTAGATCTATGATCATTATAGGTTTTCTCACCTATATTAGAAACTTTTATTATATTTATAATATATCTAAATGTGAAAATTTTCTAAACTATAATTTCTTCTTTGAATCAATTGATTTTGATTCACATTCAAGTTTAATATTTAAGGTTAAAACATCTTCTTCAATTCACAAAACTATCAAATCATTTTCATCCAGATTAAATGTATGGTCAAGGATGAATTTTTCCTTATTTTAACTAATGATTTTAAATTAAAAAAACATCTAAGATTTTATATGTTTTTAAAGGTTCTTTTAAAAGAAATTCTAGAAAATTAATTTCTGCTTCAAAGTCATCAATACATTGATGAGTTTTCCAACACACCTCTCATCTGTCATTTCATCATTCATTGATTATCAATCACATAATAATCACCCTCCAGATACACCTTGTGATAATTGACACCAATTAAATGATTATATACATCTATTAAAGGGTATACCTTTTCCACTATAGCCATCATGGATGCTCTACATTTGGATTGAAACATTATTTCATCATCATCCATAATGATCTTATCTACTTATTCATCATTTTAGATGTCTCAATTTCTAAGAAATTTATTTCCTAATTTGATTCCTCCAATGGAAGAGGACCCCATTTCAGGCTTATTCCTGATTTCATATTCTCTTTATATAACATTAACATTCAATGTGCATCATGGTTCAATGTTCCTAACATTTCCATACTAAAAATAAACAAATTTTAGATTATCATAAAATATCTATTTTCCTCTATTTAATTACTTATAAAATATAGAAATATATTTGCATTCCGCATTTTCAAGATGTCCAGAGATGTAATGTTTTTCTAGGGACGTGATTTCTATTTCCTTACTTACTCGAGTGAAAGCATATTCTTGTTTTAATTATCTTTCATAAGGCACAAGACTGCATAGTAGATTCAAAAGATAAATCATAGAAATATATATTTCCTCAAGAGATAAAACATTTGGATTATACATAAGTGGGAGCCTTATCAGGATTTTCATAAAAAATATCAATTTCCCTATTTTTTTACCCAGATACTCAAATAGAACCAACAACATCAGTTATGAGATTGAACAAGTTATATTCATTTTCATATGGATGTATTTTCAAATCATCTAACTGAATTTCCAATACACGATATTTTTCATCTTTTAAAATTTTATCACCATCACAGACATTTACATTTTCATCAACATGGACTTGTCTATAGTAAAATTAATTATCTTCAAATAGATTTGATCAAATAATGCTTCCATAAAATAATTATGATAATTTTCAACATCATCATTAATTTTTTTCAATTTATTTTAGCCATTGAATGACAAGTCACATAACTGGACAAAATCCACTGAGATTTGTCATAAATAAATTCTATTACAAGTGATTTTATATGAGATCTCATAAGATTCATCAAAATAAGAATTACTCTTCCATAAAAGAGTTGTAATCCCCTAAAATTTAGTGAATTCTACATAACAACAGAAGACATATTTAACACCAATTACATGTTCTCTCTAATACCACATGTAGGACCCCAGAAGACCCTCAGAGGAGAGGGGTGAATCATGGGATCCCATTTTTCTCTTGATGTGATATATCTTGTCCCCCCTTTGGTATGAACGTTTAAAACATGTCTAAAGAAATGGTAGATATATTAAACATTCACATTAATGAAAAAACACATAACATGTATATGGTACACCACAAAGGTATTGTGTTAGGAGAATATGATGTTAATGTGTTAGTTATTCCTAAATCCACTAATCATTACTTGTTATTTAGGGAAGCATAAGATAATACATAGTATTTTTATTCTAAGAGCAATACCTTAACAAGATTTTTAGGGATATTAAACTACCTCAAGCAGCACATCTATATCGACCTCTCCTAGATCATGTCCCTTAGTGAAGAAATTCTCATTTTAATGACATGAAGATAAATCATTAAAATGAGAATTTAATCCATGATACCTAATTAGCATCAGAAACAACGTTCACCATAGATCATAGGTGACACAATTGAATGAATTGTTCACGTAAACTAAATGTTCGACACTGTTATAAGAAAAACACCAAGTATTTTTAAAAACCCCTTTCTATTTCATGTGAATTGAAGCATTAATAAACCCACAGACCATCATGAAGGTCCCAACCCTCGCAAATCTCATAGTTTTCATGAAGCTAATTGATTTTTGAGAAGCTCGTATCCATTATAAAATACTTTTTAATTGTGAAACATATAGTATTTGAGAAACTATTCTTTTAATCCTTAACATCAATAAAGACTAAATTGTTGTTTTTGTGAATCCTAATCTCCCAAAAAATCAATATTCATTAATCTCCCAATATTCATTAATTCAGAATGATTAATATTATACCAAAATTCTATTCTTGTAAAATAAAGTAGGTGTGGACAACTAATTATAGGATTATCCCATCAAGAATATCCCTTATTCCCATTTCCCATTAGAATAACATCTTCAATCATTCTCATGTATATTCTTATTTGTGAAAACATTCAATGTAATTTTACCGTTTTATGAATCTAATTGTATTCATGATGATTTACCTTCACCCCATTTTGTGTTCGTGATGCTTCTCATTGCCTGGAAGAACACTTTAATTCCATCACATATTCATGATTCTCCTCACCTTCGCAAATCTCCACCTTTGTAAAACCTAGTATTCATGAATCTAATCCCATTACTGTGATTCAGAGGATTCATTCTTAAAAACCAAACTTTTGGGAAAAATACTACTCCTTCATGAGTTTTAACCCAAAATTTTTCACACACTTGGAAATGGTTCCACATTATTCATTGAATCCATAATTCACTATTAGATAACATTCCATGAATAATAATTATTAAAAAAAAATTCACTAAAAATAAAAAGAAACTAGACTATATTTTTATCATTAAAATTCCATGGCTTCAAAAGTAATAAAATACCATTTACATTGCATAAATGATTCGCTTTAATATATTATAATATAAATATTATATCCCCTTTTAATCATGAAAAAATAAATGATAATTATTTATAATCCATTTCCTAAACCAATAAAATGATATTGTCGATTACAAAATGATAATCAATCCATAACATTTATAGAAGTCTATATGAATAATCCTAATCAACAGTTTACAAAATGTATTATTCAGATTAAAACCTAATATACCCCAACTATTTCTTGATATCATAAAAACCATTATAAATCACAATGTTATATAAATTAAACAATATTGTTATGATATATTGAATAATAACTCAATTAGGTATTTTTTATTTGAAGTAATAAAATCATACCTTTAAAAATTTCCCCATTACTTTGGTGATATAGAAAATGTGAGAACTAATTCGCAGCTATAAAAAAAGAATAAAACCTAAATAAAGAGACTTTAAAAACTATGGTAGTGATTAAATGGACATATAATTAATAAAATACAACAAAATAAAATATCTATCAGGAAAAAGGGTGAATTTCACGTGAAGGGAGAATGTGGTGAGGCAAAATAGGGAATTCATCCCTGAAGAGTATAGTGAAATTAGAAAAGGGGTTATGCATTTAAAAAGGAAAATAAAAAATAGTATTTTTAAAATATTAAATATTATATATAATATATTCCCATGAGTATCTTGATATCCATTATTCCCCTATAAAAATTATGGTCACACTCTAGTACATACATATAGAGTAGATCACTAAAATACATACACTGGAAAAATAAAAACTCTGGTTTATCATATATAAAAATGACTTCATTTTTTAGAATATTCAATATATAAAACAAAAATATTTCTAAGTCCCATAATAGTTCTGTTTAATTAAATAATATATATATTAAATTCTAATTATGTGAAATTTACTCCCAATATCTCATAAATATCTTCTACTTCAGTATTATTCATCAACATTCCATATATAAAACCATCCTTTTTTATCATAAGGAAAGGAAACATAATAAAGCGTGAGTTCATATGTTTTGTAAAGGTAATCATGAGGGATATTATTATATGATCATATGATAGCATAATATAACAATAATGTAATCTTTTCAGGAACATATCTTCTATGGTAAATACCGAACATCTCATTGATCAAAAACAATTTTCATGGATTATCAATTAAATAAACATGGTCCATAATATTGAATAATTATCATCAATCAATCATAAATCATAAGATCATTTCATTAAAGTGTGGACCCATTATAAATACAGAAACATATTAAATATTTCATTGTAAACTATGAATATAATAAAATTAGTGGATCAAGACTCCCCTAATTCAGATAGTGGATCAGGACACACATGTATCCCATAGTTAATCAAGATGCACTTATTTCTAACAGTGGATCAATCCAATAAAATTATTTCCCATTCTTATCTCGTGAATTATATTAATATAAACATTTTATTAAATTGTTATATTTGTCACAAAAGTCTAATATGGAAAATAAACATTGATGTTCCAAAATATCATAAGAAACGCATCATGTAAACTCATTATAAACCTTATAACGAATATGTGTCTTATAATCATTTAATAAAATAACTATTTCATAACTCATTATAAATTAATTTTTTTCTAAAAAAATTTGACTAATATATACCATAATCATATAATGAAACAATAAATAATGTATCATTCAATATTATCCATAGTGAAATATATGTAACATCAAAGGTTGTATTCATAGATAGAAAATTCTTATTACAGATTATGAGAAACATTTATTATGGAAAGTATCCACTCCATATTGAAAAAAACATTCTTAAAAATAAATTCATATAAAATTCATTTTTATTTTAAAAAAATTTATATAGAATAATGAAAATATCACAATATTATGAAAAAAAAAATTTAATATAAATTTTAATACTTGAATGTGAAGACTGGTATTATTGTGTGGGAATGACATAATTTAATACCATCAATATTATGTATGTTAATAATAATGATTAGTTTCCAATTTATGGTTAAAACAAAATAGATATTATATAGAAATAAAAATGTATATTTCCTTTAAAAATAATTTATTATATGTAAATAATTTCTTTTAATAATCATATGGGAGTATTAAAACATTATTGAAAATAATTTTATTTAAAAATTGTTTTGGAATAAAACTGATTTCTGACTGAAGAATGATATAATGTAATATTTTCATTATAATCTTTTTATCCAATATTTTATGTAATAAAATTTGAAAAATGGTACTACTAAATAAGAATTTAAATAATAATCATAACATAATAAATTTTATATAAATACTTTGAGATTTAGCGCTTAAATTACATCACGGTATGAATAATGATAAAAAATAATGATAAATGATGACATTGTATCATAAAATCACTACCAGATGGGTATCATTGAAACATAATCCAATAAAGGAATAATATTTATAAATTTATAATATCATGAGAATAAATAAATTAATTAAATAACATGTCTAAGTGGATGTATATAAACCTTATAAATGAAGATATGTTCATAATATAATGTACATCCCAAAGCAGAAAAATTATTGCACAAATATCTTATCGCTTTTGAAATATTTTTAATAGCAAATCTAAATATTTAATATCATAAAATAAAAAATTAAATATCATAAAAATAATTATATTCATTATGTTAAATTTCTAATGTCCTTATGTAAACCGCCCAAATGAAATGAGTTTTGAATTTTTATATATCTCCCAAAAATATAAGAGAGACTAGAAACCCCTTACCGTAATTTTCGACGTCCCTTATACCTGATCAAACCACCAATATAATACATATAAAATTATTAAACATATATTACTTAATAATGGATATATATATTGGAATATTGTTTTTTTATTAATATCTTTTGTTACCCATTTATCAAAAATTTAATGTTAAATTCTCATTCTGGTTAATAATTGATTTTTTATTTTATTTTCTGATTTGGTATTTTAGGTCCTTATAATTTTAAAATAGTTACATAATATCAATAATTTTTTAAATTATATATATATTTCATTAATATTTCATATATTTGGATTTATTTTAGTCCATAAAATATGGATATGGAAACTGAAATACATTCTTCATTGAGACAGTAGGTTTTATGTTTACATGATCATTGTTTCCATTTCATCTACATATTGTGAATATAAAGGTTTATATTATAATACCATTAATAAAATTAATATTTCATATATATCATATATATTAATTAATGTTTTCTTTAATACATTTCATGTAATGCGTACGTGAAAACTAATCACATGGCTTTGTGAAGTTGTAATCCACCATACTCCCGAGTGACATTATCGTATCCCCCAAAAGAATTTTTTTAAATAATTTCCATTTGATATCATAATTCTATAATTAAATTAATTCAGAAAATATAATACATCTATGTTAAATCCATATTTATATCCAGCACTAGAAGTCAGTGATAGAAAACAAACTACTTTTGTTCGTGACGTGGTTATATGACGTAGTAATGAATAGTGATATTATATCCCATTTGATTGGTGTGGAAATGGATAGAAATTATTAAATTGTTATGTTAACATATTATTATATATTGTGTACTTTTTATGTTATATTTTCTACTTAAATTAACAATTTAATGTTTAATAAGAATAAATAAAAAATGAAATATAATAAAGACAATTACCATCCCATTGAAGAACCCTTATTTGAATCTCTTATTGAGGACCTTGGTTTTGATCATTGGAGAGGAACAGAAGATATATAACATGGAAAAATTGTTTTTGAGTTACTTTTATGTATTTAATTAACAAAAATTCTGGATATGTTTGAATAAGTTATGTTTTTTGGTGGCCTATTATAAGTTAGGGAAGGAAACCCAACGCGGGGGCAGCACAGGTCGCAGTGGTCACGGCTGGAGGTGTTGTTGCCTTCGTCTCCTTCGTCACCTTCCATCATTCCAAAGAATGCCACCATGAAGAAAAATGGAGGGGGTCGGGCCATGTTAGTTTATCTCGTACACCCCGCATTTAGAGTGGTAGAATAAAGTTCACAAGAACGAAGCAAATAACTTCAACCAATATCTTTAAGTAATTTAATAATTCCCAATCCCACACAAGTGGAGAAGGGAGTACCAAAAAAGTGATATACAGATAGCATTAAACCCCTACCTCAGGTTGATATGTCGATAGAGTCTTGGGGAAGAAGAAGAATCATTGGGAAGAAATACGGACATCAGTGTCATTGACGTTTTCCTTGATCGTCAGTTTGTGCTTCGGTTCTTCATAGTCGAAGAAATCCTACGTCGGAGAATGTATCGAGGGAGAAGGATGAAGTAGAGGTTTTAGTTCTTCACTAATGTTCTTCGTTGGAAGAACGTGTTCCTCGTTCAGATAAATATTTCTTCATTGTAGATCTTTTCTCATATGGCTCCACCAAATAGAAAAATAGGAAACAGATGTGTTTCCCCCAACATTAATCATTGGCACAAATTCCAAACAAAAGCCTATTAAAACACCTATGTTGGCGCATTTAATTAAGGTGTGTTGGAATAATTATTGTGGAGGAAGCTCAAGAGGATCATCCACATTAAAGATGGGAGTGGAGTTTTTTCTTATCCTCCCATTAATAGGGGTCGGGTGGTCACCACCCCAAAATTCAATTTGGGAGGTTATTTAAATCCCAGGTGGTCCCCATGACAATAAAACATGAAGAGGATGTTTAGTTCTGGAAAACCCCACCCCTGATCATCCACAAGGAGGGTGGTTTCAACAAAAAATAAAATAAATTGTGTGTTTACTTTATTTATTATTTCCACAAAAAACCCAAAAACTAACATTCACCCTTGACCATTTTCCAACAAGGTTAATGTATCCTTAAGTGAATTCATGCGCTGCAAGTTAAACAGGGCCTTCATATTTCAATTCCGAGTACCGGTTCAAAAGCTAGAAAAACCCATTCGCACGTTTACTGAATGTACCTGAAATAAATTTCATGAATTCATTCTGGGAACTCCAGGCCTCTGAATCAAGCGCCGTAAATTTTCATGGACTCGTGAAATTTCCATATATTTTAAAAACAATTACTTGGAAATCCTGGGACCTTACACCCACCTCAAGATCCATCTATATCTATAGATTTTTTATGGTTCCTTCATGATTCTTCACTAGATATTTGAGGTAAATCCTTCTCCCTCATTATCCTACATTTCAAATATCAATTTTCACCAATACACCTCCCTAGGACGCTGAGATAAAACCTTGGATTTGTGTAAAAGATGTTTTCTTTGATTCATTCGTTATAGGGTAATGCAGAAGTTCTCTTGGGTAGTGTTCTTGTTGATTCTGGAAACCACCACTGAAGGCAAGGTTCTTCTGGTGGTTTCAGTCTTCCAGATTTTTTTTGAGGGATGTTTTATTCTTATTGTGTGGTTTCTCACAATCCAATTTGGGATCTATTGATGATTTACAATTCCTTGTAATTAATGTGTTGTGTGTTGAACTCATTATATTGGTTTCGAGTCGTTATATCAAAGTAGACTAACCTTTTTATGCATATGTAAGTAAATATATATGTTCCCATGTTACATGTAATTTCATCCCTGATAATGAAATATATGTATGGGGTATGATGTTCCAAATTATTTATGTAAAAATTCATTTATAGGTTATTTGAAGCTAGTAAATCCATATAATCATATATGTTAAGATCCCCGTGAACATGATAATGGCCATGTGGGTGTGTGTATATTGGATATGTTCCCATATATGTGTGGGAAGGTGCATATTCTCAAGGGGGGTGCAACAGATCATAGCTATAAATCAACTAGAACCGAAGTTTATGCCTTGGTTCCACATTGAGGAAATGTATTTATCTTTGACGCATAATTTATGAATACATTTGTTGCGTCGTTAAATAAGTTTTTTTGTGTTTTCTAGTTTAGTGGAACTACATAACTTGAATATAATGTTGAAATGGGATAAATGGATTCTTGTTTCATAATGTCATGTTTTTATAATTAAACCATCCAATGGTGGTGCACTTCCTTCAAACCAATAAGTTGTCATAAATGTCATATCATGCATAGTGCGGTTTGAGTTCTTTATACGTCTTTATACTCAAATTGATATGTGGTATGTAATTTCATCACCCATTATAATTATTAATAGATTTTTTCCATTTGTGTTATTTCATGTCTATGCCATGTGCTATTGGGAAATCCATTGGTGGTTGGTCCTTGGATGAGTCACCCTTGTGTGTGTGATTTTGGATTGGTAAGATAGACAAACAGATGACACTGTGTTTTTATATATGTTTATTTGGTGTTAATAATTGATTTCTATACCAGATGTATGTATACACTAGTGACTACATGCACATAAATGAATTTTTGTGTTATATACAAAAAATTGCATACCCCTGATATACATTATGATTTTTTTCAAAGGACCATGTAAGACTTCAAGGAAGAACTCTACATTATATTTTGTTTGTTTTCCAAAGGACAATGTGATCCATTGAGAGAGTAGATATTGTGAGATTATGTTTGTTTTCAAATTTTTTATGTGATCCTTTGAGGCAAAATACGGTGTGATTTTGTAGTTGTTTTTTGATCGACCATGTTAGCCTTCTGATGTTCTAAAACAGAGATTACTCCAAAATATTCCCTCGCACAAGAATAATTTAAACTCCATATTGAGTTGAATTAGGTGTAAATAATTCCATATAACCTTCGATTACTTTCATCTACTATATGAGTCAAAGAAGGTATTAAGATATGATATTACCTAGGGAACACTTGATGCTTTATTACAAGATGAAGTTACTATTGACGTATGGGTGTCCACAGGAACCCTGGAGTTAAAATAATAAAATAAAGAGTATTGAACAATAAAATTAATAGTTTATTTATGCATTATTTATATATATATATATATATATATTGTCCCTCTTTAGAATCTTATTACGGCCATGTGTCGATGTCGGTATCACCGTCTTCTGTCCTTTATGAACCTGGATGAGTTGTTGTTTATTTAATCAGTTCTGTTTTTATGTTTCTATACCTGCACACTATTTAATTACTTTTCACCACATAGTTTGATATATACACAAGTGTGTGCCAACCTACTGAGATTTTATCTCACTCCCTAATTGGGTAACATTGTTACATGAGTAGACTCTATATGTTTTCATGACTATAGAGATCTAAATATACTATTTCCATATATCAGGGAGTTATGAGAAAAAGACCGAGTGAGGGATCAGGATACTCATGTGGATCACCCTTATGAGTTTATGTCATTTCATTAATTCAATATTGAGTTTTAAAGAATGTTTTAGGTTTACTATTTTCATATATGTGTCACTATGACATGAATACATTGTATAAATTTGAGTTGGACATTTTCTTTATTGATTTGGCATTACAATTTCCATTCACTTCTTCAATTATCAATTTATATCTACTTCCATTATTCTATATGTTTTAAAATATATTACCATTGAACACTTTGAAAATGAGGGTATTGTTTCCCCACTGAACTACCATTACACCCACACTATTATTCAGCATCCTCTAGAGTATGGGGAGGCACTCTGGAGGTCATGAAGTGACCGGTCTGACTACCGATTTGATGGTAAGCTATGATGATAAATTACAATGTGGTATTAAAGGATAGTTTGTTTCCATTTTATTATTGTTCTCTGTTGGTAGACTGGGGACTATATATGGGTCTTCTCTTTGTTATAGTGGTACTTGGGACTGATCACCCCATTTAAGGGAAATTACCATGTGTCCACGGTTGGATATTTTTATAAGTTTCAATATTAGAGTTGATTTGATTTCACCTAGGTGGAATGGTTTATTTTTCTTGGCTTATGGATTTATTAAATATATGTTATTTTTCCATTATTCAGAATGGGAATGAGGTAACAAGACATGAATTATTTTAGGAACATAGACAGTAACTTTCCATGATTATTCGATTCATCTTAGCTACATTATTAGGATTCTATCTAATTTACTTATGCACCTTGAGTGATTCCATGATTCATTTATATCTATTGAGGTAATATGTTATCATTTTGTTTATTTAGAATGTGTTTTATGTGGTTTTACATGATTTTATGAAATATTACACGTTTTTCCTTGTTATAACATGTTTATCTTGACATGTATAATGGCTGCATGTGTTGAAATTTATGTTTATAGTTTAAGAGGGATCCAATACTCAACTCTAAGGTGTATGGGTGCTTTAAAATTAGGAAATGGGTTACCCATATACATGAACAATCTCTATACCATTTTAAATAATTTTATATTAATTGTTGAAATGAAGATGGGATGCAAAATTTAAACATTGAAAGTAAATGTTTTCAATTAATGGGAGCCAAATTCCAACAATAAGGGGTATAAGTGCCTTTTGGATTGGTAGATGGACAACCATGGGACCAAGCCATTGGAGAAACATGGAAGGTTTGAGAATGGTTATAAATGTTAAAGTTTTTATGTTTTGAATGTTATTGGTAGGATAATTTTTAAAATGATCAAATGATCGAAGTAGTTATATTGGGGGATTTTTTTATGAAATGAACTATTATGTAGTGTCTTTTCTAGGTAAATATGTTGAATAAATGTACCCCAAGAGGTCACTTGTCTATTAAAAGGAATTTAGAATCTAAATTAACTATTTATTATTGAATTAATTTCATTGTAAAATTTTCAATGAGGGATTTTATTATTACATGTTTAAATCCCCAGTGCCTTATCGTGAAATGGTACTTCTGGATTTTTAAAACTCATTCATGTGATTAATGGATGAAATGAATTAATGAAATGGATTTAAATTTGAACCTTAATTGTTATTCTTCATTTGAATCCTCAACAATGGTAGTTTTAAAGGATATTTATGGAATATTATGGAACTAAGATGTGTGTGATCATCTATATGGTAATTCATTTTTAGCATTGACCTAAATTGAATGAACGAGGCTCTTGAACATTGTGAATCTATTATTCATGACAATGGTATAGGTTCAATGTGTATTTTTTGTAAGGGACTAGTCGTAAATGGTAGAACCCTTAGATTTTGAGATGATTTACTTATAATTTGATCTCTTGATGATGGTTCTATTTGGGTGTCATTGTCCCAAGTAATACTTATTGGATTTAAAAATACACCCTTGATTAGAAGGGTGGTATTTTCACCTTAACTCTTCATGTGGGAAGAAGAATCATGGAAATCTTGGTTCAGTATGTTTGATGTGCCTTATGAGTAGTCAGCTTTTCATGAGTTCTTTTGATTCTCTCATTTCTTTACTGATTTTGACCCAATATTTCTTCATCCTCGTTAATGGGTTTATGAGATGATGTGTCGTTTTCATTTGAGGACATGGGGTTTTATGTGTTTCCAAATGTAGTACAAATTGATTTTTTTATGATTTAAAATTTTTTCTGAGTTTGGTTTCATCATTGATCTAGAAATGTTGAGGACGTTCCCAGGATAATCCCAGAGTTGAGTGACTGGGGAGTTATGGTTAGTTTATCCCACTACTCAAGGGGAATGTTTGAGGCAATAGTGTTTTGATGCACTGGTAAGTTTAAATTTATGTTTTCATGTCAGATGTTGACTTAGTGATCATGGTTCATCGAATGTATCATGTGTGATTATAGAGTTTATATCCTAGGACACTTGTGATATGATTATATTTTCTTAAAAAGATGTGGACACTCCAAAGGTGGGAAGTGTTGCATCAGCTCTGATATATGTCGGTGCTTTCTTGGAAGCATGACATTGATGAGGATGGAAGTATGCGCAACCCTTTAGAAACAAAATTAGTTTTAGTGGAGTTTTTGTATAATGATTTAAAAGAAAACTATTACCTCTAGTGGAATCGTCTTAGAGATTTAGTTGATGATGAGCAGGCAGGTGATGCCGAGTTTTTTTAATGGGTCGACCAATTGTGATTTAGTCATTTTTCTTATGGTAACCCTTGAGATTCTTGTTTTTTCTCTAAATAGTGATAAAAAGGTCCCCTATCATGACATAATCCATGGTGCGCTCAGAGATCATAACTAATATTCCACACTAATGTATGAAAATTCATTGTGCTTGATAGGTGGTTCTTAACTGGGTTTTATGTCTGATGTGTGGTTCTTTGTGCTATGCCTTCATTTGTGATGGGGAAAAATAGTTTTGAAATATATTATTGTTAGCTTGTTATGGGATTTTAGTTGGAATTCGGTTTAGGAGAATGTTGTATGTACGTGTCGTTGCTAATGAATGCCTTGGAAAGGAAGACTTTGCAGTTCTATTTGGGATGAGTTAACCATTTAAGCAAGTCATCTTCCATGATGTTTACCTAGATGTGGCATGGTCTATTCCCTTTTTGGTTGTGCTATATGTATGGTGATGTAATTGTTTTAATGTTATGTCACTATTTTAAGGGAGAATCTGGTTTATAGATTAGTGATGTCTTTTAAGGAAAGAATTTGTGGCTAGTTATTATTTTCCAATTGAGTTCGACCATTCATTCAACGAGATCCTTGTTATGGACTTAGTTGTTATCGGGTTCATATGTTATGGAATTCATATGAGAAGTGACACAATTATTTTTATAACATTCCCTCAGTGGAAATTACAATGGATGATAAACCATGATTTTTATTTGGCTGTCAAAAGATAATATCGATATTAGAAGGAACCAATAGACATATTATTAAACATATGATTATGGGACCATTTATATAGTTGTGTGGGATTAATTAAACATTGATTAAATTTTTTGTTTTGAAATTTGAGATTTGGTTCAGGTTTTAGAGGCTTATGTTCCTCGAGCTTATGAGATAGTAAAGGTTCTGGTTGGTATTTGGAAACACAGTGCAATCGTTGGAATGAAAGCTCACAACTTCAATGGGTTTGGTGATGTTGTCTGAGCTCTTGAAGGCTTATCAGGGACATGATGTTTCAAGGTGGATAGATTGTAGAAACTCACCTATTGGACCTAGTGGTATATATGAGTATTTTTTTATTTTTGGAAAATTATTGAATGGGTCGAATTTTAAAACTGAGCTGGAGAAAATTTTTTATTCAATAATGAAAATAATAACAATAATATAATTTTTATTATAATTTTTATAATTATAATTATAAATATTATTTATTTTTTATTATTAATATTAGTTTTATTTTAGGTTGTTAGAGGAAACAATATGGAAACCTCTCCCCCTCCACTTTTAGGTGAGACACAACCTTCATCCATCGATTCTTCGTAGTTCCATAATGATTCTTCACCTGATCTACAATGTAAAGCTTTATCCCTTGTTCTCCAGCATCTCTTTGGCCAATTTTGGAATATCCTTCACCCAATGATGTTAAGACAGAACTTTAGATTATGGTTGATTTGGTTTTATTCGATTCATTTTTTTCTAGAATCCTGGGAAATGTCTCTGATATCATTCTCTTATGGATTCTGGAAATTACTAATGAAGGTGAGGCAGTTTGGGTGGTTTCAGTCCACCGATAATAATCTGAGTGTGTTTTTTTATTATTGGGTTTTACACCATCCAATTTGGGATATTTAGATGATTTACAGATCCATGTAATTAAGGTGTAGTCTATTAATCTATCCCATGTGGTTTTAATCTACTAGGTCAAAGGGTAGATGCTTGTGCATGCATAGGTAATTATATATAAGTGTGTGCGTGTGTGTGTGTGTTTGTGTATGTTCTCCCATTATGTGTAATTTCATCCGTGTTAGGAAAAAACATGTATGGGTCATGGTGTGACTATTTATATGTTTTAAAAATACATGTGTTGGTTAGTTGAGGATAGTATATGAATATTAGAATATATATAAGGATCCCATTGCACGTGATCATGGCCATGAAGGTTTGAGTATAGTGTCTAGGTTTCCTTATATGTTTGAAAAGGTGCATATTCTCTATGGGGTAAAAGGAGCTCATAGTTAGAAAGCGTCAATAGCCTATGTGGGTATCATGGTTCTATATTAGGGAATGGTATTTTTCTTTAACTCTTTACAGAAGAATGACTTTTTTGCTTCTTTAAAATAAGTTGTTTTTTTGATTAGTCTAGATTTGTGTAACAACATGGCATTACTAAAATTATGAAATGTGATAAATGGAATGTTTTTTGATAATGTCATGGTTTTATAATAAAACTCCTCCAAAATAGGTTTACTACCTTCAAAAAGAAATATCGATAGATGTAACATCATGCTTTATGTGGTTTGAGTTCATCATATGTATTCCAGTTTGAATTGATATATATTATGTTATTTTCATCACCACTAAATGTTGTTAAATGAGGTTTCCCTTGAGAGTTATGTCAATTATATTCCATGGGTGATAGATTGTGAAACTGGATGAATCCATTGGGTTTTCTTTATATATTTAACATGAATGGATTTGGACTTAGGCTCCCTTTGGTGAATGTTTCCCATCTCATGGGATGCTAATTAAGAAATTGATTTTTATATAAAGTGATTAATTAAATGAATTAATTGGGAAGGGTGGAGTGGCTAAGGCCGTTGGACCATATTATTATATTTCATGACTAATCTTGATTTTCCTTGAATGGATATGCCCATGTGAGATTGATACTATTGTGACAATGTGAGTTTTAGACTTCCACATAGTGTAATAGTTTTTTATGTTTGATAAGATCATTTTAAGATTGTTTCCATGTGATTTTGATGATGTAATTTCTACCAAATGTATTCTAAATGCATATGAGTTTTTCTAATGCATAGAACATAAGATATATATTATAAATAATCCCGTTTGAATCTTGATGTAATGGACAATCTTAAAAAGTTCATGGGAGTATTTTAAAAGAAATCACTTGACCTTGGCCTTATTTTTCTTTTTTAAATATTAATGACTTGGACATTTTTTGTGTGTGCCCACATGGGTTGATTAATGCTAAGTCCAATTAATTTTTTTCCATGTGTTTCTTCTTATAATAAATGTACCCACATGAGTAAATGATAAGATACAACTTTCTGGTTATTCTTTGCATGAGACACCCTTGTGTGTGTGAGTTCAGATTGGTAACATGGACATACATATGTGACTTCATGTGAGAAATTTATTTGGGTGTTAGACATGTCATTCTAGTCTAGATTTAAGTATACACTGGTGACTATGTGTTTAAAAATTGATTTTAGGGCTATATATATGATGTACCACAACAATGATAAATATTATGATTATTTTATGAAAGACTGTGTGAGTCATTGAGGTAGATGATTGTGTGAGATTCTATTTGTTTCCCGAGGGACCATGTCAGCATTCCAGGAAGATGACTTTTCAAGCCCTTATTTTTTCTAAAGGACCATATAAGCCATCGAAGAAGAAGACTGTGTGATATTGTCTTTATTTTCTAAAATACCATTTGAGCCTTTTGACATTCTATTCCATAGAGTACTCCAAAATATTCCCTCTCAGGATAATTAATTGAACTTCACCATGAGTCAAATTAGGTGTTGAGATATCATATCATTTTCAAATACATTGATCTTTGGCATGAGTCGATGAATGTATTATGATATGATATAACCTTGGGAATTCATTAGGCTTCATCACAATAAGAAGTTAGTCTTAAGGTATGTTTGTGCATGAGAACCTTATGGATAAAATGATAAAATAATAAGTATTCAAAAAATCAACAAAAAGTATATTAATGAATTAAATATATATTGTTTTTGTTGAGACTCTTATTTGGGCCACGAGCTGAAGCAGGTCTCTCTGTCAGGTGTCCCTTATGAACATAGAAGGATTGTTGAATATTTATTGAATTTATTTTTACTTTACAATTACTGCAAACTATTTAATTATATTTTTACATCCTATTTTTGGCAGGACACCATTGGGTGCAAGTATACTGAGATTTTATCTCATATCCTGATTTTTTACCGTTGGTACCTATATAGAATCCACTTCTTTGTAGGACTATAGAAAATTGATTTTTTTTATCCCCTGTATGAGGATGTTAGGAGGAAAATACCGAGTGAGAGATTATTATGCTCATGGAGATCACCCTTGGGGACGTTGGGTGTTTTCATTAATTTAGTACAAAGATGTAAATCATGTTGTTTTTATACTTATTTCAGATATGTGTCACAATGACATGCATTCATTATAGAAACTGGTATGGACCATTTTCATTATTCAGTTGATATTGCAATTTTCCTCCATGGATTTGATTGTCACTTTATGTCTGCTTACTCAATTCAATATTTTTTACTATATTTTAACACTTCCCTATTTGAAAATGTGGGTATTAAATCCCCACTATACTACCATTACACCATCTCTTCTAGTCGACAATTTTGAGTATATAGGGAGGCGTGTTTTGGGTCTTGTGGTGACTAATTCTACTACTCTTTGGATGGTAAGCCTAGTTGGTACAATATAATCTGGATTATCTTATTTTATTTGGTGGATCTAGAAAAACTTATTCCCTATGTTTAACAAGACTCACCCCTTTCCTATAATGGGTTGGGATTCCCCAGTTTCTTATAGTAGATCAATCTCATCAACATGATCCCATGATTATCACATTACATATAAAAATTTTCCAATTCATTAGAGGGGGTTACAGGACCTGCCCCTATCATAATGAAAACCATCCTTATGTGTCCAATAATATCATAATACATTCATCATATCATCACATAAAAACATATGTAAAAATTTGTTTGATTATTATTTTAACTATTCACCATAGCATAACCCATGAAAAATATCTGGGTTTCATTAACATTTCGTCAACATAAAAATTAACCCTCCACAGAATGAATGAGGTATGTATAAATAAATATTATCCAAACTATATAATATATAACATCAATTTATTTCATCTTACATGGAATATTATTTTGAAATATCACATCTAACATTATTTTAGGATAATAGTTTTTCCACATTAAACAACACTTTTTTATAAAATAAAGTTGTTTTAAAATCAATACCATGTTGAAAAATTTTATATAAAACATAAAAATTTCACAAATATGTATTAAAATTATATCTCTGAGAACTAAATATAATTTTTTTTGGTAATAAAAATGAAATGAATATTTGATATTAAAACACAAATAAAATAATAATTCACTTTTAAAAACTATATAATAATAATTAAAATAATTTTAAACCATTTTTTTGAACATTATATTTGAAGAATATAGATTTCTTATCAAATAAGGAAGAAAAGATGGATTTTTTTAAATAATTTCATTGTCATTTTAAGAAAATGGAGTGAATAATTTGTAAAATTAAATGAAAATATCTTGAATAATAATATAATAATAAAATTCAAGAGAATGTTTTCGATTTAGATCTGATGGTTTCTTCACTAAAACCATAATCATATAGACTCTCGATAAATGATAAGATTGTAACATAAAACCATTAACACATGGGTAATGGTGTATCATAAACCCCATGATGAAATGGTATTCAAAAGAAATATAATAGAACTATAATAAATAAATTCATTAAATTAAATGAAAATGGAATTTATATACACCTCATAAAATACTATATGATCGTAACATTATTTATGGCCTAAAAATACAAATGAAGACAAAAATACCATCTCACATTAGCAATGATTTCAATCATAATACCTAATAGTTATTATAATAAATTTAAACAGAAAGTATTTATTTTGAAATTATATTCATGATATAAAATTTAAATGACTATGTATATACATGACACAAAACTAACTAGTGGTTAATTGGCGAACATCTCCCAAAAATAAAAGAGTAACCAAAGATCCCTTACCTAAATTCTCGACATCCATTGTACACATTTGAACCTAATATATAATAAATACATAATTATTATTATATATATATATTATGTAACCTATAATAAATATATAATATCATATATGGTTTACTTTTGACAATTTGTTACCTGTTTAGTATTAATTCTATTTTGAAATCAATGTTTCAGATAATTTATTTTTATTAATATTTTAATTATGTGTTTTTGGTTATTTTAATTTGATCACTGTCAAATAATATCCAGAGCGTAAAAAGAGATATAAATTCAATACATATTATTTATATATGAATTTATTGGAATAAAGAAATCCTAGATATATGAAATAAAATACATCATAAATTGAGAAGACGAGTTATACTTACACATGAACACATTTTCAATTTTCTCAATTGATTATGAAAATAAAGAGAATGAATATATTAAAAATATGGTATTATTTTTATGTCATATATATAATGTATCTCAATTAAATTTATACTTAATACCTTCCATTTTATTTACTAGTAAATATTAATGACATAACTTCACCAGGCGGTAGTCCGTCGTACACATGATCCACGTTATCATATCACCCTCTAAATTGAAAGAAAGAAGTTATATTTGATATCATAATTAAAAATGTATATTAATGAAATAAATATAATATAAATAGGTTATATCTATTATTATATATATCCTTTAATAAATGTTATAGAAAAAAATTATATCAATTCATGAGGGGTTAGTCCTCTCTACACCCGAATGATGATTTCATATCCCATTTGATTAAAGATCATATAGATATATATTATTAAATTTTTTAATAATATAATATAATATATTAGTTAATTTATTTATTATATTGGAAGTTTTAATACCTTTTTGAATCTGAAAAATATGAATCTTAGGGAAGATAATTACATTCCCTTAAAAGAACTTCTTTTGGATCTCTTTTTAAGGACCCTAGTGTTGGCTGTTTGGGAATACCAATAGCTCTGACTCATGGATAAGGATTTTTTAGATAGATTTCTTGAAGATTTTTATAAACAATGTTCATTTATACTTGTTTATATATGAATGGTGGTAGTGAAATTTTCTACGTGGGGTAAGTGAACCAACTTAGAAACTACAAGGAAATTTCAAAAATGAATCCAAAAAAAATTAATCCCCAGAAAAAACATCTAAATGAATCTATATTATATATTAATAAGTACTATATGAAAATAATTATGAAAAATAGGACTTAAGCATGTTTTTGATTATTTTTATATGATTATATTTTTAGTTCAATCCTTTGGAAAACTCAATTTTTCTATTATTGTAATAAATAATTTTTACTGTTTTGACAATTCATTACTATCAAAAATTAATTATACATTGCTAAAAATTTTCAATTATAAATATTTAGAATAAGTAATAAATTTATTTAATATTATACTAACAAAATTTTGAATACATAATTTAATAATAAACCATCAAATTGTAAAAATATTTCGGTTTTTGTGAATTGTATTTTGCAAGAATTAGATGATTTTATATTAAATATACATATATATACTAATTAATATATAAATATAAATTAAAATTTAATGATATATAATATATACAGGTAATTTAATTCATTCATAATTAGGTATTATTTTAATTATTTTAAAAAAAACACTGTGCACATTAAAATAGTTTTCAGAAATACTTTTTTAACTAAAAAACTATCATTACTCAAATTATATATAAATTTGATTCCATAGTAATTAAGTTGATTAAATTTTACTAAGGAATATTTATATTACTTTAAAACATTATTGTTCACTAATATTACTTTATTTATTGAATGTAAATTATATTTTTACAAAAATCTATATTTTTCACTATTTACATAAGAAAATATATTTTCTAAAAAAAGCCAAAATTAAACATAAGATAATAAAGTTAATTTATCAAATGAATTTTTTAAAAAAAAAAATTTAACTAGATTTTCATTTTTCTTATAAAATTCCATAAAAATCATGTTTGATGAAAAAATATATTTGATTAATCAATTGGATTTACTAAAAAATGAAGGATTTTTTATAGAGAATTTATAAATAAATTAAAATTGAGTTGGATATTTATATGTATGTTTTAATAATTATTTAATTATCTTAATATGTAACTATTTAACAACTATGTAATAATGATCGTATTTGAAATAATATTATTACATACTTCTCCAAATCCTAGTGTTGCATGTCACAATTTCTATAGAAAAAACTTGTTATAGAGAGTAACACAAGATAATATTAGTGTTGTGTATAATTTAATATTTATATATATAAATATATGCCAATATGATAAAAACTATTTTACCAAATCTTACGATTTTTCCTACCACATCCTTGAAAATTAATTTCTCTCTCAAAAATCAACTTTTTCATCAATTGTTTAAAATTTGATATTCTATTTATAGAAACCCACAATGTTCAAATCAATAATAAAACATAAGAAAAATGTAATATTGGAAACATATAGGATAACTAATGTAACTCATAATTGGGATTCCACATAGGATAACTTTGGTGGTATGTGAATTATTTTACAATGAATAAAAATATAATGTACCAATGAGGATTTGGAGTGGCGAAGATTATTGATCAAATGAAAGTGAATGATGTTGTGAAAATAGATACCCAAAAAACATAATAAAACTAGTCTTTAAAATGGTAATTGATATTTGCAAAAAAATTTGGTAATATGATAAACTTTTATTTCATAATCCTTTTCCCAAAGATAAATATTATTCATGAGAAGATATAAATAATTTATTTCATTCCATTTCATAAGAAAAATTTTTCCCTTTGGTTATGCCTTCATAAATTTCCACTTCATCTCTTAATCCATAAAATAATAGAGAATTTTTTATTATAAAATCACTAATGGGTATTATTTTCCTTAATAGAATGATAATTTATTTCATTTGACTGTAGTTTTCCTCTCAAATAATGGTTAACACATGTTATCCAATATGAAAAAAATCATAATATGGTTAATTAATGCATAAATATCTAATACCTCAAAAAATTTTCATCTTATAACATTTCATAAGTGCTTATCCTTATTACCCTTTAAATATATTAAAATATAAAGAATTTCTAAAGAAAGCCACTAAATTTACCAAATCAACTTATCATTAATCCCCCAAACATCCTTCGGAATATCATAATTTTCAGATACCAAATATCTTAATTAATTTATCATTTATTCTATTGAAATATTGTAATAAAGTGATTTACCATAAAACCTTTTATAAAATATAAATTTTAATTTATTACATAAATAAAACACAAACAATTTGAGATATTACATATTTTAAAAAAGGGTGTAATGTCCATAAACCAATATAATAAACCAGTTCATCAACAAATCCTTCATATGTTAATTGATGATCAATTATATCAAATTTTATTCTTTCATATCATTCGTATTTTTATCCCAAAACATTATCTCAATATTAAATATCATGTTTTATTATTCACATAATAATGTGTTGTTAATTAAATTTTACATTTTTAATTACATTTCTAGTTCATCACCACCATTAAACATATTTTTTAAAAGAAAAAATGACAATCATATACTGAAAAATCTATATATATTTGATAATTTATAAATTCCATGATTGAAACACTTCAATAATTCTACATCATTCTATAACCATTAACTAGGATTCGTCATATTATACATTAATACCGCAATCGTTTTATATGTAATTTGTAGTCTCTTCATGGTCAAAAACAAACAATTACTAACACCACCTTACTGACACTCTTAATGAGATTTATCCCACAGAAATCAATATATGAAATAACCATACATTATATAGATAAAAAATTTATTCATTTGTAGTACCATAGAGAGATGATTTTTCCAATATATTTTGTAACCCGATCATTTCATTTTTAATCAGTAATAATTTATCATGTTCCCTTCTTATCCACAAAGAAATCAAAATTTAATTCCATTAAAGAATTCTATTTACTGCTACCTTCCACATTCTCAAAATATTTGAAACTGGATCTTCTTTCTTCTATGTTATGCAACCCCTGAGATCTAAGAAAACTATATCCTTCTCTATGATCATGAATCTGATATTTTGTTGAGTTGAAAGTTGGAAATAATATATTGTGATATCTTTTTAAGAGTAATTATCATATCATTTACATTACTTATAACCCCATTTAGGTTCTCATAAAAACATTTTCTATCACACTCATCATTCTTCATGTTCCTTCTAGATCATGTTGTTGACTAAACCCCCAAAAAATAGTATGACTAACATTATTTATAGTGGGAATGAAAATAATAAAAAAACATTTATATGATGTCTAAACAAAGACCTATTATTATTAATACATTATTATTTTGTCTCATCCTTGTTTATTCCTAGTCATCTTATAATTAAATTATTCATAATGGATCATAAAGAGTTTGGGAATTTATATAGTGTAAAACAAGGGAGTATCAAACCATGTGTTAAACAATAACTATTTTCATGCATTAGGTGATGATCAAGATCATTATAGTGCATCATTTTCCAATTTATAACACCTTAGCAGCCTTGTGGTAGATCCACATCCACTTCTAGATTAATTATATTGTTGTAGTTTACAAGAAAACCCTCACTATAGTTTTTCCTACATTTGAAGACATTTTCCAATAATTTGACACATCCATAGACTTGTCTTTATAAATATCACTAGATATATACTTTTAAATACCACTAGGGATCTCTGTAACATTTTTTCATCCCATAATCCAAAGGGAAAATAAATATATCATATGATACCAAGTATAATGAACTGAGACATTCATATATAAATATGAAATATTTTTAGACAAATATTTAATACAACGAGTAAAACAATTCTTACAGATTATAATAGTATAGTATCTTTGGAAACAAGATACCCAATGTTCTTATTTATCAAAATATCTTCCACATACCTTGTAAAGGTATTATGTTTCTATTTTTTCTAAAAATACAATAATTTGAACCATTCATAAAAAATATATGAATATGAGACAATAGAAATGGTGATTTGAAATGCTCAATATGGGTAATCATATGATATATAATTATGTAATCATATTAATGTATAATATAACAATACAATATATTATAATGAACATAATGTAAAATTTTCATAATTAATTTAATCATATCGATAATAAATCATAAGTATAAAGAAAATATGTTCTATTATATGGAAAATGAAATTTGATGATCAATTAGAACATTGAATTAGGAAAATAGACATTACACTTTGAAAAAAGACTTTTGAAAACAAAATCAATTTAAAATCATTCATATTTGTATATTATTAATATAAATTATAAAATTTTGAGAATATAAAGTTAAAAAATTTCATTGAAATTATTTTTTAAATCATGTAATTTGTGCTTGAAATCATTGACCATCAACAAACAAAAATTATTTTCTTGTATTTTTTTTAACAATAGATATTATATTCTTGTTTTACATTCATAAAAAAAGTGAACTGTTTAGAAAGGTAAATAAATATAAATGTTTGAAAAAATATGAAATTTTAAAAAATATTTATAGAATCGATGGATAATAGTTAAACTTTTTAAAAACATTTTATATAACATTGTTTCAAAACAAACAGGAATTCTGACAGAAGATAGAAATAGAGTACTTTATTCTTGAAAATATTTTCTCAATTATTTTAACGAAAATTTATTTAAAAAATAGTACTATTACTTTAAAATGTCTTGAATAACACTAATATAATATAATTAATGAAAATTATTGAGATTTATATCATAAAATTTCATCATTCATTGTATAATGATAAACTATCACAACAAATGATGATATTATATAATAAAAACTTTACCACATGGGTAACATTGAATCAAAATTTCCCTAAAGGAACAAGATTATTAAAAAAATATACACTCATTTTAATAATGTAATTAACATTGTTACCGAAAATTTGGGTTTTATATAGACCACTTAAAAGGAAATATGTGTGTAACATACTGTACTTTTGTAATAAGAAAAATTGAGACAAAAATATCTTTCTACTTTAGAAATATTTTGTGAATATTAAGACATAATAAATAATTAAAAAACATAAATAAGATGAAAATAATTATATAAATTATATAACATGTTAATGGGGAATTATATACACCTCACAAAATAAATGATTCTTTATTTGGATTACCTTTATGAAAATAAAGAGATACTAGAAATATCATACAATAATTATAGACGACTTTATACAGGATGAAGCATTGAATATGAAAAAAAATGTTTTGATATACATATATCAAATAACCAGATATATATAATACCATATACGGTTTAATTTTGAAATTTTATAATCAATTTATCAACAATTCATTGTTAAAATCATGTTTCAGGGAAGAACTATTCTCTCTCTCAATTCAATTTTGATATGGAATATTTATAATTTTTATTTTATATAGATTCAAAAATATAATTTTTTTTTTAATATTATAAAAATTAATTATAAATATATATTAATCATTCATTAAAATATAGATTTAATAAATGAAATAGAGAATTCATAGAGACAGTTGGTTGAACAAACACATTAATGTTTTATTCCATTTTCTAGTTGGAATGAGAAAATAAAGGTAAATAATATATTTCCATAAAATTATAAGTATTATTTTCTCTATATTTTCTGTTTTCATTAATATTATTCTCAATTACATCAGTGCAATATGTATGTGAAATTGAATCACATCGCTTCACATAGTGGTAGTCCTCCATTAACATGAGTGATGTTATAGTATCCCCCACATAATGGAATGAAATAACGGACACATGATTTTATAATTATTTATTTTTATTAATTTCATAAATATAATATATATTTTTTATAAAATCAATATATATATCATTGATGGTTGGTTATGGGAAAATACTTAATTGGTTTCACATTGTGTACATCCACTATGAATACTAATTTTGATTTCATTAACATTTTCGGTATGTTATGATAGATATAGGTGACTAAAATAATATAATAACATAAAATATATAATATATCTTCTTATTTTTACAGTTTATTATATAATATAATATTAATAGTGGAAGGATAAAATCTAAAATGTATAATCATAGTGAATTCAATTATCATAGTTAATAAGAACCACTTTTCAATATCTTGTTAAGGACCCAAATGTTGTTATTTATGGAGGGCAATATGATCTATAAAATTTATAAGGATGTGTTCTACGGGTTTTTTATGTTATGGATTAACTATATGGATTGTGTTTTTTTAATAAATGAAGTTTTATTGTGTCCTTTTATAAGTGCGGGAAAGGAACTCACATGGAAACTACATTAAAATTTAATGATGATTTCAAAATAATAAGCTAATTTCTATAAAAAAGATAAAAAAATTTAACCTATATTATAATTTATAAATTATAATATAGATATATTTCCATATAATATGATTTATTCTTATGTCGTGTCATTTTGTATGCCCTGGCTTTTTAATTTAACCCCAAGTAAACACATTTTTCATAAACCATGGAAATTAATTCTTATAGTTTTCACTATAAATTATAGTAAAAGATTAATTTGGAATTAAAATATAATATAAAATATTATTAATATAAGTATTGAATCCTTTTTATCATGAATAATTGTAAAATATAAATTTTAAAGAAATCTCACATACACCATTAAAAAATGGGGTTTTGAGAAACATGTTTTTCCAGCCAAATATGATTTTATATAAACTCTATATATAATAATAATCACTAAATGAAAATAAATTATAGTTTATTTATATATATATAATATAACTTTCATTTAAAACATTCTTTATTGATGATAATTATAATTTATTTAAATGAATATACACTATTGACTTTGAAATAGTGTTTAGAAAAACCCCATTTTTAATCCCATGAATAAACTTGTAATACAAACTAAAATAAAGTTGATTCAATAATAATTAAGTAGATTAAATATAACTAAAGAGTATATATATTACATTAAAACATAATATTTATTTTTAATTACTTTATATAATTATAAAAAATTATTTTTATTCGAAAAACAGTATTTTAAATATTTACTGAAAAATAAATATTTTCATAAAAATACAAAAATTTATCCTTATTTTATTTTTATACGATGATTTCTAAAATAATGTTTACTTTATGAAATAAATTTTTAAAATGTCAAATAAATGAATAATATTATTTTATCATAAATTTTAATAAATTGATTTTTTAAAAAATATATACTTAATGAATGTAATTAAATTACTAAATTTTTATTTATTCTTTACAAAAATTTTATGAATAAATATATATGTGAAATAAAATTTATATTTATATTTGATGAATTAGTTTATATTATTTATACCTAACTATTTATTTCTTATGTTATAATATAAAAATTTAAAATAATTTTATTTTATTTTTCATTGAAGCCCGATGTTGCATGTCATTCCCATAATAAAAATCCATATTATTATGTTAAAATAAAGATACAATCAATGTTGTGTATAACTAAATTTTTTATAAAATATATATTTATTTAAAAAAAATCCTAAAATCTTTGGTATTTATAGGCCTTCCACTCAAATATTTTTTGACCAATATACCACTATGTCTCCAACATTTTCTTAATCTAACTTATAGTAATCTCTTTCCAAAAATTTATTATACTAAATTATTATTTACTATAACATTGTATATACTCAAAACCCACCATGCATAACCCCATCCGTATCAAATAAAAACAATAAAGTTCAAAAATAATGTTAAAATATTTCCAATGAAACAAAAGTACCATTATTAAGTTCATAGATGTGATAATCCCAACATGTAATAGATCATTCTAATAAATTATTATACTAAATAAGTATAAGAACCTATAATGATTAAAATATTCATATCTTCTTGGATTATTCATATTATTATGATGTTCCCTACATTAAAGGCAGATTTAATAGAAATTTAGTGTGGAGTTTCGTAAGGTCTAATGTGACATTAAAAATTTGTAAATTTGTGTTTCAATAATAGTGAGGAGGATTCAAGTCCACCCATAGTGGGTATGTTTTCTTCACTAATTGAAATAGTGTAATCCATTAATAAATATCATATATTTATATCTCGATAAAGTCCAATGTTTATACTTATTTTTTTTCCTCTTATGATAATGTTTTCCCTAAATGATTCACAATGAATTTTTCATAATGAATTTTTTCATATTACAAATGAATCCTAATAGATATAAATTATTATTTGTTAGTGGTAGTTATAGTTAATTTAATATTATTTCATGTTTTTTATTTATATTAATCGTTATAATAAATATTTATTGGTTTAGAAATGTATTCTTATAAAAGTTTCTTTATATAATGGTGGTGTGATCGCAACCTGATAATTGTATTCATTATATATGTTCTCTTTGAGAGACATTGTGTTAATTGACTCGACTTTCTCCTTCTTATCCTTATATTTCAAAAGTCATTCCTTCATGGATAAGGTTTCAATATTCTCTTGTGGTGGGTGGGTTGTGCATATATTAAACATGTTTCCCATTATTTTATATTGTATTAGATGATGGTTCCAAATCATGGAATTCCGTTTAATTTTAGTTATGGAATATATCTTAATATGCCTCTATATGAGTGAAATCCTTTGTAGATACCTCATCTTCATCCTTCTCCTCATTTTCGTCACTCTTCACAATATTTATAGGGTCCTTTTATATGTATTTCTAGAAGTAATCCATAAATGGAACTTATTATTCATTAACATCATGAATGTATAGGTCATCATTGATCATAAAATAATAATTAATGATATTATCATGATCACCCCCCCCCCCCCCCCGATTAGATAATTAATTAAATTTGAAGATTTATGGAAGTTGTGTGACCTCTATAAAAAGGAATTATATGGTTTCTAAATACATGTTATTTATGGAGAATTTATTGTAGTCATTGTATTGTATGATCCATGTGGATAAGTTGGATAAAATGATATCTATATAGTTTACACTAGTGTTGAAATAATTTATTCCATTTTCTATAGTGAACCATTGATTCAGATAAATCTTATTCTGATTGAATATAATGAGAGTGGTGGTAGGTTAAAAACTCTTCTAACCATATATACTTGGTTTTCCCATATGGTATTTTATTAATGGATATAAATTTTTTTAACTTACTTTCTGATTATAATTAGTTATGAATGTGGTTATTCTTTTGATACTTCTGTATAAAATTTATTTATTTCAAAACATAATTCTTCTTTTATATGTTTTTTACGTCCGATAATAATAAATCTATTTTATATTCTTGATAAAATGATGGGGGTTATGGATTTATCATAACATTAAGGAGTATTTAATGATTTAATACGATATTTATGATACCTTATATATTGGGGATCTATTATTTTCATTTGGAGGATCTCCCAATCCTTGATTCTAAATGTGTGTGATTAATTAATCTACTAGGATAATGATGGTAAAAGAATTTCAAATTAGTTGATGTGAGGCCATATCAACATATATATTGTAATTTTTCCTAATCTATGACTCAATTATAAATTTAATACATGTTCATGAAATCCATTTTGGAAACAATATTAGTAACAATTTTTAAGAAAATGATTTATTGGAAACATGTATCTAACGAACACAATACATTGAAATTATATTTTCTCTCATTTAATTAAAATAATTGATTATTATATACATTACATACATATAACATGGATCTATAGAATTTATTACAATAAATAGAGGTAGAAATTATTGTTCTAAGGGGATTAGCATCGGTGATTGTGGTTCTTAATTATCTCTATTACCAAAACTCACATCGTTTATTTCTATTCAAGGAAGTATATCATAAAATTTATGTTTAGATATTAATTATAATAATGGTTCATTTTATTGGTATTCATCAGCAAACATTGGATTCTTGTATTTTAAGGATATGTGAATATGACTAGTTTCATTTAGTTTATATTCAAGGAATGCATACTACTACATAAAGTTGAATAAAAAATTTTGGGTGTGGGACATATTCTTGTGAAATCATTTTTGGTTTAACTTGACATCTAAGTTAGGTGGTAAACATTCTAGGGATCCATAAAAAGATTCATGAATTGAAGAATATTGAAAACACATAAACAGAATCATAACTGAATGATTTTTTTGTTATGTGAAGAGAATAATATTCATGGAATTTTTGAATCATAAAACGTATATTTACTCAATTATTGTTAGGAAACAATGAGAAGGAGATTAATTCAAGCAATGTATGAATACAATATGAGAATATTGACACAAGTATTTCAATAAATAAAAATTACAATCATGACTCATGGAATTTTGGAATCCAATTGGATTTCCATGAACCATTATAATTTGATAACCAAGTGAAGTGACTTGACTAAAGGTATTTTTTAGATCCAGGATGATATTTTTAGTATCCTAAATCAAACCTTATTAAAAATTCCTGGTAGATTTTTTTGTGTAACTCAAAAAAAATAATAGTTTTCAGTGGTAGATGATAATGGATTGGGATAATGTTATGATAGTATGTCACATGGTTGGTCATGACTTGGGGGATTGGAAATGGATCCCATGCATGAAAGACCAGCTCAATTAATTTTGGCATAGATATAAAAGGAAAAAGGTAGGTTAGCATAGTTTATATCCCTTGGTGTGACCATAAATCATTGTAGTGGGGAATTAGTAAATCTAGTCAGACTACCTAGGAATATTAGTGATGTACTAGACTTTAGATCGATGGTCATAGTTTTGTATAGGGTGACCCATGTGTCCATTCTAATTCACAATGTATAATTATTGATTATCCATGAAAATGGTGACTCTCCATATACATGTTGTAATCATGGGAGATGTTCGCTCTCTCTCTATTCTCCTCTTTTTTTGATTAAAAAACACATTAAGGTAAATTTTGGAATCTGTGGGATTTTAAGTATTTTTTTATTTTCTCACATTAACTAGGTCTCAATTTAGTATCCATGTTATTATAATTTGAGTGTATGAGGGGTCTTATTATTTTCAATATATTTTGTGGAACCCATCCACATGCGTAAATAATTTCATAACCACTAATAAAACAAATTCATTATACAATGGAAAAATATTTAATGAGGGTGAGTGAATAACATTAAAAAGGATTGGGTTTGTGTAGTAAAGTGTTTGTGGTAGGGAATAAAGTATAGAAGATGTGAAATAATTTATAATTTTTTCCACATGGACATCGATAAATTAATTATTGAATTTTTCAATGATTTTGTTTAGCACATCGATTGGGTTTATGCGAAAAAGTCGGAGAACATGTGTGAAAAGTATATAGGTAACATTATTATAATCAGTTGGGTGAACTAATGGGCTTCATAAGGTTATGAATATGGGATTCTATTAGATCATGTGTAAATATTTCAGCAAAAATTTAGTAAAATATCCTTCATAATAAAGTTGAACTTATACATCCCAAAACTTTTGATCAGGATATCTTTTTTTCTCCATGAGCAATCTAACTGAAGACAATAAACACATTATGTCACTATCTATTGTATTTTCCAATTGAAGTTATTTTACAAGGCAAGAAAACTTATAATGATTATTATAATATAAATATAATAAATAGTTATCTTTTTTACTAATAATTGATGAAATCAGTGTCCTATATTTTATAAGAAGGTTGTCACTACCATATCCCAATATTGGGAAACATTTTGAAGTGGATTCATCCCATAATGTGTAGTAATTAATTTGAGACATGGATATACCATTTATATCATCTTCATTGAGTGAAATAATTGTTTATCTTCAACATAAGTCATGTTTTTTAAATAAGTATCATATTATATTCATTAGGAAAATTGTGTACCTCATAGTTTGGCTCTAGTAAATATATCTTCATTAATTTTTAAATAAATTATTTCCTCTCAAGAGAATACTATTAAATAAATAGAGTAAATAAAGAACATAAATGATGACCTCACCTGTAATGATAATCCCAATCTTGTATTCATATGACTTTGACAATCCCAATTATGTGTTCATATATTATGATATTCACAATAACTGTTGATATACACTTTAATTCTTTCAAATCGATGATAAAGTTAATAATAATGTTAAAATAATTTCCGATTTATGTTAATCTCGACTATCCATGTTTATATAAGTTTTGAAATGATTCTAAGTGAATTAGATGTGTTTTGCATAAGACAGCCAGAGCTACCGATGCACAGAGCTACCGACAGCCAGAGCTACCGATAGACATAGGGCTACCGATAGACAGATAGCTACCGACAGCTAGAGCTACCGACAGTCAAGAGCAACCGATGGAACTAAGTTCATCGAGCTACCGATAAGAGCTACCGATAAAAGCGACCGATAAGAGCCACCGATAAGAGTTTGAAGAGCTACCGATGGAAGATCCTAGACAGAGTCAACCGTACACGTCTACAAACAAACGACTACCTATAATGAACTGCGGAGTCAAATCCTATATCCTCGACACTATATCCTCGACACTATTTGATTATTACACTAACGGTTATATTTGTTACTTTTGATGCATTTACGGTTATTAAATGATTTATGTTGCCATTTCAGGAAACCGTACCATGTACGATTGAAAAATATAATCGTTCCTTCTTCTCATCAAAAGGCATAAAGTTATAAAGGGGGTGAAAGTGAACGAAAACCCAGAGACAAGAAAAACCAAGAACATCGTGCATGTATCAGTGAAGGTGAATCAAGACAAGAGACTTGAAGAGATCGAGCACACAGAACACACTTGCGATCAAGCTAAGAACGTGCCAAGAACAACTGGAGAACATGAACTCACAAGACTACTACTACAAGACTCCAGAACACATAGCATACATCGAGCAATCTATGCAAAAGAAGAACTACACAGAACAATTAATTTTCTGAGCCGATAACCAAGCTGAACCTGGAAACACTAAAAGAAGAAACGATACTCTTTTTTTCATTCAAAAACTTGGGAAGGACTCATAACCATTTCTGTTCAAATCCAAAGGACTCCAGAGCTGCACTGCAGTCACTAGAGCCATTCTAAACACTATATCTTGCTCTAAGTGATTTAGTATTTGTATTACGAGCAGTGTGTCTAGCCTATTAATTATTACACACACACTGTCTCCTGAACATTAACTGGAGGATTTGTAAATCCTCACTCACAATCTTTACATCCTTTATTTCCCACTGTAGATAGTGCTAGAGGTCGAGTGTGACCTGGATAGCTTTGAGATGTTGTTTTATATCCCACGTATGACTGTGGTAGAGGTCTCTTGACCTGAACAGTGTGATCACTGTTGTTAACCCAGATCCATGGTGTGGATCACTTTATATAAATTTTGAGAAGACTAAGTCTCGTCTTGAGACTGAACCTCTTGGTTAACCCTTGTGTTTTTAGTTAAAACCTATAGCCATACTATTTACATTTATTTCATATTCCGCTGCTATTACATTGAAATATAATTTATCTTCAAAGATACATTGATAGTTAAACTCACCAGTGTTTATATTTATTATAAACCAGTAAGTTAGTTTCAAAAGTTAATTTAATGATAAAATTATGTTAACTCAGAATTAATCAATCTTTGAGAAACTAATTGAACCTTTATAATATGTATAAATTCATAGCATTTTAATTTTTTTTTGAAATTGGGGGATTTTAATAGAAATTGTTTTTAACAGAAATTTTAATTGGAACTCAATTCACCCCCCTCTTGAGTGTCCACTCCGACCAACATTTGGTATCATAGGGTTGTGTGTTTTGAAAAATTGTTATTTACTCTCTACTTTTCAATTGTGATTTTAGTTGTATTTTAAAGTTCTTAAAATTTCTGTTATTTCTAAATTTTTATCTCTTTAAATTTTATTTATAATGGATAATAGACTTGAGGGTGCTGCTACTAACTGGCCACCTTTATTTAATCGAAATAACTATGCTCAATGGAAACTTAAAATGAAAATCCATCTAGAATGCATGTGTTTTGATATTTGGACTGATATTGAATCTGAATACAAAATTCCCACTACGGATAGATCTACTTGGGATAAACCTACAAAGACTGCTTACAATAATAATTGTAAAGCTATTAATGCTCTATACTGTGCTCTAGGAGATAAAGAATTCAACAGAATTTCTGCATGAAAAACTACTTTTGAAATTTGGGATACCTTGTCTGTTTCTCATGAAGGAACAAATAATGTCAATGAAATGAGATTGAACACTTATACTATTAAGTATGATAATTTTAAAATAATGTCTGATGAACCTATTTCTGAAATGTATCTCAGGTTTAATGAGATAGTCAACATGATGAATTCACTCGGAAAATATGTTCCACCAAAGGAACAAATTATGAGTAGCTTGAGATGTCTACTAGACCGATGGAGAGGCACATCTGTATCAATCAGAGAATCATGTGACATTGCTACTCTACCTATCAAAGAAATTATTAGAAAATTGATGATGTATGAAGAAGAGCTCAAGGTAGACAAAGAGGAAGATGATGAATCGAAAAGAAAATCTGTAGCTTTCAATTCTACTGCTTTGAAGAGTAAGGAGAATGAGAAAATACAAATGGACGATGAGAGTTCAACAAGTGAAAACTCAGATTATGACAGTGATGCAGAAATGGCTCAGATATCCTGGAGATTCAAGAAGTTTTATAGGAAAAAGAAATTCTTTAGGAAAACAAATTACAAAAGAAAGTGTGATCGACAAGGAAAATGGAAAAAGGATTGGAAGAAAGCTGACGGGACTGATGAAGTTGTCTGCTACGAATGCAAGAGAAAAGGACATATCAAAGCAGACTGTCCAAAGTTAAAATTCAAAAAGAAATATGATTACAAAGACAAGAAGTACAAGAAAGCCATGAAGGCTACCTGGAGTGCTTCAGAAGACAGCACAAGTGAAGCCGAATCTTCGGACTCTGAAAGGAATCGATCCAACATGTGTTTCATGACAAATACTTCTAAGGTAACATCTGACACTCCTGTTTTAAATTCATATTATTCTTGAGACGATTCTTATTTGGAAAACATGTCAAAATCTGAACTATTTGAATATTGTGATATGTTAAAAGAAACCTGTAATGAGTTGAAAGACAAAAAAAAGGTTTAAAGAAACAGTATGCTTTAAGTGTTAAGCATAAATCTGATCTTGATATAGAAAAGGAAAAGAATTCTCTACTATTAAAGGAAAATATAGAACTGAAACTGTCAAATGAGCTACTCAGAAAAGACTTAGAAAAATTCACAAATGCAAAGGATGCTCTAACTCAAATTCTAGGAAAGCAAGTTGCACATATATATGCTATTGGTTTAGGATACCAACCTCGATTGAGACAGTTCTCCAGAACCCGATTTATTCTGAAGTCTGGAAAAAATATTGCTAGTTCCGGTTTTGGAACTTCATATGCTTCAATAGGATATTCATATGTTTATAGACCAAGTAATGTTTATCTTTCAAAATATGTTACTTCTATTAATTATATGAAACCAATAAAACAAATCTGGGTACCTAAAGCCCTGATTGCTAACCTATCTGGACCCAAGAAAATCTGGGTACCAAAGTCATTTCCTGTTTAAATCTGTTCTGTAGGAGACATGCTTGAAGAGCTATCACAAGAAGATATGGTATTTCGACAGTGGGTGATCAAGACACATTACTGGAGATTATTCTTGCTTCAAGAGATTAATAAAGGTTGATGGAGGTCATGTCACCTTTGGTGACAACTATAAAGGAAAAATCATCGGCCTAGGCCAGATTGGTAACACTGACTCAGTATTAATTTCTAATGTGTTATTTGTTGATGTACTTAACTATAACATGCTTAGTATATCTCAATTATGTGATGATGGTTTCAATGTCAAGTTTGAAAATGATTCATGTGATGTTTTTAACTCCAAAAATGCCTTAGTATTTTCTGCTCTAAGGAATGAAAATGTTTATGCTGTTGATTTAAATTCTTTAGCTAAACAAAATATTACTTGTTTGAATTATTTTCATAAAGAATCTTGGCTATGGCATTGAAGATTAGGACACTGCAACATTCACTCACGTAGAAAACTGACTAGGAAACACATAGTTAGAGACATACCTAAATTAGAATTCCCAAATGACAAAGTGTGTAATCCCTGTCAAAAGGGAAAACAACACAAAGTTTCTTTTAAATCAAAGAAAGAAGTCTTAACTTCTCAACCACTTGAGTTGGTTCACATGGATTTGTTTGGACCATCTAGAGTTTCTAGTTTAAATGGGAATCACTATGTCTATGTTCTAGTAGATGAATTCTCTAGATATACTTTGGTATATTTCTTAGCTCACAAAAGTGAAGCTTATTCTTCCTCTGTTAAATACTCCAAGTCTGTAGAGAATCTATGTGGACTCAAAATTAAGACCCTGAGAAGTGATCATGGCCGTGAGTTTGAAAATCAATACATTGAATCTTTTTGCTTACACAATGGATACACTCATAACTTTTCAGCTCCTAGGACACCTCAGCAGAATGGTGTAGTATAAAGGAGAAACTGAACCCTTCAAGAAATAGCTAGAACCATGCTCAATGAATATGAAATGCCTATTTAATTTTTGGCTGAAGCTGTAAATACATCTTGTTAGGTTATCAATAGAGTATTTATCAGACATGTTCTTAAGAAAACCCCATATGAGTTATGGAAAAATAGGAAGCCTAAGGTTAATTACATTAGAGTTTTTGGCTGCAAAGTCTTTATTCTTAACACAAAGGATAATCTGGACAAGTTTGCTTCTAAGAGTGATGAAATAATTTTTCTGGGTTACTCTACTTCAAGTAATGCTTATAGAGTATTCAATAAGAAATCCAAATGTGTGGAAGAATCTGTTCACATGAAATTTGATTAAACCGATCCACATGTGCCGAAAACCTCTCTTGAGAATCTTGAAGAAGATTTGTCTGTACTGGACCTTAATGATAAATCCAAAGAACCTGTTATAAAAACTTCCAGTTCTTGACTTTTTCCAGAATCTGTTTTGGTCAAACCCGAACCTACTGATGAACCTGAAATGTCTCGTCCTACCTTTACTAGATCAACTAGAATTCTAAAGAATCATCCTTTGGATGCTATTGTTGGTAATCTTCATAGAGGAACACAGACTAGAGCTTCTCTAAGAAATCAGGTTGAACATCAAGCTTTTCTCTCCCAGCTAAAACCCAAAAATATTAATGATGCTATCGTTGATGAATTCTGGGTAATGGTTATACAAGAAGAGTTAAATCAATTTGAAGGAAACAAAGTCTGGGAATTAGTTGACAGACCTAAGGACACACTAACAATAGGCACTAAATGGGTTTTTAGATATAAAGTTGATGAATCAGGAAACATTGTTAGAAACAAATATAGGCTAGTTGCACAAGGATATAGTCAAGAAGAAGGCATATACTATGAGGAGACTTTTGCACCTGTAGCTAGAATAGAAGCCATTAGGATTTTACTTGCATATGATGCACATCTAAATTTCAAGTTATATCAAATGGATGTAAAAAGTGCATTTCTAAATGGTTTTATAATTGAAGATGTTTTTGTAGAACAACCTCCTGGATTTACAAAACCCCATTTCCCAAATCACGTTTTTAAACATTCTAATGCTTTATATGGCTTAAAACAAGCTCCAAGAGCTTGGTATGATAGACTCAGTAACTTTCATATTTCAAAAGGTTTTACTAAAGGGATTGTTGATCCAACTGTTTTTATTAAAAGAATTTCTAAAGATGTTTTAGTTTTACAAACCTATATTGATGATATTATTTTTGGATCTTCTAAACATTCTTTATGTACTGATTTTTCAAAAAGTATGCAAAATGAATTTGAAATGAGTTTAATAGGAGAACATAAATAATTTCTTGGATTTCATGTATTTCAAAATGAAAATGGTATTATTTTGAATCAAAGTAAATATACAAAGGATCTTTTAAAATGATTTGGTTTGGATAGTATTAAGTAGAGTGAAACTCCTATGAGTACAATCTGTAAATTGGATACAGATGAAACTGGGAAACTAGTGGATCAAACCAATTATAGGGGTATGATTGATAGTTTACATTATCTTACTACTAGTCGACCAGATAATATGTTCAGTGTATGTATGTGTGCAAGATTTCAAGCTAACCCGAAAGAATCTCATTTTCTTGCTGTTAAAAGAATTATCAAGTATCTCAAACATACTGTTAACCTTAGTTTATTTTATCCAAAAGGACAATCCATTGAGTTAATGAATTATTTAGATGCTGACTTTGCTGGTTGCAAATTAGATAGAAAAAGTACTTCAGGAACATGTCATTTATTAGGAAATTCCTTAGTATCTTGGTGTAGTAAAAAGTAGAATTCTGTAGCTCTATCCACTGCCGAAGTAGAGTATATAGCTGCTGGTAGTTGTTGTGCACAAATTCTGTGGATGAAACACACTCTCTTGGACTATGGATATGATTTTAAGCATTTTTCGATTAACTGTGACAATACTAGTGCAATAAACATCTCAAAGAACCTTGTATCTCACTCAGGAACCAAACACATTGATGTAAGGCATCATTTTTGGAGAGATCATTATCAAAAGGGTGACATTTCTCTTGAATTTATCGGCAGTGAACATCAATTGGCTGACATTTTCACTAAACCCTTAAGTGTGGATAAGTTATGTTACACTAGGCACGAGCTGGGGATGTTTAGTCTTCACCAATAGAAATCCTCACTGATAGAAATCCTCAACTATAGAAATCCTCACCGATAGAAATCCTCACCGATAGAAATCCTCACCGATAGAAATCCTCACCGATAGAATTCCTCACCGATAGAAATCCTCACCAATAGAAATCCTCACCGATAGAAATCCTCACCTATATAAATCCCCACCGATAGAAATCCCCACCGATAGAAATCCTCACCGATGGACATCCTCACCGATAGTAATCCTCACTGATAGAAATCCTCACCGACAAAGCGCTATTTTAAATCTTTTGTCTACTATCAAGAATCTGAACCGTTTTCTTTCTTTTCTTTTCTTTTATTTTATTTTTATTTATTTAACTTATGATTCCTAAATGATAAAATTACATCTATGTCGCTTCTAACTCCACCGAACCCAAAACCTTTTACCTTCGAACCTTAGAACCCGAACCCTCTGCAAACCGGAGATCCCTCGAACCAGTGATGGAAAAAACCAAATTTCCTGTCATCCGAGAAGACTGTGTTGAGCCTAACAAAAAAAGGCAGAAGTCCAAGCCAGAAGCGAGTAGTGCTGTTAGAACTAGGTCAGGAAGGAGACCAGTAAATCCTCATCTGCAAAATAGAGCTATTGTGATCGAAAAAGAGCTGTTTGTAGACTGGTTGCTGCTCAGCAAGTCATTGGTTCTCGAAGTTCTGGAAGCTCAGAGATGGGTAGACTACTTTTCAAATAACAACTGTCCCTACTACCCAAAGATGGTAAAACAGTTTTACGAGTTCGTAAGCCTCGAGAAGTTAGAGGATGAGAACTGAGTATCTTCGTTTGTAAATGGTAAAGATTTATCATTTTCATCAGTAGAATGGGGTGATTGTTTAAAAGTTCCACATGAAGGTGTGTCTGGATATGTATCAAGAGCAATGCCACCTACTAGTGACATTTTTGATCTTGAGACCGCGTTGAAAGAACTGACTGGTGATGGAACTCCAAGGCAAGTGGTTGCTGCAAAAATGGATGGAGAGAACATATTACTGTTCACATTTGTTCAACATGTGCTGATACCCAGGAGAGGAAACTTTGCTAATTTGAGATATCAGGATATCTATCTCCTACATCTTTTGAGACATGATGTCAAAGTCAATTTTTGCAGATTGGTGATGAGTCAAATGGAAGATATGACAAGGCCGAAATCAAAGACTAATGCCCTATTCTTTGATAAGCTGATTTCTGTAATGATCAAAGTGAAAGGGATAGATGAGTCTCAACATGAGATAGCTATAGTGAAGAGAATGTTTTGTATCACTACTACAGTTTTCAAAAATATGAAGATTAATTGGAATCCGTGGAGAGGAGAATGGGTCAATGATGACCAAAAGGTATATGATAAATTTAATCCTGTCGATTATCCTTCAAGGCCAAAGGATAAAAGAGATCCACGTCTAGGACCTGATGAAGAGGAACCTGAGTACAGTGATGATTCAGAAGAAGAAGTAGAAGAAGAAGAGGAAGAAACACCTATGGATGATGGAGGAGATCCTGACTTGCCTCCAAGCACTATTGCTGAAATTATGTCTATAGAAAAGGAAGTGTTATCAGAAGTGGAGACACCTGCTAATGAGGAAGACAAGTCAGTCTCTGAGCATGTAGAGGAAGAAGAGAATATCTATGAATCATTTTATTCTTCTAAATTGAGTCTGAGTCCAGTAATTGGAAGCTTAGTTGTACCTTCTATTGATGAAGAACGAGAAAGAGTAGAAGCTGAACCTATTCTAGCAAATCATCTTGCTACTGCAGAGATGGAAGTTGTTGTGGAAAATTCTGATGAAGAATGACCAGCAGAGAATGTAGTTGCTATATATGAGAATGAACCCATTGAGGGGGAGTATCACACAATGTTTGGAAATGTTACAGTGACTATCGAGTCTGAAGACTTGGTAGAAGACCCAGGTTTTATAGTCTTTGGTTTGGATTATCCTGATTCGGATAATGAAGTATCTTTGAATTGACCAAAGAACAGCTATGACATCAATCCTGAGTTATTACCTACTGATGTGGTCTAAATACATGATTTAGATGTGCTGAAAGAAAATCTCAAAGTAAGTTTTGTAGAAGAAGTAAAGACAATGGAATCTTTTTTAGTATCCTCGATTCAATCAGTCATGACTGACTCTGTAGTCATTTTAGCTTCTGAAAGAGTATCTACTACTGTTTCTCCTACTGATTTTGTTACAAATTCTGACCTCGAATCCCAAAATAATGAGCTGAAGGAATCCTTCAGTGCCTCTGTTGCTGAGATGAAGCTCTGTTTTGGTGAAGAAATGAAGCTATTAGAATGGTATTTTGAGCTTTCTCTTGGTTGCAATCTGTCCAATTTTGTGGGTGAGCTAATGGAAGAAGTCAAGGAGTCCCACACTCAAACTTCTAGGCTAGAAGCAGATCTTGAAGCTCTACGGATATCTGTTGTTGCCTTAGACTCTTTCATGAGTTCAAAATCTCAAGCTGACAAGGATTTAGCTGATGTGAAGAGCATTGTAAGTCAGTTGGTCTCAGTGTTTGAAGCTTTCAAAACATCTATGAAGGATCATATCAAAGATCAGGACTCTCAAATGCAAAATTTTATTAGTGGGTTGACCAAAAGCTACAAAGAAAATGTATCCTTCTCTAATGGTCATCTAGTTCCAAAACCTGCAATTGATCTGAATTAATTTCGTGCTCTGCTAAAGGAGGAGCTTGGTTCTATTTCAACCAGTGGCTCTGTGGACTCATCAGATTTAAGTCGAGTTGTGCTGTCAACCAGGGATTCAGCCAGAGAAATAATGAAAATCGTCCACGACTAAATGAGAGAGGCCACTGCTTCTCAAGAGGTAATCAAGAATAAGATGGATTCTTATTTTGAAAAGGTTTATACCAAGCAAAAACTGACCAACCATTTCAAACTTCTGCTTGAGAATCTAAAGTTACCTCTAGTGACTCAGGCCTTCAGAGAGCAGGTTAGTAAGCTCAAGGAGCTTACTCCTGCTTTGGATAAATTCATTGAAAATAGAGATGATTTTGTGTCTGTGATGGAGAGAGGGGGAAGCATAATAATGGATTTCATAAACTTGTTGCTGCCCTTCCTTCATGTGGATGCCAGACCGATCATTATACCTCCTGCTTTGCCTGCCTCTGCCTCTACTGCGTCTCCGGTTCAGATGACTCCTGCTCAAGCCATAATAATTCTCACACCTATGATCACTCAAAGGACTTCCAACTACTGGCCTGGCACTATATCAGTTGCTTAGCCTCCTCTGATCATTTCTGGAATTCCAGAGTCCTCGCCAATATCCTCCCCATCTGAATTATCTTTTGATCCCAAGGGAAAATCACACATTGAAGATGTGGATTGATGAAGTGGCATGGATGTTTGATAGGAATAATTTTTTTATCTTTTTTCTTCTGTTTATGTAATTTTTGTCCGCTCTAATACAAATGCCTTTCTTTCCATTGTCCCAGTTTATCATTTTTCTATGTTTGGTTTCCCACTTTTTGATTATCACAAAGGGGGAGAAATACAAAAGGAGAAATATAAAAGGAGAGAAATATGATCAAAGGAGGAGCCTTTGACACTCTTTCTTACACTTCCTTCTTTGGCACTAATTCTTTCAAACCTTATCTCTGATACTATTGTATTTAAATCTACCTATTATAATTTTTGATCTATATCTTTCTATTATTATTTCCTCTTTCCTCGGATACTGTTTTCTTTGAGAAAATTTAATTTTAATGTTATACTATCTAATACTATATTCTCACTATCTTAAAATGTCCATATCATAAGTTTTGATTATCAAAAAGGGGGAGATTGTTGACCTCACCTATTTTGACAATCCCAATCTTGTATTCATATGATTTTGACAGTCCCAATTATGTGTTCATATATTATGATATTCACAATTAATATTGATCTACACTTTAATTCTTTCAAATCGATGATCAAGTTAATAATAATGTTAAAATAATTTCTAATTTATGTTAATCTCGATTATCCATGTTTATATATGTTTTGAAATGATTCTACGTGAATTAGATGTGTTTTGCATAAGACAGCCAGAGCTTTCGATGCACAGAGCTACCGAAAGCCACATCTACTGATAGATATAGAGCTACTGATAGACAGATAGCTACCGACAGCTAGAGCTACCGACAGTCAAGAGCAACCGATGGAACTAAGTTCATCGATCTACCGATAAGATCTACCAATAAAATCTACCGATAAGAGCCACCGATAAGAGTTTGAAGAGATATCGATGGAAGATCCTAGACAGAGTCAACCATACATGTCTACAAACAAAAGACTACCTATAATGAACTGCGGAGTAAAATCCTATATCCTCGACACTATATCCTCGACACTATTTGTTTATTACACTAACGACTACATTTGTTACTTTTGATGCATTTAAGGTTGTTAAATGATTTCTATTGCCATTTAAGGAAACTGTACCAAGTACGATTGAAAAATATAATCTTTCCTTCTTCTCAGTAAAAAGGCATAAAGTTATAAAGGGGGTAAACTTGAAAGAAAAACCAGAGACTAGAAAAACCAATAACATCATGCATGTATCAGTGAAGGTGAATCGAGACAAGAGACTTGAAGAGATCGAGCACACAGAACACACTTGCGATCAACCTAAGAACGTGCCAAGAAAAACTGGAGAACTTGCACTCACAAGACTACTACTACCAGACTCGAGAACACAGAGCATACATCGAGCAATCTATGCAAAAGAAGAACTACACAGAACACTTCATTTTCTGAGCTGATGACCAAGCTGAACCTGGAAGCACAGAAAGAAGAAATGATACTCTGTTTTTCAGTCAAAAACCAGAGAAGGACTCAGAACCATTTCGGATCAAATCCAAAGGAGTCCAGAGCTGCACTACAATCACTAGAGCTATAATAAACTCTATATCTTTCTCTAAGTGATTTAGTATTTGTATTATGAGCAGTGTGTGTAGCCTGTTAATTATTACACACACACTGTCTCCTGAACCTTAACTGGAGGATTTTTAAATCCTCACTAACAATCTTTACATCCATTATTTCCCACTGTGGATAGTGGTAGAGGTTGAGTGTGACCTGGATAGCTATGAGATGTTGTTTGTTATCCAACGTATAACTGTGGTAGAGGTCTCTTGACCTGAACAGTGTGATCACTGTTGTTAACCCAGATCCAGGGTGTGGATCACTTTATATAAATTTTGGGAGGACTAAGTCTCGGCTTGAGACTGAACCTATTGGTTAACCCTTTTGTTTTTAGTTAAAACCTATATCCATACTATTTACATTTATTTCATATTCCGCTGCTATTACTTTGAAATATAATATATCTTCAAAGCAACTTTGATAGTTAAACTCGCAAGTGTTTATATTAATTATAATCTAGTACGTTAGTTTCAAAAGTTAATTTAATGATTAGATTAAGTTAACTGAGAATTAATCAATCTTTCAGAAACTAATTGAACCTTTATAATCTGTATAAATTCACTACATTTTAATTTTTTTTGAAATTGGGGGATTTTAATAGAAATTGTTTTTAACAGAAATTTTAATTGGAACTCAATTCACCCTGCCTCTTGAGTGTCCACTCCGACCAACAATAAAATATATTCAACATTATTTCTATCTATTAAAATAATATTCTAATAATTATCTGATGTAATGTTTGATACAAATTCTTTCCAAATTCAGGTTTTCTTATATTTTTTTCAATACTGATAATAGTTGTAGGATGATTGGAATCATTTATGTTAAATATACTCAATAAAAATATTATATATTATTATTGATATATGCTTTTATATATAACCTTTTGATTCATTTTCATCTTGTTAATGTATCAGATCTCCACACTAATTGAAATCATTACCTATAAACTCATTTATTCAGTAAACGCCTATGTATATTTCTTATTTCTACTGAAAATATTATATCCTAAATCTAGATGTGTAACATGAACTAAAAAATATGTGGATAATTTCATATATATTCCCTAATGATCATTCCCTATCTATAATTTCGACTTCATCAAGTTTGACACTAATCAAACAAACTAAGACACAACTTCCTATTATAGTATATATCATGTTTTTTCAATTCAAACCTCCATATTTTATCATCTCCAATTTGAAATCCATTTTTTTGTTCTATGTACACATAGTATATGATTATTAAATTCATGAATACTATAATCAAACCTATTTGACATACATTAAATACTTTTTGAAAATAAATTTCATAGAAATGTAATACCAACGCAAGTCTCTCAACAATTTTAAAACTATCTTCCACATACATTCCATTGATTATAGAAGATTCCTTTAAAAATAATCCTACCTTATTTGGTACCACTATTCCATGATCATCTTATATTTTTATCCACTACTTTTCTTAAAATAACATTATCATTTCAAAGAGACATCACAAGCTCCCACATTTATTACTTTTCTATTTCATCCACAATATCATTTATAACCTTGACTGATGATTCATCATTTTTATTATATTGTAATGCTTTTATTTATAACTATGATAATAGACTAGTATAATCTATATTCACATTCCTATGAGGTTAAATAAGAATATATTTATATTTAATTATACTAAATTAAGCGATATCCACTCTTCCTCCTCCTCCGTGAGTCTCTGATAGACTATCTTTAGAAAACATTTCTTTATTTGATTCAACATTTGAATCCTAATCCCATGATTGATTTTCAAAACAACTACAATTTACATAAATAAATTTTTATTCAATATATCATTCTTTTAAGTATTTACTTATTTATAGGTTTTTATTGTTTTATTCAATATCTTCTCATAATTTCTCCCAATTGTTTTACTCAACCTTTTATCAGAACATTTATAATTATTATTATTGGTTGTGTAGACAAAAAATTAATCATTATCCAAATATATATATTTTCTTATCCATTATTCATTATTATAGATATAAAAAATACATTCAATCACCCTTAAGTGTATTTGTTATTTTATCATTTTATTAAATATCTAAAATGGTATATATATTCTTCCAAGGTTATCCATTTTTTGTATATAGTTCAACATGAACCCCTTGCATCAAATTATAATATAAAATAAAAAATATTAAAGGAAAATAGTTATCCATATTTCTATCCCATTACATTTCACCTCTCAAGGGATCTACATTTCTGGGATTCCACAATACTGAATCAACATCATTGATGTCATGATTATCAAAATATTTATAATACCAAATGAAATTATACTCAGGGCCTTTATATAAGTAATGTGTATGGACTAACATTTTTCATTATTTTTCAACATTCTATAGTAATATATTAAATAATTCCATAACATTATTTTATTCTAAAATACAAATAATAAAACCCATCATTATGTAATAATCAATGAATAATGTAAAATATAACTCATAGTGTATATTTAGATCATTGATTAGACTATAAATATATATGATTTCTAAAGACTGAATGATTTATTATATATTTTTTTCATTCAATAAGTATTTACACTGTGGTCACTCTCATGAATGTAACCCATGTCATCTCCAGATCATGCCTTTGATTATATATTCCAATAATTTCAATTAATATCTATAAAATCACCCATATTTCATAAATTATTAACATATTCAAATAGTTCCAAAATCCATTATCATCATTTTTATTAAGGTTACAACTTCCCTCATCACTTTCCTCGTTAAATTAGATTACATTCATTCTCTAACCCTTTTTAAATGAATTTTAATGATTTCATTTTTTAAGAAGTGATTTGATTTAATATTTCCTTGATTCATGAGTTATAATTATTACCGACATTCAACAGATTTTTTCAAATCCCATCCAAATTTAGGGCCACTATGTTTCTAAATTCATATCGAGAAGGAATCTTATTTCCAATTATAATAACATTCATAGATCCATCTATAAAACCTCTTGACCATTTCTATCTCATTATTAAAGGACATAAAAAGTTTCAGTTGCAAACATTCTAAATATCATTATGGATTATAGTTTTATATAAATAGGTAAAATAATATTACCTTATGAAAACAGTATGTTTTTTAATTAATATACTTTTTCTAACAATATATGAAACGAAATAGTCCAAAAAAATCCATAACCATTTCCTAAAAAAAATTGATCAAAAGTTACACTTATTAACACATCATACATATTAATTTTCCACATAACATAAGGATGTGTAAATATAATAAAGGGGTGACATAAATTAACCATTAATGGTAAAAATACGCAACATAAATCAAATATCATAAGTATTCATAAGATGAGTAAATAAATATAATCATAATATGTAAGCAATTTATACCCAGAAAATCAAAGAAAATAGATCATTGAATTAGACATAAAATTTAAAAATAAAATAATAAAAAAACGTGTAGAAAAATAATCAATAAATATAATCCATGAGAGTATATGTTGAACAAAATATAAGAATTAAATATCTAAAAAATATAATAATAGGATCTAATTGTGAAACAATACATGAGTTTCTACCATTTATGTTGTTAATAAATCCATGAAGGACTACCTTTTTTTATGAAACAAATTTATGTCCATAAAGAATTATATAATGATATATAAATCCTTAACATATTTATTGGTGGAATATATATGACCACACATATAACCATCATCATATATGAGTTTCACATGATATAATTTGATTCATCATATCCTAAATATATCATGGTAATAAAATTAATTTCCTTCATCACATCATTAGTAAACTGTGGAATTCAAATGGGTTTAATATCATTTTCAAATATATTAATTTAATTATATTATTAATATTTCTATAAAAACATAACATCATAAAAAAGTGTAAAAAATTGGTTTCCAATGATATTTTGTATCATTATATGCAAATAGACTTAAATTAACATTCAGAGGAATGGGGTATTTAACCCCATTAGAAAAAATTTATAGGTTTTACTAAATATTCTCATTAGTATATCTATATAAATAATATATTTGGAAACACATAAATCAAAAAATTTATAACAATACATAAAAAAATGAATGGAATATGATGTATTGTTGTTACAATTCATGGTTGAAACTTTGGTAAGGAAAAAATAAATAATGTGCTATTATTCTGAAAGAAAATAACATTTCAAAATACATATATAGAAATAATTTGTATAGTATCATATTATTAATATCCCCAACCGTATATAGGATAAGTTGACGGATAATAACTTAGAAAAGAATCAGTTTTTGATAGTTGTAGAGAAAATAAATTTGGAAATAAAAAATATAACAACACTTTTGAAATAATTTTAAAAGAAATATTTTATAAATTAATTAGAAAAAATTATATGAAATATCAATAAAATATATTGAATAATTTTAATTTAAAAATAAAATTATTAATAAAGACATGTGTACATGGAAATTCTAAAACATATTACTATGGTGAAAAATACCGATATGGAAGATATTAAAATGATTTTTAAAAAACTAAAATAATGTAATAAAATATGATATTATTTAATTAAAAAAAGGTTATGTATATCCATAAAATATAGATTTGAAGATAAAATATAACTCAAAGTGAATATCATTTTTATTGTATTTAAAATTTAATTGTTGGAAACCAAATCGATTATAATGTTTATAGAACGTCAAGTATAAAAAAAATTGCAAGGATAAAAAGTCACACCAAGGTTATATTATGGGGAAGAAAATGATTTTGATCATGGAAATAAAAACTACAAAATATCCCTAGATGGTTTATCACATTTTAGTGTACATAATTAAAAAATAACTCTAGGAAAATAAATTTTATGATATGACTAATATTTAAATTAAAAAATATGAAGGACAAATATCTTGAAATTAAACAATAAACACCATATATAAAATAATATTATTGAAATAATCTTATAATAATAATTTTATACACAATAAAAATGTAAATCTGTGCATTAAAAAAAAGAGCCTCTCGTGAAATAAGAATTATGTCCAAGAAACCCTTTCTGGTGACATAAAAATTAATGTATGAATCACTTGATAATGAGGTTATATTGTTCTAATTTAAAACCAATTAAATTAAGAAATAATGAAATTAAAATTTATTTATTTTTTATAATAAATAATACTTGGATAAATATATTTCAATATAAATCATGTATCTCAATGAATAAAAATGTACTCTAAAAAACACTAACAGATATTTTATCTTTTGGGTCCTAACACCTTGATTGAAATAAAATGAAATAGAAAATTTAATATCATGAAATTAAATATAACAATTTTTAAATGAAAATTTGGAATAATTTTCATCATACAAAAGAAAACATGATGTATTACATAAACATGTCTTATTGGACTGAAATATGAATCAATTAACCCATACATTGATTCACTACACCATTGAATGAACTCCATGATCTAGTATAACAAACATTTATATCATAATATTAAATTTTAAAAACATTATTATCATAAATTAAATTTTAAAAATATATTTATGGTAACTTTTTATTAATATATTATTTGGTTATAGCTTTTTCACCACTACATGTTAGTATTTATAACTATTATCTTCATCCTTTAACATATAAATTTAGAAACACATTATATGATATCTATTTAATCATTAATAGATATTTTATGGTGCTGGAATACATAAATTATATTTTTCTTACAAATTTCGGATCTCATTCTATAATATTTTTTGTTTTATTTTTCTAAAATGAAATCATTGCCAAATTATTTCAGTAATTTCAGTTATTGAAAAAGAAAAATATGTATTAAGATAAAAAATTAATATAAATTTTCCATAAAAATAATAAATTATTATCCTATTATTAACGCATAATATTATTAGTTTTTATTTTCCAATATAAATACATCATTTTTTTTATAGAACTATTTATTTTTGTGGTCAAACTGACCCACAAAAGAACTATTTATTACTCTAGGGGGGATTATGGGTTTGAAAGTGTATCATATCATTTTCATAAAATAATATATATATATATATGAATAATATGTTATTATTTTTTATATATTATGAAATCAAAATTAAAAATTAAAAAAAAAATACATCACGGAGGCAGAAGCCAACATTTATGCGTATCTATATTATATTGTATTTCCAATTAGATAGGGCAAAATAAATTATGTTAGTTCAATTAATATAATAATTTTTGTATATAATACCTATACTTATGAATTTAGATAACTTTGATATGGATAGGATTGTAATAGAATGATTTAAAAGAAAATGTTATAGATTAACTAATACTGATGTTGGGACTAAAGACATTCTCTGGAAAGATGGACAAAAATGAATGGATTAGGAAAACTAATAATAATAAAGGGATTTATATTTTGAAATGATATTCTAATTTAGTGAATAATATTGAGTTTTATTGAAATATTTATGTCAAATTATAGAATTTTAATGATGGAAGTTATCACATTTTATAATTAAAAAAATAGAAATTTTGAGAAGTCCCATTATATTTCTAAAATATAAAGATTCTTTTCAAATACAAATGTCAAAAAATTAGATAAATAATTGATTTTTGGGTGATTTATTGTTGATAAATTCCCTAAAAAATATTTTGAAACATTTTTTAAACATGTTTTATTTAATTTCATCATAGATTTTATATTAACCTTTTTATTGTTTATAGTGTGGTAACCATTTTTTAGAAAAGTAATTTATGATTTACTCAAACTATAACATTACCAATCTTAAAAATACTTTCTATGATTAATATTTATTTATTTTATATGTCATTTAAATAATTTTTCATATTTTGAAGAATTAAGTTTATAATTAAAATTAATAGTGTATTGGAAAAAAAATTTGTAGAAAAAGTTGTATTATTCATTAAGTGTATGAAACAATATTTAATATTGATTATAAATTAATTTTTTTCAATAAAATTACATTTATGTCTAAAAGTAACATTATATTAATTATATTAGATATATTTACCCAATTGATAAGATATAAAATAAATAATATAAAAAAAATAATTATGAAATATTTGTTTTACCATTTACTTGGTAATTAACATTAGTCTGTGTATTTTACTTTTTATGCATAAAATTTTAATTTACATTATTAAATAATTTATAAAATCTTACTTTATATTCTAAATAAATTTCATTTTATTTAATTTCTATAATTGATAAAATTTAATGTATAATGTAAGTGAATAAAAATTGTTTTTTGATAAATATTACATGATTTTCAAAAAATGTTTTACAAGTGTTTTGTAAGATCAATATAATATGTTCAAACATTTATTACATATTAAAAATGATACATTTATAATAAATGTTTCCCAAATTTTTGAGTAATTCCTGATGTAAGAGAATTTTATGAAAATTTTATTTTTAGAAACAAAATTGATACATTTCACTATTCCATAAAAATTCTAATGTTTCATAAAAATCAAAAAATCTTCAAATATAATATTATAATTCATAGTACATAAATTAATTTATTTTTTAATAAATATGATACTAAGTATTATTAATTTATCTTTTAAATAAAAATAATATATATATTTATAAACTATTTTTATTAAAAAATTATTTCTTAACACATTAAGTGTTTTTAATCCTATTTTATATTCATTTATAATTAATTACATCTATTGATTTAATAGAGGTTTTACTGTTTATAAATATTCATAATAATATTAATCTAGTATTTCTCAACACATTTTATTTTGATATTTTGTATGAATCAAGGTATGAAAATATTATTTCTTTATAGAAAATAAATATTTAATTATTAGATCATTAAATCTCCTCCACTCCCACACTAAATAAATTGCAACCTTAAATTTTTAATAATTCATTAGAAATTAAATTTTTATTTTTGTATTTCAGATATAACTGACTCTTGATTTAATTTCTAAATATGTTTTAAACTAAGTATCATTTGTTTAACTATTGAAATCATATTTTTCCACATAATAGTAAAATAACTAATGTTGACATTTCCGATTACATATTGTGATAAATACCCCAAAATTAAATAATAAAATTTTATTAGGTGTTTTTATTCATCCATATATTAATTTTTGTTTCTGGGATTTATTATTATTATTATTTCTACCATGGAAGTGGTAATGTCATCTTTATCAATAGATGTATTCCATGCCTAATATCACATATATTTTGGATAATGGAATGATAATAAGATTTTATTGGATTTACACTTTTATAAACATATATTTGTGAGGTGTTACATTTTCATTTCCCCTCCCCCAAATATACCATAATGTGGGGGGGAGAAGATAACCCTCGATCCATGACCCTAGTAGGCCCGAGGATTGTTACTAGCATAGAAGCTATATGTATAACATAGTATGGGTGGAATTAGACACTATTATTGAAATGGGATCAATAGATAGGGAAAAAAATAAATAACTCGATATAAAATATAAATATAAACAAAAAACTATCAAACAATTCACGAATGAAGAAAAATTGAAACATATAAGAGTTACCAATAATATTCCAAAAAGATAAATCTGGGTTTGCAAATCAATACCTTTTCCATCTTAGTATGTAATGTACATCCTGATCCACAATGTACTACTGAAAAACTGAAACATAGTTTATATACATAGGTTGAGAAAAACATGTATACTATGTTAGGAAATATCCAAGGTCTCAAGTTCACATGTTAACAGTCTATGATATTGCACCATTGAAATACACCTGAACCAATCAGCGCTTTCAATATTTATCTAACCAAACTCAGCATCATCATGCATCTCTCACCGAATCAAGCAAAAAAATATTTTAATACTAGTACCTCACCCGTGTGTATGCATGATGCTATAATTAAAATCTTATTTTCAAAAAATTTTTAATAGTTAGAGTAGTTAATAATGATAATTACATAAAATATTACAATCTTACTGCATCAGTGATAAATTATAATGAAAATAAATGAAAAATAAGAAAATTTATTCGAAGATATATATGAAAATGAATGAAAATGATATAAAATGACGTAAAAATATTCAGAAAAACATGACGTATCATTAATAATTTAATGTAGTGTTCTTTAAAGTTATTGTGGTAGGGAGTTCATACTTTTTATCTATCATCATCATATGTAAATGACGTTTTATGATAGGATAGAAGGATGAAATTGGAAGGAAAAAAATAAATGAGTTAATGATGTAAATTATGTGATGAAAAATGGCCTTATATCTATATTGGAGAAGCAGTGGAGGTAGAGGCAGAGGTGTTACAGGAGTCAGACGTAGAGGTAGAAGCAGAGTCGGAAGCCAATGTAGAGGAGGAGGAGGATGCCAATAAGGAGGATTCACATGGGGAGTGGGATTATCAAAATAACATTAAATTCATAAAGAGTTTGCTTTCCACTCAGAAAAAGTATATTTTTTAATGGAAGACATCTCACGATAGAAATAATATTTCTTAAAGTAAAGAGAAGCATATGATAAAAAGAATGTAAATAAATTAATATATCTCTATTTAAAATAAAAATAACTTCTAGACTACTTATTATGAATCTATATTCTATTGAATAAACTGCAACCGAACGAGACTAAAATACTAACACCAAAAATTAATACAATAAGGACTCCATTCCACCAAGAGTATTCAACTTGTTAGATTTTAGTAAGATAAATCCACTATAATGATTTTTTCAAATCCATTATAAGGAATAATTCAATGCTTATATATTGAGTTTTTTCCCATGCACAAACCATCCAAGGAATCATTAAAAATGTAATTCAAAGCCATAAATGAACATTGGAAGGTAGTATCAGCATGGTGGTCAATAAAATACACTTTAGGATGATATTTCAACCATTGGTTATTTGTATGATCCTTTGTTAGGTCGACAAGGATGAATACCATGTGGGGGGGGGGGGTGAATCTGGGTATGATTAATTTAAAAATAAAACCCATTCTGATCTTGTTTTGCTATTAAGGACAACACTATTTTCTCTATTTCTCATTGCACAATATAAACAGAAATTAAAACATGCACATGGAAATGAAATTTTTACTTGGTTCACCCTCAGTGGGCTACGTCCAAGGAACATACACCGACAATGTGTCGATGTACCAAATCCACTATAAGCACACTGTTGTTTACAAAGTACGGGCTAGATCACTTATATTCCTATGCTCACTGGGTTTACAAAGTTTAGGGTTATCTCACTACTTTCCCAACGGTCACACCTTTTTTCTCTCTCCCGGTGTCACTGCCTGTGGAGAGGATCACCTCTTTCCTCTTCCTTTCCTCACTACTCTGGAATGGATCCACTCACAGTTTATAGACTTGTAGGTCTCTTCATTATCATTAATGAATGTATCCTCTATTGTATGTGGATGCTCTGTTGATGTTCAACTTTCACCGGTAGATGAATCTCACTTTGCACCGAAGGTATCGGCCAATCTTCCAGCTTCCACGCATCCCTGAATCACTGACGGGAATCAACCTTACTTGGCACCCTTCTCTATGTCGGCTCGCAATTCTCGGTACGCAAGTCAAAACTAAAGCGCAAGTCCACCTCAAAAACTTGTGGGACACAAGCTTCTTCTACTAAAAACTTGAGTGACTAAGTTCCATTCTCACCCAACCCACATCAGATTCCCAACTATCACTCAACGCACAACTTCCTCTGGCGTGGCCACACCACACGTGTGCGACCACCACTCCTGCATAACGTGATCTATGATTCTTCTAAGTGTTTATCACTTCATAGAATGAGGAGGGTTAGACCTATATTTATACGCATTTGGAAACCTTGCACGACGATGCGCAAGTCTCCCCTAGGCACGCAAGTCATAGCGCGCAAGTCTCTGCCCCTTGTATCTACTACGCTAGTCACTTGCACGACCTAACCCAAAACATGCCCGACCCTTATCCCTTTTCCATATTCTGGTCTTATGATTTTGAAAAACATATGGCGTGCACGTTTCCAAGCCTTCAAGTACACGACGCGCAAGTACCTTTGCCAAAACCGCTTTTCTTCATTTGTCAATTTCAGGAAAACAAATTTGGAAAACACTAGAAAACAGAACTACCTTGTATCTTCTCTTTTTGTACCGCCTACAGATCATCCATTCCTTTTTTGATTTTCTTGAATGAAACATGAATCATTAACCACATCCCTTAAACTCGACATGCCACAATGAAACCCCCTTTGTCAACAAATTTGTATGTCATGGTGTTCTTTGTCAACAATCACAACACAAATATCCACTTTGTCAACAAACACAATCACCTCAAAAATGATTCAATGATGCCTTGAGGGATTTTTGCCCCACAACCATCATGACCAACTCCATGTTCAAGACCATCACTAAATGACTGTTATAATATGAAAAGGTAAATAGTTATATTATGTAATGAAATGAAGTTAATGATGTGTTCCATGAAGATCAAAACGATGATTCATTGGATTATAACTTGTTAATGGATGAGAAAGTCAATAGAAATATATATACGCAATAATGATTGGTGCATTGCATGTGATTAATTTTTTAAAGGATCATAGAAGACAACACTTGAATTTACCATCATGCTGACACATAACCCATCTGTAATAAAATATTTACACACCATTTTAGTGGTCGTGAGATATTGATGGAGTCACCATGTCTCCTTGGTTTTCTGTAAGATGACGATGTTGTTATCATGTGGTTAAATTTGGTTGCATCCACCATGTTTTTGTAAAAGTACCTGTACAGATTAAAATAATTATGTCAACTGGTGTTGAATAATCTACCTATATATTGTAAATTGATAACAAACACACCCATACAGGTAATCTACAACCAAAACTCTATATTTTAACTTCATGTATACCTATATTAGGAATTCATTTTATTTTCTAACATTGGGGTATGTTTGTTAACATAACGATCTATTTTTTTTCATGCACCATGTTTCCATATATGTATATATAAAAAATAAAAAATTAATTGAAATTTTGTTGGAAAATATGTGTATATCGTAGAAAACAATAACGAAACACTCATACAGGTAATCTTTAAAAAAACTCTATATTTTAGCAGTCTGATTGCCTAAATTTTTCACCGATTGAATTTTTTAACATTGGAGATAGTTTGTTATCATAAGGATATCTTTGGTTTCATGTGCTACATTTTCACGAAAGTACCTATAAATAATAATAAATATTAACAGAAATGATGTTGGGAAATTTTCCTATATGCTAAAAACTGACAACAAACACACTGGTACATGTAATATTCCACATAGAGCATATGAATACTGATAACAAACACACCCTGTTATAGAGTGAAGAAGACACATAACAGTGAAGATATCTGTGTTCTTTTTACTATAAACTAACCAATGATAAATTATGATCATTCCCCATGTCAACAAGGTGGCTGGTCATGTATCTCTACTTTATTTTAATTGTTTTAACTTTATATTTTCACCATTTAACCATGATACTCTGGTGGTGTGGAATGAACAAAATTCTAGTGATCCTAAAGATACCAGTGGAACAATTTATGATCAAGGGTATACAGCTCACCAGTTGATGGGAAGGATGGATGAAAATTTTATGTCAAATGGGTAACTCTTTTTCAACAATTGGTTTTATCTCTAGTATTTGATAGTAATTATATAGAAACATCAAGATATATAACATTGAATTTTCCAAAACTGTAAATTTAATTTTATATAATGAATAAAAATAAACAATAGACATATACCTAATAGAATAAGAAGCACATGGTAAAGATAAATCAAGTATCTTCCAATGAATTTTCATCATAGAAGTCCTTCAATAATTTTATCTATTGAAAAAAAAATGATACTAATAGATAAGCCATGATTAAATATAATATGTTTTCTAAATATGAATATCACGTGCCACTAATTAGGTGTCTTCCTGACACTAAAATTGGTTTTTAAATGATTGGACTTAGGATCCAAAGGGTTGGGAACGAAAATTCCATTATTGATAATGGAATAAGCAATACAGTTTCAACACTATCTGAACTGCATAATGTACATAGAAATACCTAATTTCTGAACTAAATTTTTTTTTAATGCATTGAATATATAATTTGAAAAACAATTGGATTGGATAGTTCCTTGAATATACAAAATTCATGTTCATTTTCATCAATTAATATTTAATGTACTGAAAATGCATGAACTAAAAAAAGTGCAGCTCATTTGATTATTTAGTAATACATAATTATTACCCAATATATGAACTGAATAATTTTGTGAACTTATAATGAACATGAACTGTATAAAAACCATCCCAATGAACTAACCAATCCATTTTCATAATATTGACTCATTTAATTGAAGTACTGAAAATGAACATACATTTTGTTGTTCACACAAAGTGAATATCCTCTATTGTTTTCCCTAACATTTTATGGTCACAAAAGGGAAACATATACGTTTTTTGGTAACACTCTTGTCTTCATAACAAAATCTATTAGATGAAATTCTACAGCATACTGTGTATCTTAATGGTGTATAACAATATTATCTGTAACAAAAAAATAAATAATGTGACTAATAGATAAGTCATGATTCCATAGAATAACTTATTTATATATGAAGATCATGTGAAACTAATGATGTGTCTACTTTACTCTACTACTTGTTTTGAAATGATTGGATTCAAGTTCCATAGGTGTGAGAACAAGAACTCCATTAATGAAAATAGACTAAGCAATCCCTTTTTATTAATGTACTAACTGAATATTGTATACAGAACAAACTACGGTCTTAACTACAAATTAATAGGTTAGTCTATTGAGATGATTGTTTGAATATCAAATAGATTGGTTAGTACATGAAATAGAAAAAATTAATGTTCATTTTCCATAGTACATAATTAACGAACTAAAAATTTCTATAATAACAATACGAATGTTCATTTTGTTATTATGTACATCTTATTTAAAGTAACAAACTACTGTGTCAACTTAATAATTTTGTGAACATAAAATGAACAAGAATTATATATAAACCATCTCAATTGAACAACCAATCCATTTTAGGAATAATGAAACATTTAATTGAAATTAATGAAAATTAAAATTCATTTTTTTGTTCACACACAATGCATATCATATGTTGTTTTGCAAAAACATTTTTTGGTCACATGTAGACCATATATTCAATTTTTGGTCACACAAAGGTTGCACTAAAGATAAAAATTATACTTCCAAACCTACCAATTAGACCAACATAAAACTATATTTTTTCATAATTTCATTAAATGAAGTATTTTAAAAAAAATTCATTAATGATAGCCACTAAAACAGATATTCATGAATGTAAAAAAAATACAATTTTTAAATAGAAATGAAGCACTAACAAGTTTGATTGGTAAAATTGGATCAGAAACAGACATTGTTATATCTTCAATCCATTCAGAATTTATGTTCTTATTGATAACATGAGTCTTTAGTTTGTACGTAAAATAATTACATATTTATATAGGAGAAGTAAACTAAAATGTATGACAATGTATCAAATCACTGGTCTCCATTTGATCTGGTACGAGGCTTGTGACTCCATTAGAAGCATATAAGAACTCAAATCAGATGAGAAGGAAAAACAACCTGCTTTCCCATCTTGATGACAACGTATGGATGGCCGGTGCGAACATCTCGAATGGAGATATTGATGCCCTTCTTGACCCAACCCTGATGGAGACTATTGAGGCTCTCCATTGCGGATATTAGGAGGATGGTGGGGGATGTTGTCATATTATTCCATACCATCCCCTCAAATCATTCATCATGAAAAATTATTTTCGAAATAATGTGACTATTTCCAACGCTTTCACCGGGGCATGCACGTCTATCTCGTTTGGGGATGAGGGGGCACAATTTTCTTTCCCTGCATTCCCGCTTTCCAAAGGTGGGTGACATCATCTCTTTATTTAGGGATGTTTTCTCCATGATCGAAACGGGATGATGGGATGTTTGTTCTTCCTTCCGTGGATTCCTCCTCAGAACTCATCACCTAGTCCAGGTATCCCTTATAGACTTAAGATGTTTTTCGTGAAACTCTTCCTACCGCCATATCTTTATGGACACCAGTTAATTAAACTACTTCTATCAGAACATTCCAAGGGGTCCGGTCAGGGAAGTATCCTTTTGTTACAAGAGTAGTCAAGTTGGGCATCACTAGCGTGTCTTGACACTGGGGGATTGGCGTGTCTATCTTCTATCCCTTATTATAGGGCTTCTCGAGGGAGAAAAATCCTGAAGCATCCCACAACGAATGTGGGGAATCATATTCCCTAGGCATGAATATTAGGTTTTCCTTATCTTCTTATGTTTAACACATGGTATACCGCAAGTTTAACGTCCATCGGAGATGGATCAGACTGATCAGAACACTGACTGGAGTGGATCTTATGGAGGAACCCCCTAGATGGAACACCATTATTTGGGCCAACATGTGGGTGGATTCCTGATTATTATTGAGAAAAATGGGGAATGAGGTGGCATGATCCCACTGGGATGTGGCAGCCCATGTAAGAATCAGGATGGATGATGGAGTTTTTGAATGAAGTGTATGGTGAATGGGATGGAACTGTCATGAGGATGACGACGGTTTTGGGGTAAAGACTCAAATAGGCTTTCTATGTATCCTTGTGGCAGGGAATCAAAGTCCATGTAGTTCATCTGATGATGTCATAACACCAATTGGGGTTCAACGGATTTCCACTGGGTGGGGTCACAATATCTTACCGCTAGATAAGAATTTTAATGGATTACTGCTAAATAGGTTCACAACGACTTAATGCTAAATGAGGCCCACAGTTTAACGTCATGTTGGATGGGGGCATACTGATGTGAAGGGGGGTCGGAACTACTGATTATTGTTCTTGAAAATCAAGTTGGCTTCCTCTGTACCATACCATATAAAAGATCAATGTCCTCATAGTTTGAATGGGTTTTAACTTAAGTGAAGTTAGACCAGGGGTCTAATGGGTGGTGGGCGTGAACCTCGTGGAGGTTTTCTACATACCCTACCTTAGCAATCATCAAAGACCATGTAGTTTAGGAAAGTGTGTGGCTTGCACTCTAGGTTTCCCAGGGTATTGGTGAATCGACATGAACATGGTCAGAACGACCAGGTTAGTGGGCTTGAACCACGAGGAGACTTCATACGTACCCTGCCTTAGCAGGGATCAAAGACCGTATAGTTCAAGTGGCATCGGCAAACTGATGCGAAGGAGGACATGGGGTCCAATAGTTGTTGGGATTGATCCTCGATGAGGTTTCCTACGTACCCTATCTTAGAAAGCATCAAAGACCATATAGTTAAGTTTGGTGTGGGGCTTACACTCTAGGCTGCCTAGGTTGTTGGTGAACTAGCGTGAAGACGGTTGTAACAACAAGGTAGTGGGCTTGAACCATAGAGAGGCTTCTTATGTACCCTACCTTAGAAAGGATCAAAGACTACATAGTTCAAGTGGCATAGGCAATCCAACGTGAATGAGGACCTACGGTCCAATGGTTGTTGGGATTGAACCTTGTGGAGGCTTCCTATGTACCCTGTCTTAGTAAGGATCAAAGACCATGTAGTTCAGGTGGCATCTGCGAACCGACATGAAGGAGGACCTGGGGTCCAATAGTTGCTGGTATTGAACCTCATGGAGTTTTTCTATGTACCCTACCTTATTAAGGGACAAAGACCACATAGTTTAAGTGAAAAAGTTGTCATTCAACCTCAAGGATGATTCCTACGTACCTTACGTTAGCAAGGACCAAATTCCTGGTAGTTCGGATGAGTGGGAACTGACGTGAAGGTGGACCTAGGGTCCGATGGGTGGTGGGATTGAACCTTGTTGAGGCTTCCTACAAACCATGCCTTAGAAATGATCAAATACAACATAGTTTTGGTGGGTGTGGGGATTACACTCTTGGATGCCCGGGGTGTTGGTGAACCGACGTGAAGATGGTCCGAACTATTAGGGTAGTGAGTGTGAACATTGGGGAGGATTCCTATGTACTCAGACTTAGCAATGATCAATGACCATGTAGTTTTGTTGGCATTGGAGAACCGACGTGGAGGAGGACCTACATTCCAATGGTTTTTTGGATTGAACCTCGTGGAGGCTTCCTACGTACCCTGCCTTAGCAAGGATCAAATACCATGTAGATTAGGTGGGTGTGGGGAATACACTCTACGTTGAAAATGGTGTTGGTGAAACGAATAAAAGATGGTCAGAACGACTAGGGGAGTGGGCTTGAACCCCGGGGATTCTTCCTACATACCTTTCCATAGCAAGGGTCAAATTCCATGTAGTTCAGGTGGCATCGGAGAACCGACATGAAGGACGACCTTTTGTCTAATGGTTGTTGGTCTTGAACCTCGTGGAGGCTTCCTACGTACCATTACATAGCATGGATCAAAGACCATGTAGTTCAGGTGGCAGTGGTGGTAGATAAGATTTCATTGTCGATGCTTACTCTAAGACCATGTGAATCATGCTCGGTGTGAGAAAATGAGGCAGTAAATACCTGATGATCGTGTCGCGAAAGGTGCATCAGTGGGAAGTGGAGGGGGGATTACGCATGGTGCTGCCCAAAGAGAGAACAAGGTATTATGCATGGTTAGGGACCCAAAGAGTTTTGGACTAATTTAAGGAGGGAGGGCTAAGTGGTCACAAAGCCTATTGGGAGAGGGACTTGGTACTGAAGAAAAATGGATCTACCTTCCTTTCCACCCTGGTCCTTGGGACCCAAGGAGAAAGGAGGAGCAGGGATGCTGCCTCTATCTAGAAAATATAGGGTCTTAAACCAAGTTGTTTGACCATTCCCCACAGACAAAGGCAAATCTGAGAAGGAGGATATGATCCCTTATGAGGGGAGATCTTTTCCTCATGGAGACCAATGGGCGTGGAGAATGTCCATGGTCGGGGCACCCCGCGTTGGAGGCATTTGGTGAGGTCACAGTTTAACATCATGTGATGAGGATTATGGTGCATTGTAGTTTAATGTCATGTAATTCGGATGAGGTGGGTTTGCTCCGCACCCCAAAGAAATAAATAACTAGTACCCTCTTCTCCTTGGTGAAGATAAGGGATAGGAAATGTCATGGTTAGGGGGTGTCATGAAGTTATTCATCAGGGTGGTCCATATTAGCATGGCTATGTGAAGAAGTAATAGTCATTATCATGCATGTGTGATGAAGAATAAGGCAAAGCGATGAAATGTGTAGTATCATCCAAGGGACATTGAAATCACATCTTTCAAGCCTGGATGGTCGCACGAGAAAATGAATTGCAAAACAGAGGGGTTCATAAGCCAGGTCTGTGTGAGGCTCTGCTGCTCCGCGTAGTGGAGGGCACTTGCGAAGGGGTGTGATTCGCGATGTAGGGTGTTGCAGCCTATGCATAGGGCATAGGATGATATGGAAGGTGCTTCATGAAGTGGAAGGGATTTTGGGAAGCACATCCTTGTGGAACAATAGTGCCTCTTAAAGCAATGTATCATGATGAAATGTGCTTCGCGATGTACAATGACCCTTCCTTGGCATGAGGATCATGTGTATGTGAAGGGTGTTTCGTGAAGCATAAACGCTCTACGACAACCCGGGTCCCCATGGGGATCCCCTTTCTCTGCGAAGACCCTTAGGCTCTGCAAAAGGAATCCCTCTTAGAATTGGGGATCCAAACAAGGCCAAGGGGAGGCACTTCGCAGATCAGAATTACCTCGCAGAACATATGGTTCGCAGAGTAGAATGGTGCTTCACGATTCGGGAGCTAAGAAGTTGAAAGGTTGGATTCTCTACCTCCTGGACTTGCAGGGATGCCAGTATTTATAGCGGAGAGGCACCACGAAGCAGCTCTCGCTCGGTACATAGAAAACCTCGTTTGCTCCGTGGAACGTCATGAACATCAAATACGGTCATGGTGCATTACTGACTCCTTTCTCCACAGCAGGTCACAAACGTCAAGGGCGGTCGCTAAGCATTACAGCCTCATTGCATTGCGGTTGGTCGCAAACATCAAGGGAGATCACGGAGGGTTACGACCTCCTTGCTTCACAGTGGGACGCGAACTTCGTGGGAGTCACAGAGGTTTATCGCCACCTTGCTTCATAGAGGGTCATGTACATCAAGAGCTTCACGGAGGGTTACAACCTCCTTGCTTCGCTGTGGGTCATGAACATCAATGGCAGTCATGGAGCATCACCACCTCCTAGATTTGAGGAGGGTCCCGAACATCATGGGTGGTCACTGAGTATTACCTTCCCCTTTCACTGCGGCGGTGTGGTGCAACTGGTTCTCCGCGAATGGGAATCACGAGGCAGCTATCGGTTATATGTCTTCTTCTCCTCCCCACATTTTGGCGTCAAAAAATACCCCCCTCAGACATGGATCCATAGAGAAACCAAGGGTCAATGTATAAGGGTCGATCACCAAAATCTTTGGTCTTCTGCGATGCAATTTCGCGAAGAGTTCTCGCCATGTAGGAAAGCGAAACTCCGGCCAGACGCACCGCGATGTTCTCTTTGGTCTAGGAGTGCCGCAAAGCTCCAATGGTCCCCCGCCTATAAATAGGTGACCAGAACTCTCTTTTTTTCTTTTCTCTTTTCTACTATTTGAATTTTATCTCTCTCGATTCGTGAAGCTCTGCATACTCCATGATTTCTCAATGAGAATTCGACGTTCTACTTCGTGGTGCTTCCACGAGTCATTGACTCCGCGTTTCAATGCTTCGCGACTCTTCATTTTTAGGATGAGGCAGGGCTCCATGAACAGACTTCGTGAACATCCTATAAGATCTAGCTTCACGAACCAAACTGAAAAGCTCCCAAATTTCGAAACTGAATGGATCATCAGGAAGCTGACCAGGGGGTCCTTACATATTCCCCTCAAAGGGAAGAGATAGTGAACATTCTTGGTTGGGGGGAGTTGGTACGGAGCCACTCTGACCACAATTCGTTGTTACATCTGTTGTCGGAGATCTAGAAGAACTACCCACTATGTAAGAGTTTTCCTTTGTATGGATTTGGGTTGAAAGATGACGTCTTCATCCCTGAAGGATGTCGGGATGAACTATCATACTGGTTCAGGAGCACGCCGGTCCAGAAACGATGGTTCAGTGCGGATGATGTCCATGCCTGGAATGATTTCACAAAGGTCAATGCGGATTTCTTATACAAAAACCTGAATAATGTCAATGGAATGGAATTTTAGCCAGAGAAGTCTCCTCCTCTATACCACATGATACTGAAGGCATCTTTGAGGAACCCGAGGAAGGGGTGCCTGAGGAATGGGACTTGCGCCTGGGTGGAATCTTTATGGGAAATTTGGAAAGGCCCTATAGGGAAGGTGCGTCGTGTGAGGAGTTTGGGGAGGATCTGAGGAGAGTGGGTTGTTTTAAGGCAGCCTAGGCCTCCCTATTCCACATATATCAATCGAAACAGCTGATTCCAGAGTTGTTGAGCCGATGGTCGTCACGGACCAATACATTCCACTTACACCGTGGAGAGGTTGGTATTAGCTTGTGGGATGTCCACATGATCTCAGGGGTCCCAATACTGGGGGGCGATGTATGACGAATTCTTCACTTTCATGAGTGCGTGGGAGGATCCAGAGTAAATTCCACGGCTGGAGATGGCACAAATTGAGCTTGTATATGTGGATGACAAGGAGGAAGTAAGGGATGTCTACTTTAGGTGGTGGTTCAAACAATTCTTGAACTTCCCAGAAAAGAGGCAGTTTCTGGCATGGCCTCAGACTTGACCAAAGGGTGCATGGAGTATGGATCACTCGTACTGGAGGCTCATTGAGAACAGCCTATGGAAGACGTGGGGATTCAGCCTCAGCACCAAGAAAAAAAATCAATAGTTAGGTTGGCGGTGTTCATCATGGCCATAAGCTGTTGTTGGATCCATCTATGATGGATAACAACATGGGATTACGCCAAAGAACATTCATCATGGCATCCACATTGGCGATAAGATGGTGGGCCAGCCATGGAATCCCAACGCTCGCTAAGCTGTAGAAGTGTTGTATCATATCAGTGAGGGGAAAAGGCCACAGAGGGTATGTGGGCCATTGCACCTTCTGTGCTGGTGGATAGAGGCACACTTCTGGGATGTTTAGGAATATATGAACCATGTCTCTCTTCTGGGATCGAACATCCAACCATCGATCCAACATTACGTAGGGAGGTTTCGGGCAAAGATGACCATACGGTCGGTTTTGAACCATGTGTGGAGGGTGGAGGAATTCAATTTCCACCCATTTATGGTGCCGATAGGGGTATTCACTAATGACGTCCGGGGGACGGAAGAGAACCGAGCCTATCTCCTGGCGTTTCTAGGTGAAGTGCTGGTAGTGAGGGTTGACAGTGAGCCCCTCTGCGAGCCGTATACCCCACACCAGTTTCCAAGGAAATTCTGGTGTATGCACTGAATGACCCCACAGGTCTATCTGGAGGGTTCCATGAAGAACACTTGTTCGTGATGAGGAAGATGTGGCTCATGTTCACACATGAATATGTGAAAATGCAGAATGACTTGCCTCCACCGACCGCTATCCAAGGGATGGTAAAGGAATATGCCCAGAGCTGGGAGGTAGCCCACCCAGGGGAAATGCTGAAGTAGACAACCATTCGAGTTGATGATGGTGATCATTCCTTACCTCAGGGCTAGGTCCGAAAGGTAGTATGGTGATATTTCCTGACCTCAGGGAAGGGGCTGGAAGGCAGTAAGAGCATCTCATGGTTTCAGGGATGTCATGGTGGCGAGGCCCGCACCAATTGAGGGGGGAGTAGTGGAAGCGGATCTGGCAGTGTCATACGACCCGATTATTCCAAAAGAGCTATGTTATCCTGAGGGGAATCCAACGAGAGGATTCCACAGGATACCCACCTAGGCTTTGTGGAAGCGTCTTCTCCATATTGACATGCCAGAGGATATTGTCTTCCCGTAGGGCTAGGATATCTGGGAAGTCAGCAGGCAATTCCTCGTCACCACGGAGTTGTGGAAACACCTGAGCCATATCGGGATGGATTTTCCAAGAATAGTCCCCATCAAGGCTGGATTTTAGGTGTCCCAATCTGAAGGGGAAAAATATATATCTAATCTGGAGGACTTCATTTACTCCTGGGGTGCTCTGTGTCAAATGACAGATCGGTTTATGGTGTTTCTCAACCGCACCACTTTGCCGCAGTTGTCGGCTACTGACATGAAAGAGTGCTTCCCACTATCGGAAGAGTCAGAAGAGTCCACCGGGGGAGATGAAGCCTAGATTGGGAGCCCGTTGGAGGAAGTCAATGTCAAAGATCAAGGCTCAAATCATGAAGGGTTCGTAGAAGCCCTTGAGGTAGCAATCTGAAACCCCTTCTCCGAAACTTACTTTAAGGTCATTATGTACTCCTTAATAACACTTTAACCATGTAGGAGAATATTATACATGGAACTCTTTCTCATCCCTCAGTGAATGAAGATGTGGGAACATCATGATATATGTCGGCCGCTACAGCTATTGATGCATCTAGTGGGGCTAGGACACCTGAGGCGACCCCTTCGGAGTTTTCAGACATTCCGACCATATACTGGGGGCCACACTTTAAGTTCCTAACAACATCATCTAATGAGCAAGACTATGGATTCGATCTCTGTAATTCCCCTCTACAAATTTTATCAATTTCATTCCCTAAACATGTATATTGATTTCCATGTACCTTTTCTGGCGTGTACAGTTCTTCAAATGGAATGGGTCGCCTTGGCAACGTTGGTCAGGGCTTCCGACAGTATCCTTCCCTGGGGAATGCCGACGGTCGTGGAGTCGGAGGTCCAAACTGAACTAGTGGCGGTGCTCCTGATCACTGGTGGGCCATCAGTGGGGCTCACCCTGAGATCATCGAGGTAGGATCTGATGATGAGGATCGATCAGATAACCCAGATTCTGCAACACTCAATCAAACGTCGAATGTGGACCCTGCTGAAGAGTTCCTATGACCGTTCCCCGCATATGATCCTCCCAATCATGCCGACTGGGATGAGACAACCTGTGATGAAGAAGACAACATAATAGTCTATCTTCTATCATGGAAGAAGACCAATCCCTTCATTGATGACACCCCTATAGCACTATAGTAGGATGAGATGGACGTACATCACTCACGACTATGTGAACTGTTTTCTGTGGGAGTGGATGCCCAGCATCCTCACACAGTCATCCATGATCTCATGGCAGAATCGATTTAAGAGTATGACTGTGGCCTCAGTGTGGGAAATTAGTGTAGGAAAGTGGTAAACATCAAGAGGCTCTAGGAGGTTGAAGATGAGGTTCAACGACTGCAGGCCTAGGTGGATGAGTATTATTCTTCCCTTTACACGCAATCAGAGCTCTTATCGCAGATGAATGTCCGGCTGACGGAGGCCTAAGAGGGCATGAAGTGTGCTTCTAAGGAGATGACTGCCATTCGGACCGATGTAATGTGGGCCTAGATTGCGGCCGATGAATTGCACCCCATCACTGCCAAGGAGGAGCAGGAGGTGAATAGGTGGCAACAACTCTTAGACGCCACCAGCCATAGGTTGGCAGAGCTTCAACGCTCTATTGATGAGGTTAGCCCATCCATGGAGAGAAATGTCCCTCGGGTACTGTAATGATACCACTCAAATGTAAATTCATGCTTTGATTGTTTGATTCCAGAGTATGCATTAGTTATGTTCTTTTTATTGGTTTACTACACTCATGTGACATTCGTGGAGCATCAAGCAATCATTCCCTAAGATCACGTGGGTCGGGCCCAATGTGAGAAACAAGGGATGACCACCTTATCACCCCAATTCAAATGTAGGAGTGCAAACCAAACTTCGGGATTTCAGGGATTGAACAACCGGCCTAGATTTCATGGAGGAAATAGGAGAGACCTGACTGGATAATGAAGCTCTCAGAACAGCCTAATTACCATTTTCCCATTATCCTCTTGTGCACGAATGGGGTAATACTAAGGGTGCATGAATCAATCCGAACAGATGGGATTACAAGGTGTGAATCATGATACATAGGATTTGGAACACTGTGAGTGTGGTGTGGTAATAATGAATTACTATTCACCACATTCGAAACACAGTATCCTTATTGTGTTAGCATGGATTGGGGATAGCAAAAGAGGGCCGATTGCTGACCATGTTCGATACATGGGCCCTGACTCAAAATTTCATTTGTTAGTCTTATGGAACATTGGATGAGGACAATAGACAGTCCATGGGAGGAGCATGAATACTGTTAGGGGGATCCTTTAGACATGTAAGAGGACAAGGGTCTGAATAAAGTGCACAAAAAGCATGGAATGTGGAGTGACAGTATTTTCAAATAGAATCCAACACTCTCGAAATTATGTGACCATGGTGGAAGAACATTAGATGGGTGATTCAGTGTAATCATGTATCATTCCTCATTTTAGACATGACTTCTTTGGCGATGGAGACATCGCTTCCCAACGCCATTGTGGGGCATCTCGAACATGTTCAGGGCATGGTTACAGTTACATGGTTCCCCACAAGTGGTCAGGATAGGGGTCAGAAATTAGGAGGAATATGATTTATGATTCTGGGGGCTGGACCCAAGGTGAAATTCTTGGGTGTTTGTACGTATCTCATGAGTATAAGAATCAAGCCATACATAGTTCTGGAAGATGTCATATAATTTAATGTCTTGCAAGAAGGATGCTGAGGGGTCTTAGTTTACGGTCATAGAGCTCGGACCAAGTATTGGTAATGGATGTAGTGGAAACATGGTAAGGTGGTTAGGGAACCCGAAGTGAATGAGGACATAAGTCTAGATCACCATGTGTTCCTTCAGTAGGGTCTTAGGTCAAGGGACCAAACATGAAAGTTATGATGGGCTTATGTGGAAGTGCACAGGTGTTCCTACGTATCCCATTAGGATGGGAATAAATCCATATGTACTTCTAAGGGATTCCATGCTAGGGTACGAGTATTAGGTATAAATGGGGCGTACGGGTGTGGCCCTCACACCAAAAAAAGTAGAATTTGATGTATATTGTTTTTACTTTAAGGTGAATGTTATTTTGTGATCCGACTGGCCTAGGATATCATGTCCCCATGCCACTACATGAATCAAGCTATATGCAGGCATTGAAAAATGGTATGGTGTGTGACCAATACCAAACATAGTGTCCCCTTGAGTAAGGACATCATAATGCAGTGTCATTTTTTTCATGTGGATAGGACAATAATATCACAGCTTAGGGTCATGTGATGGGACCATGTGTGAATTTTCACGTCATGCAGCACAAACATAATATAGATGAGGTTAAAGGTGGAATGTTTAACATGCAATAAAACATACCTGATGTGAATGAGGACACAATACCATACCCCACCGTATACAGTTCTGTGAAGGAAAACTCAGGCCATGGGGCCAAAAATTGTGGTAAGAGGGTAATGGGTAATAGAAACTAGCTCCCAATTGTGCTGGACACGAAAATGAGACGTCTGGGTGTATCTATTTATCCCATGAAGATGGGAATCAAGCCATACACATTTCTAAAAGAGATCATAGTTTATTTTCTTAGTGCTCGGACGATGGAGAAGGGATGTTGGGGTGGAGACCTGAATGATTTCCTTATCGCGGCTTTTTCCAACCAACACGCAGATGCACACTGAGGAATAGTACCAAGAATTTTGAAGTTCTACTTGGAAGTGGTGAATTGGAGAAAGATGAAAATCAAGTAACCAACATTTTGGGCTTAATGGGGTTGACGTGAAGATGGAGGATGGTTGTTGACCGTATTCAAAACACTGCATCCATCTCGCATTGGCCTAAAATGGGGTCAATCAAATGAGCATAAACACCTGACCATATTCAAAATGCGGGACTTGAATCAATTTTTTGTATAAGAACCGTGAGGTCATTTGCCCGTAATGGTAGGAGAGCCCTTAGGCCTAGAATCCATGCCATTTGGGGATCCCTTCGGGTGTGAAAGGTGATGGAAGTCCTAATGATGGGGAACACGATTCCAGATAAAAGGGTGAAAGCATGTCTGAGTAGAGTCTGACATTCCAGGTACTAAACCAGAGTACCCTTAGGCACATTGGTGAATTGACAAAAGGGGGCCTAGGGGAAGGATAATAGGGATAACCATAAGAGATGGGGATAGTCCTGATGACGAGATCCTTAGGTGATCATACATATCCCATAAGTATGGGAATCAAGCCACACGTAGATATGGAATCACACATAGGGGTAAGATACCATAATTATGGGGGTGTACGGCATGGCGAGTAACCCGACATGTAATGATCCATAAATTTCAAAGAAAATATTTCCTTAAATTCTTTGTGATTTTACGAGTACGCAGTTTTTGACGACACCTGATTCCGAGGCCCAGTGTGCCCGAAATCAATTTCTTGAAGTTTAGCTCAGTTACGTTCAGTGAAAGAATGAGCGGGTTTTTCTAATTTCAGAACTAGTGCTCGGAATCGACATCTTAGAGCACCGATGAAACCACAATGCCGGTATTTTCTTATAAATACCTTAACTGGTGTTGCGTTTACTTGGGAAGATTTGTAAAAAAATGTGGATTATGTTTAAAGAGAAATAAAATTGTGTTACAAATTTTATTTCACTTCTAAGTGGTTTAACTCTCATGTGTGGGAGTTGGGGTGGGACCCACTTAATCTTACTTCCACTTATTAGGATATTAGTGCGGTGGGGCCCACATGAGCCCCCACCTTTTCAAAATCACTAACTCTTATAAACCCCTCTTAAAGTATGTGACACTCCCTCACATTAATGTTGCCAACTTAACTCCATTTAATTTTGACAACTCAAGATTAATTAAATAAAGTAAATTAATCTTTTGAATTTTGATAATGTTGTAATGAGTAATAAAATACGGAAAAATAATTATTTTATTTTGGTTGATTTTTTGTGTGGAGATTTTGGAGAGAGTACTCTATGTCGTGGAGAACTTCATCTTCCTCATTGAAGAACGCGATGAACGTCATCACACCATTCCATCTTGAATCCGCGTCAAAGAAAGGGAGACGCCACTTCTTCCATGGACGTTCTCCGTCAAAGTATATGGAGCCTCACACTGCAATGTCGTATTCCGCGATGCTAGCTTCCATGAACTTCTTTGAGGTAGGGGTTGTTTCATCGTTCAAGGATTATTATTTTTACGTTCTTCATTAATTTCTTTTGGATGCCAGTTATCAATATAACGGGAGGAGGTCGGACCGCACAAACATGGCCGAAACACCTCCCCTTTTGATGTTTATCATCATCGGGGTTTGTAATGGAGGTGGCGTGGTGAATTGGCACCGTGTGGGAAAGAGGGAGTCGTGGCCGGAGTGGGCCGCAAAGAAGGAGCGTGGCGCCGTTGCGCCGTGCCAGTGATGCCGAACGAAGCTGCAGCCAAGGGCGAGCCAAAGCGGATGGGTGCGGTGTCGTCGGGCCGCGTCGGAGCACCATGGAGAGCCGCGACTGGGGAGGGCCATTGTGGAGGGGCGCGACACCGTCGCGTTGTGCCCGTCAGACATGGGCCGCGCCCGTCGTCCGCGGAGGAGCAGCAGGAGGCGTCCGTCCGCCGGCGTTCAAGGAGGCGGGACCCCCCGTGGCTCCCCCATGGAACAACCAGCCACCCATAATGGAATGTCAATTCTAATAAATCCGGGGGTTTGAAAACCCCAGAATCCACCTAGGTCAGACCCCATAGTGGTCCACCGTTTCGGGAAAACATGGGGGCGGCGCCCCCCCCCCCCCCCCTCCGCGACCAGCTCGGCCTTGACCCGAGCAGCGGCCCACACTGGGTCGGACCACCTGCGATGCGCCGAACCGCCCGCGCCGGGCTAGGCCCGCCGTGCCGAGCCAGGCGAGACCCAGAAACCGGGTCGGGTCGACCTGTTCGGGCCGACCCAGGGGTATCGAGTCGAGTCGGACTGGGCCCCAACCCCCTGATTTCCAAGCAGATCCGTTCAAACGCCCATAACTAGGGCTACGTACGTCTGATCGATGCACATTCAGCTACGTAGCGATCCTTGGATCAAGACGATCATTTCATTATATTACACTAAACATTTAGCAGAACTTTGAGTTTGGCCGAGTTTGTTTGAACACGAAACCAACCAGGGCCTCGAAACGGAAACACTTATAACTTGAGTTCCGGACGTCTGATTAATGTTCTGTCAACTTTGTTGGGTTACTCTTTGTGAGACGGTTATTTTGGATTACTACGATCAAGGTTTGGAAGCAGCTAGAGTATTTTCAGTTTGGTTTTAGCTTGAAAACCAACAGGGCCCCCGGGACGAATAAACCAATAACTCTCAGACCGGGCGTCCGATTGACATGCCATCTGTCGCGTTGATTTCCTTTCGATGAGGCAGAACTTTTTGATACATCAACTCTGTACTTCATGACAGTTGATGTAATGACCCCCTTGGGTTTTGGATCGGACCCTCCTGGAATCGAGCGTGCTGTGTACGGGAACCCTAGAGGTGGCTGTGACTACGATGACGATGACGACTGTACGGGGGTCCTCTGCGGGTTCGACAGCGATGACGACCGTACTGGATTCCTTCATGGGTTAGACGACGATGGATACTATTATTGTATCCTATGTGGGTCTGGTAGTATTTGACTACTGTTCTTGTATCCTATGTGGCTCCAGCAGTATTTGACTCTGAACTTGTATCCTATGTGGGTTCGGCAGAGTAGCTGGTCTGGTATCCTTTGTGGGTCCGACTGCTTAGCTATTCTTGTATCCTATGTGGGTCCGACATCTTAGATGTATCAGTGGCTGCATCTGATCATCTCTATCGTCTTACGAAGTGTATACCTGTGTGATCTGAGTCTTAACTTACAATCATTATCATCGATATGATTGTTGTGCTTTCCTGTGTGGATTGGGTTGTAAATTCTTTTGTGGAATGGGTTATGTTTTTCTATGTGGACTGGGTTGTTTTTTTGGAAATTATGCTGGAGCCAAGCTGGAATAGATGGCTTAGGTATATGTATGGGAATATACCAAAGTAGACTAGGTTGTTACTTCGTGATTGTATCTTTACTTTGTGTATTATTCTTCGTGGATTCTGGGAGTCCTTCGGGGGTCTCGAGGTCCCTACTGAGTAGCGTATACTCACCCATGCATGGGCTATGCCCGCGATACGTTTTTTTGGATGTAGAAAACGGATAGTGCTGATCGAGGTGGGAGCTCATGGAGCTCGACGGTACCTGGAGGTGGATCACTAGACGGGACGTACACGGAGCGGACATACGGAGCCGAGGAACAGAGGAGACTATATGTACCCACCCTTCAGGTGGGATTCCCAGAGGATGACTTAGACTAGATTCTTTACTTTCAGTTGCTATACATTCTTTTTAGTTGTACTTTACATTCGGCTGGGTTTGTATTCTGGCCCATTTACTTTCCAGCAATTACATTTGTACTCAGTTAACATAGTGTTTACTTCATCATTCAAACTCTGTGGTGTTTGTTTAGTTTATAAAGGCAATTTCTTCCCTTTTAACGGGATTTACGCCCTTGATGCTAGTCCCTAGACCCTAGCTTAAGGAAGGAAGTCTTGGGGTAGTCACGGCATGGGCCCCGAGGACGGGTCGTGATAATTGGTATCATATGAGTTCAGTACTACCACTGAACTCAGGACTCTGATCGTTCTTCTGTGTGAAGAAATAATGTTAAGGGTATTGAGTGTGATTATCAGTCCAGGGAGTCCAGTGTTGGTGCGGTGGCCGACGTATCCACACATCAGGACCCTAACATCAAATTTTTGACTCAATGCATGAAAACATTGATTGAATGTTTGTTTTAAATGTTTTCTCTCTGATAAAATTGTGTCATCTCACCAGGTATAATGTATTGACCATGGCGCACTTGTCACTTTTCAGGATGGCCCCACTATGGATTCCAGCTAGGGTTCTGAGCTTTGTACGAGACTGCAGCCCACCAAGCAATGAGGCCTTGGTGGAGGGACCTATTACAGACGAGGCACCGGTGGTACCTCTACCCGCTGAGCCACTACTGCCCCCATCCCCAGCAACAGAGAGTGGAAGTCACCTGAGTGCACAGCACGAGTTTCAGCATCAGAGACCGCCCAGGTTCCGTGGGGAGACAGATCCTCAGGTAGCTGAGGATTGTTTGGAGGTTGTCAATCAAGTCTTCATTTTAGTAGGGACAGCATCTGACTTCACGGTGATCCTTGTAGCGATTTTCCTGCATGCGGGAGTAGGTAGATAGTGGAGCATGATGCTCCAGGTGCATGACAAGGAATATCTTCTTTGGACGGACTTTGAGAGTCTCTTCCGCTCGGAGTTCGTTCCAGCCACCCTCCATACGGGGCGCATTCAGGAGCTACTACAGCTGCAGCTGGGCATCATGACTATGGAACAGTACTCGGCGAGGTTTACCAACCTCTCGTGCTACTCTACGGAGATGGTACGAGACCCATTCTTTCGGTCCCGGACCTTCGATCAGGGACTGAGGCATGAGATCAGGTCATCGATGATCTCCCTCAATATTCTGACACAGTCATGAGTACTAAAGCGAGCCTTTCTTGTAGAGAGCTTTCTTGCTGAGCCTACACCAGCAGTGAGACCTATCGTAGGGAGGCACGTAGCGGAGTCTTCTGCAGCTGGTAGTCAACGGATGTCACAAGGTTCCAAGCAGACCAGACCATCAGGCGGATGACCTCAGAATACTGGGTCAGAGGTGCGGGGCACACGGTGTAGAGCCAGCCTTACGAGGACCATACCGTGCTATGCATGCGGTAGGAAGGGCCACATGGCTCCTGACTGCCCGACCCTCCATGCATAGGAGTAGCAGATGGTTGAGGGACCACCCCGGAAGAGGCATAGGATCGACCATGGAGGTCCGTAGGGAGTATGAGGACGAGGCAGAGGAGCTGGCTGAGTAGTAGGTGGTGGTCGATTCTTTGAGGCTCTACCACCACCACCACCAGAAGGTCCACCCTGACCATAGGGATCTGGCGAACAGAGGTAGGATCAGCTTCATGCAGCAAAGGCCTACGACTATGGTGCACCAGAGAAGATTTGATGTACAATCTGTGTCTATTCCACCCTTTCTACAGTTCTTATCGACACAAGATTGAGTCATTCTTTCATTTTCTCTGCCCTTGTTCAGATCTCGGAGATTCCAATGGAGTCATTGGCTCTATCCTTACGGCTAGAGACTCCAACGAGAGTAGACTCGACAATTATGCATTGGTTCCGGCAGTGTGGGCTTACTCTAGGAGGCGAGATCTTCGGCTGGGATATTCTTATAGCGGTGTCGAGGCCATATGACATCATCATGGGAATTGATTGGTTATCTATATTCAATGCTCATATCAACTGTATTAGGCGCAAGGTGCGGTGTTTCCACACTGATGGGAGCAAGTTTACCTTCACCGGAGAGAAGGGAGCCTTTACAGCACCGAACAGACACACACAGAGGAGAGGACACCCGATCCCTCATCAGTTTGCTATCCTCATCCTAGGAGCAGTTGACATGCGGAGTCCGAGTTTTCCTATTGTGGTGGATTAGTATGCAGATGTTTTTCCTAACGACGTTCCAGGACTACCTTCTCGTAGAGAGGTATAATTTTTTATTGACCTATACCCGGGGATAGCCCCGATATATACTCCAGCATATCGGATGGCCCTCACTTAGCTTCGAGAGCTACAAGTATAGCTGGAGGACTTGCAGGGAAAGGGATTCATTTGACCTACTACTTCACCCTTGGCTTCCCCGATATTGTTCGCTAAGAAGGAAGACAGGTGCTTGCAACTATGTGTCGATTACCGTCACCTAAACCAGGTGACCGTGAAGAACAAGTGCCCACATTCGAGGATCGACGAACTCTTAGATCAGCTCAAGGGAGCACGATGGTTCTCGAAGATAGACCCGAGGTCAGGCTATCATCAGCTCAGAGTTCGAGACGAGGACGTGCAGAAGACGACCTTAAGGTGTCAGTATGGCCACTATGAGTTCTTGGTTATGACTTTCGTAATAACCAATATTCCAGTAGTGTTCATGAGTCTCATAATCAAGATCATACAGCCTTACCTCGATCGATTTGTCATAATCTTTATCAATGACATATTGATTTACTCGACTGCTGAGGAGGAGCATGCCTACCACTTACGGTTTGTACTGGACACACTCTGAGAGCACTAGATTTATGGTAAGCTCTTCTGGTGTCAGTTCTGGATATGTGAGGTCCACTTCTTGGGGCACGTCCTCTTTGAGGCAAGATTTGTGGTGGATCCTATGAAAATAGAGGCAGTGCTAGCTTGGGAGCCACCTATGAGCATACAGAGGTGCGGAGTTTCCTAGCTCTGGCTGGGTACTATTGGAGATTTTTTCCAGACATATCCAGAGTTGCAGCACCACTTTCAGTTTTTACTAAGAAGGGAAAACCCTTGGTGTGGTCAGATAGATGTCAGTAGAGTTTCCAGGAGCTGAGACAGAGATTGACTAGTGCACCCATCTTGAGGCTACCGAAGGAGGGATTTGGGTACGTAGTTTACTGCGATGCATCAGGGACCAGACTCGGGAGTTTCCTGATGCAGGATTGGGCAGTGATCGCATGTGGATCATGAAAGTTGGGGAAGCATGAGTAGAACTACGCTACCCATGACCTGGAGTTAGCAGAAGTGGTCTTCGCCCTGAAGATGTGGTGGCACTATTTGATGGGCGAGCGCTTTACAGTCTACTCTGACCACCAGAGTCTCAATTTCATACTCACACAGAAGGAACTGAACCTGAGACAGCGACGATGGCTCGAGTTCCTCTAGGACTACGACTTTGAGATATTCTATACTCCTGGGAAGGGTAACATAGTAGCTGATTCTCTCAGCAGGAGGATGGGCATTCAGATTCATGGATAGGTGATAGAGTAGTTAGACGCTTTGAAGATATCCTTTGTGGATAGAGAAGGGGCAACCTTCCTTTATTCGCTCACAGTCACACCACCACTTCTTCAGCGGGTCAGAGAGGCACAGCGTGGGGACCTTGACTATGAGACGCGGTGTGAATAGATTTCCACAGGACAGGCACCTGATAGATTTTTTGTATGAGGATAGGACATCATCATTTTCAGAGGACGTACTATGGTAACAGCTACTTTACAGGAGGAGGTGTTGAGAGAGTTTCACACTTCTCCTTTGGCGGTACATCCAGGGGTAGCGAAGATGTACTAGGATCTCAGACGATATCACTGGTGGCTGGGTATAAAGAATGTTATGGCAGAGTTCGGTTCTTGATACATCACCTGCCAGCAGGTGAAGGTGGAGCACCAGGTACCAGTAGGCTTGGTAAAACCCTTGGAGGTCCCATAGTGGAAGTGAGATGGGATATCTATGGATTTCATGAATGGACTTCCATGTACTTCTAGAGTTCATGACTCCATTTGGGTGATTGTCGTCCGACTCACCAAGTCGGCCCACTTCTTTCCCATCAGAGAGTAGGGATATGTGGAAAGCATGGGACACCTCTATATTCAGGACATCATATGGATTCATGGTGTGGAATCATCTATCTTCTCCAATCGAGATGATCTCTTTACTACCTGGATTTGGAAGGGGTTGCAGGAGGCATTCGGGACGCAGCTACACCTGAGTACTGCTTTTCACCCTCAGAAGAATGGTCAGACGAATAGGACCATTCAGACTCTCGAGTACATGATCCATGCATGTGTCCTCGAATTTGGTCGCAGCTGGGAGAATATCCTTCCTTTGGTGGTGTTTCCGTACAAGAATAGCTACCACTCCACCATCGGGATAACACCATACTAGGCATTTTACGGCCGAACATGCAGATCACCTAGTTGTTGGACAGACCCTGGGGAGTCAGCACTTGTGGGACCAGAGATAGTCCAGGCAATGACAGAGAAGGTTCCGGTCATCCAGGAGTAGATGAGGATAGCTCAGAGCTGACATAAGTCTTATACTGACAGGAGGCGGAGACCACTAGAGTTTGAGGATGGAGACCACATTTTCTTACGGGTCTCACCTCGACGTGGTTTACGGATTTTGGCCAGGGCGGCATGTTATCTATGTGCTTCATCAGACCATTACAGGTTCTCATTAGGATAGGTGAGGTGGCTTATCGCATGTCTCTACCACCTCAGTTGCACTGGGTTCATGACGTCTTCCACGTATCTCAGCTAAGGAGATACATTCATGAACAGACAGATATCATCGACCATGGGGAGCTAGATATTGATGACGGGGCGAATTTGTTTGAGGTCTCGGTGGTGATCGAGGATCGACAGGAGCAGTTCCTATGTGTATGGTCGATACCTCTAGTGTGCATCAGGTGGAAACACGAGATACTCCAGAAGAGAACATGGGAGAGAGAGGTTCAGATGCGTGATCAGTACCCTCATTTGTTTCCAATGTTTGTGTTTTATCATTACAGGGACGTAAATCCCTGATGTGGGAGTAATTTAAAGATCCGTAAATTCCAAAGAAATTTTTTTCTTAAATTATTTGGGATTTTATGAGTACGCAGTTTCTTATGGCACCTGATTCCAAGGCCTGGTGTGCCCTGAATCAATTTCCCAAGTTTAGCTCGGGTACGTTCAGTGAACGAATGAGCAGGTTTTTCTAACTTTTGAACTAGTGCTCAGAATTGAAATCTGAGGGCATCGATGAAACCACAGCACTAGTAATTGCTTAAGAAGACCTTTACTAGAGGTGCATTTACTCGGGAAGATTTGTTAAAAATGTGGATTAAGTTTAAAGAGAAATAAAACTGTGTTACAAATTTTATTTCACTTCTAAGTGGTTTTACTCCCATGTGTGGGAGTTGGGGTGGGACCCGCTTAATCCTACCTCCACTTGTTAGGATATTAGTGTGGTAGGGACCACACAAGCCCCCACCATTTCAAATTCCCTAACTCCTCTAAACCCCTCTTAAATTATGTGACACTCCCTCAAATTAATGTTTCCAACTTTACTCCATTTAATATTGAAAAATCAAGACTAATTAAATGAAGTAAATTAAACTTTTGAATTTTCAAAATGTTGGCATGATTAATAAAATAAGGAAAAAGCCTTATTTTATTTTGGTTTTTTTGTTTTGTGGAGATTACATGGAGAATACTATAATTCTGGAAGAAATTCATCTTCCTCATTGAAGAACACAAAGAACACGGTCACGCCTTTCCATCTTTCCTCCGCGTCAAATAAAGGAAGACGTCTCTTCTTTCACAGACGATCTCTGTCGAAGAATATAGAGCCTCACCCCGCGACTCCATATTCTGTGATTCTAGATTCCTTGAAGTTTTTTGAGGTAGGGGTTGTTTAATTATTCAATGATTATTTTTTTGACGTTCTTCGTTAATTTCATTTGGCTGCCTATTATCAATATAATGAGAGGAGGTAGGACCGCACGAACATGGGCGAACCTCATCCCCTTGTGATGTTAATCACCTTCATGGATTGGAACGGAGGCAGCGTGGTGAATCAGCATAGCACGGAAATGAGGGATCCACGGCCGGAGCGGGCCACGGTGAAGGAGCACAGCACCATTGTGTCATGCCGGTGAAGCCGAAGAAAGCATGGGCCAAGGGCGGGCCGTGATGGAGGGGTGCGGCGCCGTCGCACCACGCCGGTCGGACAGGGGCCGCAGACTTCGGCCGCGGCAGAGCAGCATGAGGTGGCCGGCCAAGCTAGCCTCTGGCGTTCAAGGAGTAGGGACCCCCCTTGGGTCTCGCATGGCACAACCAGCCGGCTGTAATGGCCGGCCGTTTCCAAGAAAGCTGGGGGTTTGAAACCAACAACAGCCACATAGGGAGGACCACATAGTGATCCGCCGTTTTGGGAAAACATGGCGGCGGCACACCCCCCCCCCCCTCCGCAACCAGCTCGACCTCGAGCCGAGCTGCGACTCATGGTGGGTCGGATGGCCCATGCTACGCCATTTGGCCCGGGTCGCGCCCTTACGGGCCGACCTAGGGATGCCGGGCTGGGTCGGACTGGGCCCGAACCCCTTGATTTTTAGATAGATTAGTTCAAACACCCATATCATCGGCTATGGACATCCGATCGTCAGAAAGATAGTTTTGGAATGATCCTTGGATGGAGATGATCGTTTCGGTATATTACACTCAAGGTTTTGGATAACATTGGTTATGGATGGGTTGGTTCAAACACGAAACCAATCGGGCCCTCGGAGCGGAAACACTTATAACATGAGCTTCGGACGTCCGATTGACGTGTCGTCGACTTTTTTGGATTACTCTTAGTGAGACAGTTCTTTTTTTCTTACTCCACTCGAGGTATTGACGTAGCTAGATTATGGTCGGGTTGTTTTTAGCTTAAAACCCAACCGGGCCCCTGGGATGAATAAGCCAATAACTCTCAGACCGAGTGTCCGATTGACGCGCCGTCTGTCACGTTGAGTTCCATTCTACGAGGCGGAACCTAATGATACATCAACTCTAGAATTCGTGAAAGTTGATGTATCGACCCCCTTGGGTCGTGGAGAAAACCCTCCTTGAATCATGCATTCTATGTGCGGGAACCCTAGAACTGGCTGTGATTGGGATGACGATGACGACTGTACCGGGATCCTCTGTGGGATTGAAAGCAACGACGACCGTACTAGAATCCTTTGTTGGTTCGACGACGATTACTACTATTCATGTATCCTATGTTTGTCCGGCAGTATTTGACTACTGTTCTTATATCCTATGTGGGTCCGACAGTATTTGACTCTGTACTTGTATCCTATGTGGGTCCGGCAGAGTAGCTGGTCTTGTATCCTTTTTGGGTCCGACAACTTAGCTGGTCTTGTATCCTATGTGGGTCTGATAGTTTAGATGAATCAGTGGCTATATCTGATCATCTCTATTGTCTTACGAAGTGTATACCAGTGTGAGCAGAGTCTTAACTTACAATCATTATCATCAATATGAATGTTGTGCTTTCCTGTGTGGATTAGGGTTGTGAATTCCTATGTGGAATGGGTTATGTTTTCATGTGTGGACTGGGGTGTTTTTTGGGCTCTTATGCTGGAGTTGAGATGGAATAGATGAATTAGGTATATGAATGGGCATATACATAAGTAGATTTCGTTGTTACTTCATGATTGTATCTTTATTTTGTGGATTATCCTTCGTGGATTCTGGGAGACCTTCGGGGGTCTCGGGGTCCCTACTGAGTAGAGTATTCTCACCGCTTCATGGGTTATGCCTGCACTACGTTGTGTTGGATGAAGACGACGGACAACATTGGTTGAGGTGAGAGCTTGTGGAGCTGGACGGTACCTGGAGGTGGATCACTGGACGAGACGTACACAGAAAGGACAACCGGAGCCCCGGATCAGAGGATATTATCTGTACCCACCCTTCAAGTGGGATTTCTAGAGGACGGCTCAGACCCGCTGCTTTAATTTTTAGTTGTTGTACTTTCCTATCTGTTTTACTTTACTTTCGGTTGGGTTTGTATTTTGGTCCATTTACATTCCATCATTTACTTTTGTACAGATTTTACTTAGTGTTTACATCTGCTTGTGTGCTCTAGGGTGTTTGTTTACTTTATAAAGGAAATGCCTTCCCTTTTATCAGGATTTATGACTTTGGTGCTAGTTTCCAGCCCCTGGCCTAAGGAAGGTGGGCTTAGGGTAGTGATGGCACAGGCCCCAAGGATGGGTCATGACACAACATGAATGAGGACATAATCCTATACAACATTGTACACTCCAGGTAAGAACTTGCGTCAGGGACAGAGAAGGCCAAGGGGACCGAGGCTGGGCTTCAGTCAGAAAGGCCCGACCAGTTTGAAGTTTAGTATCTTGTAGTGAGGAAGAAGAGAGGATAAGGTGTCTCATCTGGGGAAGTGTACTACATGGAAAGTAACCTGGTGTGAATGAGGACATAATCACATACCACTCCGTATAACCCTATATGAGAGAACTTGGGCCAGGGGCCCGAAAAAGCCTAGGGGCCAGAAAATTCCTAGGGGCCTGAGGCCGATTGTCTCTACCAATGGTGGCCATACAACCTCTTGTGTGATCACCACTTCATCTCAGTTTCTAAGGCCACATGAGCAGTGCTCAGTGTGGGAATCAAGGAACTGGTCTCATCTCTCCCCGTCATATGGTGTTCTAAAAGCTAGGTTTGCCCGAAGGGTGTTCATCTCTTGGAGATACAATGGGGAAGAATGAACCTTGAAACTCAATGTTTGGGACATCATGGGGTGGTTCCAACAACATAGGATAGCTTTTGACCATGTTCAAAACATAGCATCCCTATAGTGACCTGAAATGTGTACAGAAAATGAGAATCAACCGCTGATGATATTCGTAATGCGGGACTTGTATCAGATTTTTTCTCAACATCATTGAGGGCATTGGCCCAAATTTGTAAGAGATCCCTTAGTCCTATCATCCATAGCATTCTAGGGCACTTATTTATGGGAAAGATGATAGATTTCCAATCAAAGGAGTGAGTGAAGCATAGTTGTACCCATCTATGAAAGAGGATAACGTCTTTAGGGAGCAGGATGTATGGCCGAATCAAGATTAGCTTGACGTGAATTGGGGGAATTTTCTACACCCCACTATATGTCTTGACCCGAGGGGATGATCTGGTGTTTGGGCTAGGACAACAGAGGAAATGTCCGGGCATTCCGATGTATCCCTTAATGATGGGAATCAAGCCATACATAGTTCTTGAAGGCCAGGCAGTTTAACGTCATGCGGTGAGGATGTGGGAGGGTAGAAGAATAGGGACTGGGCCCACGGTGCAACTGTTATAATTCTATCATATGTGGGGATATGGAAGCCTACACCATATCATGCAAGGATCCTGAGAGAGAGCTATACCCAATAAGAATAGTCATGGAGAACAGTTCGGGGCTGGGCTCAAGATGAAACGCTTGAGCATTCCTACGTATCCCATGCAGATGTGAATCAATCCATATGTAGTTATAAGGGAAAATTTTTACGTCTTACGAGATGATGCATAGTTTAATGTCATGTAGGAAAGAACATTATAAGGTCATGCTAGAACGAACGGTTTAGGGTCATGCCGGATCAGCCCACACTTTATAGTCATGCAAGACTGGCAGTTTAAGGTCGTGCAAGACCAGCTATGTCTCAAGAAAATTATTGCTTGAGGAACATGGCATTGGTGGGAGGATTTATACACTTACCATCAATGGTCCATAGGGAGTATGCTCCATTGGGTTAAACCCTGTAAATTATGTAAGGTTTTTCCCATTTGGGTTCTAACTTTAGTGGTGTCCTACCGGGGATCATTGGCACCCAGAGACCAAGTACCAATTCAACTATCATGCAAGAGTGGATGCCAATATTATTTTTGTATTCTCTAGCTATCTTATTCTGATGCCTTTCTAGATTGTGTAAGGCACGAAGCATATTCTCGTCAAGTTCTTCCAATTCAACCAGATGAATTTTGGCTACCTTATTTGGCGTCTGCTGGTTGTAGACTACTGTCCATAACAAAGGCATCTCGATCTCAATGGGCAGGACGACCTCAGCTCCGTACACCAAGGAATAGGGGGTCTCCTGGGTGGAAATACGAGTCGTCGTCCGATAGGCCCAGAGGGCGTTGGGTATCTTGTCTGACTAACTCTTCTTATTATGACCAACCACTTTCAGCAAAATGTTGGAGAGGGTTTTTTCGAACACCTCGATCTTCCCATTTACCCGAGCGTGATAGTGGGAGGTATGGTTTAAATAGATGTTTTACATTTCATATAATTTCTTCAACTCGGCTTCTCGGAAGTTAGTGCCGTTATCGGTGAATAAAGCTTGAGGAAATCCAAACCGGTGGATGATAGTGGACCTTACGAATTCAAATATAGAACGGGCGTGGACCTCCTTGAGTGGAACTACCTCTAACCTCTTGGAAAATAAATATGTGGTGGTCAGGATGAATCTGCACTGGCTAGCTTTCACCGATGGATATGGTCCCTCAAAATTTTGTCCCCACACAACAATTGACCAAGAGTATTTGGTGGAGTGGATAGGTTTTACCAACCGATGCATGATGTTAGCATGAATTTGGCATGCATTACATCTCTTGGGGAACTCGATAAAGTCATGGATCATGGAAGTCCATAAGTACCCCAGTCTCAAAATCTTATGGGACAGCTTCGGCCTAGCCTAACAATCCCCAAAGGAACTGACATGAACCTCTTGCATGACCTGAGAAATATCAACTCATTGTATGCAATAGAGGAGAACACCATCAAAATCGTGGTTGTATAGGATCTACTGAAGACTAGAACCACTTTAGAGGGTAAACTGCAGTGCGCATCATCAGGTTCGCTTGTTCTTAGGCCGATTAGCTGGGAGGTAACCATTTTGGAGTTACTTGACAAAGGGGAATCTCTACTACAGGGTAGATTCAAACACTACATCTGAAAAACCTAAGGGTCCTAACAAGGAGGTTTCCGCAGTAAGATGGCATACTCTCAGGTCGTCATCATCATATGGGGTGACGGGAGAAATGACTCTCCGATGTGCCACATGTATGATCAGATCATCCCAATAATGTTTTGTAAGTGATGTAGCCAGGCCCGCCAGGGCATCACCTTGACAGTTCGGAGATCAAGGGACATGAGTAACTTCCGGCCGACATGGAAACTAGGCCATTATCTTGAGGGTGTGCTCCAATAATGGATTGAGCTCTACATTTTCGATGACGTAGCCACCATTGACATGCTTGATAACTAGTTCAGAATCCCCTTTTATAAGTAAATTGTGCATATCAATCTCGAGTTCCAGCTCGAGGCCAGTGATAAGAGCCTGATACTCTGCCTCATTTTTGGTGTAGCCTTCTGCCACTCGGAATGAGTATGGAAAACTGGCTTGCGCCGGGGTAACAAAGACAATACCCAGTCCTACTCTGTTGAGCCTGGTATCATTTAGTCTCCTTCTGGTGGATCACCGGGAGGCACCATCAAAGTGAATCTGCCAACATGGGATGGCATGATCTACCGAGAGGATTGCCTCATCGAGAAAATCTAGGTCCAGGGACTGGTCAGCAGGAGTTGGATGGGCAGCTAGAAAATATGTCAATCCTTGTCCCTTGATAGTCTTATGAGGAAAAAACCTTATGTCAAACTGATGGAGGATTACTTCCCTCCATGCTAGATGGTCGGTCAACATGGGGTGGTTCAGAATGTACTTCAGCGAGTCTACCCGAGAGACCAGTTGTACCTCGTGGTGCTGCAGGTAACATCGCAACTTCAGCATGACAAATACGAGTGCAAGGAAGATTCTTTCAATGAGGGATAATCTGGTCTCTGTATCGATGAGCATACGACTGAGGTAGTAGAGGCAGTTGTTTTCCCCTCATTGTTCTTATGGGTGAGACGGGCGCCAGGAGATCGTTCCTGGGCAGTTATGTACAGGGTCCTTGGTTTTCTAGAGACGAGTGGTATCAAGACCGAAGGCTACAGTAGATACTACTTGATTACCTTGAACACATTATTGCATTCCTCATCACATTCCTAGGTAGAGAATTTCTTCATTAGACAGTAAAAGGGAATAAACTTCCAGCCCAGATTTGCAATTAATCAGCGTATATAAGATAAGTGGCCTTGGAAACCTCTAAACCCCAGAATATTTCTCAGGGGAGGAATCTAGCTGATGGCATTAATATTCTCTGGGTCGATCATGATGACCTAGTACCTGACAATAATGCAGAAAAACTTACTAGAGGTGACCCCGAAATCACATTTCAATAGGTTCATCTTCAGGTGGAGGGAATGGAGGAAGCCGAACACTTTCTCTAGGTCGTTGAGATAGTTCTTGAGCTGGTAAAATTTTACCACCAGATGATATACATAAAATTCCACCAATGTCCCGATAATTGTATTGAATATGCGTTGCATGGCCCGCTGATAGGTGGCACCTTCATTCTTTAGGCCGAAGGGCATAACCTGGTAACATAATGTACCTTGGGGTGCCCTGAAAGATATAGACTCATCATACATAGGGTCCATCCGGATATGATTATATCCAGAGTAACCATACATGATAGAGAGGTCTTGGAACCCAGCCGTAGTATTGATCAACATTTCGGTCACTGGAAGGGGAAAATCATCCTACGGACGTTGACATTTGAGGTCCCGAAAGTCTATGCAGACTCTGATCAATCCATTCTTCTTCCTAACTAGCACAATGTTGGATAGAAACATGGGGTATTGAACCTAATTGACAATGTTGGCTCTGATTATCTTGTCAACTTCAGCCTCGACCATGACATCGTGAGAAGGATGCATCTTCCTGGGAGGCTGCTTGAACCCGCGATGATTTGTCGGGAGACCGAGGCGGCGGACGACTACCTGAGGATCTAGTCCTGGAGTCTCATCATAACTCTAGTCAAACACATCATGGTGTTGTTTATGGATGACTATATACCACTGCTCCTCTTTGAGGGAAATGGGGGCACTAGTCAATGTGGGTCACGGATCTGCCTCGCTACCAAGGTTTACCTGCACTAGTCCATCGACTGTGGAAGAGACGCCTTCTTCAAAGGCTGGGGGAGCATGCTCCAGATCCTCTTCTTCGCTTGCATAGGAGGGATTCCAAGTGGGATAAGCTTCTTCTGGGTCGTCAGATCCTGATGGGTTGCTGGTACCATCCTGGACAGCGGTGGACAACAAATCGGGAGACCCACGTGCTACTGAAACCATAGCGATGAAGGAAGTCGATCCGATCCCATATGGTCTTCGACCTAAGGGGCTATTCCTAATTATATCAATGAAATAGAGGCACCTTATCTTGATCTGGTTAATCCTAGACCGTTGAAATAGACACGTATGACATACTGGCGTTTCCATGGTGAGTACATCCTGATACTGTACAAGGGTAGGAGGCTCCCGATTCACCTGAGCCTAGTTTGTGTAGGAGTACGAGGTGAATTTCAATCATCGCTTGGGCTTGGGAACATGCTTCCCATTTGTACCAGATAAAACAAACCATTTCCCCATATCGGGGGATGTGGCCACCAAACGATGTATCATGAAGATGTAGGTGTCATCCGGACCTTCCCATGGGTCACTTGCGACCATGATGAGTTCAACCTCACTTCCTAGAATCTCATTATCCTTGCCTTTGTAATAGTCTGCATCCAGGTAGAGGAATTCACAAGAGGATAAAGGATATGCATCACATTAGAGCATGCCTACTCGACCATTAAGGGAGTCCTTGAGGCACTGGTGATATGATGAGGGAACCACCACATGTAGGTGGAGCCATGGTCTACCCATCAATGACTAATATGTGGTGTCCTGAGAAACAACCACAAACACGGTGATGGCTACTAGGCCACTGAACTAGGTATTCAAATGGATCATACTGAATAGGCCTACTCTGTCTTATCTTACCCCTATATTCTTAAATTCGAGGGAGTCACATCATCTTCGGATTGACCCAGCATCTATAGTGTTCGTGTCAGGATATGGTTAATCCCGTAGCCAGTCTCAACAAGAAAACGGCGAACCTCCATGCCGTTAAATTGGCCAGTGATGTACAGTGGGTGGATGTGCCCTTTATGAGGGAGCCTTTATCGTCTCCATAGAATAAACGGATGGCCTAATATTCAGCGTTCTCGACCGGTTCAGCATGATAGACTTCTGCAACTACTACCTCCGTCTCAAACTGGAGGGGGCTACATAAAGCATCAGTGAGGGCCTCACACATATCTATTGAAATGCAAAGTGCTTAGAGGATGGAAATATTTTCTAGGTTGCTGGAAAGGTTCGCGAGGACATCATACTTCCACGCCAGGCCTGGACATCTGCTTATAGGAGGCCGCTCTACGATTAAAGTCATGGAGGGCCCTGTCGGCTAGACTGGCAGCTAACAGGTGCAGGGCATATCCTGCTGTTCACTAGTTGTACCTGAAGAGTAGCTGTCGAATGAGGACCGGACAAATGATATCAACCTATAGTATGGAGAGGTAGGCCACAACATGGTCGAGGTAGCTCTGTTTGACCCAATAGCAGAAATGGTGGTGGGTGTAGGCCTGACGACAATAGTTAAAGAAGATGTGAGTGTTGAGCTCTGTGCTGGACCTGATTTCTAGTCTCAGTGTCATGCATGGCTGGGCAGGAGGTTCCAAATGATGTGCCTTGACGAACCGTATGTCCACGACACTGCTGACGTTGGCGTAGACTAGGGATGATGGGGAAGTTCGTCGGGCACTCCCCGTCGTCAAAAACCATGTAGGGGTTTACCCGCTCCACAGTAATAACTGAAACATACCCTTGACTTTATATTAAAGATGAATCCATAACTGGACATATTCTGGGAGGAATTCCCATCTCTGGGGGCATGATGTCACCAAGAGTGGGGGATGACGATGGCATCAACGGTGTGTGTTTCTTTCCCTCGAACCGTTGATGCTTGCTCTTCTGGGAAGAGTCCAGCTGAGATGATGATGCAGAAGTGGTGGAAGCAGCTTCTGAAGGCTCCAGGGGATTCAGGTGTTCCCAAATGATTCCATGGGCATGAGAAATCATTTTGTGAGCCATCCAGTCATCATACTTCAAGGACCTGCGGTTAGAAACATGCTCTCACTCACCATCACTTTTGTTACCAAGGTTTTCCCTTACAAAGACACCCGCCACTTGTGTTGGGGCCAGTCCCAACCTAACTATATTGTTATCAACCTGGTCTTGAAGCCAGTCTATAAACACATAACACAGCTTGAGGGTATTCCCATGGATGCGAGGATACAGGTAGTAGTTGGGGATATCAGTGAGATTCGCCTCTTCCGGCCTTCTGCACTCCGGAAAGCATACAATCTATTGTTCCAATGTGCTATGGAAGTATACATGGATATACCCCTCATTGAATGAGTAGGTTTGGTTTCTTCTATCTGGAATGGGTGCCCATGGAGCCTGACCCTAGCGAGGAGCACCTGGAGGGGCCTGTCGAGGAGGCTGATACTAATTGTTCCGCCTGGCCGGTGGTAGTGCATTCTGCGGGGGCATATGCTGATTCTGAGGAGGACGTTGTTGAGATGGAGTTTGTGCCTGAGGTGGAGGTCCTTTGTGAGGCTATAGGGATGGAACCACTGGTAGCAATTCTAGTTTCTTGGGGGCTTCTATTTGGACCACTGCGGCGGGCTCGGCTTTGGAATCACCACGTGCTGGAATTACATGGGGCAATAGACGTTCCTAGATACCCTATTGTCGGGCATCATCTAGGCACTGGGCCTTATTTGAGAAGTCTCAAAATCCTACTGGGTAGTTATAGGTAATCAGAGAAGGAACCATTTCTTTTTGACGTTCCCTATGCACATCGTCAGTAATTTCTCCTGAGTTAGTGGCATGTCAAAAGACTATGTGAGCTCATTCCATTGGGTGATAATATCCGAGACTCGCTAATCAGGAATTTTCTTGAACTAGAATAGGTATGCGATGTTGGTTTTCAGGCTATTAGAACTGAACTGGTAGAGGAATTGCCTACGAAGGTCCTCCTATCTGGTTACAGATCCGACGGGGAGTTGGTTGTACCAGTCGAATGTCAACCCCTCCAATGTCTGAACAAAATAGTATAGGTTTGCAGCCTCCTATTGCTTTGGAGTCCCTAACATGGGCCCACAACATGAGTTGAAGTTGGTCAGGTGCTGTGTCATGTCCCATGTCCCATTAACGGTGGAGAAGGTGGGATTCCTTAAAACCGGAGGTGCCAGCATATCATCCACCCACACCGGATATGGATGACCATTAGGTGGGATTTCCACATGTCGTGTTTCCAAAGCATCATGGTAGGATATGAGTGCTTCCATATGGTCATCTGGGTGGGGGTAATTGTCTTGATGGGGATACCTAACTACGAGCACGTTGGCAGGTTCATCAACAAGGTAGATAGGATCATCTAGTCATGGAGCGGTTGGTGGAGTGTCTTGTTGTGCAGATATGGCAGCCCGGGGTAGATTCCATGGATTTTCAAGCCGTTCAGGAGGGTATTTAATGACATACCATGCCCTCTTGTTGTGAGATCTGGCTTCAACCCTGTTCACGGGGTCAGGATGATTCGGGTGTCCTGGAGGCAGCTCACCGAGGGGAAGTTGTCCCTTCCCCTGCTGTACTGTCCTAGGATTTTCGTAGTCCAGTTGTCGCACTGCAGTGCATTCATCGAAGAGTACATCTAGAATCATCATCTACCCAGCAATTTATTTCCCCAATGTGGCCTTCCCAAGGTCCTCCTCCGTCTTCTGCACTGAGGTGGATGGGTCGGAGTTCATGGTATCTCCGATGTGCTCTTTACCTTTACCATAATTCCTACTGAGTACCAATGCCTCGATGGGTGTAGAGAAACCTAGTAGGTTCCTCTACTAATGTTTAATCCTCCATGATGGGTCCAGTAGTGGTGCCACACCCTCGGGTGTAGGTCCCCATCAAGAATTTCCAACTCATCATCCCCTTCCACTAGGTCAACCATTTTGACCATGACCCTTTCTGGGGGCATGTCCTCTATATCAGTTAGAGAGTTGGTCTGCCACCGGATAGGACTGAAGAGGAGGGAAGTGTACATCCCCCATCCATGGACTTGTTCATGGGGGGATGCCTCCATTATAATTTTGCGGAGTGTTTTGATAACCTGAACGCATTGCTGCTGGAGGGCCTCACGATCACATGTTAACTCAGGGCGCTGGGCCACAGGGTGTGCGGCCAGATCAACTAGATGGAATTGCTCACTAATGTATTTGAAATGTGCTTAGGTCTTGGATTAAACCACTATCTGATAATGAAGAATGAAATGTGTCACATAGAGGGTGTAGTGGAAACACTCAACTTCCTCTAGGGTGAGGGATTTCTGTATGTAAAAATTTTGTGCTTCCACGAGCTAGAACTTCTCAGGGAAGTGGTTCGCTGTGAGGATTTTCTTGAATCTAGTCGGCTCACGTTCAGGTTCTGGCCCATGATTTCCCCATTTATCAACAGGGGTGGCTGAAGAACTGACGGCGGAACTAAGGCGGACTGCTGGGTTGGCAGGTCGGCCGGGGTAGAGTACAGCGAGTGGGCTGACTACTACCAAATCTCAGGCTGTCATTTGAAGAGTGTAGAAACCTGGCCACTATGTTGCGATATGATCGGATGACGACCGTAGTTCTCGACTCAGGGGCTAGGGCTATGGGTGATAGTCCGCGATGTTGTTCGCCTACCATTGGAACCTAGAATAGATCTATGTGACCACTTATGAAGGTAGAGGGTTCATTTGCTGACAATGTGGGTGAATGCACGATCATAACCTACAAGGACACTAGATTTTCATCCTCCTAGATATACCAATGGAGGGAGGTGGGAATCATATGAAACTCAAATTCTAGGGGCTCCTGGATGATGTACCTCGACCCTGTCAAGGCCTTTGATTCGGAAGAGTGAGGGGAGGGTTCTCGAGCTCAGTCGTATTCTACTTCATAGTCTGAGAATCAGACCGGTTTGATCCTTGTATGGATCTTCTCAGAATTATTTTATTTGGCCCTGACGACCCACCTTCCTACCCCTGGGTGGAACCTCGGGATAGGGCAAATTTTGGACACGAGGTCCTTGGGATGCACTGGTTCTGGGGCGGAGAGGGTTTCCACCCGAGAAAGCTGAGGTGTGAGGAGCACTGGGACAAATATCGATGGGTACATGGGTGGGACCTCCATGGGTGGCACTGGAGTGGAAAAAATATCATCTTGAACTGGTAGGAGCATGGGGAGGACCTCCACACTTATTTTCCCAGGAAACATCAATACGAGGAGGGTCCTTGTACCAGTCTAACTGAACACGGGTAGGAACTCCATGTTGGGTGTGGGTGGAGCGTGGCTGACAAGCACCCCTCCGGTTCTAAAGGTGTGGATGACCTTCACCAGCTACTGAGAGGATATGGGGAGGATCCCCATGTGGAAGAGAGACTGGATGGTTAATGTCCCTACACCGATGGTTGGGGGTAGGAGGAATGACTCCAAACCCAGTGTAATGGTCACGGGAGAGGCCTCCATACTGAGTACCACTGTCACGGGGAACACCCTAATTTATATTGAGGGTGTCATGGGGAGGACCTCCATGGTGAGCCTCAAATAAGGGAAGGCTCACACTTCTAGGGTAGTGGTACATGGAGGACCTCCGTACTGGTTGACATCACTACAGGTTGGTTCACGGTGACCACTGTTCATGCTGCGACTAGGAGAGTTAACCCAGCCTGCCCATGGGGCGGTTGGGTACTCGACCCCGTTTGGGAATATAAGTGACCCTACTCAGTGTATATAGGGAACTTATGATATGTGTAAGCTATGGCTCGGGCCATAGTAGCCATCGACGTTGACGTCCCTAGGCATGCATCCTCCTCAGCATGCACCCAATGTTGGAGTCGGGTCAGAAGAACTAGTTACAATGGCGCATGTATGTAGCTTTCCTGCTCCTCTTCCTGCAAAACCATGTGGTGGCGCTGAAGCGGCTGGGTGGGAGCCCTCACTGGGAGCCCTTGGAATGGGACTCTTGTTAGGCTGGGTCAGACATCACTTACCTTATCAGCCTAAGGTAGGGAGTTGTCAAAGCGTTCTGGGGAGAGGCTTCTGAAACAGTTGTATTTCAGGTTGGGGAGTAATAACTCCCTATGTGGCCCTCAAGTGATGCATTGGCCATGAGTAACAGATTCCTTTAGATCCAGATGGGCCATATCCCGGGTCAGGATTATGACCTCCCCTCATAACATCGCACGAGGTCATTGATCACCCCTATTTGGATGACCTCGGACGGGGAGAGGGGGCATGGGCGCCCCATGGTCATAGATGTAGAGGCCTTCTTGGAAGAGGGTAATCCATGTGGAATGTCCATATTGGCATTTCCCATGCCCCAGTGTCGATGGGCAGGTGGTGATCGTGTCCCCCGTGTAGCAAACTGATTTTTTAGAACCAGGGAGATTAACTCATCAGTGATGAACCGAAAAAGAATTGACGAACAATGCCCCTGCTTCATCCCAACTTCAATCACCTTTAAGAGGGATCCACACTAACAATGTCACAAAACGGGATGTCCAAAGTTCTACTACCCCAACTTCTGGTGCGTTTCACACCAGGCCCACTATTTTCTTGGTGGGACCAAGCACCAGATAACATGATCTGGTGACACATCAATCCATTGATTCATAGAGGGCTACTAATCTACCTATTAAGGAGAAGATCTTCATGTCAGGTTCACCATTTATGTTTCTGAAGCATTCATCGGGGAACACACATCCGTCTCATTTGGGGATGAGGGGGTGCTATTTTGTTGCCCTGCATTCCCGCTCTCTAAAGGTGGGCGGCATCCGCTTCTTATTCAAGGTCATCTGTTCATTGATCGAAACGCGATTATGGGATTTCAATTCTTTTTTTCATGGATTCCTCCTCAGAACTCGTCACCTAGTCTAGGTCTCCCTTATAGACTGAATACATTGTTCGTGAAACTATCCCTGGTGCCATATCTTCATGGACGCAAGTTGATTACACTACTTCTGTCAGTACTTTAGAAGGGGTCCGGTCAGGGTAGCAACCTTCAGTTAGGGGAACAGTCATGTTGGGCATCACCGTCGTGTCTGGACGCAGGGGATTGGTAAGTCTGTCTTCTGTCCCTTATTATTGGGCTTCCTGAGGTCATAGAAGCCCGAGGAATCCCACATTGAATGCAGGGAATCATATTCCATGGGCATGTATCTGAGGTTGTCCTTAGCTTCCCGTGTTTAACACAGGGAAAGCCACATGTTTAATGTCCTACGGAGAGGGATAATACTAATCTGAACACTGACTATAGTGGATCAAATGGAGGAACATCCTAGAGGGAACTCCGATATTGGGCCAAACATGTGGTAGGATTCCCGATTACTGTAGAGGGGAATGGGGGTATGAGGTGGCATTATCCCACAGGGATGTGGTGGTACATGTAAGAATATGGATGGATGATGGAGCAGTTGAATGAAGTAGATGTCGAATGGGATGGAACTGTCATGAGGATGATGATGGTTTTGGGCTTCAGCCTCAAAGAGACTTCCTACATATCCCTGTGGAAGGGAATCATATCCCATGTAGTTCATCTGAATATGGATTACTACCAATTGGGGTTCAAAGGCATGCCACTAGATGAGGTTTCAATTGCTTACCGCTATATAAGAATGTCAACGGCTTACCGCCGAACAGGTTCACAATGTCTTACCACTGACTAAGTCCCACAGTTTAACATCATGTAGGATGGGGGAAGACCAATGTGAAGGGGGGGTCAGAACTCCTGATTATTGGGCTTGAACCTCAAGGATGCATCCTATGTACCTTACCATAGAAAGGATTAAAGTCGTCATAGATCGGATGGGTGGGAAATGACATGAAGCTGGACATGGGGCCCAATGGGTCATGGGCATGAACCTCGTGGAGACTTCTTACATACCCTACCTTAGCAAGGATCAAAGACCACATAGTTCAGGTGGGTGTGGGGATTACACTCTAGGCTACCTAGGGTGTTGGTGAACCAATGTGATGGTTCTCAGAATGACTAGGGTTGCTGAATTGAACCTCGGAAAGGCCTACTATGTCCCCTTCCTCAGCAAGGATCAACGACAACATAGTTCAGGTGGAGTTAGTGAATCGACATTAAAGTGGGCCTAGTGTCCAATGGTTGTTGGGCTTGAACCTGGTAGAGGATTCCTACGTACCCTGCCTTAGCAAGGATCAAGGACCACGTAGTTCAAGTGGGTGTAGGGCTTACACTCTAGGCTGGCCAGGGTGTTGGTGAACCGAGGTGAAAATGGTCGGAACAACCATGGTAGTGGGCTTGAACCTCAAGAAGGATTCCTACGTACCCTGCCATAGAACGGATGAAAGAACATGTATTTCAGGTGGCATCATTGAACCGATGTGAAGGATGACATGGGGTCCAATGGTTGGTGGGCTTGAACCTCATGGAGGCTTCCTACGTACCCTGCCTTAGCAAGGCTCAAAGACCACATAGTTTAGATGGCGTCGGTGAACCGACATGAAAGAGGACCTAGGGTCCAAAGGATGTTGGGATTGAACCTCATGGAGGCTTCCTATGTATCCTACCTTATCAAGGATCAAATACCACGTATTTTAGGTGAAAAGGTTGGGCTTGAACCTCAAGTAGGCTTCCTAGGTACCTTTCCTTAGCATGTATCAATGTCCTTGTAGTTCAGATGGGTGGGAACCAACATGAAGGGGGACCTGGGTTCCGATGGTTGGTGGGTTTAAACATCATGTAGGCATCCTTCATACCCTGCCATAACAAGGATCAAAGACCACATATTTCTGGTGGGTGTGGGGATTACACTCTATCCTTCCAAGGGTGTTGGTGAGCTGATGTGAAGATGAACTGAACGACCAGGGTAGTGGCCTTGAACCTCGGGGAGGCTTCTTAATTACCATGCCTTAGCATGGAGCAAAGACCACATAGTTTAGGTGGTGTCAGCGAACCGAGGTGAAAGACGACCTAGGGTCCAATTGTTGTTGGGCTTGATCCTCGTGGAGGCTTCTTATATACCCTGACTTAGATATAATCAATGTCCACGTAGTTCAGGAGGGTTTGGGGCTTACACTCTAGGATAACCATGTTGTTGGTGAACCAACATGAAGATGGTAGAAACGACTAGGGTAGTGGGATTGAACCTTGAGAAGGATTCCTATGTACCCCACCTTAGCAAGGATCAATGACCATGTATTCTAGGTGGCGCTGGTGGCAGATAAGATGTCATGTTCGATTCTTACTCTAAGACCATGGGAGTCATGATCAGTGTGAGAAACAAGATGCAGTAAAGGCATGATGATCACATCGCGAAAGGTGAGTTCATGGGAAGTTGAGTGGGGATTACAATGGAGTGGCCCAAAGAAGAAACTGGGACTTAACCATGGTTAGCGGTCCAATGAGGTTGGGACTTACTCCATGAGGGAGGCCCAAGTGGTGACAAAGCCCAGCGGGAGAGGGACATGGTACCAAAGAAAGGAGGGATCTGGTGTCCATTCCCCCTATTCCTTGGGACCGATGAAGAAAGGAGGAGCATGGATGCATCCTCCAAAAAGAAAATATAGGGGCTTACACCAAGATGGTTTCACCTTCCCCGTGGAAAAACACCACTCCGATATAGATAATATCGCCCACTATGAGGGATGATCTTGTCCGCGTGGAGACGAGTGGGTGTGGAGAATGTCCAAGGTCGGGGCAACCTGCCTGCGAGGCAAATGGTGAGGTCACAGTTGAACGTCATGTTCTAGGGATGATGGTGCTTGGAAGTTTAACATCCTGCAGCTCAGACGATGTGTGTTTTCTCCCCACCCCTAGGACATACATAACTGGTACCCTTTACAACTTGGTGAATAGAAGGGACGAGAAACGCCGTGGTTAGTGTGTTTTATAGAGCGAAAAATTGTGGGGTCCATGTTAGTGTGGCTATGTGATGATTCAATAGCCATTAGTATGCCTATGAGAAGAATCATAACGCGAAGTGACGCAACAGGTAGTATCATCCAAGGGACCATGAAATCACATAGTGCAAGCCTGGAGGGTCGCACAAGAAAATGAATCGCAAAGTAGAGGGGTTTATAGGCAGAGGCCTTGTGAAGCTTTGCTGCTCCATGTGGCGGATGTGACTTGTAAAAGGGCGTGCTTCACGAAGTAGGGTGCCTCTGCCTAAGAATAAAGAAGAGGTGCATATGGAATGTGCTTCGTGATGTGGAAGGGCATTCGCAGAGTGCTTCCTTGCAGAGCAAAGGTGCCTCGCAAAGCAAGTTATCATGAAGAAATGTGCATCGCAAAGTATAGTGACCCTGCCATGGCATGGGAATCATGTGTACATGAAGGGTGTTTCATGAAGCATAAACACTCCGTGATGGCCCAAGTCCCCTTGGGGATCCCCTTATTTTGCGGAGGCCCTTAGGCTCCACGAAAGGCATCCCTCTAGGAAGAGGGGATCAAAAGAAGTCCATGGGAAGAAACTTCACATAGCAGAAGTGCCTCACATAGATCATGTTTTGCAAAGCAGAAGGCTGATTCATGATTAGAGATCTTGGAAGTTGAAAGGTTGGATTGTTCGCCTCCTAGACATTGGGGTAGGACCGTATTTATAGGGGAGATGTGCCGTGAGGTAGCACTTGCTCGACATGAAGAGGAATTCATTTACTCTGCAGAACGTCACAAATGTAAAATTCAGTTATGAAGCATTACTAACTTCTTCTTTCTTGGTGGGTCATCAACATCAAGGGTGGTCACAGAGCATTACCGCCTCGTTACTTCGTGGCGAGTCTCGAACATCAGGGGCAGTCGCAGAGCGTTACCACCTCCTTGCTTCATAGCGGGTGGGGAACATCAAGGGTTGTCTTGAGTTGTTACCGCCTCCTTGCTTCGTGGCAGGTTGGGAACATCATGGGTGGTCGTGGAGCATTACCACCTCTTTTCATTATGGTGGGACGCGGACGTCAAGGGTGATCATGAAGCGTTACCGCCTCCTTGATTCACAGTGGCACGTTGAACCAAAAGGGCGGTTATGGAGTGTTACTGCCTCCTTGCTTCACGGCGGCGCGGTGAAAGTCAAGGGTGGTCATGGAGCCTTACCGCCACATTGCTTTGCAGTAGTGCGGTGTGACTGGTTCTACTTGAATGTGCTTCGTGAGGAATCTATCGGTTATGTGTCTTATTCTCCTCCCTACATTTATGCATCGAAAATGAAAATGAAACATCAACTTTATAACAAGTATTCAGAACAATTTTTTTTGTCAGACCAGATTCCGAGGTTGCACCTACAATAATAGGAACATCCACATATAAAATGCTCATTTTTTGGACCTAGACAACTCGGTCATTAGAGAAACCATAATTAAATTACAAATTTTCATATAAAACCGATATTCTTTATCAGTTATAGTTTCATGATAGTAAAAAACGATTATGATATGGTTATAATTACCTTTTCTTAAAGGATATGATGGAATTCATCACCAAGAAATAGTATTATTCCACATGACATACTTGTTTCAATATAGGTTAGTGGCATTTCCGCTTTTCAAAATAGCAGCATCACCAGTTTCCCTGATAAAAAGAAGATATATATTCATTAATATACCAATATTTAGGCATACCAATCATTAACATAATGTTGTATGTCCATATATATGTGTCAAAGGGGAATCATTCAGAAGCATTGTTAATGTAGTAGTTAAAAGTTATTACAATAAAAAATAAAAAATTTCTTACCCCATAATGAAATCACATACCATGACATAACTGATATGTTTCATGCCTATGATGTGGGTTTGAGTTCCCTCCATAAAATAATTTCCCACAATAAATGATCTAAATATTTCACAAAGATCCATCATTTAATCTAGAGCAAGAATCAACACTTCCTCTATCTATAATTGTTGAAACAGTATTGTTTTCTCAGCATTATGTATATAAACGTTTCTAATGAGTGGATATGCTGGATCCAATCCTCTATGTCATTGATGTTCCTTTTCTTCTTTGGGTATTATCTTGATTTTTTCTTCTACCAGAGATTTTTGTCCTTCCTTTTCAGCAGAGAGTGGAGGATGGGGTGTGAGTTCAACTTCCCAAGAAAGGAGTTCTTTCCCCCACCTAACCCTTCTTTCAAGAATACAATTCGAAAAATATTTACGAACCTATTACAAAAAGTGTAAATAGATAATAGTGTCTGTGTAATACTAAATCATACTAATAAAAACTATTGGACTATAACATATGAAACTATACTCTTATCATTAATAACACTGGATGATGTAAAGTGAAGCAACGGTGACTTACCACTATAGAAATCATTCAATGATTCCATATACAAGGGCTGAAGAAAACAATTTACACTACTCGAAAACATGGGTTGATGACAACTAAAGCACGCCCAAACACTTCTTAAATATGGTGGTGGAAAACATAAAAAGCATTGAAATGAATGTAGAAACAGAAACATGGATGTTTTTTAGGCTTCCAACAGTAGTATGATTTGATCTTCAATAAGCATGTGAGTTGTTGTAAAACTTTTTTCCTTCCCAGAAAACAAAAAAACTTATGTTATTAAATAGTATAATAACAAAAGGAAATAAATTAAAATAGTAGGGGCAATATTTTTTGGGTTTAAAACCTCAAACAAGTGGTGTAGTTTACCTTTCTATAGATAGACAGTTCTAGAAGGTCAAACCCAGTCTATTAACGGATGTTGTATTTAGATTATGAACCACCACATATTGAATCTATTGAGATTTGATTTTATCTTCTCTATATCATCAACTTTAGTGAAGTCAATACTTTTTCCATTAATACTTGTCACCAGCTCTTCCTGGTATACTCCCCCTTTGCATCAACATGATTACTTAAGTGATAGTTTATATATTATAATCATCAGGAACCCAAATGTTGATAAAAAACAAAATAATAGACATTTATATAAGATTTCATACAGAAAAAATGTTAAACCCATTAATTATTTGACTAATAATAGCCAAATATGCATAATGAATGAACTGCTTAATCTTGAACCACAAGAAAATAGTAAAAATGAAATATGGAATATCAACGGTTTAAATCTAGATAATGATATGAACATATTTATCAGGATGTTAAATAAGGACAAACACAAGAATGAATAATTAGAAAAGACACCTCTGAACATAAAAGTAGTAGTATGTTAATAAGAATGAAATGAATATTCCAAAAAGTTACTTTTGACAAAAAGTGCGCCTTAAGAGTACTTTTGTATCATATTTCATTTTCATTATAAGCCTATATTTTTCCCAAAATCAGTAAGTAAAAAAAAGTTCAAAATAAATTAGAAGTAATATAGTATAAAATAAAGAATTTATGATAAATATATATTCATTTAAGTTCATGAAAACATAGATGTACCCCTAAAAATACTACATTAATGAACATAAAATTAATTTACGTCTTCCTTAGGTTACTTTATCACCATGGAATTATAGTTAGAACGTTTATCTTATCTTGACCACTTTAACTGGTAAAGATTTAGTCTAAGAAACACCACCAGAAAAGGCCCCGATGTTGCAACAGTAAACACACTTTTAAGATAGTTAGTATTCTCCATGTACTATGGAGACTCCAAATCCTACAGATCATCATTCACTAGTAAAATTTTAATTATTATATCATCTAAAACAATTGTAAAATACCATGTAATAGGAACAAAAATCAGGAATGAGATATAGCAATAATGAAGTCACTAAATTGAAAGTATGAAATCATACCAGATGAAAATTGTATGCTGGGTTGAGGGTTTTTGGGAGTATCTTTTTGTGGGGATGGAGGTATGGTTACCTAATGCCTTCAATGAAAGCATCAGTGGTAGCATGTTATCTGTGAAATATAGTATCGATCGACATGTTGGCCATGTAGTAGGAATTCATACATTTGTGGAAAATGGTGGAGGAATATAGTGGGTTATAATTAAAAATAATATATTAGTCATATTTGTAAAAAAAACATGGGCATGTTATTGGTTATATACAAATAAACTTGCAATGAGTGAAATATAGAAAAAAAGAAATGAACAGACCATCATATAGGATCTTTATACCCATATAAACGTTAAAACCATGCACCAATCCATCGAGAAAACACAACTATTTATCACATATGTATTTTTTGATTACAATTTTTTCACATATTAATACATTGACAATATCATTTTCATAGATTATTGATTTCATAGAATATATTCCATAGTTCAAAATGTTGTTGTGTGGAAATAATAATCATGGAATCATTGTCATATCTAGAATCATATATTGATCACTTCAAGGGGTGAAGGTATAGTATGAAAAATACTTCCATAAAAGGACCTTATGTTGCAACAATCAATGCACGTTTAAGATTCTTGTTCATTTCCATGTACTCCACATACACCAAAACCTATAGATCAGCATTCACTAGTTAAAAATTTAATGTTAATGTCATTCAAAACAATTGAAAAATACCAAGAGAGAGACATATAGAAAATGAAGTAGATATGCCCATAATGAATAAAACAAATTAAAATAAAGAAATCAAACAGGATGGAAATTGGATGATGTATTGATGGTTTCTTGGAGTTTCTCGTAGCATTGATGGAATTAAGGATACCTACTACATTCGATAGAAGCATCAATAAAAAATGTTTTATGTGAAATGCAGTATCAATTGATGAGAAATCCGAGCAGTAGGAAGTCATACATTTGTGAGAAATGGTGAAGGAGTGGAAGAAAATCGGGGGTCGTTTGAGTTGTAGGATCGGGTAGTGGATGGAGGGAATGATTGATTGAAGGTATAGGTGTTTGAGGAACATTTTCCATAGAAGAGGATAAAATATTTTTTGGAGGTGTTGATGGATGGAGGTTGAATGAAAAGGACATGAAAATGGAGGTAAATGTCAAAACAAAACTATTGGGTGACCATGAAGGGGGTGTGCATGAATTGAATCAGAGGGAGGTTTTTATGGCCATAGTTGGAAATGACACAACAGAGTAGGGTTGATGGAAATGAGACCTTGAACTTGGGAAATGAATTGTAGAACCATCACTAGGGATCAAAAATTGAGATGATTAAGAAAAACTAGATTTGGGAGACAGAAGGAGGAGCATGCTTGCACCAGGGATTTGCAGAAAACCTTGGTCGTGATGGGGTGAAATCTGAGCCCGAGTGGGATAAGAAAGACAATGGGGATGTGAGGTTAAACTGGGATAAAGAGAAAGTCAGAGAAGGTGGGGAAAAGAGTGCAGTGTAACCGGGAGAGAGAGATCGAAGGAGGTGAGTGTTTATAGGGAGTGTAGGTTGCATGAGATGGAACCCATGCTGGAGCAGGAGTGGTATGGAAAAGATGGAATACTATGGGATAAAAGAAGGTTTTTGGAGCCTTGGAGTGTTGACACTTCAGGAGAAAGGGACATGGATGAATGTGTGATGGACCTATAGTAGATGGAAAGCCAACATTAGTATATATAGTATATATCATATAGATCATAACAAAAGAAGTCCCCACAATGCCACATCAAAATTTATTTTCCTTTCTCAAACACCAACAGTGAATGTCCAATGCTCCTATCCCTTCCACACATAACACATCATTTCACATCCTACACACATCACCTGAATGGCCTGAGGCCTTATTTTTTTAATTTTTTTTATGGATAATACCCCTTTTAATGGTTAAAAGGGAACCCTCATATGAACCATAGGCCCAAGGAACAAGGCATGACATTACCCAAAATCAAATACATGACCCAAAGGCCTAGTGGGACACTATGCCCAATATATGACCTCTAGAGATAACCTAGTAGAACCGCCCCTCCCCAGCTTCTCTATCATTGATTTCATAGCTCCCCAACATACATTTATGGTTGGTTAGCATTGCCCCATACAAAGCTTCATGGTGCCAGGTCCTGATGGCTGATGTCATAACCTCTCATTCTTCCAATCAGGTTAGTTCTACTTCTGGTAACTACTACACTTTTCTCTGATCCCCATCTAGGGACTGATCTAGGGGAAATGGGCTACTCCATGGTGTTTTTTTCACAAATGACCTGAGCCCTAAAGTCCTTTGATGAACCGAAGGCCCTGAGACCCATAGGTCCAAACCGGTGGCTCGAAGGCCCAAATCAAGTAAATATTTCTAGCTGCTACAGTATCAGATAGTACCTGCTACAGTATTGCTACAATGCATACAACAGTGCCCCGATAATTATCCTCTACCTAGTTTCGAACCTTAGTTTCTCATATGCCAATTACAAGCCATTACAACTTGGGTATGGGCTTGTTTGTGCATCATACACACATAATCTAGAAGAAAACTATATATCAAATCACATCCATTACTAAAGCAATAGGGTGGCATGAATTCCAAGTACATCAACCCCATTCACTCATCCTTCCATGCATGACCCTCACTAAATTTCACTTTATACAACAACACATCTCACTCATGGAATCTGGGTCCAACTCATTATATAACACAACATCTGGACCAGATACACTTGGGCCACACATCACATCACAACACATAACATCCCTCTAAAAGACTCATGCACCACCCATTACATTACATCACATCCTATCCTCAGACGCCTAGGCTACAAATATGTGTGGGGTAATCTCCCACACAAAAATGTATGACTGTAGTTGATGGAAGGGTGGGGGAGAGGGGCTAGGCATTCATCTATGACAATATCACCCCGGATATTGGGGAAAACAACTAGAATTATAAACCTCTAAGAATTCGAAATGTTATCCAACATGGGTGGGGAGCATATTAAATTCACATAAGGATACATGATATATACAAACAAAATTCAATCTCATGGGTTCACATCAATGCCACTAACACATAAAACAAAACCACCACCATACCGCACACTATCCATGAAAAGATCTACTACCATAATCTGAAACTCTAAAAAAATACCACAGAAGGCACATAACATTCCAACTTTCAGTTACATGTCTAAACACATTTCCTCAATATCTTAATCATTTAGTACTAAAGTTATCAATAATTTATTTAATATATTTACCCATTTAACACACATCAATTTATATCCCATCTCATTTATCTACGATTATATTTTGTTTCATTAAACATCACATTTTATACAATGGATAGTGGATAACAAATCTAAAACAAGATAAACTAAAAATGGCTTAAATCTCAAAATAAATTCCACTACACTACATATCCACCATCATAATTTTTTCACATCACCTAAGCTATCTCACCATTAAAATTTCAAATTGGAAAACCACAATTACCATGAAAAAAACAACTGTGAGACAAAAACTAACCACAACCACTTATTACAACATGACTATCACACAAAAAAAATCTCTTAATTACCACCACACATCATGTCTATCATGCATAAAACCTCTATGCACCATAACCACAAAACTACAATATATACCACATATCAAAAAATTCCACATCACATCCATACGGATCATCCACTACAACACATCCCCACACATCACAAATACTATATGGTCTCTTCCATCACCGTATAATAGCCCAAACAATGTTTATAAACACTGTAATTACAATCATAAAAAAGAAAATCACAAAATAGTCTCTAAAATTATTTAGGGGATTCATCAAATTATTTATTTATTTGGAATTGGTATTATCATATAAATAAATCAAGGGGTGAGCGGATTACTAGAAAAAGTAGATTTTTGTCTTACCTTTTTCGGAGAAGTCACAGAATAAGACAGAATGGGAAATCATATCATTAACACTACAGTGCAAACATGGTTACCAATATCTATTATTTTTTAAATTGGTCACATGCCTACACAATATCATGAAAAATATATATCACTATTGTAAATCATACATTAACTCTACATAACAATCAATTAAATAATTAAAAATAGTTATAAAAGGATTTTGAGTCTTAGTATCAACCCAAAGGTAAGATATCAAAATATAATCTGCCACATCGGGATGTAAACATGTGGGAATTAGGATCTTATAGCTCAAAAAAATGCTTTTTATCTCGCTTCACATTAAAGGATGAAGAATAAAGTACACAAAACCCATTTCCTCAGATGGAAATCATGTATTAACCTACATTTCACCAAATTGTTTGTAAAATGAAACCCATACAAACCCCAAAACAAAATCATACCACTGAAAAAATATGGAAAATTGATGGAGAATCTATGGTATGATTGGATAACTCACTCTAAATATTAAATATGATTTCCTTATAATTAAAGGTTTAAATAAAAACAATAATGGATAGAAGATCCTTCAAAATCTTTTAAGGATTACATAGAATTGTATGATAAAGGGTATGTATGATTGAATTTGTTTTTGAATAAAGAAAAGGAATTAAAAAAATATAACCATTAACATTTATGTAATTTAACCCCTTCTGGACATGTAATCTAGAATTTTTCATAAAATCCCACCTCTTTAAAAATGTATGTCACCATAGGCTGAATTAGTTACACATTGGGAGTTCACCTTTCACAAAGTTAATCCATTTCATTGGACCCCCATCTGGCATAGAATACCTTAAACTAGATAGTTATAAATTTTTTGATCCTCTAATTTGGGTCGTAAATCTGGTTTATGTCGTGATCCACTTGCTACAACACTATGAATCTCCAACTCCATAAATCCTTATAGAAATCCTCTGACTGCCACAAACTACCCACACGCCAATGTAACGGGTAGGGAAGGCATATAACATTAAATTAGTTACCTCTCAATCTATTCACATCCTTGATATCCAAAAAAAACTAAGGAAAATGAAGGGGGCCCAAAAAACCTCCTATAAGAAATATCACAAGGATTTCATCAGACCATAAATTATACCACCTTACAAATTAACCGGGCTAAAATTTTCATAAAAAACCATAGCTAACCAAATAACTTCACAACCGCATATAAATTTACATGGACCAATCAAACCACTACCCCAACCAAGAAATGGTAATTCACTGAGAACTTAAACTGGTGAATCACATTCTTCATGTTAATATACTATCTACTCTAGGGAGCACTGACTCATCCACACAGTTTAGATCACATATTAGTATAATGTTTTTGATTAGGAATCATTTTTAACATATTCATGTGGTGGAAACCAATTCAAACATCACTCATCAAGGAAAATAGAACATCTCATTAAATAATAAGATCCATACATCACATCATCCAATGAAAAATTAAAACATTAATGCTCTAAATAAATCGAGATACCTGGAATGTTTCTTCATCTCCCACTCCCATATACATGACACTATGACACCATGCCTCCACAAAAAGAAATCTATAGGAATTATTCATCTATATAGCACCTTCTATCGATGATTCTATTTCTCTATTGAAATCTCCAATAACATAATGAAATCCTCAATATCCTATTATTTCTTTCGAATATCATGGAATTCATCATGAAGATACCAAAAGAGATAAGACATTGTGGATAATGTCATGGATCCTCTTCAAACATGGTGAAAATGACAAGAAATTGACCACCTTTTCAACATGCACCAATATATGAAAAGTCCTAAAAATGAGAGAATGATTACTCCCCCTATGAATCCTCTACTGCACAAGTTGATGTGATATACTCAGGAACACATTGTATATATCCAAGAACTAAAAGGGAATGTATCTATGATAAGAATAAGACATATAAAAATCATGTCTCACACTCATCCATTATATAACTAACTGTATCATCTTGGTATCACTTTTTACAATAGATGGTCTATGAATACCTAATCACCAACCTCTACCAAACATAATATAGAAAGACATGGTTCACTATACATTTTCAATAATTAATCCATGTTGACATATGAATGATAACTATTTTTGTAAAAAAACAAATCCAAAGGAAGGTATAATAATGAATATCCACAAATTTATATGATGTATACTAGCTATATAACCTCTAGCATTATGATGGTCATCTCCATCTTTCCATCTTCCTGAGGGTGGAATATAGTTCTATGGTGTAACTTGAAGGAAAAATCATTATATGATAACCTCAATAATTAATAGGAAAATGAATATCCTAATTAGATATTATCATCCATGATATCCCAGAGATCATAAAAACATTATCCATGTACCACCTTAAAAAACAACCACAACACTACACAAATGGTTATCATAGATGTGATCCAATTTCTTTATCCCTTCAAATATCACCTAGACCACACCATATAATTTTTTAGATCATGGTAACCCTATGACATAATCCATTGAAATTTCATACCACTTCCACCCCGGGACATCTAAGGACCACAAATACTCTCTGAAATCATTCTGATCCCTGTTCACATATCGTGAATCCTGACAGTTTTTCAAAAAAAATCCAGTAATTACTATTTCATCAACATCTGCCAATTTTATCTCCTCAATCCATGATAAATATTTTTCCAACAAATCTATACAACTAAATTCAATCTATGAAACTCATGAAGTACTCCTTCACATGTCACCTACATGAAAAATAACATCCCCTTCAACAACACATGATTCTAATCATCCAATGACTATACATTAAGTGTGTCACCATGGACAACATGATTGCAAATAACATCTACCATTGTGTCTCTTTGATATAATTCCACCACCTTCTAAATCAAAAAAAAATCATTACGATAATATGATGTTGAGAATCCTTGACGATTATCTGAATAATTTATAAAACAATTTTGAATGCTAATATATTCCTTTCTAAAATTACACAGATTTCACAGCCACATTATATTGGGGATTCTGACTCAATGCATCAATAATAACATTTCCCATAACAATGATGTTATATATCACAAAATTATTATCCAAAAGAAACATAACCCTCCTCCGCTAGCTTATATTTATATCCATTTTATAGAAAACATATCTCATCCTATTATGGTATGTTAAAACCAAAAAACAATCATCGATGAAGTAATTCCTGCACAATATTTGTATAGAGACAACTTCTAAACACTCCAAATCCTGGGAGGTATAGTTACACCTATGGGGACATAACTCCCTATACCAATAATGTATGACCAATTAGTTTTAATAAATATGCTTCTGAATCCCATTAAGCATCTATGATAGAAAACCTCATAAAAAACAATCTTCTTCAAAAACTATATATCTATTGAACTAACTGAATTCCCTATTAATTATACAACAGTTTTTTGGAACAGATCAGTCCACAAAATACCCAGGTCCATCTAATTCAACAAAGGTAATTGGGCTTCCAATCGAGATAAATCAAGTATAAAACAATGATAATAGCCCATGAGACCACTAGAATTTTGAACCTCTTCCACAGTCATGAGTTCTTCCTTGGAAACAACTACTTCAATCTTCAATGTGTCTACTTCAACACACTTCTTAGACAACACATGCTCAAGGAAACAAACCTCTCATGTACAATACACAAAATAAGAGTTATTAAGACTCATGAAAATAGATGGAGTATTGGAAACAAAAGACAAATTGAACACAAACTCAATGCTCCCATACCGCCATTGGAAGTTAGCTTTCTAGACTTCCACATAATTCAACCACATTTAGTGTTATCATGACCATAAATAAATCATAGAGTACTAATTATCTTCTCTCAATTGATTGCTAAATTTTCCTACCATCAAAAGAAGGTACCATTTTGGGACCATTACCACCATCAACCTGTGGTAGTTTACACCCTCCCATAGACTACCACTCTACATCTTAGAGAAAAACACTGGAGAACCCCACATAGTTATTCTAGGTATGATGAAACCCCTGTTCATCTGATCATCCACCTATAACGTCATCATTTGAAACTATATAGGTTATATTTGACTGAAATCAATTATAATGAGAGATTTACCCTCCTGCAACTCTATCATGAACACAATATCATATTGAGGGAGTACTGTCATTAAATCCCATGGGAGAATCTATAAAAACTACACCAAATTCTATGGGGAACTCAGAAAATAATATATTGACGAAATGCCTATCAAATATGAAAAATGCATCCACACTTTCCCACCACCCTATTGACAAACTCACTCTATACGAACTCCAATAATTGGATCACCATATCATAAACCAAATATGTAATTTGGAGATTTCAGTGAATTATTAAATGAAATAAAAAACCATAACTATTATAATATCATATGGATATATCTAAAAAGAGAACAATCCAATACTAACTAGTGTTTCCCCATATGTAGTCTACAACCCAGACATAGTTCAAACAAAGAACCCTTGCCTCTAACCTATGTAGATAACACCAGTGGAACATGAATCCTCTATAAACCATGTCACAACATGTGTAGAAATGAATAGGAAAAAATTAGTGTGGGGATTCTGAATGAAACCAACAACACAAAAGAGTTGAAAATGAACCCACAATGCCACCAAAACCCTCTGCTATGCTGGTACTACTACCTATAAAATGTGAATCTGGCCATGATCAACTCATATACATCCCTATTACATTTCTCTATAGTCTAAATCTATCCTAGACTAATTTAGATGGTGACTATCAAGGGTATTACCTACCAATTTCACTAGATCTCGGCTACAAAACAAAGATAACACCTCAAGATTTTATGATAAGTATTATATTTAATTTATTTGATTTCATGTATTTTATGCTACAACAATATTATCTTGTGCTATACGCAAAACCGTATTTTCTTGTACTATACGCAACACTATTCCTGGATTGTGTTACACACAATATCAAGTTCGATTGATAGTAGTCATTCTACATGACATTGAGTGTATATATATATATATATTCAATGTATAAATGAAATATGGTTGGATTATGTTATACAAAACAACAAAAGAGTCTTTCACAACATGCAACCCTGACTTGGCTTGCATTACACGCAATCACAACCTTTCTCGATAGCGTGTGTAGTATGCAATATCGGGTTTCACTAAAAAAATATATATTATTATAATATTATAAACTAGCCGTTATGAATAGTATTAACTAAATTTCGAATTTTATAACATTATAATTCATCTTACACATTTTCTAGAATGAGGTATGAAAACAAAATCATTTTTTCGGATAAAAGAAGTATTTTTAAAAAAATGAAGTTTTACCGCCTTTTGATGGCGCACCCACATTAAATACAGTTTTTGACATGTTTATAAGTTCAATTTGAAAAAATAAAATTCCTCCTTGGAATCAGGATATAAAAATTTATTTTGGATAAATTTTTTATATTATTCTGATAACTTTCATATTTTGATGAATAGTAAAAACACGCTCTATTTTAATTAAAAAAATACTTTTTTCATCGCAAGAATTTATATGGTTATATTATGATTTTAATTGGTTTTAATGTATAATTAGAATATATTTTTACCATTTAATCCAATGTTGGTTATTTGAATTAATTTCACTTTAAAATTCGGCATAAACAAGTGATGATCTTTTTATAGTTATTGTTTTTTAAAAACACGCTATTTGTTTTGTTAACGAGAATTAATTTTAAAATTAATTAATGACACTTATATGTTTTGAATTTTTAAAAATGGACAAAATTTTTGAATTTGGAATATCATATATAGCTTAGGTTTAATTTTTGGTATTTTTATGAAAAACATCAATTTTTGAAGAATAGTGAAACAACTTAGTGGTAGTTAAAAAAACTCAATCTTTAATTTAAATTAAACTTTACCACATCTGTGGATATAATTTCAAAAATCCGACACACATGGTTGTTATCAAGAAGTAAATTTTTGTTCATTAAAATGAAAACAATTATTTTATGAATAGTAACTTTTGACTTTTATTCGCCACGGTTAATGGTAAATAGGGTAATTCAAGGTTAAATAGGATATTATAATAATTCAAAATCACCTTAACACTTGTCCAGTCCTTATTGGATGAGTATTGGACGACCATGGGCATCCTTGGGTCGATTTTGGGACCCCATTGAGCCACTTGGTAGTGATAATGAAAATATGGATTAATTAATTTAATGTAAAGACAAAATTGACATTAACAAATATGTAATAGTAATTAATATTTATAAGGGGATATATAAATTATATTTTGGACTATACATATTCATTAGAAATCTAAAATGATTTCCTACATGTTGATATTTTTTTTTATAATTTTTAGACATCAAATAGGTTAAATTATTTATGACACCATAATGATGCAGTATTTACCACATTAATAAATGATTTAAATAAATAAGATTATAATGATTAAATTATTATCCAAAACCTGTCCAATTCCTATTGGATGATTTTATATCTAATATGAGTCAACTTATCTTCGAAATTAATGTGTTTTGGACCTCTTAAAACCGAATAAACGTTTATAAAAAAACAATGTTCTGACACTTTCCTAAAGAGCCCCTCCTCTCCATTATAAAAGGAGACCACTTCTATGAAATTCCACACACCTCTCAAGTCATTTGGCTCGTCCAAACTCTACCCAATTAATCTCTCTACATCCCTCTCCTCCCTCTAGAAGACTTAAATTTGGCAGAAGGCACTTCATGATGTCCTTTTGGTTCAATCCGAAGGAAGTTACCCAAATTAAAGGTAACAGTTTCTCTTAAGTTGTTTTCTTTTATCATACTTCTACAACCCCTAATCTCTTTTTAATCATTTCTTTTGTAACAAAAACAGTATCCTAAATAAACAATGATTTTTTTATGAGACATATTCGAACTACACTTACACATACCTCCATCTAATGGATGAAGAACACAATGTTTCTGTGGATGGAAAACTAACACCTCATGAAATGATGATTGTTCGATTTTCTCCTACCGCCTCTCATGGTGTCCATTATGATGGAGATATATTTATATATGATATATATTATGTTTATTATTCCCTTATTCTTCTTTAATTCCCAATTATATCAAGCCTTTATGGTTTCCATAGTGGGTAAATACGATAATCTCATTTAAGGAAGTGCGGACTACCGCCCCCTCAAAGTGATGTGATTAATTAATGTCTTATGTGGGATGTATAAAGGATGGAGTTAATGATATTAAATATGATATTATACTGGAATTATAATTTATCTATGTATCATTATGTTTTATTTCCATTAAAATAAGAAATATAAATGAAAGTAGCGCGCATGCGTACGTACGTCTTACCGTCTCCATGAATTGTGCATTTAATTTCTTACCTCCATATGGTATGTAAAATTATAAACACATTTATATGATGGATATATATGATATATATGATATATAAATCGTGAATATCATTTTAGATATAATGAACCTTTGATCACATGAACAACATATAATTATAAGATGTCCATTTTGACTCAAATACCAAATATCGACAAAACAAACATTATTAACATAAATGGTTACATAATGTTTACAACATTGTAATAAGTTATATAAAAGGAATAATAAACTTTAAAAAGGTTCTTTTGATAGTAGAAATTATCTTCGGTTTTGTTATTCAGGAAATTAAAGAACGATCGAGTCAACTCGGACACGAGGTAAGGGAACATCTTAACCCAATTTCTGTTCTTTGGGTTTATCTTCTCTTTCTTGTTTATGTCGTTCTTTGATTATGTGAGAAATGGATTTTTATAACATATCATGTATTTATAATTTCTTGATGTTACCTTATACTGAATATAAATAAGTTATCTATTTACAAAATGATCTTTTTAAGGGATAACTTCTCCAAATCTCATTTTTATCCGAGATTGTTTATTCGTAAGTATTTACTAGGGTTATATTTATCATCCATGTCCCTGTTGTCTAAAAATATTTTTATGTATTTTTAGAGTCCTTTTTACCCATTTTTTATTTATACTACATGGTATGTAAGGGATATTTCTTTTTTTAACGTTACGAGGTACTTTTTTACTTATCTGGAAAAAGTACAAGAAGAATGATTTTTTAACTTATACAGAATGAAAGGATATTTTTTGTTTTATAAAGCCTTTTTTTCATGAAGATTCCTCCAAAATATTTCATGAATATTTTAAAAAAATTTCTTTCTTTTAAAATTTCATGATGTTTTGTGAAAATAAACTTATTTTTGAAGAAGAAAGGATATTTTCCTCAAGAATTCATTTCATATGTTTTATCAAAACCATTTTTCCATCTAAGATGACATTATTTCATATGTGTATGTTTCATGTATAATGTCTTTGAGAATTACATGGTTTAACTTTTATTATTAAGAAATGATATCTATTTATTTTATATGGATTATGTGATGATGGGATGATGTTTTTGAAAACCATTTTATTCCATGGGTTATTATAAATGATGTTTGTTTATTTTGTGTCACAAGTAATAATGATTTCATTATGAGATGGGTGAGACCTATATCTCCCTACAATTAATTGGGTAAAGATTTATATCTCATGAGATAGACATGGCTGGAACTGTATGTTAATTTGGTTTAGTGATAAAGGACTGGAATGAGGAGTGAACTCGATTCAGAAAGGGACATTGTCCACTAAGATGGTCTTGGAAAAAATGCCATGGCTACTATGGAAATCATATCATGTGCTTAATGGTTTCCACAATCAAATGTTTTACTCCCATGATATTTTATCATGATTGATGTTCCTTTATGATATATGCCTTAAGTACTTCTAAAATTTACATCTTTGCTCAAGATTTTGATGTTTCAATATTATGTTCATGTTTTTAAGTTCAAATGTATATGGTTTGTTTTATTTTCTCCTTTATTACCATTACTGAGTATTTGAGATCACCCTTTATATTATTTCTTTTCCCCAGGATTTCAAGAAATGTTTTAGGTAAGAAAACCAAAAGGGGATGATCTGTATAGGATATGTTGAATATCGTTCCCCATGATTAGAAGATTACATTCTGAGTTTCCAAAGTCACTAAACTATTACTGTCCTTGTCTGCCGGTTTTTGTTATGTATTAAGTATTCTACAGAAGTAATGTAATTTCCATGTACATCAAGATTCGGGCCTCTACAGTTGGTATCAGAGGAATGGTTTAGTTAACCATTGGAAACTAGGATGCAAAAACTTAACTGATATCCTTAGATATATTTCTAAGGTGTGTCTAAGGATGTCCCAAAGATATAGAATAACTATAGGATACAATCCAAGAATTATGTTGACGGTCATGAATTACCAAGGGTGAACCTATGGTGTCATGGAATGAAGATTTTTGGATAAGTTAGACATCTTATAAGTAAATGTTTATGATTTTGTGGTTCCTCATTATTTTAAAGGATTCTTACACCATGGTATTTGGTTTTAGTCAATGGAGGGAACCAGATGGAATTGGGTCAACATTGAATCCAATGGAAAATATGGTGACTATGAGTAAAGAAATTGCGTAATGCCTAGAAAGAAAGATTTTGTGATTTTTTTGAATCAGTCATCGTGATATATGATTAACAAGGTGAACATTTGTGGTATTCTAAATTCATCAAATAAGAGGAAGATGGAATTTTATGCATGTTCTCATGTTGAGGAGCATAGTGAAAGGAAGATTGATATTTCTAAATAATGGAAGAAGAACACTGATGAATAACTCAAATGGAAGGGAAGATGTTATCTATGTGGAGAAAAGGGTCTTAGAGTGACAGACTATTATGGAGTCCAATGCCTTATCTGCGGAGAACATGGGCATTACCCAACTCAATTCCCTGACCTAATAAGTTACTTCTAAATCGAGGATTGACCTATTCCAAGCCTATATTTGAAGAGGATGGATTGAATGGCTTAATTATTGGAATTCAATAATAATGTTGTTGAGGTACTTTTATAGTATATTGAAATATTTGTGTATTGGTCCATTGTGGTTTTCTATAAGAATATGGTACCGGTAACCATGAAAATTGATTCAAAAAGTTTGGAAAGTAGATGATATACACATAATGAAGGGATAAGGAGAAAATAAATTGTTTGATAGTATTCATGAGCTCATGATTGATATAAGGACTAAGTGATATCATGTTATTAGTATATAGAATTTTTTGGATTTTGGTATGTGGAAAGAGTTAATTTTTGACAGCATTCATGTTTTCACTAAGTTTCAATGTGTATTCTTTTTTCAAGAGAATACATGATTAAGGTATTCACATGATTTGAATGTGACCGACAATATATATGAGGGATAAATGATGGTATTCACATACTTGTTATATGACCTTTTTAGTAATTGTTCTCTTTATACTATGAGTTTGGAAAGAAGTATTTTGTATAAGCCTAAAGATTCGAATAGATTATGTTGGACATAAGTTAGTATTGTTTAAGGCTAGAACTATTTTCAATATTATTGATGGAATGTCATAATGATGTAATTTTAGAAAAAGGTAAACCAACAGGATGGGCAACAACCAGTCGCGTCAGACAAGGTTGCGGGAATCGAACATACAACTGAAGTGTGACAGGCCTTTATCGCCTACCACTAGCCTACAGGAATTCCCCAGTTAGTATAAATGTGTTATAATTTATTAAGTTGTATGATATATGAATTATACGTCCATTTTAGGAACCAAATATGATTAATCTCACTATATATAGACTTATGTATATTTGATAACTTTTGCTAACCTTTTGTTTGAGACAGATTGAATGACCCATCATTCTATCACCTGATCTACTAACACTTCGCAAATGACAAATTCAACTTCATTTCATTAAGGGATGAAGTGTAAATTGTCCAAGGAATTACCAACGATGAGATTGTACCAAAATCAAGTAATTGTTTCTTCTAAATCAAAATGTTAAACATTAGGGAAATGATATTGAAAACTAAAAATGTTGTCCTACTGCCCTTATATTCGATTAATCAAATGGTACCTTCGATCATCACAAATTTATGGATTTGTGATTGTTTGATTTTTCATAGCCATGTTCTCTACCACTCTCCATCAGAACTTGATGGTTAGATATTTCATCCATATCCATATTTCCACTTATGTTCTCTTATGTGGAAACCCAGTGATAAGTTAATCTTGGTAAATGTTAAATTTATAACTTTCTGTTTTAAAATTAACTTTTAGTATTACTTTTTAGGATGTCAGTTTCTATGAAAGAAACTTTCAAGTAGTAAACCATTTATAACCCCAATGAATTTCGGGGGAGAAATTCATTTTAAGGGGGGTAGAATGTAACACCCCGAGATTTTATGATAAGTATTATTTTTAATTTATTTGTTTTAATGTGTTTTATGTTACACTGAGATTATCTTGTGCTATATGCAATACCATGTTAGCATGCAGTATACGCAACACTATTCTTGGATTGTGTTACACACAATTTCATGTTCGTTTGATAGTAGTCATTATACGCAACACCGAGTGTATATATATATATATATTCAATGTATAAATGAAATATAGTTGGATTCTATTATACGAAACAACAAAGGAATCTTGCACGACACGCGACCCTGACTTGGCTTGCATTACACACAATCACAACCTTTCTCGATATCTTGTGTAGTACGCAATACTGCGTTTCCCTAAACAACGATATATTATTATTATATAATAAAAAAGCCGTTATAAAGAGTGTTTACTGAATTTTGGATTTTATAAAATTATAATTCATCTTACACATTTTCTAGAATGGGGTATGGAAAGGAAATCATTTTTTCAGATAAAAGAAATATTTTTTAAAAAATGCAGTTTTGCCGCCTTTTGATGGTGCACCCACATTAAATATAGTTTTTGACATTTTTATAAGCTAAATTTGAAAAAATAAAATTCTACCTTGGAATCAGGATATAAAAATTTAATTTGGGTAAAATTTTCATATTATTCTCATAACATTCATATTTTAATGAATAGTAAAAACACGCTATTTTTTAATTAAAAACATCTTTTTTCATCACAATAATTTATATGGATAGATTTTCATTTTAATTGGTTTAAAAGTGTAATTAGAATATATTTTTACCTTTTAATCCAATTTTTGTCATTGGAATTAATTTTACTTTGTAATTGGACATAAATAAGTGATGATCTTTTGATAGTTATTGTTTCTTAAAAACACGATGTTTGTCTTGTTAACGAGAATTAATTTTAAAACCAATTAATGCCAATTATGTGGTTTTAATTTGAAAAAATGGAAATCATTTTTTAATTCATAATATCAAATATTGATTAGGCAGAATTTTTGATATTTTTCTGAAAAACATCAATTTTTGATGAATAGTGAAACCACTTAGTGGTAGTTAAAAAAACTGAATCATCCATTTAAATGAAATTTTTCCACTTCTGTGAATTGAATTTAAAAAATATGACATACATGGTTTTTATCAAGAAGTAAAATGTTCAATAAAATGAAAATATTTTTTGGTGAATAGTAACTTTTTGACTTTTATTTACTACGATTAAAGGTAAATAGGGTAATTCAAGGATAAAAGGGATATTATAAAAATTCAAAATCACCTTAACACTTGTCCTATCCTTATTGTATAAGTATTGGCCGACCATGGGCATCCTTGGGTCGATTTTGGGACCCTATTGAGCTACTTGGTAGTGATAATGACAGTTTGGATTAATTAATTTAATGTACAGACAAAATTGACATTAACAAAAATCATTTAGTAATTAATACTTATAAGGGGATATAGAAATTATCCTTTTGACTATAAATATTAATTTGAAACATAAAAATATTTCCTACATGTTGATATTTTTTTATAATTTTTAGACATTAAATAAATTAAATTATTTATGACACAATCATGATGCAGTATTTACCTAATTAATAAATGATTTAAATAAATAAGATTATAATGATTAAAATGTTATCCAAAACTGGTCCAATTACTATTGGATGATTTTATTTCGAATATGTGTCATCTTATATACTACATTAATGTGTTTTGTACCTCTTGAAAACGAAGATAAGTTTATAATAAACTAATGTTTTGAAACTTTCCTGAAGAGCTCCTCCTCTCCATTATAAAAGGATACCACTTTTATGCAATTCCAAACACCTCTCAAGCCATTTGGATCATCCAAACATTGCCCAATTAAGCATTATACATCCTTCTTCTCCCCTTAGAAGCCTTACATTTGGTATAAGGAACTTCAAAAAGTATTTTTGGTTAAAACCAAAGGAAGTTACCCAAATTAAAGGTAATAGTTTCCCTTAAGTTATTTTCTATTATTCTACTTATACAACCCATAATATCTTTTTAATCCTTTGTTTTGTGACAAAAACAGTATCCTAAATAAACTAGGATGTTGTTATGATGTGTATTCTAACTACACATACACACACCTCCATCTAATGGATGAAGAACATAATGTTTCTGTGGATGGAAAACTAACACCTCACGAAACGTTGATTGTTCGATTTACTTCTACCACCTATCATGGTGGCCATTAGGATGGCACTGTATTTATATATGATATATATTATGTTTAGGATTCCCTTATTCTTTTTTAATTCCCAATTATATCAAGCCTTTATGGTTTCCATAATGGGTAAATATGATAATCTAATTTGAGGATGTGCGGACTACCTCCCCCTCAAAGTGATGTGATTCATTATGCCTTATGTGGGATGTATAAAGGATGGAGTTAATGATATTATATATGATATTATAATGGAATTATAATATACCTATGTATCATTATGTTTTAATTCCATTAAAATATGAAATAGAACTGAAAGTAGCGTTCATGCGTACGTACGGCTTACTGTCTCCAAGAATGTTGCATTTCATTTCATACCTCCATATGTTATGTACTATTATAAATACATGTATATGCTGTATATATATGATATATATGATATATAAGTCGTGAATATCATTCTGGATATAATGAACCTTTGACCACATGAACAACATGTAATTATAAGAAGTCTGTTTTTGACTGAAATACCAAATATCGACAAAACGAACGTTATTAACTTAAATGGTTACATAATGTGTACAACATGGTAGTAAGTGATATAAAAGGACTAATAAACTTGAAAATGTTTCTTAAGAAATTAGAAATTAACTTTGGTTTATTTTTCATGAAATTAAAGAACGATCGAGTCAATTTGGACATGAGGTAAGGGAACATCTTAACCCAATTTCTGTTCATTGGGTTGATATTCTCTTTCTTGTTTATGTCGTTCATTGATTATGTGAGAAATATATTTTTATATCTTATCATGTATTTATAATTTCTTTATGTTACCTTATTATGAATACACATCAGTGATCTATTTTTAAAAAAGATCTTTGTAAGGGATAACTTCCAAAATCTAATTTTTATCCAAGATTGTTTATTCGTAAGTATTCACTGGGGTTATATTTATCATACATGTCCCTATTTTATAAAAATGGTTTCATGTATGTTTAAAGTCCTTTTTACCTATTTTAGATATTTACGACATGGTATGTAATGAATCGTTCTTTTGTTTACGTTACGAGGTACTTTTTTGACTTTTCTGGCAAAAGTACGAGAAGAATGTTTTTTAACTTATACGACATGAAATGATTTTTACGGTTTTATAAAGCCTTATTTCCATGAAGCCTCTTCTAAAATATTTCATTTCTATTTTCATCAAAAAATAATTCTTTTAAAATTACATGACGTTTTGTGAAAATAAATTGATTTTTAAAGAAGAAAGGATATTTTCCTCTAGAATTCACTTCAAGCGTTTTATCAAAACCATTTTTCCATCTAAGATGAAATTATTTTATATGTGTATGTGTTTTAGATGCTTTTACATCAGGGCCCACACGAATTCGTCACGCGGGGGAGGACGCGCCGCTTGAGGCCCCGCATTCCCGCTTTCCAAAGGTGGGCGAAATTCTTTCTTGTTTAGGGATGTCTACTCCTTGATTAAAACCAAGATGATGGGATGTCGGTTCTTCCATCCATGGATTCCACCTCAGAGATCGTCACCTAGTACGGGTCTCCCTTATAGATTTAAGATGGATTGTTAAGCTCGTTCCTGGTTCCATATCTGCATGGACGCCAGTTAATTATACTGCTTCCGTTGAGATGCTCAAGGAGTCTGGTCGGGGCAGCATCCTTCGGTGAGGAGAATAGTCATGTTGGGGTGTCGTCGGCATGCCTTGACGCAAGGGGATTGGCATGTCTATCTTTTGTCCCTTATTATAGGGATTCTTGAGTGCGCGAAATCCCGAGGCATCCCACATCAAACATAAGGAATTGTGTACCATATGAGGTTTTCCTCAGATTCCCCTATTTAACAAGGGGTATGCTGAGAGTTTAACGTCTGCTGGAGACAGATCAGACTGATTGAAACACTGAGAGTGGATCAGATTAAATGACCCCCTAGGGGGAACACCGATGTTGGGGCCATCACGTGGGCGGCTTCCCGGATACTGTAGAGTGGAATGAGGTGTCATGATCCCATCGGGATGTGGCGGCCCTAGTAAGGATCAGGATGGGTGATGGAGTGACGGGCTTGAACCTCATGGAGGCTTCCTACATATCCCCATGTCATGTAATCAAAGTCTGTATAGTTCGTTGATATGGTGGGACACCTAAAGAGGCGGCCTATGAGAATGAACACATAGATTGGAGCATGGAGGAAGTAAGATCTCCAAGATCGGGCATGAGCTTCCCAAGGCACGTGGGCTCGAGGGAGAGGTCAAGATGAGATGCAGGTGTGAGGTATGGGGCTTACGCTCTGAGGCAGCCCATGACGGTGGGTATGGGGCTTACACTCTGAGGCGTCCCATAACGGTGGGTATGGGGCTTATGATCTGAGGCATCCCATGATGGTGGGTATGGGGCTTACGGTCTGAGGCGGCCCATGATGGTGGGTATGGGGCTTACGCTCTGAGGCGGCCCATAACGGTGGTTTTGAACCAACACACAAGGGTCGTAACAACTGAGTGATGGGCTTGAACCTCGTGGAGGCTTCCAATATAACATGCGTTAGCACAGATCAAAGTCCACATTTTTTGGGGCATATAGTTTAACGTCATGTGGGATGAGGGCATATAGTTTAACGTCATCCGCGATGAGGGCATATAGTTTAACGTCATGCGGGACGACCAATTTGGGGCTTATACTCTGAGGAATCCCAAAGTGTTGGAGAACCTACGTGAAGAAGTCAGAATGACAGGGTGGTAGGATTGAACCTCGTGGAGGCTTCCTAAGTACCATGCATTGGCATGGATCAATGTCCCTGTAGTTCGCTGGGATGGGTCTTACGCTCTGAGGCTGCCCAAAGGAGGATGTCATGGCCAATGTTTACTCTAAGCCCACATGAGTCATTCCCAGTGTGAGAAACAAGAGACATCAGGGACTAGATGATCACGTCGCAAAGGGTGCATCCGTGAGAAGCGGAAAGGGGTTACACATTGAGCGGCCCAAAGAGGAAACAGGGGCTTACGCATGGTTAATGGCCCTTGGTGCCAGGGCTTACTCTAGAATGGAGGACCGTGGTGTGACAAAGCACAGGGGGAAAGGGGATCCACTGGCCCTGGCAGTGGGGAAGTATGGAGGTGCATGGGTGCAACCATTCGCAAGAGAGGCTAGGGGCTTACACGCTGAGGCAGCCCTTCCCTCGTGGACAAAAGCCACTCCAAAAAGAGGATATCATTCCATGCGAGGAAGAATCCATTCCCGTGGAGACGAGAGGCATGAAGAATGTTCGGACCGAGGGGGACCCCATGTGCGAGGCACGGGGTCGGACCACAATTTAACGTCATGTGCTAAGGACGAGGTGCTTGGCAGTTTAACATCCTGCAGCTCAGATGAAGTGGGTTCGCTCCACATCCCTAAGGCATACATTCCCAACACCCTCTACCCCTTGTGAGAGGAAAGGCATTGGCAAGGCCGTAGTGAAGGGGGGTTGTAGGGCGAACCATCGAGGGGTCCACGTTAGCGTGGCTATGTGAAGAAGCAATAGTCATTAGCATGCCTATGAGAAGTAGCATAAGGAAAAGCAACAAAACAGGACACAGCACCCAAGGGACCTTGAGGTTACTTTGTACGATCCTAGAAGGCCGTACGAGAAAACAACACATGGCATTCATGCACGGTATGGAACACATTGGGCACCGGTGCAAAGAGGCACCCAAGGGGCGTCAAGGTGAGGGGTCCCAAGTTTTGCGTGCAAAACACCGGGATGGCATGCAATTGGGGAAGAAGGATAGAATGTGAATAGGGGATTGTGCGCAAAGGGCATGGATTGTGCGCGGGGTAAATGGCCGATCCCTAAATCATGGCAAAATCTATCAGTGGTATTGCGCCCAATTTAGAAGGGATTGCACGCAACTGGAAGGGATTGCGTGAAAGGGGCATGGATTGAGCGCAAAGGAAGAAACAAGAGGAGTTGGAAAATTCATTTAATCTAGTGGGGTTGCGCGCAATGGCAAACCCCCAGGAAAGGATGCGCGAGAAGGGGAATTACCTGGAAGTCATCTTGCGTGAGCGGGTGTCCGAATTGCACGCACGGGAGATTGTCGAAATTCTTCAACCCCGAATCGGTTGAGGCCGCCTTCTATTTATTGGCATTATCCATTGTGGAATCCAGGCGGCGCACGAAATCTTCCACGCTAGGACCAGTCGGTGCACAAGGCTTCCCCATGCGGACATAATTTTTTCACACAAGTCCTCTTTAATTTCGTGCTCCACTTCTAGGTCCTCCAGACCGGGTCTCTGAGTCCGAATATGACTTTGCTCCATCAGTTCAAAACTTCCTCTTGGAGTTATGGACTTTTTCGGCGTCTACAAATTGACCCCTTGGAATTGGATCAGTGAGAGGTCGCAACGATCAGATTCTGAGGGAAACGCTGAAACTCCGAAGCAGTGCATCTCTTGGGCATTTTGTGCAAAAAAATCTGACGGGGCGCGCAAAATGACGGATCAACGTGGAATTATCTTTCCAAGTTGTGTGGAACTTTGGACTCGCCTATAAAATGGGGCAATGGGTCCCTTGTTCTGTACTCAATTCTTTCCGCAAGATAGGCATAATGCTCCTATGCGCGAAATTGCCTTCGCGGTTGCGCATAAATACGCTTTGGCATGTGTAAATTTTTCTGAATTTCTTCCGCATTTGTGCGCCTACTCGGGATATTCCACACCTAGTGTACTGATTGCGCACCCAACTCATGGATGTCACGCCGAAGCATCAGATTTTGTGCAACTCTCCCCGATTCCGCGCACTTCATCTAGATTTCGCACAACTCCCGAAATATTTTAGATAGGAGCAAACCAAGTTGATGAGGGGGAAGCCGTCGCTCGTAGAGCCGAAATGGCGGAGAATGAGGAGGTTTATGGCATCATGGTGATCGTTTCCAATAACCTAACCTTGTTAAATCTACTGACCCCAGCCCAGAAGGAGTACCCCCTTTCTGACAACCTCCCACTCTAGAACATTGGCATCCTAGAAAAGGTTCCCCTACCGGGATTTGAGGTGGACACACCGCGGTCATGGGTGACCCGAAAGGATGAGCTTCTTTGCTACAACATCACTAAAAATGGGCATCCTACAAGAGAAAACTGTCACATGGCTGTACATGTCCTGAACCTGAGGACCAGGACCATTACCGGGGATGATCCTGTCGCAGAGAATTCTCCAGCCCTCTACGTGAGGAAGTTCTATCAGAGCAACATGGATGACACTAAGGGATGACTAAAAGATTGGGACCTACGGTCTGGGGGAATTTTTCCAGAGAGTGGGCCTGGGCATTCTGGGTTCACGATACTTGTGACCAGTTTGGGACCGAGCTGCGGCATATTGGCATGTTCGAGGCGGTATGGACATCGCAGTTCCACTTCCACCATCAACTTGAGCTCGGGCTGAAGCTTTTCACCAGGTGGTCTCCGGATACCAACACATTCCACCTTCACTATGGGGATGTTGTCATTAGCCTCTGGGATGTTCACTACATTAGAGGTATACCCCTGGAGGGCTACCAATATGACGAGTTCGTTCCTCCAAAGAACACCTGGGAAGATAGGTCACGGACCCCCATGCTGACATGGCACCTATTGGAGCTTTCCAAAGAGAGGCTGGGGGTCAAGGACATCCTGATGGACATTGCCTTCAAGGTCTGGTTCAGCCTATTCCTAGTTAAGGATCCGACAATCATGATACCATGATGGGGTAAACGGTGCCCAACTGCGGCTCAGAGGAGCAAAGAGGTGTCGTTTTGGAGGACCCTGGAGGTGTTGAAATACCAATCATGGGGCCACCGCGTCATTGAGGGCTGGGACCCGAACGTCTGGTACCCCGGGATCCAAACCGCCTTCCTGAGAAGGTGGATCATTCCAGTGTGGGACGTGAGGAGGGGTGTTCGTCCAGCAACACTGGTGATGGCGGGCACCATGGCATCCAACAAACGGTTAAACGTGGGGGTCCCCGTTCTGGACAAGATGTATTCCATCATTGGATGCATCTCATGTTGGGGGTTGCCTCGGAGGGTATGTGGCCCCTTCCAGATCTTTCACAGCTAGGTGGCGGCTCATCTCGATGGGCACACATTCCCGAACACCATCTGTCCTCCGGGCAACGGCCTACGACCATCCCTGCTGAACATCGTCGAGTGGTGCCGATGCCGCTCAATGAGGAGGGCATGAGGATCCGCATTGGTAACTACACCAACTTCATCTTCATCTTGTTCCCCACCCTGATCGACCAGATGGTGGACAATGGACGAGGCTCGCTGGAACAGCAGGAGTATTTTAAGAGTATCCGGGGCGGGGTGCTCATGGATCAGATCGATGGGAAGGTGATATGCGAGCCTTATGTGCCATCCTGATTCGCCATGAAATTTGGGTGCCTCCAAAAAATTTGGAAGAACATATTCACGACTGTATAGGAGGAGAAGAATCCATGGGTTCTATGCCAGATGTGGTTGATGTTCACCACTTTCTGCTCCTGCAGTGTCATTACTCTTCCTCCCACCCGGGTCGACGCTGGCCTAGAAACTGAGAATGCCGAGAACTGGACCATTGCGTACCCTGAGGGGATTTTATGCAAGCAAGTCCGGAAATTAAAAACTACCCATGCGGAAACCGGGTGACGGGTGCGCAAACAAGGTGCTGGTAGAAGGGGGGAACTAGGGGTGTATCAGGGAGCAAGGCCTACGCAGGAGGGGACCTCATCGGCGGGAACATCACATGGTGTCACCACAAACTCGTTTCCTATAAGGGGGGGGGGGGGGGTCACATGAGGTGGCCAGGGAACTTCCTGGGAAGAAAATAAAGTACCTGCTTGAAGCTTCCCAAGATGCAATTTTCACGGCACTATGTTCTACATGGATGACCCTGTGGAAATCACTAGGTGTTGAAGTCTTCTAGCAAAAGATAATGTAGAATGGGATCCAGCTGCCAGAGGTCGGGCTCATTCGAGTTACCGACAGAGTGAACTTCCATCGCAGGGATGCTTATCTGACATCCATGGAAACATATACGTGCCAAAGGGGTCAGCGTGCGGAGGCACCATTCCTAGTGAAAGTGATGCTTGGCCAAGAGCATGATTCGGAAGTGATGCTGCCTGGAGAAGGCGACAGTGACGATGAATCAGAGGGGGAGGAGGAGACCGGAGAAGATGAAGGAGTAGGTGAAGGAGATAGAGGACCCGATGGTGAGGGGTTTCAGGGGGTGGCCTACCAAGGTAGTCTCTAGGAGAGCGGTGATATTATCGGCACTGACCTCGACATAACTGAGATACTTGAGGATTGTCTCTATCCTTAATCATCTTCCTTCTTTGTCCATTCTCTTATGAAATTTATAATTCATCTCTCTATCTCACTCAAGAGCACCTTGGTTCTGATCAGGCGTCCCCTATAGAATGAGGAGAGGAACCGGTGGGACAGTATGGGGCTCTGACGCCCATCATTGAATTGACAAGCACAGAGGGGTCTCCTGTCATTGCAGCTCCTATAGCGGCTGGAACACTGGAGGCCGACGCTCTGGGTTCCTATAAGTCCCATTCTTCACTACTATAACTTGTTATCAAAAAATCCCAACTAATCAGGGTACACCTTGTGCAATAATCTCAACATTGGAGGCTCGTCGTCCTTCGGATCCCAGGCCGTCCGTGAGAGGACCAGGGGCCAAAATACCAGCTCATTCATAACATCCTCCCTACACTGAGTCAGACCCAACAATTGGTGAGTAGGGGGTGGTTGACATCAGCAGCACTGTCCTTGAGGAGAGGTCAGAAACTGACGGAGGCACCGTCACTGTCGGGGTGAGAGAGGAAGGTCACCCGGACGTCAATGATCATGTTCCTCATGAAGACATCCCTGAGGCAGATCCTGATGCCGACCAGCTGGCTGCCTTTCCTGTGTATTGGCCCACTGATCCCGAGGAGGTAGATGACTCGGACTAAGAAGAGGCCGAGGAGAGCTAGATGACATGACGCAAAGGGTGGAAGTGTATCTAGCACATTCTAAGGAAACCATAGTTGGATTGGCTGAGGTATATTGGGTCACTTTAGACCTGGCTATGCTTCCTATGCACCGGAGGGGCTGACACTCAATACCTTCATCTAACGTTCCATGATTACATGGTCGAGAAGAGACGTGAGATCAGTCGGTGCACCGCCTTTACTCAGTGTCGGGAAAGACCGACGAGCACCCGAGCATTTCAAAGGGCGGAGCGGGAGGTCCGGCACCTCTAAGGGAAGTTGGTAGAGAAGGAGGCCTTCATTGCAACATGCTCTATGCTCGTGGAACAAATGGCAGCCCAACTGGATGATGCCCAAGAACAACAGATGGAGGCGAGTCACTAGATGACAGTACTTCAAACCGAGTGGGCACAGGCACAAGCTAGGGTTGGCGAGTTGTGCTCAGTGGCTGCTGATAAGGAGAGGGTCTTCAAGGAGTGAGAAGAAGTCTTGGAGGCTACAAGCCAAAGGGTAGCAGCATTGGAAAGATCAATCCAGTACACTGATCCTTGAGGTCTCTAGTTTAGCCATCTCATGAACTTTTTCTTCTACGACTTATCATTGTGATCCGATGTATGGACCATTCTATTTATCTCTACCTTTGGATTAATATGCTCACCATAATTCCGAAATGAATATAAACTCACCCCTAAACACCTGTGGGTCACACCCAACGTGGGGAATAAAGGGTGCTCGTGTTATCATTCCATCCAACTGTGTGGCGTTAACCAAGTTTCTAGCATCCGACATCGGGCCTGGATCTCTGAGGATGAGAGGGAGGTCCAGTTGATGGGGGGAACCTCCGACCGATCAATGTATTTTCTCCTCAATGTGCCCTAACACATGAGAGGGGCAATGCTGGGGGCATTTAAATCTATCTGAACATAGGGAGATGAAAAAGGTGAATCACGTTTCCCGAATTTGGAGCACTATGAAGGTGGCGTGGTGATGGAGGATAAATTTTGACTGTAGTGGAAATGCAGCATCCATTTCACATTGGCCTAAAATGGGGATGATAAATGAGGGATGGCCGCTGACCATGATCAAAACAAGAGGCCAAACAAAAATATCGTCAATCAGTCTTCCAGAACGTTGGCCTGGGATAGTTGGCGGACAGTAGGTCAATCATCCATATTGCTACAATAGGTGGACCAAAGGTCTATCATCCATATTGTCGCAGCATGCGGACCCTAGTCTATCATCCATAATGTTAGGGAGTCCCATCAAACATGACCAGTCCTCTGGGATGTTGGCCCAGGACAGTTGGCAGACCGTTGGTCAATCATCCATATTGCTACAATAGGGGGACCAAAGGTCTATCATCCATATTGTTGCAGTAGGTGGATCAAAGTCTACCATCCTTACTATTTGGGGGTCCCATCAAACATGAAAGTGGATGAGGGTCCGAATAAAGGGGCATGAAATGTGTGGAAAGTGGAGTGGTGGTTTGTTCAAATAGAGTCCAACACTACCAAAATATCACCACCTTGGTGGAGGCACATTAGGCAGACGTACCAACCTGGTCATGGATCGTCCCAATATTCAGATAGGGCCTCAATGGAGAGGGAAAATTCACTTCCCACCATCACTATGGGTCATCCCGAACTTATTCGGGGTAGATGTCATGATTACGCCATTCCCCGAGAAGTCAGGCCGTGGGGACGACAGTAAGGAGGGACGTGATTTTGTAATCCCTAGGGCTGGACCCAAGATGAAATGTCTAGGCATTCCTATGTATCTCATAATGATTAGAATCGATCCACATGTAGTTCTTAAAGCATAGTTTAATGTCATGTAGGACGATAAGACATGAAGGCTAATTCCTAGAACGAGGTGTGTGGGGTGCAGCTGTTGCAAACCTGACGTGAGTAAGGACATAACCCCGCACTACGCCATGCAGTCCCGTAGTTGGGGTCCTGAAAGTGGGGCCGAAGAAAGGAACTAGTTGAACTCTAGATGATCCCAAATAAAGAAGGTTTGGGCGTTCCTACATATCCCTTTAGGATGGGAATCAAGCCAGACATAGTTATTAGGAGATCTTAGTTTATGGTCTTAGAACTCGGACCAACGTGGACTAAATATAGGTCGAAATACAGTTTAGTGTCATGTAGGACCGCGAAAGGATCTTAGTTTTAGGTCTTAGAACATGAACTCAAGGATAAGGGGAATGGGAGACACAAGGTAAAACGGTTTCGAAACCCGACGTGAATGAGGGCGAGGCCCTGGTTTACTATGTGCTCTTGGGGACGTGTTTAGGCCGAGGGACCGAACACGAAAAGTTAGGATGGGCCCAGGGGAAGTTCCCAGGCGCTCCTAAGTATCTCATAAGGATGAAAATCAATCCATATGTAGTTCTCGTGAGGTATCATAGCATGACATGTCGCCTGCCCAAAGGATGAATGAGACATTCAGGTCAAGCCCTCACGCCGAAAGAAGCTGCATTTTGATATATCTTGTTTTCCATTGAAGGTGAATGGTTTTTCTTTTGTGGGGAGACCGGCCTAGGGTATAAATTCCTGGTGTCTGCATAATAATCAAGCCATAACAGGCATTGAACAATGGTATGACAATTGACCAATACCCAACATGATGTCCCCCATGGGGAGGTCATCACAATGCAGTGCCATTTTTTCATCGTGCGGCCAGGATGATATCATCACCGATTATGGTCATGTGGTAGGGCCAAACAGCACAGTTTAAGGTTGTATATTTTGGACCTAGGGTATACGCATGATGCGATGAGGCATACCCAATGTGAAGAAGGACATAATACCATGCCATTACTATGTGCGACTCCGAGAGATGAGCCTCAGGCCAAGGGGCCGGTGAGGGTTCAGCAATTAGGGGCAGGAGATGCTATCTCCCAGCTAAGATGGGCCCGAAAAGCAATGCCTAGGAGACTCCTTGTTTCCCATGGGAATGAGGGTCATGCTTCACGCAATCCTTATAGAAAAAACCCAAGCACATACTCTAGCGTTCAGATCGTGGGAGCCCTGAGAGACACCGTTTCACAGCATGGTCTATCTGACGTGTGGGAGTGAAATGAGGGTTATTGCAAGGAGAGTCGAGATTCCACCTTGGCATGGTGGGGTGGAACATAATGTGAATCATGCAACCAACATTCAGGGCCCGACGGAACCGGCAAGACGACTGAGGATTACTGCTGACCATGTTCGTAACACAACATCATGTCGCATTAGCCTAAAGATAGGGGAAAAAATGTGTATCAACCACTGGCCATATTCGCAACGTTGGATTTGTATCAATTTTTTTCCTGGAACCATCATGGGCATTGTCCTATGATGGTATCAGAGCCCTTAGGCGTTGTATCCAGGCCGTTTTGTTTAGGGGTCCCTCCGGGTGTGAGAGATAACAGGGGCCTGGATGAAAGGGAGCATGAAGCTTGGAAAATTAATGAAAACATGCCTAAGTCGAATCTGACACTATAGGTCCTAGACCCGAGTACTCTGAAGACATTAGCAGACCATTGGAAAGGGTTGAAGGGCTTGGTTTGAGAGCAGCCAAAAGATGGTGGATTCCTAAGAGAAGGGGGGAATGGCACCAAGACCCGGTATCACAACTATATATCCCCCCGCGAGGAAGGATAGGCCAAAAGACCAAGGTGACAGGGAGATCATGGGATCTCTCAAGAGATGGGGATGGACCTGGAATCTAGGTGTTCAGGCAGTCCTACGTATCCCATAAGGATGGTAATCAAGCCACACGTAGTTCTTGAAGTACATTTTAACTTCATGTAGGACAATACGATGTATTTCTTCAAGGGAGTGTGCATGGCGTGGTGGGTAACCCATCATGAATGAGGTTATAATCCCGCCCCACATGCTCTGGGGGAAGGCTGGGGATGAGGGGCCTGAGAAGGCAAAGGGGCCTGAGGCTGGGCCTCGGTCAAGGATGCCTAACCAGCCTTCAGTTTAACATCTTGCAGTGAGGGCGAGCATGCAGTTTAAGGTCATGCTAAACTGTAAGGGTCTTAGTTTAAGGTGATAGAACTAGGACCAAAGGGGCCCAAGAATGGGGCCAAGTGTAGTTTAAGGTCGTGCTGGACCGAAATATAGTTTAAGGTTGTGGGGGACCGTGGTTTCAGTTTAGGGTCATGCAGGACCAGGTGCACTTTTGGGTCATGCGGGACCATGGAAGGATCTTAATTTTATGCCTTAGAACTCGGACCCTAGGATTCAGGAAAAATACTATTTGAGGAACCTAGAGTTTGTGGGAGGAGTGACATGCTCACCATCCAAAGTCACTAGGGAATACGCGCCATTGGGATTGACCTTATTGACGATGAAAGGCCCCTCCCATTTGGGCTCCAACTTGGGTTGTTTCCTGCCGAGAATCATTGGTGCTCTGAGAGCCAGTACCGGGTCACCTTGGAGGAAAGAGCAAAGGTAAACCTTCTTGTTGAAATCTCGAGACATCCTACTCTAATTCCTTTCCCGGTTATGTAAAGCGCGAAGACTATTCTCTTCCAGTGCTTCCAATTCAGATATAGGGACTTCGAAAACTCTATCTGGTGCTTTCTGGTCATAGACCGCCATGCGCAATGTGGGAAACTGAATCTAGATGGGCAAGACGACCTCAGCTCTGTACACTAGGGAATACGGAGTCACCTGGGTGGAATTGCGAGTTGTAGTCTGATAATCCCTGAGAGTGTTGGGGAGCTTGTCCGGCCAACTGTTCTTCTTCTTTCCAACCATTTTTTGTACAATGATAGAGAGGGTTTTTTTAAACACCTTGATCTATCCATTCTCCTGCGCAAGATAGCGGGATGTGTGGATAGAGAAAATTTTGTACTTGGCATAAAATTTCTTATGCTCGGCTTCTCGGAAGTTGGTTCTGTTATCCGTGAGGATAGTCTGAGGGGCTCTAAATTTATAGATGATATTGGAGCTCATGAAGTCAGCGATAAAATGAGATTTTACTTCTTTGAGTAGAATTACCTCTTCCCACTTGGAAAAGAAATCCATAGCGGTCAGAATGATCTAACACTGGTGAGCCATCACCGGTGGGTAAGGTCCTATGACATCCAACCCTTAGACTACAAAATGGCCAATAATACATGGTAGTTTGGAGAGGCTCCGGCGGCCGATGCACAAAGTTAGCATGAACATGGAACGCATGACACCTCTTGCAAAACGTGATGTACTCATTGATCATGGAGGGCCAGAAGTACCCCAGCCTCTGAATCTGGTGGGACAACTTCGACCCAGCCTGGTGGGCGCCACAGGAACCAGCATGATCTTCTTGCATTAACTGTGGGATCTCTACTCTTTGAAGGAAACAGAGGAGAACACCATCAAATATTTTCCTGTAAAGGACCTGCTCAAGGCTGGGAATGCTTTGAAGGGTAAACTGTAGTGCGCGGCATCAGGTTCGCTCGCGCTCGGCTCGGTCTGACGGAAGATTACCGGGTAGGAGGTATTCGACCAAGGGAATCCTCTAGTCAGGAACTGTCTCGATTACCGCATCTGAAGTCCCTGAGGATCCTGATGTAGGGGAACCAGTGATGAGATGGTTCACAAATGGGCTACAATCATCCTCCAGAAATAAAATATCAATGACTCTCTAGAGTGCCACGTGGATAATTTGGTCATCCTATTCGAGCTCCTCATGTGATGCAGCTAGGCTAGCCAAAGCATCTTCTCGACTTTACTGTGACTGGGGGATATGAACGACCTCTGGCCGAGAGGGGAACTTAGCCATTAGACAGAGGGTGCACTCCAGCAATGGAACAGGTTCTGGATTTCTGACAACATAGTCACCATTGACCCGCTTGAGGACCATCTCAGAGTCCCATTTCACATGCAGATGGGGCACGTCAATATCAAGATCCAACTCGAGGCCAGTGATGAGGGTGTGATATTCTGCCTCATTGTTCGTGCAGCCTTCTGAAAAAAGTACGAATACAGTAGAACGACTTTCTCCGGGGTGATGAAGATGACACCTTGGCCCACTCTGTTAAGCCTAGGATCATTGATCCTTCTACCAGTGGGGCTCTAGGAGGCACCATCAAAGTGAATCTGCCAGCATGGGACGACAAGATCGACTGAGAGTATTACCTCATCAGGAAAGCCAAGATCCAGTGGCTGATCCATGGAGGTTGGATTAGCAGTAAATAATATTTCCAATGCATGTCTTTTGATAGCCATCTTAGGTACGAACCTAATGTCGAACTCATGGAGGATCACTTCCCACCGCTCTAGTCAGCCAGTCAACATAATCCAGTTCAGGAGGTATTTCAACGGGTCTACCTGAGAGACCAATTGTACCTTATGGTGCTACAAGTAGTGCCGCAATTTTTTTATGGCATATACGAGTCCCATGAAGCTCTTCTCGATGGAATAATACCTAATTTCCATATCAAGGAGCATGAGACTAAGGTAGTAGAGGCTATTCTCTATTCCCTCATTTTTCTTCAGGGAAAGAAGTGTGTCGAGGGATCGTTCTAGGTTAGTCACATAAACGACCAGCGGCTTTCTGGAAATGGGTGGCATCAAGACTGGACGTTGGAGTAGATACTGCTTGATTTCCTCAAAGGCGGTCTGACACTCTTTATCCCACTCGTAGGTGGCACATTTCTTCATGAGCTGGGTAAATATCATACACTTTCCGGCCAGATTCGCAATGAATCGGTCTATATAGGCTAAGTGGCCTTGTAGGCCTCTGAGCTCCCCAATATTACTCAGGGGAGGCATCTGAGTGATGGCCTTGATCTTCTCTAGGTCGATCTTGATACCTCGGTATCTGACAGTGAATCCAAGAAACTTTTCATAGGTGACCCCGAAGGCACACTTCAACGGGTTCATCTTCAGTTGGTGTGAACGGATGAAGCCAATTACATTCTCATGGTCTTTGAGACGGTCTAGACGATGGTGAGATTTAACCACCAGGTCGTCGACATAGAATTCCACCAGTGTGATGAGGATCGGCTTGAATATGGGATGATTGGCCTGCTGATAGGTGGCACCTGCATTCTTCAGGCCGAAGGGCATAACCTGGTAACATAAAGTACCTTGGGGGGCCTGAAGGTAGTGAAATCATCATCCTTGAGGGCCATACAGATCTGGTGGTACCCGGAATACCCATCCATGAAGGAGAGGGCTTGTAACCCGGCCGTGGTGTCAATTAACTACTCTGTCACTGGAAGGGTAAAGTAATCCTTCAGATAGTGGCGAATGAGATCTCGGAAGTCGATACCGACCCAGATTTGTCCGTTATTCTACATGACTGGCACAATTTTTGATAGCCAACCGGGGGTACTGAACTTCTTTGATGAATTTGGATTTGATGATCTTATCAACATCGGCCTTAACCATGGTACTGTTAGAGGGGCGCATCATTCTAGGAAGCTGTTTGAACCTACGATGGTTTGCCGGAAGGCCAAGGCGGTGGATGGATACCTGAGGATCTAATCCTATCATCTCGTCATAAATCCAAGCGAACACATCACGGTGCTGTCTAAGAATGTCTATGTAATGTTTCTGCTTCTCAGGGGGCATATAGGCGATGACCAATGTGGGTCTAGGGTCCGCCTGGCTATTGAGGTTCACCTTCACTAACTCGTCGACTGTGGTGGAGATGCCCTCATCAAAGGCAGGGGGAGAATATTCTATGTCCTCCTCTCCACTTATGAAGGGATCACCCATATGGGGAGCCGTTTGGGGATGCAAGGCCTTAATGGGATGCTAGTGCTGGCTTGCGCGGCAGTGGTCGTCACGTCGGGAGACTCATTCACTACGGAGACCATGGAGAAAAAGGCGATTGATCCAATCCCTTCTAGTCTTCGACCTAAGGGGCCACGCTTTATGACATCAAAGCAGTAGTGGCACGTCAGCTTGAGCTGGTCGATTTTGGCTCAGTGAAATAGACACGTATGACGTACTTCCATTACGATGAGCCTAACGTCCCAATATCGTACAGGTGTAGGAGGTTCGGGAATTATCCGGGCCAGGTTGGTGTAGGAGTATGAGATGATTTTCCGCCGTCGCATGGACCCAGGAATATGCCTTCCTCTGGTACTTGAAACAACAAAGCACTGCCCCATTTTGCGGGTTGTGGCCTCCAACTATTGGATTTGGAAGACATAAGAATCATTCAAACATGCCCAGGGATCACTTGTAAAAGTGGCGGGCTCGACCTCACCCGCCAGGATCTTCTTGTCCTTTCTCTTGTAATAGTCGGCATCCAGATAACGGGCTTCACAAGAAGAATAAGGAGATGCATCTCCTTGGATCATTCCTACTTGACCATTAAGGGTGTATTTGAGGCATTGGTGATATGATGAGGGGACTACTGCATGAAGGTGGAGCCACAGCCTGCCCATTAACGCGTTGTAGGCTGTGTCTTGAGAGACAACCCTGAATTTAGTGCTGGAAATTAGGCCAGCGAACTGGGACTTCAAGAGAATCTTGTTGAGTGGGGTTTACTTTGTCATATCATACCCGTGGATCCTGAGGTCGGAGAGAGTTAGATCATCCTTATACAACCCTAGCTTTCGCAGTGTCCGAGTTGGGATTAGGTTAATCTCGAAACCTGTGTCAAAAAGAAAGCTTCATACTTCAACACCATTTAACTGGCCGGTGATGTAAAGTGGGCGAATATTCCCCTGTATGGGGGGGGGGTATTCATCTTCACCTGAGAATGAGATAACTGCCTGACATTCGGCGTTATCAATCACCTCAGCGTCGAAGGATTCGGCAACAGATACCTCCGTCTCAAACTGGAGTGGCCTTTTTAGGGCCTCGGTGAGTGCCTCGTGCATTTCAGATGATAGGTGAAGAGCCTAAAGGATAGAGATCCATGATAGAATACTAGCCAGGTGCTTTAGGACATCATACTTTCGGGAGAAACACGAGCTTCTGCTTACAGGAGGCCGTTCTACGATTGGAGGCATGACGGGACCTGTCAGCTGGACCAATGGCTGACTGGTACTAGGCACATCTGGCTGTTCAGTAGTCGAAGCCCGGAGAGCAACTGCGGGATTAGGAACGGAAGGCTGTGGTGGGCTGGTGGTAGGGCAGAGCTTGTCACTGCATGGCGGAGGTGGTTCTGCCTGTTCCAGCAACACAAACAGTGGTATAGGCGAACCTGTCGACACCGGAAGAAGGGGCCACGTGTGTTGAGCTCTGTACTGGGCTTGCTGCCTGGTCTTAGTGGTGTGCACATCCTAGTTAGAGGTACCAACTATCGTGCCCCGATGCTTCACGTATCCACGACTCTGCTGACGTTGATGATGGCTGGGGACATTGGGAAGGTCCACCCGTCGTTCCTCATCATCGGGAGTCAAAAAGGGATTTACCAACACCACGGTGTTAACCGAAGCATACCTCGAACCGTCACTCAAGGAGTCATCCACTACCAAAACAAAATCTCAGAGGGTTCCCCATTTCTGGGGGAATAAAATTTCCATGAGTGCAGGATGATGACTGTATTGGCAGGGCACATTCTTTCTTCTTGAGCTGTCGCTTGCTCTTGTGGGAAGAGGTAGGCTGGGACGACGATCCCAAGGTTGCTCTCACAGATTCTAAGAGCTCTCGCTGATTTAGGCGGGCACAGATGATTCCATGGGCATTGGAAACCTTCTTATGGGCCATCTAATAGTTATAATCCCGGGACCCATGGTCGGAAACCTGCTTCCACTCATCCTCATTGCCACTACCGCCCTCTGGTCTCACAAAGAAACCTGCTACTTGTGCCCGGGATGGGCCCAACATGACTATATTATTGTAAATTTGGTCTTGGATCTAGTTCTTGAACATGTAGCATCACAGGATGGTGTGACCCATGGTTCTGTGATAAGGGTAGTAGTTGGGGTGATCAGGGAGACGCGCCTCTTCCAGCTTCCGGAACTCGGGCAGCCGCATGATTCTCTACTGCAAGGCACTACGGAAATAACTGGGAACCTGGGCCTCGTCGAATGAGTAAGTCGGATTCCTTCTTTCTGAAAAGGGGGCTCTAGGAGGCTGGCCTGGACGAGGGGCTGGAGGAGCATGATGAGGAGTGGGAGGCTGATTATCTCGCATATGTGGTGGCGGTGCGTTACGCGGAGGGGCCTGCCAATTTTGAGGTGGTCGCTGCCGGGCTGGAGGCTGCACCCGTGGGGGTGGACCCCTATGGGGCTACAGCGCTGGACTCACTGGTAGAAACTCTAGCTTCTAGGGGGGCCTCTATCTTGGCCACAACATCAAGCTCGACTCTAGATGCACTCCTTGCAGGGATTACAGGATGCAGCGGGCATGCCTGACTGGCCTGTTTTAGGGCTTCTGCGAGGTGCTGAGCCTTTTCTGAGAAGTCCCAGAACCCTCCAGTGTAATTCTTGAGTGATCAGAGAAAGAAACAACTCATCCTTGACGTTCCCTATGCACATTGTTAGTAATTTATCATGAGTTAGTGGCATGTTAATGGAGTACGTGGTCCCCTTCCACCAGGCGACGAAGTCCGCAAATTGCTCATCAGGCCTTTGTTTGCACCTAAAGTGGTCTATAATGTTCATCCTCCGGGTTGTGTAACTAAACTGGTAGGTTAATTTTTTGCGAATTTCCTCCTAGCTAGTAACAGATGCCACAGGGAGCTGGCTGTACTAGACGAATGCTGGTCCTTCTAGCGTCTAAATGAAGAAACAGAGCTTGGCGGCCTCCTGCTACGCCAGAGTCCCTAACATAGGCCCACACCTAGAGTTAAAGTGGTCCAGGTGTAGTGGTGTGTCTCTGGTCCTGTTAAAGGGGTGAACGTGGGGTTCCCAAATCCCAGCAGGGCCGGAATGTCATCCACCCATGTTGGGTATGGCTTACCGTCTGGTGGGATTTCCACCAGTCGAGTTTCCAAAGCCTCTAAGAGGGCTATGAGTGCTTACATTTTATCATACAGACATGGTTTCATGTCCTTATGGGGATCCCTAACCTCAAGCGCATTGACGAGCTCTTCAATCCTCTAGTCAAGCTTAGCGGCTGGCGGGGCGGCTGGCGGAGCGACTCTCGAAGTAGGAGGAAACCAAGTGGGGTCCCTTGGGTGATCCCGCCGCTCAGGAGGGTTTGGAAAAACGTATCACGCCCTCTTTCCAAGGGATCCGACCTCTCCCTTGTCGGCGAACAGGGCATGATCACAGTTTCCCCAGAGAATCTCATCAAGGGGTAGTTGATCATGCCCCTTTTGTCCCAGCCTAGGATTACCGTACTCAGGCTGCCGCTCTACAATGCATTCGACCAAGGGATCATAAAACAACATCTTCTGCTCAGCATGCTATTGGAATAGCGAGGCCTTCCCAGGATCTTCCTCTTCCTTTTGTTCCAAGGCAGATGGGTCGGCAAGCTTGACATCCCCAACGTGCTCTTTACCCTTGCCGATGTTTCGGCTCAGTGTTAATGCCTCGGTGGGTGTGGGGAGTCCTAGGAGGCTCCTCTGTTGGTGATTAATCCTCTTATATGGGTCTAGTAGAATCTTTTCCTCAGGGGGTGAGTCCCCATCAAGTAGTTCCACACCGTTTCCCTCACCCGAATGGTCGTCCATGTTGGCCGCCACTGCCCTTGGTGGCATTCCTTCAGAGCCGCCCAGTGAGTCGGGCTGTCAGCGAATCGTACTGAAAATAAGGGTAACATACTTCCCCCATCCACGGACGTGCACGTGGGGGGTGGCCTCCTCGATAACTTTGCGGAGTACTTGAAAAATCTGGATGCATTATTGCTGGAGGCCCCTATGGTGGCTGAGTGACTCGGGGTGCCGAACCACGGGGAGCGCAGCCAGGTCAACCCGACGGAACTGCTCACCGATATCCTCATGATATTCTTGACACCTAGGATAAGGCACTAGATGATGTTGAAGACGAGAGTGAGTGACCTGTAGAGTCTGGCAGAAACATTCAAACTCTCCCGGGGTGAGCGACTTTGGCATTTCCAAATCCGGTCCTGTGACCGGCCAAAACTTCTCTGGGAAGTGGCCCGCTGCGAGGACGGTCCAGAAGCTCAACGACTCTGGTTCTGGATCCGGCCATTACATACCCTACTCATCAATCTATAATGGCCGGGGAATTGGCAGCGGTGCCGAGGCAGGCTGCTGGGCCGATAGAGAATACGGCGAGCAAGCCGATTGGCCTCTAAATCCTAAGTCGTCCTTCAAGGGTTGCAATTTCCTGGCTGCCATGTTGCGATAGGATGGGCCAGTGAATGGGCCTCCTGTCACAGTTTTTATGCTTTCCGAGGGTGTGTCATGTCCTAGAATCCTCCATCTGTCTCTAGAAAAGTTCTCCCCCCTCTCTGACCGAGGTGGGAGGTGCTTCCAGGGAGGCCATCGGTAACTGCATGTTTGACCCCTAAGAGTGCGCCAAGTCCTTGTCCTCCTGGATATACCTCCAGAGTGAGGCAGGGATCGTATGGATCTCACATTCAGAGAGTACGAGGGTGACACACTGCATCCCCACCATTTCCCTTGACCCGTAGGACCAGGGGGATGGCTCCATCGCCGAGTCGTACTCCGCCTCAGAGTCCGAGAAACAGTCTGGTTTGATTTCCGTTCGGACTTCCCTAAAATCCCTCTTACAGAGACGAAGTCCCGCCATCCTGCCTCTAGGTGGCTCCTCAAGGCAGGGATGATCTCCTTCATGGAGTCCTCTGGCTGTAATTGTGCTGGGGCAGAGAGGACTAATGGCCGGGGTGCGGGAAGCACTGGGACAGATGTCGAAAGGGACATGGGGAGGACCTCTATGTGGGTGAGCGACCGGACATGAAACGGCTCCATACTCATGGCTAGTGATAGGGGAAGTGAACCCATACCCAGTTAAGTGGGTGCTGGAAAGAGCCATACCCATAGTGTAGCCATCACAGGGATGTTTTTTCCTTTCCAGATTAGTGGCACAGAGTGGGCCTTCACGCAGGATGGCACTACCGTGAATTGGTCCGCGGTGGCCATTCCCTGTGCCAGCGACCGAGAGAGTCGGCCCAACCGGCCTGTGGGGCTGTTGGGGCTTTGATCCAGGTCGGGCATGTAACTTCCCCTACTCAGCACATGTGGGGGTCTGTTAACAGGAGTCATCAGTGGATCGGGCCATGGTGGTTGCTGATGTTGGTGCCCCAGGGCGGGCATTCTCTTCCGCTCATGCCTGACGGTGGCATCGGGTAAGATGGGTTGGAACCGGTGGTGTGGGCACAAGGATTTCCTGCTCCTCGATCCGGGCAGTCAGGCGGCGGCATCAACACAGCCTGGTGGAGGCCCTTGTTGTGAACCCCTGGAACAGGTCTCCGATTAGGAGAACCCGGACATTCCCTACCTCATCGGTGTAGGGAAGGGAGGTGTCTAAGAGCTCTGGGGGATAGGCTCCTGAAACAGTTAAAAGTCAGAGTGGGACGCAATGGCTCCCGACGTGGTCCTTGGAGGTGGCGATGGTTGTGAGGCGCAGTGGCCTCTAGATCCAAACGGGCCATGCCCCGGGTGGGGATGATCCCTTCCTCCTCGTACATACAAACTAGGTCGTTGATCACCCTTCGTTGGATGATATCTGACGGGGAGAGGGGGCATGAGCACCCGACACTCGTGGAAGTTGGAGTTGGAGAAGATGTGGGAAAGGATGGGCCAGGCGGGGTGGCTGCATCGGTCCTACCCCTACCCTTGTTCCGGTGGGCAGGTGGCGATCGAGCTCCGGATGCAGCTATCTGATTCCTGGAAGTAGGTAGATGAACCGATTAGTACTAACAAGAAAAGAAATCGACAACCAATTGTCCATCATCATTCAGTCTTCCGTGGTCGGCAAGAGGGATACACGCTGACGACGTCGCAGAACATAGTGCTCAATGTCCTGACTGCCTCAACCCCTGCTGAGTTTCATGTCCTGGTGCTAGGTGCCCAGACCTGGTGACATGTTAATCTTCCAACACCCCGAATGCTACCAGTCCCTATATTGAGGAGAATAGTTTCACGTCGGGTTAACCATTTTCTTTTTCCGATGCTTTTACGCCGGGGCATGCGCACGTCCGTCATGCAGGGGAGGACGCGCAGCTTGAGACCCTGCATTCCCGCCTTCCAAAGGCAGCCGACATTCGGTCCTTGTTCAATGACGTCTACTCCTTGAACGAAAACAGGATGATGGGATGTCAGTTCTTCCATCCATGGATTCCTCCTCAGAGATTGTCACCTAGTCCGAGTCTCCCACATAGATTTAAGATGGGTCCGTTAAGATCGTTCCCGGTGCCATATCTGCATGGACACCAGTTAATTATGCTGCTTCCATCGAGACGCTCCAAGGGGTCTAGTAAAGGCAGAAACCTTCGGTGAGGAGAATGGTCACGTTGGGGTGTCGTTGGCGCGCCTTGACACTAGGGGATTGGCATGTTTGTCTTCTGTCCCTTATTATAGGGCTTCTCGAGGGCACGGAAGCCCTAGGAATCCCACATAGAACACGAGGAATAGTGTACCATCTGAGGTTTTCCTCGTCTTCCCATGTTTAACACGGGGTATGCTGTGAGTTTAACATCTAGTGGATATGGATCGTACTGATCGAAACACAGAGAGTTGATCAGATTGAAGGACCCCCTTGGGGGAACACCGATGTTGGGGCCAGCACGTGGGCGGCTACCTGGATACTGTGGAGTGGAATGAGGTGTCCTGATCCCACCAGGATGTGGCGGCCTGGGTACGAATCCGTATTGGTGATGGAGTGATGGGATTGAACCTCATGGAGGCTTCCTACGTATCCCCATGGTAGGGAATCAAAGTCTGCGAAGTTCGGTGATACGGTGGGACACCTAAAGATGCGGCCCGTGAGAATGAATGCATGGATCAGATCCTTGAGGAAGTAAGATCTATGGGTTAGGTCATGAGCTTCCTGATGCACGTGGGCTCAAGGCATAGGTCAAGATGAGACGTGGGTGTGAGGTATGGGGCTTATTCTCTGAGGTGGCCTATGATTGTGGGTATGTGGCATACACTCTGAGGCGGCCCATAACGGTGGGTATGGGGCTTAGGCTCTGAGGCGGCCCATGATGGTGGGTATGGGGCTTACCCTCTGAGGTAGCCCATGGTGGTGGGTATGGGGCTTACGCTCTGAGGCATCCCATAACGGTGGTTGTGAACCGACGTGGAGGGGTCAAAACAACTGAGTGACAGGCTTGAACCTCGTGGAGGCTCCCTATGTACCATGCGTTAGTATGGATCAAAGTTCACGTAGTTCGGGATATACAGTTTAACATCATTCGGGGTGAGGGAATACAGTTTAACGTCATGCAGGATGAGGGCATATAGTTTAACGTCATGCAGGATGAGAAATTTGGAGCATATGCTCTGAGGCAGCCCAGAGTATTGGCAAACCGTCGTGAAGATGTTGGAACGACCGGGTGGGGGGAATGTACCTCGTGGAGGCTTCCTACGTACCATGCATTGGCATGGATCAAAGTCCCCTTACTTCGCTGGGATGGGGATTACACTCTGAGGCGTCCCATAGGAGGATGTCATGGTTGATTCATACTTTAAGTCCACGTGATTCATGCTCGGTGTGAGAAAAAAGAGACAGCAGGGACCAGATGATCACGTCGCAAAGGGTGCGTCATTGAGAAGCGGAAAGGGGCTTACGCGTTGAGTGGTCCAAAGAGGAAATAGGGGCTTACGCGTGGTTAGCAACCCTTGGTGCCGAGGCATACTCTAGGATGGAGGCCCGTGGTGCGACAAAGCACAGTGGGAAAGGGGCTCCACTGGCCTTGGAAGTGGGGAAGTACGGAGGCGCATGGGTGAAACCTTCCGTAGGAAGGGCTAGGGGATCATGCTCTGAGACAGCCCTTCCCCCATGGAAAAACGCCACTCCAAAAGGAGGATATCATTCCATGCGAGGAAGAATCCAATCCCGTGGAGACGAGAGGTGTGATGAATGTCGAGCCGGGGGGACCCTGCGTGCGAGGCATGGGGTCAGACCACAGTTTAATGAAATGTGTTAAGGATGAGGTGCTTGGCAGTTTAACGTCCTGCAGCTCAGACGAGGTGGGTTCACTTCACACCCCTATGGCCTACATTCCCAACACCCTCTACCCCTTGTGGGAGGGAAGGCATCGGAAAATCTGTAGTGATGGGGGCTGCAGGGCAAACCATCGAGGGGACCACGTTAGTATGGCTATGCGAAGAAGCAATAGATTTTGCATTCCTATACGAGGAAGCATAAGGCAAAGCAACACAATGGGAAACTCGGCCCAAGGGACCATGAGGTTACTTCGTACGAGCCAGGAAGGCCGTACGTGAAAACAACGCATGGCGTGCATGCTTGGTATGGAATACATCGAGAGCCGACACAGAGAGACACCCAAAGGGCATCAAGGTGAGGGGTCCTGGTTTTTGTGCACAAAGAGAAGGTTTGCGTGCAAAACACTGGGATGGTGTGCAATTAAGTCAGAAGGATAGCGCGCGAATAGGGTATTGCACGTAAAGGGATTGGATTGCGCGCGGGGGCAATTTCCTTTCCCTATGTTAGGGAAAATCATTTCAGAGGGATTGCGTGCAATTTGGAAGGTATTGGGTGCAAGGGGCAAGGATTTCATGCAATGGAAGAACCCATAGGAGTTGGAAAATTCACTTAATCCAATGGGGTTGTGCACAAAGGCGAACCCCATGGAAAGGATGCATGAAAAGGGGAATTACCTGTAAGTCAACTTCCGAGTGTGGGAGTTTGAATCGCGTGCATGGGAGATAGTCCGAATTCCTTAACCCCGAAACGGTTGAGGTAACCTTCTATTTATAGGCATTTGCCATCGCGGAATCCAGGTGACGTGCAAAATATTCCGTGACAGGACCAGTCGGCGCGGAAGGCTTCCCCACGCGGAACCGAGCGTGCAAATTTGCGCACCATGCTGGCTATTTTTCATGAATCCCGGGAGTCCTTCGTGCAAACTTCATTTTTTCGCGCAAGTCTTTCGTAATTTTTCACACCACTTCTAGGTCCACCTGACTGGGTCTTTGAGTCCAAATATGACTTCGCTCAGTCCGTTCGAAAGTTCCTCTTGGAGTTACGTACTTTTCGGCATCTATGGTATGTTTCAAGTATAATGTCTCTATGATTTACATGGTTTCAATTTTATTATTATGAAATGATATCAATTTCTTTTATATGGATTATGTGATGATGGGATGATGTATTTGAAACCCATTTTATTTTTTGGGTTATTATGAATGATGTATGTTTATTTTGTGGCACAAGTAAGAATGATTTCATTATGAGATGGGTGGGACCTATATATCCCTCCAATGCATTAGGTAAAGATTTATATCTCATGAGATAGACATGGCTGGAACGGTAAGTTAATCTGATTCAGTGATACCGGACTGGAATGAGGAGTGAAATCAATTCAGAAAAGGACTTTGTCCACTAATATAGTCTTGGATGCAATGCCTTGGATTCTATGGAAATCATATAATGTGCTTAATGTTTTACACAATCACATGTTTTATTCCCATTCTATTTTATCATGATTAATGATCCTTTATGATATATGCCTTATGTACTTACAAAATTTATGTCTTTTCTCAATATTTTGATGTTTAAACATTGTGTTCACGTTTTTACGATCAAATGTATATGGTTTCATTTATTTTTTCCATGGTTAACCTTACTGAGAATTTGATATCACCCTTTATATTATTTATTTTCCCCAGCATTTCAAGAAAGGTTTTAGGTAAGAAAACCAAAAGGGTAAGATCTTTATGGGAGATTTTGAAGATCGTTCACCACAATTAGAAGATTACTTTCTATGTTTCCAAAGAAACTAAACTATTACAATCCTTGTGTGTCTGTTTTTTTTATGTATTAAGTATTCCACAAAATTAATGTAATGTCCATGTACGTCAACCTTTGGGTCTCTACAACAACATATTGTAGAACATACTTATGAAACTTCCTTAGAGGAAACTATTAATAATTTAATTGGGGCTTAACCGCCCATTTGAAACATACCAACCATAAAAGTTAGACATTAAGAATAGTGAAAAAAATGAACCCACCTGAAGGAACTTGGTAACCATATGTCCTTGATGTTCAGGAAATAAGTTGTGGGGTCATGTTCCTTATTAAAGAACCATACAATATAAACACCTTCAGACCACTTCCTGAAGCTCCACTCATTGAAATTCTCTATTGACTATCATGTTAAGGATAAACTCCAAAGGAAACCATCTGCTCGATAGACAATGTAATTTTTTTTTAATTATATATACATCTAAATCATGAATTGAGTGACCACGATCCTGATAATTTGTTTCAAATCATCTTACATAAACTGTTCTTTGGACACCTCATTTGGAAAATATCATGTGAATATTGTAGAGGTCAATAAACCTGATGCCCAGATCCCACACCAGTAGACTACCCATTGATGTGAGATATTCACATACCACATTGCTTCCCTCAACATCAAAAATATAAAATCATCCTAGACACGCTATAAATGTAAATCCACATCACATCCACCTACTTGTAGTCCCCAAAAAACAACATCAACCACGGAAGCATAGCTCTCAACAATAAAAATTGTAAACATTACCCAAAACTCATATCTTGCTCAGATAATACAAAAACTGATATCAATCTCTTCCACCTAGAACCCTATCTCTAGATTTGATACACACTATTTTTCATTTAAAATCTATTTCACTGAATGAAAATGAAAGGTTTCCACCATGAATCGACCTCCTATGACGGGTCAACGATAGGATATCCAATGATATCATTCAACTGAAAATTAAATACCTAAGTAACATATGAATTATAAATAAAATTGTTGGCACCAAAAATGTGGCCCGAAAGAAAGGAACGAAAAAGGCCGGCGCGCTGCCTCGCGAAGCTCCACCGCGAAGCTCCACCGCGAAGCCCTGCCGAGAAGCGCCCCAACCATGGCGGCACCGTGAAGCACAGGAGGCGGTAATCCTCCGCGAACCCATTTGACGTTCGCGGGCCGCCGCGAAGCTCCCGAGGCGGTAATCCTCCACGAACCCCGTTGACGTTCACGGGCCGCCGCGAAGCACATGAGGTGGTAATCCTCCGCGAACCCCGTTGATGTTCGCGTGCCGCCGCGAAGCACAGGAGGCGGTAATCCTCCGCGAAACCCTTTGACGTTCGCAGGCCTCCGCGAAGCCCTTGAGGCGGCGCGCGAGCCCAGCTTCGCGGCGCCCCTTCCCTATAAATACTGGACTCCCCTGAGTCCCGAGGAGGGACAACTGGGCCTTTCGGCTTCTCCTCTCCCGAATCACGAAGCATGCTTTTCTCTGGGAATCATGAGCTCCGCGAGGTACTTCTACTTCGCGAGAAGACTCTGCTTTGTCACGTTTTGAACAACTCTTATGAGAGGGATGCTATTCGCGAAGCTCAAGGGAAGTCGCGAAGGAAGGGGATTCCCAAGGGAACCCGGGAAGCCGCAGAGCACTCGTACTTCGCGACACACCCAACCCATATGAGTGACCCCTATGCTAAGGCAGGATCACTCCACTTCGCGAAGCACATTGCTTTGCAGGACCCTGCTTCGCGAGACACTCCTCCTTCGCAAGGCAGTGCTCCGCGAACACTGTTCCACTTCGGGAAGCGCCTTCCACTCACACCTAAGCCCCATGCTAAGGACAAGGCACCCCACTTCGCAAAGCACACTCCTCTGCTTAGCGATTCCTCTTCCCGTGCAACCCTCCAGGTTTGCACGATGTGATTTCAAAGTCCCATGGACAATACCTCCCGTAGCATTGCTTTGCCTAATGTTTCTTCGCATAGGCACGCTAACAGCTATTGCTTCTTCGCATAGCCACGATAACGTGGACCCCTCGATGGTTCGTTCCACAACCCCCCATGACCATGGCCTTACCGGCACCTTCCCTTCCCCAAGGACCAGAGGGTACCGGTTATGTAAGCCCTAGGAGTGTGGAGTGAACCCACCTCGTCCGAGCTGCAGGACGTTAAACTGCCAAGCGCCACGTCCTCAACACATGATGTTAAACTGTGATCCAACCTCGTCACCCTCACGAAGGGTTCCCCCAGGTCGAAAATTCTTTACACCACTCGTCTCCATGAGAATGGAAATATTCCGCACATGGAACTAGATCCTCCTTGTCGGAGTGGCGTATGTTCGTAGGGGAAGGGCTGCCACAGAGCGTAAGCCCCTACCCTTTCGTACGGATGATTGCACCCGCGCATCTTTGTACTTCCCCACTACCAAGGTCAGTGGAGGGAGTGATAGGGAACGAGGCACCCCTTTTGGGCCTCCATCCTGGAGTAAGTCCCAACACCATGGGCCACCCAACATGTAAGCCCCTTCTCGCTTCTCACGGACGCACCCCTCGCGACGTGATCGTCAGGTCCTTGCAACCTCTTGTTTCTCACACCGAGCATGACTCACGTGGGCTTAGAGTGAGCACCGACCCTGACCACCCATCCCTTTTGAACTACGAGGACTTTGATCTGTGTCAAGGCATGGTACGTAGGAAGCCTCCATGAGGTTCAAGCCCACCTGTCGTTTCTTCACGTCGGGTCCCACCTACGTCCAGCACGACGTTAAAATGCAATTCCCGTCCGACGGCAAGCCGCTGTGACCACTCCGAACTACGAGGACTTTGATCCGTGTCAAGACATGGTACGTAGGAAGCCTCCTTGAGGTTCAAGCCCAAAAAACATTGGCCCAAACCGTCTTCATGCCGGTGTTCCAAGCCCCCAATTTTCTGAACTACGAGGCCTTTGATCCATGTCAAGGCATGGTACGTAGGAAGCCTTCCAAGAGGTTCAAGCCCACCACTCAATGGACCAAGGTCCGCTTTCACGTTGGTTCACCAACAAATCCCATTTGAACTATGAGGTCTTTGATCCATGTCAAGGAATGGTACGTAGGAAGCCTCCATGAGGTTCAAGCCCACCCATCATTTCACGTCGGGTCTTCCCTTTTGAACTACGAGGTCTTTGATCCATGTCAAGGCATGGTACGTAGGAAGCCTCTACGAGGTTCAAGCCCACCAATAGTGGACCAAGGTCTACTTTCACGTCGGTTCAACGACGAATCCATAGCGAACTACGGGGTCTTTGATCCATGTCAAGGCATGGTATGTAGGAGGCCTCTATGAGGTTCAAGCCACATTGCTCGGTCGTTCGTCCACGTCGAGTTTCGCCCCATCCTGCTTGACGTTAAACTGTATTCCCGAAGTACGCGGAATTTGATTCCCTGCCACGGGGATACGTAGGAAGCCTCGTCAAGGCTCAAGCCCAACTTCACTGTCGCCCCCCCTGCGATGGTCCCATTTCACTCTCCTTCCACTCCATTCATCAACCCACCACCCATTCCGATTCTCGCCCGGACCGTCTTATCCTGGTGATACCATGTCAGCATGATCTTCTTCACAGCAGCCTATGGGCTGGCCCCGGTATCGATATCCCTTCAAGAAGGATCCCTCAATCCGATCTATCCTAGCTAATGCTATGGTTGGGTTGATCCATCTCCGCTGGATGTTAAACTTGCGGCATACCCTGTGTTGAGCACAGAAAGCTGAGGAAAACCTCAGATATGTGTCTATGACGTATAATCCCCTGCGCTCGATGTGGGATGCCTCGAGCTTCCACGCCCTCGAGAAGCCTTGTAGTCAAGGATAACAGACAGACATGCCAGGTACCCTAGCATCCAGACACGCTACTGATGCCTCAACGTGACTACTCCCATGACCGAAGGTTGCTGCCCTGACTGGACCCTTTGGAATGTCCCGACAGAGGCAGCGTAACTAACCGGAGTCCATGGAAACATGGCACTGGGAAGAGTTTCATGAACAACGTATTAAATCTATAAGGGAGACCCGGACTAGGTGATGAATTCTGAGGAGGAATCCATAGGAGGAAGAACCGACATCCCATCATCCCATTTCGATCAAGGAGCAGACGTCCCTGAATAAGGAGCGAATGCCACCCGCCTTTGGAAAGCGGGAATGCGGGGCAAAAGTAGTGCCGCGCGTCCTCCCCCGCGGACGGACGGGCACGCGCCCCGGCGAAAGCGTCGGAAACAGAAATGGTGAACCCGACGTGAAAGTATTCTCCTCGATATGGAGATTAGTAGCATTCGAGACACCAGTAGATTGATGTGTCACCGGATCCAGATATCCGGTGCCTGGTCCCGCTAAGAAAATAGTGGGCATGTCGTGGAACTCACCGAAAGTCGGGGTAGTAGAACGTGGGGCACTCCGTTCTGCAGCGTGTTGGCGTGGATCCTTCTCACAGACATGGAGAAAGGAAGAATGCTGGGGCACTGGCTGTCAATCCTTTTCCTCTCAGTACTGATGAGTTGATCCCTTCGTTTCTCAGGAACCAAGTTGCTATTTCATAGATGCAGTCACCATCCGCTCCTCGCCCACGCAGGGGCAGGGGCAACACCACGGCGTCCACCCCACGTAGCGCCACTACCGCCACGACGGCTGCCACGTCAGGGAATACGGGATTCCCACGTCCCCTTTCCCCATCAGAGGTCATCCAAAGAAGGGTGATCAACAGCATCGTGCGCAAGTACGAGGAGGAAGGGGTCATCCCGACCAGGGATATGGCCCACTTGGACCTGGAGGCCTCCAGGGCCCGCCGTCAATGCCGCCCTAACATGCCGCGCAGGGAGCCCCTGCTCCCCACCCCGACATTCAACCGTTTCGGGAGCCTATCCCTGGAACGCCTTGACGACTCCTTGCCTTACGCTGAAGAGGCGGGCGCTGTCCGGCTCAGTCCGCTCAGGGCCCCGACCCGGGGGCCCCAGGCGAGAGCTCCCGTCCGGCCGCGTCAGCGCCGCCGTCTGACCCCGCAGGAAGAGCAGGCAGACTACGTCCCTGCACCACCTGCACCGTCCCACCTAACCCATCGTCAGCGCCGGGCCCGGGCTGAGGACGCTCGCTCAGGCGCGTCCACGTCGACAGCTACAGTGGCCCGAGCCACCCCCGATGTGCATTATGAAGCCCCCGCATACATTGAGCAGGGGAACCCTTTTTCCCAACCAAGATTGAGACCCCAACCGCCCCATGGGCAGGCTTGGTTGACTCTCCGGGTTGCAGGCCCAAGTGGTGATCGCCGCGAGCTAACCCGCGGTAATGTCACCCCATACGGAGGTCCTCCCCGTACCACTACTCCACAGAGCGTGGGCCTACCCCGCTCCGAGGTCCGTCATGGAGGCATGCCTCGTGCTACCCCCATCCTGTGAGAAGACCTACCCCGCGGCAGTGACGCTCAGCGCGGAAACATTTCCTGCACCCATTACACAGGGTACGGAGCCCATTCTCCTGCCCCCGACTCCCAATCGGAAGGCACCATGCATCCGACCCTTCTTCAGCATGGGGGTCCCCCCTACGTCCTCTCAGCGACTGGCGAAGGTCCTCGCCCCAGCAACTCAAGGAGTGAAGGTCAGCCTCGCTCCGCCCGCATTGACCATGGAGGTCCTCCCCATGCTCCTGGCAATCCCAACAGAGGCTCTGCCTACATGGGTGTTCGTGGAGGCCCTCCCCACGTACCCTTCGATATTTTCCCTGGTGCCCCTCGCACCTCGGGCATCTTGAGCGGGGGCCCTCTCCGCCACGGCGCCAGTGCCGCCCCGCAACTCCATGATAGGGAACAACCCTGTCCCGAAGAGCCACCCCGGGGCGGGATAGCGGGTCGCCGCCGCCACAAGAAGAATCCTGGGAAAGCCAGGGTGGAGATCAAACATGTTCGTTTCTCCGACTCGGAAGCGGAATGTGATTCAGCAATGGAACCTTCTCTCAGCTCCTCCGTATCAAGAACCGGGGCAGGAACCAGACGCGTCAGCCTCGTTCTCCCAGAACATGAGGTCCACCGGATCCCCATCTCCCTCCACAGATACATCCAGGAGGAAGAGATTCTGGGAACTTCGCAGGTCTCGACCGCGCAGTCACCGCCATCGTCACCCGAAGCACCCTCTACCTCTACCCGAGATCACGGGGAGCTGTTTTGGGGGTCAACGGTGGTAGAGCAACGACATGACCAGGCACCGGTAACGGCGATTCCCACGCCTGAAGCAGTGGCTGTTAGCCCATCCTATCGTGACATTGTGGCCAGGTTACCTCACACTTCAGAGGAAGGCCCAGAATTCGGTGGCCAGTCTGCTCGCTCGCCGTATTCTCCACCACCGAGTTTGCTATCCCAGAGGTCCGCCTCGGTACCGCTACTGGTCCCTCAGCCGCCCCCAGTTGACGAGTGGGGTAATGCAGGGCCAGACCCCGAGGCCGAACCCAGAAGCTTCGGGAGTATTCTTGCAGCGAACTATTTCCCAGAGAAGTTCTGGCCCACGGCGGCGCTGAATTTCCACGTACCCGAGTCTCTTACCCTTGAAGAAGTGGGATACTTTTGTCGAACCCTCTGGGTGAGGCACTTTTGCCTCCGTTGTGAACGGGTGGTATACCCCAAGAGTCGAGAGCACTTCGAGGAGATTGGCGAACAGTGCCGCCTGATCGATGCGGCCGCACTCCTTGTGGCCTAGCACCCCAAGTCGCCAGGTCACCAGAGTGCACTCCAACGAAAATGTGTTCAGAGTTTTAAAGCACTCTGCAAGATCATCAGGGAAGCCACCCCCATGTGCAAGTCCGTGGTTGGGGACACTATGCTGCCCTTCTTTTCGATCCTATTCGACGACAACCCGATTCTCTATGTGAAATCGAGGACATGCCCTCGAGAGGAATCGGGGTCCACATGGCCGACATTGTGGATAGGGAGGACGAACTGAAACTCCTTGATGGAGACTTCCCCCCAGAGGGCGCACCGCCACTGCTCGACCCATCAGGGAGAGTTACCCGTCAGCAGAGGAACCTGTTGGGCCTACCCGTAACCACAGAGTCGCTGGTACTCAGTCGAAACGCTGGCAAGGTTAAAGAGCACGTCGGAACCGTCAAGCACTCCGACCCGTCCGCTTCTGTGCAGAAAACGGACGAGGATCCTGAGAAAGTCGCGTTACGCCAGCATCTTGCTGAGTAGAAGAGGCTGGTTGACGAACTCTTGGCTGAGCGCGCCGTAGAGCGGTGACCCGACTATGGTGATCCCAGGCCGGGGCAGCAGGGGCAGGAACAATTTCCCCCCAGTGAGATGCCTCCGGGCAACCCTGATCATGCCACAGCCGCAGACAGGACGGAAGCCGGAACATACGGCAAGAGGGCACGATATGTCTCGCCAAACCCCCCCGAGCGACGGGGCAATCTGAAGAATCCAACCCGGGTTCCCCCAGTCGCCCCGCAGGTCGTCCAGCCAGTTGACCCACGAGCGGCCGAGGCCGTCTATCGTGTTGAAGAACCTGGAAATGCACTTGTGGTTAGGGATCCCCGTCAAGACAGGGACCCCCACCCAGAGGACCTTATTTCGGCACTCACATCCTGCCTCGAGGCGTTGGAAACGCGGCAGGTGGCGGTCCCACCGGATGGCAAGCCTTATCCCGCGTGGGTGGACGATATGCCTGCACCTCCAGGTTTTGGGAACCCCACTTTCTCACCTTTTAACGGGACAGGGGACCCCCCCAGCACTTGGATCATTTCTCTTCCAGGTGTGGCCCCATGCTGGGGACCCCGGCTCAGCAAGAAGCCGCCAAACTCCGATGTTTTGTACAGACATTGGAAGGACCAACATTCGTCTGGTATAGCCAGCTCCCTATCGGATCAGTGACCAATTCGGAGGATCTTCGCCGGCAGTTCCTGTACCAGTTCAGCTCCACCACGCGAAAGACCAGCATCGCAGACCTCTTCACGTGCAAGCAAAGACCTGATGAGCGAGTCGCAGACTTCATCGCCCGGTGGAAGGGACTTACGTACTCCCTCGATATGCCACTGACTCAGGAGCAATTACTGACGATGTGTGTGGGGAATGTCAAGACAGAGCTGGTACCCTCCTTGATTACCCAGAACTACCCTGGAGGGTTCAGAGATTTCTCAGATAAGGCCCAACGCCTCGAGGAAGCCCTGCAACAGGCTAGTTAGGCACGTTTGCTGCCCCCTATGATCCCAGCCAGGAGGACCGCCAGGGCTGAACCCGCCGCGGTGGCTCAAATAGAAGCCTCGAGGTAGCTAGAATTGCTGCCGGCGGCACCACCCCCGCAACCCCGTAGAGGTCCTCCACCTTAAGCACAGGCTCCTGCCCAGAAGCAACCGCCTCAGAACGGACAGGTTCCCCGCGCAATGCGCCACCGCCACCTAGGTGAGACAACTAGGTGCCGCCTCCTCGGCAGGCCCCTCCGGTCTCTCGTCAGGACCAGGCCCCCAGGGCCCCCTATCCGGAAAGAAGGTACCAGACCTATTCGTTCAAAGAAATTCAGGTTCCTGGCTACTTTTGAAGTGCTCTAGAGCAAGGGATTGTGTGTCTGCCTGAGTGCAGAAGGCCGGCAGAGGCGCATCTCACCGATCACCCCAACTACTGCCCATATCATCAGATTCTGGGGCACACCCTCAAGCGGTTCTATGTGTTTAAAGACTGGCTTCAAGACTAGGTCAACAACAACATAGTCAAGTTGGGCCCGGCTCCAGCCCAAGTGGCTGGCATCTTTGCAGGATCAGAAATCGGCAGCGACAACGAAGGTGAGTGGCAACAGGTCCCTAGTCGTGGATCCCAGAAATATGACGACTGGATGGCTCGAAAAACCATTGTCTGTGCCCAGGGTATCATCCGGGCACGCCTGAAACAGTTGGAACCTTCAGAAGGAGTAGCCGGTGCCTCCGCATCTTCTTCATAGTCGACCTCTTCCCAAAAGGGCAAGCAGAGGCGACGCAAGAAGAAGCAACGTGCACCACCGGTGCCGTCGTCATCCTGCACATTCGACGACTTTCTGCCCCCCCGAAATGGGGATTCCTCCCAGAATCCACCCAGCGGTCGATGACTCCTCGAGCGATAGCCAAGGGTACACTTCGGTTAACACCGTGGAGCTGGTAAAGCCCTATATGACCCCCGGCGAGGGGGAACCCTAGGCAGACCTCCCCAACGTTTCCAGCCGATGTCAACGTCAGCAGAATCGCAATCGCGCCGGTCATCGAGGTATGTTAGCAGGCACTTGTGGCCAAGCCGTGCACGCTACCGAGACCAGGCAGCAGGCTCAGCGCAGATCTCAGCACGCGCAGACCCATCCAGCACCCTCGGCTCTACCTCCACCGCCGTTCATGCTACTGGATCGGGAGGAGCGTCCTCGTCCGTATCATAGTCAGTCTTGCCCGGCTACAGGCCAGCCTCCGCTGTCCGGTCCTAGTCCGGCGACTACTCTTCAGGATTCTACTGGTAGGCAGCAAGATGTTCCCAGTACTAGTCAATCGTCGGTTCAGCCAACAGGACCCGCTATGCCTCCAAATGCCGAAAAAACCCCTGTAAGCAGAGGTTCGCGTTTGGCACGCAAGTATGATGTCCTAAAGCACCTGGCCGGCATTCCGGCGAGGCTCTCCATCCTTGAGGCCCTGCGCCTGTCATCTAAGATGCGCGAGGCACTTGCCGAGGCCCTAAGGGGCCCCCTCCAGTTCGAGACGGAAGTAGCAGCTGCGGAAGCCTTCCATACTGAGACGATTGAAAACGCCGAGTGTCAGGCGGTTATCTCGTTCTCCGGTGAAGATGAGGACCCTCCCATACAGGGGCACATTCGCCCGCTGTATATCATTGGCCACTTCAACGGCGTGGAAGTCCGCCGCTACCTCGTTGACACGGGTTCCGGAATCAACCTAATTCCGACCCGGACGCTGCGAAAGCTAGGTCTGTCCAAAGGTGATCTGACTCCCTCTGATCTTAGAATCCAGGGATACGACAGGACAGAGCAAACCCTAGTTGGCAAGATCCGCCTGAAGACTCAGTTCGGTGGCTTAATTGCCAGCACCAAGTTCATGGTTGTTTCCCAAGACACAGCCTACAACGCATTGATGGGTAGGCCATGGCTCCATCTGCACGCAGCGGTCCCCTCGTCGTATCACCAGTGCCTCAAGTACTCGCTCAACGGTCGAGTAGGCGTGCTCCAAGGAGACGCGTCCCCTTTCGCTACTTGTGAGGCCCGCTATCTGGATGCGGGTTATTACAAAATAAGGACAAGCAAATCCTGGTAAGCGAGGATGAGCCTGCCCCGATCACAAGTGATCCCTGGGCAGGCATGGACGACGCCTACATCCTCCCGATCCACCGGTTGGAGGCCACGACCCCTGACATGGGGCAATGTTTGGTTGTTTCGGGTACGAAAGGAAGGCATGTTACCGTGTCCAAGCGACGGCAGAAAATCACCTCGTACTCCTACATCAACCAGGCTCGGGTCATCCCGGAACCTCCTACTCCTGTACGGTACCGGGACGTCAAGCTAATGACAACGGCGGTGCGCTATACGTGTCTCTTCCACTAGGCTGGAATTAACCGACTCAGGCCGACACGTCTCCACTATTTTGATATCATCAAACGTGGCCCTTTATGCCGAAGGCCAGATGGGATAGGATCAAATGCATTCATTGCTATGGTCTCAACGACAAGTGAGTCTCCTGATGTGATGACCGCTGCTGCCCAAGCAGGAACCAGCTGCCCCTCGGGTTTCGAGAGCCCAGAAGTATCTTCCGTCTCGGAAAGTCCCCCCACGGCTGGGGAGGAAGACTTGGAGGATGCTCCCCCAGCCTTTGAAGAAGGCGTCTCTACAACGGTTGATGAACTGATACAGGTGAACCTTGGTAGCAAGGCAGATCCGAGACCCACATTGATCAGTGCGGCCATATCCCTCGAGGAGCGGCAGCAGTACATAGACTTCCTCAAACTGCACCGTGATGTGTTTGCCTGGAGTTATGATGAGATGCCAGGACTAGATCCCCAGGTAGCCGTTCACCGTCTGGGTCTCCCGGCAAAACATCGTGGGTTTAAGCAGCCTCCCAAGAAGATGCACCCTTCCCATGGTGCTATGGTTGAGGCCGAAGTTGATAAGCTAATCAAAGCCAACTTCGTCAAGGAGGTCCAGTACCCCAAATGGCTTGCCAACATTGTGCCGGTCAGGAAGAAGAATGGGCAGATCAGAGTCTGCATCGACTTCCGCGATCTCAATCGCCACTGCCCAAAGGATGACTTCCCACTCCCAGGGACGGAGCTGTTGATTGACGCCACGGCCGGGTTCCAAGCCCTCTCTTTCATGGATGGGTATTCCGGGTATAACCAGATCCGGATGGCCCCCGAAGACGAGGAGTCCACTGCCTTCAGGGCCCCCCAGGGTACCTTCTGCTACCAGGTCATGCCATTCGGTATGAAAAATGTAGGTGCCACTTATCATAGGGCCATGCATCGCATATTTAAACCGATTCTCGGGACATTGGTGGAATGCTACGTGGAAGACCTCGTAGTCAAGTCACATCAGCTCCAGGACCATCTCAAAGACCTTGATAAAGTGTTCGGTTTCCTCCGTTCCCGTCGCCTAAAGATGAACCCGTTAAAGTGCGCCTTCGGTGTCACCTCGGGAAAGTTCCTGGGCTTTTTTGTCAGATACCGAGGTATCGAGATCGACCCGGAGAAGATCAAGTCCATCTGCCAAATGCCTCCCCCGAGCAACATTCGGGAGCTTCGAGGTCTTCAAGGCCACTTAGCCTATATACGCCGATTCATTGCGAATCTGGACGGCAAGTGTAAGACCTTTTTTCCGGCTCATGAAGAAAGGCGCTGCCTACGAGTGGGATGAGGAGTGTCAGACCGCCTTTGAGGAAATCATACAGTATCTGCTCCAACCTCCGGTTTTGATGCCACCCGTCTCCAGAAAGCCGCTGGTCCTTTATGTGACCGCCCTGGAGAGATCCCCCGGCGCGCTGCTCGCCCAGAAGAATAACGAGGGCACTGAGAACAGTCTCTGCTATCTCAGCCGCATGTTTCTCGATAGGGAGGTCAGATACTCCCCTATCGAAAAGAGCTGTCTTGCGCTCGTCTTCGCCGTGCAGAAGTTGCGGCACTACCTGCAACACCACGAGGTGCAAATGATCTCTCGGTAGATCCGCTGAAGTACATCCTGAACCGCCCCATGCTGACTGGCCGACTAGCACGATGAGCGGTGATTCTCCAGCAGTTTGATATCAGGTTCGTGCCTCAAAAGGCCGTTAAGGGACAGGAATTGGAAGAGTTTTTAGCTGCCCATCCAACCTCCGCGGATCAATCCCTGGACCTGGATTTCCCCGACGACACGATCCTCTCAGTCGATCATGTTGTCCCATGTTGGAAAATGCATTTCGACGGCGCCTCCCGGAGACCCACCGATAGAAGGCTCAACGAACCCAAGCTCAACAGAGTGGGTCTGGGTATTGTTTTCATTACCCCAGCGCAAGCCGTCCTGCCATACTCGTTCCTGTTGTCGAAAGGTTGTACGAACAACGAGGCAGAGTACTAGGATCTCATCACCGGACTCGAGTTGGCCCTTGAGATCCATGTCCCCCATCTACATGTGAAGGGAGATTCTGAGCTGGTAATCAAACAGGTTAATGGCGACTATGTCGTCAGGAAGCCAGAGCTCGCACCGTTGCTGGAGTACACCCTCCGCCTAATGGCCCAGTTCTCCTCTCGACCAGAGGTTACCCATGTCCCACGGTCGCAGAACGGTCAAGAAGACGCCTTGGCTGGCTTGGCCGCGTTGCTCACAGAACCCGAGCAAGACGACCTAATCATACATGTGGCACACCGGAGAGTCATTTCCCCCGTCACCCAAGAGAACGATGATGGCCTGCGGGTAAGTCATCTCACCGCGGGACCCTCCATACTGGGAGTCTCGGGTTCGTCAGACGCAGTGGTGGAAGCCATTCCCGACTGGAGGGCTCCTTTTGTTGAGTATCTCCAAAATGGTCAGCTCCCGGACGACCGGGCCGAACGCGAGTGAATCCGACGCCGCGCACTTCAATTTACCCTCCAGAGTGGCCCCGGTCTTGAGCAGATCCTCTATAAACGGAGTTTCTATGGTGTCCTCCTCCGTTGCATCCAAGGAGAAGAGATACCTCAAGTTATGCAAGAGGTTCACGCCGGTTTCTGTGGCGCCCATCAAGCTGGGCCGAAGCTGTGCCATCAAATCCAGAGGTTAGGGTACTTCTGGCCCTCCATGATCCATGATTGCATTGGGTATGCCAAGAGATGCCACGCGTGCCAAGTACACGCCAACTTCATGCATCAGCCGCCAGAACCCCTCCACCCACCAAGTAATCTTGGCCATTTGCAGTATGGGGACTTGATGTAGTGGGGCCGTATCCACCGGCAACAGCCCGCCAGTGCAGATTCATCTTGACTGCTACAGATTTCTTCTCCAAGTGGGAAGAGGTAGTCCCGCTCAAAGAGGTTAAGGCACGTTCCATCGTTGACTTTGTGAGCTCCAACATTATCCACCGGTTTGGAGTCCCTCATGCCGTCCTCACTGATAATGGCACCAACTTCTGCGCAGCTGAATTGAAGAAATTGTACGCCAAGTACGATATTCGGTCAAACCATACTTCCCGCTACTATGCACCGGCAAATGGACAGATCGAGGCCTTCAACAAAACCCTCTCTAACATTCTGCAGAAGATGGTTGGCCAGAACAAGAAAAGTTGGCCGGACAATCTCCCCAACGCCCTCTGGGCTTACCGGACGATGACTCGCAACTCTACCCAGGTGACCCCATATTCCCTGGTGTATAGAGCTGAGGCTATCCTACCCATTGAGATCCAGCTGCCATCGCTACGCACTGCAGTTTATGATCACCAGACATCAGATGAGGTAGCCGAGATCCGTCTAGCTTAATTGGAAGCACTGGACGAGAACCGACTTCGTGCCCTGCACAATCTGGAAAGGAATCAGGACAAGATAGCGAGGGCCTTCTATAAGAAGGTTCGTCTCCGCTCTTTTCTACAGGGTGACCTGGTACTGGCCCTTCGAGCGCCAATGATTCCCGGTAGGAAGCCGCCCAAGTTAGAACCCAAATGGGAAGGGCCTTATGTCATCCATAAGGTTTACCCCAACGGAGCATACTCCTTGGTGACCACAGATGGAGATCGTATAACCCCTTCCACCAATGCCAAATTCCTCAAGCGATACATTGCCTAGGGCGAGTTGGTCCTGCACGACCCTAAACTACGAGTTGGTCCTACACGACCCTAAACTGTGAGTTGGTCCTGCACGACCCTAAACTGCGAGTCGGTCCTACACGACCCTAAACTGTGAGTTGGTCCTGCACGACCCTAAACTGCGAGGTGGTCCTGCACGACCCTAAACTGTGAGGTGGTCCTGCACGACCCTAAACTGCGACGTGGTCCTGCACGACCCTAAACTGCGACGTGGTCCTGCACGACCCTAAACTGCGACTTGGTCCCGCACGTCCTTAAACTGCATCCCCGTCCTCCCTGCAAGACGTTAAACTGCAAGCCAGTCAGGCCTTCCTGACCGAGGCCCGGCCTCAGGCCCCTTGGCCTCCTTGGGTCCCTGACCCCCCATCTTCACTACGAGACGTTAAACCACAAGCTGGTCAGGTCTCCCTGACGGCGGTCTGGCCCCAGGCCCCCTCGTTTCTCCCCGACTTACCCTCTTACGGGATTGTACGGTACGGTGTAGGACTGTGCCCTCATTCACGTCGGGATCATGTACCATACCGTACACCTCGCTGAATGAAATGCCCTTCGTCCCACATGACGTTAAACTGCATTTCAAGAACTACGTGTGGCTTGATTCCCATCTTCATGGGATACGTATGAACGCTCGGACACCTCGTCTTGAGCCCAGCCCCAAGCTTTTCTCTTCTGCTATTCCCCCTGGGAATAGTCTCCTTGGAGGATCTTTGTGTAGCAGGGAGTAGGCTTTCTTGGCCCCCCTCATGCAACCTCACTCGCGCAAATATTGTAAAGGTCGCACCATGCGCCCACTCCCGTTCTTCTATCCTCCCACTTCCTCACCGCATGACGCTAAACTATATGGCCTTCAAGAACTACGTATGGCTTGATTCTCATCCTTATGAGATACGTAGGAACGCCCGGACATTTCATCCGTTGGCCCAGCCCAAAAGCCAAAATCTTCCCCTCCGGTCAAGACATGGCTGGGGGCACACTTTTGCCTCGACCCACGTCAAGCAAGCCTCGACCCGGCTGCATGTTCCCCCCTGGAGGCTTTTTCCCCCTTCGTGGATGGATACAACTATGCTTCACCCACTCCTTGACTGGGATTCCATCATTTTTCACACCCAGAGGGACCCCCAAGAACGGCCTGGATACAATGCCCAAGGGCTCTCCTACCAATACGGGCCAACGCCCCCGAGGGTTTTCAAGCAACAAGCCGATACAAGTCCCGTGCTGTGAATTTGGTCAGTGGTCGATGCTCATTTGTTGCCCCCATACGGGTCACCATAGGAACACTGTGTTTCAAACATGGTCAACAGTGTCCTGGATCTTCGGGTCCACCCCGAGATGTCCCTGACATCGAGTGCAGTGGTTCATTCTGCCCCACCACGAGGTGGAAAACTTCCCCCAGGGAGGTGTTAGCAATCGGGCCCATGGCTCTATTTCACCATAGGGGTGTACGGTGTGGTGTAGGACTACGTCCTCACTCACGTCGGGATCATGTACCATGCTGTACGACTCCCCTTATGAGTCCCACCCTCAGGCCCCTTGGCCTCCTTGGGCCCCTGGCCCCCCGTCCTCATGTAAGACCTTAAACCGCAAACCATTCAGGCCTTCCTGACTGATGTCTGACCTTAGTCCCCTTGGCCTTTCCAGGCCACGGCCCAGGTCGCCTCTTACCCAGGGTGTATGGTGTGGTGTGGGACTACGTCCTCATTCACGTGGGCTTCTTCACCACACCGCACACCTCCCTTGTTTCGGGGTATATTGCTTCCCTTCTCGTCTAGTATGACGTTAAACTGCATTTCAAGAACTACGTGTGGCTTGATTCCCATCCTAATGGGATACGTAGGACCACCTGGATGTCCAAGATTCGGGTCCAGCCCCATCTCTCGGGAATCGTCATCCCATCTTGGACCCTTGGCCTGTCCTTCCTCCATGAGAGGATCATATGGTGTGGTGTGGGATTATGTCCTCATTTACGACGATCTATTAATGACCACGCCATGTCCCCCACCCCTACTAAGCTGTTTCGTCGATCCCTTTTTCGGCGGTTCACCAATGTGCTTAAGGGTACTTGGGTTTATTACCTCGAATGCTAAGCTTTACTCGGACACGTCCGCACCCGCTTTCCAGGCTTTGCGTATCCCCGCATCAGGGTTTTCATAATTTTTCACACCTAGAGGGACCCCCAAGAACGGCCTGGATACTACGCCCAAGGGCTCTCATACCGATACAGGCCAACGCCCCCCAGGGTTTCGGACAACAAATCGATAAAATCCCGCGTTGTGAATATGGTCAGCGGTCGATGCTCGTTTGTTTTTCCCACCTCAGGGCTAACGCGATATGGACGCTATGTTTCCACCATGGTTAACAGTCTTCCTCTATCGCTATGCCAAACCATTAAGCCCAAATTCCGGGTACACGATTCACACCCTTCATCACTTCATCGTGTCCAAGTAGAGTCTCGGAACTCTTGGTACTTTTCCCCCGTGCACGTCTGCGTGTTGGAGGAACAAGCTACATCAAAAGTGCCCTTCGGAACTCTCTACCGACCCCCCTTGATGGACGCCCCAAGTATTACGATGAGGATACCCCCCTTGTTTCCCACACCGAGTTTATCTCACGTGGGCTTAGGGATTGGATTGACATCTATGCTTACTCGGGAGTTGTCACCACCCACGGTCCGCGCTCTATGACCATAAACTAAGACCCTTATCTGAAACTACGTTCAAGACCCCTTGTCTTTGGGTCGAGCTTGAGTTCAGCAAGTTCACCTCTCTCGGGTCCTACCATGGGGATCCCGGCCACGGGACCGCGTGGCGTAGTGTAGGATTATGTCCTCATTCACGACAGGTTTGCAATAACTGCACCACGCGCACCCCGTTCGGAGAGCTGGCCCTCCTATTCCTTATCCTGCATGACATTAAAAGGCACCCTTCAGAACTATGTGTGGCTTGATTCCCATCCTCATGGGATACGTAGGACCACCTGAATGTTTAAGATTCGGGTCTAGCCCCACCTCCTAGTGATCTCCTGATCTCCCAGTCACCTAGGACACTTGGTCTATCCCTCTCCAGAAGGGGGATGTGTAGGTATGATACAAGGTTTTGGGCACCGTGCCCCCTTCCCCCGGGAACCTGCCATCTCTCGGCTACCCTCAAAGATGAGTCCCTTGACTCCTTGCAGTGGTTCACCCATGTATTAAGAACACTCTAGTCTAGGACCAAGAGTGTCAGATTCAACTTGATCAAGTTCCTTCTACTTTTCAAGCTTCGTGTTCCCCTCCATTCGGGCTTTCATCACCTTTCACACCCGGAGGGACCCCCGATAACGGCCTGGATACAATGCCCAAGGGCTCTCCTACCAATACGGGCCAACACCCCCCGAGGTTTCGGACAACAAATTGATAAAATCCCGCGTTGCGAATATGGTCAGCGGTCGTTGCTTGTTTGTTAGTCCTCATTCCACCCCATCATGTCCAGGTGGAATCTCGACACTTTTAGCGGTATCCCTCAGTGCACCTTGGCATGCTAGGGGGACAAATGGTCTGAGTTCTAAGACCATAAACTAAGATCCATTCGGGACTACGTTTGACTTGGTTCCCATCTTCATGGGATACGTAGGACCGCCTAGACACCCTGTCTCCGGGTACAACCCATTCAGGAAGCTAGTCTCTCTCCTTTTTTCACCTCTGTATAGGCCCCTCGGCCTAAGGTTTCCCTCTCCGGATGGCGTACAATTTGACGTGGGATCATGTCTCTGTCAATTGTGTTTTATAACACTGTGGACATTTGCCGCCTAGCATCGTCTCTGCTACGTCTGCGCTGCATGAAAATAAAATGCATGCTTGGTCCTATCATACGACCCTAAACTGTGACATTATCGTCCTGGCCGCACGACGAAAAACGGCACAACATTGTGGTGACCTCGTTGTAGAGGAAATCACGTTGGGTATTGGTCACGTGCCATGCCATTTGTCAACGCCCATCATGGCTTGATCCTTGTGGCGACATCATGACCTACTATTCTAGGCCTTTCGCTTCACAAAAAAAAAACTCATTCACCTTAAAGAACAAACAAGATATATCAAATCCCGCTTATTTTAGTGTAAGGTCCATGCCCACACTACCCTTTTCCCCTGGCACTGGTACCTTACCGTGCCACCATCCAGAACTACGTATGGCTTGATTCTCATCCTTATGAGATACGTAGGAGCGCCCGGGTGTTTCCCCGCGGGCCCATCCTAACCCTTGTGTTCGGTCCCTCGACTCGAGCACTTCCTCAGAGAACACATGGTAAGTAGGACTATGTCCTCATCCACGTCAGGTTTTGATGCCATGCTTCCCCTGATCCCTTTACCCATCCATGGTCCGAATTCTATGACCCTAAACTAAGATCTCCCCAAGGAAAAGGAATCTGCTCCCTCTCTCTAATACGTTTCGTTGCCATATTCAGATGTATTTTGACAAAGAGCCCGAAGCGTGGGATTTTCATAGGGACATTCCCCTCATCCCATGACCAAGATTCGTGAGCTCACTATTTGGATCCTCATCCTCTTCCACATCCAAAAGGACCCTCGGAAGACGTGGATACTAAGCTTAAGGGACCTCCATGAATTCTGGACCTAAGGGGCCTTCAATCGTTTCGGGCCAACGTCCCTACGGATATCTGGCAACATTTGTGACATGGTCCCGTGTTTCGAACGTGGTCAACGGTCGACCCTCATTTGTTTGTCCCCATTCTAGGCTAACGCGACAGGATGCTGTGTTGCGAACATGGTCAGCAGTAATCCTCCATCGTCACGCCGCCATCATCATGATCCGAATCTCGAGCGTCATGATACACACATTTCCACTCCCTCATGTTCAAGTGGAACTCCATCATACTTGGCTCTTTCTCATCGCTCATCTAGGTGCGCTAAATGATCGTGTTAGTGTCATTGGGCTGGTAGTCACCAAGCGTCCCTTTGCCCTAACCTCCCCCTTTTGTGTCAGGAAATTCCCGCCGCTACTGCTTGTTTCCCGCACCGAGAACGACTCACGTGGGCTTAGTAGTTTTGGCAGGATGTGTGCCGATATAGTCGGGCTGTTCCTCGTCCCGCATGACGTTAAACTGCGCTTTCAGAACTACGTACGACTTGATTCCCATCATCACGTGGGATACGTAGAGACACCCAGGCATTTCACCTAGGGTTCAGCTCCTGGAATTGCAAAATCTTGTTCCTCCCCATTTCCTGCCCTCGCCAGAGAGGCCCTATCTGGAAGAAAGAATGATCCGTGATCAGACCGATGCGACCATCTAGCGTACTCCCACCATGGTGGTGTAACTACCGAGGTGTTGGATTCTGTTTGAACAAACCATCACTACATATTCCACGCTTTGCGTGCCCCTTATTCGGACCCTCGTCCTCTTTCATGTCTGAAGGAACCCCAAAACGACCTGGTCTCATGCCGCATCGGCTCACCTGCCGTCCTGGTCCAACGTTCCGAAAGACGGGTCATGCCTGGAAGGACCCCCTAATAGTATGGATGTCTGACCTATGGTCTGCCGACTATCCTGGGCCAACGTCCTGAAAGATTGATCGGAAACAAATTGATAAAATCCCGCTTTGCGAATACGGTCAACGGTCGATGCTCATTTGTTGTCCCCATTTCAGGCTAACGCAGTAAGGATACCATTTCTCCGTCATGGCTAACGGTTGTCCTTTATTGTCACGCCATCCCCGCGGTGTTCCGAATTTGGGTATCGTGATTCACACTTCCCATTTTCATCTGTTTGGACTGATTTCAGCGCCCCTGGCATTGCCCCGTTCATGCATAAGAGCACATTGAAGAAACGGTAATTTGGCTATCTTGGATGTTCCTTCTCCGATCATGCCAACTACCTCCTACATCTCACATTGGGCTCGACCCATGTGGATTTGAAGGATTGTCCCCAAACTCCCCGCAAACATTGTAGGGACGTAAGGAGGCAATTCAAACAGTGGAAATCGTTCGTGCCACGGCACTCAAAACAAAGGAGAAAGAAAGAGTTGAAGCACAAAAGTAATAATAAAAGTCTTTTGGGTTTGATACAATACCCGGGGGTTGACTTCCCCCATGGACGGGTTGACCACGTCAAAAGAGCGTTGCAGCTCCGCCACCCGCTGACTTGCGGCGTCCAAAGCTTGTTGCCGCTGATTCAACTCCCGCGCCTCTTCGGCAGCGGCAGGGCGTAATTCGTCAACTCTGGACCTGGCCCTTTCTACCTCGGCCTGGACGGCAGCCATCCTTCCAGAGGCCTTCCCCATATGCTCCTCATCCTCTGCCAGCTAGGCCTTCAACCGTGAGACCAGCTCAGACTGCATATCAAGAATGGCTAAAAGCTCGTTGGCCCGGATCTTCATCTGTTGGACCTCGCCTTCAGCCTCATGGAGCTTCCTAATGCTGGTCGCCTTCCTCCGCTGCCATCCCACGCTCAGACCACTATCATGCTCCCGGATCTTCTCAGCCATGAGGTCTCGGATGAGCGCATGAGGGCGTTGGGCATCCACTCCCCCATCACACAGTTCACGCAACCGCGAGCGGAGCCTATCCATTTCGGCCAGCCATTGCGCTTGGGGAGTGTCCCTGATAAAGCGCGTGATCAGCTTCCATGACCGGCGACGAACTATGCTGCTGTCCTCCTCATCGGAGGCCGTTTCGTCCCAATCCGCGCGGTTGGCAGGCTCGTACGAAGGATATGCCTGCAGGAATTCCTCAGCAGGATCTGGATCTGGTGTTGAATCTGGCACGACACTTGACGCCGACGTAGGCACGACAGGACTGGGACTGACCGGTTGATCCTCTTCCTCAGAGTCCACCTCGATGACTTCAGGTACGGCCCTGCTGGTGGTCCCGCCAGTGATAGTGTGCATCGCAGCTTGAGGAGGTTGGGAGACTATCGCCACCATCACTGGCATGCCCCAAGGAGGGGTGCCACCAGACATCCCGACTAGTCTTGCTGCGGCAGCCCACGCCAGTCGAAGAACTGCACGACGGAGAGACATAACCGTTAGTTGGCATGGCCTACATGTGACAACGAGGAGACCGGTGGAGGAGACTTACGAAGATCGACCTCCGAGCGCTGATCCTAAGCCGGTGCCGATGGGACTCCGAGACGAGGCCCCCCGTATACTGTTGGAAGATCTGGGGAGTCCAGAGGAGCCACCTCAGACCCCCTGGTCCCACCAGATGCAGAACTGGACGCAGCCAAAGGCGCGGGTTCTGAAGGTCCCGCATCATCACCCACCAAGGAGCGAGAACGAGGCCTACGAACAAGTTCCTCTTGCATGGCTCAAACATTGGTGAGAAGTCCATAGGGACCCAAAAATAGGTCGTAAGGAGAGAAGTTCGGAATACTACCTCGAGAGCCTCCGAGAACTCGTCGAATTCTGAGCCTCGGTCTCCGACCTCGCCCTCCTCCTACGGGCTCCCTCCTCTAGCCTCATCCCCCTGAGAAGAGTCCTCTGATTCCTCCGGCAAGGGGAAGCGCTCCCTCAGATCGACAGCCGATAACTGCGGGGGCACCGTCTGATTCAACAGTACCCTCACCCGATCCGTCATTGGGCGAGGAACACCGCTGAAGTGGATGTAATCCTCCAGCTCGCCCAGGTATTGCTCTGCCTCCGACGGAGACACCATGAATCCAGCCCGAACTGGGCCAATGCCCGGCAATTCCATCCCGAGGCGATTCAGGTGGGCCCACATCTCAGGTGGGCTGAGGAATTGTCGGTTGACATCCCAAATGTCCCAAGTTTCCGTAAAGACAGCATCTCCTGCCATGTTGATGTGACGCAGCCGCTTCCCCAGAGCCTGAGTGGATATCCGATGAAATCCCCTCGGTGGCTGCCCCGCCGAATGGCCCTGCTCCTCCGGAACCACCGGATCCACCGTTGCTGCCATACCCTCGGCCGGCGCGGGTCTCGTCGTCATCATAGCCTCGCTACCGTGAGCGGCCCTAGCTGCCCTCCGACCCCGACCACGAGATAGAAGAGGCCCACCGTCACCAACCCGGATCGTTGGCTGCTTCAGCATCTCCCCCAGATAAGCGGCCTCCCAACTGATGGCGTACTCCTTCACTAATCCGAAGGCGGCGGTGGATGGAGGCAATGCAATCCACATCCTTCCATCTTCACGTGTGAACATGAGCCATAGCTGCCTCATCACACACGGGTACTCCTCGTGGCGCACCTCCCAGTAGACCTGCGGGGTCAACCGCTGGAGGCACCAGAACTGCCTCACAAAACGATGCGGGGTGTACGGTTCACAGATTGGCTCACGATCTATCTGAGCCACCAAAACTCCACCTCAGAAGGCCATAAGGTAAGCCCGATGTTCTTCCATTCCTCACCCGTCGTCAGAAATTATTCCCATCGGCAACGGGAAGGGGTGGAAATTAAACTCATCCGCCCTCCATACCCGGTTCAGTACCATCGGGGCAGCCAGTTTGAACGGGAAGCTCCCAACTGCGTTCAGGATGTAGGGGAGAAAGTTCAATCCCGGTGGCGAGATGGGGATTGGATACTCGTAAATCCCCCTGATGTGCGCTGCGATCCACCCATACAGGAGGTGGAAGGGCCCGCATATCCTTGGCATCTTCTTGCCCTCACTAATGTGCCGCAGCATTCTGTACAGTTTGTTGAGCATCGGAATCCCCAGGTTGATCCGATGCCCCATGGCCAACATCGATGCCATGATGAACGAGTTGGGCCGCACCCCCATGCTTGTATCCCTCACTGGTAGGATCCACCCACAGATGAGAGCCGCGATGAACGCCGCCAGCCTGACTATTGGCTGTTGTTCGGTGCTGACGCTGAAACCCCAAGTCTTCCATTGGCTGTCCTCCAAGACCCTCCAATAAGAGTGCCCTTTGCCCCGTTGGGCTTCCCTTGGACAAGTCTAAGGCCTTGGAGGGAACTCTCTATTTTCTGGGAAATTCCGGAAGCATTTGAACCACCTCCTGAAGTGGACGTCCCTCACGGCCTCCTTGTCCTCTCCAGGGACAGGTGACATCAGCGCCGACGCCAGTCGTAGCATTTGCTCCGGATCCCCCCACGCGCTGATTATGGGGAGGAATTCGTCATACATGGCCCCCAAGATTGGGACCCCGGAAATCTGGTGGACATCCCACAGGCTGATGCCCACCTCCCCGTGATGAAGGTGAAAAGTGTTGGTCCTGGATGACCATCTACTCAACAGTTCTGGCATCAGCTGCTTTGGTTGGTAAATGTGGAATTGGGAGGCCCACGCCGCCTCATACAATCCCACTCTCCTCAGATCGGCCTCGAACTCCTCGCATGAGGCGCCGACCCAGTAGGCCCAGGGCCAGTCGTCGGTAAAATTGCCGCCCTGGCACAGGTCCCACTCATCAGGCCATCCTTTCCTTGGATCCTGCAAAGCCGCATTCAGCATGGTGTGGTAAAGAGGAGGGGACGTCTCCGGTTGCAATGGCCTCCCGTCGATATCATTTACATGGTTGTAGAGACAGTCATCGGTGACTGGTGTAAAATCCTCCCGTGCATGACCATCGGCCGCCCTGAACCATTGGTGCTGGCACGGTGTGCTCCTGAACCAGCAAGCTGGTTCATCCCTTCTCGCCTCAGGGATGAAGACGTCATCCCTCAGCCCGAAGCCGTACAACGGCAGTTTCTTGCACTGCGGATAATCTTTCTGACCTTCCTACAGTAGATTTGTCAATGAAGTGTGGTCCGAGTGGCTCCAAACCATTTCCCCCAAGCCTGGACGGTTGGCCATCTCATCTCGACGAGCAGCATCTGCAAGAACCCCCAAGACAGCTTCTTGATGGGCCATTCTAACTCTGGCCCTCAGAAAAGGATTCTTTCGGATGGGTCTCGAATCTCAACCGCGAAGCTCGATTGCAAAGCTCGATCGCGAAGACGGATCGCGAAGATCGGTGGCGAGACCAAGCCGTGAAGTCTGGCCAAGGCCGACAAGAGGTTCGCCTAGCGCGGACGTGGAGTCGGAGACCCACGGTTCGCCGCGAAGCTCGATTCGCGAAGGGCTGTCGCGGAGTACGCGGAGCTTCGTGAAGTAGAGAGCGCAAAAAAGACAAGGAAAAGCACGTGAAGACAAAAGAGGTCGGACCCCCTATTTATAGGCGGAGACCCCGGAGCATCGCGGCGCGTCCGGCTCCGCTGCCCCGACGACCATCGCGGGGCCCCTTCGCGATGCTGCATCGCGAACTGCCGACTATTTTGGCGATTTTCCCTCAGCCTTCGACCCTTCGCCCTCCACGGCTCCAAGTCTGAGGGGGGGAATTTGTTGGCGCCAAAAATGTGTCCCGAAAGAAAGGAACGAAAAAGGCCGGTGCGCTGCCTCGCGAAGCTCCACTGCGAAGCTCCACCGCGAAGCCCTGCCGCGAAGCGCCCCAACCATGGTGGCACCGCGAAGCACAGGAGGCGGTAATCATCCGCGAACCCCTTTGACGTTCGTGGGCCACCGCGAAGCTCCCGAGGCGGTAATCCTCCGCGAACCCCGTTGACGTTCGCGAGCCGCCGCGAAGCACAGGAGGCGGTAATCCTCCGTGAACCCCGTTGACGTTCGCGGGCCGCCGCGAAGCACAGGAGGCGGTAATCCTTCACGAAACCCTTTGACGTTCGCGGGCCGCCGCGAAGACTTTGAGGCGGCGTGCGAGCCCAGCTTCGCGGCGCCCCTTCCCTATAAATACCGGACTCCCCCTCAGTCCCGAGGAGGGACAACCGGACCTTTCGGCTTCTCCTCTCCTGAATCGCGAAGCACGCTTTGCTCCGGGAATCATGAGCTCCGCGAGGTACTTCTACTTCGCGAGATGACTCTGCTTTGTCTCATTTTGAACCCCTCTTCAGAGAGGGATTCCCTTCGTGATGCTCAAGGGAAATCACGAAGGAAGGGGATTCCCAAGGGAACCCGGGCAGCCGCGGAGCACTCATACTTCGCGACACACCCAACCCATACGAGTGATCCCTATGCTAAGGCAGGATCGCTCCACTTCGCGAAGCACATTGCTTTGCAGGACCCTGCTTCGCGAGACACTCCTCCTTCGCGAGGCAGTGCTCCGCGAACACTGTTCCACTTCGCGAAGCGCCTTCCACTCAAACCTAAGCCCCATGCTAAGGCCAAGGCACCCCACTTCGCAAAGCACACTCCTCTGCTTAGCGATTCCTCTTCCCGTGTGACCCTCCAGGTTTGCACGATGTGATTTCAAATTCCCATGGACAATACCTCCCGTAGCGTTGCTTCACCTAATGTTTCTTCGAATAAGAATTCTAACGGCTATTGCTTCTTCACATAGCCACGCTAACGTGGACCCCTCGATGGTTCGTTCCACAACCCCCCATGACAATGGCCTTACCGGCACCTTCCCTTCCCCAAGGACCAGAGGGTACCAGTTATGTATGCCCTAGGGGTGTGGAGTGAACCCACCTCGTCTGAGCTGCAGGACGTTAAACTGCCAAGCGCCACGTCCTCAACACATGACGTTAAACTGTGATCCAACCTCTTCTCCCTCACGAAGGGTTCCCCCAGGTCGAACATTCTTTACACCACTCGTCTCCACGGGAATGGAACTGTTCCACACATGGAACGAGATCCTCCTTGTCGGAGTGGCATATGTTTGTAGGGGAAGGGCTGCCTCAGAGCGTAAGCCCCTACCCTTTCGTACGGTTGATTGCACCCGCACATCTTTGTACTTCCCCACAACCAAGGTCAGTGGAGGGAGTGATAGGGAACGAGGCACCCCCTTTGGGCCTCCATCCTGGAGTTAGTCCCAACACCATGGGCCGCCCAACGTGTAAGCCCCTTCTCGCTTCTCACAGATGCACCCCTCGCGACGTGATTGTCAGGTCTTTGCAACCTCTTGTTTCTCACACCGAGCATGACTCACGTGGGCGTAGAGTGAGCACCGACCCTGACCACCCATCCCTTTTTGAACTACGAGGACTTTGATCCGTGTCAAGGCATGGTACGTAGGAAGCCTCCTTGAGGTTCAAGCCCACCCGTCGTTTCTTCACGTCGGGTCCCACCTACGTCCAGCACGACGTTAAACTGCAATTCTCATCCGATGGAAAGCCGCTGTGACCACTCCGAACTACGAGGAATTTGATCCGTGTCAAGGCATGGTACGTAGGATGCCTCCTTGAGGTTCAAGCCCAAAAAACATTGGCCCAAACCGTCTTCTTGTCGGTGTGCCAAGCCCCCAATTTTCTGAACTATGAGGCCTTTGATCCATGTCAAGGCATGGTACGTAGGAAGCCTTCCAAGAGGTTCAAGCCCACCACTCAATGGACCAAGGTCTGCTTTCACGTCGGTTCACCGAAAAATCCCATTTGAACTACGAGGTCTTTGATCCATGTCAAGGCATGGTACATAGGAAGCCTCCATGAGGTTCAAGCCCACCCGTCATTTTACGTCGGGTCTTCCCTTTTGAACTACGAGGTCTTTGATCCATGTCAAGGCATGCTACGTAGGAAGCCTCTACGAGGATCAAGCCCACAAATAGTGGACCAAGGTCTACTTTCACGTCGGTTCACCGGCGAATCCATAGCGAACTACGGGGTCTTTGATCCATGTCAAGGCATGGTACGTAGGAGGCCTCTATGAGGTTCAAGCCACATTGCTCGGTCGTTCGTCCACGACGAGTTTCGCCCTGTCCTGCATGACGTTAAACTTTATTCCCGAACTATGCGGACTTTGATTCCCTGCCACGGGGATACGTAGGAAGCCTCGTCAAGGCTGAAGCCCAACATCACTATCGCCCCCCTGCGATGGTCCCATTTCACTCTCCTTCCACTCCATTCATCAACCCACCACCCATTCCGATTCTCGCCAGGACCGTCTTATCCCAGTGAGACCATGTCAGCATGCTCTTCTTCACAGCCGCCTATGGGCTGGCCCCGGTATCGATATCCCTTCAAGAAGGATCCCTCAATCTGATCTATCCAAGCTAATGCTCTGGTTGGGTTGATCCGTCTCCGCTGGACGTTAAACTTGCGGAATACCCTATATTGATCACGGGAAGCTGAGGAAAACCTCAGATATGTGTCTATGACGTATAATCCCCCGCGCTCGATGTGGGATGCCTCGGGCTTCCACACCCTCGAGAAGCCTTGTAGTCAAGGATAACAGACAAACATGCCAGGTACCCCAGCATCCAGACACGCTACTGATGCCTCAACGTGACTACTCCCCCGACCGAAGGTTGCTGCCCTGACTGGACCCCTTGGAATGTCCCAACAGAAGCAGCGTAATTAACCGGCGTCCATGGAAACATGGCACTGGGAAGAATTTCACGAACTACGTATTAAATCTACAAGGGAGACCCGGACTAGGTGATGAATTCTGAGGTGGAATCCGCAAGAGGAAGAACCGACATCCCATCATCCCGTTTCAATCAAGGAGCAGACGTCCCTGAATAAGGAGCGAATGTCGCCCACCTTTGGAATGCGGGAATGCGGGGCAACAGCAGCGCCGCGCGTCCTCCCCCGCGGACGGACGGGCGCGCGCCCCGGAGAAAGCGTCGGAAACAAAAATCCATTTATCATAATTGGGATAACATCCTATAACTAGAAGCATTGAATTTTATCAATTATTATATATTTGATTACTTTTATTAAAAAATACTCTATTCTAAAATGAAAACAAGTGAATATGATTCACCTACCTCTCTCAGGTGTCTACCCATCAAACAAGGTAACCACACATAATCATCTAATAAGCTCAGACTCAGTTCACTAGAACATGGGGGCCTTAAATTAAAATATCCTTTCCAGTCTACCTTACCTATGTTAAACAACATGCTCACCTTGAACCATTTACATACCAACACATGAAAATTTCAGCATTCATAACTCCGAACTCCATCATATCTCTAATCCAAAACACTAATACCACTTGAAATTATCACCGTCCTACAAAATATACTAAAATTGGTGGATAGATATGATGACATGTGACTCCCACCTCATGTAGTAATCGAGTTTATGACTAGTACCAAGTGAATAAAATTCTCATTATATGGGAGACTTTACCCTCTATAAATGAAACTAGATCATGAATTTTGGATAAAAAATCAAAAAAACAAAAATATAAAATATAAACATAAACAAAAAACCATCCAAAACGGAATGAATATTTTAAAAATCAAATAAAAAATGTCTCTAATGATAAGAAGTAAATAAAAATTTATGTCATCGATACAATATTACCTCCAACCTAGATAGTAATATCTTGTTTGGTTTTGAAATTCTTCATCGAAACATTGCACACCATTATATATATATATATATCATGATCATAACAGTTATACTAAGTAGGTACATATCTTATGAATAATGTCCACATGTGAAAATAGTGATCATTCTAGTCAACAAATTTTAGAACCAACAAGCATCTATGTATTTCATATATCCAAACTCTACCTTACCATGAATCTCTCACTAAATCACAAATAAAATATAATAATATAGCATAAATTTCATTAAAATTAATATTATCTGCTCCTTATTCCCAATTTATTTTATACTCTGATGAACCATTGATGAAAATCACACTGTCCTTTCCCTTCAACAAATACAACATTAAATCACATCCCTCCCACAAACACCTTGTCCAAACATCACATCACATCACACCCACTATCACCTAGTCCACATTTCACATCACATCACTTCTAAAACCAAATAATTAGGGTATCATTAATGTGTCAGAAATCAACCTCATGCCCTTATCCTACCATGCATTACCCCCACTACTTATCACATCATTTAAAATCACATTCCACTCATTTAAAACTAGTCCAACACATCATATCACAGAACATCCAACCACAAAACACATCGGACACACATCACATCACATTCCTCCCTCAGACACATAGGCTACACCTGAAATCACATCATATCACTTGCACAAACATCTGGTAAACACATGTAAATTTTGTAATCTATAACAGTTTCCTATATCACTACCACTGAAGGGAGAGTGGGAGATAAGGGGGAATCTATCCATTCATATAACCAAAACCTTATAAATTCTTGAAAACACCCATAACTCAGCACCTTTATGCATTGCTAAGGTTATCTTACCCATTTAGGGTGTATAAAAATAATAGAATCATACTGGATATATATATATATATAAATAGTACAAAATATCACAAATATGTGTAATATAAAATCAACTTAAAAAATCAACATCATCGTTACCTTAATGCACACCAACCTTCACAAATTCATCCACCACTATATATAACTCCACAAAACCACCATACCAGGCAAACAATATTTGTGAATATTAATTAAAGGATTCACCACATTTTTTCATTAGTCATTTAATTTAACAATAATGTACTCTTTCATTTATTGAACTTTTTTTAATTACCAAAAATCTGTTTCTTATTCATCCTATTACTCTTGCTACCTATTTTGTTTTTTTCATCATTGTCCATCCCATAGACAATCATAGAAAAATATCAACAAAGCCATAGTAATTCAGTCACAACTCACACAACCACAACCCCAAAACAACACTTCCTCCATCATCATTGTGTCACATCTCTAGAGCCATCCCTTAATGACAACTTCCCATCATACAACCACTACTTCCGCACACCACAACCAATGTGACAAAACCATCTCTCTAAAAACAAATGCAACACACAAAAACTACATTATTACTACCCAACAACATTTCCACCATGGACCACAACATTACACACGAAAATCGCATAAGAACTCTATGAACCACATCGTACTAATTCCAACATTTCATCCATTCAGACAAACATCTACAAAACAACCCCACACATCACACAACCAAGTCAGTCACCCCATCCTCGTACAATATCCCTAGAAACATAGGAAAATACTAATGCAGAAGAGTATACAATAGAATCATAAAAAGGATTCCCCAATTATTCTGAGGCTTCATCAAATTATTTTTTCAATATAATTTTTAATTATCTAATAAACATAAAACATATGGAAACTCATTTATTAGAAAAATATACATTTTGTAAAATTTTATTAGAATGTGATCACACTAAAATACAACAAGGTCCATTACAACATAACCACAACAGTGAAAAAAGGTTCACAATAGCCGTTATTTTTTAAATTCAAAAAATGCATGTATAATATCGTCAACAACATAAATCAATGTAGTAAACCATGAAGGAACACCCAATAATAATAAATTGAACTATTGAATTTAATAATCATAAAATGGTAAACCATAATATCCACAAAAAGGAAACCAAAACCATGAACTTTCCCAACATAGTTCATAAAATGTTGGAAATGGGGATATCCTAACTCATGGGGGATTTTCAATCATTCCTTACACAATAGGGCATTGTAGAAACTATAAACTACTTCTGCACAAGGGACTCAAAGATAAACCAACACCACATAAGAGGGTTGTAAAAAAACCCACACACATCAAATGAACATCAACAACACTTAATTGTATCATTGATGAATAATAGAAGTAAAACCATTATAAATAGTGAATAATTTACCATGAATCATTAGAAGGCATCCACTAGAAACCAAGAATCAAATAAAAAGAATATGGTTTAGAAGATCCTCTAAAATATCATGGGGGTTCACCTATAAAGGAGAGATAGTGGTATAACAAAAAGAAAAACATTTGAATGAAAAAATGGTTTGAAAAACCTATAACATGACCTTTTTCATCATGTAACACATTCACAATGTGTGATCCCTTGGTAATCCATAGTTACAGAAGCCACGAAATTTTTTGTCACCTTAGACTCATTTAATTACATGTCATTAATTCACCATTCATGATGTGAATCCATTTCATGAGATAGACCTTTCCCAAATAAATGCAGTGAAATATTCTATCTATACAATTCATGAACATACAATTCAAAACATTCATTCAGTTCAAGTTGTGAACAACATGCGACACCACTTTGCATCTCCTTCACCACTAATCTGTCTAAACTATCATTAAATGGATAAAACATCTCAAATATTAATGTAACAATCCATGATAGAAAAAAACATTACATATATACTTTGGATGAAATAATAATACCAATATATGTTTTTAATAATTCATCTTCTATTCAACGGGTTGTTTATTTTATATTTTCAGAGAACATTAAATGTACATAATGTGGGTTGAAAAATATAAAAATATTACATTCTTAGTTATTGAGTAGTTGTTCATTTTTACTAATTATATATCATTTTTATTACCTAATTGTGAAGTTGAAGTTGGTTTGGATATCTCATATCATAGATGTTACTAGTGGTAATCATCCATTTATCCTTTATATTCGAGAATTCACTTGGATAATTCCCATGTTACAAAAATTTAAGTCATTTTACTATTATTGGTACCACTAGATATACTATACATACTTCTCTTGTGGCCAATAAATGATATTGTTTTCATTAGAAACCATTCTTTCCATTCACTCATTTTCCAAACATAAAATGTCTCCCAATTCATTTAATACATTCACCCGAGTGATTCATACCATATTTTTTACATTAAGAAATTTTAATCTTCATTCCTTCATCAACATCAACAAATAGATCATATGTAAGACTCAATTATTCTCATCATTGTTGTGTTTCTAAAATCAACTTAGGTTATGATCAGAATTATAACTTCAGATAGATTATTCTGAACAATAAAAAGATTTTTCACACTCACTCTTATCATATTATATAACTCATTGTATAATCCTTGACTATTCCTGGTAATCCATTATTAACCTAATTCCATTGATATTTTACCATTAATAAAAATGAATGGAGTTAAAGTTTGTGAGTACTATCATAAGATAATTATTGAATGATAATTTCATGAAATATTCAACCTCAAAATTACATACTATAAAAATTCTTACATTAAAATTTTGTTCAACCTAAATCACTATAAATTTAATATAAGTTTCTTATGTTTGTTACCTCATTTTTCATAACATAATTATTTAACATAAAAAATAATTCACAATTGATTGTATTAAGAATATGATTTACTAAATCATACCCCAAAGAAGTATATAGATAGGTGTGGAAATTTAAAATCACTCATCGTACAAAAGAGTAAAGATTGACATGACATTAAACCAGTCATTTTTTGGGCGATTATGCTTAGGAGTACTTTTGATGTAGCTTCATCCAAATGGAAATGTTAAATAGAGATATAATTTATCAGATAACCACACAATATCCAATCAACCGAAAAATCAATATATTATCCTATACTTTGAATTATCCTTTAGACTTATAAAGGGGGTATTCACAAAATTTATCAAATAATAAACCCAAAATATATAAAATTGCAAAAACTAATACAAATAACTATTTTACAAATAAAATTATGGTCAACCATAAATTTTCACCCATAAATCATATTTAAATCATAAACTAATAAAATTATAATCTCTGAAGTTATACAAACCCTTCTTCGATACCAATAATGAAGTACTAGGAATGTGATCATCCCATTATTATAGTACTTAAAAAACATTTGATTAAATTAACATCCATGATATTTTATATTTATGATTATAGAGAATTTGGAAAAATGATTTACTCACAAAAACCCATTTAATTTTAAACTATATAATGTTTTTTTAGTATATAATAATCTACTTAATCCATTCTAGGGATTCCAAATATCCCACAAGTTATCCACATAAGATACTCTTACTGACACATTAAACTTATTTGTTTTATTTATAATCTTCAGATATAAAAATATAACGGGTGATCTTGAATACTCAATATGGGTAATCATAACCAATAATAATTTATTGATCAAAATATTGATTAAGATGATCATGTGGGTACAAGAAAGACATATAAGAATGTGTTACCCAATAAATAATAGATCACACATCATGTCATAAGGAAAGGAATTACAATATAAATAAATCAAAAGTGTGTGGAAATTTGATTTATTATAGATAAACCATAGAAGTATGAATTTTTCAGAAAAATAACCATAAACCTGTGGGAAAAATATTAGCAAAAAAACAAATTGTGAGTGAATCAAAATATGTACACCCTTTATGTCTTGAATATAACTTTGTATGTAAACACTTGTTGTTGTAAAGAACTATATGATTCCTATGAATAATTATTTTATAAAATTTAAATCTTTAACCAATGTATTGGAGAGTTATATAAGACCCTATCCACCATTATCCATATATGTGGGTGCCAAATGAAATCAATTGATTCCTTATATCACAGAGAACCTATGGAATCAAAATATGTTTCAAATATATTTTAAATGGATTAACATAAGGAAACAATTAATAATTCCTCAATAACCATAACATGATATATCCATGAAAAAAACATGTATCAAAATATATTTATTAACATTATATTAGAATACCCATCAGTTAATAAGATGAGGTATATAATATTTTTTCCTTATAGATAAAAGGAATACAATTTATTCACTCTTCTCCACGATAAGTAAACTCTTGAAATAATAGTTAAAAGCCATAAATCAATGAATTATAGAATCATATATTTACAAATTAAATGAATTTGTAGAATATGTATGTCTATTCATAGTGAATAGTTAGGATATAGAAAAGATGTGTGGGATTAATCTTTTCATAAAAATTAAAATTTTTATAATCCGTCTAGAGATTTAAGTTGGATTGTATTATTTTGAACATATCCTAGGTCAATCATAATATATATCAAGGGATATTGAGTTTAATAAAAAATAACTCTAGAAATTATAAATATCCTTCATCTTTTGGAATAATATTAAAATAATTTTTCTTAAAAACAAGAGAAATTTGTTTTCAAAACAATTATAATTTGGGGTTATTGATTCATATAAAATGAAAAAGGTAGGGAAAATAATGTTCATAAAAAAAATGAAAAAAGTAATTATTTTTTTAAAAATACCTATATAGAAAATATTAACAAAAAATTTATTAAAAAAACAAATATTATCATGGTGGTTTGTAATGAAATTATTCAATTTTCAAAAAAAAATATGAATATAAATAAAATGATCAGAAAAGATAAAAGTAGAGGAAAATTTAAATTCCCTTCATTGTTTAAAAAAATATTTCTTTTAGAACAACAATGATTTTAATAAAATAAATATCTAATTTTAAATATTATAAAGTGGAAAATATCAAAAATTATAACTGTAAGGGAATAAAAATGTTGTGACATTGAAAATATATAACATTTTACTTCTATATATGGTTCATCACATTTAACTAATCTTAATTTTAAAATTATGATGGGAAAATAAACATTTCGACTCAAGTAAAACAAAAATAAAACATGTTTATGGGGAAAGGGATTAGAATTTATATTCAAATATAATAAATAAAATACTACTCATGATATAATATAAAGAAATTAATTATACAAACCATATAAAATGTTTCATTATTAAAAATAACCGCATGTCAAGAAATATGAGCTGAGACCATGAAACAAATTCATTAAAAAATATTTGCGGTGATATTAATTTGATGGGTTTTCTAAAAAAATGAGTTTAAAACACACATAGATAGTAATGAAATAAGATAAAATGTATTCATTAGCCTAAGTAAATCAAACATGGAACTATAGAGTTATGTAGGTAATCTTGTTATTCAATAAAATGAAAATGAGTATGAAAACCCATACTTATTTGGTATAGATGGAATAAAATCCCCAAGAGAAAAAGAACATATAATTTATCATATATTATAATGAAATTATAGAATCATGTTATGAAATATAAATGTTATTTTAATTTCACCATTAAAGGATTACATGTGTTATAGAAACACATATCCCATTAAATTGAAATTTCATACATGGAACCCTTACCTAGTTTAACCACATTGTTTAATTCACTATAATATCCTGTATAAAAACATAAATATTTTATGATAATATATTCTATTATTTTTCAAATAAGTTTCCATTTATAAACATAATATATGAATATTTAATTTGTATATGTTATTCAGTTATGGTATCACCCCCATTTTCAATTATATAACCCTTCATTAATGTATATTAAAATGTAAGGTGTTTGAGGTATGTTTTGGATTGTTTAGATATATTCTTGAATTTTTTTTTGATTTTTTTAGTTGCATGGTATGATCATGGTTATTGAAAATTGTGCAGCTCCAACATTAAACCATGAAAAGTGAGTCATTTTTCTCTTAGTAGGTGAATTTTTTTCTAAACTATGTAGATACCTAGGAGTGACCATGATTTTTGGGAAAGAATCATTGTTAGGTTTAGACCACGATTTTAGGAATTGGGGTGACTAACCATGAATTGTTAAAATTTAGATCCTAAAAAATGGGATTTAACACTTTTTAGCCCCAAATCAAATATTTTTTCCACAATTTCAACCATATCATAGTTTTTCATACTATTAATGGATGTGTGGACTCCCCTCTTCAATGTTGAAGGGGTATGTTTTCAAATGATGGTGTGTTGAATGCTGAATCTCATGTTAATTCTCCATTCCTGGTTGTTTTCCTTAGATGTAATATTCTTTTGTTTCTTATATTGATAGATCTACTCCACTAGGTATATATATATATATATATATATATAATATTTTATATCAATCATGTGTATATATGTTTATATTTATATTAGGGAACAATATCCTAGGAGGGTCTATGAGATTCAATTTGGTTTTTTGAGGTATTTTTTATTTATTGTTTCCTCAATAATTAATAAGGTATGTCTCTTCAATATTGAATATTCATAGTATAAAACAAATTAGTAGTTTGAAATTAATTGAATTTTATCGAAATTTTTGTGAAATTTATTTCAAAATCATGGTTGAATCACTATATACTTTTATTTTTTGGTTCTATAGTAATTTGTTGGTGTGGGATTATCTTATTTATATATATTTTAGAATGATTTTTTAATAAATGTATTTTGTTTTATTTAAATAAATAGGGCTTGTGGATTGTTTTCAAAAAAAAATGTGTTATTGAAATATCTTGAAATGGTGGGTTTTACATGGTTTTGGCATATATAGATTTGTGGGACTTTTTTCTTTAAATGAGACCGTGAATATGGGGCTTTAACCATGGAGTTAGAAGGGATGTGACCTAAAATAATAAGAGTGTTCTATTGGGAAACAAGAAGATTGGAAACTTATTTTTGACTTGGTGAATCGATGGTACATCACTCACGTGTGTGGAACTAAAATTGAATCATGAATATGTGGGTTTGGGTGTGTGATTCATGGAAAAGGTATTCCAAATAAATGAGAAATTATAGCAAGTGTTTTTTAATTTCGTCCTTTGGAAACTGTTTTGAAATTGAAATTGTTTTATATTTTTATATAAAATGTTAAAATGTTGAAAATTATATTATTTAAATTATTTTATTTATCAATTCTAACAAGTTCAATCCTAGTGCCATGAGAAGGGATGTCATTTGGGGACAACATACTGAGTTCTATTTCTTACTCCCTAATTTGGAACTTTGGTGCTTTTGTAGAGATAATTTATCTAGATACATGTAAAGGAAAGGTATCTCATTACATGAGTAGTCCATTCTAAAATGTCATCATGGATTATGGAGTTGGTTTTGGAATATTTTTTGATGTTTCACATTAGGTTTATTTGTAATCTTATGAGTTTTATTTGTTTTGTCATCTTTTATTTTGTTTATGATGATCTTTGTTTCCTCTTGGTACTCTAATATAGTTTGGTATGTTTTGTTTAAAATTAAGATGTATTACCTTTTAATATTAATATTATAGTGATTATTTGTTGTGGTTATCTTAGTGAGTTGTTTATTTTAAAAAGGGAATATAATCCTCCAATTTTTGATCAATACTTTGGAATTTATTTCTAGCCTTTATCATCTTGTGGATGTTGCCTAAGGCTATGTTGGAATTCCAACTCATCTCAAGACAATGTAGAGAGGAGGGATTCTAAAAGTTGTATCATCTTCCTCAATCCCTGAATAATAAATGGTATTAAATTTATTAATTTGTGGTCATCACTTTTATTTTTCTGGGAGTTCAAATACATTCATTTTTATTCACTTCTTTGGGTTCATATAAATGTGTATAATTATTGGTAAAAGAAATATAAATCATAAAAAATACATAACTAACCTATTTATGGTAAACTTCATGTCACTAGGGACTTCATTAGATTAGTATTTTGTATATAAATATATGAGTTTAAATATCATTTCCTTGGGTTTAACCACCAAGAAGACTATGACATGCACTAATAGATATGAATTCCAATGAGTAGTTCTTATTTATTTTTGGGTAATAATTTATAATTGAAGAAAAAATGTTTTCTTTTAAATTATTGAATTTTTTTTCAGTTTTTTTCTATTTTGAAAACAACATGATGGTGGAATTTTAAAAATTGTTTTCTTTTCTAAATAATGTTATAATTTAAAAAATTTGGTTGAAAATTGAAAATGTTGAATTTTGGGAAAATTGTATTGTGATACTTGTTATATGCTAGAATATAAATTTTTATAAATTAAATTTATATGTAGTGAGAAATATGGTGTTTATTTTGATTATATACAATAGAACCTACTATGAATCAAAGAATCCTAATAGAAGAGGCTGGTGAGAATGTTGTGTCACCTGTACTATAGGTAAACCAACAGCTGGTTCTGAATATAGTCTAAGACATTCAGGTTTTGGATATTGGGATCCTTAGCGATGAACCAAGGCACAAGAAGCTTTATATTTAGATACAAAATCTGAATCAACACATCTATTGATGTGATTTGGAACCCTATAAGGTAGGGTTGTTGTTTAAAATGATGAATCTAATCTTTTATTTAATTTCCACTAAAGTATTATTGAATGTCTTGTGCTATATATATATCGGATGATCATTCCTCCAAATGGTGGGTTTTAGAATCCCTATCTAAATTATAGAAAGTCATTACATGCAAGGAGTTTTATGAATTCTTCAACGAAAATATCTGTCCCCATACATTATAGATTTTTAGAATGACAATCATTTTCAGAAGGAATAAGGAGACCCTCTTAGTGGTAGATTATGTGGATAAATATTTGTATTTAGTCAGATTTTCATCCTGATTACAGTGAGTTCATCAATGAAGGAATGAATTTTTAGAATCATTAATTAGCAATAATATTACTTCAAATATTTTCATTCTATGTATAATATATGATACAAAGATGATCAATAGAGAGACAGTAGGTGAATGGTACATATCCAGGGCAATGGATGGAGGATTCATGATGGCACCTATGAGAAACAAGGGGAAATAGAATACTAGGAACAAGTGGGAGTGGGAACACTATTTCCATGGAAGTTGAATATCCCGTAGTTAAACCTCCAGATTGGAAAATAATTCTCTAAAGGCTAAGAGTAAAGATATATGATTCCAATGTGGTTCAATCATCCAAATTTAGCAAGAGTGTATTGTATGACCTATAGCATGACACAATTACAATCAGATGAGGAATATTTAGTGTAATGGTTGTAATGATCCATGGTTTGGTGTTTGGGGCCTATCTCATTGGTCACAAATGTTGTATGCTTAGATGGAAATATGAATTTTTTATTACTATCATAATCAAAATAGCTCTACCCATGATGATTTAATGAATACTATGACTCATCCTAAAGGTAAATATCAACATAAAAATTAATAACACATTTTAGTGTGTAAGTAATTATATAGTGTAGAGAAAGTTACTGTGGAATATCAATATGGACCATCACTGGTGACATGGAAAATTATTTTAAATTTATACATTTATATTATATATTTATTTTTTAAATAGGATTATAACATTCATTTATTTATTATCATGCTATTTATCTTTTTTGAATTAATTGTTGAGATGATGCCTTGAATTTTGAAACACCAAAATTCTCTGGGTAAAATAGAATATCGAGACTTTATATGTCAATAATGTTATTAAACTCTTGTTATAGTGGAGTTGATATAGGGATTATATGTTATTTAATTGGGGTTTTTTTTGAAATAATCCTAGGTATGGATTGGTTGACAAGGCTGAAGACCAACTTTGACAGTTATATCCATTTGGTTTATTTGTATGACGGATAATGGGTTTAAGATTCTATTTAATGATGACCGAACTGTAAAGACAGGTGAAATGGGGCTCTAGGAACCATATCGTTATATAATATCATTCTAGTTGGAAGTGTTGACTTTTTCATAATGGGTTGAGATCATGAGTGTTTGTTTTCATGGGGTTTTGATCAGTTTCATATTGTTTTTACCAAAAATATTTCAGGGTTTCCATGTAAAAGAGAAGTGTAATTTATGATTTATCACATACCAATGACCGATACTATATGACCTCCATCTTTTTGGGAGGAACCAACATTGTCTATGGGATTTAAAATTTGTTTGAAATATTTCAAATGTAAAGAGTTCATTTGTACTAGCATATCTTCATTGGAAGCACAAGATATGATTATGAACAGGGGATGAGACTCTTCAGTTGAAGATGGATAATACTAATCACACCATGTTCTGATAGTGATTATATATAAAATTCAATTCATTGATGATTTTTTTCATAATTTAGGGTATCCTAGGGGTTCTCTATAATTTATTTTCAATTGGGATATTATCAATTTAATGTTCATAAAGTGATTATTCAAAAGACATAGTTTACGTATAGATATAGACATTATGAATATGTGGTAATTCATTTTGTTATAACTTAATCACTTTTTTTATTAATTGAATTTATGAATCATATTTTTGAGAAATATCTATATTATTTTTTGTGGAGTATCTAGATGACATATTTGAGTATTAATGCACACAGGATGAGCATGATCAATTTAAAGTGATAGTTTTTGGAATTTTATGAGACCTTAATCTCTATGAAAATTTATAAAATTGTGATTTGTTGATAAAATAGGTACATTTACTTGTCCTTGTAATAACTAAATGAGATGATTATGTGGATCTAGTAATGATATAATATATTGTCACTTTCCAACCACTAAAAAATTCCTTCGAGATACACATTCTTCTTAGTTTATTTTTTTAGTATCAACATTTTGATCATGATTTTTCATGAATATGGTCAACACTAAAAATGTTGATAGGGAATATATTTCCATTCCAATGGATTTAGGAATTTCCAAAGTCTTTTCAAGCATTTGTTTATTTCATTACCATAGCGTCGATGATGATATTTCTTGAATCAGGATAAGTGTATGTGGTGTAATATGATGCTTTGGGATCTGGGTTGGGATGTTTTTTCTTGTTAGGAGATCATGTTGTTTCTTATGGAATATCGAAGTTATTGTTTCATGATATTAATTACCCCTCACATGAATTTGATTTAGTTGTTCTATTCATATGTTTGAAGACATAGTGACATTACTTATTCGATACGAAATTTAGATTGTTTATGGATTAAGAGATATTGAAACATATTTTTTCACAAATGGATTTGAATATGATATAAGGAATATTCATGAAGTATATCAAAATTGTTTAATATGATTTAATGTATAGTGTGGGTAAAGAATATTTTTTGGAAGTTTCTTTAATTAAAAATTTATATTATCATTTAGAAAATAAAGATTCAGATCAGTGGCGGTTGATGTAGGTGATAGATGACAATCCCGTATATTTTACAGTCTGAGGTAGTGTTTCATATATCATTCCATTTTCATTTTCTTGAATTTTTGAATATTTATATAGAGGCATATACATAAAATTTAGAATCTATTATAATGTGGTAAAAAATAAATGGTGGGAAGTCCATTATGGGATGGAAGCTAAATGGGTGTTCAGTGATTTGGGTTCAAATTCAAATGGACATACCTATGGATTGTCAGGATGAACATCATAATTCAAACAATCATTCATGATGGTATGATCATCCTACAATATATATGGTTTTTAGGGAATTAAAAGACCAGTTTTGGTGGGTCAACATGAAATTTATAGTGGTTGAGCATGTTTCAAAATGCATCACTTATTAGTGAGTTTAAGAAGAGCATCAACGACATGATAGTATGTTTCTATAATTACCTATTTTTATATGTAAATGGATAAAATAGCCATTTGTTTAGAAACAGTCATCGCAAGAATGATTTAGAGAAATGATTGAATTTCGATTATAGTGGATTAGATCACAAATTCAAACCATTTAATCCATCTTTGAGATTCTCATATAGATGAAGAATTTTCATAAATTTATATCTGATAAGTGGTAAAGAGGAACAAGGTACTAGTTTTGATTGTATCAAATCGACATCTGAGATTTGAAAATCAATTTAGTATATCCTTAACGAAAGATGTAGGGAGTCAAGTGAAAATGAGTATGGTGTAGCATCCTCAGATAGATGTACTATTCGACTAGAAAATACAAATGATGGAATATATGATTTTGGAATTTCTAATGGATTTTGTAGGCACATGAGATTAGAATGTATTATTAGTAGAGTTTTCATATGACAACATTTATAAGCCCGTGATATATATGGATCATTTTGATGTTTTTCTGGTCTTTCATGACTGTATCCACGTTACTGGCTGGAAACAGGTGAAACTTCACAAGTTTGGCTAATCCTCAACCAAGAAATAAAATTTTATATTTAGTTTGTCATGAAAATGATGAATATGGATTGGATTCATTAGAAATAATTAAAAGATCATCATAAATGGCTATTTTCATTCCAGATGAGTGATCATTTTTTCTTGATGATATCTCTATTTCATGGGAATTATCATTTTGGGAAGAAGAAAAAAAAGTTATCTTCTTGATACACATGCCATTTTGAGATACATCAACTAGTCGGTGCGGCGGAATATTGGTATGATTTTACACCATTATTTAATTTAGTTCATAATATATTTCATTTATCATAGATGAAAAACAATGAGCCTAATCTTGACCCTTTGATTCAATGGGATCACAGTGACCTAGAGCTGGTTGCCTTATAATATCATAAGCCAATACAAATTATCGATCGGAAATAAAAGATATCATATAAGAAAAGAATCGTTCTAGTGTAGGGTTGTTGACAACACTATCAGGTTCAAGAAGAATATAGGGAATTTTAGGATGAAGTGATTGAGGATTGGCCCAAACATTTTTTTTGGAAAATGGTGGTTTTCTACATTTTACTGATATAAAGTCCAATGGTTGTCGAAGGACATGTTGTAATTACACATTTTCTGAGTCCAGTGATGAGGGAAAATATATTATAGTTATAACTTTTTTAACACTTAGTTGTGATGAACATTAAGTGTTTAGCTCATGATTTATGATGCTGATTTGGGTACCCATTTATTGATTCTTTGTTCATCATTTCTTGTTCATTTATGTTATTATAATAGATAAATTATAATGATTTATAAATATATTTTCCCTTCTATATTGATTAGTTTTTGTTTTTTAAAAATCTAATTATTGTCATCTTCTTAATGTAATTTTAGATATCGAAGAAGATTTTTTGAAAATATGATATATAGATTATATAATTTTTTAAAAAACTAAAAAATCAGGATTATCATGTTGAATTATTATAATATTATTATTCACAATCCCATATTCATCCCATATATAGTTTTATAAAAATGTTCAGGTAGGTGGTTTGACCATCCAAAATAAGAAAAATATATATCTTGTTGGGTGAGCATGGTTAAGGAAGTGTTTTATGTCACTATAATATAATAATATTTATATTATTTAGATATTTTTATGCTTTAGAATCATTTTTTAGAGGTTTTTATAATTAACATAAATCAATATGAAAAAAATCATTACATCATAGAGGCGATACTACATATGTATAAACACACAATATTTTTTATTTTTTATATATGGATAGAATGGAATAAATAATGATTATTGCATTAATATAATTACACTATAGTATAAGAATGATAATTATATTATTATATTATTATGTATAAAAAATGTTTGGGAGATGAATATTTAATATAAACTTTTAGGAATTAAATACCACTCATGTTGGGACTTATAAAATTCTCTTCAATGTATCCATCAATGTAAAGGGAATATGGTGACTTTCATAAATTTATGGACTTAATATTTTAAATTGGATTATAGAATATGAATATATTAATTAATTTAAAGAAAATTTATATCATAATATGTGGAATTGAAATGGTGTAAGTCATCATGTTTTATAAGTAAAAAAGGTTCTTTTTTGAATATTGATTATTTTATAATAATCACATGACAAAATTCAAGGACAATTCGATCAAAATGTGATAAATAATGATGTATTGGGTTATTTCGTTATTTATAAATAAACAACCAATAATTTCAATTGATGTTTAAATTTTTTTTAGTATTTCATTTATAACTTTTTTTTTCTGGAATGTATTTCTTTTATTTTATCATGACAATAAATATTCTACAATGAAATATATTATTTTAAAAAATATATAACTACCCATTCAATAAAAATTTTAGTAGATAAAATTGAGTTTATTCCTCAAAAATTATTATTAAATTTATAAATGTTTAAAAATTAACATATATTCTTTTAAAAATAGTGTATACAAAAATATGTTTTAGTCGAATAATGACGTTTTGATCATTATGAGTTTCTAAACATAATTAATTAAAAATATTAGTTTAATATGTTTTATTATATATATATATGTGATTAAAAATTATATTAGTTGTCTAAATTTAGCTTATATTTATTTAATTGTCAAGCAAAAACGTAAAAAATATTAACAATGTAATTATTTAAAAAAAATTATGGTTTAACCAATATCGTAGTAATTCAAATTTATCGTAGCAATATAATTTTTATTCATTAAAATGAAAATGAATTTATCAATAAATATAGGAATTTTAATATCAAATATGAAATTCATTTGGATATATTTATTTTATAAAAGGTATAAAATCTAAATTTTAATTTATGAATATAAATATAGTTTCTATTGTGAAATAATACACGTGTAACATCCCAACTGTAACCACTGGTATGTGGAGAGTCGAGGATCCAGTAACCATAGATGAATTCCCCAAGACAACAAATTTAGAAATAAATTCAATGATATTAATTTTACATTAGATATGGATTGTATATTTTTTTAAATGTACATGTTAATAATAATTAAAAATAACTAGGGAAAAAAATATTTCATGGGTATGAAAAATAAAACTCGTATAAAAACTAATAAAAGTCAATATCAGAGTAGCAGAAACAATGTATATCAATGTGAATCAAGAAACTAAGAGGATATTATGATATAGAAACACTATTGTAATATCACTCCTGAAAAACCAATAGAGTAAATCCACACACCATGAACCATCCTATTAAAGAATCATCATAACTCTCCAATAGATAAAAAATAGTTCTTTCTTATACCAATTTAATAAGGAATATTATATTTATAGGAACTAAATTTCACATGTGGGGGAAGATAAATTAAACCCATTAGGGTTTCAAAAAGATACATCTCAACTTATTCTACTAGGAGAGAAACAACATAAATTTATGTTCAAATAATATTTAATAACAAAGAGAGAAGCACCAAAAATGTTTTCCAATTTAATGAAGCTTAAATTTAAAATCAGAAAAATTTAAACCTTAACACCAACTGGTATACCTAAACCATGTACATCAAAATCATCTATTCATTTATGTCTAATGAAAATCCCAATAATAATGAGTGGTAATCTGTCCATAACCAAGTTGTCACTTGGTTATATAGATTCTAATGGCTCAAGACTGGAATAAAGTGCAATATTTGTACGAACAATGACCCCTAAATGAAAATAAGTACACACCACACTGATGTATACCATTTTTTAACACCAAATAATTTAACCATTGAATTTTTTCTTCTTTAAAACGTAAAATTTATATTATTTCTTATATTTTAACAAAACCATATTTGAAAACTATAAATCAAATGGTTTTTTCTGAAAACTATTAAACACCCAAGATTTCTTAACATAAAACAAGATGGTTTTCATTTTTGATATATTCCAATGATTCCAATTAAAATAATAGAAAAACAATTTGTATAGATATAAATAATATTTTATAAAATAATGAAAAGTGAGGGAATGTGACCAACTCTTATGGTTGATTTCACTACTCAATGTTAAAAGATATAGAGAGAGTATGTGATTAATTACTAAACCAATAATTGGCCTCTCAGAAACTACACCACTGACTAGAAGGATGTTTTCTACTGGCTGAAAATAAATTTCTAGATTTAAATAATCAACAAAAATGTGATGTAGTTTTTCTTAATAGTGGTATCCTCTCAAATATTTTATTAAAATATCCCATATAAAGATCAAATGTAGAAACATAACTCCTCCCCCATGAACCACTCTCGAATATGATATTTAAAAATTGGTTTTACCATTACCATGAGGTACTGGTGTCCACCATAGCCATAATTCCTTTGATCAACTAATAACATCAATGTAAAACATAGAATGTTCCAAAAACGACATTTATTTTAGCCTAACCAGAACATACTTCATTTCATTGTGAGGAATATCATATAATGTTTCCCATTTGAGCGTCATGTGGAACCAAAACACTAATCATGCATAATAACATGGGTGTTTTGTTTTCCCCATGTTGTATAGGAATACCCACATTACAATACAACCACAACCACAACATGTTACATACTATTCTGAACCAAGAAATGGAGAAACCCTAAAAAATCATCGATAACCTAATTAATTCTATTATAAATGAAATTAAACCTTACAAAGGCATATGAACTAGAAGGGGATACAACATAACTAAAAAATATGTTTCACCTTATCTATACAATTAGGATTTACATGGTTATAAATCTTCAGGATTGAGTTCATATGAAAAATAAATAGAAATTTCCCTAGAATATCCTTCTCATGTTACCTTGTCTCTTCTGTAATATAACTATGTTCCAATAATAATTAAAAAATACATTTTTTTTGAAATATTTTTTCTCATTTTTTAATGACAAGAATCAACACATGAATAAATATTGTATCAAAATCCAGATCAAAATTTTGCATTGAATATCATTCAAAGAAAAATGATAATATTTCTCTAATTAGGAAATGTGAAAAATATTATGGATCCAGAAAAACCATTGTATTAAATAAAACTGATAATAATAATCTCCAATTCATTCAAGATTCTTAAATGTTCCATCATAATGATGATAAAAATTTCCTTTATTTATCAATCGATGATGTGAGATTCTTAGAGATAATTAAAATAATAAATGGCCTTCGATAAAAATAGATAATGGTGAACCCCATGAATATGCATAATATTTTTATGGATATGGGCCAAAAGAATGCATTTTCAAATCATATGAATTTTCAAAGTCACATCATGAACATAGCTATATCCAAATAGTAATGTTTCTCTAGTCCTTATCCCACAAACTAAAGAATGAAAAAGATATCAAAAAAATCACCAAATAGATCCATTAATATTGTATCCTAATTAATTTTTATATGAAAACTACATTAATGGAAAATTATCTTCCCATGAGACTAAAAAATCACTAACAAAAGTTCAATTCTTGTCATCCACTCAATGAATCATCTATTTCAACTACCCATCCATTTAAGAATTTTATTTTATTCTCATGGTTATTTTGTAACCAAATTTTCATTTTGTGATCATTCCCTCTTATGATTTGAAATAAGGATCTCTATAAAGGATGAAAAGAACAAGTATTAAATGAAATTTTACCACATTAGTAATGTATATCTCTTCCATTTTATTTCATTTATTATATCTATGAATTCTAATAAAGTGGGATGAAATTGAGTGTTTGTCCAAAACTACCCAAATCAAATCATCTTTCAAAGTAGTTCCATGTAAATCTATGAAAATGCCTATTTAAATCATCTAACATTTATAAAAAAATGAAATTATTATATGATTCAATCTAGCCATTAATAATTTTCCATAACCAACTGTGACCATATTCATTTCAATAAAAAATAAAACCCAAATTATCACACACCCTGATTCAAAAATTATCCCCTTAGATCCTTGTATATATTTAAGATGCCTTTATTAAGTAAATATTTTGAATTATGATAATCATAATGATGTATTCTATGACAATAGTATTAAACCTCTATAAGATCATTAAAATTAAACTAATTGTAGTCATCTTATTTCATTATATCAATAGTCTCCCCAATAATATGTTTTGTTGTAATTTAATTAAAATTAGTATATAATAATTGAAAATACGTTACATGATAAACATAGTATGTTATGAGTTTTAATGTAATGAAAACAATTAATTAATTAATTTGAGTAGAATCTAAATGTATTTATTTTATTATACATGTAAATTATATTGATCCTGAGATTTTATGGGTAATTTATTATATCAATTTGTTCTTAGAGATTATGTAATGAAAATTACTTTTTTAGTTAAATTATATAAGAAATAGTTATGAATATAGGGATAATTCTTCCACTAACTTTTTTATAGGGTCAATTACTTTGTAAAAGCGTATATTTAAAACTTTTATGGTTTATGGAAAAATTAATGAAATATCCAATGAGATAATAAAACAACTTTTCGATATATAATCTACAACATAAAATCACGTTTCATATATTAGATAATAATTTTATTCAATTAAAAATTATCATATTCCATAATCTATCACATGATGTCTTTCATTGAAAAATATACAATGTATAAATCCAGATTTTTTTTAAAAAATATCATTCATATGTTCGGTAAAAATAATAGATGGTTCTAGAGTGATCCATTCATTAAAATATAAAATGGACTGTTTATCACTCTAGTAGAATGAATTTCCTATTCATATCAGTTTTCTTATATGACATGTGATTTTGTTAAATTCTATAAAAATGAATATATATTATATTACTATGAAAAAAATATATGCATCTTAGAGATGTTATTCAGTGGTTTCCACGAAATAACAACTTCTATATTTCTAAGAACTGTTGTTATTCCATTAACCAAAATGACATGTCCATAGAATAAAATATATTTTACTCAAAATTCACATTTATAATATTTTTTATATAATTGGAGATCCTTAAAAATCCTCATTAGAATTTATATATTATTCATATTCACCCTAATTCTATGACAAACCTAGAATTCGCATCCACATATATCAAAAATAAATAGTCTACATACAAATAATGGTTATGATTCATGAACTCTATGATAAAATTTGGAAAACATTTAAGACCAATGCTAATGAGAATATATTCATAATGACGATAATAAAAAAAATGAAGCTATCATTGGAATTAAATATTTATTAACTAAGATTTGGTGATATCCAGAGTGTATATCTATTTTGGAGAATCATCAGACATCCATTAATTGAATGAAATATCACCAATATGAGGAATATGATGTAAATTATTTATCATAACATTTTTCATTTTAACATATATATCAAATGTTCAAAATGAATAATCTTCTTTCTCAAATAAAATGATAATCCCAAAGTTAGTTACATAGAATTATGAACACTTAAATTTATAATTCTTTATTTTATATATTAAACTCCTTAAATTACTTTTGTACCATCCTAGATGATGGAAGTGAAATATGAATTTCCCCTTTAGTAGATAAATAAAAATTTTAACTTCCCATTCTGTTTGAAAACTAGTGAAATCCTCTTGAAAAAACATATATATTATGATCCATAATAAGTGATTCATTTATAGTATTAAATATGTCATTAATTAGTAATGTAAAACCTAATAATTGATAAGAAATATTATAAATCATTCATGTTGATGGTGACCTTTTTCTACCCTTGATATCCCGACCCTATTTAGAAAGATATATCATCTTATTAGGAGAGGTTAAAATTATTTTTACTATATAAAAATCAATATGGCCCTTGAAAACCACTAACCAATTCATTCCCAATATTATGTCAAATGATCCATATCCAAAAGACAATTTTTCTGAAAAAACTAGACTATATTGATTATTATAGATCAAGATGAACGTTTAAATCCAATGCACTCATGTTACCTGATTTTTGTATGGACACTCCTCAAGTGTAGAATCATATTGATACGCAACCCCATTTGATCAATGAAACATGATGTAATATAATAGTGGGATGCACCACTATTAAGAAGATCATTTATATAATTTTATTCGACAACAATGGTACTTATTACATTTAAATGGAAGAGTTTGTAACAAAATGAAAATCTAGAATATTTGACTGGATTCATGATAAATGGATTCCTTATTTAAAATTATGATCATCCAATTTGATAAGAAATTAATTTTTATGTTCAGTTATTGTAAATAATTACATAAAAGTTGTTAAACATTAGGGATAAGGCTTCAAAAAATATCTGACACTTTCATTTTCCATATTTAATTAGTTATATTTTAAAAATTCTGTAGAATTTTATAAAATATATTTCATTTGTTCCATTTATCATTGATTATGTCCATTATATTATATTATGAAATGAATAAATATATAAATAAACACTCATGACATTATTTTCTCTGATACTTTTCCTTTCGGATAGGAAGATTATATTTTTTGTTGTTTTTTTTTATTTTTTAGATAAAATTAATACTTATCATTGTATTTTATTTCTATGTTTTGGTGATTGAATAATTACTTTCAATGATTATGCAACTATGAAACTATATTTATTCAATTAAAATAAAATTAAATAAATTTAATTAGAAAATATTAAATATAACCAAATATGGTTGAATTATTATGTTCATTTTTAATTATATATATATATATGGATGATTAAATGGTTTCCATTCTTTTTCTAAAAATATATTGTTGAAATTAATTTCAATATAAATGTACACTACCAAAAAATGTCATTAATGAAAGTTTATGATTGAATATAATTAATTAAATGATTTAAATTAATTATAAATCCATCTTTAGACACGTGAATAGGATATGTTATAAAATATCAACCATTTATCAATTAAGCCTCACTTATCATATTGGGAAATTTTAGGACCCTTAAATCATATAAATCAATGATTTTTACGTAATTATAAATATGTTTGAAAATAAAGGTTACAACTACGAGATATGGGTCAAAACCTATAACAAACATATATATTTTTTTAATATTATTTTATAAATAGGGATCATTCGTCATATATTGTAAATATTTCAGATTTTTGTAAAATTATTAAAATACACAATTTATATTAAGTAAAAAACTTTTGTATTTTTAGGAATTCCTCTACCCTCACTTATAAAAGTGCACCTCTTCATTTCACATTCTCTAATATTTTGAGGCTTATATATCTTCCAATATCTACTCCCATAAATTCCTCTATTACTTTACCAAATCATAGATCTTTTGGTCTTTCCAAAACATTATCCCTTCATAGATTAAAGAGTAAGACAATAGTGGGTTTTTAAGGGAACTTGTATAAATATTAACAGAGAAATTTCAATATTATTTAATCTTATACTTATACAAAATATATGGTATATATTATACAATTATAATTTCAGTACCCTATATATAATTATTTTTTTATTATGATGTAAAATCCATTATCAACGATCTTTTCATCATACATAAAGAGAAAAATCACTCATGGGTATATGTGGCCCACCATATCCGTAAAATTATGTAATTTATATTTTATCATGACTTTAAAATGATGGTTATAAAGATATATTTAATAAATTAATCTTTTACTTTTAATATTATTATTTTTCTATGAAGGTGAATTATTATTTTCATTTCTTTCATTCTATCAGTCAAATAATTTAAAAAATCTTCATATGTATACATGTTCTACCTTTTAGATAAATAAGGTAATTTATTTTTCTATGACCATATTATGAGGATAAATATAAATATATACAAAGAATATATATAAAATTTATATCATTATTAAAATTATCGATATGAGGGATGAACAAGCATGATATAGAATAAAAAAATACAAAACATAAGTATATATGTAAAACGAACTAATATACCCCCATAAAAATGGTTATAATAAAACATTGTTAATGTAAGGGTTTTGAGATGCAATAAGTGAAAATTATATATTTTATTATTTACATGATTAAATTTAAAATATATATATATAACAACTCTATATTAATTATATAGAGGGTTATAGAGATTTCAATGCTTGTTGAGATTGCGGTTAGAGTTCAGTTAACAGTATTGTCATTATTATGGATTGTATATCTAAAAATATAATTTTGGAAAATTATATGATATTTAATTAATAATCCCAATATAAATTTATTCTGCTATGGTAATTTCTATATGTTATAATTATTATAATTGTATTCCTCTCCTTAGTACGGAGGATATCTAAACTATTTTTAATGAAAAACCAATATTGTTTTTCTTTCATTCAGGTATCTGTTTTTTATATTTCCATATATTCTTGGAAATTTAATCCATAATATTATTAAAATTATATAATGATGTATTAATATATATTTTTACCATTTTGAAATTTTATAAAAAGGGTTAAAAATAATTTTTAATTATTTTCCAAATAATGATCCTTTTTTTAATGTTGTAAACATAATTTTTTATTTGACATAAAAATGATAATGCTTTTACATCCAATATGAATTTTATTTTTTTTTGAATATTCCTTAATATGATTCCATGATTCATTTAAAAGAAATTGTTATCCCTTATATTTCAGAAAATTATTAATTTTAAATTTTATTTCAAAATTACTGGGCTATTTTCTTCAAGAAATCATCTAGTGATATTTATAATTATTTTAATCTTTGTCCATATTCATTTATGAATCATGTTATTTATATTTTTAATGAAATTGTTGAATCACCATTTTTTATATGGAAGGTTTATGATCTATTTTACTATAGAAATTATTGACATTTTAAATTTAGTTTTGTCAATATGAGCATATATTGATTATAACGCATGAGAATTTAGATGTATATTTTTATTATAAGATTAGTAAATTTTACATAATAGTTATGGGTGGGCCTAAAATAAAAAATATACCTGATGAATTGATAGAGATTATGAGGAAAAATAGGTTTTGTATTTCTTCAAATATATAACCATATATGAATTATTTTTCAGCATATGTCCTTAATTTGATGATTATGATGTTAAAAATTATAAATTCCATCAAAATGAAATCAATTTTTTGATTAGAATGTAATTATTTCTATTCTTATGGTATATATGGATATGTTTCATTATTAGATTATTATTTATATAGAATTATTTGATTAATATTTAATCATACCATATTTTTCTACTTGAACATGTTAGTGACTAAATAGAATGTTTTTTCAGCTATCTACATTCCCATATTGGTTATACCTTATTTACACAAAATATTTTTCATTAAACAAAATTATTTTAGGGAATTTGATGTCACCTTTGTTTTGTTAAATTTAAACTGAATATAGTTATGGAATATTTGAATGAGTTCAAGGTTATATAATAATTTCTTTTATAATGTTGTATTTTTTTTTCAAATATAATGTGATATTCAAATATGTATTTATTTTAACTAGAATATAATTATGTTTTATTTTTTGGGATGTGATCAATTGTATTTGTTTCCAATATAAATATGGGACCACTAACCCAATGATAATTGGTTTTGGATCTTTATAGTTTCTATCAGTGAAAGTTAATTCCGAACTATGGGAACCCGATTTGAGAAAACATATATTAGGAAATATAACCATATGAAATACATTAAAAAAATTCCATTTTCGGAATAATATCTTAATGTTTTGGTAAGGCATAAAATATGTGATTTTCCTACAAACAAATCTCAATTTGGATACTATAATTTGACAATGTATTGTTATAGATTCATCATGGATTAATAACCATAAGATTATTTGATGAGTATATAATGAACATCATTCTAGTTCAGGATTATTATGAAATTATTTTGAACCTCGTTTGACACTCTTATGGGATATTCTTTGGTGAATTCAAATTTTATTTTTAATCTATTACAATGAATGAGAGTATATAATGTATAAAAATCTATGTTATTCTATTATGATATTGCATAATCATATTTTTCTTATTTTTATAAGTCTATTCTAAAACATATGTAAGAAACAATATATATCCCTTTTGATGTTTTATATGACTATATTTTATCATTTTAAAATATATTTTGAATGAAATTTATGGAAATACAACACTTAGATTTATTATATGTTTTATTGATAATGTTATATAAATAATAAGGATTTTATATTTTTGGATTTTTATCATATTCTTTATAATTTTAATTGAATTTTAGTAATATTATTTTAGATAAAAGGAAAACATGTAGGATTTATGATATCCTATCATATAATAAATGTTTGGGGGCCTAATCCCACAACTGAATAGTAAAAATGGTGCAACACCTACTAGTATCAATTGTGATGTACATGTTAGTAATAATTTCTTCACATAAATTATTTGATAGATAATTATTATGATCATTTTGGAAATAATATTATATGATTAAATCTATTAGTGTGATTTTTATTTAATATGATTAATGATTTTATTAAAAATATTTTATTGGGTTGATGAATTTATAAAATATTTTTTTAATTTAAAGGAGTTTTTTTTGAAAAATGATATTCTCATTTTAGAGATACAAGTTATGTGTATGATATAACCTTTGAGGTTAAAACGATCATTAATGTTAATATAATGAAGGATATAATGTTATTTATTTATGATATGGTCTATATTAAACCCCTAGTCTTGTTTTTGAATTTGTCAATTTAATGTATTATTTATTCATATAAAGGTTTACTATTTTTTTGGTTTACCAAGAATTTTGATAAAAAATGGATTTAATGAATACCTGATTAATAACAAAAAACTCTATTATGTATTTTGAAATCCATTAGAATATTATTTTAGTGCTTCAAGAATGAATATTTCTTCTTTAACTGTCATTATTTATCGAAAAAATTGAGATTATATTGGATGTCAAGTAAAATATGAAATCATAGTCTAAAAATAATTATACATCCATATGTGTTTAGTATATATTGTAAATAAATTCCTTATCTCTTGGAATGAGATTTGGAAATAAAAATTTTATCTTATAAAATTCATTTCTGATTCATCGATGAATCGATGAATCGATGAATCGATGAATCGATGAATCGATGATATTTTTAAAACCTCATTGATTTATGGTTTGTTTATCATTAAAATTACTATGAATTTTTTTTTCATCACACTATATTTGTACTTAAATGTTAATTTTCTTATCTATTTATATATTATATCATCTCGTTGATGTTCATCATTTCTGGGAACCCAACTATGTGTTAATTCAGGAAATGCTGATGATTTCGACATCATGTTTGCAATTAATGTTTTATTATCCCTTTGTTTGACAAGAATAGTCATCTATGTTATTTTCAAAAATTGAAGATTTTATTGAAGAGAGAAATAAATGGGATTTATTTTTTAATGTTGCAGAGTTTAACATCCTTGAAATATTGATTACCATGCATGATATATTTCATAAAATGCAACATTGTGCTTTAAGTATCCCATGATACTCAACTAAAATAATATTATATATTGTGAAACTTATCTCCCAGTCAATGGATTAGAAGGTATTAATACAACTATCATAATTTTAAATTAAATCTATAAATTTTTTAGATGAATCTATAAAATTTTTACAAAAGTCATTATATGATATATATATATATATAATTTCCCTCAACATTTGATTAATTTATTTCTATCAATAAATAACATAATTAATTTCCGACACTTTTTCAATATTAATATGGAAAGAAATAAATTTATTTTTAAAAAATTCATGTAATAATTATAATAACAATAATTTTTGATATTTTTAGGATAATATTGATTTTTGATGAATGGTAAAAAATATTTATTTTCTTGAAAAGTTTCTAATAATTCAATGTGTTAAAAGAGCACTATTGTATTTTAAATGGTTGAAAAAGTAACATTATTTTGTTTATATTGTGTAAAAAATTAAAATAAATTTTAATATTTTTAAGTTGGATGATTGTATTGAAATTGATATATATTAGAAAACAATATTTTTTCTCCTGAAAACTGGGTTTCTTTTTATTTATTGTGTTATTTTTACATTAATATTTTATAATTAAATAAAATTACTATTGAAAAATGGATTTTATATTTGGAAATATAATTATTATCTGTTAAAAAAGGGACAATTTTGTTTTTGGTCATTGTGAATAATAACATTGATAAATATTAATCACCTTATTATAGGTAAATCGGGTAAAATTGGGTTATAACTTTCTAATAGAGCATTAAAATCCCTCTAAAACATTAATTTTTAATATTAAATGATTCAAATATAGAATGATATATATATTTATCTATTATATAACTAAAAATGACATTTTTTATTATGACCTTTATATAATTTTTAAAAGTGCATAGAATATAAATTCCACACTATTAACATTAATATCTCTAAAATTTTATATAATTTTAAATAGTGTATATGTTTAGTTATAAATTTTTCTTTTTTAAATAAATTTATTTTTTTCAGGGAAATTTCGAATAAATTTTTAGTGAATTAATAATTATATTAAATTCTTACATAACACAAGGACAATATTTATTCAATTAATAGAAATATCAAATAAATGGTATTAAAAATTTTAAAACTAATATAATTTTGATTAATTAGTATTTCACAATATTTTTGATAATAATATATAACATATTATTAATGTTTTTTTGGTTTATATTCAAATTCCATTCTAATAATTATTACATTTATTTTAATCTAAATAAATAGTTCCAAAAATAAATATATTGATTTTTTATAATGAATAACAATTTAATAAAATATTTCTTATTGATGAAAATTATATATTTTACATAATTAATTGGATATGGTTTAGAATATAAATTGTTCACTTTTTATTTTAATTATTACTCTTTATGGAACCTTTCTTATCCCTTAATTAACATAAAACATTGATGTAACAATAATTTTTATAAAGATTAATGTCTGGTTAAAACTAACTGATAAGGGTTAAAATAATAGCTAAACATGTCTAGACGTTAATCAGTGAGTGTATTTAATATTATACTCATATTATATTAAAAATATATCATCATTGAGTCAATTTATAATAAAAATCAATAAATATTAATTTAATAGCCTCCATAATTCCTAGAGTTCCCCTCCTCTGACATGTAAATGGGATCCTATTTTTCCATTGTCTCCACACCTTTTAGTCCATCCATACCAGAAAAAACAAACAATATTAGCATTATATAATGAATTAACTCATTATAGGGAATAATATTTTTCAAAAATATCATCCATTTATGGTTTATGTTTTTATATAAAAGTGGTTTCTCAATAAAGAGGAATAAATCCTAACATAGGTATTTTTATTTTTTTTCCTCCTGTACCACCAATAAAACCATGTAATACGTTATAAAATAAGAAATTAAATATAATAAGAATAAATAATTATTATTATAAATATAGAAGAACAATTTTCCTCTTTATTTTAATCATACAAAAGGTGAAAAAATTGATCATGTTTGCATACGTCTAACCAAATCTACGTTGCAGTGTAGTTATGATTTCATCCATACAATACCTAGATATTTATTATGTAGTATTTAATAAATATATATATATATATATAATTTTTTATATTATTATGTTTTTGTAATTTTGGATTATTATTTGACTTTATTTGTTTCCTTCTATCAAACAATGGAAACATCATTCATGCATACGAATGATCTATAATCTTCATGAATGATGTAATTCATTTTTAAATATCAACATTTTCTGGATGACTCTATATACATATATATACTTAATTTATAATTATGATATCATGTCAAAAAATATAGTTGTTGAGGAATTATGTTCTGGATACAAGAATTCAAACAATTGACCTGAAACATAGAAGAAAAATGAATCTGTTTTTTAATGTAACATTGATTTTAATAAATAATTAGTAATAAATATATAATAAGACATTTTTTGTAAATAATATATGTAATTATAAAAAAATATTAGTTTCATAAGATGATATATTATAAATCTATTTTTATTATATATGTGGCTAAATATCGTTTAATGTAAGTCGAGTCTCATGAAAGGGTTTATCTTGTAGTCACATCATTATTAGGGATTTTTTTAGTTTATGAATCCATTAGGGTAATTATATAAAAATTATGTGGTAATGCGGGTGACTCTCGGTTCTCAGATCCAGGTGCCTCACAATGACCTAGGCAGCTATAGTCGGAGCCTCCGCCCCTCCCCCGTCATTAGGGTATGGGGTTTATATTCACTCCAACAGTGAATCCTTCTTCATATCCCCATCCCCTTATCCCTTTATTTTCAACATTTCCTTGGAATAACTTTTTTTCAGTAGGGTCCCAGACCTCCGTGAGGATTACCCCTAGCTCACTCCTTTATCCTTGTAATTTACTGATGCTTTAGCTATTCTCTCCCAGACATCAGTGGCTTGGTTCCCTTCCTGAAATCCTTGGGTCGATGACATTGATAGATTCATTTTTCAAAAATGGAGGCTTCTGGAACACGCTTATATCAAAGTGGCTAGATAATCAACATATTATGATTCAGTTTTACTCCTTGGAAAATCTTATCACAGCATGGTCTGGGGCTCCTTAAATATACAACATCTATCATTTTCATCTTCTGAAGTGTTCCTTCAATAATTATATGAAGGGGGATGCTCCGACAACATCTTTGTGGGTACGCTTTCTGGAGCTCCCCTCCCCTTTTATAACCCTTTTATCATGTGAATTCTATGGAACTTGGTAGGTCTCTTTCTCTATTCAGATTTGAGAACCAGGTCATTTTTCTACCTGATCTCGCCTTGTATTTGTGTTGAAGTCGATGTGTCAAGACCCCCAGTCTAAAGGATTTGGATTTCGGTAGGGGAGGAATTTCTCGGGAAGAATCCAGTAGTGTTTGAGTCTTGGAAGCACTTCTGTTCACTATTTCACCACATCTTTCCCCTGTCCCATTCATCTCGGTACGATTGAAGGAACCAATGTGTCACGGTGCTAGTGAACCTCCCTCGGGAAAGGATGGGGTCATGGTTGTATCGGAAGTTGATCCTCCTTTTGGGCTCAGTTGTGAGGCTGCTATTGATCAGCATAAACTGCCTCGGTTTTCCTAGGACAACCCAAGAGTCACTGATATTATCTATCATTTGACACATGATCTGGGTGAGGTAAGCTCCACTGTGGATGGTGTTGTTCCACTGTGTGATAGTGGGGATTGTGTGTAACATGATCAATAAATGATTGTGAGGGATGAAATGGAGGTTTGATTGGATGATTCTCAGGTATTACTGTGGGCATCTCTAATTCCAGTCAATATTGATTTAGTGGATGAGGTTGTTTACAAGGATGAGTAAATAAGTGTGGATTCCAGGTTTCTAGTTCAGGGTGACTCCTCATCACATTTTCAACTCATATTTCATTGATTTACCAAGACTGGAGTTGTATATAAGTTGCAGTAGGTCTCTTAAGTTAGAATTTCTTATAATTTCAAGGATAATTCAGGAGGACCGACTTCGAACTCCTATAACCATTTTTGCAGTGCGGGTAGAAGAGTTTCGCCATGCTTGGGAAGATACTAATGAAGTGGAGGTCACTCACGGAGAGGATCCCTTAATGGGAGGGGTTATTATCAAGATTACATGGATGATGCTTTGGATCCCACAACATCCATTGTAGTGGACATTGTAGAACAAATTCATAGATACGCGTCGCGGAAGGGTAAAAAAGTTATGGTGGATTCAAATGGTATCATTATGAAAATCTTGTGGGCACGAACTAGGAACAACTACTCCAACCTTCCTAGTCCTCCAATTACTATATCTACAAGAAATGGTAAGCTGCCCCCAAAGGCTCCTTCAAATTAATGCATCATTTCCTCAAGGAAGTGTATTGGTGAGAAGCTCGAGGTGGTTGACTCCTCCATTGACCACGTTCTCTCAGGTGATGAGGAAATGGTGGATTGAGGACAACAAGGTCAGATATGCCACAACAGTGAAATGGAAGATGAATCTCTAGCCATTATGGAATCGACGAAGAATGAGGCAGCTCTGCTCAATGAGTCATGGGAAGTTATTATTCATTCTGAGGATGATATATTGGAGAAATTGATTCCTTTAAATTCCACGAAGGAGTATCGAGAAAAGTTGTCTGAGAGATATCTTGAATTGGAAACTTGAAGGATGCAGACATAGTGTATTTACAAACAAGATCGTATTATGAAAAACATGGTTTAATATAGGTATTTATAGCCTCAAATAGTTCATAAAGATGAGGGAAAAGTTTCTTACATAGTTAATCGACCTCATAAATGGTGATCTAGAGTAAGAGGTAAATAGACTTCTATGGAAGTAATAATGCATCTAATCGGCCTAAATGTGATTTAAAGGGTTCATTTGTTTCATTCACTATGTGATGCTTTGGATTTCTGCTCGAAATTTGTTTGTCACTTTCCTTTAAAAGTATAAGAAATTTTAAATGTAATTTATGATGATGATATCATAAAAATAAGCTATTTTATTTTCCAAAAACTATTTTTTTATATTATGGCAATTCCTTTAATTTCTCTCCTTGAATTAATAAATATAAAAAATGATGATTTAAAAAAACAAGCCTTCTTTTTATTCAGTTCTGAATATTTTCCTTCATTTTCTATGTTTTATATAAAATGTTTTCAATAATATTGTCACTATTCTCCAATTATTTAATGTTAATTTACTTTTTATTTTCCAAATTTGGTACCTTTTACCAATGGTGTTAATTGAATCTATGTTTTGATGTAGAACACAAGAATGGATTTTATTTCTATTATAACTAAGATTTCCACTGAAGAAACATTTACATGTTTCCAAGATTTTTTTAATAGAAAATTATTCAGTCAATGTTTTCAAAATTTATTAAATTAATAATAAATGGTTTCAAAATTAAAGGGGTATTTTCCTCAAGAAATCTTATAATGATATTTTAAAATTTTAATCATATATTCCACCACACATTGAAATAATATCTAATTTATTAATATTAAAATATAATAATACCATCAAAAATATTTAATTGAATGGTATATGATTTGTTTCAGTGGTGAAAAATTTACATTCTGTAAATAAAATTTAAAATATATAAAATTATTCATTATAAGGAATGTTGATATTTTTTTATTGCTTATATATATGGTAATTTAATTTTAATTATTAAATGGGGAGTGGGGACTAGAATTATATATCCCCTATATTTATTAATTGTTCTCATGAGAGAAAACGGGCTAGGCATTAGGCCAAGGCATTATCCATTTATATAATATTTATTTTCATTAGGAATTAATGGTAATTTAATGATGTCCGACAATATTCATTCCATTATTGGTAAATCAGTTATTCATGTCAATATGATTATTTATACTATTATAATATGCATTTATATTCTTTAATATCATGTAAAAATATATATGAAATTTTTTGATAATAATATATTTTATTTTCAAATATATTATACCTTATTTACTTCAGATAGGGTTTGATATATGTTACTACTACATAATAGTATAGGACACCATAATTTTTTCCCATTCCCAATGATATAAACTAGGAATCATTAAATGTGTTCAAGGATGAAAGATATTTCTTTTCACAATGATTTATTTTCTTTAAATGTAATATGAGATTATATTTTGTATCTATTTTACCAAGAATACTAAATTATTTTTTCTATTATTATTTGATTGATTTTATCTAGTGATAACGTAATAAAGTAACCACTTACTCTAAAATAATAGGGCTTACATATTTACATGATTTTATAGTCCAGATCATTTTCTCTACAACATAGAACTACATACCTAATTCCTCTTATTCTATATTTATATGTTATAGTTTCATGGTTTTAGGAGTCATGTTATTTTTTTAGTCACACCGGTTTTCTCTTTCTATGGAGGAGAACTATTCTCGATATGATTTGGATATTGATTCATAATATATACAACATACATGAGAATTATTTCCATAATAAATATATAGAGTTACCATAATTAGACCATAGATATGGCATGTTTTTATAGTCTTGGTATTCTATAGGTTGTTCCACACCGTCTCGATTTATATGCTTGAATTAACCCCATTTAAAACATCTAGGATAAATACATGGTTTTGTTGGAAGTTTAATTTATTTAGGGGGTTTGTTCTATGATTTTATGTATTCGTGAGTGTTTTTTTCCCCTTCACATCAGTACCAATAATTAGAATTCCCACACATTCCCATATTGAAAAACATACTTCATGTAACATTATTTGCTATAAAAATTCATTCATCCACTGTTACTCTAATATACTTCTTTTAATAATTGATAATATTGACGAAAATTATATTATAATTAATTTTTGGCCATAGACAAAATTAAAATATTTGATCATTCAAGGATTTAAAAATATCCATCTCTAGAGAAGACTGAACTATGTTCCAAAAAAATTACACCAAACTTCATCAATGGTTTATTTAATTTCTTAGGACTGAATTAATTTGTCCTTCTTGTCGTCCTAATGGTGTGTGGATAGAAAATTTTGACAAATACATAATTTCCATCCCATATATTTTCATTTATTAATTTATCATAGACAGTGAAATCCCAAAATATTCATGCATGGTCTTCTATCAATATGGCTGATGACATCAATTTTAGTATAGTAAGGGTTCCTTGGAAATGAAAATTTTGGTATATTTTTTAAGCAATAATATCACTTTATTATTTTTTGAATAATCATTATTGATTTTGGAGTTATGTTTTTGAAATTTCATAGAATTATATTTAGATCATATTTTTTCATTTATATTTTCATTATCAATTACTTGACTGGCTCGAAAAATACATTGATACTTCTTTGGTTCACTTGTGGTTCAGATGAAACCACATTATTTGCTTACACCTATAATACGATTCTAGGTTTTCTAACCAATGAAATTCCTCTAAAAAAATAGAAAACCATAGTTTATCTCTTACTACTAAACTGAAGGATTATAATATTAAAATTCATTAAAAGAAGAACATTTAATGAAATTTAAAATAATCATGAAATATAATATGAGAAATGTACTCCTAGTGGGAATGCATAGTAATAGTGGATGATATTATAAATTAATCATCCAAACACATGATAATGAGATGGGAAAAAAATTATACATTTCCAAAAAATATTTTGGACCAAGAATGATCATCATAACATGACGTTATGATTAAATTGGTTAGATGAATCTTTTTGTGCTATTCTATTCCTATTTCAAAAATTCTCAACCACATTATTCCATCCCAAGATGATGGATGAACAATTACTAATACTATTTATAATATCCTAATCATAACCTTATTAAATGGGATGATTAGATCTTCTACTAAATATAGGTTATGTCCTTAAGATATGAACAATTGAAAAAATTCCAAAGACATACAAAAATAATATGGGATGATTTTCCATTTTTAAACTGTATGACCCTTCCAAAAAATTTAAAAAATTTAAAAAACTATATGATGCATGACTATAAACCATAAAAATCAAATGATAAAAAACAAAAATACCATATTATTAAAGAAAAATAATAATAATAACAGTAAAAAAATGACATCCTAACATAGTGACACAGATGTGGCATCAATCTATCCAACCAATTAGAGAATATCGAAGCTACAATCACCATCATGAGAAATTAGCATGGTGATGTTCCAATATATTAATAAAATACTTTTATTGTTCTTGTGGTATGAAGAAAAACACCTTTACACTACCTAAAGTGAATATCAATGGGATATTTATTCATACGTAGATGGATTTATCTCATAGATATCCTAACTAAAACCACTAATAAATGAACATGTTAGCTCGTACATGAATAAATAATTTATATAAAATAGAGGAACATAAAAATATTTTTCCCATTAAAAAAATAACACATAAATGTATAATATTTTATACCATATTATCACTTGGAATACACAATACACATTCATCCACTCATATACACATTCAAGTTGGATGAATAATCAAATTCCAATGAGCTATGGTTTTTCAATCACCATGATGTTACTATGTGAAATAAATTCCACTGCCTCTAGTATGGCACTAAGCACCGAGTCCATACCAATAATACTATTTAAATTGAAATATAAATAGATTCCACCCATGTCTTCCAAAATCAAATGGTAATTACTTAAAAAAAAATTCAATCATTTCATTAAAACATTAAATTGAACATCAAACTTTTATTAAATGAAACCAATAATATAAATTCCCAAATCCAAGTAGTTATTCAAAAACCTATTAAATAGCAATTATTTGAAAACTATAAACCCAAAGGGTTTTCCATTATGAAATATTCTATCATTTCCTCTAAAAATCAATGAAAATCATTTAATAAATATAACACATCATGTTTTACTATATGTTTGTAAGGGATAAAATCCACCTATCTTTTATTTTCAATTCCTCCACTCAAAATGAGGGAGCAAGAGATGGAATTCAAATACAATACCAATAATTAGCATCCAAGAAACCCCAAAATCAGCACCTAAGAATTATTATCTAAGAAAATCCCATATATCCAGATAAACAAAACAAGAAAAAAGGGGAATGTACGGGTTATTAGATAATTTTTTGATCAAAAAATTAATTAAAATTCTCCTAATAATATTATTCTATGAAAAATAACTCCACATTAAAGATAAAATTGATAATTGGATGTTCCAATCAAGTTTTTCGATAATCATGGCTTGCTGGTATCCACCATGTCCATTATTCATTCAATATCCCCAAACCTTGAAGGCTTATCACATCCTACCACCATAACTTATTATAAAAATATCATTATTTTTATACTCGCCAAACCCTAGATCAGTACGTGGTGAGTAATCTATGTCTATGATTCATAACGAGCCTCTTACTGTGGCCAAACCAAAACTATACAAAACAACAAATGGGTTTTGGTCTCCTCGTGTAGCATAAGAACACCCCCCTACAAAATCACCACTACTATGGGGTATTACTGCCTATGGAGGACCCTGAAATGGTCAAAAACTCAGAAACAATCCAAGAAACTAAACAACCCCTTCTAATCCAAAATAAAACAATACAAAATCTTAAAACGCTATTATCATGTGGAAATTACCACAAACAAGGGCGGTTAAAACATAAATTTCCAAAATGTTCAAAATGAATTTTATAAATTCTATAAAATAATTTTAAGTGATTTATATTACATATTTATATTAATATATTATAAAGAAAATGTTTCATAGTTTTTTCTATAATTAATATTTTATGGTAATTCCATAAAAGATAATGTTTCAAAAAATTTGTTTTTTTTACTATTAAAAATTAAATAAATTATTTTAGAAAAATTTAAAATTCATCCTAATAATATATTTTCGTTATTGATCAAAAAATGATCTTAATATCTTAATTCTGAATTTAGAAAATTTATAAATTTATTATATGAAAATAAAATATATCAAGAGATGCTAATTTTTCTAAAAAAAATTACCTTTTAATATTATATGTTCTATTAAACCTATTTGGTATGAATTTTTAGTTCATAATAATATTTTAACATAATAGAAGATTTATTATTCTTATATTGTCATAAATAATTTCATATAATATGTCCAAAATCATTTTACTAATCTTAATTTTAATTATTTATATTCATCAAATACATCCACAATGAAAATATACAGTGAATTCTAGTGTCAGTACTGCATCATTATAAAAAATATATTCCACAAAATTAAAAATTAACATTTTCAAAATGATTTATGTTTATGATAATGTGGGATGTGTATCCTCAATTAGAAAACCATATGTTGTTATTCAATTTTTATTTTAGAAAAATATCTTCTCGAATAGCCCTCTGTTTCTGTAAATTTTATTTACATGAAATCAGCATTTCATTTGAGACTTATTATGTTTTTGATTCACAATATTCATTATATGTAGTGAAATAATAATCTTATAAATTCTGTTTGAAATAGAAATTTTCAAATAGAATCATGCTCACATTTGTTTTAGTGAGACTCTGTTAGATTTTATATCATTTTTGTCATTTTCACTTAAAATAATCAATAGATTTATAACTAAATTATGATAATTATAAAATTTATCCATCAAATTCCATTTTTTATTTTAAGAAAATGCCACTTTAGTTTATTTGGGAAATAGAAGAATAAAAGACACAAAATCATAAACCGATAATAGATATTTTAACTCTTACAAAAGTCTAGGAATACCAACTACACATCACTCAACAAGGTTCAACACCAAATAGATGTTCACATTTCCTTATACTTAAGAACCATCCTCCCAACATCTATATTGCCACAACATTTCATGATGTCTAAAAAAATAATTGTGCCAAAATTAATAGACTCTAGACTCATCATCATGTTTAAGAAAACATCATCTCCCACTAAAGACGATATTTCCATGTAATGTCCTTGATATCATATTTAGGTTAGCACTATAGACATTAAAAAAAATATTATTTAAAAAATTGGTTACTGGTATAAAATCATGGACTATAAAATGTATTAGATCAATGTCTAGGAATTAGACATTACTATTAATAAAAACCACCTATAAAGATATCCTTTGGGTATATTGAGTATATTATTCTTGTCTGTATAATTTTTATTTTCCAAAACAACATGTACATGAATTTTGATATATTTTAAACAATCATCAAAATAGGTCTAAACCAACATATCATTGGTTAGTTTAATAATTTGAAATATATTTGGTGGGTGTGAAAATTTATGGTCTCATGAAACATTTAGGATTGAATAATCCTCCTCTTGTATAATCATGATAATTTTTTATTCATCTATATCATTTAATCCAAAATCCTTATGAGGATATGTATTAGTTTCATAATATTTTGAGATTCCCCACATGGCTTTAGGTTTTGAATCATTTTCCTCCAAGGATTAATCCATAATATTTAAGAATTAAACCAGATGGAAATCCCTTATAAGACCAATGATAATTACCTATATTTTATATCACTGACCTATACCTTATAAAATAAAGAAATTTTTTATTATACTTCTGAAATTTTTCCTTTTTTTAAATGAATATTGAATCTACATTGTTTGATAAGGTTCTTGTTTCCAATTTTCATACTAGTGAAAATGTACTCATATTCAATATGATTTTTCGGATGTTCTTTAGTTTTGGAAATATCTTTGAATAGACCTTCTAAATTTTCTCAATCCTAATAAAAATATTTTCCCATATTCGAGTACACCACAAAAATCAATTCGTCTAGTCCCTTGTGATTATCATGTAATTTATAAATTTTGTTCTTTATTTCAATCAATGAATGTTCTTCCTCTACTAAAACTATGTTATATAAATTCTAGAATAAAATTATAATGATACCCTCATAAAATAAAATTGATAACTTAGAAAATAAAGGACATGGGTCATTTTGGGGTTCCCTTTATACCTCCAAAATCACAGTTGTGTGGATTTGATCAACATAGTAACCAGTAAGAGAATATTCTCCAAACTAAGTGTCCAAAATAGGAAAATAAATTCACAAACTATATCGTGGACTCAACATAAACTAGGAATGCATTATTCATTTCTCCAAAATAAAATCTAATATGATTTTTACCACCATTTTCAAGACATCCCGTAGAACCCTTCATCCAAGACGTGATCATACCATCATCATCTCCATTAATAGAATCCTCCATAATTTCTTCAAACTCCTCCCCTTGAAAAAATGGCCTACATTCCCATACAATAGAAGAAAAAAATAATTCAATTAACACAAATAAACCATAATAATAGATTTTATACTCATAAAAAACCGGTTTTTGGTAAAAAAAAATTATTATAAGGCCATGATATGTATGATGTATATTAGGGGGTTTGATATGTAAACATCAACAGATATGCAAAGAAATATATGTTGACTCATTTACAAGTCCCCATTTCAAAACAAATAAACTTCCATAAATAATTAAAAATAAATATAAAAATCCATTAGTTCTAAAAATAAATAAGAAAAAACAATATATATAACCCAAATAGAACAATACATAGGATCCTTGTTTACCAATAGAACACAGAACCTAATATAAAACATAATCAAAAATATTTCATGAATTAAAAATCATGATATATGTTCAACAATAACCTTTCATGTTCTAAATGATTTATGATCATGTGGTGATCATCCAACAGAACAAAATCCATATTACATCATATTTCCCATTAAGATTTAACCTTGTGATAAAAATAAATTATTCAGGTTTGATGATAAACAATCTTTGAAATCATATAGGGGTTATGGAACATCAATTCTTCCACAAATTCAAGTATGGGGATGTTAGTAATTTTTTCTCCCTCTATTGGGTGACAAGAATGAAGGAATATTTAAATAACCATGAAATAATAATTATAATATAAGTCATCATATAAAAAACCTTCCCAAACTAGAAGGTAAGACGACTCGTCCACTAATATCAAATATTAGGGAATCATCCTAGGGCACCGATTAGTTCCTCCAAACAAGAATCCAACCATGATTCATGTTTATATAAATATATAAAATTATTTTAAAAATATTAAATATAATTATCTTATTTGTAATATGTATTACTATCAAGTAGCTCAAAATTAATATAATATTTTAACACCTAGTTAGAGATTATAATGTAACCTTAGTGTCCACAATGTTCCAAATTTATAAATGGAATGATCCTTTCACAGCTATTTTTCATATTTATATCTAATTAATATATTTTTAATCCTTGATATTCTCTCTATGGTGTTTATTTATATATAAAAAATTATTCCCTTTATCCATGTCATTCACTATCCCAAATTTACATGTTTTGGCATCAGTTCCTATTATCGTTTTTCGAATATAAGACAGTTTTTTATCATCCAGCACATTCTTAATATTCATATATGCCTCATTCATCCCTCTATTTTAACAATTCATATGAAAAGGATTCAAATTATAGTTCATTTATTTATCTTAATTTTTTCAACTTTATGATTATTCAATTACATAACAACATCATATTTATGTGACTAAATATTATTGTCATGATCATTGATATTATCATTATTGAAATTGATCTGCATTGTTTTTTTATTTTTAGATTTAATTTAATAAATTTTATATATGATTCATGAGTAACAAATTATTCTTCAAATAAATTATCTAAATATAATATTTCATCTTTTAAATTTATATAATTATATAATAATTCATGTAGAATCCTTGTATCTTATTTTTTTTATCAAAAATAATATCATGTTCATCATAAATAATTCATATTGTTCAAAAGAACCTTCTAGTTCCACTTTGATATCAACCCCACATTCTGATTGGTTTTTATTTTAATTTCCCATTTTGACCATTCTGATCCATTTCTATCACTCCATATTCAAGATTTCATTTGAATTCAGTTTCAATTATATAAAATAAAACATCATCATTATTCTCTTCCTTACACAATAATCTTTTTATGGGGGATGTACATTGAAGAATTGTTTTGTAATATAATCTTTCATAAGGATAAAAATATACATTCTTTTTTTATCAATAAAACTCATAATTTTCATTTTCATACCTCATAATAAATATCAAGATATATTCCCCCATTCCACAATAAAATCATGCTCTTGTTAAAATATCCTCTAATTTTCTTTTTAGTTTCATACATTTACCTTCCATGGGGGAAAAGAATCAAATACATACTTCCTCTTATATATATTTATCATAAGAACTATCTATTTTACCAATTAATTTTAAATATATCCCATTATATGGTTAAATCTTCATTACATTTAACAGCATATTCTTCTCATATTTTCCCAAGATACACTTAATATTAGAAAAGTGAAAATTCTACTACAGTTGTATTATCATGCTTTGAATCCCTCAGATTATAAAAAGTTAGAAATATCAATAATAATTTATTCACTATATATAAATTTATAATCTATTAAATAATTCCATTAATAGTGAAAATACAGCAATAATTTTGTTGTAGAATCCAGTAATGTTTTCATTGTGATATATATTAATGTTATATACCTTTTTCTATACTAATACCAAATTTTTAACTTTAAAAATTCAATATGATTCATATATACTGCCACATTTACCCCAAATTACATTTAAAAATGTATAGATCATCACATTCATGTATATAGAATTTAAAAAAAATTGATAAATAATTTTTTTGCATCACATCAACATCATTAAACTTCATTTGTATTTCAATCAATGAAACATATGTGGGATTGGAAATAATAATTTTATATATAACATTATAGAAATAATCACATTAAATATATTTTAGTTGAGATATCATAATATTATACTAAATCTAATCTATGAATCTGACAAAAAATTGTTACTCTCTTAAGGATGAAAATTATATCATCATTAATAATATTCACTATAAGTATTCACCCTGAATAAGCATGTGGCTCTCCCACTACATTTTGAAATCAATTTCCACATACTCACACTAATTGGGGAGTGACATGTGCTAGGTGATTAATCATATATACTTTAAATAAAACATTTTCTAAAATTATGAAATATTATTAATATTCCTTTATAATCAATTGCATGCCCCAAACAATCTATTTTTGTAATATAAACACATGGAAATATAAATTTTGAAACTAGTTAAAATTAAGGGATATATTCCAAGAATATAAATAAACAAATTCAATGTAATAAAAAAATGAACTAATAAATGTTGCAATTTCAACATTTTAATAAAATATCACTACTAATCAAAGGGTTATACCCCAAACAAACCTACCCACACACTACGTCATGACAAGGTTGATAAAAATTTAAATACAATGATCAATCACAATGAGTATCCATTAAAAAAAGAGAAAAAAATTCAATGAGGGATTCACAATTATACATTAATCATTACATTGAAATATACATCTATGATTTTATTCCTCAAAACATCTCTTATTTCTCAATTTTTTAAATCATAATTAAATTGTTCTTAGACTATTAAAATTGTTTCATTGTTGTCTCTCCATTTAATGACTTTCCATAAAATACACTTCTAATTTTTTATTTATTCAAGTGACTTGTTTTATCTTATAATAAGACCATATATTCATTTATTATAAATTTGTAAAAATAATCATAAATAAAAATTTTATTCCCATTTTCCATTTATTCATGAATTAATAGTTTCTAAAAATAAGTTGTTGACACTATGTGATCACTCCACCATTGATTCCTTCTCCTATACTTTTACCAAAATAGTTTGGAACCATGAGATACTGATTTGGTTTTTATAAATATGTGATTGTTTTAGTTTTGGAAATAACTCCATGATAGTTTCAAAAATTTAATGGTGATCTTCAGATTATATAACTGTTGATGTTCCATTATAAAATATATCATCATATAAATGGATAATATTTCTACTTATATTCCATGTAAAATGATAACCACCACACATATTACTTTTCTCTACTAATTTTTTGAATACAATATCTAAAAATATATACCAACTCGATATAACTTTCATTACATGCATAATTACACATCCTATTAATGATTAGGAATTTTGAATCCATCACATCATGGAATACATACAAAGAAAAATTCATTCCCCATTTCCAAATATTATATAATTTCCATATTCATAATACCTCCATGCACCACTATCATATACCTGACATATTTTAATGTTAAATTCCATTTAATTTCCATTCATTCTTTGTTTTGAGGGTTTCCCAAGCATTTATGGGGGAATGGGGGTGTTTTTATGAATTGGGCCAAACCGTGGGCCAAATTCCAAATTTAAAAATAAATTTTGATTCCTCTATAAATTCTTCATTTTTCAACATTTCTCATCCATTACAATTCCTAGTTGTCATACCCTGATATATTAACACCACCATATTTATTTGGACCATTTATAAATCCATAATAATGGTGGATATGGGTTTTTATTTAAGGAATTGGGCCTGCCCGAAAGCCAATTTTCTGCATTAAAAATAAATATTAATTATTTAATATCGCCTTAACTATTTGTGTTTTTTCGGTGATTCCAACTCACACACGAGCCCACTTACCTAAGGCCCGCCCCCATTCCCTCCTACAATTTGGTGCTCGATAGAATCGCACAAATGGTCGAATAGTCTTTGGATTTCAGAAATCATCTAGATTGGGAGAGGTAAAATGATCCTTTAATAACTTCTTCTACTTTTACTCTTTTTTCCCCATTACAGTCCCTAAATGATCTCCTAAACTTTTTTCTAACACCCCATGAATGATTGGATGTTTTCAAATTCAGATGCTGGTGGATTTTGAGCCATTTTCTTCAAGATTATTTTGGGTATGTGTTTCTCTCTTCAATTCCTTCCTTCTCTTTAGGGTTTCCTCCCACTTTCATAAATTTATAGAGTGTCCAGCTTTTAGTGATAATACATAGGGTTTGATTTGGGGTATTTTTGGTGAAATTTTATGGTTTAGGGTTTGTTTTCACATCCTTGTGGTGCGGCGGAGGTGCGATTGAGGTTTCGCACCAAGATTTAAGGGTTTTAACTCAAAAGGTAGGTGGTTCCATGTGTAAACAATTAGTGATGAGTTAGCTTGCTATATTTAACCATTTTTCATATTCTTCATATGTTGGGTGTGGTGCAAAAACAGTTTATGAATGATTTGGTTATGGGTTAAATTTTATAGTCACTTTTTAACATGAAATTGGGTGTTTTCATGTGTAACTCATGTGGTTTTATTTGGGTGTGGTTTATAACTTATGAAATTGGTTCATTAAATCTTATTTGGCCTGCCAATTCTGGTTTGGTAATTTACTAGTGTCATGTGGTTCTAGAAATAAGGGTTTTGAATAGGTTTTATGTGTAAAATATTGTTATACATCTTGAGGTCATTTTAGGAAAATGTGTGTTTTCATTTGTATCTTTTGTGGTATTATTCAAGGTTATTTATTACACTTGAATGTGTTATTATAAATGTATCTAGGACTAAAAATTCTACTTTTGATAGGAATTGGTATGGTTTTGGTCTTAAATGGGGGTTTTGAAATGGGTTTTGTGTGCAAGACATAGTTACACCCCTTAAGTTGTTTTCTTCAAAATTGTGAATGTTTTGTTTGGTTAAACAAAGTGGATAAAAGAGTGTATATTTACTGTTTGGGGGGTTTGATCACCTAATATGAGTTTCTGAAAGGTATGGTGGTCATTTAAGATTTCAAATACTTTTTTTATAATGTTTTATAATGTGGTGAAATGTTTTAGAAAATGGGAAGAGAGCTGCAAAACATGGTTGTGGGTTGTTTTGTGTGAGTGTGTTGTGAAAATTGAATTTTGTTGATGAAAGTGGTATTATATGTTATTTGAGTGGGCTTTTATGTGAGTTAGAATGTCTTGGAATGGTTTATAAAAATGGTTTATAGGATATGTGGAAGTGTCCGTGTAATGTGAAGAGTGTTGTGGGCTATTTTTGTATGAGTTGGATTTCAAAATCAATTTGAATAAAAAGTGTACTCTGGTGACTTGTGTGGTATACTTGTGGGATGTTTGGTGAATTTTTGATATGGAAATGATATTTTAATGTGAAAATCATATATCTTGACTTGTTGAACTTGTTTGAGCACAAAGGGAAATCCCGGGTATCTAGGTGGGTGGACGTGTACTAGTATGCTAGTGAATCTGTGAGGTCTGGCCTCAGTTTCACTTAGCAAGATTGACCCTTTCAATTCTAACTAAACTATGATGATGATTATTGGGGACCACTAGGTTATGGTTATGTTCCCTAATAGTGGCTCGTGCACGATAATGGATATTTGTGATGGATACTCTCACCGAGATACGAGGTACCTGGGACCCACAACTAGCTAGTGCCTAGGAGTTATTTCCCATTGCTCGTGCTCACTGGATACTTTGTTCATACCATCGGTATATGGTATGAGAGGCTGGAAAATTCAGTATCTATGGTGTTTATTTTAAATGTTTTTATTCTTTAAATTAGTCCACCCAAAAACTATTTTTATTTAATATTTCATCTTATAGAAATGTTAACTAGCATCTCATGTCTTTGAAAACTTGCATGATTTTCACCACTAAATGGTTATCACATGGAATATATTAGTGGTGGTATCCTATTGGGCTTTTCCTCACACCCTACTTACACCCTTGGGTGTATGTAGACTTGGTTATTTTTGATGTCGCGGGTTGGGTACAGTTTTTTTGTTCCAGTGGTTCGGGTTTCTAGCAGGTCCTTGGTAGTGAAGTCTTGTGGAGATAGCATAAGGGTGGTGCCCCTTGAAAAAAGGGTTCTTGGACTGTACTGATTTGTTTTTTACCTTTGTAATGGTCTTTAAATGTAGTTTTAACTTATGTAATTCAGTTCTGAAATTTGGTAAAAGATGGTTTTATTTGAAAAATCCATATTTGTTTTATTGAGTTTTTTTGTTGTTTAATATTTATTAAATCAGGTAAATCATTGCCAATTATCATTATATGATACCCGGGCACTTGTGCTATCTTGTGGGGATCGGTAACGCCCTTCATGCCTAGTCACGGGCTGGGTTTGTTGTCAATTTTGGCAGTGACCAGATTTGGTTCGTGACAACCACAACCACCTTTAATATAGAAGCCATTACATGAGTTAAAGTGGAAATTTCTAGGAAAAACATCCCATTTTATCATATAAATCTACCTGAATTACGGAAACCATCATTTCATTTATCATCACTATTATTATTTCAACACCACTACACTATCGTGGTGTCTCCATTCATAAATGAAACATTTAAACCATTAATATTATTCAATCAGTTTATTTTAGACTTGAATAAATCCATAAAATAATATAAAAACCCAATTTCAGGACATTATTATATAACAAAAAGAATTAATTAAAACCTATAATGATATGTTCTATGATTATCCTAGCATATGAACATGGATTTAAAAAAATGTGAAAAAACCCCTCTTTAATTGAATGTAATTACAATATCCATTGCATGAGTAAACACCCCCAATGATTGCAATACATCTCAAATATTAAACCATGATGGAGAATTCTATAATATATATAAACATAATATATATATTTAATATTATAAAGAACTCATAATACACTATAGAAACTCAACATTATAACTATAAGATACTACTATCTAGCTTGAACGAATGCATAAAAAACTATTTTCTCTCATAAAACCTGGAGTCTTTGAAATGTGACCTATACTAATAGAACAATTCCAACAATTTTAAACCACCCCCATAAAAATGGGTTTCAATAACAATTTGTAAGACATGTTTATGTGAAGGTTATAACAATTTTTTTAACAAAACATTTCTATAAATCAATCTATATAAATGGTTTTAAAAATATATTTATATACGTAAGTCTATACCAATGGTTTCTGAAAACTATTTTCTTTTCCATTAAATTTTTCACCAAAATAGGGGTTCCCCACCTCCCATATCATTCCCATCCACTCTCAACCCTACTATCATGTGCACTTCAGTTTAATTCCCCACCGAATAAAATGTTTCCTCAATTTATATTTTTATTCCATTATTTGTGAACATTAGATTGGTGAGTTTCAAATCCTTCATTTCTTCTATATACCATCATTTGGATTTTTTCATGGACAAAAACAATAAACTAGATTGTTTTTTTTGGATTCATCTATATTCTTCAAATGGGGGTTAGTTTTTATTATATTTGAAATTTTATTTCATAAAAAATAAGATTGTAGATTATGTTTTTTAAATTAGTTTCTCTGTAATTATATATAAATATAATATGGAAAAATTACTCTGATTTATATGATCAAAATATTTAATTATTCAATATATTAAACATTATTTTGGGGAAATATTAGTGGGTTATGAAATTTTTAAATTGAATGTTTTTTTATAATTAAAATTATTCATTTCAATTTTAAACCATCTTTTGATCTAAAAGGTATTGTTTGTTTTTCATATATAGGTGGAAACTATTTTCATAAAAGGATAATTAAGGGTAGAATTTTCTTGGTTACACGATAAAATTTCTTAAATTATGTTATTTTTTTAAAACATATTTATATAATGGATATTTTTATTTATTTTTTCATATCTAATGAGAAATTTTTTCTAGTGACGTAGGTCATGGATGAGTTGTTATGGGTATGCATTTGTTATGAATCATTCCATACAAATAACTGTGATAACTATTTATTTAATATTATTATTAACCAACCTAAACTACTTCCATGTTTTGTTTCTCCCTTGGGAGATTTAGACCACAATAAATACCATGTTTCTTGTTTGATATACTTTGTTATCTCTTATATCATAATTAGCATATTGACTTGATTTTAAATTATGGATATATATATTATTTATTTTGTTGTCTAAGTTATATTTATTAGCCATTTATATTTTTAAATTCAATATTATGGTATTATAAATATATTATTTTATTATCTCATGTGAATGAATTTTTAAATTATGGTTATATACGATATATATAGTGTTTGAATTTCTTATAATTGGTCATTTTTATTATCAAATTTGTGCATAAGGGATAATCTATGTTGTTTTTAAAATTATTTATTCATTTATTTAATTTTTTTATTTATATACAAATTTAGAGTTTTAAAAAAAATGAAGTTAATTTATATATTATTTTATTATTTTAAAATTTTATTCAAATAAAGTGTACAATTCGTATTTATAGAATTATATTTTTTTTATTGAAAATAAAAATTACATCATTCCTTTTATGATATTCTATATATCATTTTCAAGGAATTGATAGGTTTTAAATTTTTGATATGGTTCCAATCTCAATAAATGTTCAAGATAAGAAGGATTTGTTTTCATATTTTTCATTTCCCAATTTTTTAGATAGAGGTCTTATAAACATACCATTCAATAATTTTATTGGAAAACATTTTCTATGTCATGAAGAAGTCAGCTACCATATAAAAAAAGATATTTTTTTAAAAAACTAAAATATTTATTAACACAAATGTGTGAAAAGAAAATATTAAATTCTTAATGATATGATTGAGAGAAAAGAAAATTTAGTTGACGGTTGGTTTACATTTATTCATAATCTAGATAAATGAAGGATTCCAATCCAACAAGATAATATTAGGAGTACACATGATGCATGCAATGAAAATGGTGATGCTGAATGGGTGAAAAAATTATATAGTGATTCCATTACTCCAGTGAATCTGTAATGTGGTAAAATAGAATGGTTTTAATATGAAATAAGATAGTTTAATAGAAAAATAATGAATTTTATTTCTAATAATTACAAAGATTATAATCATACATTTTTGAAGGACTTACTTTCATATGATTCATATATTTCCCAAAAAAATTATATGGAATAGAATTTAGTTGAAATCATAGATTTTAAAAATAATTCACGATTTCCTGAATTTTTTTTTCTTATTATAAGAGGAATCTATAGACTTAAATGATTGTACAAAATGTAAAAAATATTGATGAAATACCCTTAAGGATAGAACAACATATCATTTTCCATATAAAGTGATGTATAAAATTCCATTGATTCTCAGACATCGACATCATTTAATATCTGATGAAATAGCTATAAACATGTGGTTTCATAATACTGATATAAAGAAGGATAATGATGAATTTATTTATCCTATAAATAGATTATCAAAGATAGGAATTTTATACTCAATGACCTAATTTTTTAATTGACATATGTAATGTGTAGTTGGGTATGTCTTCTGAGGGTTTTAATCCATTTGGAATTGTTCTTACTTCTCGCATCATATAGTTAGATATAAAAATAAATTTACATCCATCCTCTATGTATGTGTTTGAGAGCATCTTTAACATTCCTGATTTTATGCAAATCTATACTATATAATCCTAGAAATGATATCAATTTATAGATGAAACATTTTATTAATGAGTTGAAGAATATTTTTGAATGAGGGTTACCATTCATGCAATGCTTATTTGAATGAAATATTGCATATGGGTGTTTCACATATGTGGATGATACATTAATTTCCTAATTTTTGAATTCTGTATGGATGGATCATGATGGCAAATTTTTTATGTCATGTTTGTATGAAGAATTCACATTTTATATGATGTATATATCGTTATACTTTAAAATTTATTAGTCATATATGATAATTGGTAAAGGGTTATCAATATAAAAATAATCATCTATCCTTTTAAAATACAATAGATCCTAAAACTACACTTCATCGTACATCTATAACATATGTTCGAAATGAATAGTAATAACTCAATTTTTCATTTAGGGAAGGTAAAATGAAATATTGAATGTTGAAGAATTTTTCCACTAAATACATTTACATGTGGAAGAAGAAATATATATTCTTTTAGTTTCATTATTGGTTATCCAATTTTGTAATTTGTTGTCTATAAATAATTCACATTAAAAAAATATTCATTAAATTTCTATTTCAATTATTCAAGATGTCATGTGGAAGGAAACCATTTTATTTAGCATCTCATCCTGACTTGTTTTTATGGGATTTCAGAACAAAATTATATCTTATGTATATCAATTGAAATAAATGGAATGTTATGTGTGCTTCTAATATAATGAAAATAGAAAATATCAATTTTTCAAATACTATAGACTATCACATATCAATGTTTTGATTAAATCAAAATTTCATAATGGGTCAATGGAAAATATTTGAAGATGAAATCTATGAATATTCATGATTATCTCATCCTTTTTCATGAGTTGATTCTAATAGAAATCATTCATTTATAATTTAACAATAAAATGGTGGTTATTTTTTAATTTTGTAAATATTATAAAGATATTTCGGCTATAATTTGCCTAAATATTTCCTAAAAATTAAAAATTCACAAAGCATAACCACTAATTATGTGTATGTTAAATAAAATTCTTCCTCGATCAATTTTCATATTCAGGTGGCATTTAAATATCCATTTTCTAATTGAAGTATTTTTTACAGGACATTTTCATTTTCATTATATGTATCAAATTGAAATAAATAAATACACATTATTGAATTATTTTTGGAATATGATACATCGTTATGGATCATTTTTAAAATGTTACGTGGATTAAGAATTTATGGATATAGGTTTATCATATTTTTCTAATGTGACCATGATACGAAACCAACCAATGAGAAATGATGAAGCTCAATATGAATAAATTGAAACTATTTTTCCATAACTTCACTAAATTGGTGTAATTCATGGAATATATTAGTTGAATATATTAGGCCTTAAGGTGATAATGATAGAAAATTGGATAGTTTTTTTATAGTGACTTGTATGGAGATAACATTAGGTAAGTAAAGTTAACTTATTTAAGTTATCTTATCCCATGTAATTATATATATATATATATATATATATATATTTCATTTTGTGTGTGTTAATCTGTTTCTAACATTTTATGTAAGGGAAAAATATAAATATATGATACTTTTCATAAAAAAGAGTTTTCTACTTTGTTCATATTAAATGTAGATTATTACTAAAATAAAATTCATAAATTAATACTCAATTAATTTTTATGTTAATTTAGATTAGTAGTGTTGAGTTTTCTTTTTAAATATTTCTCTGAATAGATAAAATATTTTTCTTTTTTTCATAATCTTTTTTTTGTGAATGAAAATCCATTGTGATCAATTCATACAAATATAATATCATTAATCGAACAATGAACAGAAAAAAACATGACATTTTATAATACCTTCCAAAATTAGATGTTTATCCATCGAATCATATATTAGACCACAATTTGAAAATGAATTTTGACATATAATTATTGATAATATATGAATATAGGATTATTACTCTCTTGTTGATTCGTAATTTGGAAAAGAATATTGTTTGATTCTATGATGATACATCAGAAATTTATTTATGTCTATAGACATTTTATTATTGACATGAATTATTTTATTACTACTAATGATCAATATACATTTCCATCATTGGAGAGACATGTTTTTTTCTAAATGATCATCTGAAATATAAATTTGGGTAATTATTGAAGAAATACAAGAACATATTTTTGGATATGTCTGGGTTGAAACTAACACCATCTCTACCCCCATTGGCATAAGACATTTGTTTTACATTTGATGAATAAAGTAGTTAAATCCATAAATTCTATTATGATCCTAATGTTGTGGTGGGTAATATATTGAATCATGTAAATGTCATCTAATTTATTTTGGTTTATCTCGCCCTTGGTTTTTTAGGATAGAACTATTCAATTTTCATTTACTCTTATTAAAAAAATTTCATTATCAAACTTGACATTCATGTAAACATTCTATATAAATTAGTCTCAATTGTTTTTTTCGTTTTGTTTCATAACATTTAATTTATCTACATTATAAAATAATAAACCGAAAAATTCTTAAAAAATGGGATTTGATTAATATATAAGATTAATTGAACTAAAACATATTAAACCAATTACAATGAAAATAAAAAATAGTGAAACAAATGAAATAACCAATAAAGGTAAAAATAACCTACCCTAAAATATGAACCAAATGAACATATCTATAAAAGAAAAAAAACTTGAAATAAATAATTTACAAAAATAACTAAATGACTTAAAACTAAATTGTTTATAATTGAAAATATATGGATAAAACAATAACATACCCATTATAAACATGATAATTATAAATTTTTAGGGTTTTTATGATATTTCATTGATATTTTTATATTATTTTCACTTCTTATCCTTTTATTGGTTTCATAATTTGTATTCCCTAATTTGGTCATGTCACATCTTCTTTCTTGTTTATATTTCACATTATTAATGACATTATAATTAAATGAATATTTGTTTTCATATGAAGGAAATTAAAAACATTAAAGAGGTATGAATAAAGAGGATGTCTGAAAATATTCTCTACATGAGAAATATGGGTGATCCTCATATAGTCCATGTTTTGAGTATTATATTTCAAATCAGTTTATATATTTATATGACATATAATTTCACTTAATTACTTTGGGTTTTTAATTTCAATTAGGAACTACCACAATTTCGAATAAAATTTTCATAAATGAATATTAAATATTATTTAATTTAATGAATATAAATGTTCTACAATCAAGGATCTGAAGGATTATTTTCATGGGATCATTATGCAAATAAATAACATGACAAAAATTTAATACAAATTATCATTTATTTTATATAGTATTTTTTTAATTATAAATAAAATTTTTTCTATAGTTCACATTGTCCTATAATGATATAAATAAATGAAAATGGGTCAGCAAAAAGCTCAATATAAGGATTATTAAGGGGCATGAATCGATAAAACATGAGTGTAAACAATCATAATCATCCTAATATAAGCCTAATATCATCATCAAAATCAGGATGGAAAATTGTATGGAGGCATTAAATTTGGAAATTCATAAAAATAAAACATCATATATTAGATATAAAATACAACAACAGTTTTGAACAAAGATTGCGTCATGTTCAAGCATAACATAGGCAGGTAATCATAACATCATGATTGTGAAAAACTCTGGCATAATTTTTACACATATTTCACATTATCTCATAAGATACATCACATTAACCAATTAATTGTAGATATATACATATTTCTTCCCAACTTTTACGTTATAATATTTAAATAATCATGATTGCAAAATTTAATGTATTAAATTCATATTCATTGATTATCCTATATAATTGTATATGTTTCATATAGATTTCATCAGTAATGATTTCATGAATAAACATGCGCATCCAAAATATAAGAGGGAAAACTTATTTTTTATAGAAATCATCACTTTTGAATGAATAATAAGTAACTACAGATTAATCAAGATGTATATTGGAGAGAAGAGTTATTTTGAAAAGTATTTATATTTGTGATAAAACCTAGCTAGAACCCTGTAAATCATATAATATAAAAAATTATGAAAAAATGAAATTATATTTAATGACCCAGAAATGAATATCCAAAATAAAATTTTTCATGAAGGAGGCATAACCAAAATAAAGGGAGTTGGGATCTATAATCCCCTCACCATAAGTGGGAATGAATTTTTAAGTTGCACATATTATCATATGCAATAAAAATATATTCATTAGTTAAATAATTAAGAACCCATTCTACATAAATTTTTTTATTAAAATTTTTTTATGATCATTTATGGTAAATTTAATTAGTTATAAAGTTAATATTCATCATTTTCGGAGGGTTTTTGTTTTCTTGGATTATAGCTAGTTTACTTTTTCATAATTATGGATGTTCTTATAAGATGCGAATAAGTATCCAAAATTGAAATTAACATTGAATAATGAATATAAAAGATATTAAATCGTCTCATATATTATTTTTTCTTTAATAGATATGATTTATTTATTAAATAATTAATGACCAAATTATATTTGATTTTGGAATATTTTCCACTACCATGAAATAATTTTGTTTTACATAATATTATATCAATAAATTAGTTCTATAATGTTAAACATGTTATATTATACATGTTAAAAAAAATTTATACATAATAATGGTTTTATGACCAGCCTCGAATGATTTAATGTAAAATGAAAACTCATCATTCCTGAAGGGAGTGAACCGACATATCAGGGATGCTGTTTTTTATTTTTAGAATAAAATAAGAAGGGAAGATATTTGAATATAAATATGCAATTAAAATAAGGCAATTATATATATATATATATATATATATTAATAATGATATACTTACACTTTGTATAGTGTAGTGTAGGAGAGTAAAAGAAATTAAATGAAATGAAAAGATAAATATTGCGGATTCTAACTATTGAATGTTGTCTCCCTACGAACCACCTTGAACTTGGGATGTTCTTTATTAATAATAATAAATCTTGTATATGGGTAAGATTTTTGTTAATGGAATTTGGTAGAATTTAAAAAATATTTCAGGCTTATAATTTTTATGGAGGAAAGGTGGGGAGGGGTGTTATTTACAGGGGTAGACAAGTTTATTTATTATTATTGTATTCATTAATTTATCATTCTTTCTAAAGTCTATTAAAATTGATGAATCCTATTAATAAATATATAAAATAGTGAATGTGACTTTGAGATAATGGGTTCTTATATCATCCAGCCACCATCCATTACTAAAAAATTCATGTATTTTGCTTATATTCTTAATTACTCTATTTCACTATTTACAAAAAAATGAACTTTTTTAGAAAACACCAAAAACATAACTGTAAAAACATTTCAACTAGTAAAATTAAAAAACAATCCCTTTTTATGAAAATTATTTTCTAAATATGATAAAATTAATTTTATAATAAATTCATCATTAAATCAAAAAATAATAGTTTTAATATTATAATTGATATTATCAACCTTTGAAGATTTAATTAAGGTATAAATATATTGTCTTAAAATTATAACACAAAAACATAAAAAAATTTAACATATTTTGGGATATTAAATATTCATTTAAATCAGTATATTATCAATTAAATAAATCTTTACATTTCATAAAAATTTCAACACATAAGATATCATTTTTGAAACATTTATTTACTTAAATCTTGATATAATTATATAATATTTTCATTAATTGGACACCCTAAATTTTTTTATACTTTATTTGGTGTGTTTATTATTTTAATGGATATTTTATTTTTTATTAATTGTTATATTAATAATCTAATGTTCATGTTACTATACTAAGGGTACATTTGTCTTAATTTCCATAAATATCACAAATTTCATTATCCATTTTTGAGAACAATGGTTTAATTCTGTTATATATGTGAGCTATGTGTTTTATAACATAATTATAAAAAGGATATTCAATTCAAAATATTTGTGTTTTTAGGGTCACCCCCCTTATGAAATTTAATCCTTTAAATTTTTTATAATATATTAATGTGAAAATTTGTGAGCGTATTTATCCTCCATTGATTCCTCCAATTTACATGTCGATTCATCAAAATTATGTTTTCTCCAAATTACATTGACACTGTGAGTGGTCTTGTAACATAGAACACTATCTATCTAGTCCAAAATCTTCACCATCATCTCCTCAAAATATAGATGGTTTTCATGATGTACCACCTCTAAGGTAAGTACTTGTGAGGGATCTATTATATACATACTTAAGTGGGAAACATGTAATAATTAAAGAATAAAATTCAGGGTTTGTGGATGTGTAGTACAATATTCTACTACTCTTATGCGATCATATATCTCAAAGGGGACAATTTACCTTTGGCTAAGATTCCATTTCAATCCAAAATGCATAACTTACTTCAATGGTGATATTCAAAGTAAATTTTTGTCTACATCATCAATCAACATGCCTCTTCGAATGTTATTTTAATAGCTCGTCTGCCAACTCTATGTGGGTTTTAAATGTCCTTGGTTGGTATCAACCATGTTTTCCAACTCTTGCATAATATCATGTCTAAGTGTCTTTAATTCACTAACATCATCCCAAAAAGTTGGAGTTCAAAATCACTAACCATAAAGATCATATAAAAGAACCATTTGAATACTTGAGTGGATAATTATATTGTATATGAAATTAACTAATGGGAAATTTTGATTCCATATTCTTTTTAATTTAACTATGTATTATATTAACATATCCCAAAGAGTTTCAATATTACTTTCATATTATCCAATTATTTGGGGAGATAGGATGTGCTAAAATTAAATTAAGTACTAAAATAATGTTGAATTCCTTCCTGAAATTTATATCTGAACCTTGGATAATAATCAGATATGATCAAAATTTGAATCCCATGTAGCCTCACAACATCCTTCCCAAATATCATGAAAATTTTTACAAGAGAGAAATATCCATGAATATCAATGAATTTTCTAGTCTTATTGAGTCAATACACCACAACAAATATCACATTGATTCTATCAAATGTCTTTGAGAGACTAGTGATTAAATTTATAAAGATACTCTACCATTCCTATATGGCCATAGGTAATGGTTAAATTATCTATTTTGAATTCTATACCTCTGCTTTAACTTTCTAAAATACCATATATCATGATATATACACTCCAAAATCCTTATTCATGTTTCCCTATGTCATTTTATCTTGGAGATAGAACTTCATTTTGGTACTTATTGGATGGATAGAGAAATATTATCTATGTGAATTATAAAATAGATATTTATTTACATTATGTAATGAAGGAACAAAAATCATAGTTTCAAATTGAATCATATTATCATCATCGATGTAGAACTCATGTTTCTTACTTTCCTTTATAGATTTCACCTTTTTTATAGTTCCAGGTCATCCCAATATATTGTTGTGGTCTATTATTGGATAGATGGTTGGGTAACAATTTTAAAAAATATGATATATTCCCTAAAGTATTTATTTTCAATTATAACATTTACATATCCATGAAAATGGGGTTTGTGTCAGTTTACAACATGGATAAGGTTGTAGGTTATTTTATGCAATTTGTATCAACTACCTTGTTCACCTTTCCTCTATGGTAATAAATAGGGAAATAATTTCCCTGATTATCTCTATTTATATTCTATGAAACATATTGATTTTTGTATATGTGAATATATAAATAATATTATTATGTTCAGTATATATTTCACACTTATCTTCATAATGATAGTGATGCCAGATTTCAAAAGGAAAATCATAGTTTCTTGCTCCATATCATGTTTTAGGTAGTTCTACTTGTGGATATTCATCTTTTTTAGGCATAGAATATTAGTTTATCATTATACATGAGTACAAGACCTAATAATTTCTTCTATGCATCAATATATACCACAAATAATTCTCTACTTTTTGGTAGTGTGATTACAGTTGCAATGATTAAAATTTACTGGAGTTTCTGACATATTTCCTCATATTCTTTAATCCAGAATAACATTACACATTTCTTTGTTAACTTAGTTTGAAGTCTATTAAATCATTAGAAATTTGTCACAAAATATAATTAATACCCTACTAAGATATGTAAATATTGTACATTTTTTACCCTATCATTCTTGGGTCATTCTTTAAATTATTTTTTCTTTGAAGAATCCACAAAAAAATGTAGGATTTGTGATTATGTTCCCCATGAATTTGTTATGTTGCATCTATAAGTCTCACTTGATGAACATGGCCAAAAATTTATCATTCATTAATGTTTTTAAAACAATCTGTAGATGTCATTTTTGTTCCCTATTTATCATGTAGTATATGAAAATATCATTAATAAACACAACAATAAAAATTTCAAGGTTCCCTCTATATACTCTATTTATCAAATCAATGAAGATTGAAGTAGAATTAGGAAGTGTATTGTGCTTTAATACATTCTAAAAATTCACATAACTTGTTTGTAATGTTGCTTTCTAAATATCTTAATTCATCACCTTTAGTTTATGATATCCAAAAATATGATCTGCCATTGAGAAATACTTATCTCATTGAAGTTTATTGAACAAGTCATCCATCCTTGGAAGGTGATACTTGATCTATCTATTAATCTTATTGAGATTCTGGTAACAAATTCACAATCATATTGAACTATCTTTTTTCATTAAAAAGTGTATTGGAACACCCAATGATCATGCACTATTTAATATGAACCCTTTGTCTATGTTTTCTGGCAGTTTCTTCATTCCATAATTTATTTTTATACGGTCCATCATTCTGGGGATTTTGCGATAGGAGTGGCTATAGGTATATGTTTTATTTAGAACTGTATATCCTGATCTTGTTAAGTACATACAAATATTCTAGAAATAAATATATTTATTCCCAAAAAATGGGAATTTCCCCAAAGTTGATTCCGTCCAATTACTCAACCATTTTAATGAGGTATTCTTCTTCCTGGTGAATCAATACACAATCCATTGAGGGATATTCAAATGGATATTCATGTGCTTCCATTCATTTATATAGAATCATGGGATTATTTAGAATATGAAAAGATATTACATTTTCCTAATAGTTAATGTGTGATATATATAATGAGATCTAATCTATTCTTTGTATAGTGTCGAATTCACCAAGGGGAGTATTAATATTTTAACATGAAGAATATTACTATATTCACCAACTGAAGAAGATTCCAACAAATGGGTTTCAATGATCTCACCATTAGGTGTTTTTATGGATATCCCTACTTCATGGTATTAGGGATTATATTCTACTATTCTATAAAAAATTATGAAAATAATGAAATTCATATAACTATAATAAAATAAAATATTTTCCATTATTGATTGAATATAAAGTTTACATTGTATGAATTCATTTTATTGATCAATTTTAAAAATTTTAATTGAATAATATTAACCTTTATTCTTTATTTTCTATGTTTTCTAACGCTGATTTCCCTCAATGACATGTAGTTTAGTGCACGAGATTGAATAGTGACATTGGTTAGGATAGTTGAACAATTGAACCATAGGTGGTTCTCTAATATCATCCATCATATCGGAAGGATTATTTTTTTCCCTTTAAAATTCAAGATCATGGTGGTATTCGCTCCCATACTTTAATAATTTCCTAGACCCTTTGAATAAATATCCATAATTCTTCTCCCAAATTTTTTGAAATGAGTTTGGATAGATCTTATTTCATCATTTTTTATTTGAACCATAAGTTTGTTACTCCATTCATCTCTACATATCTCTAAAACCATGAGATAAATATCTATTTACATATCAACATTAATATAATATCTAATAATTTCTCTAAAACACTTAAATTCATGGATAGTTAGATCGTTTTAATGTTTTTGTTTGAAACCACTAAAGAATCTATTTATTTTTTATCATTGTTAAAAAAAAATCATGGAATATATTGAATTACTAGTCTTTTTTTCTTCACAAACTATGAAAAAATTAGTATACCTTTTTCATCATCTATATAAATTCTACCTCTATCATTTTATAAAGAATTGTGGGAAAATACATGTAAAGAAATATCTTCATAAATTATTACCAGTCCAAGTCATCATTTTAGTGCTTTGGATTAGAGTTCTTTATCAATACCCACTATTGGAAAGATTTATTTTCAATATGATATATGGATATAGTGACCTTCTATATATCAAAATAGTCGATCATAGTAATGATATTTTCCATTGAGTTAGAACATTGTTCCACAACATTTTGATCGGAAAACAAAATAAATGTTGGTGGTCATTTATACATAAGGAAATCAATGGATAATATATCATTCTTGGGGGAAGGATGAATTTATGTAATAACCCAAACATAGAAGAAAAAATCCCTTAAATTATTTTATTACATTGAGATGATTACAAAGAATCAAATCCTAAATAAATCATAGTTACTCAGTTTTGGAATATGAGATTACATATACGAATACTATAATGGATTTGGAAAACTAAATAAATAATAACAAAAGAAAAATATCATACTCCTTAAAACAAATTCATAATATTCATCTTCAAAAACTAGAGAATAGAAACAAAATAATGGTGACCATAAATTCTCATAAATGGTAGATATAGTTGACGATATAATGAATCAATCACAACATGGAATATTAAATTACTGAGAACACATTCCATTTAAATTACCAGAAAATACATAATCAATATTGAAATGTAATAAACTAAAATCACAATTCAATATGTCAATTATTTAATAATTAATTTCATCCATATATTTTATCATTAGAAAATCTCACGTCTAATAAAAATAACAACTGAAATGTCTATGATGGAAATGTATAATTATTAGATGTTGTGTCTAAGGCACATGAAAACAAATTCCATAAAGTCCATTCACAAGATAGTATAAATCTAAGGATAAAAACCCATTTAATTTGTCAAATATACGTGTCTCATGAGAAAATGTCAATTCATAGAGGGTCTATATAATTTATGGGCCCCACCGTTCACTTCCTACCAAAATCATTCCTCATATAGAATAATTGATTGAATTTTTTAAAAAAAATCCTCATCAAATATTTATATTTATTAAATTATATGGTTCTATCAACATTTCCTCAGTATAAAATAATGTACAGGAAGTTTGTTTTGCATTTACTAATTAAAATACCATTGAATGGTTAATTTAAAATTCTTGAGGAAAATAACTTCCAAACACCCCAATGCATCCCCAACAACTTTGAAATAGTTGAATCATAATACCATTCATGTAATAAATTTATATAAAACATATAATATAATTATAACTAGTATATTCATTTTATAACATGTTAATGTGTAGTATATACACCATATTAAAGTGTATTGGTTCATAATGACTAAAAAGTCTCAATAGAGTGTAAATATAGTTGAAATACCATGCATTGAGCCCGACTAGTCACATGTGTCTTTTTATTCCTACATAATAAACCTTTTTTCTTACCTAAATTCTTTGGAAACTTTTTCCAGTTTATCATTTCTATTATTTCAGTTCTATCAATTTTGAAAAAAATTAACTAAACAATTAAATTTTTGTTGGTTATGTTGGCCATATTTTTTTTGTGAGTCAAAAATGATATTAATAGGTCAACTATGGTCAAATGGATCATTATATAAAAATTTACAGAATAATAATCATGAAATAATTATCATATTTATACATAAATTATAGATTTCAATCAAATTATTAAATATGTTTATGAAAAATGATCCATCCATACAATAATGAAGATGGTAGGTTGTACGTGCGCATGAGTATCATTCTCATTTTTCAATGATCATTATGGAAATAACTTTTGTTATATTATATATTTATATACTAAAAATTATATCATAAATAGTATATTATTTAATTATATATTCTTATATATAAAATTATTCTGATGTAAAATGAATGACATCATTTTGAGGATGTGGAAGTCTACATGTGGCCGATAAACATTATAATTTTTTACAGTGTGAAATGAGTAATAAAGAAAATGATTTATTAACTTTATTGAAAGTTAATTTTGTAATGAATATATTATATATTCAACTAATGTCATGTATTTTTAATTAAAACCATCCCATATACCCTTCATGTATCTCGTGAAAAAGTCACATCTCTTTGAGGAGGCGGTTGTTCGTAATTCTACAAACGATGTTGTCATATTCCCACAGAATCAAAAAGAATAAAAGTATATTCTATAAAAAAAAATACATAATAATAAATAAATTATAAATTTATAATATCAAATATTTAAAATTAATTTCTATTATAATTCCATTCCATGAATGATGGAAGTGTAAAAAAATGAATGACCTCGTTTCGTGAGGCAGTAGTTCACCAGATACACGAACAGTAAATTCAAAACCCATATGATGGAGTTGTTTGTACATGTAGATTGAAATGTTAATATAAAAACTAATTATATTTATGATACATATTTTATTATTTATTAATGTAATTTTAATATTTTAGGTTTGTATAATGAAAATGAATAAAAAGAACACGAGGAAGGTTGTTACCAATTCTTTGGGAAACTCCTATTGGTTTTTACCGAAGAGCTTCTTTGGATGGATTTCATCTCAATGTGAGGATTCTTGGTTGAGGGGAGATATTTTGAGGATATATTTGAAAAACTATTGTTGATAATATGTTCCCTATATGTGTGGGGATGTGGGAGGGGTGAGTTCCCTTTTATAGTGGGGGAAGAGTGGCGTCCATGTAAATTTTCAAAAGGGGAATTCCACCAAAATTATTTCAATCTAAATTGGATACAATAATAAATAAAATTCGATAAAATTGAATATATGATATAAATATGAACATAATAATAGTTTTAATTACTTTTTGGGACTTATGTTTATTGTTTAGTTATTTTTCATGTTAATTTTTCTCTAAATCGTAGGAATTATTTTTATTTATATTCAATAAAACATTCAATAAAAATTTATGATGACCTTATTAAAAATTATAAATTAATCCAATTCCAAATATGGAATCCATTTTTAAAAATTCTAATAATAGAAGTCATAGAAATTAATTAAAATTAATCCCATAGACTAGATGACAAGGTAGGGTTTTAAAGTAAAAATGTCCAAAAATTTGATAGGTTTTTTATATCGAATAAAAAAGAGAAATTCATTACTATGACTTAATTTTTAATTATTTATGTTTATATGTATTATTATTTTATATTAAAAAAATATAAAATCTAATTTTACTTATAATTAGAAGAGAAAAAAATAGTTTGAATTAAAATTCGGTTTTTTTACTATTCATCAAAAAGCTGAACATATCTGAAAAATTAAAAAATAATAACCCTACCATAAATAAACTATTAAAACAATAAACTTTTATTATTTATCCTCATGAAATTTATAAATATGTTAATATTGATATTTGAAATGTTTTTTCATTTAATTGGAGTTAAAATATTTTTTATAAAAATATATTTTTTGCAAGTAATGTTGGTTTTCTTCTTATTTTATACATCTAAAATATATTGGGTGAATGTAAAAAAAGTATATTAAATATAATATATATCATCATTTTAACTGTATAATTGTAATTAATTTAAATTATTAGGATGAAAAAGACAATATGAGAATTGAAATAATTTTTATAATAACATTCATGTTAAATACAATGGGTTTCTATGCTCATTTAAAATTAAAAGTAGAACAATTATTTAAAGTATATATTTTTATAAGATATTTAAAACTATTTATAACAACCAATTTAACAACTATGTTATACCAAATTATATTAAATAAAAATGATTTTATTAATATATTATTGTTCAGTAAAACAATGTCTTGCGTGTTACACAGGCCATGCAATAATGTCATTATTGTTTGTAACATAAGACATCCTTATTGTTCTATGCAATGAATTCTATAGAATAGATTTTTCAAATATATTATATAATATTATGAGGCTATATTATTTTCTACTCATAGTGCTTAAATTTATACAGTCTATTAAATACAATGTCCTTATTTCTAAATTTTGAGGTGTTACATTATCCCCAAGTAAAATAAATTAAATCCCCACAATTTCTACATTGTCTCAGTAATAGATGTTTTGATATTATAGAATAATATTTTTTGAATGTTCCACATTTAAATAGGGAAAATAAAATATATTATTAATATTATATAATGTTAATTATGAATGAAACATAACTAAGATCCCATGTTGTTGAACATAAATGGGAAAAACATCAGAAATGAAGAAAATAGAAAATAACTATAATCATTAGCCATAATAATGTATGTGAGCAATAGAAATTTAATGACCTAAAAGCCACAAATATGTGATGATATAAAAGAATATTTTCTTTATATGATAATAATTAAATAAGATATCATTTTTATTTCATGTCCTTTTTTCTAGATTTATATAATTCATTCACCATCTAAGAATATATGTCAATATACACTTCAATAAACTTAAAAATTTCCATTAATTATTCATTGATCTATTTTTACTTCATCTTATTGTATATAATTCTTCATATAGTGATGTAATGCTTTAAAAAATTCTATTAATGGTCAATTTTATTTAATGGTTACGATCCAGAACTTTTAGAAAGAAGGTCACCAAATTTAATAAATGAACTTATCATTATACTTGAATCAACAAAATGTAGTTATTTATTCATCACATACGCAATATGTAAATGACTTCCTCATTTATTCAATATAAATATGGTAATAACATAAATTTACATAGAAAATTATTGGAATCCTAAATTCGTTCTTTTCTATAATTAATTAACTTGTTATTGGATATATTCCATAAATCCAAAGGTGTTGTTAAATCCATAAATTAGGGTGAAAAGTACTTTTTCAACAAACCATTCATCATTTCTGAGGTATTCAGTACTATCTAAATTAATTTAACTAAATTATTCATCTATTTATTCTAGAATAATCATATCAGTATATGAATCAATTGAAGGGTTACATTCACATAACCAGATGTTTTCCAAACATATTTACTTGATACTGAATACATTTTCTTACTACCATTTGACATGTAATCTCAAATATTTAATAAAAAGTTTTTATAGTAAAATCCTTAACAATTTTATAATTCTTATAACTACTACATCATTGAATAAATTCACAAATTAATTAATTATTTAGTAAAAAAATAATCACATTAATAATTCCACTTTATTTAGGGTAGAATCATCGTTTTTTCCATGATCCATTATAAAATTTTGGGCTATACACCTTTTATTCATGGAACACTGCGTATTATACCATATATATATAGTAGAATCATTGCACATTGGAATTTTATTTTTTCCCATGAAATCACATACATAGTGGAATTTTCGTCCACACTTATAACAAACAATCATTCTATTCATGCAACTAGAGGTGTGTTTCTTTCCTAAATTATAAAAGTGGGAAAATATATCTTTTCCTTTTTCCATTTTTGTATATTTTGACATGCCATCATCTTCTTTTATATCTATCCTTCAAATCTAAATGACATGGAGTATTTTTCTATTCATCTCTTTATCACATGACAATATTTCTTCGTATGATGAGAATTCTTTAGATATTATTTCAATTTGAAATATTGGACTAAGACCATAAAAAAATATGGTCCTTCTTACTCTTTGGATCATGTACAACGGTGATGATCATATTCGTTCTTATTGGTCCATTTAGAAATGATAATATCCAATAAAGTAGTTCCTATCAATATAAAGTATAATGTGTAGACACAAAAATAGTAAAATACATAATATAAATTAAAAAATTCTATCAAATACAATTTAATAATAATAAACCTGTTTTATTTGGGGAAATTTTTAATTTTAAATCTGTCCTAACGGGTTGTAAATAAAATACGAATTATATTAAACATATCCCTTAGGTTTGTGCAGTATGGAATGTTTTTATATACTATGTTACACTTTGGTTAGGCTCGATAAACCTTTTCAGAGTTGTTACCCTAAGGTACACCTATTCCATAACCATGTCCACTTATAGAATCCATAACGTTGTATATTTCAAATAATACCCACATAATCAATACCTTACCAATATTATATGAAGTTAATATTCACTGATTCACCATTTTAATCATCGAATTATTTTTCTAAATCTATGATTTCTTAATCTTTTTTTCAAGGTTACCACCGAACTTACATTGATACTAACTCTAATGACCTGACCTCATAAGCTCAGATCTGATGCATTATTTTGTTATGTTGTCATGATTACAAGTAATTAAATCTTCAGGGGACAAATTTTTTGTAATTTCAGAAGACCAAATTAATTAAATTAAACCCATAATACATTCGAATAATTAAATAAATCATAACATGAGTAAAATCTCATCCTCCATGAGTCCCATTCAATGGATTAATCCTTATAACATGGTTAATTGAAACATTGTAAGGATGATCTCAAATTCTCATTAAGGGTATGTACAATGGATGTATTAATGAATGAATTAGAATATGTAATGGTAAATAAATGAGAACACATTAAATTTAAATAACTCGAAAAAAAATTAATATCGAATAATGGTAAACTAAAAACACATAAAATTAGTATAAATAACTGAGAATAAAATGAATCTCTTAATTTTATCATTTTAAAATATCACGGATAATAAAAAATATAATTTAAATACCTGTGATGGAAATAATTAATTATTGGATGTCCGGATTTAAGCACAGGGAAGCATATATTATAAATACATTTTCCAAGAAGGTCTAAAACAATGGGTATAAACCTATTTCATTTTGTTATCTTATTTGAATTATGAGAACCTATTGAGGCATCAGGGGGATATATAATGTCTAAGAACCTCCCATCATTGGCTATCAAAATCATTCCTCATGTCAAATAATCAGATCAATTAATAAATCATATTCCTTTCTAAATATCCAACTGAATAATGAATATACATTTACCAATATTTTGTTAGTGGAGGATATGTAACAACAAGGGATGCTTACATTTATGAATTTAAACACCATTGCAACCTCCTTAAAACATTCATTTCAAAATAATATTAAAACACACAAATGTGTCCCATACCACTTAAAACCTTTTTCATTATAATCCCATAATGGAATAAAAATAAATGAAATATATTATATCATTAAAGTAAATATATTCAACACATAAAATTAAAAAGGTAAGTATATACAAAATATAAAATTGAATTTTTAAAAAATATCAAATGAGACTGAAGGGAATGTAAATTGAGACGAAATCTCTTATCTTTCATCTGACTTATCACATGTGTATTCATATTCGTAAACAATAAAAATATGTTAATATTTAAAATATTTCAGATATATTTTCATGTTTATAATTAATTTTTTCATGTATTAAAACTTTATAAAAAACTATATAAATAATTTAGTTTACAATAGGTGTTTTGACCATATTTTTTTTATATTCCAAAATTGAATTTGGTAGGTCAACTATGATCCAATGGTGAATTATATAAAAATATCTAGAATAATAATCATGAAATATTTATTATATTTACACATAAATTTTAATTTTAATTCCAAACATTAAATAAGGTTTTGGTAAATAACCCAACAATACAATCACAAAGATGATAGGTCGTACATACGCAACAATAACGTTTCCATTTTTCAATGATCATTTTGGAAAAAATATAAGTAAAATTTTATAATTATATAATATATATTATTTCAAAAATATAATGTTATTTAATAATATATTCTTATATATTAAATTATTATGATGTAAAATGATTCACATTGTTTCGAGGAATCGGTAGTTGACACATCCCCGACCCACATTATTACTTTTTAGTGTGTGTAAAGTGTAATAATGAAAATGAAATGAAATATTTATAGAAATATAATTTTTTAAATAATATAATATATATTTCATTGTTTTCAAAAGTATTAATTAAAACCCTTCATTATACATTAAAATTATTGCGTGAATGAATCGCATCGGTTTTACGCAGCGGTAGTCCATTCTAAAACAAACGATGTATTAGTCTTCCCCTAAAAAAATCATAATGATATGTTCAACCAAAAAATTTCAAATGCATAAGTAAAATATAAATATCATATATATCACATATAAATAAAATTTTTATCATAATATTTAACATTAAGTGGTAGAAAATGACAAAATGTATGACACCATTTCATGAGGTGGTTGTTCGCTTGACACAAGAAATGTAAGTTTGATATCCATTTGATAGATGTGTGTGTTAGTCTAAGAAGAAATATAAAAACAAAAACATAATAATATATTTACAATATTTTTTTAAAATGTTATAATAACATATTAATGTGTTGAGAGTGAAAATAAAACCAAAGATATTGAAGAATTATTTCACCTATTAATTGGGAAACTCCATTTCGTTTTCCACAATTTGATTCCATGGATTGACTTATTCCCATGGTGAGGCCTCCAAGATGATTGTATTAATTTTTTAGACAAATACATTTAGAACATGGTCACTCCAATATGTTTTGATAGGTTTTATGACGTGGTAGGTGTAATAGCCTTTTTATATTCGAAGAGAAGTGACATCCTATTAAATTTATAAAATGGTAATTCCTCCCACGTTTTCACTTTTCCATTGGCTAAAACAAAGGTACCCAATGAAAAAATGAGGATATGGTATAAATATGGATATAAAATGTATATTTGACATGTTTATAGGCCTTTGTAGGCCTTAAATTTATGGATAGTTCTTTTTTAAGTTGGTTTCCTCTAAATCACTGCAATAAATTTTAATTACTTACATGAAAATTTTTTGTCACAAAATATGATGGCTTTATTAGAAAAAATAAATTTTTAAGATTGAAAATATGGAATCACTTTCATCAAATTATAATAATATAAGTGGACAGAATTAATTTAAAATCAATACTGCATATGTGATGGTAGGGGAGGTTCTAAAAGTTAAAATGTTAAAAAATTGCTAGGTTTTTATGTCTAATTTCAAAGTGAAATTGATTCCTATGACCTAAATTGGATTGATTTATGTATAATAGATATAATGTGATGTAAAAAAAATTTAATATAAAATTTAACCTTATAAATACGTTTCATGAAACAAACTTTTGAATTAAATTCAGTATTTTCACTATTTATCAAAAAATGAAACTTCTCCAAAAAATATCGAAAAACAAAAATTATCTAATTTTTTAAAATTTATTTCATAATTGAAAATAATTTTTAGAAATTAAATTTATATAAGTTTCAAAATTCATATTTAAAATATGATCTCCATTTAAATATTATAAAATTTACTTTATAAAAAGATTGGTATATATGGATACTATTCGATTTGTTTTGATCATATGCTTAACAAATATATTTGCTGATTGTCCCAAATATTTGAATTAATATATAATATATAGATTAAGTTAATAAAACTCACTATTTTTAATTAATTTAATTAATTAGGATGAGGTGAATTTATGATCTTAATAATTGTTTCTCATAAAAACATTCCCATAATATTCATTTTGTATCTACATTCATTAATAATTAATATATAAAAAATGACATAATAAATATAATTTTATAGGATTTTTAATTTATTTCATAAATACCAATTTAACAGATAGGATATTTCCAATTATATTAAATAGAAATTATTTTAATAATATAATAATGTTTATTAAAACTCTATATTGTGTGCAACATAAGCCATTGAATATAGTCATTATTACTTGTATCTCAAGAAAAACTCATTATTCCATGAAGGGACAACTATAAAATTGATTTATTAAATATATCGTAAAATCTAAAGAGTATATTTTCCTTTAGAAACATGGTGTTTCATTTCGTATATTCTATTAAATACAATATCCTTCTTTTAGAAAAACGAGGAGTTACAGATTACACATGGTTCAGGTTATTATTCATAGACTAAGATAACTGGGTAAACATTGAAATTATTTTTCCACCACCACCTCCCATGTAGTTGGGGTTATTTTTTGGGAAATCATTTCACTTCCATTTTTACATGTTCTTGGACTAGTTTATCCTGGGTCCACCATTTTCCAAAATTGAAAAGCATTGAAAAAATTATAATTCTCAAGTTAGTATTTAATAATTTAAAATTTTGTGAAATTATCTTTAAATGAATATATTGTTAGATCATAATGTATATAATTATTCTAAAACAAGTATTATTCGATGTTTATATATACATAGCCCCAGTCTAATGGTTTTCACTAACATTCTCTAATCCTGTATCCCATTTTAACTAATTTTTGCTTTGATACCTACTATAGTGAACCTAATTTTATCACAGTTCTATTACTTAATTTTTAATATACACAATATGAAATTAGTACAAACTAGGATCCAAATTTTTAGTATCCTAGGAAAATTAGCAACATAAATAACCTGAAAAATAATAAAAAATAATAACATATCTAATATCTTATTATATATCCTTATAAATCTCACATTATTTTTTTTTTGAACTTATAGTCCCTAGATGATATACATCAATTATATTTGGTGATCTGAAAGCCCAGTAAGTTTATGAATAAGGATAATGAATCAATAAAAAATGAGTCATCAAAATCATCAACTTCCAAATAAAATCATAGGATCATAAATAATAGTCAAATGGAAATATTGGATAAAGGAATGGAATGTGGTAATATAAAAAAATAGACATCATTTCCTAGTGGTAGAATATCATACAATGTTATAAACAAATCTAGAATCATGTTCGGGGATAAAAAATCTGAATGATCATAACTACATCATTTTAAACAAATATAGTATCATTTTCGTGCATATTATACATTATATCATCAGATGAATAACCATACCTAATGCATTGAATGGATATATAATCCTAGTCCAACCATTCACATCAAAATATTATCATAATAATAGTATAGTCATAGTAATGAATTAACCCATAAACACTAATGGTTTTCAAAAGTATTTGATAATTGATTATTTCATGATTAATCTTGTGATTTTCAAATTCAAAATGGAAGGACAACACTGGTATAGAAATCATCACTTTTTGGGGAAGAAAAAAAAACTTCAGAGGAGTCATCATTTATTTTAGGGAGAATAGTTCTTTTTGAAAATAATTAGATATGTCATAAAACCTCATTGGAAACATGTATATCCCAAAAAATAAAAATTGATGAATTATGAAATTTAATTTAAAGACGATTAATGTAATATCAACATTGAAATTTGGCTCGATGGAGGGATAACCCAAAAAAAGGTAGTTGGGTTCCAGAATCTCCATACCTTATGTATGAAATCATTCTAAATATTAATATAATATAGTCAACAATAAAATTATATTAATTAATTACATAATTCAAAAACTATTATACATAAATTTTAATTATTAAATTTTTATTATGTTCAATTATAGGGATTTTTATGAGTTAGAGAGTTCAAATTTTTAGATATGGAAAAATTTTATTTTCGGGTTTCATGGTCGGTTTTATTGTGTCTGATTACAGAAGTTATAAAATGGGAAAAATTATATATAATATAAATTATATAATATTAATATAATTCATTAATGTTATATAGTCCCACGTATCATTTTGTTTTATAGTATGACAAATATTCATTTGATAAAACATTAATGATAAATGTTTAGTTAATTTTTTTTTGTACTTTTAACCAACATGATGTTGTCTCATTTCATCTAATATTATGTCAATATATTAGTTAAAAATATTAAAAATGAATATTATACATATTATAATGTGGTTTTCACCATAATAATGGTTTTATGACCAGCCTTGAAGGTAGTAACAGAATACAAAATCTCATCATTCATGAAGGTGGTGAACATACATATCATGGATGATGTTTTCATTTATAGAATTAAAAGATAAGAGAAAAGATTTAATGATGGATAAAATATTAAAAAAATATAATTCTAGTATATATATGATTATAGAGTTATAGTTTCACTTTATATATGGTAGTTGAGAATAATATTAGAAAACATTCAAATTAAATGAGAAATATTGAGGATTTTACCTCTTGAATGTTGGCTCCTTGAGAACCTCCTTATGGAAGTTGGGTTTGGTATCTGGTTGAGAACAGTGTATATTGGAAATGTTGATTATGTTTGGTAATGGTATTGGGAAGAATATATAAAATATACAAATCTTAAAAGGTATAAAGAGTAAGGGAGGTGAGGGGTAGAATTTATTGATTGAGGGGAGGGGTATTTTTAATTTTTATATTCATTAGTTTGTTATTTAATCTCAGGTATATCAATAGTGTTGATTCCAGTGACTAAATATTTTAAATAGTGAAGCATTGTTCTAAGTATTGGGTTCTTATATCTTCCATACATTATCCATGACTCAATGATTCATATATTTAGCTTATACCATTAATTACTATATTACACTATTCAACAAAATATCTACTACTTTAGAAAAAAAACATTATAATTTTTCTAATTTGTTTTACAAATTGAACTATATCGTAAGAAAATGGTTTATATATATGAGAAAATTAATTTTTAAATAAATTAATCATTTATTTGAAAAATACTAATTATAATCTGATAATGGATTTTTTGACCTTTTAATAAATTTATTAAGGTCTCATAAAATTATTTTAAAATTATAATAAAAGAAAATATTATGTTCTGAAACTTTTTCAAGGAAATATTTTTAAAATAATGATATTAGTTATTAAATAATCATTAATATATCAAAAAATACCAACAAATAATTTTTTTTATAAAATTTTATTAATTATATAATGATATAATTATATCATATTTTCATTAAGAAGACTATTATATTTTTTTATTCTATCATAGATGAGGATACTGTTGTGAATGTTATCTTACTATTTCTAATGGTAATATTACTATTCCAATGGTTAGGTTGATATTCCTATCTTATAGGTTACTTAATTTATATAAATAAAACCTTGTTCAATATTTATAATGAGAAAAATGGTTTTATCAGGTTTTCTATATGATACATGTGTTTTACGAAAAAAAATTAAAAAATAAAAATTATATTGAAAGAATTTAATGTCATCACACCCTTTAATGAGACAATTATTCACTAATAAATATTTTTCCATTGATTCTCATCTGTATGATGCGAGGGGTTGGTATTAGAGTTACTCATAAAACTCATCATACCCAATCAAACCCATTCCCTTCAACAGATCTACCATCTAGATTACTATCTTATATGATAGGTTTGTTATATCCACCCATGATATTTACCAAACTAATATTTTCACCGCCATTTAAATCTAATCCTCAACATTTTTTCCCTTATCCAATGATGGATCTCAGTCACCATCCATATTAAAATTTTCCACAGACATCTCTTCCCACTAATTTTCCTTCTACATCATTATCTCTTGAATTTTACTATTATTCCCCTTAAACCTCTACATCAATTCATTCTGAGCCTCAGGAGAAAACATTTTCCCCACTCCTACAATATATAACAACGATCCATCAAATCCAAGTGTACCAGTAGTACCTGCTAATCATCTTAAATCATGTATATATATAGAATCATAATAAAAATATTTTACCATATTTTATTTTCATTACATTGTAAATACATATAATATTCGTATTTATTCATTTAGAATTGGATATACCCCTAGGAGGAATTAGAATACACTCATCCATGAAGTCGAGAACCACCACACAAGGATTATGTTTGAATAAAATAATTTGGATGTTTTTTAAAATATGGTGATAATGAATGACTGTTATGGCGATTCATTCCAAATACAATGACATCATTCCAATCAGGACATTCTCCTAAATACACCTATAAAATGATGTAAAGGGTAATGGGTGGTAAAATATATGTGTACGAAAATTCATCAGACATAATGTTACATAATTATTCTATTAATATGATTTAATGTTATGGAAGAATCATTGTTATAATTTTCCTCGATGGAGACATGTTGAAGACTACATCGCAAAATGAATTTGTTAATCTTTAGGGATCACATTATAAAGATTTGTATAACGATTGGGTTTCTAGAGTTTTAATTAATTTATGGGACATACCTAGTAAGAATGAGTGTCCGTAAACACATTAGCATTAATTTTTTTTTCTTTTCATGAGTATTATATTTACCTTATTCATTAAATTTGAGTAGTTTGAATACAAATTAGGATTATTTACATTAATAATATTTTTAATTGAATATTTTTTAATAGGAAGATTAATGTGTAAATAATAGGATTCAATTAAATACCACCGTACATTAGGGATTAATTGGATACTATAATAGAAGAGGAAGAAATTACATTTCATGGAAACATTAATTTAATTTTGATTAATATATAATAATATTTATTTCATGTCATCGTAAGATTATGTTAATTTGGGGACTCTTTATACAGTAAATTGATTTCTTGCTTCTATTGAATTATATTAACAAAGTTTTGAAAATATTCTAATGGATCAAGAATCATTTCAATAAACACATTTATTCCATGATATTTCCAAATAATAGAAGCACACATTACTAGGAAATCTATGGTTGGTTTGAAAAAAATTTAGATTAATTATAAAAACATTATTTTGAAATAATACCATATTGAAATGAGTTACATGTATGTATAACTATGATTTTAATGGTGATTTACCATTTCACATAACTGTTATAAAAATAATCCTGTGTAAGAACATATTATGTTTATGTACAACATAGATGGTTCTACAGTTGTCTCAATTTAATGTTCAAATAAACCATTACATGTTCTCTCTATGTTTCCCTTATGTGTGGTATATTATATGATTCCTAGATTCTACTCGATACTAAATAGATTTTTGTATTTATTTATGGATGAATTTTGATTTTGGGCTCTATATAATACATTTTTTCATTGAAAATTTGTTATATTGAGAACTCATAAAGGTCCCATTTATTTATTTTATTTTTTATTTCCCACTTCCTCTTCTAGAATGATATATTGTTCATGATATAAAACAATAACTATTTTCATTAATAACAATTTCATAATTAAATAAATGAATATATCATAATCATTAATAATATAATAACTATTAGCAGTAGCCTTTGAAACATTGATATTTTATTTAACAACATCTCACTCTATTTTTTATTCTCACTATTCTTTAATAGATCAAAATAATTCTTAAATAAATTACCAATTTGTTCCCACCCATAAATAATTGGAAATTAAAAAAAATATTTTTTATAGATTCAACAACCATTTAAATATATTCATTTAGAATCCCCCTTGTATGAAGAATACACATCTTCTTCTTCAACAAATATTAACCTATTTAATGTTACTATAAATATAAACCCATATACTTGATAACTCCTCCATGTAGCTTATTTTTATTTTTTATTATAATTCCTTATCATTAATGATACATAATTCATTGAAAACAATGATAAATTTAATCGATGTACATAAATTATCAATATTGTTCAACCCATGATAAATGGATAAATACTATTTTCCATATTTTTAGTCAAATTAATATGATTTTGTTTTACAAACATATACCCTAAATTCATGTCCTTGAATAGGACCATTATAAACTCACTAGTCTTTCATTAAATTGTAGTCAATATAAACATTCCCTTAACATTTTGTATTAGAGTTAAATTATTCATAATGAGATTATCTATGAAAATTGTTTGAAATAAGAAATATAACATATATTGAGCTTTTCTTTCATAATCATCCACTATATTATTATTGAAAAAAATATTATTTCATCAGGAACATGAATAATTACTCTAATTTCAGTAATTTGAAAATAAAATTTATGTTATTTCTCAAAAATCCATATGACTCGATATATCTAATATTCTATTTGTAGATATATAATTAATCCAATGAGAAGAAACAACTCATCCGACATTCTTCAACCAATAAACATTGAGATAGTGAATTCCAACCTAATCTCGAACACTATCATAAAATTTATAAAATCAAATTATTTAATATTATGAGTGGGAATATAAATATACATTTAATGTTGCAATAAAATATCTATTATGTCAACATGAAAAAATTATACTAAATCTTATGTCAAGATGTACTAAAATTGACACATTCTATTTTCCAGGATAAATCCACAAACCCATATTACCCCAAATACACTCTCTAAAATCTAAATATATGGTATAAAGAAAAGAAAATTAATTTCATTTTACTATAATGGTACCACCAAACAACTTACCCACCAATCTAGTCATACACTGGTCCAAAAGTTGAATATAATAGAATAACCATCCTTCTATTATCCATATACCACATCATACCAATACCATATTCCCATGATACAACAAAAATATTCTATCCTACCTTATAAAAACACAACATGATCACATAACTATAAAAACATCTAAAATAATGGATAAAAGGTAGAGTGTAAAATTAATTATATTTTATTATCCAGATAAAAAAATCCATGGACTTTCGGGGTTTACCTACTAACCAAAAAAATATATATGTACAGAAAGGGTAACTAGATTTAATTTGTATCATGTATTACCAAAAAAACAAAAATGATATATAAATCCAATAAAGATTAATATAAGGTTCTACATCCTAAAATTTTCACTTTTATAACCATCAAATATTATACATTGTTACTTCCATAAAACTATTGTATTAAACATTATCATCTCTATAGAATTCATTACAAAGATCCCAAAATATAAAATTATCAATCATCTAACAATTTACTCCCAATCATTTTTAATTTTTAATTTACCACATATATTAACTACCACATTAGTTCATTACTTTAGAACATCATTTATTGATTTAGATTATCAAAATAGAAATAATAAATTATACTTATTTAGTTGATCCAATCATCCATTCCATATAAATTTAAATATACAATTATCGTTTTTGTTATGTGAAGATCACTACACATATTATTTTCTATTTTTGGGAACACATCGATTAACCCCATTCGACAGATAAGTAAACCGATACATCATTTTCCTAAATATCATTTAACCATTTTATAAAAACAAAATAAACTCTTGTCAGAAATGTCATTTTCTACCCGAGGTTATAAATCAGTATATAGATCGGTCCAATTATAGAAATTTAACCCTCCAAAAGTAATCAGTTATCCATAACATGAACCATGAATCATTTAAACAAACTATGTCAAAAACACCTAAACCAAAACATAGTTTCAATTTTCCTAGAATATAGTAAAAACATAAATATGTATCTTCCTACAATTACTATGCACCCCATTAAAATCAAAATACCATTTAGAATCATGGAATCCAATATTTATTTAAGAAACAAATCATGATTTAATTACACTATTAATGTAATGTCCCGGTTCAGGGTGCTGCCCCGAGGCATCCAGTACCCGGTTGGACACATGCCCTCAAGCGCATTTCCTCAAACGCTAGAGGCTTCTGACTAGTAGTGAGGGACATGGATGTGATAATAGAGAATATATGCCCTCATTGTCAGAGTAATGCAATGAAATTTAAGCTGATATACAATAGAAGTTGTAGTAATAATACCATACAAAGTTATACAACATAAGACATGAAGATATAAACTAGAGAGTGTATATAATGATGAATGATACATATGTATATGAAATCATACAAACACGTCCAAATGTAGAATACAATATTAAAACAATGTACAAGAAAAACAAGTAAAAAACTCCTTAGCATTACAAGCCTCAGCATGGTCACATGCTATCCATATCCAAAGTAGTCATGTTTTTGATGTAGAAGGGGGATTTCCCTTTTCTATAACTACAGCAACATAATATGTTTGAGGAAAAAATCCTGACCCAAACTGGGTTTGAGGCTAATCCTAGTAGGCAACCACCAAATGAATATACCTAAAGGTTTTTGAATATATATGTCATGAAATAAGAAAAATAAGAAGTAAGAAATTAAGTACTCAAAAGTAATCAATCCTATAGTTTCAATTGCATTCAATTTTCTAATATCATGTTAGCAGGTAATCACAAACAATTAACCCTCTAGGAAGTCCTCACAGACTAACCCATATGGTTCTCCCAAAATAAACACAAGAAACCCTTTGGAAAGTTCATCTAGTCTAACCTATTTGGTTCATCTTTAGAAATGATTCTATAAGGAATCACTCAAAATTAATTCCCCTTATACTCTCATATCGGTGACTATAGGCACACTAGGGAAGAAATAACTGTCCAATTAACTCTGTGGTCTCACAATGAGGAGCTTCAAACACTTTGAGGGAGCACATACATCTATCCCCCTTATGGTCTCGCAAAGTAATAGTAAACAAACACTCTAGAGAATCCCTCAACACCCATTCCTGTCTGGATACGAGCAGGTAGAGGCGGCTCTGGCACAGATGTACCTAGGGTTAAAACCCGAAAACACCGCTTTGAGCTAGACTCGAACGGGAACTGGTGCACGACAACGGGCCTTGCTGCACTCTTGGTTACGACACTCCCGAGGGATATGCTTAGGATTACTCTCATTTTCTATACAAATCATTTTGAAGGGATTATGAGTATATACTTCCTTAAAAAAACATTCTTATGATTATGGATTATATCCATAAATATTTCAATTTATGTTAAGTGTTTTATAAGTATGGGATTATGTATTTTGATTCATAAACTGATCTAGTGTATGCCATTGTTTAGAAATGGCGCCCAGTAGAAGGAATGAGAACTCCAGAAATGCACATGATCCAAAGAGAAGGAAGGATCATATCTTTCATGGTCTTAAGCTAAATTTTATAAGAGAAATAGTCTCCCATGTATTATCATCATATGAAGAAATAATATCATGTGTTGATAAGATAAGTAAAGAGTTTACTGAATCCTATGGCTTTGAAGGGAAGCAAGAGAAGAAAAAGTTGGAAGAGAGAAAGATGTATAAAGGGAAGAGGGAAAAGAAGAATTTTCCCATATGTGGTAACTGTGGAAAGAAACACCCTGGAACTTGCCTGAAAGGAATGGGAGTTTGTTATAAGTGTGGAGGAAAAGGGCACAAAGTACGTGACTGCAAGGGTAAGAAAATGGTTTTAAATGTACAATGCTTCATTTGCAAGGAGTTTGGACACTACGCGAACCTATGTACCAGTCATCAGACTATGCCGCGAATGATGTTATTGGATAATAATCAAGTTATGATACTACCACAGATGAAGAGGAATGATTAGAGTTCTTATGTTGATTATGTCAATTGAGTGTTGTATCAACAATTTACTTGTTATAATAATTATGGAGTATATAAGGATTGTACTGCATTACTATTTCATTAAGGACTTGAGATTCTGTGGAACAAAGAAAAGTGACTCAATAGCAGGATAAATTTTTGGAAAATATATGGTTGAGAGAATTATAAATCATAATATAGTTATGATACTGAGGTAGTGATTTTGGAATAATATGAGATTTTTGGATAAATTATATTGGATATTCTTGACTACCTTGGAACTGATTAATGATTTGTATATTCCATCATTTTTGGGGTTTAAAACATTTTTGGATTAATGAAGTATATCCAGCATTCTATATAGAATAAGGGAGCATGAATGTAATCAATAAGGAATATGGTAATACATGATGAAGGTATTCATATGCTATTACGGGGTAAAAAGGATCTATATTATGTTTACCTTCCTTATAAATGTTGGACCGTGATTTTGGAAAGAAGTATTTTGGATAGTTCTAGTTTGGATTATTTTCGATTTCCATAAAAGGACAACCCGGAGGTCGGGCGGAAACTCGTCGCGTCCGGCAAGGCTGTGAGACTTGAACCCGCAACCGAAGGGCGACAAGGGTGTATCACCTACCACTGGCCCACGAGATGTCCTGGATTAAATAATGTAGTTTTTATTAAAAGATCATGTAGATGAATTATAAATTCGTTTATTTTGGAACCCTATACGAATAGTGTAAATAGAATTTTTTTTACATTCTATTATCTTTTAGAGTGAAAGATGAGTTTGTGGTAGAAATTTATTATTGGATAAAACTCTAATTATAACGTAAGTATATCTCCTTATGATCTTATCCAATCTCATTAATAAATTCCTCAATATTAAGAAAAGAAACTTAGAACAAAAATGTTTTCCTAGATGGTACCTTAAATCATCACTAATTTATGGCTTTGGGATTGTTGTCCTTTTCATAGCCATGTTCTCTACCACTCTCCATCAGATAATTGATGGTTATATTTTTCTTCCATATCTATATTTTCCTACATGGAACCCTAGTATGTGTTATTTTCGGTAATCTTCATACTTTCGACTCTTTATTTTAATTAGAGGCCTCATTTATTCATTTTTCCGATGTGGGTTTTCCCACAAATATATTTTCTATTTTCAACATTTTATTTTCCAAGAAAAATTTCAAATTGCGAGGACGCAATTTATTGAAGGAGGGGAGAATGTAACACCCCAAGATTTCATAGTGTGTTATTTCTTCAAAATAATTCAATAACTTGCACTACACGCAAAACCGAGTTCAATCACACCACGACTTACAAAAAAAAGCCATTCAAAAGAGGTTATGAATAGTATTATCTAAATTTTAAACTTTATATAATCCTTATAATTTTAGAATCCATATTATGAGTTTCTTAGATATAATGAAAGAACAAATTCATTTTCAGTATTGCACTTTTATCAACATTTAATAGTGAACCCTTTCTAAATACAATATTTTAAACTTTTTGACTAAATGAGGACATCAAAATTTTAAAATGAAACATCCCAAGCTTCCACGGTACGCTTTCTTTGAATAATACAGTAGCGTGTGTTGTACGCAACCTTGAGTTTTAACACACACCACAACCAATCAAACTAGCCGTTATGAATAGTAATACCTACTTTTCGAAATTATATATATTTTATATTTCAAAATGGAATTCACTTTTGGATTCGGAATATCTAATTTATCCTAAGGTGAAATTTTGGTACTTTTCGGAAAACTTTCATATTTTGATGAATAGTGAAAATTACTAAATTTTAATTAAAAACAACTTTTTTAATCAAAATAATTAATAGTGATAAATTATTAATTTTAGTAGTTTTAATGTATATTTAGAATATATTTTTACCATTTAATATAATTTTGGTCATTGGACATAATTTTACAATTAAACCGAACATAAACAAGTGTCAACCTTTTGATAGTTATTATCTCTTAAAAACACGCTTTTTGTTTTGACAGCGGGAATTAATTTTAAATTAATTTCTGCCACTTCTGTGTTTTGAATTTAGGAAAATGGATTCCATATTTGGAATCAGGATGTTCAAATTGTGTAAACAGGTAACATTTATTTTTAGACATTTTGAATAATTACTGCGGTAAATATTTTATTTACCATGGTTAAGGGTAAATCCGGTAAATAAGGGTTAAAAAAATAATATTATAATAATACTAAATTACCCTAAAACGTGTCTTAACCATATTGGTTGATACATGGTCGACCATGGTCATCTTTGGGTCTATTTTGGGACCCCATGGATCCACTTGTAAGTGATAATGACACTTTATTTTAATTAAGTTAAAATGAATACAAAAATGACACAAGCATATATCTTTTAGAAAAACAATTGTTACATAGGGTTATATATGATGGATTTTAGATTATAAATATTCATTAGAAAGATAAAATGATTTCTTACATAATGATATTTTATTTATAATTTTTAGACATTAAATAAGTTATTTTATTTATGACACAATGATGATGCAGTAATTACTATAATAGTGAAAAATTAAAATAATTGATATTATAAATACCCAAACAAATATAATATGAAACTTTTAATTAATTAAACTAATTTTATAGGATATTATTATATATTAGGATTGGTTTAGTTGACTTTGTTCGAAGTAATCAATCTGTTATGAGTTTCACAAAAATCAACTATTGAATAGTGTCAAAATTGATATAAAAGAGTTCTTAAAACAAATATTATATTATTAATTGAATTTAAATTCCTAAAAATCTAATGTTCGGCCAAGAGACTTATATCATGATAGTTTAATCATTAATGGACCACTTGGGGGTAGTTTGGATGTATATAGTATGTTTATTAACCATATTATATTAAAATACAAAGAGACATTGTAAAAGTGAAACTAATTAACTTAGAGTAAATACTTAAAGATAAGGTTAATATAAGTACCCAAACCTGCCTAAAGACTATTGGTTGAGTCATTTTCGACTTATCCCCACCTTAACCTTTGAATAATCAACTTTGGAGCCATTAGAAACCGAATATGAATTTATTATAAATTAATATTTCTGGCTTTTCCAAAGGTGCCCCTCACCCCTCTTATAAAAGGGCACTCCCCCTTCCCATTTCTTCACACCTTCAAAGCCATTTGGTTCGGCCAAACTCTGCCCAAATACTCTCCCAAAATCCCTCACTACAACCTAGAGGCCTTAGTTTGATCAGAAATCCAAACTAAGGAGCCCTTTTGATCAAATCAAAAGGAAGAACCCGAAGAAGAGGTAATGATTTCACCACCCTTCTCCAAGTTCATTTCTTCTTCCACTTCTTCTTCCTTTGTTCTTACCATTCTAAAATAATAACTCCAGTATCTCACATATACTGTGATGTTATTATAAATATGGTACAACCATATTCAGTATTCTATCCACCCTTTGAATAACATGTCACCATACGTGCGTACGTACGGCTTACCGTCTCCACGTCGTGGTGTAATTGTTATTCAATATATTATTATTTGGATGGGTATAATAATTCTGTTTAACTCATGTAAATAATAAATATAACATGTTAATGATTCTTTATATATGATATACCATCCATTTATATATTATTTTAATATCAAAAGAATGATATTGTCGCTCGTGTGTACGTACGGACTACCGTCTCCACGAACGCGATGAGATTCATTCAAGTATAATTATCATTTGATTATTTAAAAATGATGTTTAAGGACTTGATATAATTATGGATATGAATAAGATACAACAAACATGGATTATGTAACAAAACATATAAAAGAAAATGAGTAAGTTAACACCCGAAACGACGATAATTCTAAGATATTATTAACAAATCAATGTTAAAAGATCATATATGATATCATATTAATATATATGATTATTTCACCATTATACAGGAGGTTAACCTACCCCAACCAAGGAAAATTACAAGGTAAGGGTTATTTCACAATCTCTTCATTATCCGAGGTTGTTTATACGTAATAATCTACTGGGATCTCTTTATCATCCACATCCATGTTTCTTAAAAATGTATTTCAAAACATTTTTACTATTTACTAGAATATGAGTAAAGTAATTTATACCCTTTTTGACTTTTATAAGTGGTTTATAAAGGAATCTTTCGGTTGTTTTCAAAACAAGGTCCTTTTTAACCTTTTCGACAGAATTAAGGTAAGAATGTTTTTTTTAACTTATACGGTAGGTGCGGTTATTCTCTACCGTTATTACCCCTTTGAAACATCCCTTACATGATTATAAGGATATTTTCAAAATAAAGGTTTTCTTTTATAATTATGTGATTTTTAAATGATTTAAAAAAAAGAGATATTTCTCTCAAATATATGAAAATCCAGTGCAAATGTATACGTATTTAACGCAAGCTTAAAAATGTTTTCAGAAAACCCGACTCTCGAGTGTGGTAGACAGGAAGGGATTGGGAGTGGACCCATCATGGCCTGTAATTAATCGAGTAGTCTCAGAATTAGTTATTTTGTTTTCAGAAGCTTGCATAATGTTTTCAGAAAAACACTGGAGTATATTTTAGCAATTTTAAACGTAAGTATCTTCTAAAAAAAATTTCATCGGTAGGTCTCATGAGACAAACTAGTGTCTTGGCACAAGGCCTTGACAAAATCTTATTTGTAGTCTTGGCACGAGGCCTTGACTATGTGGTTATGATAGTCTAGCATTATGCATTCCAACATTATGAAAGTGGTTATTGATTTTTGCATGTGATTATTCGATTAGTAGAATATCCATGTGAATAAGTAAATAGAATTATTTCATTTTATTTATGCCATACCATGTTGAAAGTTCATGTTTGAAAGGCTTTTGTTTTAGTTATACATTGCCTTAAAAGTTTATTCTTATTTATGAAAGTTTCCGCTATATTGTTATCCTTACTGGGCATTTGAGCTCACCCCTTTTCTATGTTTTATTTTTCCCAGGAAGTTATGAATGACCTACAGGGATATTATGTGGGGATATGAGTGTGGATTATGGAGACAATATGTTGTTGTAGTAGTTTTTCGTTTAATGATGTAATGTAAAACATATGAATATATCTAGTGTTTCCAAGGCTACTAAACCGAACGGTCTTTCGAGATTTGATCATTCTTGTGATCATGCCAATGTTATGTAATAATGCACCGACTCTGGGTAACTAGGGTCGGGGCGTTACATTGATGTTTTATGGAATGTGAACTTATGAAATGAATTTACAAAATGAGAGAGGAAAATATATACTTGCTAGATAATGGATTGTGGATTCATGTCCATTTCAGGTAGTATTGATAGCAAGTTTGAATGCCAATATTGGGTAGGTTCAGTGTATAAGAATAGCAAGGGTGAGTTGGGAAATGTATCAACTATATTGTGAAAGGTGATTAGAGGTTATGAATCACTTTTTCACTATTGAGGGTTTCAACCACTAAAAGATGGTGTTGCTGAGATAAAGTGCATCGTGGGGAGCACCATAGTGGGAAATGGGCAAGATGATGATGGGACTATTGATTTAGTTTAGGAGCACCTTTGTACGAATTATTCTCGTGTTTTGGCCTTGAAAACATGATTTGGACTTGATGTTGAAAAATTGAGTTCCATGAGTGTTTTTGTTCTTTTTTGGATGTTCGATTATAGAATTGGATAATCTAGTCTCAAACTGTTGATCAGTATAGGCTGAAATATATGGTTTATAAAAACTATGTGTTTATCCAGGTGTTGTGGAGATTGGGATACCATTTGAGTTTTGAAAGTCCAAAATTAACGGCACAATGTGATTTGTCCCACAGGTTTCTAAGAGGATCAGGTTGATGGAGTGATGATTTTATGTTCCATGATGGTATGAAGTTTTCTATGATGCTTCCTTATTTTGATGTTTAAGAAGATGTTTATCATGTTTCCTTATTTAGTTCATGTGGTCACTGTATGGTATGAGGTTGATGAATCCATTGAGTTGCATCTTGCTGTTATTGTGGATCGTTGTGGGAAATTCGCGGGGAAGAAGTATCTGCCTTTGGTTTGAGTTTTTTGGAATCATGGTTTGGTTCCTGGAGATACTAAGGAGATGGAGACAGATATTCTACCATAGTGGTCCACTATATTTTTTACATCATAATCTCAATGATGCATCAAAATATTACTAAATTATAAACCATAATAATGTCTGGATTTTGTATGATTCAGGTGTTTGTAAGATCCATGATATTATGGGGGGATGTCCCTATATAATTTTTTATTTAATACACTTATATTTTGTTAATTTAATCTTTCCTAAATGTACGAGGATTCTCAATATTGTCATAGAGGATTAAGACCCATAACAAATCAATACATTAGCAATCCTATAATAGTTTCATGGTAGGGATACGATTATAGGTAACCATGTTTCCAAACAATGGTTCATAAGTGGTGGGGTTCATTGTTATGTAAACTCTGCAAATGGGCAGGACAAACAATGCAATCATATATAGGTCCTTTATTCATAACTAGCACATCATTTTTCAAATCTTTTGGTATCCCCATAAAAAACGTAACATAGAACCCTCTAGGATAGTGGAATTAGAATGACTGGCACATAGTTTTGAAAAACATTTTGCCAAACCATGTGCCTCACTAAAAGTGGAATCATACAGTTTTCCCCCACACAAATTTAAGTTATTCACCCAATTTTATCCCCCTATATCATCTTTAGCTACCCTAGTGGTGCACCATTGCTTCAATGGATTACCAATAGTGAATACCCATTTATTATACTCCATATGGAGTACTATTGGGTTAGCAACGAATCCCTAAGTAGTTATAATGCTCTTATTTCATCCATTTTGTAGATTATGTCTTGGGGTTTTCTTCTTATTCATATGAATCCCTAAACCCTAATTTTTTATATGATATTAGTTTAGGTATGTATGGGGTGTTTAGATCATATTAGATGCCTATTGTTTATTTTTTGATCATCTTCATAATCAAAGTAGGTGGTCTACAAGTAATATTCCACTATCTCTTGTTGACTTGTGCATAATTGGTTGAGTTGTTAGTTTTCTATCACTTTGTATTTGATGGAATTATTGATATTTGGTACTATTGGATAAATGATTAATTGAAACTCTCATTATCCTCATGGGATGAATTGAGATTAATTAGATCAATTTAGGTCCACCCATGGGCTATGAAAACATTATCGAACCTGGATAACTATAATTTCAAGCATAATATATATTTCAGTTTAAATAAATATCATGAAAAATATTTTGAAATGTTGGTTTTAGTTACAAAATTAATCAGTTGGTAATTATTTCATCTTTTCTGCATTGGAATAAGGGATCTTTTTTGGTGATATGAAAACACATTAAATGGATTTTTGGGAATATACTAATTGTATTATGATTTGGTAATGGAAGTATATAAATATATTTAGGCATAAAAATTGAAATGGGTAATTTGGATATTCTATATAAATAATAATTTTTCTAATTAGATATGGATTGATGGTGATTTATATGTAGTGTGAAATGCAAATTTTAAATGTTATGTGTATAGGATGTTTATGGTATATGATCTAGTTTCTTTGGAAAATAGATGTAAAAGCATTGGAACATAGATTTGTGTTGTGAGATAATGGACCGAGGCTCAATCCATTATTCGGGGTGGACTGAGGATCAATGTTCCACACCTAGATACATTGGTCAGGGATTCAGAATGAGGTTTCAGGACCCTAACAGATGCATTTGATGATACTTCCTTGACGTAGGATCCACAGTAAAGGTGATGTATTAATTAAGAAATTTTTATCCGTAGTGAGATAGGTAGTATGACTTATTCCCTTATTCATAATAATTGTTTAAATTTTTTCAGTGTAAATGATTTAAATTCCTAACCCATGGAAAATGTGATGAAAATATATTAAATTACTAAAATTTTTAAGGTTAATATTAGAAACTAATAGAACTCGTGGTATCATCTATTATGTTTTTTATCTACTACATTAATGTGAAATATGTATATATTAAATATTCTACAAACTACATTGTTCGTGGTTTACTATGTTGTACTCAAACACATCTTGGGTCATCATTTGGTACTAAAGAACATTTCAAAGTTTTTGGTCAGAAAAACTATTAAATACCTTTCCATGGGATTTGGCTAGTGTTTCAGAAGTGCATGGTTAATGATCATGACATAGAGTCATGTCCAATTTTGGGGATTCATATGTTGGTCTTTCTTTTTATTTTTAATTCTTTTTTGGAACTATATGCCTGGCATGGCATAGTTATTGTTGGTTGTGGTGGTACCCTGTTTTGGAAATGGATGGTTATTCATCTTCCTAAATATTTTTTCGTTGTTCCCTAATTTCATATATTATCTATTGTGGGTTACTATTTTAAATATATTATATTTTCCCCATATGATTCTCTACACCCTCTATAATAGTCAGCAACGTCTAGTGTTCTAGGTGGTGCACTTGAGGCCTTGTGGAGACCCATCTCAGAGCACAAGTTACGCGGATTTTGTTTCGAGAATGTTGAAAAATATGTAAATAACATTATTATACTATAATATAACAAATTTTAATTTTTTATTCACAAGTTTTCAGATGGTTTATATATAATAATCACACAATATATGAACATCTATCAAAATATTAATTTCTATTTCCTTCACTTCTATTAAATGATACATCATCATCCACTCACAGTTAACATAGGACAACTCATTACATTGAAAAAAGTAAATTTAAACATTAGTTTAAAAAATATTTTCAAAAACAATCATTGAATTAATTTATTAATGAAATAAAAAAATAGTAAAAAATAAGTCTAAAAAACATTATAATGTTAGACCCTGTATATCTGAGAACATGAAAAATATATATTTTCTATTTCATATAAATAATTTAGAATAAATAAATAATGTCTATGAGAACAAATTATATTAAATATAAAATAAATTTATTATAGAAAAATAAAATATATTGAACATTTTTTAAACAACATCAAAAAATTCAGTAACATAAATAAATATATATATATATATATATTTCAAGAAGAAAAAATATTTATAAAATAGAATATATTCTACATAGAAATAATATATTTATCATGAGTACAATATTTTTTATAAAATAATTAGAATATATTAAATACCAATATAATATATTACAATTCTCCAAATATTTCATATAAAATAATAAAATATAAATAAAATATGTTAAAAATATTCAAACAATTATAAAAAAATATATTAATTAAAATGAATAATTTATATACTAAATATATAAATAACAAAATACATTTTAGATAATAAATAGAAAAAATAACCATCAATAAAATATATTTAATATTATCTATATATAATATATCAATTATAGAAAAATAATCCATTATAAGAAATTAATAAGACCTAAAAAATTATGTTAAATTTAATATAATAATAAATAAAAAAATATTGATCATAAAAAATATATATGTATATGATTAATATAATATATTAATTATTTACATTATATTTTTTACAATATAAATTCATAAAATTTACAATTTATTATTATTGATTTATTGATACTAATATGAATCTTGATCTAAAAGTATTCACAATAAAGGAGTTGAATTTCAAAATCAAAACTTTTATGATTCATTACTAAATTATCCATTTATACTATTAAAATGAATATTACATTTAATTTATGATTTCATTCTTTGTTGAAATGATGATGGTTCATGAATGTGAATTTTTTTAAACCATGAAAATATGGATAGAGGGAGTGAATTACCCTTTTATGAATTAAAATCATTGTACAAGGGAAATTAAAAAATAATTGATATTGATATGATATGATATATAAATTATTTAATAACATATTATAAATAAATTTAATTTAAATATTTATTAAGAAAGCATGAAATTTGAAATTTGAAGTATGAGGAAGTTAGTTTACTAACATTGCATTTATGAATTAATAAAGTAATTAAAAAACATAATATCCCCCTATGTGAAATGAATTACAATATATAATATTAGTAAATTAACTCTTCCAAAACCCCCATTATGATTAATTCTCTTGTAATATATATAAATAAAATTCAAATATTTTTTCCCGTATTCTGTTTTTAAAAAATAAATCAATGAGGCAAATGATTATTTGAATAAAAATCCATGAGTTATTTTTAGGAATTTTTTTAATGAAACATTGAAATAAATAATAATGTTGATGTTAAAATCAAATAGATATTGAAAATTTGTTGTAAAATAAAAATTTTAAACAAAAAAGTTGAACCATATCATATTTTTGAAACACACATATAATAAGACAATTTCATTTAGAGGGAGAGGGAGTGGAAGGAATGAAACTAGAATTAAGAGTGAACTAAAACTATATATTTTAATGAAAAAAAAACAAAATTTAAAAAGGAAAGGAACTTGAATAAACAATTATTAATTTGAAAATTACGGTTTCCATTGGCCTTCATTACATTAGAGCCCCAATAGTTGTGTCTCTTCATGAATTTTCAGGCCTTTTACAGCATTTTTTTGGGACTGCAAGTACTTATTATTTATCTTTTTAAAATAAAAACATATATATAATGGATATGGTTCATCAAGATGTGAGAAATACAATGAAATCATACAACCATTTAATTTTATCAATGATAACTCAAAATATTCTTTATTATGGAAATTATATATTAGGTTTTTACTCATCATTAACATTCCATTATTATATTGATGATATGATTAGAAAAATATGGTGAATATATACCTAATCTCACATATATGTTTTGGAAACAAATTCCAACAAATAATATTTAAAGAAATATACCAATTGTTTTAATGGTTTAAAATCATCATTAATTTAAAAAATAAAATGATAATATTATGATAAAAGTACTAGGTTTAGAAAATATGACTTAAAAAAATAAGTGAATTAAATTTTAAATGTTATGTGCATATGATGTTTATGGTAGATGATCTAGTTTCATTGGGAAATAGATATAAAATCATTTGAACATGGATTTATGTTGTGAGATAATGGACCGAGGCTCAACCCATTAGTCTGGGTGGACTGAGGATCTAAATGCCACACCTAGATACATTGGTCAGGGAGTCAGACTGAGGTTCTAGGACCCTAACAGATGCATTTGATGATACTTCCATGACTGGGGATCCACGGTAAATGTGATGTATTAATTATGAAATCTTTACCCCTAGTGAGATAAGGAGTATGACTTTTGCCCTTATTCACATTAATTGTTTGAATTTGGTCAGTGTAAATGATATAAATTCATATCCCATTTAAAATGTAATGAAAATATAATAAATGATGAAAATGTTTAAGGTAAATATTAGTAACTAATAGAACCCGTGGTATCATCTATTATGTTTTTTATCTATGACTTTAATATTAAATCTGTATATATTAAATATTCAACATACTATATTGTTGGTGGTTTACTATGTTGTACTAAAACACTTCTTGGGTCACCGTTTGGTAATAAATAATATTTCATAGTTTTAGGTCCGAAAAAGTTTAAAACACATTTTTATGGGATTTGGATAGGGTTTCAGATGTACATGGTTAATGATCATAACATGGAGTCATGTCTAATTTTGTAGATTCGTATGTTGGTCTTTCTTTTCATTTTTAATTCATTTTTAGAACTACATGCCTTGCCTGACGTAGTTATTGTTGGTTGTGGTTGTACCCTATTTTGGAAATGGATGGTTATTCATCTTCATAATTTTTTTTCTTTTTTCGCTAATTTCATATATTATCTATTGTGGGTTACTCTTGATAATATATTATATTCTCCCCATATGATGTTTTACACCCTCTCTAATAGTCGGAAACCTCTACTGTTCTAGGAGGTGCACTTGAGGCCATGCGGTGACCCATCTCAGAGCACTAGTTAAGAGGATTTTATGCTGAGAATGTTGAAAAATATGTAAATAACTTTATAATAGTATATTATAAAAAATTCTAATTTTTTATTCACAAGTTTTGAGATGGTTTATATATAAAAATCACACTGTATATGAACATGTATCAAAATATTAATTTTAATTTCCTTTACTTCTATTAAATAATACATCATTATCCACTAACAGTTTACATAGAACCACTCATTCCTTCGAAAAGAGTAAAATTAAACATTAGTTTAAAACATATTAGCAAAGAAAAACAATGAATTAGTTAATTAATGAAATAAAAAAACATAGTAAAATATAAGTATAAAAAACATTATAATGTTAGACCCTGTATATCTCAGAACATGAAAAATAATATTTTTTATTTCATATATATAATTTTATCATAAATAAATAAAATCTATGAAAACAACTTATATTAAAAATAAAATATATTTATTATAGATAAACAAGATATAATGAACATTTTATAAACATGTTCATAAAATTCAAAAAATAGAAATAAATAAATAAATAATATATATATATATATATTTCAAGAAGAAAAAATATTTATAAAATAGAATATATTCTATATAAAAATTATATATTAATCACGAGTACAATATTTTTTATAAAATAATTATAATATAGTAAATTCCAATAGAATATATTACATATATCTAAATATAACATATAAAATAATAGAAAATAAAAATAATATGTTAAATATATTCATTCAGTTATAAAAAAAATATATTTATTAAAACAATTAATTTATATACTAAATATATAAATAAAAAAAATGTTTTAGATAATAAATAGAAAAAATAACAGTCTATAGAATATATTAAATATTATATATATATAATATTTCAATTATAGAAAAAAAATATATATTATAAGAAATTAATAAGACCTATGAAAATATGTTAAATTTAATATAATAAAAACTAACATTAAATATTGATCGTATAAATTATTTATGTATATCATTAATATAATATATTAATTATTTACATTATATTTTTCACAATATAAAGACACAAAACATACAATTTATTTTTATTGATTCATTGATACTAATATGAATCTTGATCCAAAAGTATTCACAATGAAGGAGTTGAATTAATCAATCAAAATTTTTATGATTCATTACTAAATTATCCATTTATACTATTAAAATGAATATTAAATTTAATTTATGATTTCATTCTTTGTTGAAATGATGATGGTTCATGAATGTGAATTTTCATGAACCATTAAAATATGGATATAGGGAGTGAATTTCCCTTTTAAAAAGTACAATCAATGCAGAAGAGAAATTCATAAATAATTGATATTTATATGATAAAGAAATTTTTTCTTAATATATTATAAATAAATTTAATTTAAATATTTATTAAGAAAGCATGCAATTTGTAATTTGAAGTTTCACGAAGTTAGTTTACTAACATTGACTTTATTAATTAATAAATTAATTCAAAAAGAAAAACATAATATCTGCATATGTTAAATGAATTACAATATATAACACTAGTAAATGAACTCCCCCAAAACACCCATTATGATAAAATCTCTTGAAATATATATAAATAATATTCAAATATTTTTTCCCGTAATCTGTTTTTAAAAAATGAATAAATGAGGGAAATAATTATTTGAATAAAAAATCATGAGTTATTTTTTGGATGAATTTTTAATGAAACATTGAAATAAATAATAATGCTGAAGTTAAAATCAAATAGATATTGAAAATTTGTTGTAAAATCAAAATTTTAAACAAAAAAATTGAACCACATCATATTTTTGAAACACACATATAATAAGACAATTTATTAAAGATTGAGAGGGAGTGGAAGGAATGAAAATGGAATTAAGAGTGAACTAAAACTATATATTTAAATGAAAAACAATAAAAATAAACAAATGAAAGGACCTTGAATGAAAAAATATTTATATGAAAATAAAAGTTTTCATTTGCCTTCATTACATTACACCCCCCTATAGTTATGTCTCTTCAAGATTTTTCAGGCCATTACCAGCTTTTTTTGGGGACTATATGTACTTATTAATAACCTTTTTTAAATAAAAACATATATATGATGGAAAAATTTCACCAAGAGGTGAAAATTTACAATGAAATTATAAAACCATTTAATTTTATCAATGATAACTAAAAATATTCTTTATTGTGGAAATTATATATTATATTTTTACTTGTCATTAAAATTACATTAATATATTGATAATAAGATTAGAAAAATATGGGAAACATATACATAATTTCACATGTATGTTTTAGAAAAAAAATTATACAAATAGTGTTTACAAAAATATATCAATTGTTTTAAAGGATTAAAATCTTAATTAATTTAATAAATAAAATGATAATATTATGATAAAAGTTCAAGGTTTAGAAACTATGACTTAAAAATAAGAGAATTAAATATTTAATAAAATTAGTAATTTAAAAATAATTATATCTCTCGATGAACATGTTAAAATAATTAACAGCTAAGGATCACCATATAATTAATGAATAAGTGAGATATATGGATTTATTATAAGAGAAAAAAAATATAATATAATTCAAAATAAATCTAAAATATCTATATTTATACAAGTATATATTTCAATATTTAAAATAAATGATGAAAATTTTACTAAAGCTATACATGGTCATTTGAAAATACTCACATGTTTATAATTTGTTATACTCCTTTATGTAAATTGAAATGATCATATGCTAGAGGTTTTGTGAAAATATCTACCTATTTAATGTCTATCATAAAAAATAGCAATATGATATCACCCTTTTCTAAGTGAATTTTATGAAATTGTTCTTAAAATAAATTTTTTTAGTTTGTGAATTATAGATTGAATTTTCGATAAATATTTTTGGATCTATTACTATCACATATAAATGGTATATTTTCTTATGTAAGAGTAGAGTAAAATAGAACAAGTTTTATCAACATTATATAAATGAAATAACTCTTAATGTATATGTCTTATGGGTTTTCAACAGAATGAAACAAAATTCTTCAAACTTATCCATGAATGAGGGATTTTCAATATAGGAATAAAGGCACAATTTTAATCTCCCATTATAGTTCTCATGAATGAAAATTATCATAAAAACAAGTAAAATAAAGATATGTTCATTTAGGAAAAAACAAACAATTTTTATTTCCATTTCAATTACAGAAATTATTTTTAAAAAATATAATATAGCATTCATTAGATTTGATTTAAAATGAAAAAAAACACTAAACATGACATCATGCCTGGCCACATTGTGATATATTGGACTTCTAATCAGACTTTAAAATCTTGTTGTCGAAAAAATTATTTTCCTCATCTAATGAAATCTTAAAGGTTTTACTTATGGGTGTACTAATTTCATTATCTTGATAAATGATTTTTTTAAATTTTAATATTCTGAATTTCAATGATTTTGAATAATACCACCATTCAATTGAGGGATTTGAAAAATGAGAATGAATTTGAGTGTACCCATAAATACCATTTAAAATTATAATTTAATTTATTTCATAAAATTGAAAACAAAGTGATTCATTAGTCATGTAAAAAATCACATCATTATTATTACTTTATACAAGTAATATATAATTTGAGTTATGATCTAAAAAAGTGTTAAATTATCATTTACCATTTAAAATTAATTTCAAAAAACTCATGTAGCTAAATTTTTCATCCAATTCTGAGGGTTTGGATTTATAAAATAAAATACTTTAGTAAATTTGAAATCATGATTATAAAAATTACGATTTTCAGAAACAATTGGTTTTTCTAAAGAATTTTTTTATTAAAGAGTATAAGAAATTCATTTTACCATCCATTTGAAATAAATTGTTATTAATCTATGAGGGGAATTTCAAAATTATCCAAATGGATTCTAACTTATTGATGGGTGAAAATGAATCACCGTAGTCAAATCCTTGTTGGATAAAATCATTATTTTCTAGAAGAGAATCCTTTTTCCTAATATAATTTTTTTCATGTTAATGACATAAGAAATGTCTTGAAAATCAACTCTAAATGAGTCATCATTTGTATCTTTAAGGGAAATTTTCTTTATTGCACTGTTGTTTTTATTGGATTATTTCTCTAATTTTCAATTCATAGATGCTTCATAAGTAATTAAAATTTCAATATCCTCTATGAATATTTTTTTCATTTATCAATTTCTCCTTGTACAGACATTCCCTTGTGTTCTATATTTCATTGAAATACCCAATGTAAGATTATTTACTATGGATTATTTTTTTAAATCAACCATAACATACACTAAATGGGTGAATATTTCATTATATCATGCAAACATAATTGAAATGATTTCAATTATATGAATAGAGAACATTGATAAATATTCATATACAAATATAATCTAATATCATTAATTATTTTGTCCATTCATCAATTAATACTATAAATTTAAATATTACTTTGTAATCCTTCATGTTAGGACATGATAAAATTAATTTTTATAATGACCATAGTTTAAATAATTTTTGTATTTTAAAATAATAAAAATTAATTTAATATTATCTAGTTTCCACATATCTTATGGTTTTTTAGTAGGGGAATATCCAGGCATAAACTTTTTTATATGAAAAAATCAACGCAACTATAAAAAATAAATTTTATTTTACAATAAGAATAATTAATTCCATTAGCAGTAGTTGGATGTGGATATATGTTAAATTTCATTATAGTTAAATGATTATATAAAAGAAGTTATGATTAAAAAATTGGTTTTGATACCAAAAAAATGACCTAGTTAATTAGAAGGATACGTGGGGAGAATTTTTTTCTTAAAAATTAAATGGTGAGACCAAAAATAAATTCAAATCTATGAGACATTGATATGGTAAATTTTTTATTTTGATAAATATCATAAATAAAATTTAATTTCAATATTCATAATGTTACGTTCCATAGTAGGAATGGACATATCCAAATTATATAGATATGCATATTGAGTTTAATACATAGTAAAAAAAATACATTATTGATGATGAAATTAACATGAAGAAATAGAATTTTGATAATAGAAGTTAGTAATTGCCTCATGTGGGCCCCTATATCACATCCCATTTAGTTGAGAGGGTATTTTGAATTTATAACATTATTTTTTTTAATCGAAGAAGTTCATCACCACAGTAATAGTCATGGTAACCCTCTTGAATACATAAGACGTCAGGTAAGGCATACCTCCCTTTTGGGGTAGTGAGAACCTACTAATGAAGGTTATTAGAAAAATAATGCTTAACTTGATGCACACCCATTACTATTCCACTCACTAATATATTATAATAATTTATTAAAAATGATATTATATATATATTTATTGTAGATGAAGATATCGTAATAGATTGATGAGTATATATATAAGGATTATCAAGACCATTCTGATTGGAGACTAATATCTACAGTTTCATCATTTGTCTGGAAATGATTGGATAAATGATTATTTATCCATCCAATTTTATATTTTTTCTGGTTTATGGGGTATAATAATCCATTTAAAATTATGTTATTTATGTTATTCATTTTGATGAATAATTGGGAAATTAAAATATGTGGTTTCAATTAAATTATTCTTCTTTGATTATCAATAAAAATGACACTATATATTTTCTAGAATACATATGATCAAGGTATTATTGAAAATAACCCATGTGTATCAAATATTATTTATAGGCTATCTATTGGATGTTAACCAGTTGTTGGTAGAATCCTACTACATCTAGAATGTCTATCCTTATGAAACTAGGTAGCTGGTTCAACCTACAGTTTAAAAAAACATTATTCCTAATAGTATCCTTTTTTTCCTCTTTTTTCTCTTGGATCATACTTAGAATAGAAATCCACAATATATGATCCATATAAATACTTCAAAAAACAAAAAAATGTTTCTTGAAATACCTTAAATATGTTAACATGATCATCTGAAATAATCCTTCAGACAACTAAAATAACGACTAGGATTTTAAGTCATATAATTGACAATAACATAATAAATTTAATAGTATTACAAGTTATATATTTCAAATATTTTAAAAAACATGATATTGAGAGTTTCAATTTGTTTTTTGAAGAATATATTTCATTAAAATATGGTTAATATTTGGTGAAAGTGAATTAGATTTGATTGAAGATATTAGTATTATATTTTCCTGTTACCACATTTATTGCCTAATAAATTATATTCAATATCATATGAATTTTTATGGTTTAGATGTTGTAAATATTATTTACAAGTTCTAAATGTATTTAGAGATGGAACAAATTGATGTGTGTAGTTTTGATCTATTTTGTGTAATGGTATATTATATTATATCATATTGTGGGAGAGGACATGTAATAGTCTATGTCTCAATAAAAATCATATTAAGACCCATAAATTTTTATTGAAGAATCCATGGGTTTAGGATTGAAAAAATAGGCACTTTTCACCATGAAATATTATATTTGCAATCATGGTATTTATAGGATTTTTAGATAACCGATATCTTCCATGGGGAGTGTATACAATTTAATGGTCACATGATGATTATTCAAGGTCCTTGAAAAAATGAGGAAATATTATATCAAATTCAAATTTCAGTATTTCATTGTTTAAGGAAAGATGTATTGAAGGATGTATTCCAATATAATGGAAATATGGATCCGGTCATGGATTAGGTCCGGAATAAAAAATAGGGACAACTATAACCTAGCTTGTCCTAGTCTATCATGGTCAGGGGGTAATTTGAAATTATTAATGGGAATTTAATTTTAATTATTCTTTAGAGACATACCTCAATTCCATGATCAATGTGAAAACCCAAATTAATTAGTATTTGATGATATGGATCTATTAATGAATCATGGGAAATATTAACTCATTATTTGATTCCCAAATTCATATTAAGGGGGACCAAATATTATAGAATTATTCCATTTCTCATATTGAAGCAAAAATTATTGGCCTTTTATTTTTTTGGATTTTGAATTTTAAATTTTTGTTTATAAAAATAGAGTGAATTATGTCATTATTGATAAGGGAGAGTTTTTCACATGGATTTGAGCAACTATAACATGTAATGGTGTTGTAAAAGGGAAACATAAAGGGTGAAATAATTAAAAAAACAAGAATCCATAAAATTATTGATGTTTTAATAGAAATAATTGGATGTTTTATATGTTTAAAATGTATAAAAGATTCCAATGGGGTGAATTAATGTTTTGAAAAATATAATCACTTATAACATCCTAAGAAAATATAGTTTGAATGTTATAAGGTCTGAATTAATTTCACTATAAATAGATAATAATTAAAATCAAAAAAATCTGAAGATAACACCTAACCAGATTTAAAAAAGTGAAATTAAATTGGAATTAAAAAGAAACCTAATGATGTAATGATATTCTATATGAAAATACACATACATCTATAATGTATTATTATATTATTTTATTATTCCAATTATAAATGCACATCATTTTTAATACAATTCGGTATGAGTATATATACATATATCTCACAATCCCCATGTTTTGAAAATATAATCAAAATTAATTTAAAATATAGGAATCTCAACTCTTATCCTCATACATCTTTGATAAGTATTATTAGTAGCAGACTCATCCCCCAAGAACCTCTTTAAACTATTAATCAAAATTTTCCATGTGGAAATCTTCATGGATTCATCAAAAAAATAATTTTTGAACAAATTATTCATATCCCAAAGACTATAAGATCATGAATGATTAGAAGAAAATGTTTAAAATGGGAATATATATATTTTTTACATTGAATCCTCACATTATTATAAGCTTTTAGATCACACAAATTCTATAGTAATCAAAAGCTCCTAAACCACTATGTTTGGGAACATCAATAGAAATTTATGACATCATTATGAGTTACCATTTACTCATAAATTCATTTTCCTATTATTTATAGGTTATGAACATAAAAACATTCAATGGAGGCCTCCATATAAATTGAGTATTATTTTCACTTATAACAAACCCAAAACCTTCAAATTGATATTCTATTAAATATTGTTCAATTGGAACTATAAAATTATTGATGGTATAAGGATAAAATATGGTTCTACAAAAATAAAATGATAAGAAACAAAAATATAAATAGATATCATAAAAACACTCATAAAGATAACTCATATAAATGATGAATCACTTTGTTACATTAAAATTTAGAAATATGGAATTTTTGATTCTTAAATATGTCATTATTCTATATGTTTTTAAAATAATAATATTATCAATGAATTGTATTTTCAACCAAAATTAAATTAAACAAAACTCTTATACTTATTAAAACCACCTCAATTAATATAATTATATATGAAAACTTTTCTCCCCTAAAAAATAAACAAATTAACATAAACAAACATCTCACATTTTAAAAAATATGGTTATTTTTATTATTTATTGAACAATTTTATTTTTTTAAAAACATTGATATTTAAATATTTATCATTATAATAAATATTAAAATTAGTATATTTCATTCAACCCATAAAATGTTAGACTTAAAATGATGTTTTTAATTTTTTTATTATATCGGATATTTCTTCACCATATATATAAGATTCATTAACTTCTTTTATTGACTATTTAAAATTTAGCTTTGATCATTACATCTATGTTCCTGATCATCCAACACTAATTTAAGATAAACTAATTCATTCTTAAGAAAATTATTTTCACCATGATTATTTTTAAATATTTCCACCACAGTCCTTAATATATATATAAATATATGCATTATATTCAAAAATAATATATTCTCATATGACACATATTTGAAATTGGATAAGATGATCTTGATATTAAATTTCCAATCTATAATCCAATTTAATGTTAATTTAACATGAATATCAATAATTTGATATAGAAAAAAACATAATATATATTTTATTTGTTATTGTATTAATATAGAATTGGACACTATATGCATATTTTTTAATAAAAAACTAAACATATCCATAAATTCTTCTAGGATATAAATATATTTATTTTATCGTTTTCTAATTTAGATTTCAAATCATTATATTCTAGACTAATTTATAATGGCCACAATTTTTTGGAGTAATATTACAATTATCAAATATATCATCACACTATTGTTGTTTTTATTTTGCATTAACTTCATTTTTATTCCATTCATCCTCATTCTGGTCTTTATCCTATAAATACATACCATTTATGAATACCATAAGATCATTTGTTTTTAACCTTTCATATTCTTCTTTTGATGTATCCTTTATTAATTTTTATATTTCATTATAAGCATAATTATTATTCTTGGTCAATTATTCTGATAAACTAACTGATGTATAAATTTAAGGAGATGTATGTGATTTAAAGTGAATAATAAATCCAAAAATCATATATGTTGGATTTTTTATACATAAAATATTTAAGAAGTAGTTATATTTCCTCTCATATTTCTCATTTATCAATTTTTTATTGTGAATGGTATTCATAAATTTGATGAAAATATTTTTTTTTTGACTATACTCATCCATTTTCTTAATAGAGTTTCATAAATAAATAATGTCTTCCATGGTGTTTGAACATACCAACTAACATCTATAATTTTTAGTAGTTGATGAGAAATTCTTTATTACATTAATATTAAAAAAATCTTCATCATATTCTTTGACAATTTTGGTCATCTTTTTATTATCTTAGGGCCTTAGCTTAAAATTTGTTATAATCAATTAAATAGATTATATTATTTTCAGTTATAGTTTTCCAAATTTATTCTCAATAATTTTTAATTTCCTCACATAGATTCCCTAATAACCTCTTATATTTATAATAAAGGACTTCATTAACTATTGGTTTCTTCTACATTTGGGATTTTGAAATTATTTCCTCAATAACAATACCCTACATTGACATCTTATCATTACATAGGATCTTAATTACAAAAACATTTTATTTAATTCACTTATAAATGAAATTTTATCTATCTTCATATGGACTACCATCATCCTATTAGTAATCACATAGTTTATTATAATATATTTCCATGTTAAAAGTGTTAAAAAATATTTTATTTCATCATTATCAATAGTATTAGTCAATATAAAATCTAGGATCTATGGATATATAAAATTTTTCATATTTACCATTGATTTACTATTATATACAAAATAATTTCAACAAATCAAAATAACATACAACATTTTCATTGAATAAAGAAAATCTAAAACATAAACATCATGGATTTTTTGTAGCAGATTTATCTCCCTTCCATATAAGTAATAATGCATTGATCAAATAAGTAAAATCCATTATTTCATATCTATTTGTTCTATATTATTCACATTATATATTATAATAAAAAATAAATTAAAATATTTACCTATATAAAATTTCCTCGAAACATTCAAAATCTTATGTTATGAAAATAAAAAATCAGCTACAAGTAATAGGTCAACATCATTGTCAAATTTCATTACTAAAACCGAAAATGGATTACCTTGGATTTTAGAGATAAAATTTCTATATTCTTCAATATATAAAAATTTCATAGTAGAACAGAACTATGATAAAATAAATTGATAGAATAAATATAATTTTTTTACTTTGAAAATAAAAAAAACTCCAATCATTAAAACTTGAAAACCCACTTCAAAAATGATTATTACTTATCATAACTTTAAAATATATCATCCTCTATGTATGATTTTATTTGTAAGAAATTTCAAATGGTTATTTCATGAAAGTAAAATTTAATGAAAAAAATATCAATGATATGGAAAAAAAGGTGTAGATATTTCGAAAGAATTTTGTTTCCTCTAGACACCTAAAAAATAATATATATAAAATTAAAATGAGATAAAAATATCTTTATTTGTTTTCAATATTATGAAGGATAAAAATAACTATATTTACTTTTAGTTGCTATTTTTTGACACACCAAAATAACCATTTTATAATGAAGATTTTTTTGGAAGATTAATTTAAATATATTTATCTTTGAAATTTAAATTTTGGAAAACATACAATTCCTCCCAAAATATCCTTTAAAAAACTACCCCAACCTCAGGGAGTATAAAAATAAGAATGATTATTTATAAGAAAGAAATATAGTTTAATCTTATAAAACTCCTTCCAATGTTGATTTAATTATATGTAAACCCATAAAAGTAATCACACATTAACAGGTACTTATTTTTTGTTCAACTATTACGCATTTTTAATTCTCAGAAAATAAATTAGGATTCTGATATGTGGGATTCATTATCTAGATAAACGATAGAAAATGAGTCATACCCATCGTATTCCCATATATACAATGCTGAATGGATGATATTTTTTTATAAAATAAATCCATAAAAGTTACAAATGATTGAACCATATTTAAGGAATGCTATTTCTCTACAGTACACGAGTAAGAAAATTCGTATTCCCATAATAATACATTAAAATTACTAATTCTCCATTATGTGGAATGATTATGTCATAAATATAATAAAAATTCTCATATCTCAACCAAAAATAAAAAAACATTATCCCAAGATATCCAATTTTTGATTTAAGTCAAATGACATAATTCAAATATTCTAATAATGAAAATTAAATTGCTTTCTATATTAATTATTAATTAAAATTTTGATATTAAGCAGTCATATTTTGAAATATCTACATTATCCACCAAAACATTATTATAACTATTTTGGTATGTTTTTTCGAATTCAATCACATAATCATTCATTTATTCCTCTGGTTGAGTAATATTATCCTCACCATATTATGAATATGGATAGAAAGAATCTAAAGTAATTTTAATATACGATTGTATAGTTTCCATATCCTTAAGTAATTAATCATTTATTAAAGTAAATTTCTCACAATTTTATGGAATATTGTGATCCATTACCATATAGTATATAAGATTCATGTGACATATGAGGTGATCATTCCATAAAACCTTTTGAATTCTAGGGAACATGAGAATATAATTTTTTTTATCATTACTATCATTCCTATGAGAAAAATTATCATATGGATTTAAATTAGTTACACTCAAAATATCAATGGAGATTGAAAATTAATTTTTATTTTTATTAGTTGACTTTTTTATTCATCTTATCATTCTATTTCACTCACGAATAAAAATAAATAATTTTTATTAGATATTTAAATTCTAATTACATAATGTTTGAAGAATAAATTTTACCATATATTCAGTTATACATAACATTTATATCACTTATATCATTCTATTTATATTTTCAATTTTATTCATCTAAAACATTCACCATTCTAGTTGATTAAATTCTCTTTTAGAAAGAAATGTATTACTATCATCCAAGTGATCCTTTAGTGTATTGACTTCATAATTAGTAGCCTTATATGTTTTAGTCATAACAGATAATTCAATATTACATTAATAATTGTTATTATCACGTGTCAAATTCGTCCCATACCTTAGTTACATTCTAATAAGATAATCAAGTCCTGGTACAGAAATTATCATTTAAATCATAAATCATTTTCCCCCACGATTCTCATTCTTTTGAATGTATATAAAAAATCTTATCCACTAAAATAACATTTTGAATATCATTCTCACTTAAATATGTCAGGATATTATTAGTACATAGAAAAATATGTTGTACCTACCAAAAATATTCTCTTGGAAGAAAATCAAATGCATGATACCTATAATCCCTAATCACTCTTATTATATCTGGTACATTTGATATTCTGAAATTATTAATCTCAAAATTCATCAAAATTATATGAAATTTTTCTTCAAAAGATATCTAAGAATAAATATTCTACATCATGGAATAACAAAACATATTTAATATCTTATAGTTTCCTTGATATTCATCTATCTCTTCATATGTAAATTTATGGATTTTTTTCTCTGGAAGATTATAATTTCTTATCATCATGTCATTATTATATACACCAAAGTTAATAATAAATTTCATCATCCTATCACCCTAGTAATCACAATCAGGTCCATCAATGATGGGTGGCCAACTATAATTTAATTTCAATATTTTTCTAATAGTTCGGCCTCATACCATTTTAACAAAAAAAAATTCATATATTTTTCGGTATACAGAAAATTTGTAGAGATTAGATCCAATACCAAATGTTTCCATAATATTATGAATTTAAGAGGTAATTAAATTATTGTTATTAAAAAATTTGACTTTTTCCCATTCTAGTAATCATGATGCTTGGAATATTAATCTTTTAAATTAATATGTGTAAAAAAATATGATAAACAATAGGGAAATTTAAAATCCAAAGAGAACTCTTAACCAAATTTTAAAATGATAAAAAATAAGTATAATTACATGATATGACTGTGAAACATGGTTACATATGATAATATGTATCCCAATAAATTTATTATCAAATTATATGAAAGTTATAATAACTAAAACTATTCATATTTAAATCAATGAGGAATGTATATCAATACAAAAATCTATAAGATATAGTTGTTCTTCAACTATAAACCTTTTTAATCAAAATGTTCAAAATCCCATGTCGTATCATTGTATTTCATTGATAGACATAAATAGTAGAATGATCATACCTAAGAGATCATCTTCAATATAATTATCAAAATCATCCTAATCATTACCCATGAAACATCATCGAATAATAAGATAAAAATAAACAATTACTATATATTTAACTCTTATATCAATAAATATTAAAAAATAAATTACAATGGGAATCATAGATAATTTAAAAGGAACCCTCACATAAATGTAAGAAATATGAATGTAATAAATACTGATATAATATGAATTTATCAATTCATTATGAAATTGTATTCCTATTTGATGTCAACACAAAACCATGACGTATAATATGTTCCTTAAATTTTTGTACTCTTATTTATTGGTCTTATTCATAAGAAACATAAAATTGACAAATCTATTTACTTGTGTGATAATAGTATCCAGAAATAAACACACAATATCCAACCCAGTTTTATATGTGATTTTGTTTAAGATAATTCATGATGATCAAGAATGTATATAGTTCAAAATCAATTCATTTGCAAAAATGTGATTTAGATGATATGTCCCTATAGGTATCTCAAATAATATCCTTAATATTAACTCGATTAATACATGAAGAATATTTACATTTTCATAAAAAGGAATATAGAAGAGTTCATTTATAAAAATAAATTAATATGTAGATACTTATGAAGATATAGTTGGCTGTTATGGATTGTGAATGGGGAGGTTGTGTCGTTTGTTTGTACAGACTGTCTACCTCTAGTACACATCGATTAGGGGATAGATATGAAAATTTTAACATGAAGTGATGTGTTTTTAAGTGTACTTAACTAGTTTGTCCTACACATCGTGAATCTAAGGTACACATCGTGACTTGGCCCATTCCCATCTCAATGTCATGCATTAAGATGTTTCACTCAGTCCTTTTCATTCTAGACATCATGACTCACAACATAGAGATGTTCTTGAGCATTTTTTAGAGACTCACTCCTTTAATATTTAACCAAATAGCATGGGATCTTTATTCTTCTTATGGTGTGATTCTTGGGTAAGTGTTCCTCCTACTTATTCAAGTATCTATCATTCTATCCTCCTTAGTTTTCAATGGATAATCATGGTATTGATGGATCCATACCTTTTGGTGTTGTATTTTATTACTAGGTAGTGTATCTTAGACTTCTACCCCTTCATTCATCCTGGTGGGTTTCATTGTGAGTGTGATTCTATAGAAAAAATGTACTTTATTCTATCCCTTTTGCCAAATTGATTACCATTGTATTGCTTGGTCAATTTAAATTGAAAATTTAAATTCAAATTCATAACCATGATTTCAATTTCTTTGAAAACCCACAATTCCAATGAATTTGGCTGTTTTAAATGGTTTTGTAATGGAAAAGTTGAATCCCCTAATTCTATTGAATTAGGTTGGGTTTACTGAAATTGTCTGATTTAAAATGTTGAATTAAAATTGTGGAATTCATTGAATTTTTTTCAATTAAAACAAAAAATTTAATAGTGAAAATGTAATTCTGAAATGGCTGTAATTGGTTTGGAATGAATTACAAACATTTGAATGGAATAAAATGATTTCATAGAAACCGGTATTTTAATATTGTCAAAAAAAGGCAATTTGATTTTAAAAAAAGCTGTTTTGGATATAAATTGAATGAAACTAGAATTTTAGAAATGGATGATTTGGATTGATCATGTTTTAAGAAGTCTTAGAATATATCACCCATCATGTAATAGAGCACGAAAGCCTTAGTTGGTTAGTGAGTTATTTGGATACAGTTTATGCTATGACAACGTCATAAAACAAACATGTGGTGGGTAACATACCTAATGGGTTAGTGACAAGTCTCATATTCCCAGTGTCATAGAAAAATGTGTATACTCATTTTTCAGAGGTCTCATAGATAGCGAGGAATCCTATATCTGGTCATTACTATCACACCTTATTGTAGAAGACTATATAGTTCACATGTTTATTTATATTTGAGATAAAAATGTATGTCAATGTTTGATTGAAATTCTTTACATGCCATATAAATTTAAATAATATTTTTTATATAAATTCATTACAAAAGCCATTATTATAGAAATTTTTCATTGCTTGTAAAGTAAATCATATTTTTTAGATGAATTTTCCCACATATCAAAACTGTTTAGCATGTTTTCATTAAATATGGTTTTGAATTGTTGACCCATTTTTATTTGAAAGTTGAAATAATTTCTATGGATAATCTGTTTTTTACATCGGTTATGGAATATTTGGTGGTATCCTCCTAGGCTTATTCTCTGACCCTATATTGTCCTTTTGGTGTTTATAGACTTTCTTCCTCTAGGATCGAGTAAATGGAAGGGATCTCAAGGAGGTGGATCCAATTGTTGTGATTTGGATATTGTTAGTTGAGTCCTTAGGGACCATAGGTATACTTTCTTATTTAGTAATTTTTATTGAAATACATTGGATTTTATGCATCTTTCTTTTCAGGTACTTTTACTCCCAGTGGAGTTTTTCTATTTATATGTGTACTGTTTTATTATTTCTCTTACACATTCATGTGGAAAAAATAAATCCCACTTATATGTTGTATGATTTTAGGTACTAGTCAATAGCCCATGGGGATCAAGAACTTCCTTTGGGCCAGTTAATGTCCAGCTCGGTTATCGGGTTACTAGGGTACCCAAGATGGTTCTTGACAATAATCAATATTTAACTGTATTTATTGCTAAATAAATAAAATGATAATGTAGAATATGCAAGGGAAGATTAAATATAGTAAAAATTATATTGATTATGTTTAATACATTATATTGACTTTGTTTAATTAATTACCTTGAATAATGAAAATTAATTTAATTATTTAATGTTTAAATCCAAATAAATTATGTAATAAGATGGATAAATCTTGAAGGAAATTCTTTATGATAATTAATACTTATAGTGGTTCCAGGTAGGCTGTATCAAGAAATACATCACTAAGTGGGTGAAAATGAATTAATTATTTTAATAAAATAAATATTTTATGTTTAATTCAAATTGAATGTTTTGGAGGAAGAAAAATAATTATATAAATATAAAAATACATGAAATTTCAAATTGAATGAAAATTATTCAACAAATAGAAACATTATAAATTATAAGAAGATGTTGAATGAGTAGATAAATGTGTTAGTAATATACCATAGTTTTTTAAATTAATTATCCAAAATAATTGAATGAATATGTTATCAAGTAGGTGACATGTTCAGTAGCTCAATATTTTTGTCGATGTAAATTTTTATTTTATGATTACTATAAGAACTATATTAGGTTCAGAAAAGTGTTTTGCAAGTGATACATTAATTATTTGTATTTCTATAAAACATGATGATTCTTAAGGTATAAGTTAAATGTGAGACAATATTGTCAATGTATAAAACTTCATAAAAAAACAAAGAAAATTAACTAAATAAGGAGAATTAATTTCATATTATGAAATAAAAATATTAATGGATTAAAAATGATGATAATAAAGTTCAATTTTATAAGACTATTTTTTTGGATGAGTTGAGTATGAAGTGAAATTTATAAATGGTTAAAAATTAAATAGAAAAATTAAATGAGAAATCACTTATGATGGAACTAAGATTGAATGATTCATTGAAGGAATGATCATGGATTCTGCTTAAAGGATGATTATCCCATATGATAGGTGATTTAATATCTTATTAAATTTAAATAATATCATTTATTAAATGGATAGAAACACAACCTTCATTATGTTTCTCAACATCACAATGAATGTAATGAAAAGAAATCAAAAAATACTATTACTTTTTGAGGAGGATAAATTTATGAAATATCATTAAAATAAAACAATGAACAATACGAAGGTTGTTTCATGTAGAAGATGTTTAAAAAATATTTAATTTTAAATGATAAAATTTAGTTTTTTGTATCTAAGAATTTTCCACAATGTCCTAGAGATCATTAAAAACATTTATGTCAATTGAATTATTTTATATATTCCTATTAGTATGAGCGAAATACATTTTATTTGATATATGGGGTAAAAGTGAATGATTTTTATTTCCTTCATCAAGAAGATGGTGATTCAACTCTCATCCATTAGAGAGTATTAATTCAACTAGTTTTCCATAAATATCACTGGATATATAATAAATTATACAATGCACTCGATGTATATATAGGTTCAACTCATCACATAAAGAAAACCATACATATTTGAGCCACAAGATCATAAAATATACCACATATCAAAAACCAAAAAAAGTAATAGTTTTCATAAAAATTAAATATTATCATCAAAAACATAAACCATATAGAGTAACATAAGGATGGTGTCTATGAATCATATCCCCAGTAAATTATATTTAACATACAAGGATATCATCTTCGATGTAAAATCATTTTTCAATATCACATTGAAAAAATCTTGAGGAAAATAAATTTCTTTTTTAAAATTATTTCTCTATTAAAATATAATCAAACATATAAATGAGAAAAATTTATTTTAAAATAATCATGACCAATTTAAAGAGAATTATCAACTAATTTATGTATCGTGATGGCGGGAAAATATTCCCATGTAATATATGTCAAAAAAAATTCATTTTCTGATTACATTAGAATATTAAAAAAGAACCGACTTTAGAGAAAAAATATTACATTGAAACCATTTTGAAAAATGTAAATATGGATAAAAATGTTCTTAAATAATTTTTTTATAATTTTAAAACCCAGTCATAATTTTTAAAAAAAATTTAAATAAAAGGGAAATGCTTCCTAAAAAATACTAGTCATAACAAATCCCAAATAATGAAAAGATTATAAAATAAATCCTTACCACTCTGTTTAATTTTTAAGTATAATCCCAATGAAATAAATATATAAATATAGATATATATGTCCCATTATATTTTTTAGAATAGTAATAATATACACTCATGGAATTTATATAAACACTAAAAAAGAAACAAGTAGTGTATATGTCATGTGTCCTAAAGAAATAAATATGAGATGAGAATACATTACCTTGAGTCTGACTCATCATTTACATTATTAATATTCTTAAAAAAGAACTATATGTTAAATATTTAAATTCTTTACAATTTTTTCATTATTATTATTAATTTTGTTTTACTTTTTACAATTTTAATAATGCTACCTAATCATTTAAGTTAACATTTGAAATTTTGACCACATTCGATTCATAAGTACAATATGTCTCAAATAGGTTGAATAAGTTCAAAGATATTATAATTAAATTGTTTGAGAAATGCTTTTAAGGAAATAATTATAATTTTTCTATGTAATTTATACATTAAAAAATTACCGTTAAATGTGGTTATGAATATTGAACTATGATATAATCATAGTCCTGGTATGTCATACATATGCATGAGCGACGTTCCTATTTTTCAACAATCATTAATGACAAGAAATATGTATTATTTTATCATTAAATATTTATAATCCAATAAAATATATAATATTAATTCTATAGATATACTTTTATATATATCATCTATGTGATGTGATGTAAAATGAATCACATCACTTTGTGGATGTGGTAGTCCACACATATACATGAAAACATTATAATTTTCTTATGATTGTAAAGGTATGCACGTAAATGATATACTATCTTTTTATAATAAAAAATATATATTTGACATTGCATATAAATATTAATTCTATGACTAAAAACCATAATGAGTTACATTGATGGAAAATTACATTATAATAAAATTGACATTTAACCATGCTCGAAAAGGCCTTTTAGAATCACTAAAACAGAATTGACAATCAGAGAATGGTTAAAATCCCCAATCCTTTATTATTACTAAAAATGTGATGCCAAAGTTCCCATTTAATATCACATTTCTAGCCCTATTGATGGGGGTTATTTCCAATTTTTTGAAGCACTGATATAAGAAATGCTATTAATGGAAGAAAATTATAATTTTTTGACATTCATGAGAATGACCCACTTTATCCTCGCTTCATCAAAAACAATAGTAGAAGTCCCACAAACATTATCAGTACATTTCACCCCACCATCACATGTATCAATTATTTTCAAATTTTTATTCTCATGCACGCCTATGGGGATTCAAACCATGAACTTATCCTTTGATGATGGAACACCTTTACCATTACACTATGTATTTTTCTATTTAATTATATTTCTAAATTTATATACATATATATTTTAATATATTTTTAATTTCTATATTTAAATAAATAATTTTAAATACATTTATAAAATATATTTGTTTGTTTTTGATATATATACATATATTTATTTAAATATATTATATGTTATATTCATTTACACGTAATAGAATATAATTTAAAGATGTGCCTATTTATTAATTAACACATATTTTTATATGTATGTATAATTTTTAAAACAGTTAGATATTGTTTTAAATAAATTTTTAGAATATGTATTTGTTAACATGTATTAGAATGTAAATTTTTACATAAATATGTTGATAAATGTATTTATATTAGTAATTTATCATAAGTAAAAAAAACATAAATATATTTAATTATAAATAAAAATATGTTTTGAAAATTGAAAAAATTTAAAAACCATAATATTAATATGAATGTAATAACTGAGAATAAATTTAACCTCCACCAAAAAATACATTAAGTCCCCTTTAAATGATTCAAAAAAATCAATCAAATAATAAAATATTGGTGTACGCCTTCTAAAAAATTAGTTTTGGAGTCGTTATGAACCTTTTTTGAATCAAGAAAAATTTATATTGATTTACTTTATGGTTGAGGAAAGGATCTTATCACATTCATCAATTTGATATTTGGTAGATCCCAAAAAAACACCCGGATCAAATGTTAGGGTCGTTCGAAGTTCACATTACGTTTTCAACTTATTTTAGATCTTTTAATAATTTTCTTTATTTTTTATGTCTCCAAATTGATATTGAATGACTTTTACTCGGTAATAATAATTAAATTCATAATTAAAAATATTAAATTATTTTAAAATCCATTTACACTAAATATTATATATATGATGTGAAAATTATTATTCACCTTATCTAAAACATATTTTAAATAAATATATATTATATTATTATATAATTAATAATGAATTTTTTGGTGTCTATATTTATCAGAGCTACTACAAAATCATTAATAAAGGGCTATATTTATCAGCAATTCTAAAAAATGTTGATAAACCCCTACCCGTTATAAGCACTTAATCATAAGTACAGATAAACAAACTTATTTTTTAGCACTGTCTGAAAAGCACTGATAACTGGTGTGCTTTTATCACCACTTTTAAGAATGATTTGATAAATTACCCCTTTAACTATTCTTTTGATATCACTATTAAGTTGCTTCTTTAATAGAACCTTTTAATTTCTAATAAATGGTGTATTTAACATCATTTTTAGCTAGCACTGTTAAATCCCTAGTGCTGGATAAACCCATTTTTAGTTGTGTAAATTACAATGTTTTGTGACGTGGTGGCCAGTAGTACACACAAATGATCAATTCTTCTATCATTTGATGGTTGTTGGAGATTGATATAAATTTTAAATATAATATAATGGAATATATATTTATAAAAATTATAATTGTATTATATTTTTTAATTGTTGAAGAATATTTGAATTATGTACAAAAAACTAAATTGTTTGGAAAAAAATTATACCAATTCTGTGGAAAACCACCTTTAGATAAAACCTCAATCCTTATAACGTTGGTCTAATGCCTAATATAAGGCCTCTAAAATAAGGGTATTGATTCTAAAAAAGTCTTTCTATATTTATTTTCTAAGGTTTATTGTTTTTAAAGTGTCAAATATTAAGAATAACTGGAGACAATTTATAAGATACGGGAAGGGCCCTCCTAGAATTTCTCACAACAATAAATTATTATAAATTATTATAAATTAATATTAAATTAATATTTTTTCAAACATGATTTATTTTAATGAAAACATGAGTAATTTTATATATATTCTCATAAAATTATAATTATAAATTTCATGTATATATTTATACTCTTATCTTTTGGTTATCACATTCCATTTAACACCTCTAACTCTTACCTAGACAAAAAGAAGTGTTTACACATAGAGGGTCAATATAATAATAATAAAAATTAAAAAGACCAGTAAATGAACTTATTTTGATATTTTAATCTCTATAATTTCAAATTGGATTAAATATATATACTCAATTATTTTTAATAAATTAATGAAGTATTATATACTACAAAATATCCAAAATATCAATTTTAATTTTTATTCCTTACTTTAACATTAATAATATCAAGATAAAAAATATAATTGGACAATAAGAAATTTCGTAATACATTTTTTAATATATCATGGTCACATAAAAACATTTTTTTTATTTTATTAATCAAAAATATATTAAATATATCATTTTGAATATTAATTTTTTTATTTTTAATTAATAAAATTAATATTACATTAAGGATTTGAAATCATTTAACACATTATTTATTCATTAAAAATATAAAATAAAAAATTAAAAATAAATTACCAGGACTATGATAATTAATTTATCTTTCAAAATAATATTAATATTCATGATTTTACTTTTTATAACCTTATATTAAAAATATTTATTTACTAAATACAAGAGTGTGGCATGTTTGATTTTTTTTAAATAAAATATTATAAAAGTCAAAATCACAATCTACTGGCCCCAAAAGTTAATAAAATAAAAATTTCAATGCTAATAGAATATAAATATTTATATATTATGTTTTATGGATGTTTTATTTTAATTTTATTGTTCTTATCATTATATTTTTAACCATTGATTACACAATTTACCTATTATCATAGTAATAAAAATTATATTGTTTACTGTTTAGATTGATTACAAAATAAAATGGTCCTATTTAACAAACATTGAAAAGATGATTCCAAATATCAAATTAATTTTTAAAAATTCGACACACATAAGTTATAGAATTTAATTGAAAATTTAATACGATAAATGTAATTAAAATTGACTTTTATAAAAAAGAAAAATTTAAATATAAATTTTTGTATTGTAATTAAATTAAAAATACATTTCAAAAAATACAATTGAAATATTTTATGAAAATTTTACTAATAAAATTTTAATGATAATTCAAATTATAACTTTACATTTTAAATAATTTACATGAAATACCTTTTTTTTAAAAAATAATTTTTTCATTATTCATTGAAAATCACTCAATTCAAAAAAATTTAGAAAATAATTTTAATATTATTACTACATGATGAAATAAATTAAAAAAATAGTTTCTTAAACAAATTAACAATAACATGCAGAAATTAATTGCAATATTCACTCATAAAAATAAAGTATTTTTTTTCAAAATATAATATCTTTGATGAATTACATTACGATAATAAAAAATTAAGGGATTATTTCATAGGAATTATTCAATAAATATATAGTAATTATGAAATTTATATTTATTTCCTAAATTACTTAATCATATTCATAGAGTTAAATTTTGTGACTAGGTTATAATGGTCACTTTAAAATATTAATATTTTGTCGTTTATTTAAAATTGACGTTTCGAATTTTATAAGATATTAAGCAAAATGTTTTTTTCAAAATAATATGGTATTACATTTTCATCATGTATATTTTTATTATATTTCTTATTTATAATTAATTATGTACTTTGGATAATCTCTATCAAATTTCATACAAGCTCAATCTATATCGACTTCCTTCCCCCTACTTCATCCAACAAAGATAGATTTCAACATCTGTTCCTACACAATGCCTCATATTGTGCAAAAAGGAAGCTATAATGAAAACTAATGATATTTGAGAATATTATCGATGGAATATATTGATCATAACATTTCTGAAAACTCATTTAATAAGATCTCAACATATCTTCTAGATTTTGAATAGTTCTCTCAAACTGACAATCTGTTTAAGGGTGATAGGTTGTGAAAAAATTCAACTCAATCCCCAATATTTACAGAATAATTTTCTTGAATATTGAAGTAAACATATGGTCTCTATCAGAAATAATAGAGATTTGAAATACTTCAATTGTAACCAATTATCTTTTTTAAACCATTTCAATATTATCCTCTGATACATCCCCTATAATGTTAACATAATTTCTTAACATTTTATGGAGATCGATTACAACTCACACGAAAGATTGATCTCTATCTGTCATGGAGATCCTCTTGATGGTATTCATGGTGATGTTTTTTCATTTATATATAGTTGTGGGTAATGGTTTCAGGATCCCACTTATCTTCTATATATTTTCTTTAACTTGTTGACATATTAAGTATCGATATATATACTCCATGGTTTCTATTTTCATGTTATCCCACAAGAATATTTTTTTAAAAATTCATAAATCATAATGCAGCAAGGATGTATAGATTATGATATAATATGAGAATAATCCAAAAGAATATTAATCAATTTTGGAAAATATGGGACACATATATAGGTGCTAAACCTTATCACACCTTCTTTATCAAAGATGAACTCTATAATATTCTTTACCTTCTTTTGTAGTTCCACTTCAGCCTACTAGGATACATTAATACTTATGTGAATATAATGTTGTGAAGAAACATGGGAAAGATAATATTTAGCCACTTACCTTATGATTTCAAGATTCATTATTTTTAGATCCATGTGTCATTTGTCTTTTCAATCCACATAACTGATAATGCACTATGATATTTTTGACTCAAAACATCAGAAAACTTGTTTTCCTTATCCTTAGGGTAATGGATAGATCAATCATAATCATTGAGAAGCTCTTACCATCTTGTTTGGGTCATATGTTAGTCCTCTTGCATTATGATATATTTTAATCCATTTTTATCTGGGTGTATTTTTGTATTTTCACCCTAAAGTAATTCCACCAAAAAATTTATAGCAATCATTCCTACCACTAATTCGATATCATGGATACGGTAATTTTTCTCAATAAAAATTAATTAGTTTAAGGAATAAGTAATAAACTTTTCATTTTCCAGTTGGATGCATCCAAATCACTAAAATGATGCATTATTTTAAACTAAAAACCAAAACATTAATGTTTATTGTATTCATTAGTGCATTAAACAATTTTTCTATAATCTCATTGAAGCATATCTGAAGATACTTTACCTAGAGTAACAAATCTCATTTCTAAATTTAGATTGTTAATGGATTTATTATTCATGTTGAATTTATCACAATGTGTTGATTTTATCCTGATAACTGAGAAAAATATAGATTTTAGTCACGTGGGTTGGTCTACACCATTACTCAATAACATCAATATTTAACGGATCTATAGATATACCAAATCATGTGATTAAATAACTTAATAACTATTCATTTGGTATAAAAAATTCACAATTTATAATTCTTGTATATAGTATCTCTATCCCTAGGTTTTTAAATATAGTTATTAAGATATCGTTAATATCTTCCTTACTGTATGAAAATATTATAATATCAAATATAAAGACAACCAAAAATTGATCTTGCTAACATCAACAGTCTCTATTCGTAAGATTCATGAATAAAGTTGTTAAATTTTTAAGTCCAAATTGTATCACTATAATCTCATAGTTCCCATAACAAGTTCGTAATATCCTCTCTGTAATAACCTACTATTTTATCTTAATTTAATGATATCAAAAATTAATGTCAATCATTGAGAAGATTTAAGCTCCACTGTTTTGGTCAAACTAGCCACCAATTCTAGGTTGGTGTACTTTTTTTCAAACATTATTTTTTGATAACATGATAATTGATGTCGAGATGCATTGATCCAGATATATTTTTAAAAATAGTACAAGTGAACCCCATGGTAAAGAATTTGTGTTCATGATTCCTTTTTCATAATTATTTTATAATTTTTTATTTAACTCCTCTAATAAACATAATCCTTTCTGTTATGTTTTTTTCGGATATGAAATAATATAGGATGTAGTTTGATTGAGAATAAATCCACATGTTCTGGGGTGAATACTAGGAAATTAATATGGATATACATCTATATATAACAAAGAATAGGATTTCCTTCATTGTTGACTTCTACACTAACAATATCGACTAAGAACCCACTGGTTCTCATTGTCAAATACCATAATATAAAATTTTTATTCATAATATAATGATGTATTTTGCATCAATTGATACTTGATTACTAGATGATTAGTGATATGAATGGGGATTTCAGATTCACTTTAATTGATAAAATATTAATGTATGAATATATAGTTCATACCTAGAATAATGTCGAATTCAAATATATAGGGAAGAATAATATTTTCATGAAGTACCTCACCAAAAATCTCTATAGGATAGGACATGTACACATTGGTTTCATTTAGTATAAAAATGGGTATTTTCATAGAGGTATTTATTTCAAATGTATCATTGGGTGAATTCATATTAAATGAAATCATGAGAGATATAAATTACTGTGATGAACACGAATAAAAAAATCACTATTATAGAATGATGAATCAACATACATTTCAAAACGTCCTTATTTTTTCCACATCAATAATAGTATTTTCATATTCAATCCAATATTCCTTTATCATCGGATGGTGCTACTGTTTATTCCCATCATTAACAAAAATGCTAGTGCATCTATTCTTATAATGACCATACTCTTAAAAATTGAAGAATTGAATAGTTGGTATATCATGATTAGGGAACTTTATCCCCATAGTCATGTTATTGATACCTTTTATATTTCTTCCCTAATCAATAACTTGCTGGTCTCCATTACCACACATGTTACCCATCCTCTAACCTTTAATCCAATTACCCTTGTGCTTCCATGAAAATGAATTTAACATATCCTTCTGGACATTCTTACCACCAAGAAAGTATTCATTAAGGATTTATTGATGCTCAATCATTATTTTTCATTAAAAAAATATATCATTAACCATATTATAATACATCCATATCCCCCCACTGAACGATGAAGAAATCATTAAGCATAATCTAGATCATTCTCACTGTGATCCCCCTACTTATCATTGTTTCATTAGACATCAGAACGATAAAGAAATAATTAAGAACCCCTAATTAACCCATGTCTTGGTAATGGGAAAATGTCATATTCCAAATCACCCATTATTCATTCCTACTACCAATAAATTAATGCCTAAATTTCTACATTCCAAACCGCCTACCCCGATGCATCGCTTCACCTGTCAGGTCATCTCCATTCATAGGATGTGTTACCACCTCAAGCATGTACCGTCATTTTGATCTCAACTATAAAATTATTAGTAGTATAAAAACTCTATACAAATATTTTATATTAATTATTGATAGGTTCCAATGCACCTATCTCTCTTTTGAGATTCATTTCTAATAAAACTTCATCATCATAAGTTCCACTACCTACTTGATTTGATTTGTCTATCGACTAGTCACTCTACCACAATTTCTTCCCTATAGTGTCCCATAATCCCTATTACATGGTGGCCAATGGTGGCCTAAAATATTTATGTATTAATATTTCAATTTTGTGGGTCATATGACCAAATTAATTAAATGTTATATTTCTATAATAACTACTACAATAACTCAGAAATCATACCAGTGGTCAATTTTAATCCTAGGTCTTTTGTTGCATATCATGAGCATATACCACTAGTCTATAATATCATTTGACTAAATAATGTTTTTGTGAAATCCAACAATAAAAAATAATATAATCCCCCCTTCATTATATTCCTGATGAGATTCCACTATTGGTCAACCTCACCTTCCAACCAATGGTCTTCTAAAATGAGTTTCTCTTACTCTAGTCATTGATAAGGAAAAAATATTGTTTCCATCACGTTAATCCATTTCTCTAAAATATATCATTTTTATAGACACATAAGGTATAAAAACTATTGATTCTTATATGATTCAATAAATATATTCTCTGTTATTTTTGAATTATGAAGCTTCACATTATTGAAGTTATTATTCTTAACATGAGAGAGTTGAGTTAGAATTACCATGATATTTTGAACTCCATTTCCTATTTAGTTTATACAATCACCACATTGTACATTACAAACACCATTATCCCTCTTACTTTTTATTCTTTACATACCATTAATATTTGAAATTCCAAGGGCTATATACATAAATTAATAAATATATCATATATAAAACTAGGAACATATAATAAATAACCCAAAAATTATATTTATATTCTTTCTTACCAACACCCAATGTTTCAATATTTGTATTATATTATTATCTCACTACCACATTTTCCATGGAAATTATTGTTAACATTATAAACAAACCCTTCATAATGGTCTATAAATAAAATGCGATGTTACCTAATCCTACCCTCTAGAGAATCAAACTCAGTGTGTGGTAAGGGATCATTCAACATGGAAACGAATGACGGTTGATATTTTTTCTACCAACCCTTCAAGGGGTTCTTTCCCCCAAGATACCTCTATAACAAAAGAGAATACAATTTTAAAATACAAACCACAATGTAATTTTAAGAAATCCACATAATTTATTCTTTAGAAAAAATATTATAATGTTATATTAAATTTTTATAAAGGATTTTTTCTAATGTTCTCTCATAATAATCTCCAAATTTACTAAAACCCCTCTAATTCCAATAGTTGTTACCCAAAAAAAACTATTTTAATAATTCATGAAAAAAAAATTATTATTTATTACACACAGAGAGATATGGATAATCCAAATATTTATAGGATTAGTATCTTACAGATGAGAAAACTCAAAATAAATATTTTCCATGCTGTGGAAGTTTTTCTATAAAATAAATCCACTATTAGAAATTCCACGAGATAAAAACATATTAAAATTCAATGGAAGGGAAAAATTTATAAGTTTTGAGGCCAGATTATTAGAAAGAATACACATATAAAATGAAAAAATCATTAGTTAATAAATATATTTAATGATTGAAAAGGGAAAATATATAATTTAGGAGAACAAAATTATAATGTGTTTACCATAAGCAAGACAAATATAGATCATCATTCAAATTAAAATAATTTTTCCATGGAATGATAATATAAAACATGAAAAATATATCATGATATGTTAATATTATAATGAAAGTGGTGTTACATCTTGAAACCAAGTTCGACTAAAAGGATCCTTGATCAAAAATAGGTACAAGGCCTCATGCTCAACTCCATGAACACTAGAAGATTCTAAGTAGATGTTTGGGACTAGGGTGAGTGTATTAAAAGATTGTTCACACATTAGCATAGTGGAGTAGTGAATAAAACAACATAATAATATTAAATTCATGAATGTAGTAATATAAATAGGTAACATAGTAAAATCGTACAGTATAGACACTAGACTTGAAAAATGCCATACATGAAATAGTTAGAAATAATAAACAACCGAATCAGTTGATAATAATAGAAAAAATCTAATGGTATTCTATTTAATGTATCTATAAATCCAAAAAATAGGTACACAAGGAAGTGGGGAATACATACTATAAATGATTAGAAATATAATCCAAAAAATATCCAAGCATATTGAGGTCTATCTCAACCATTTTATACTAAGATTCAACTTAATTACATAAATAAATAGGTGGTGTCTAAATTAGGATTCTTCCCCTTTTAAAAAATGCCTTACATGTAATCTTCATCGGTACTGATGGTGATCTTGATAGGGTGTGATATAAATCATAGTATGACACCACCAACAACATATATAATTTCCATGAATTTTAATATATCCCAAAATAGTGAGAAGGCATGTATATATAATAGCAAATCATTACAAAAATGTATTTATCCAATACCAACATCAACCTCAGCTGGTAATGTCTCTGAACATGTAATCCATTCATTTATTAATTATTTTCGAGTTTATATTGTATGTAATATGTTGTCTAACTAGCATTGACATCATGTAATGTTAATAATAATAATAATAATAATATAGGATCTAAATTATCAGATGCCATCCTTCAATGATGAAAATTATAATGATGATCCTATATAATAACCATGTTATCCTTTACCTCATGGGTTGATCCAACTTGGTAATAATATGTATCCTAAATATAAGGGATCTTCAAGAAATATACAGGGAATAATCCATTTAATTCCACTATAATATGGTTATAATCATGTACAAAGAATTCATCCATGGTAAAAATGATCAGCAATGACTGGGCCCAATGGGAGTAGCTATGGACCCATGTGTTCAAGAAATCATACATAATCCATGTAGTGTAACCAATGTATTCTAGTAATGATAATGGCGGGATCCTAAGGTATAATATTGGTCATCTAATAATAGAAAGAGACTGGGTTATAATGTGGGTATCACCCTTGGAAACTGACATCACTGTATTAGAATGGATTGCAATAGTTCTCAGGAAATTCCTTCAAAAATCCTATGTTGGATGGAGTCTGACCACAACTATAAAGATGTCTAGGTTTTTATATAATAGGAACCCGATAGTTTATTTAGTATTTAAATTAGGCTATGTAATAATCATACAATTTTAGAATTCATTTGGTTAATTTTTTTCCGTTAATTAGTATAAAAAGTCATTACTAAGAATGAAACAATTAATTAGTTTATTTAATTTATAATAAATTTATTAGGCTTTCTCCCCAACCTTCCATTGAGAATGGAAAGCTAATCTAAGGACTGGAAATAAATATATTTAATTACATTTAGTTATTCCAATTCATATAAATATTATACAATACATAAATAATTTAAATGCATCGATTTTAATAAAATACATACCTTAAAAGGGTCAAGTTACATAATCATATACAAAGAAATACATTACAACTCATAATTACTTTTTTAAGGATGTGATTTACATTAATAGGGCCAATTTGTTGCACGCCTGAACAATGGCAAAAATGATCACAACCATCCACTAAAGGTTTATACAAGGAAACATAGTTCATGGGGTGGAACATGTTGTGGTCTCCACCTCCAACGATGTGATAATGATTTATAGAAAGGGTTCTAAAATATGATAGTGTATTTTTTAAGAAATGAACATGAATTTTATTGGCCATAAAATATGAAATAGTATTGAAAACCATAACGTAATTTTAAAAATGTTGAAACATGAGAGATTAGTTACAGAACACGTAAATTATGTTTATTGGACACTACTCATCTAGTGTCAGCCATTAGTTTGGACAGTATTAGATGAAATCAAAATAATATATCAACATAATGAAAATAGTGAATATGAGCCTATATTAAAATAAATCCATTGAGGATTAGATAAATGAATAACAAATCAAAAGGAATTTATTACATATTAATGATCATCCATTTGTGATGAATTTTGGTCAAATTAGACATAAAATAAAATCATTAGATAAAAACTAATAAAGTCAATATTGGGATCTAAAAATTTATTAGTGAAGATCATGTTATGTGCTGGAATTGTCCAATGAGGGAGAAGGGAAAAATATTAACTCATTATGGTTATTTAATTAATTTTACCCAAAAATAGAGGCACACGGTTTGGTTGCACGATTGGACTAACTGTGAACCTACCATTTGTGGCTCACAGATTAATTTGGGTACCATCCTGGTTAGGAAACGTGATTAAGGAAACCATGTTCTGACTGTGAGAACCACCTCCTCTAATAACAGTTGACATTATACATGGGTGTGCAGCCCCTGGCTCATGGGTAGGGGAAACAATTAATCTTTCTTCACCCATTTTCACTCCCCACACAGTTACAACAGACAGTATGGTATAGTTCACATGGTTTATACTAAATGTGTGGTTTAATTTTTTTCACCACCAGATGGGGATACGAGCATTGAAAAGACCCCACACAACCAAAAAACCTTAATGTTGTTAAATATCAACCATAGTGGGTCTAAAAATGAATATGTTTAGAAATTAAAATGATCGACACATAAGATAATAAATATTTAGATATAGTATCCCCCTTAAAAAAACTCATCCTTGAGTTCCCCTTATATGGGATGTGAAATGACGTATAATAATAACTCTGGCTAGTGGGCACAAACAACAGTCTCTCACTCACACATGTTGTTCTATACATGGTCATACTTTTAAATAAACAATACTAATGTGATAGACAATCCTCAATGATTATTTTTTCTTTAGTCCACAATGCATATAGGTTAATCCTCAAATGTAGAATTAGAATATAAATAAACCTCTTCAGGATGAAATGTATCAGAAGGGTTAGAATAATAAAGGCAGTAATGTGAACTGTAAATGATTTTTTTGCAGGGAACGATGCCTCTAGTGTAGTAAAAAATGATTAGTTACTGACCCAAATCTCTCAAGAATCTAAAATGGCCAAAAAATCATTCTGATAGATTAACATCCCTGCATTAATTTATTCCCATGCTGGTTCAATACCCATCTGAAATCATGATCCCTTCCCTAAAACACCTATGGTCTTTAATGGGGATTGTCATATGATTCATTTATATAATGAGATGAATAAATACACATTACAGTCATATATAATTTCTCTAAATTCTCTTGTATGAGACACAGACCAAGTGGGTATGCCTCTCTAACCAATTTATAGAACATGGGATGATTAGAACATCCTACCATAGAAGTCCCCAAAAGGATCCATCTAAATTGAATCCTAAAATATTTTAATTTCGGAAAAAACTATGTGATGTATATGATTCCCCAATGAATCATCAAATTCATATATTCAGGCATGGGGAACATCCTCTAAAACTTGTATATTCTATTCTGATGGGCCATCATTTTGACGGAGAAAATAAATTCTTAGAAGTGCCTATATACCCATTAATTTCGATAACTGCTTCTAGAACATTCATGTAAAACAATAATCCCTACCCAGAAGTATAGTACAAGGGACCCCATATAGTCAGATGAACTTGAGGACATATAATTTTCATAGCTCTTCAACTAAGAATGTTTTTCTGATGGGAATGAATTGGGATATTTTCAGCATTCTGTAAATGACAGCCCGAACCATGTCATAACCTTCAGGAAAACAAGGTAAGATGATAATAAAATACATGTCAACATATTTTAATTCCATAATTGAACTAGAAGTGTATTTAACAATAATGCAGGTCACTGGTGATCAAATGGAACCTATTAATAGGTGGAAACCCTATGATAATGAATGTTATCTTTTGTTTCATCCCTAGATAGCAATATTGGAATCACATATCTCAAAACATCATGAATATAACTGAAGAAATTTCCCATTGAGAAGTGTGGGACTCTCAAATCATTTCCTTTGTCATATCTATAAGAACCCATAAATGGCTATGTATATATATAATATCATCACTGTCCATTGAGAAGTCTGGATGTGGGACCTTAATGGAAATTATCTCCTAGAAAACCAAGCCATTTAGATCATAGAATTACATAATCATCACATTATCATGGATGAGGGAGGTAACTTTCAACTCAAAGAGATAATACTTCTTGTGAATATCAGGAAACATCACATGTAGCTCATAAAATCTGGCCATTAATGTCTACTTTTCACTTGCTTCATTCATGGAATGTTACTGTGTTTTCTTATAATTAGAATTAGTTACTACATTATCCTTTCTAAGAATATATACAATATCATGATTGATGGAATTAATATAATCATCCCATTATAAATATTTGAGATTCATTTCATAGTGTGTAAATATATATGTGATTATTTGGTGGACCATATTCACCAGAAAATTCTCAAACATAACATAGTGTTTCCAGTAATGTAAGGCATGAACAACTGCTTCAAGCTCAATGTCAATAAACTGGACATTACTCTCACGGAACCGCAACTGTTGAGATCTATATGAAATTAATATATCATCCTATATCTACACTTGACATAAGTCTATTCTTGATGTATCATATAAACCTGTGTAGCCTCTTCCATGCTCAATTATAATCTAAATACTTTCTAAAACTATCATGAATTTCAACCCCTGAGTATATTCCGTACACTCTTATGACGACAATCACATGAAAGCCACAATTATGTGACCAATAATTAGTAAAAGTTATTTTAAAAGACATGTATGAAATTCATGTAATGTCTATATATACCCATGAAAATATATTTATATTTATTATTGGGACCAAGTTGAATGGAAAAGGATGTTTGAAGAGTTAGCCTTTACATAGTGTTGTATTTTGTTGTCAAAGAAGACATATCAATTCACTTTGTAAAATGAACAGAAACTAGAAGATGTTTTTCTTATATGTATTTCTCAAATATCATAATTTAGGAGAACATGTGATGCAAGGCTTATGATTTAAAGGGGTAAAAGTGATGATGCCAATCATATACAATTTTGATTGGATGGAATGATGCTACTGGAAGATGGGATACCTCAGTACTTCCCATTGTAACTCTGATGATGCTAGATCTGGTCTTTCAAAAGATAAATATCATGATATTGTAATTTGTGATAAAAGAATAAGAATTGTTATGGGATGTAGTGAAGAGAGAAAATGACAAAGTAATGGACAATCTGGGGGTGGTAGAAAAGCACAGATTAAGGTGGCGCTGTTTTCCAGTGTTTTCCAAATTTTAGGGCCTAAAAATTAGGAGATGAAGATGTGTTTTTGGCAATGGATGAAGCGTGAAAGATTGAATATTGTTTATATTTTTGCACACAAGGCATGATTCAAGGTCATAACCTGGAAAAATGATAAAGGCATGATGTGTGTGAAAAATTTGCTGATTATGCAGAAAAAAGGAAGGTTGTAAGAAATGTTAGTGGGATGCACGAAATATCAGTGGCATGCGTGAAATACATGAACGAATTTTTTCGTGCAAGAGGTGTTTCAAGATCATAAGATCAAAAATTGTCTAAGGCACAAGGTGCATGGAAAATTGGAGCCTTGTGAGAAATATTATGTTGCGTGAAAGATTTTTTTACGCGCCTGAAGGCAGTTTTACACGTAGGAAGTTGTTTTTTGCGCGGGGTCAAAAATGGCAATTAATATGAGGTGAACCACTCTAATTTGTTAACGCTTGACACTTAGAGGAAATCCAGAGCTATATTGTGTATAAATTATATGCTATATGAGTTGCGAAAAAAGACAGAAGTTTGCCCGAAAAGAGGATAGTTGCGCGAAAAATTGAGAAGTTGCGCGAAAAGAGAAAAGGTTGTGCGAAAAAGGAAAGTTCCATGAAAAATTTTTCGCACCAAATGGGAAATTTTATGGGCAAGACACATGAATTACGCGCAAGGTGTTCTAAAAGCGGCATGGAAAATTTGGGGTCTTCGTATATATTTTGTCGTGCGTATGGGAGTTCTTACCAGCTTCTGGGTAGGAAAGTGAAGATTTGAACTTCAGAGAATTCAACTGTTAAATTATAAAGAAGCACTAAAATACTATAATACCCTATTTGTGCTTAGAGGGTGCACACCCACTTGCAGATTGTTTTCCAAGTGCAAAACGAGTGTAAGGGTATATCCTACTCTTCGTATTCTTTATCGAAGGATTGTTTTATAGTGGATTGTGTGGTAGTGGGTTATTTCTATACCATACCAAGGAAGTAGCTACTCTTGTTGAGTAGTGAATCTTGTAAATCTTGTGTTCCTTTAGTTGTGTGTGTTCATCAGAGAAGAAAATAATTAAGAGGAGCCGAAGGTTGTTTCAATTTAAAAGAAACATAAATGGAAAAAGATATCACTGATTCACCACCTCCCCCTCTCAGTGATACTTGGATCCTTGTTGGTAACTTCATATATAATTCATTCTTGGGATTCTCCCAAGAAAACATAGCAGTCACCTTAATTAGGTCAACATATTCTATTGATTATAAGGTAATTAGACCTAAAATATGAATGTTGATTTACTAGAAGTGGAAATTTCTAGGATTAACATAATTTTGATGCTCTCTTGATGTATTCAAAATTATCTAAAGATAATGATCATGGTTTCAAAAAATGTGATAACACATTACCATTTCGACCAAAAATTCAGCGAAAGAGTAATCCAAATTGGCCTTGAACACCCTATTCCTAAAATGAAAGAAAAAATCAAGTGAATTCATAATAATGAATGAAATATTTATATACTCAAACATACAATACATTTTATAGAAAGTTTTAAGTGGTATGCCTTATGGCCAGACCTGCAAATGATAAGAGTCATATCTCAGATCAATCATAGAGAATAATCTATATAATTAGAGCTGGTAAAAGTGATCATCTATTCGAGGCAGTGGATGCATGTTATTGATGAAACCTGGTACAATATTATATAATAAATTCATATGAAAAGGGTCACATTCTCCTTCATAGAGAAAAGAACGTGTTTACCTCAAGAGAATGTGATAAGAAAAATAAACCATTGGCCTCTATATCCTCCAATTTTATGTTTTTTATTTGGATCTCAATAGGTTTCATTATATACATAGTAATGGATATTGGAGCTTCTCCTAAAATGTTATCAAAAATAAAATATACAAATCTCATTGTAGGTATGCTATTAAAATTTCCAATAAAAACGATGAAAAAATATACTATATAGGAATTTTTCCAAATGTAATCCTCACCCCTCCATGATAAACAAGTAGTATTTGAGGACACTCCACCAATCTTAGGATACTCTGGTATAGCTGTACTAAATTGGACATTCCACTTTCCCTTATGTTGATAACTAGTTCCTAATAGTGATGTACAAGATTAACTATGGAGATAGTAGTATACAATGGAATGATATGATACTAACTGTTATATCATGATAATAACATTGAATTAATCCATATCTAGAAGAAAGAGGTCTCACAAGAATGGGAAACATCCTACCTCAATGCGATAGTCCTTGCATTCTTGTAATCCCTTTGACCATATTCTCAATGGTGTATCCAATGTCATTACACCATAGTAATATTGAATTTATAACCCGAGAATTTCCATGATAGATAATGTTATAACGGTTTGTGACACACTTTTATCATTTACGGTAGATACTATAGTCAAGGCTTCTATAAATGTACCACATTTGGTAGAGGGTCCTACACTCAAATCCTAGGGTATCAACTATAAATCATTTATCTAGCCTGATCCACAACCTTGTGTTATAGCTGGACTACCCATAATATGATTTCTCTATTGTTGCTGAAAATTAAAACTCTATATACCACATTCATGACCTTAGACTCAGACATTCCAACCAGTTCTACCTCAACTCCATGAAAAAAATAGAAGAAAATACCCTCATAGTCAGGGTATATAGTTAGGGAACCATGCTCCCACAATGTAAAGAACCTTTGATAAAAACTACAAATATATCTTACTGGTTTGTTGCCCCTAAAACATGGTTTGGGAAAACTATGTTTCCTACATCACCCAACTATCCATCCTCACATTGTTATGGTAGACCGTACATATTGGGTAGAATTATTTCTTATTAACCATGCAACACTGTGTTTTTTTCACCCAATCAGGGTTTCAAGCTCTAAACAAGCCCCAAACACCCATAAAACCTTAAAATCTCATAGGGGATCCATAATATCTCAAAATTACAAAATTATACCAGAATTTAAAGCATACATACCTAAGATAATTTTTTTTCATATGGCTGAATTGTTAAAATAGCATTTATTTTCTCTGTTGGTCTGGATACCCAACGACGGATTCACTCAACACATTGTTAGTAGATATAAACGCAGTCACATACAAAATTTGTGAACCAACTACTTGCACAAAAATTTACATTAAATTTTCATATCATGGGATATAATCCTTTAACGAATGTATTAGATAGATATATAGGTTTCATGAAACTCATAATCCATACATTTTTATTCCACTTAAAATAAGAATCATCACTTCATTAAATGAAACATATAAATAAAATGGGATGCATGAAATTTAAAAATAATAACATAATGAACAAATATAATAATAATTTCTATCTCAGAAAATATAAAATTGGAATATTTAACTTTTAATAAGAAATCCATTGAATGAAAATGATTTTCATCAAACAACCAAAAGGTATAAAACAACATCAGGAACTAAATCAAATGATAAAAAAATTGTAACACCCCGAGATTTTATGAAAAATATTCATTTAATTTCATTAATTTCTTGTGTTGTATTCTACACCAAGATTACCTTACGCTATATGTAACACCGTATTAGCTTGCAGTATACACAACTCTTTTCTTGAATCGTGTTACACACAATTTTGATAATAGTTATTCTATGAAACATTGAGTATATATATATATATATATATATTCAATGTATAAATGAAATATGGTTCGATTCTGTTATATGAAACAATGAAGGATTCTTTCAAAACACGCAACCCTGACATAGCTTGCATTACACGCAATCACGACCTTCCTCGATAGCGTGTGTAGTACGCAATACCGAGTTTCACTAAACAACGATATGCTGTTAAAATATTATTAAAACTAGCCGTTATGAATAGTAATAACCACTTTTTGAAATTTTAGAAATTTAATTTTTCAAAATGGACTTTATTATTGCATTTGGAATATCGAAATTGGCCTAGGGTGAAATTTTCGTATTTTTCTGAAAACTTTCAATTTTTGATGAATAGTGAAGCCACTAAGTGGTAGTTAAAAAACTGAATTTTTCATAAAACGTAATTTTACCACTTCTATGAGTGGAATTTCAAAAATACTAGAAACACGGTTAATATCAAGGACTAAAATGTGTTTCAATAAGATGAAAATAATTTTTGGTGAATAGTAACTTTTTACTTTTTTTACCACGGTAAAAAGTAAATAGGGTAATTAAGGGTATAGATGATATTATTATTTCCCTAACACATGTCCTAATTATATTGGAAAAGTGTAATTCGACCAAAAACAAACCTAGGAATAAAATATGACCATTTAGGCCCACTTGGATTAGATTAGGACATTTATTATTAATTTATTTAAAGAAGGGTTAAAATAGTTAAAATCAAAGTTTAATAAGTAAATAATTTTTAATATAGGGTAATACATATGATAAATTCGATTGTAAATATTCATTAGAAAGATAAAAAGATTTCCTACATAATTTTTTTTTATTTGTAATTTTTAGACATTAGAAAAGTTAATTTATTTATGACACAACGATGATGCAGTAATTATCTTATTAATGAAATATTGACATAATTGATGTTATAAATACCCAAATAAATATTATTTGAGACTTTTTATGAATTACACTAATTTTATAGGTTAATATGACATGTTAGTATTGATTTAATTGACTTTTTATAGAACTTATCATTCTGTTATGATTTTCACAAAAATCAATTACTAAATAGTGTCAAAATTGACATAAAATAGTTATTAAAACAAATATTATATTATAAATTGTTATTTTAATACTAAAAATCTATGGTTTGGAAAAATGACTTAGATAAGGTTATATATATTAATAATAAACTATTTTGGGTTCTTTTGGAATCTAATTGTAAGTTTATTAACCTTGTAGTGCAAGAAAACAAGAAGACATGGTAAAAGTTAAATTATCTAACTTAATGTTAAATCTAAATGATAAAGTTAAAATAATAACCTAAACTTGTATAAATCCTATTGTATGAGAGGATTTAGACCCATCCCCACTTTATCTTCTTAATAATACCCTTTTGAACCATTATAAACCAAATATGACCTTAATATAAAATAATATTTTTAGTTATTCCAAAGGTACCCCTCTCCTCCCTTATAAAAGGGCACCTCCTCCCTCTCCTCGTCACACCAATTTGAGCATTCAAGATCGGCCAACCCCTGAAAAAATTTCTTCTCCACTTCTCTAGAAATATCCTAGAGGTTCTGGTCTTCCTCAAAGACCAATTTTAGAGCCCTAAGAGGAGGTCTCAAAGAGGCGCTTAAAAGAAGAGGTAATTTCCGTTACCGATTCTTTCACCTTTATTTATTCTTCCACTTCTTCTTCTTAGGTTGTTTCATTATGAAGTAATAACATCAGTATCACTAATATACTGATATGTTTTTATAAGTATGAAACAATCCTATTTCACCATCTATCCATCCTACAGAAAACGAAATCACCACGCGTGCGTACGTACGGAATACCGTCTCCACGCCGTGGTGTAATCTATATTCTGCCACCACCTTAATTGGATGGGTATAATGGTATAATGAGTACCTATATATGATTATTATAAAGTGATATTGATACTGGAATAGTATACATACACTTCAACACAACTTCACGATCATGAGAATGATATCATCGCTCGTGCGTACGTACGGAATACCGTCTCCACGACGTGATGAGATTCATTCTCCACTTTAACCATTCATGAATGATTATAAAGTATATATAATAAGTAATCATGAAATATATGACATAATAATGATACTGGATTTATGTGTATATATATGAATGTCATCTACTTAATTCTGTTCAACTCAATAAGGAAATGAAAACATCGTTCATGCGTACGTACTGACTACCGTCTCCATGAACGGTGTGTTTCATTTCATTTATCTATCTATTATATATATATATATACTGAATATATATGATATATAAATCATGTTTTATATTCCTGAAGTAATTAAATCATGATATAAGTAATAATAATGTCAAGAACAACAAGTCCAAACACCTACGATAAATGAAACGATTTTAGCCAAAACGCTTCTTTAACATGGAATTTACAAAAGAACGGGTAATATAAAGTAATAAGTGAACCATATATGATATCATAACAATGAATATGATTCTGTAATAAGTTAATGACAGTATTTAAATCATTATACAGGAGGTTTGGATACGTACAAAGCATATCATACATAAGGTAAGGGAACTGTCAAAATCTCATTTTTATCCGAGATTGTTTATACTTTGAAATTTACTAGGGTGTATTTTATCATCCAAATCCATGTTCCCTCAATATATAATGTTATTTCCACCCTTATACAATATATTATATCCAATTTTACCCTTCGGTATGTTTTTTGTAAAAGATATGAAAGGAATATTTTGTCATTTTTGTATGAGGTACTTTTTGACTTTTCCGACAAAAGTACGAGAAGAATGTTTTTTTTAACTTATACGGCATGAATGGATTTCTAAAACATTATTTCCAAGAAGGTTCCTTTACAAATTTTCAAGTTTATTTTTAATCAACATCTTTTATTTTAATTTTGTATGACATGTTAAGAAAGGAAAAATGTTTTTGAAGAAGAAAGGATATTTTACTCAAGAATGGAGTTCAAGTGTTTTATCAAAATTATTTTCCATCTAAGATAATAAAGGGTTCTGTTTTTATCCCTATTATTAAATTGATTTGATTATGTTGTGATGGAATTATTTTTATGAATTCCTTTATCTTATATGAATAGTTTTATGATGTCACGATGTTTAAGATTCCCATTTGTATTACATGGGTTATGCAATGATGTATGATTTATGATTTTGTGGAACACATAAGAATGGTATCATTATGAGATGGGTGGGACATATATATCCCTCCAATGCATTGGGTAAAGATTTTATATCTCATGATATAGACATGGCTGGAATGGTAGGTTATACCGTTTCAGTGAAACAGGACTGAAACGAGGGTGACTCGGTTCAGAAAGGGACTTTGTCCACTAAGATAGTCTTGGCAGTGAGTCTTGACTAACAATAAATGATTCTCTATGATTATGTGTGAATGCCACAAAGTTTCATGTTTTATGTTATGATTATTGTGATTACATTTCACTGCCATGATTTACCCCATGTTATGAAATTATGATCTCTTTTTCAGGTTAAGATTTCCAAAAGTTATGTGCTTATGTATATGATGTGATTCATATTTCTTTTGTTTACCCTTACTGAGAATTTGAGCTCACCCTTTTATGTTTTCTTTTCCCCAGGATATAAAGAAAGGTTTTAGGTAAAAAAAAGAAGATCTTTATGGGAGATGTTGAAGATCTTTCACCAGGATTAGAAGATTATATTCCGAGTTTCCAAAGATACTAAACTATTACGATCCTTGTGTGTGTGTTTTTGTTATGTAATAAGTAATCCGAAAAAGTTATGTAATGTCCATGTATGTCAGGCTTTGAGTCTCTACAGTTGGTATTAGAGGAAAGGTTTAGTCAACCTTTGGAAACTAGGATGCGAAAGCGTTAGTGAGATCCCTATATATATTTCTATGGTATGTCTAGGGATGTCCCTAAGGATAAGTATACGTATAAGATACAGTACTAGAACTACGGTAACGATCATAGAATTTAACATAAGAAGTTAGATATTGAGGATACTCCCCCTTAATAATGTTGTTTTCCCAAGCATGATTTTTGCCTCTCACACTATTCTTTTTGGGTTTTAGACGATGGCTGGATCTTGAAGGAACCGTGTTGATCAATGCAATGGACAATGCAATGATTGTCCTCCTGAACAAACAAATGTTATGGGAGATGGAGTGAAAAATATTATTGCTATACTTACACAAGCTATGAATCATTCTGGACTTCCTAATGAGCAGAGAAGGGAACAATATTCTATTGAGTCCTTCATGAGGCAATGTCCACCTTCTTTCAGTGGGACTTCCGATCCACTTGTTGCTGAACAATGTATCAGTACCACTAAAAAGATATTTTCACTTATTTAATGTTTTGAACATGATAAAGTCATCTTAGTAGTATATCGTTTGGAAGTTGAAGCTGATAAATGGTGGAATCTTATCAAGAATACGAGGCCAAGAGATGAAATTGAGTCCATGGAATGGGAAGAGTTCATGAACTTGTTTTTCAGTAAGTACTTCGCTCGTATTCTTCAAACAAAGATGGAAAAGGAGTTTCTTGAGCTGAAGCAGAAGGATGATGAATCTATTGGTATATACGAAGCGAATTTTACAAGACTTGCAAGGTATGCATCTGGCATTATCATCCAACCTGAAAGTAAAGTTGATCAATTTTTCAGTGGCTTAAATCCAAGTCTTTAAAGGGAATTAGCTATAAGAGACTTTAGTAGCTATGAAGAAATTGTGCATTGTGATATCAAGGTAGAAATGGAAGTTGGTGTTACATATCCATCTCATGGTTTTGACAAGAAACAATAGATGGAGTTCAAGGGGAAATATCAGAATAATGGTGAAAAGAAGATGAATGTTTCCTTATGCTCAAAGTGTGGAATGAAGCATGGTGGAGATTGTCTTAAAGGGACTAGAAAATGTTTTAAGTGTGGAAAAGAAGGTCATCAAGCAACTGAGTGTCGAAGTAATGGAAACAGGGTTTCTATTGATGTGAATAAAGAAAACACTGCATAGAACGCACCACCAAGACTTCAATGCTTCAAGTGCAAAGAAATGGTGCATTATGCTAATAAATTACCTAATCCAAGGGTTAGTGATGATCAAAATGAGCAACCACTTAAGGCAAAGGAAAAAGGGAAGTCACATGCGATCACTATTGGCGATGTTGAATATGACAACGATGTGGTGTAATGATTAAGTGTTTATGTAATGGGATTCCAAAATAGTGTTGTATATAGTATCATGGAATATTGGAATATTTATGTATTGGTCTATTGTGGTTTTCAATAATTTTATGGTACCAGTAACCATGGAAAGTGATTGAGATATTTTTGGAAAAAGAATGATATGCGCATAATGAAGGGAAAACGAGAAAATGAAATATTTGACAGTATTCATGAGCTCATGATTGATATAAGGACTAAGTGATATCATGGTTTGAGTATATAGAATTTTGAGGATTTTGGTATGTGGAAAGTGTTAACTTTTAACAGCATTCATGTTTTCACTAAATTTCAATGGGTGTTCAAGAGAGTACATGATTAAGGCCTTTGAATGTTTGGAATGTGACCAACAAGACATATTTTATGATATATGGGGATCAACGATGGTATTAAATCTCTGGTAATCGTTTTCACTATATTATGAGAGTGGACTGAAGTATTATGGATAAGCCTAAAGATTTGAATAAATTATGTTATACATAAGTTAGTATTATTTGTTTTTCGATATTATTGATTGGATGTTATAGTAATATAGTTTTAGAAAAATGAAAACCTACAGGATGGGTGACAGCCCATCGCATCAGACAAGGCTGTGGGAATCGGACCCACAATCGAAGTGTGACTGGCCTTTATCACCTACCACTTACCTATAGGAAGTCCCTGTTTAGTAGAAACTCGTTTTATTATATTATACAGCATGATATATGAAGTATAAGTCCATTTTATGAACCTTATATGATGAATCTCACTATATATGGACTTTTTTATTTTTTGATAACTTTTCTATCCTTTTGTTTGAGATAGATGGAATGACCCATCATTCTATCACATGATCTGCTAACACATCACGAATGACAAATTCAACTTCTTTTCTTTAAGAGATGAAGTGGAAATTGTCCATAGAATGACAAATGGTGAGACTATACAAAAATCCTGAAAGTATTTCTTCAAATTCCAATTTCATCTACTTTAAGGAAATGATCTTGAAAACCAAAATTTTTTCCTAGTGCTCTTATATCTGATGAATCAGATGGTACCTTAGATCATCACAAATTTATGGCTTTGTGATTACTGGCTTTTCCATAGCCATGTTCTCTACCACTCTCCATCAGAACATGATGGTTATATTTCTCTTCCATATCCATATTTTCACCTATGTTCTCCTATGTTGAAACCCATTAATGAGTTAATTTGGGTAACCATTACATTTCATACTTTAGTTTTAAAGCCATGTTTTGGTATTCCTTTTTACGATGTGGGTTTCTATTAAACATACTTTCGAGTAGTAAACCATTTATAACCCCAATGAATTTCGAGGGCGAAATTCATTTTAAGGGGGGTAGAATGTAACACCCCGAGATTTTATGAAAAATATTCTTTTAATTTCATTAATGTCTTGTGTTGTATTCTACACCAAGATTACCTTGCGCTATACGCAACACCGTATTAGCTTGCAGTATACGCAACACTATTCTTGGATCGTGTTACACACAATTTTGATAATAGTTATTCTATGCAACATTGAGTATATATATATATATATATATATTCAATGTATAAATGAAATATGGTTGGATTCTGTTATACGAAACAACGAAGGATTCTTTCACAACATGAAACCCTGACTTCGCTTGCATTACACGCAATCACGTCCTTCCTCGATAGCGTGTGTTGTACGCAATACCGAGTTTCACTAAACAACAATATGCTATTAAAATATTATTATAACTAGCCATTATGAATAGTAATAACCACTTTTTGAAATTTTATAAATTTTATTTTTCAAAATGGTCTTCATTTTTGGATTCAGAATATCGAAATTAGCCTAGGGTGAAATTTTGATATTTTTCTGAAAACTTCCAATTGTTGATGAATAGTGAAACCACTAAGTGGTAGTTAAAAAACTGAATTTTTCATAAAACATAATTTTACCGCTTCTGTGAGTGGAATTTCGAAAATCCGACAGAGACGGTTAATATCAAGGACTAAAATGAGGTTCAATGAGATGAAAATAATTTTTGGTGAATAGTAACTTTTTACTTTTTTTTTACCACTGTAAAAAGTGAATAGGGTAATTAAGGGTAAAGATGATATTATTATTAACCTAAAACATTTCCTAATTCAATTATATAAGTGTAATTCGACCAAAAACAAACTTAGGAATAAAATATGACCATTTAGGCCCACTTGGATTAGATTAGGACATTTATTATTAATTTATTTAAAGAAGGGTTAAAATAGTTAAAATCAAAGTTTAATAAGTAAATAATTTCTAATATAGGGTTATACATAAGATAAATTATAAAGATAAAAATATTTCATACATAATGGTATTTTATTTTTAATTTTTAGACATTAAATAAGTTAATTTATTTATGACACAACGATGATGCAGTAATTATCTTATTAATGAAATATTGACATAATTGATGTTATAAATACCCAAATAAATATAATTTGAGATTTTTTATTACTTATACTAATTTTCTAGGTTAATATGACATGTTATTATTTATTTAATTAACATTGTTAGAACTTATCATTCTGTTATGATTTTCACAAAAATCAATTACTAAATAGTGTCAAAATTGACATAAAATAGTTTTTAAAACAAATATTATATTATTAATTGTTATTTTATTCCTAAAAATACAAGGTTCGGCCGAATGTCTTAGATAAGGTTATATATATTAATCATAAACAATTTGGGGTTCTTTTGGCTTCTTATATTATGTTTATTAACCTTATAGTGTAAGAAAACAAGAAGACACGGTAAAAGTTAAATTATCTAACTTAAAGTTAAATCTAAATGATAAGGTTAAAATAATAACCTAAACTTTTCTAAATCCTATTGGATGAGAGGATTTCGACCCATCCCCACTTTAGAGTCGAAATAATAGCCTTTGGAACCATTATAAACCGAATTTGATCTTAATATAAAATAATATTTTTAGTTATTCCAAAGGTACCCCTCTCCTCCCTTATAAAAGGGAACCTCCTCCCTCTCCTCCTCACACCAATTTGAGCAATCAATCTCGGCCAAACCCTGCTAAAATCTCTTCTCCACTTCCCTAGAAACATCCTAGAGGTTCTGGTATTCCCCAAAGTCCAATTTTAGTGCCCTAAGAGGAGGTCTCAAAGAGGCGCTTCAAAGAAGAGGTAATTTCCATTACCGATTCTTTCACCTTTATTTCCTATTACACTTCTTCTTCTTAGGTTGTTTCATTATGAAGTAATAACATCAGTATCAATAATATACTGATATGTTATTATAAGTATGAAACAATCCTATTTCACCATCTATCCATCCTACGGAAAATGAAATCACCGCGCGTGCATACGTACAGAATACTGTCTCCACGCCGTGGTGTAATCTATTTTCCGCCACCACCTTAATTGGATGGGTATAATGGTGTAATGAGTACCTATATATGATTATTATAAAGTGATATTGATACTGGAATAGTATACATACACTTCAACACAAGTTCACGGTCATGAGAATGATATCATCGCTCGTGCGTACGTACGGAATACCATCTCCACGACGCGATGAGATTCATTCTCCACTTTAACCATTCATGAATGATTATAAAGTATATATAATAAGTATTCATGAAATATATGACATAATAATGATAATGGATTTATTTGTATATATATGAATTTCATCTACTTAATTTCGTTCAACTCAATAAGGAAACGAAAACAGCGTTCATGCGTACGTATGGACTACCGTCTCCATGAACGGTGTGTTTCATTTCATTTATCTATCTATTATATATATATACTGATTATATATGATATATAAATCATGTTTTATATTCTGGAAGTAAGTAAATCAAGATATAAGTAATAATAATGTCATGAACAACAAGTCCAAACACCTACGATAAATGAAACGATTTTACCCAAAACGCTTCTTTAATATGGAATTTACAAAAGAACGGGTAATATAAAGTCATAATTGAACCATATATGATATCATAACAATGAATATGATTCTGTAATAGGTTAATGACATTATTTAAATCATTATACAGGAGGTTCGGATACGTACAAAGCATATCAGACATAAGGTAAGGGTTCTATCACAATCTCATTTTTATCCGAGATTGTTTATACTTTGAAATTTACTGGGGTGTATTTTAACATCCACATCCATGTTCCCTAAATATGTAATATTATTTCCATACTTCTACAATATTTTATATCCAATTTTACCCTTCGGTAAGTTTTTTGTAAAAGATATGAAAGGAATCTTTTGTCGTTATTCGTACGAGGTACTTTTTGACTTTTCTGACAAAAGTACGAGAAGAGTGTTTTTTTAACTTATACTTAATGAGTGGATTTATAAAGAATTATTTCCAAGAAGCATCCTTTACAAGATTTCATGTTTATTTTTAATCAACTTCTTTTAGTTTAAAGTTGTATGACATGTTAAGAAAGGAAAAATGTTTTTGAAGAAGAAAGGATATATTTCTCATGAATGGAGTTCAAGTGTTTTATCAAAATTATTATCCATCTAAGATAATAAAGGGTTCTGTTTTTATCCATATTATTAAATTGATTTGATTATGTTGTGATGGAATTATTTTTATGAATTCCTTTATCTTATATGAATTGTTTTATGATGTCATGATGTTTAAGATTCCCATTTGTATTACATGGGTTATGCAATGATGTATGATGTATGATTTTGTGGCACGCATAATAATTGTATCATTATGAGATGGGTGGGACCTATATCTCCCTCCAATGCATTGGGTAAAGATTTTATATCTCATGAGATAGACATGGATGTAAGGGTAGGTTATACCGGTTCAGTGAAACAGAACTGAAACGAGGGTGACTCTGTTCAGAAAGGGACTTTGTCCACTAAGATAGTCTTGGCAATGAGTCTTGACTAACAAGAAATTATTCTCTATGATTATGTGTGAATGCCACAAAGTTTCATGTTTTACGTTATGATTATTGTGATTAAATTTCACTGCCATGATTTACCCCATGTTATGAAATTATGATCTCTTTTGCAGGTTAAGATTTCCAAAAGTTATGTGCTTATGTATATGATGTGATTGATATTTCTTTTGGTTACACTTACTGAGCATTTGAGCTCACCCTTATGATTTCTTTTCCCCAAGGATATAAAGAAAGGTTTGAGGTAAAAAAAGAAGATATTTATGGGAGATGTTGAAGATCATTCACCAGGATTAGAAGATTATATTCCGAGTTTCCAAAGACACTAAACTATTACGATCCATGTGTGTGTGTTTTTGTTATGTAATAAGTAATCCGCAAAAGTAATGTAATGTCCATGTACGTCAGGCTTCGGGTCTCTACAAAAATCATGTTACAAAAAAAATACTCAAATAGATAAATATTATATTGTGAAACATGAAACATAAATACATTATATATATCACTAAATGATAATTAAAATATAATAATGAAAATAACTTTTGAAAATATTTCTTATTTGTGATTGTGAAAGTCATGGTTATGAGTCCCCTTTTAAAAGTGCACATTTCATTCAATAAAAATTAAAAGATAATATTTGATTGAATAGAATTATTTCAAATACTAATTTTCCATATATTTAAAATAATAAATCATTTAAATAGTAAATTTAAGTGAGAAAAAAATTAATTCAAATAAATTGTGTATCTATGTGAAAGAATTTTGAGTTACCAAGTCCCTTACTAATTACATTAACTTCCATGGATTTGATTTAAAATATTGTATCATAATGACAAACTTATTAATTAATTATATAATAAACATATATATATACATATATTCATTTTTAAACTCTTAATTAATAAAAATTCTATTCATGTTCTATTTTTTGTAATATCTTCTTTACATTTGGTGGTAATAAGATTAACTGTTTTGTGCTTGTTTGGGAATTTGGATATCATTAACCAAAATCTAATCACAAGTGAATTATTGATACATAATTTAATATAATATAATATATAACAAATGTTGAATCAAAATTTTATTTTTGTCATTCCATATTTTTATTCATTAAATTATATAGAAACAGAATTTGTAATGGATTGTTAAAGAAATTATAGAAAATAAAATGTTAAATTAAAAATAAGATTCATAGTTCGTATTCTATTTCTAGAAACTTATAAAAATAAAAATTCCACTAATTTTTTATAATAAAATTAATATTTATGTACCCATATTCATCAATAAAATTATTTTAAAATATTTTTCACCTATGTGAATAAAGGGACCCAAACTTGAAAACACTTCTACTAGATTGGCGAGTATGGTTAGGAAGGTGTTTATTTTTGAAATAATTTCATTATAAAAGAAGAATAAAGTTATTATTTAATTTTTTTCATGATTTACCATATTTTAATATTTATGTATAATATATGAAAATATTTTTAAAAATTTAAAAACCTTTCATTATGGGGGAGTTAATTAGCAGGTACACACAATTAGCTATTAGGTTTCTCAATGTGTGAGAGTTGTTGATGTTGAATATTAAATTGAAATTTATGTTTAAATATTTTAGGATATGTACCATAATTATTAATCATTACTAAAATTAGTTCCTAGAAAATTATAAATGTACAAAAATGACATCACTTTGTGGATGCGGTAGTCTGCGCGACACATTGGAGATGTTATATTGATTTTCTTGGTTGATTAATGTGAATAAATTAGTTTATATCCACTAATAAAAAAATATTTAATTCTAATAATGATAATAAATTCATAATATTATTATTACAGTAAGTTATATGTAATAGTAATATTAAAAATAAAAATATAACTGGAGATTACACTTACGTTAGATACTAATTCATCCCATGGAAGATAACATGGAATTAAAGGATTTGGATAAGTATTAGTTAAAAGATGATTGTATTAATGGAATAGGGTTATATGGAGAGTATATTAGATAATTTATAAGAAGTAAATATAACAATAGGTGTATCATTTATGTTTCATAGTGGTATCCTTTTATATAGGGAGAAAAGGGGAACATTCAGAAACACTCGTCTTTTTTCATTAATTCCTTGACAATATTTGAGGGTTAAGGGTTCAAAATATTCTAAATTATTAATTTTTTGTTTTCCTATGTTATTTAATGGCACAAAGATGTGTTACCACATTTTTTTATTAACTATTTATATTGATTTTAAAACTTTTTATTTACATTTTTCTTTTTCACTTTTAAACTATTTAAGTTGTTTTTTAACAAAAAGAATTTATGTTTTATTATACATGTTTTATAATAAATATAACAATATATGGGTGTTATTTAACTATATTTAAAATATATTAATCAAATTATATTCATAAATATTATAAAATTATCATTTAAACCAAAACTAACATTGGGTACAATAATAGTTTTAGTAGACAAATGACATTTTGATCATTATGGACTCTTAATATTATTTACTATTGATTACCAATTAAATGAGAATAAATATATATTATATTGGTTTTTTAAATAAATTCATATTCAATAATGAAATTATTTTATGAAAATTATTTGATATAAATTCCATTTAATTAATAACACATAAATTTAAAAATATTTTATTCAATATTATTGTGGTTGTTATAATTTATCCTTTTAATCTAAATTTTTAAACTAAAATTGAAATTGAACATATTAAATTTTATGAAATCCATTTTCTAAAATATAAAAAAATCATTATCAATCTATATTTCCATTTATTTTGAAATCGATCTTACTATTACCACATTTATGTAGAAAATTCAATATTTTAAAAAAAATGTCATTCAAGAAAAAGGATTTATGATTGGAAAATAATTATCAATACTATTTACATGAATGATTTTAAAATTAATATTATTATTTATAAATTATTTATTTAATAATATAAATGTTCAAGAAATTTAAAAAATCATGTTAAATTTATTTAAACAAAATTCTTGAAAAATTAGTTTTCATCAAATCCCAATATAAACATTAAAAATGTGGGGAATAATTTATAAATTAACTTAGTATATTATTTTTTATTATCATAATTGATTAAATAAAATTTTAAATGAAAATAATTAATAATTCCATTTATTTATATAATAACAATAATTAATAAAAATAACAGCATTAATAAATTAGTATTTTATCTATTCACCTAATTTTTTTTAAAAAAAAATAACAACAATTATTATAATTATAATTTCAATATGTTAAAAAATAGTTTTAATTTTTCAAATTCACATCTTCTAATTTATAAGAATAAAATTATAATAAATCAAAAATTTCATGAAAATTAATTTTTATAGGAAATCATTTTTCATATATTATATAATATTTTAAATTTTTATCTAATAATAAATACATAAATCATGGAAAATATACATTTTAAAACATATATGTTAACTATAATAATATTTTTAGTTACATAGTTGTACTAAAATTGTCTCTATTTAAAAAGATTATATTTATTTATATATATTTCATAATTTTTTATTACTTTTTATACCACATTATTTTTATAGCTACCATAAAAATGTCTATATTTATTTGGTTTTAATGTTGTATGTGAAAACATCATTCATAAATGTTGTTTAATATTAAATTAAAATCATCTGTCTCTCAAAATAAATATTATGAACAACATAAACAAGTAAATTTATGATGTTTTTATTTTTATCTAATCCCTAATTCATGAATAATGTGATAAGATATTATGAGTTTTATATTGGGTAGCTACTTATCAGTAATGAAAATTTTAGTGACATAATTTTAGGATAGAGGGTAACCTTCAAAATTCAATATATATTTTAGAATGAATAAATTCATGATGGCCTCCCATTATCAAAAATTTTAAAAATGTTTTTGATTATTTGAAATATAAAATAATCCATATAAGCAGCAAGACTTTTAACAATTTTATTTTCAATAATATAAACCCTTTGAGGAACCATTAAATCATTCTCAACCACCTATTAAAAACCAAAATGGTTATAATGATGATGAGATAATGAAAGAGGTGATTTAATTAATTAAACAGTATGGTAACCAAACTGATTCATTGTCCAAAAATATAGTAAAACATTCAAATCAACATTTTCCAACCATCAACGGTAATTTACTCATGATAATAACAGAATGTTATAAATATATTCACCCAATTTCAAAAATATGATTCACAATAGAACCATCCTAATACCGACGACAGGGGTTTCCACATATAAAATTAGAGGTAACCTATAAATTAATATTAAAAAGTATAGTTAAAAAAGTTGAGGTGGAAAAAGTAAATATTCCATAAAAAGGGTAGAAGACGTCAACAAACCCTATACAAAAGTATAAGTGGGAAATAATATCACTTTTACTTCCATTTAAAACATTAATTATCTAATCTAATAAATTATTGGATGTAGAAATCAAAAATGACATTCTAGGACCATTTTAAGAAGTGGTAGTAAACATCCCTTCACATACGTCTCTCATTAAAATTCAAAATTTAGATATGTTCCTCAAGTAATTGAGCTCCGAAAAATTTATGTATATTTTTAATAACATAGTAATCATTGGAAGTATTTTTTTATCCTTGATGTCACTATATATTCCATTCAAATTTCATCATTTTGGAACATTTCAATGTTATTATACAATTGTATCAATGTATTTTAATGATGTATTGTCTGATTTTATATATTTTGTTAATTCATTTGAACATTGTATTTATAGATCAATTTATATAAGATAAAAAAACCTGAAGGGGTGTGGTTTTACTTGAATGAAAATATACTACATTAATAGATGGATTCGTTGATTAGGTTCTAGTCAGTATATAAAAGTTAACCGTCCCGACAGCTAACTATGTGATGATCAATGAAATGGATAGGACCCAAACTGTGTGACCTATCATCTTGGGATGTCCCTTCTTGAAAATATTAAAAAAAATACATTTATATTAATGAATAGTAACAACTGATATCAGTGAGAAAAAATTCCACATAAACAATATTGATACCATGAATTATTTGGATAAACATAATTCCAAAGTATCAAACTTTGTGGGACCAGATCACAATGTAGAATATAATATGTACAAGAAATAACTTAAATTATGTAAAATTTTATGATGATAAACATTTATAAAAAAATTGGGATAATTTTTCTAATCTTGTCCAAAATGGTGAGAATAAGAATACATTTTATTTTTTTTATATTTATTTTTTATTCATATTTGATGGAATAGAAATTTCAATTTCTATACAATAATCCAAATATATAATGGTGGGTCAAGAGATGTGGATTACAACATTAGTGAATCCACAAAATATGAAGTTAAAATATTATCCAAATAATTTTTAGTGTTGTTCCTAATTGATGGAATCAATAGGAAAGTGGCCATTTAAAGAAAAAAATTCCTAAACAGGAGAAGAATATAATGAATTTTTCATTGTAAAATTCAAGGGAAATATGTTATAGTTATGGTTAAATTCCTAGAATTTTTCTACGAATATACTTGAATAATATTTTACGTGAAGTATAATTAATACCTTTTAGAAAACCATTCAGAACACTCATCCCAACTATAAATGGGGTAATTAAAAATTATATTGAAATGTTTTTTCAATATAGAATTATCTACCCCATCTCTAGACCATGATGAGCCAGAATATTTTCTGTAGTGCCCAGTTAGATTGGAATATTAATTATGAATAATTCCCCAAATGATCAATTTACTATAAGATTGAACAATGTCATTAATTATTGTATTGAAAATCGGAAATTGAACCATTTGGATTGAAAGCACTAATTTATCATTCCATTTAAGGACTAAAATATAGAAAAATAACCTCGTAAAACTCATCATTGTTTTCAAGATTAATTCTAAGACAAATTCTGGGTGCCTATCACCACATACAAGAAGGAAAATTTCATATACTAGTGGTTGAATCAATTATTGAAAAATATTATTTTCATTATTCAAAAAAATATATAAATTTAAAAGATCCATGCTAAGTATTTTCTCTTGACATATAAATTACTATCTTAAGGTATGCTTTCATTATTTAAAAAATGTTTCCAATTCATATCACCATTGTTTTCAATTTGTGTAGAGTGTATTAAAACCATTTATTATAAAAAATTGTATTTATTTTTAAAAATTTCCATTTTATGTTCTAAAGTGGAATTATTTGTGGTCATGTCACTTCACGACAATGTATTTGGATTGATAAATTGAAAATAGAATCTATAAATGTATTAATTTACCCTCCTTCATTAAATCATGAAATATATTTTATTGAGAATAAATTATTATGTTGAATATTTATTAATTATTTCAGTAATTGTTTCATACCAATATCTATTTTTATCTTAAAATATTATAATTTTATATTTGACTATGATTTCAGGAATGATTTAAATGACTTCTTGTGTAAGAATAATATAAAACTAATCAGGAAGAATCATAATTTATATTAACCATTATTTTAATTTATAATTTATTAAACCATGATATTTGATTATCTTTTTAAATAATTGAAGTAAAACTTATTATCATTCCTTGTGATTCAATAACACTAAATACAACCTAGATCCAATATAAAACCATTAAAATTGTATTTTTAGAAATTTTTTCCCATTTGATAAATTTAGAAAAAATATTTAATGTAATTACATGTATATTTTATTAAAAAGTACAACACATAGATTTATTATGATGAAGGAAGAATCTAAAACATCATTTTATAGAAAGACATAGTTTTTCCATGAGTTTTATTATAAGATTAAATATAAGAAAAGTGTTAAAAATCAAATATTGGACCACTTGGGTAGGGCACCCCACCCTACATAAGATTAAATTCTACAAAATGAACCATTAAATGATTTAACTTCACGAGGAAATATAAATTTTCATAATGGATAAAACCCACAATATACTAATATGGTGAATTTTTCGGAAACCTATCTAGTCCCAACTCACCTGATATATCATTAGGTCTTTAAACTTTTGGATGTTTCAATGATTTATGTCTGGGATGACCTATACCTTTAAAATATTTCCAACAATCTATTGATTATGTGATATCTTCCAATACTTAAAGAACATTTTACCTATAAAAGTTTCATACCATATATTGTATAGGACACTTTACACCTCAAACAAATATTATGAAATTTATGAAATTTGGAATATATATGAATAAATTATTTCATAATATTAATTATTGTTTTTCTGAAATTGGATAATACTAAATAAATTTAAAATATCTCAAATAGAATGTAAATTCATTAGTGGACTAAAAAATATTAGGATATAGTTTATGTATAGATTAGAGAGACAATAGAACCCTTTCCCATGTCATTTGTACATTTTTATATCATTTTAGTTATTGGGTAAGATTCAAAGAATATGATGCCAAATCCATTAAATTTAATGATTCGGGTGTATTTATTTTAATATGAGTAATATAATTTTCATATTTAGAGTCCTCAAAGAAATAATTAGTTACTAAATAAAGCACTTTTAAATAGAATTATGGGTACATTAATGCGTGTGTATAGAGTGAAACACATGACACCAATAACTTAATACCCAAAAACCAATTTACAAAAAAAATATTCAAAAATTGATATAAAAGGAATCCTAGAAAATAATATGAAGAAAAATAATATTGAATGGATCCAATGGTTGGAAGATCTATTGAATGATTATAATAATCCATAAAAAACAAATAACAGTGATCTGATAATGGTTAAAATTTCAGGAATGTTTTTTTCTACATTAGTGTGTTAGGACATAAGGAACATCAATTTTTATTTAAAAAGAGCATGATAGAATATAATTTATAATGATTCAGATGCTGGAAGAAATCCATATAGTGGAATTAAAAAAATACTGATTTTTTTCAGAAAGAGAACATGGATGAAGAATTCCATGAAGGTTAAAAAATGTAATCAATCTAGGGGACAAAATTTTATAGTAAAATTAAAAATGAATAAAATTCTAGGAAATTTTTGTAGATGGTATGTACCATTTATTATAACTATAAATATCCATTTTGTTTTATATATATAGTTAAACAAGAAGTGGTAAGTTTATTCTCTATTTATTGTCATAAGTTTAAGAAGTATGATGGAAATATTCCTTGGAACTCAATTGATGGGTTCACATTCCTCTGAACAATCTACTAATAAGACACCTTATTTTTTCCTTCCAATAATTATTTTTATTGATGTCCATATTTTAAAAATTTCTTAAAATTATATATCTATAATAACGAACTAAGGATATTACATTATTCAATTATAGAAGAGGGAAAACATTACTGTTTTTGGAATTTAAAAATTGTATTTTTTTTCAATTTTATTTCATTAATTTTTTATTTTTATGTTTATAAATTTTTTTATAATATTTTATACCTTTTAATTTTAATTCATTTTTTAATTAAGAGAAAAATTTGGGATCCATGAATGCAACATTGAGTAATTTTGAGATTAACATATTTTCAAATTTTATGGGATGTAAATTCATTGAATGACAACTGGTTTTTGAATCCCAAATAATTACACACTTTTGTAAATTAATATTACTTACCCAATAGAATTTTAAATTGACTTTACATTTTCATTAAAATTTATTCATTTTTTAGGAGAAAAAATTAATTATTAAATAACAATAACTTCATAAGTACTCTGTTAAACCCCATTTAAAATTAAGGATAGTCTGTCGAAAATTATTTTGTAATTAATATTAATAAAAATATCATTTCTTATAATTAAAATATATTCTATACAACCAAGACATCAGAACGATGTTATCAATAATAATATATGAAACAAACTTTTAGATATCAACATTAATACCCAAAAATCCCTAACTACCATGATTTAAAACATAATACATGATATTATAAGATCTCAAATGTTGGGGTATGTGGATGATCTGAATAGAAGTTTTGTGAGAACTATAATATAATATTTATGTGCTAATATAAAGATTTTTATTTAGAAATATGTAATGAAATTTTTTATAATGGCATAAAAAATCATAAAATTTTAATATAATTGAAGGAAACTATCTTTAAAAACAAGTATTGGAAGTTGATAAGGTTTCTTGAAAATTGAAGAACCAATAAACCCTCAAAATTAAAATCTGATAAAAATTAAAAAAATAGGGGAAATGATACTGGGGGAATATATATATATATATATAAAATAATAATAATTAATAATGTGGTAAATTTTGTAGATTCCCGTTAAAATGAGATTTTTTATGTTCTATGATTAATAACAAGGGGAGTGACAATTCCATTCAAGAAAGTAAAATACTAATGATGAATTTTAATTCAAATTAGAAAGAAAAATTATCATTCATCCATCAATATTGTTATATTACAACCTATTAACACTTAGATATAGAACAATGTTAAAAAAATAATGGAAAAGAACAATTACTTGACTCATTGGGAGGAAATTTATATACTCATTAAAACTATGGTGAACAGTGTATAATCTTGGAATGAAAAAAAACACATTTTATAAAATCCATACTTTTTGTGATGGGATACATAATTTCAGTAATATATTTATAAAGGAGTGTAAGGGAATAGAAAATAGTGGAAATTAAGTTTTCATACCTTTTTAATAAAATGAAAATATGAATATTTTGAATACCTAATATGTTTTTTTGAAATGGATACTAAAAAGGGAAATTATATTAGCTAGTGTTTTGATTTTTTTCATTGTTAATATGTCTGATTTACAATTTTATAAGTGTCCACAGAATAAGTGTAAGTGATTCAATTGGGGTAATAAATTCATTATATTTTAGTGATATTTAATTAATTCTATTCCGTCTTAATTAATAATTAATTATGTTTTCTTATTATTAAAGATTTAATTCATTATATTTACTTCATATTATATAAAATATCCAAGACCATGTATTTTATTATTTTATTTATTTTTTTGAAAAAAAAATAAATGGATCACTTTTGATGATTCTTTATTATTTTCTCCCTAAGGTGAATAAGTTAGTTTCAACAATATGTAATTAATGTAGATAGGTCTATATAAATGAATTTACTTTGAAGTAGAGGATCAATATAAAAAAATCACTGTAAAGTAGAAAATTAAATTGTTATATATTTTGGATGTGTAAAAGTAAATATTTCCCTTTTTTATAGTATTCAATCAATGTCTAGGAGTATATAAGAGACATTCTGAATATTTATATGAGAAATAGTTAAATGATGCTCTATGTGAAGGATTAATTCTTCTGAGGCTCTGCAATGCATAAGAGTCTTTCCAATTTATAATGAATCAAAATTATGATCCACCCAATATAAACTTTATCCATATAGAACCATACATAATTATAAATAAGAATATATGAATGAAATTTTTATATGTTTTGTGATGTATAATGGATATTAATATATATGTTATCATATTCATCATTACTTATAGAAATTTAATAGTAATTTTCCTAATTTATATGATATGTAAAAGTTTCTTCAGCTAGTACGTTAGAGTGAAAAATATACCATCCTGAATTGTGAAATTAAAATTTAATTCTATTATAGAATTTCATCTGTGTATTTATGTCTGTAATGCTAATTATTCATATGCATAACAAAAACAATTCCACTATGGATTCATTATGTTCATACCCTATAATGTTTTTTTGGGGAAATATAGGTTAAGTGGTGAAGAAAAATATTAATATAAAAATATGAATTCATAACAATGATGACATCTAGAATATACATAGAGTATATAAATGATAATGGAAATGATGAAAATTATTCAATTTATGGATGGATAAAACTCATGAAAATCCAATGATTACTTATATAAGGAAGATATAAATTGATGTTATGAGTTTGAAAGAAAAAAAGTAATTATGAATATATTGAAATTAAAATGGGGAAATACTCTCATTGAGGTTGACCAGTTTTTTTTAGGTAAAAAGAATCAAGTAAAAGAAATGAATTTTAAAGGGATATAGAGAAGATGGTTTTTATTTTTTATTCTTGATTTATAATTTTTATTTAGTTAAATATTTCCCACTACATTACTCCTCTCTAATGGATGTTAAATTATATTTATGATTTGGGAAAGGGAAAGATAAACTTTTAAAAATGAGAAGTATGGTACCTCAATGAATAGTCTTCCCTCTCTATTAATTGTTTTCTTCATTTAGTAGTTGGAGAGTATATTTATTGTAATTATGTTAATGTTTTTAATTAATATTATTTATATTATTCTTTGGTGTATAATTCTAAATCTATTAAAATTTATTTTATTTTAAATATGTTATAATAGGCATGTATGAGTCCTAGTGTCATAACCTAAACCACCGAGGTCCGAACTGAGGCTCCCACAATCCCCTCTCCAATAGGCTAGGGACTGGAAACCAATATTGAATACCTCACATGGGATGAATTATCAAAATATACCTATACACATGCACATATCTCCAAGATTATGAAATAATTAAATGTAAAACAACTAAAACAAACAAACGCCTTTATCATTGATCACAAAAATGGAGTCCGACAATAAATTAATAAAAGTAAAAAAGAGCATGAGTACAATTACAAAAAAATGTAGAGAGTCCATCCTACTCAGAAATATAAGAATATAATCAAATGAAAGCAACTTGAAATCACATTAGTCTATCAATCTTCAGATGTGGACCATCTGCTCAATTCCCTCTATAGACGCCATCAAATGGGTCTTCGTTTTCATAAGACATGACTCGAGTGGGAGGATAGAATGCAAGGTTGATTATAAATATACATAGATGAACTATATAAAACACTATACAAGAAGTATCAAGTGTATTAATCTAATAAAAAGTATTTAATAATAGATTCATAACAGAAAAACAACCAGATATACACAGGAAGGACCACACACCACTACACAATCACAACCAATTACCTACCAGAATATTCTTCTTGATGAAATTTCTATGTATAATCTTATCTATTAGACATTATATCAGGAGATAAACTCATCAAAGAGGTAAGTATCATTGTTCCCCACATAAGTATTCCCACTGTTTTCAGAAGACGATTATACATAGATTGGGGTCACGCCCAAGACTATTAAGGGGAACTAAGGACCCAATATTGATCAAAACAGACTGTAAGGGATCATATTACAATTATACCACTAACCCTAAATTTTTTTCCAGAAAGATACATGACTGATTCCCTTCTTATTTAATTCATTAAGATTCAACAAACACTACATACTGTAAAAATATGATAAAGGATCACACTCTAGTTTCAAGGAGGGACACCATGAACACTATGTGATAATAATCCTATAAATGGGATCACAATAGAAAGAAGTTGGTTTGGTAACACAATATATAATTGAGGTAAATAATCCTAGAGAATATACTCAATCATGATCAGTCCTATATATATAAAAAAGGGGTGAAAACCCCTTAATGTGGTACATAGTGTATACTGGGGTAACACTGCATGTTTAGCCATCCCATGTACAACTTCTGTGGATCTACCTGACATAGAATTTAAATATCAATATACACAACAAGTAGAAATAGTACATGTATTTGAAGGATCACCTTAAACCTTTAATGTGACTTCTTCTTGTTCCCTTGTACCACTGTCTGTTCCAATGTACCAACTTATACAAACATCATTGTGCCCATATACACCTTTTTTGTCTATGTACTTATCCTCTTCATGTCCTTGTTTCCCAAAATATACAATATGAGTCTCTAAAAAGTGTCACAAGGAATTTTATATGATCACATTTTGTGTGGTATTTATCTTTATTGGAAAACCCAACCACCGTAGTAGGGGTACCACATGACATATACCGCCGGATTACACACATTGTCACCCAGGATTTTCACAACCCCACTATTTATCCTCTATGTAATTATCCACGTGTCTAAAGAAACTCTTCTCTATAGAATCCAGAAATATGGAATTGTAAAAATCTATAGTCACTAGATATCATAGATATAGTATTAAAATACTCTTGATAAAAGAACACATGCATCGTTAGTAGCTATATTGTCGAAACCAAGATGAATGGGTAAAAAATCCATTCCAACCCACATTCAATAATCATCAACCATTATTACACCCCGATCATACCTTTTATCAGGAATAAACCTACAGAATTGATTAGTTTCATTGAAAAATGTTTATCTAATGACCAAATACCAGGTATTCATTGAATCACATGCCAATGAAAATTCACCTAATAAAGGAAAATATATGTGGGGGAGAAATCCATAAGACACCAAATGTGAGAAACAGACTTCATAATTTTTCTCATAATTCCAAGTTTTGTTGTTGATGAAATTGAGAAACCTGGAGGGATAAATGTAAACCAATAAAATAATTTCATCAATTTAATCGACCCTTGATGTGACAATAAATTTACTGTGTAAAGAATTGATAAAAATTTCACTTGGATAAAATAAAGGGATTGAAATCACACATCAAAATATTACTTAGAGATTGAATTTATTGTTAACAATGAATAATCATGTGTCACTATCTTAATAAAGATCCACACATACTATTGGCACATTGGTCATTGATCCTAATCTGATCTGGAATCATCTTGAATGAACATTATCCAATGATCTCCCGAGTTTTCAATGGTTTAGAATCTAACCATATGACATAACAATAATCATTTATTTATAGAAATTCCAAATTTATAAATAAAAAATATATTAATTTATCTATTTATTTAATTTATTTTCTCCCATGATAGATTTTTCACAAACACCGCATTCTAAAAAAGGTTTTTTCATTCCGAGGGTAAATTTTTTTTGAACTCATCAATTCCCTAAGATTTCTGATCAGGGTCCTCATACTAGAGTTGTTATAAATTATTAAAAATGTTTTGAAACAGTTATTTAAATATTATAAATATATAAAACCTTTATTTTGTGCTCGCTAGGACTTTCTATCCTACCCAGTCTCAATGACTGGTTCCAAAAATAATCTATATAACAACCAAAAATAATAAATGAAAAATTTGATTCCTTATATTCTCCCAACTTTATTGATTTAGATCCTAAAAAAAGAACATCATACTCAGGATGAGGAGGGTTGTGGGCTAGCATCTCGATCTCCCACTCATAGGTTCCTTCCTGATGATTCTCGTGCATCCATAAGACATGCTTAAAGGGAATTGATATCCCACGAAGGATCATCACCAACCCATTCAATATCTATATTGAGTACTAAGAAAAAATATTTCCTTCATCAATTTTCATCTCACCATAGTTGATAACATGTGATTGAATATGAAAATAACTCCTCAGCAGCAACACGTGGAAGACGTCATGTATCCAGTCTAACCACGAAGGTTCTACTCTGCAGTATTCCACCTATCCAAATCTAATCAATATCTATAAAGGACAAATTAATCATAGATATAGATTGTCTCACATGCCGATTCTTCAAAATATATGTCATGTTGAGACCATAAATAAAAAAAGATCTCCCACCTCAAACTCCATACGTCTCCAATGTTAGTCTATATAAGACATATGATGGATCTACAAATTCCTTATCCACACATGGAAGATTTCAACATTATCTGTGGTATCTCTCTATAAATTTAGTTCCATGAGTTTGTACTCACATGGATCAATCCAATAAATTGGTGACTTATACGGTATCACATAGATGGCCTCGAAAAGTGTGATTTCAATAGTGGAATTCTAGTTGATGTTATAAGAAATCCCCACAACGTGATGATGATCCTGCCATCTACGGCTGAAATTGAACAAGAAAGGCCACATCATGTCTTCCAATATCTGAATATTCTTCTATGTATCGTCATCTATAATGGGAAAAGTGTCATGATCGAATGAAATTATGTCCCAAATGACACCAAAAACCACTCTATAATCAGGACATGAAGAAAGCAACATTCTTTGAAACAATCATCAAGGGAATCCAATGGATCCAAATTACCTCTTTCTTACACAAGCATCCCTACCACTATATTGAAATCTACTATCTAATAGTTTGAAATTTTGTTTACATGATGATTCTATCTTTCATCACCTAGATAGAATCATTTCAGTGAGACAGATTTTGTAACCCATTAATGATGTTTAGTTAATACCCATACCACATCCACTATAAAACCTCAAGGCATTGATCTAGACCCCCTAGAACCTGGTTTTCAACCATCACTAGCTGAAAAGTTTGGAACCAATAAACAATCATTACAACATAATGCTTCATTTCCATAAAAAAATGTTGGAGGTACTGGTTCATATTTCCCATACCTGGTAACCACCAAAGTGGTTGTATGAAAATCCATTCTTACCTCCTCTAACAATTTCTATGGTTCATCCATCCATCCTCTAAAAATGATAGCACGTTACCCAACTTCAGAATATTCATTATGAGTGCATCTGGTGGAAAACTGAGTGAATATGTTTTGACAATTGGTATCTTATTTCTAATTATTCATGGCATGTTGTATAAGAATAGTGGAAACAACCATCAAATGTAGATACGAGGTACAATCCTTGTCCAATATGGACAACTTCAATGAGTCTAACCTCTCAAATGACACATCCAATAACTAATGACATGATATCATACTTATACAGTATTCTACATGTTCCCCTTACTAACAGAATAAGAAATAATAAAGTTGAATTCTGTTAGAAACTAATTCTATCCATGTCATGTAAAGATCCTCACGACAGAATATATATTTGAGGATCATGTGGTAAGATTACATGGAGTGTCACAACAACTTATGTGTGGAGATTACCATTGATTGATTGAGACTGTGTGTTGTGTAGTTATACTAATGTGGTATCAATTAAAAAAAACCAAAGGAAATCCACACATGTCTCTGCATCAGAACACAATAAATCCTAGTCTCTGATGCATAAAAAATAGTATGTACTCGGCACCCTCATTTGGAAAGTTCAACATCGTGGTTTCGGTAAACCGAATATTTAACTCCATAAATCAAATTTTTTTATCTATCCTTGAACACAAAAGGATATCCCTTCTAGGTCATAGTTATCAAGAGTGATGATACTCTAGGGAAAATATGTAAAACCTTTGATATTTCAGGGCCAACCCAAGGAAACACATTACATCAATAACAATCCAGGGAGGATCTCAAGCCAAACCCACCTAAAATATTTATAGTTTCATCACCAGTACTACCTTTGAGATAAAGTGTCTTAATAATTGGACCTCTTGAATAAAAAAATTACAATTCAAGGGATTACAATAAATCTGGTGCCCTTGTAAGGATTTCATGGAAAATCTCCAGTTTATCTTCTCCTCTTAATCAAATGCCAAGTACACTGGTATATCGTCAATGAATACAGCCTAGATCCGGTCTAAGAAAGACTAAATGAACTGGTTTATCAGTCCCATGAACACTGTGGGGGAGTACCTCAGGATAAAGGACAACACCAAATACTAATGGTGACCGTAGAGACATCTAAATGATGTCTTTGGTATATCCTCATATTATACGTGTAGCTAGTGAATTCTTAATCTAATGTTAATATTTGGGAACTATATCACCACTCTCACTTGATCAAAAATGACATTGATCCTTGGTTGTGGATACATATTAATCCTGGTTACCTAGTTCAACCACATGTAGTCTACATATAACCTAAAGAACCCTTATACCATATTGGTGAACAACAATACTGTTTCATAAGTGGAAATATTGGTTATAACATATCCCTTCTCTTACATGTCCTCTAAATCCAACCTAATCTATGGAAGATTAGTGGGTGACATCTGACATCCTGGTGTAGATATCAGGGCATTAATTGGTTGTATGAAAATTTATAACTCTATATATTAGTCGATAGGTAAGAGAAGAACTTTCTCAGGAAAGAAATTCTCATACTACTTCACCTATATAGTAATCTTATTTCCCATAGATCCACTTCCCCAAGAGTCATGTTATCAAAATGATGAGTAATCAACTTCACTCACTTATGCATAAGCTCTTCATACTCATCAAAGGATTCCTATTGACCCACATAGAAAAACCTCATCCCCTCACTACAAACACACCTTATCCTCCACAAAATATCATCAATAATGGCATGAACATTGGTTAACTAGTCTACACCTAAGATAAAATAATAATGCCAAACCACTATTACAAAGGGATCCCATTCAAATATCCTACCACCAAGCATTGGATTTGACCATCGATAGAAGTGTGCATCCACTGAGTCACAGTATGTCGAAGTCTCGAACCACAATGTTCGTGCCAAGGGATATACCAGAATCTCTAAGTCTATATTCAAATTAATTGAAATAAAGGGATGAATCATACCTTTGTCAATAAATATTCTAGATAATTCATAAAAGATAGATATCATAACTCATATCATCCATGGATTCATATTCTTAAAGGCCTCCATAGCATGAAGCTAGCCTCATCCCTGAACGCCAACTTCTTAAGCATATAGTTGACCATGTGGGGGTTGTTGTGGTAGTATTTCAACCATCTAACCACCTCCTTACACTCTATTTTAATTTTTAACACATCCATTACCTGATACACCAAAATAAGACAAAATTTACCATTTTCATGATTTCCCTGTGATCATCTCTCAATCCTCTATGAAATGAGTAGTAAAATCATGAACTATATTTCCTTGACTATAAGAGGAGACACACATCATCTCTCTCAACTAATTAAATCCATCCTGATAGACTGGTGTATTTTATTGTTATCCTACAAACGTGACCTAGAGAATCTAAAACATTTGGATCCCTTCAGCTTCCTTTTACTACATGTTGTTGAGGTATCTTCTCTAAGTATCAAGCTACCCACTCCCAATTTAGGTTCCTAATAATTCCATGAATCTCTCCATCACCATGGCCCAATCAAGAACCCCATCATAGGTGGGAATGTAGAGAGATATCATTATCTCTTAGATAACACAGGGTAAGACTTGATTAATTTTTAGTGTTCTGGTAAATAGATCTTACTTAATATCTATGTAATGTCACAAGATATCACTAATCCATACTAAGTACTCTAATATGTTCAATCATCCCTGCAATTGATGAAGATTCTCTAGTGTTCACAATGAATGCAACATGTCTGGATAAAAATCCTCCAAGAAAAGATGTAAAATTATGACCAGAAGGGGGTTGTTTCATATTGTGATTGAGTCACCAAACTCCACCAACTCTTACTATGTTTGTCATGAATAATCACCTCAGGTGCCTCCACATTATTTTGGTAGAAAAAAATGGGTTACTAACTACATTAAATCCTTATCAACCATGTTATATGGTTCCCCAGAAACTATAGGAGGTCACAGCCTCTGGAACTCATGCAGTACACTTAGCCTACGTGAATCCTAAACTATCTGACAGAGAAAATTTAAGTGCATATTTTTAATAAAATAATAATTAATTTTTTATTTTTTTAATTATAAAATACATGTGTTTACATGTTTTATTAAAATAATGGGTAATTTGAATTTGTTAATGAAAATGAGATAAATTGTGAAAAGTGCATAATTATATATTTTTGGACAGTTTTTGACCACAAGTGTATGTTAGTCATTTAGAGTAAAATATATGTCAATATATTGTGATTAATTTTTTTAATAATCATTATTTTATTTCCTCCAATTTTTTCTCCTAGACCAGGAGCTGATTCGGCCATATAATGGGCCTACAAATTCATTGAATTTGACATTTTTTCAGGGCGGATAGCATGGACCACACAACTGTAACGGAAACAAAACGCGGACAACACATATCCCAATGAGGTGATTCCACAAGGGATAAAACTAGGATAGATAGGGGCAGTTCTACGACAAATTTGGTGTATTTTTGAATTCATTAAGGTGGTAATTTAATGACATATGTTTGGAGGAACCTTCCTAGAAGCTTCATCTAGAATCAGAAGCCTTCATTGAAAAATTAATAACTCCTTCATATGGGGTCCAAATGTGCTGATATTTTGAGGGAGAATGTTAGACACATTTATGAACAACATTAATGATGTGGTCCATGCCTGAAGATACCATTTAATGGTACAAAATGGGCACTCTTTTGGAGGACAGAAATCTGTCTATAAAATGAGAGGAGCTCCTACCTCTCAATTCATTCCTTCACATCCCATTACAGCCCATGACAAGCATCCAAGAGGAGGAAAGCATCCTCTTATGTGTTCATCATTCATAATTCCTTCCTATATGTTTATATTTTATTTTTATTTGATGAACCCACCATACATGGAGGAGTAGAATATTTTGTGATTGGGTGAAGGGAAGGGGGACCCCAGTTTGTGATGTTTGAGTTTCTGAATATTAATTCAAAGGAATTATTTTTTTTAATGAATATCAATTTAATTTATTTTCAAATTTAAATTAAATAAAATTTTATGTTTATTTATTCTTAAATATTAAATTGATTTGATTTAAATATTATTCTACCCTTACATGATCTATTCATTTTTACACTGATTGTTTAATCTATGAAGAAAGTTAGCTGAGAGAGTGATTTATTGATTGATAAATCACATGGAGAAATTAAGATAGATTAATTTAATTATTTAGGAAAATGAATACCATATTTTCCATTTCCTATGTAATTAATATTAGTCTATTAATTTTTCTACACTTTGAAAAATAATTAAATCAAAGGTGAAAGGAAGAAACAGTTGTTATTCAATTCACTTAATTTTTTTCTTAAACCAAGGATTCATATTTTTGTAAAAAATATGATGACATCACAAATGGGAAAACCCCAAATCATTTCTCTGAAATATTAATTTAATAAACCATTTTTAAGAAAACCTCTTACATTCTTAAATAATTCAAACTTGTTATTTTTAAGTGACACCAAGATTAAAACAACGCTCTTTGGAGAATGACATTTTGGTTACCATTCATACTACACCATTAAGGGGATTTAATTTTTTTTCCAAGCCTCATGAAAAGCGTGTGTCAAAAAATTGTGCCATTTCCAGGGATCAAGTGTAAATCTTCATTACCAATACCTCTAATGATGAACTACATGATTTTAATGATGAGATAGAAAGAACATTGTTTAGTAGGCATATGAATTACAATATCAAAATCGATTTTTATGAATTAAGGTTAGAAGTCTCAAGGGTCCAATTAGAACCACCAATAATGGCACAAAACCCTAGAAAACCCTTTAGGGACCACTATGCCCCACAATTTGCTAACCACCGGAATCGGTTAAACATGCCTGAACAACCAAATGATTTTGAGTTACGAGTAATCATGATTCCCGTGCTACCTAAATTTCATGGCCTTGTAGGTGAGGATCTCAATCGTCATATTTAAGAATTTTGCCATGTCTCTTCAAGCTTCAAACAAAGAGGTGTTGCGGAGGAGAAAGTGAAGTGGAAAGCATTACCATTTTCACTTGAAGGAGAAGTGAAGGAGTGGTTGTATACCTTACAACTTAGAGAAATCCATGACTGGGATGATCTCCAACAATGTTTCATTCAAAGGTTCTTCCGATCCTCCGAGAGTACAGCAATCAGGAAGGAGATATATGCCATTTGACAAGCTATCTGTGAAACTCTTTACGATTATTGGGAACGATTCAAGATGCTTAGTGCGAGTTTCCCACACCAAGCAACAGAGGATCACCACATCCTTTTTTTATACCAAGGACTCATGGATAGCGATAGGATCCTTTTGTAAGTATCCTCTGGAAGAGCATTGATTGAAAAATTACTTGTAGAAGCCCAAATCCTTATTGAGAACATCTCCCAGAATACACAATAATTTGCGACATGAAGCACGGGTACAAGAGGTATGCATGAGGTAAGAACTTATGACTCATCTCCTCTTTTGACAATAAAAATTCAAGAACAAACAAGCCTTGTGAGGAAAATGGCCATCAAGCAGGGGAATGAGAATCCATCTCTACCTCGGGTATGTGGGTTATGTTCATAACCAAATCATTACATAGATCAATTTGTTGAGATACAAGATATAGAAAGTTGTGCTGCTGAATTCCAGCAAAGGAAATTCCCACAAAATCAACAATGGAGAGAAGGTCAAACCCAACAAGGATATGCAGGACAACAAAACCAGGCCATGCCACCAGTTCAACAAAAATTTCAGAACCATACACCATACAAGAAGTCCTTCCAGGGACAAAAATCATTTCAACCACCACCTTTCCAATGAAGGAATTTTGAACAGCCACTAATTTGTTCTGAGAAGTTCCACCAAAAAACTGGGATTGAAGAGTTGAAGAAGACTGTGAAAAATTTGGAAAACAAGTTTGATAAACTTATAGATACTTTAACCAGGAATCAAAGAAAACTTCCAGCCCAAACTATCCAAAATCCAAAGGAGAATATTTGTCCAATCATGAATAGAAGCGGTAAATAACTTCCACCACCTAATCCAAGAATGTTGGATGACTCCAAACAAAAACCTGATGATAAACTTATCCACCCCAAGAAGAAGGTAGAAAAAAAAAATCAATGGTAATAATGAGAGAAGAGTGGAAAGGTACCATTCCCTTCTACAATAACTTGATCATCGATGGATAAAGAAGAATAACTTCAATGGGAGATCTCTAAAACCTTCCGAAATTTGGAAATCCAAATTCCCTTATTGGAGTAAATCTTCAAAATACCCTAATATGCAAAGTTTCTAAAGGAAATATGCACCAAGAAAAAAAAAGGGTGATAAGGGTGGAAAAATACATTTTTAAAAGAGTGTCTCAGCCATTTCCACCCCACCATTACCCAAAAAAATTTCAAGATCCAGGGACATTCTCTATTCTCTGTAAAATGGGTTCTTTAGATTTTTCTAATGCTTTGTGTGACCATGGTTCATCCATAAATGTAATGTCTAATTTTGTTATCTCTTATTTGAAAATAGGTGAGTTGAATCCCACAAGAGTGGTTATCCGACTCAAAAATGTATTCACTGTCTATCCAGCCAGAGTTGTGGAAGACGTGCTAGTAAGAGTTAGAGAACTCATTTTTCCAGAAGACTTTTTCATTCTCACAAATGAGGAGGACAATGCGCCAAGGCATTCACCGATAATTTTTGGAAGACCATTCCTGAAAACAGCAAAAATAGTTATCAATGTACATGAGGGAACTCTGGCCATGGAGCTAGGAGATATCAAGGTCAATTAAATGTACTGGACTCAAAAAGAATCCCTCTAAGAAAACATTCCCTCTTTTCAATTTCCCATGAAGAAGGCAGAAACTCCGTCAATGATTCAGGTACGCTTCAATAAATATTATCTTTATAAGATCACACCATTGGAGGAGAGAATACTCAAATATTTAAAAATTCTGAAATCACCTCTAAATTCGTTGATAATTTGTCCGAAGAAAATGATATGATACCCTTTTTCAAGGGAATCCATTCTTTTGATGTAGGAACAGTGAATTCATTGTCATCCATAGAACATCCACTGAATCTTGAATTAAAACCTCTTACAACTGATTTGAAATATGTATATTTGTTGGAAGGATACAAATTTCCTGTGATCATTTCCAATAAGCTTTCTGGGACCTAGGATAAAACACTAAATGAAATTCTAAAAAAATTCCCGAGCCATAAGATGGACTCTAGGGGATATACCCATGATCAATCTGATGGTCTGCTCACATAGAATATTTTTAGAAGAAGACACTCATTCTGTTAGGAAGACCTATAGAATATTGAACCACACCATCTTGGACATTGTAAAAAAAGATGTTGAAAAGTTGTTGGAAACCAATATAATTTACCCAATTTTTGACTCTCAATCGGTCAGCCCTATCCATGTGGTTCCAAAGAAAACAGGTTTGACCATTGTGGAGAATAAGAAAAATTAATTAATCCCCATGAGAGTCTAGAATAGTTGGAGGGTATTCATTGATTATAGAAGACTAAACCAAGTCACCCAAGAAGATCATTTCCATGTTCCATTCATTGATCAGATGTTAGAAACACCAGAAAGTAGAACGCATTACTGGTTTTTGGATGGATTTTCTGGTTATTTTCAGGTTCTGATTTCCCTATATGACCAAGAGAAGACGACCTTCACCTGTCCTTTCAAAACCATTGCATACAATAGGACGCCTTTCGGATTATGAAATACCCCAAGTACATTTCAGTGATATATGGTAAGCATTTTTTCAGATCACATAGAAGACTGCTTGAACGTATTTGTCAATGACTTTACTATTTTTTGGAATTAATTTGATCATTGTTGGGGAAAACTTGACCAAGATTTGAAAATATTTATAGAGATAAATATGGTTTTAAACATTGAAAAATGCCACTTTATTATGGAAAGGGGAATTTTTTTAGGACATATCATTTCTGAAAAGGCTATTGAAGTGGATAAATCTAAAATTTAAGTGATCAATTCATTACCATACCCCACCTGTGTGAGACACATTAGATCATTTCTAGGTCATGTGGGATTTTATAGTAGATTCATCAAATATTTCAGTAAGATTTATCTTCCACTATCAAGATTACTATTGAAAGAGGCTGAATTTGTTTCCAATGATAATTGTAGGAAAGAATTTGATGAGATAAAACAGAAGTTGATCACCACACCGATAATGGAGCCCCCAAATTGGGAAAATCCATTTGAGCTCCTTTGTGATGTATCAAATCAAGCTATTGGAGAAGTTCTTTCCCAAAGAATTGATGGATAACCAAAATTATAAATAAATTCTTCAAGAACCTCGGATTCTACTCAAGTGAACTAAAAAATAACTGAAAAGGATTTTCTCTCTGTTGTATTTGCATTAGATAAATTCAGTTCATATTTACTTAGTACTAAAGTAGTGGTGTTTTATGACCATGCATCACTCAGTTATCTGATGACGAAGGATGATGCCAAAACAAGACTGGTGAGATGGATACTCCTCTTATAAGAGTTCAATATAGAGATTAAATACAAAAAGGGAGATGAAAACCAAGTGGTAGATCACCCCAGCAGGCTTCCCAACACTGCTGAAATAGGAATTCCTCAGCTAAACCCACTAAATGGTCACACACCTTGGGAGTAGCTCTACCTCATGGAGGATAATGTGACATGGTATGCTAAGATAGTCAATTATCTGGCTACATCTCAGGTACCTTCTTCCCTTAAATCCAATCAAAAACATAAACTAAAGGCTGAATCAAGATTCTATATCTAGGAGGATCCCTTTCTCTGGAAAATTTGTAATGACCAAGTCATAATACGATGTCTCCTAAAAAGTGAAGTAGAATCTGTTTTTCAATTTTTTCATACACATGATTTTGGAGGAAATTTTGGACCTCAATGTACTGCTAGAAATTTCTTAGAATCTAGATTCTATTTTCCTACCTTGTTCAATGATGCTCATGATTTCTGTAAGAATTGTGAAAATGTCAATTTTCTAGAAACACATCAATAAGGAATAAAATTCCCCAATAACCAATAATTTTTTTTTGATTTTGATATTTGGGGAACTGATTTTATGAGACCATTCCCCATTTTTTTTTGAGGAATCATTTATTCTACATGATGTTGATTATGTCTCGAAATGGGTGGAAGCCAAAGCCACCAAAACTGATGATACCAAAGTGGTGTGTGATTTTGTCAGGGAAAACATTTTTTGTAGATTTGGAGTACCAAGAGCCATCATCAGTGACGAGGGGCACATTTTTGCAATAGAATAATGGAGGCTATGCTAAGGAAGTATGGGGTGCATCACAAAACATCTTCACCTTACCATCCCCCAAAAAATGTCCAAACTAAAGTATCAAACAACGATATTAATGGAATTTTGGAGAAAACTGTCAAGAAAAACCGAAAGGATTAGAGAAAAGAGATTGAAGACAATTTATGGGCATACCAAAAAACATACAAGACGCCCATTGGTATGAGCCTGTATCAGTTGATTTATGGAAATAGGTGTCACTTACCGGTGGAATTAGAGCTCCGAGCATACCGGGTTTTGAAAATGGTGAATATGGATTTGGAGAGTACTGGGAAGGAAGGAAAACTATAGTTGCAGGAGCATGAAGAAATTATGAGAGAATCTTTTAAAAATTCAAGAATTTATAAATAAATAACTAGGGTGGCACATGAAAAACTGATTCAGCCAAAGACCTTCCAACTTGGAGACCAAGTTCTACTCTACAATTCTAGATTGATGTTAATGCCATGAAAGCTTTGTTCAAGGTGTTAAGGTCATTTTCTTGTTACTAATGTATATCCTTTTGGTGCCATTTTGGTTGAGAAACAAGGAGGAATCCCATTCACTATCAATGGTCAGAGGGTGAAGAAGTTATATGGATGTTTACCTTAAGAACATGTGGAGGAGGTCAATATTTTCCACCCCATCTACTGATTTCTTCTTATAAGGTAAGGTCGAGCTAAAGACATTAAACAGAGGCGCTTCTAGGAGACAACCCGAGATTCGCTATTTTCATAGGATTTAGTAGTAAGATACCTCATACATAACCCAATTGAGCTATAATGGAATGGTTCTTAGACTAGTAGAAGTGGTTTTAATTTTTCAAGAACCATCATGGATGGAAACCACAAGGCAGACCCATGAAAAAGAGAAAGAGGAAAAAAAGTTTTATGTCAAAAGAGAGTTCACTTTTCATGATTATCATTTAAACTCCCTACATTTTTTTCATCATAATCATGTTTTGACCTTTATGTTGAAATTGCATTCCCACACTTGAATTCATGTTTTAATCGACTTATCTAGGAGACATGAGTTGCATTAAAAACTAGTGATTCCTTGTTTTACATTTCAATGTTTATAAAATTAACTGATTGAAATAAAAAATTGAATTTGTAAATATAAAGAATAGATATTGAAATGATGACTCATGATTTGAATAAATTAATTAATTCATTGAAATGAAATTTCCCTACCATATTTCATGCATTGAATTTCTGAAATTAATGTGAATTGATTTATTATTATTAGTCATGCCCTGAGTGATTGTCCAATGTTATATTTCTCATTCCCGAGAGGATTTATTGATCAAGTACTTCCTATTTATTCTTGAGAATATTTATTGAGTGATCTTGGGACATGTAACCGATCATAACTTGTATTAAAACTTGTCCCAGCTATGACTACGCGAAAACACATTTAAAATGATTGAGGCATTCTTTGGAAAGATACATTTCCTTAAAATGCCACCTTTACATCAATCATTCGTTTAGCCCATAGAAAAAATGAATGAATTTTATAGGGATGAGCCATGATTCAATCCATTTTTATCAATTCCTACCCAACTCATGGTATTTTCATGATATTTTAAAGTTGAAGTGTGGGGGTAAATTGTATCATCATGGATGGGATAATACATTGTGAGGATGAAGTGTGGGGTATTTATTGTTTGAATTTTTAAAGGTTGTGAAATCATTCATTATACTCTATTGGTTTCCCCTCTTGAATTAAACAAAATGAAAAAATGACAATAAGATAAAAAATAGAAAAATGGGTTTTGATTTTGGGTACAATATATCACCATTTTCCAGACTGACAATCTTATGATCATATGTGGTTAGGCGATGGATGTGAGGTTTGATCTAATCATAACTTTCGAAAAATGAAAATGAATTACAAAAAAACCAAGAGGGTGCACATATCATCCATTATGCTTACCTGATCGTAACCTTTTCTTTGAGTTTCGGGAAGTGGGTGTTTCTATTTTCCTGGGGAGAATTTCATTATAGTTTTACATTTAATATCATGCATTGTACTTCGGAGATTATCCTCCTCCTTGAGCCTTAATATTTAAAGAATTAAATCCTACAAACCTTAAGCCTCACAGTCATTTGAACCTTTATTTCAAGTCCTCTTGATTTTATGTGTCTTTTTTCCTTTACAAAGTAGAGAAAGTAGTTTATTTAAAAGCCTATGGATAAGGAGCCTGTTCTCATGATATGAGAATAACCCTACTTGAATTGTATCATTTGTGATGTGAGAAAAAATGTGATGTAAATCATGACATGGCATGTTTAATAATAATGAATCAAGGAGCTTGAATGAATGAAAAGATAATTTCCATCAATTTTCAAATGGAAAAAGTAAAATATATGAAATATTGGTTTTTTGAAAAATGGGAACATAAATTGTTATTTAATGCAGATTTTTGAAATTTTGATTTTATATTAAAATTTTTTTGACTTAATTGCTTTAAAATTTGATTATTGGTAACATTGGTGTCCTCTGATTTCCATTTTGAGATTTAATGCTTGAGGACAAGCATGGATTATGTATTGGGGTATTTGATAGAGAAAATTTACGTGCATTTTTTCAATCAAATAACGATTAATTTTTAATGTTTTTCAATTATAAAATCAATGGATTTACATGTTTTATTAAAATAATGGGAAATTTGAATTTTTGAATGAAAATGAGCAAAATTATGAAAAATGCATAATTTTGGAATTTTGGACAGATTTTTACTACAAGGGTATTTTTGACATTTATAATGAAACATATGTCCAAATTTTGTGATTGAATTTTTTTTTTAGAATCCAGATTTTATTTCCTCCAATTTTGGATTCTGGACAAGGAGCTGATTCGGCCATATAATGGTCATAAAAATTCATTGAAGTTTGACATTGTTTTCGGGCGGACAGCGTCGACCACACCACTGTAATTGAAAAAAAATTGGGCTACACATATCCAAATGAGGTGCTTCCACATGGTATAGAATGAGGACAAATATGGTCAGATATACACAAAATTTTTTGGAGTTTTGAAGTCCTTAATACGGCCGTTGAATTACATACTTTTGGAGGAACCTTCCTGAACCTTCGTCCAGAAACAGAAGCCTTCAATGAAAAATTCATAAATCCTTCATCAGGGGTCCAAATGTTCTGAAATTTATATGAAGAACGTTCAAAACATTTATGAACAACAGTGACGATGGGTTCCATGCATGAAGTGTCCATTTAAGGTTCCATTAACGTGAAATCTTTCGGAGGATTGAAATCTGCCTATAAAAGGAGGGGAGCTCAAACCACTCAATTCATTCCTTCATATCTCATTCCACCGAGCGACAAGAATCCAAGAAGTTGATAGCATCCTACTACATGTTCTTCATTCATAATTCCTTCCTCCATGTTTATTTTTTAATTGTATTCGATGACCCCACCTTGCATAGAGGTGTAGAATATTTTGTGATTGGGTGAAGAAAAGGGGGACCCCATTTTGTGATGATTGAGTTTCTGATGATTATTTCAACATAATTATTTTCTTTTTTAATGATTATCAATTTAATTTATTTACGAATGTAAATTAAATATGATTTTATTTTGATTTATTCTTATGTATTAAATTTCATTGATTTAAATATTATTCTACCCTTGCTTGATCTATTTATTTTTACACCGATTGGTTAATCTATTAAGAAATTAAACTGAGGGAGTGATTTGGTGATTGCTAAATCACATGAAGATATTAAGGTATATTTATTTAATTTTTTAGGGAAATAAATAACATATTTCTTATTGCCTAAGTAATTAATATTAGTTTATTAATATTTCTAAACTTTGAAAACTAATTAAATCAAAGGTGAAAAGGGGAAACAATTGTTACTCAATTCACTTAATTATTTTTTCTAAAACCAAGGGATTCATATTTTCATTAAAACTATAATGACATCACAAATGGGAAAAACCATCCTAAATCTAATCACTTCTCTCACATATTAATTTCATAAACCTTTTTTAATAAAACCTCTTTCTTTCTTAAATAATTCAAAATTGTTATTTTTTATGTGACACCAAGATTAAACCACTGCTATTTGGAGAACGACATTCTAGTTACCATTCATACTACACCCTTATGGGGATTTAATTGTTTTTTCCACACCTCACGACATGCGTGTGTCACAAGAATTTCCAATTCTAGTTGCGACTCAATAGGTGGTGGTATAGTTGGTAAACAATTCATTGTATTTATCCCTAGTATAGTTATCTATACTAAAGAATAATCACTTGACATATTATCCTAATGATATCATAATGGAATCCTCAATGGATATCATCGCAGAGTCCTCCTTAAATAAACATGATGTACCACAGTCAAAGATAATATATTGGGAGCTATGTAAAGAAGTAAATGGAAACCACAAACCAATAAAATATTATTAATGTACAAATGTTATCCCGATAAAAGATTTTCTACATATACTGAGATGAAATGTAGGTGAACAAATTCATTTTGAATTTATTTTTGATCCCCTCCACCGACACTAGATACAGTGTCCTGAAATTCAAACTATATACACTTTACAATGTTTTCCATTACCAATCTCATATACTATGATCCTCTGGTAGAACCAAATACTCTAATACCACTCTTCTATGGCCAGATTCATGGGGTTCCAAACCACAGCTACCCTACGCATGCATCCAATATACTAGGTGATGGATACCAATTTAGAGTAGGGATATCCAACACATGGGAGAAATTATCGTAACGTATGTATATGAACACATATATCTCCAGGAACATAAATTGATGAAATATAAAACAACTGATAAAAATTCCTTCACATATCTATAATGACACAAAAAGTGAGTGGATGAAAATTAATTAATGTGAAAAAGGGCTAAATACAAACCTAATAAAAAACAACACAAATTCCAACATACTCCATGATAAATGACTACTACAAAATTCATGAACCATGAAAAATCCATGGTAATTCAACCCCAATATACACACCACATTCTCACTATCATACTAGGGAACCATTAAATGTTTCATCACTTTCATAGGTCATAACATGTGTAGGTATATCCCATTATGGAGTGAGTATAATAATAACATGTAGAAAACATCAAAAACAATAGACTCAAAGCATTACGTATAACCAACTCATAAAAAATATATTGAAATAAATGCATGATGGTTTAACACCCAGATATTCTGAGGAAGGACACTGCTCCACTATGCAGTCTCAACCAATTTCCTACCACATGATTCATCATAATGTAATGATCATTATTAGAGAATCCACTCCATAATACTTTCCGTTAGTGTAGACACTAATATATGATGTCATTATCATTGGGCCCACCCATTAATTATCACTGGACGTAGTATACCTTGATACTCAGATAGGGGATCACGCTAAGGTCCGCAGGGGGAAACCAAGATCCCAATCTAGATCAACAGGATATGTAGTGGATAATATAACAATGATACCCAAAACATGTTAATAGAATATTCTAATTAGATGATTTAATCTCAAATGATGGATTTAATACTAAATCTAGAACAGACCACATTGGGAAAAATTATGATAGGGGATCTCATTCTAGTTTTTGAGAGGGATATCCCAAACTTTATCATAGACTCATCGTCTAGAGTGTATTAAAATCCTTATATGTGGAAATAATACCAATTTGTAGCCATATAAAAATTGGATAATGGGAACACAATCAACTTATATTGTCCCAATATAAATAAACATAAGGAAACAAACACCCATAGAGGTGCACACAGATGTACTAGGGGTTGAAAACATGTTTAACCAACCCTTGACCATATCATGTGGTGATTCGTCACATGGATATTATATATACATAATAACAATAGTTAGTAAAATTATGCCACATGTAGATATTTTCTGACAGCTTCCCTTTGTTGTCTTCTCATTCCCGTGTACTGCAGGTCGTGCCTGTGTACCAACCTAGGAGCACTTGGCCATTTTAGTGTAAACATGATCATGTCTGTATACTTGGTCGACTCATTCCCATAAATCCCCTAGGGTACATACTGAATCTCCATCCCATCTCCTTCGGATGTGATTGGTTCACATGATGTGTTATATTTAACTCTTCGAGATAACCCTAGTACCATACTAGGGGTCCCACACTACATGTGATGATGAATTATATTCCATTTATACAAATATTTTCTAGATCAGGTGGGTTCTGTATATTATATTCAATGCATCACTAAATACTCCATTATGACCATAATATATATTGATCTTCTTTCAAGAATATAGTAATTTTTGATCGTAGATATGGGCTTGTAATCCCCTAACTAAATTCCCACATTCAATATTCATAGCTACACCACCAAACCCCGGATAAATAGTTAACCCAATCCATTAGGATCCTCCTCTGGCCATCCGCTTCCATAATTAAACCATGATCATACCCAAAATATTGATCCAAAACCATAGTATCTATCTGTGGAGCCATGGAATGGTCGTTAAATTTCATAATAATAGTTATTTGTCATATCATGATCTTGGTAACATTACAAATATAAATGTGTGAAGAAGCAGTGGAAAATTATTGAAGACCTCAAATCTGGGTTATGATCCTGAAACTCAATTCATCAAACAGGGATCCTTTTTTGAAAAAATAAAAAAAATGAGGAGTAATAAAAATAAATAAAAAAATAATTCCATTAATTTAATCAATATACGATGCACAAATCAATTCTAATTCATGTAATTTATACACCTTAAAAAATCATTGAAATAGAAAATTAGCATCCTACATAGATTTTTCATTGATAACTATGGAAGAATAGTCCTGTGTAACTATCATTTGAGAGATCCACACATTCTGATGGCACACCAGCCCTTGAACATAATCTAATTTGATGACTTCTTCCATGAATGATCTCTAACGATCTCTCATGTTCTCTAGGGTTTACAGCTAACCCTAACACATCTCAATATTTGTGTATATTCAGATGAGCATAGTGACTACATAAAAAATATTAAAAAAAATTATATTTTTATTTTATTCATTAGTTCCCATGAACAATTTGAAAAAAACAAGCACTAATAATGGTTATGTCTCACATATAGTAAAACTCATGTTTTGAGCTCAACGACACCATCATATTCTTGATATAGGCCCCCATTCTAGATCTTTTCTTATTTTTTTTAGAAAATGTCTTATTTGTGATAACAAAACTGTAAATATATTTCAAAATTTTATTTTGAGGTCGATGGGCCTTATAATATATTGCCATATTAGGGTATGTATCAAACAATAGTCCATATATTTTCATAAAAATATATGGAAAATCTAAGTAATTATATCTTGTAATATCAATATCTAAGATAGATATTTGATGCTGATGAACTATCATTGAATATATTTGAAGAAAATATCCTCATTCGTACATTCCCTAGTATATTAGGGTTGGTATTATTTGGGTGTTATTTGATATATCTAAGAACATATAGGAAATAGGGGGAAAATAAGAAATTTATAATAGATCAGGCCTCAATATATCTTTTAATATAGGTTGAATGATGAAAAGATTATGGATTCTATACTTTATCTATTTATATGATAAATATGGATATATTTTTAAAGAAAATATGACATTAAAAACTAGAAATTACAACCCAAAAATGATAATGACTCATATCATGCTTAAAAATTACAATATTAAACTACTTATAATGTCTCAAATTTTTGAATTCATTCAATTAACCCTTTAGATAATTGTGAAAAATAAATTTTGAATCCCTATATAGAGAAAACCTATTATTTAAACTATAATATAAAAATAACAACCATTTGAGTAAATAAATTTGTAGACACTCATAATTTTATTGTCACATATCACTCATAATTATAATTATTGAATATTATATAAAAAAGGGGGCTTGGACCTACAGGGATTTTCTAATATGGATATTTTGGTTATAGTTGATGATGGGAATTATAAATAAGCTAGATTATTTTTCATTAGAGAAAATGTGTAACTAAAAACATAAATTATAAATCTTTAATTAAATTGAGTACATTATAAGAATAGTATTTTTCTGGAAAATATGAAATAACTCAATTAATTTGGTTTCTTACATATCGTGAAGAACTAAATATAAAATTGAATATATAATTTATAATGGGACATGAGAATCAATTCATGATAAATATTTCACTAAATAATATGATATATTATGGATCAAAGAAAAAATATATCAATTACCACATCATAATGTAAGTAGTTAATAAAGATGATGTGATGTTATATCTTGTTAATATAATTGATTCCATGGAATATGTTTTTACAAAACCTTGTATAAAGTATTAACATCATCATTTTCTATTTACGTAAATAGTGAAAAATCATCCTTCTTATGTCTATGGTATGATTCTTTGTTCTCACTCTCACTTTTTATTTCAATTTTACGATCAAATATTGGGAACAATAGAAATTTATATTTTATGATGTATATTTATTATAGAAGACAAGTCACTTGTTTTAGGGTATATATTTATATGGAGAATTTCTAAGGGGAAGGCCATGATTCTACTCTATATGTGTGTTTTTTTGGGTGCCTAAGCTATTATTGACTGTTAAATGAGTATGTGGGTATAAAGTTTATTTGAACATTCCAAGTAATAGTTTTGTGATTTTGATGATGAAGGATATTATAACATGATTGTTATCTATTATTATTTACAATTTAGATAAATATATTCATCCTTTTATTTTCATTAATTATATTCAGATATTTAGGCACAAAAATTATTAAATTATTAATTATTGGTTAGATTATCAATTATTTATATTTTATTTATTACAACAAAATTTAATGTTGGATTTTATTTTTACATTGATTGTTTTTGAATTTGAAGGTTACCTAATAATTTTTTAACTAAAAGGGTGTGATTATGGGTTTAAATTAATGTAGATGATACAAGTTTCATTATCCCTTTATTTTTGTTTTTACACATTATCCATATTAAAACCATGATTAATTAACAATTTTTAAATGTTGTAACAATTATATAATTATTTGAAATATATTATTAAAGGATTTTAAATAGAAGAGTTTGGAACTATTTAAATAGAATGAAGAACATATTGTGTTGTGGTATTATAATCAATGCATGATAGTATATGCCAATGTGAAAAATATATTCTAGAGGAATGTAAAAAAGGAATAGGTAATGGTTTGATTAATTTATTCAAAAAAAAGTGAGCTATGGATAGGAGAATAGTTGTTTGGGGGTCATCATCAGTAGAATAATTTAAAAAAAATTTATGCACAACGTAGAGTGTCATAAATGTCTTTGTAATATGGTTATTATTCAATTAATTTAATAGATAAGGGAAAATTATATGATTAACATATTTCATTATTCCATGGTATAAAGTAGAAATAGTATATGATGGATTCTATGATAAAGGAAAATGGGGAGGTTGTAATTTTTTTGTATAAAATAATAATGGTGATTATTATACCATTGTTAGTTTTGGGATTTTGTTGTGAAATATAAAAGTAAATTTGTATTCAAAGAACTCATAATTATATGTTGTATTACAATAATGTGATGGGGTAATTCCCATAGAGGTTACTTTGTATTTATCATCAAAAAATTACTATGTTGAATTTCATGGGTAACACTAAACACTAAATTCAAAAAACCATGATACATTTTTTAGGTAAAATATTACAACATAAGATTATAATTTTAATAATTTTATGATAAAATAATAAATACCATTACGAAAACAAAAAGTGGAATAAAAACCAAATACATGAAAATACAAAGAATATGGAATATTTTCCCTCATAGTTTTCTTTGAAAATCATAGATTTGATTAAAACTATAAAAAATAGATCAAATTTTAGAAATAAAATAAACATATTTATAATAATTTATATTAATAGGTTGAATTATTTTAATTATGTATGTAATTATATTCAAAGGGATCTAATATTTTCATTGAACATAAGGAAAATGGATATTTGGTAATTAAACATATGGTCATTGAATATATGGTCAATAAATATGTGTTCATTGTGTGTACTAGTATCGAATAAGAATTTTTATGTTATGTACTTTTCAGTAAAAAATTAATAGTAATATAATTCTTAAATAATTTTTAATTTTTCAATAAAAAATGATGTATTTATTTAAAATATTTTATTGGAAAATATTTATTTTTTCATTAGATATTATTATATTCATTATATAATGGTATGATGTATTTATAAAATTCAATGAAATATTATAATACCAAGGTATTTAATGGTGCATTTATGATTAATTAGTTTTTAGAGATTGATATTGGAAGCATTTAATGTTAAAACAATGATTTTTCAAAGAACTATATTTTCTGTGTTAGGTACTTTTTATTAATAAATTAAATTGGCAATTTTTTGAAATATTATTATAATTATTTTTCAATGTATAAAATATATATTAACACAAATTTAATTATTAATTTCCATTAAGTTGAATTTATAAATAGATATTTTAAAAAAATTAGTTTTTTTTAAAAAATAGATTTTGTGATTATTTTATATTTTCATTTACATGTAAATATTTAAATATTTGGAAATAAAATTTCATTAAATGGAATCTAAATTTTTTATCGACACATTATAATTATTTAATAAATTCAATTATTTTCTTATGATAAAATAAATTTACTCCAGAAATAAATGAGTTAACATGGTAAAGGAAAAATGATGTTAAATGAAGTGAAAAAGGGATAAAATATCTTATAATGGTTAGAGAGGTTGGATAGAATAATTATTTCTTTACATATTTAACTTTATTAAATTAAAAATATAATTATTAGAATGTGTTTTCAAACAATAAATTTTTTCCATAGAGTATTTTTTTTGTTGTAGGATAAATATTTGAAAAAATAAATTTCTTAATAAGATTAATTTCATTAGATATATAAGATTTTTACTGATTTAGGCATATATTTATTAGAAGATTTCAAAATAAATTGACTCCATTAGATTATAAAAAAAATTCATATAATTAGATTATAACTGTCCTTGATGAACACCAACTCGATCCATTAAATTGTTTGTGCTAAATATTATTTCTATGAAGATTTGATGAAAAATTTAAAGAAGAGTTATTCAAATTTTAGAATGATATATTGGGGTTTTTATGAATTCAAAATATTTTTATCAAGTGTGCTTATAATAGTTATATTATTTCATTATAATGGTTTGAGTTAGAAAATTTTATTTTGATATTGTTATTGTAAATTCATTAATTATCTTTTTTCATTTTGTGGTTTCAGATCATTATGATTGATGGATTCAACTATTTGAAAGATAATTCTGTTTTAGCGTTGAGTGATCGAGGGATTTTCGTACAATGAAATATGATATCCTTCTAATTTCTTTTTTCCATGGACTTCTTGGGATAGAAACATAAGTACATTGGAAATGTTTTGTGGGATATCCTTAATGATTGCAAAAAAGTGTGGTACTATAATTCCATAACATGGAATATATATCTCATAGTACAATACTCCACAGTTTTAGAAATTTCCAATGTCCATATACTTCTTACTTTTATGTTATTTAGATTTTCTAAAAGATTTAAAAAACTAAAAATACAATTTGATTAGAATTTATAAATGTATTTCATCTAAATTTACATAATTTTAATAATTGAATAATTTCAACTGTATTTACAGTTATTCTAATATGTGAGTTTATTTAAAGTTCAAAATAATATGAAAATTAAATCCTTGAGTGGGTTTGAACATTTTAAAAAAAAATAAAGGAGCTGGCTTGACATCCCCTCATTACATATCTATTATTTATTGACATGATCCCACATTCCAAGAAATAATAAAGCCCTTATAAATTATGGAATGGGAATTTGTTGAAATTCCACTCCTAACTCTCCTATTAAAATACCCTATATCATCCACTTCTGAACTACACTTTTTATAGGTACCCAAAAAAAACATGTATTTATTTTTCATATCTTAAATGATATCAAGATTAAATATAGTAAATAACATTTATAATAACCCAAGGGACAATATGTTTATTTTCATCATAGACTAGCTTCAAAATAAACCTATTTTACAATACTTTTGGTCAATATTTTCGAAGTGAACCATACTAGACCATCCTAAAATAATATCATTTTTAGATCTCATCCCCATAACATATGATATGAAAAAATAAGAAGGGGTTGAGCTCAAATACTCAATAATGAAGGAATAGAAAATCCATTGAGGGTGTGTTCCTAAAAAATTTTGTGAATAAGAGAAATATAATATCATCACAAGTGATTATAATAAATAATTATTGAGTACCAAATTACGTGTCATAAGAACATAGATATATAAATATCGACTTGGAGAACAAATATCCATAACATGTATTGATAATATTTAATATTAAATATGAATTATTATTTAATAATAATAAAATGAATAATATCTTTCAATTATTGAATGAATAATAGAGTAATGAAAAATAACTTTTAAGTGTCAAAACATTAAATCATGATTGAAATATAGCTAATGTGTCCCAATGTACACATCACATTCATGAGTCAAAAAATGTCACTAACTCTTGAGTGCATCTATATAGTTATATTTATTCAATATTGAATTAGATATAAACATTTAAACACATCATTATAAGGATATATCTGACCCAACATATCATTTTATCCATATATATGTGTTTCACATGAGAATCATTCACATATAGCATCATTATGTACCCATAGAAATAAAATGTATTTAATATAATTTTTAAATGAAATTAATTCACTTTTAACAAACAACCCACATAAATAAAATTTATTTTTATAAAATATTAAATGGAATTCATTCATCTCTCGTAGCATTAAAACCCAATATAATAAAAACCAGCAAGAAAAAATATTAAAATGAAAATAATAACCATTTCATATTTTAAATAACCCATGGAAATAAACATTGATTTCATAGAATTTATTAATATTATAAAATAACAAACTAATTTCAATTGATCACAATAGAAAACATGATAACTCATAATTAACCACCTCAACAAAGAAATATAGAGGTTGAAAAATAAAACATACATCTATTTGGGAGTTATTTTTTTAATGATTGAGATTTAAATGAAAACATATAACCACATAGTTAAAAAAATATTTTTTAATAATTAATGTAAATTTTACATTTTTATGTCTAAAAGGGGCATATCCACCCTGAGAGGGGGTTGGGTGAATCAACATATGGATATTATTTTGAAAATTATTTGTGTCGCACCAGATCTTGAAAATATTATTATAAGGGTCAATGTCACGACCCCCTCCCACCAAAGATGCCTTTCCTGAGATGTCAATGGTGAAAGGGAGATAATGACCGCTTAGTCCCACCACCATTAGGCGACGGGGTGGCGACTTGCACCAAGGGTTTGAGTTTTCACAAATATGGGAGTCATTACCCTTTTTATTATTTAGGATCGGGAAATAGGACAAGTCAACCACCGAAAAGGAAAAGAACAAGTGTATATATAAATAAACCCAAACCAATCCCACATGCTTGTTTAAACAATTTTATAAAAAGGTACAAGTAAAAGAATGATCAAAGGTACAATACTAAAAGAAAACAAGAGTACATCAACTGCAACAACTCCAACTGTCCGACTAGTAGGGTCCCGTATGGCCCTGGTAGTCCTCCTGGAAGCCTGAAAGTAAACGTAGGGTGAATATACAAGTATACTCATAAGGGAATCCTAATGCCCTCATGCACAAGTGGGGAGACATACTAATGTCCAGTGAGAACAACAGATAAAACCTAGCAAGGAAATCTATCCACCCAACCTCACCAGCCACACTCACCAAAAACACAATCACAATAGGTAGTGGTATATTAGAAACAAGAGTATTGGGCACCCCGAACCGTTCCCCATCAGTTAGATTCTCTTCCTAACCGCAAACATCCTGACGCTGCCACACTCTCCTCGCCCGCACACACCTGGGCCTCACAAGCCACACATCCTGCCTGCCCACACCTGGGCCTCACAAACACGTATCCCGTCGACACACACATGGGCCTCACAACCACGTATCCCGCCCGCACACACCTAGGCCTCACAACCATGTATCCTGTCCACACACACCTGGGCCTCATCCTGAAGGTTCTTCGGAAATACTAAAACCTGCCTAAAGAGTCTTGGGATAAAACCAACCCAATCGATACCTACCTGAAGTTTCTTAGGTGTATGGTCTCTTCAAGCCATCACAACCTAGGGAAGAAAGAGTAGGAAGGAGCTAGTAACTAAGGGGATAACACCCTCCCCATGAAATAGGAGTGTTCATCACTAAGTGCTCAACATGGGTGTGGTGCGATGAAATACAAAGATACAGATATATATATATATATATACCAAACACTCAGCCCAACCTATGGCTCCTAATCAGAAAACTAATCATGTGCCTCAGTACTCATACTATGAAGCATGCATACAAAAAACAACCCCAACCCCATTTAGGTTATCACGTTTTAGCAGAATTAGTTTATTTAGTTCCTTAACTACTGGGAAACTATCCACAACCAGCCTCATCGATCGTTCATAAAACATATCCCTTCCATCCACAAATCAATTTAGGAAAACATATGAAACACAACCAAGTACATCTTATCAACTAACCAACCCATTGATTATCAATCTCGTTCCATTACCATGACCCAACATTCATTAACTCTTCTACTTTTTATTTATTATTCACAACTCATAGTCCGTTCACATTCAAACCCATCCTTGCAGCCCTGCTACCAACTGCCATAACCACAACTGCACTATACATCATTATCCCTTTAATACCATTTATCGTAGCCCTGCTGCCCACCCGATCCACAACAACCCATAAAACAAGGTTCGTGCCACATCATCGCCACTTTAACATCATTTACCGTAGCCCTGCCACCTGTTCTATTCGTAACAACCCAGGATTCACCCCTCACATTCACACACCATTAATAAAGACAAAACCCACATGTTCATTATTCCATTTTGTTTAACCGAGGTGATCACACAAGGGTTCCATATTTTTAACAGTCCAATTTACGCGATTAACCAATTTCCACATTCCACGAAGTTTCCATCCACAAAATACTCTAGAAATATAGGGAAACATTTAATTGTTCAAGAAAAGGCCCCCAACGACCGTAATTTTTAGTAGGTATAATCCTATTCAATTCACAACATAACAATAGGATAAATGAAGATTAACAAAACAACTTCCCCATCCCTGTTCTTTAACCAGTTATTATCATTATTTAATGGTTCAACTATTTCTCATGAAAACAAGAGGATAACCACCCTGCATGATGCACAAATGAGAGAGACGAATGTATGATTCTTACCTTAATAGGCCCCGATCGCAACACTCCCCCAGATCAACCATAGAAGATGTCCGTCGGTGTCTGTCACTTCTGTCGGGTCCCAAAAAAACCTCCTTGGGTGGAAGTCGGAAAGGAAGGGCTGAAGGAAAGACAACATATCAAAGCTCGGATGTTTTTCCTTATTGTTACAATCTCGTGGCCGCTGACAGATCGTAAGTCGGAGCTTGGACATAGAAGTTATTGAAGAAAGAGCCTTCGAGTCTCTTGGGAGAACTCTTCTCATAAGAAAGTCGAGGAGAGGGATGAGGTGAAAAGGAGGAAAGGACCCCTCCTTTTATAGGCAATAAATGAAAAATTACACAGCATGTAATTTATGGTACACGACATGTACTCGGTTATTTCACACGGTCTCCACGCAGCTTCCAACACAGATCTACAGCCGTTGACTAGTCAACACACGGTTTGAGGGTAACACATACGCGGGGAGGGACTACACGGAGTGTAGTACTAGACATACAGCGTGTACCCATTTATTGCACACAGCTCCAACATGGCACACGGCCATTGACTGGTAATGCGTACATGGGGTAGGACTACATGATGTGTAGTACTGGACACACGGCGTGTACCCATTTATTGCACACAGCAAGGACACAACTCCAACATGGCACATGGCCATTGACTGGTAACGTGTACGCGGGGAAGGACTACATGACGTGTAGTACTAGACTCACGGTGTTTAGTCCTTTTCATTCACATAGCAAGGACATGGCCTTCAACACGGGGTAAACTCGGCAAGAGGGTACATGGCGTATACTCGCACTACAAGGCGAGTGGTTTCAAAATTCTTGAATGTGTGGGAAAAGTTCATTTTACCATCCAGAACACTTTGGGACATTCTTTTTGACAAAGAAATGGGCCTGAGAGGTCCAGGCCATTACACCAGATACCTCTTAAAACATTATCGTCCCCGAGAATTCAAAAACCAAACTAGAGGAACCCAACAAGAGACCTCTTAGGGTTCTAATTACAAGAGGAACCCATCCAACAACCCTAATCATATGTGTTAGGAATTCCTTCTCCTATGTCGAGATATTATCCGCTTTAGGTGGCACTGGCTCACCTACATAGGTTTAATTGCATCCTCATTAATGCATCTCAGTTAAGAATTGGGTCTTCCCACTTTCATACATTAGGATTTTCCAACTTACACTGCCCCTAACATCGTACAACCCACACATTGCCCGAACACGTGGTTTGGGGAAAATTCCTTCTTCTATGTTGAGATATTATCTGCTTTAGGCGGCACTGACTCACCCACATGGGTTCAATCGCATGCACATTAATGTGTCTCGATTAAGAGTCAGGTTTTTTCCTTTCCCCACACATACGAACATGCTACAAACTTCTAGAGAACAAGGAAAAAGAGGTCTCACAACCGACAACCCAATCATTCCATATATCAAAGGTACAGAGTTCAACATGAACACAAAGTTCAGAAGAACCAGGGAAAACACAAGTCAAATCAACTCCGGGTACAGATAGTGCATCTGGTTCTCCCTCTCCCAAGTGCTCTCCTCGAGGCTGCCATGCCTCCACAACACACGAACCAATGGAATGGTTCATCCACAGAGCACCTTCTCTTTATGATCCTCTATTCTGACTGGTCATTCCTCGAAGGTTGCGACATCTCGCATATCTAACTCTCCCCAGTCAATAACGTGAGAGTCGTTGTGTAAGTACCGACAAAGCTGGGAGACTTGGAAGACGTCATGAAACTTCTCCAACTAAGGTGGTGGGGCCAGATGATATGCCACCTCGCCGTCTGGCCTCAGCACCTCAAAAGGTTCGATGAACCAAGGTGAGATCTTGCTCCCTTTCCCAAACCTCCGCTAACCCTGTCAAGGGGAAACCTTTAAGAACACATGATCTCCCACCTTGAACTCCAAGGTCCTCCTCCGATGATCATCATAATACTTCTGTCGGTCCTGAGCTGCTATCATCCTCCCACGTAAAAGCTGGACTTTCTTTGTAGTTCTCTACACTACCTCTCGGCCAATAGCACCTGTCTCACCAACCTCTGCCCAACAAATTTGTGAACGACATGGTCTTCCATACAATGCCTCAAATAGTTCCATGAAAATAGTAGAGTGTGAGATGTTGTTTTAGGTGAACTCTACTAAAGGAAATTGGCGTACCCATGATCCTCCGAAATCCAGAACTCATGCTCGCAGCATGTCCTCCAACGTCTAGATAGTCCGCTCTGGCTGCCCATCGGTCTGGGTGTGGAAAGTAGTGCTAAGGCATAGCTGGGTGCGAAAAGCATGTTGTAACCCCCTCCAGGCTCGTGAGGTAATCCGAGTATCCCGATCTGAGATGATAGTCTTTGGAACTCCATGAAAATGCACCATTGTGTCTACGTACCTATGTGCTAAGGTACTCATTGGGCTCAGCTCCTTAATTTCTAAGAATTGAGCAGATTTTGTCTGTCGATCCCCCAATACACAGATAGCATCATAACCACACTGAGATCTAGGTAGTCTTGTGACGAAGTCCATTGATATGTAATCCCACTTCCACTCAGGTACATATAAAAGATTCAACAAACCACTGGGAACACGGTGTTCATCCTTCACTTGCTGACACACTAGGCATTTAGCCACAATCTCTTCCACTTCCCGTTTAACCCCGGGCCACTAGAACTGTTCCCTTAGGCCTTGGTACATTTTTGAAACTCATGGATATACCGCCAAGGCTCAGCTATGGAACTCACAGAGAACTACCATAGGCATTATCTCCGGGACAAACAACCTTCCATGGAAAATCATTTGATGTCGGCCGTCCTCTAACCATCCTTTTGGAGCATTCCCCTGATTGACACAACCCCGCATCAATTCTGCATCAGAGGCCCCCCACTGAGACTCTTCCACATGCTGCAACAAGAAGTACTGCACCATCATCTGAAACAAATAGCCTCTAGAACCTTCTACCCTGGCATCCATGTGCAAGGCAGCCAACTCTCCCATCATCTTCCAAGCATCAGTGGATTCCCGAACAACTTCCTTATGAGAATTCATGCTCAGGGCATCATCCACAACATTGCCCTTACCTTCAGTTTAAGAGATCTCAAAGCCATAGTTTTGGAGAAACTCGACACATCTCTACTGCCGCAGGTTCTGGTCACGCTGGGAGAAGATATAACGCAGGCTCTTATGATCTCAAAAGACCCCAAAGCACTCCCTAAAGATGTAATGTCGCCACAACTTCAGTTCGAACACTACTATTGAAAGCTCTAGGTCATGGTTTTCATAGTTACGTTCGTGAGGCCGTAACTGCCTAGACCCATAACAGATCACTACCTTCTTCTGCAACAGCACGCACCCCAGACCAAGGCCAGAAGCATCACAAAAAACCTTATACAACAACCCTTCCTCTGGAAACCTGAGTACAGGACCACTGACCAACTTCTCCTTCAGGTAGTCGAAATCCTTCTGGCATTTCTCTCTCCATAGGAAGACCTGGTTCTTCCTATTCAAAGAATCCAATAGAGCAGCAACTCGAGAGAAGTCCTAAATGAACCTCCGATAGTAACCTGCTAACCACAGAAAACTACGAACGTCTGCAACGCTCTTGGGTGCTGCCCAAGAAACAACTACATCCACCTTTGATGGGTCTACTGACACTCCATGCTGAGACACTACGTGCCCATGTAAGTGTACTTATTGTGTCATGAACATAAACTTCGACAATTTCCGGTAAAGCTGGTGGTGTCGAAGGACTTCTAAGACTACACTAAGATACTCAACATGCTCCTCCTATGAGTTTGAGTAGATCAGAATTTCATCAATAAACACAATGATGAACCAGTCCAGAAACTCTCGGAAAACAAAGTTCATAAGTCCCATGAACACAACCGAAGCATTCGTAACTCCATACAGCATCACTGCAAACTCGAAGTTCCCATACCTGCACCTGAAAGCCGTCTTCGAGATGTCACTATCCTTTACCCTCAACTGATGATATTCCGGTCGTAGATCAATCTTAGAGAACCAACCTTCTCCCCTCAGTTGGTCGAAGAGATCATCTATCCTTGGAAGGGGGTACGAGTTCTTGACCGTTACCTGGTTCAACCTTCGTTAGTATAAGTATAGCCTGAGACCACAATCATCCTTCGTCACGAAGAAAACCGGAGAACCCCATGGCGATACGCTGGGTCGAACAAAAACTTTCTCCATCAGATCATCAATCTGAATGTGCAACTCCCGCAACTCTGAAGGTTCCATCTGATAAGGGGCCATCAAAATCAGACGGGCACGAGGTTGTAAGTCTATCCCAAACACAACATCATGTCGGAGGGGGGGGGGGTGTAGAGTCACATCCTCCTCAAGAAAAACATCGAGGAACTCTCCAACAACCTCCAGGACATCCATCATCTCTGTATTTGCTCGAACCACTAACAACCCACCTAACAAGGAATGGAGAGGCTTCACATGATGGCTTCCTACCTGATAGATCCTCTCACCAACAAAAGATACGCGCTGCCCATCCATGTCAGATAACACAACTCTTCTCCAGAAGAAGTCGATAATGGAAATAAAAGAAAACAACCAGTCGATGGCTAGGATGACATTATATGGATGCATCTATAACAGAAGAAGGTCCCCACAAGATTGATGTGGTCCCAACGTTAGACCACATCTCCAGAAAACACAAGATACACCAGTCTAGACTCTAAATGGTTTAATCAACACCAGTTGTATGGAAGGTATCTCTACATCTAATCCCAATGTATGGTCTAGACCAGGTGACTCAATGGAGTGCGAAGCTCCCGAATCCAAAAAATCAAAAACAAGAGTGCTGAGAAAACAAATCGTACCTCGCACCACCTCTGGTCCTACTAGAGCTTTCAAATTTGCTGCGTACAACTATCCACGCCTAGCTCCTTTGCCACTCTGATGTCATCCACCTCCCCGACCATGCCTTGTTCGAGGTCCTTGAGGAGAACTCTGAGGTCAGCCTCCTCCTGAAATGTCTTCCCTTGGTGTGGCATGGTCATGCTGCTACTGAAAGAGCCTCACAGGCAACTGGTGCTGCTGAGGTGGGCGCTAAACCAGCCCACCTCCACCGTACTGATCTCAAGTCGGGCACTAACTCTAAACATGCCCGAAACCTCCACGGGAAAAACACTTCAGTCCTGGGCTCGTGAAAAGGGGATGAGGACCCGAAGATCTGAACTGGAACTGCTGGGGCCTGCTCCCCACTGCCTAAACATGGAAGGTCCCGTCACAGGAGACCTGCTGCTGACTGCCTTCCCCTTTGACGATCCCTGCTGGATCTCCTCACGTGGTGCACCTCCCTATGAATGTATCCTTTCAACAACCTCTTCCTTCTTCTGTACGACCAAGTATGTCAGATGGGTGAAGGGAGTGACAACATACTAGATTGAAGGATGAAGCGCCTCCTCCAAACGTCTCAACTGAGACACCTCATCCGGAAAGAGATTCGGAGCAAAGGGCAGAAGATCCTTGAACTTGATCCCCAAATCTCGTACTGACATACTCCCCTACTGAAGGGAGAGTAACTCCTGCCGCTTCTCCTCCATTATCATGGAAGAAAAGAATTACTCTCGGAATTCCTTCTCAAAGTCAGCCCATGGAACATCAGCCTCTATCCTCTCTCCGAGGTAGAGCGTCCACCACTGTCGCACCACACCTCTTAGCTGACTGACTGCTAGGAGAACCCAGTACTCCCTCAGAGCACGGATCAAGGTAAAAGTGATCCATAGCTCCTCAAGCCACCCCACCATCTCCGTATCCGATGTATACCCTCGTGCTTCTTGAGGGCCTGCCTCTGGAAAGAATGGAGAGTCTTCTGCCACTGGCTATCTTCCTCCTCTCGGTCAATCCCCAACTGATCGACCGCCTGAATCTATTGGGCCTCGGCCGTTTGACCCACCCAGGGACGATGTCCAGGTGCCATAGCTGTACGGTAAACAAGGATCGCCTAAGCCCAAGTAGTAAGAGAAAACTCAAGGTTTTATTTTATCATTTTATTTCAATTTCATTCCCAAAACACCGAAATCAAGTAAAACACAATAATGATGATGCATGTACCTTCCCTGTTGTCTCTACCCTGAAATCAATGTAGTCTCACATGGTCATTCGGTAGGCTTAGAGTCCTTGCATCGGTTCACTGGGGGCCCTAAAATCCCATGTCTTAGACAGTCTTCCCCGGCATATGTCACGCACCAAGTTTAACTAACATTGTTGCCCTACCATCCAATGAAATCCTCATTGTGCCTAACTCCAAACTCCATCCTATCTCTCAACCTATCTCTGATTCCATTCTATCACGACCCCCTCCGACCAAAGATGCTCCTCTGGAGCTAGAAATGGTGAAAGGGAGATAATGACCCCCTGAGTCTCGCCTCCAGTAGGCCCCAGGGTGGAAAGTAGCCCAAGGGTATGAGTTTTCACAAATATGGGAGGCATTAACATTTTATTATTTAGGATCAGGAAATAGGACAAGTCATCCACCAAAAAGGAAAAGAACAAGTGTATATAAAAATAAACCCAAACCAATCCCACATGCATGTTTAAACAATTTTATAACAAGGTACAAGTTAAAGAAATCTCAAAGGTAAAATACCAAAAGAAAATAAGAGTACAAAAACTGCAGTAACTCCAACTGCCCGACTAGTAGGGTCCAGTACGGCCCTGGTAGTCCTCCTAGAAACCTGAATGTAAACGTAGGGTGAGAATACAAGTATACTCAGTAGGGAAGCCTAAATCTCTCGTGCACAAGTGGGGAGACATCCTATTGTCCCGTGAGAACAACAGAAGAAACCTAGCCAGGAAATCTATCCACCCAACCTCACCACCCAAACTCCCCAAAAACACAATCACAACAGGTAGTAGTATATAAGAAAAAAGAGTATTGGGTACCCTATACCATTCCCCATTAGTTAGCTAATCTTCCTAATGGTGAACGTCTTGATGCTGCCACACTCTCCCCGCCCACACACATCTGGGCCTCACAAACCACACATCCCACCTGCACACACCTGGGCCTCATAACCACGTATCCCGCCCGCACACACCCGGGCCTCACAACCACATATTCCCCCTGCACACAGCTGGGCCTCATCCCGAAGATTCTTAGGAAACGGTAAAACCTGCCCGAATAGTCTTGTACTAAAACCACCCCAATCAAAACCTACCTGAATAGTCTTAGGTTTAAGGTCCCCTCAATCCATTAGAGCTTAGGGAAGAAGGAGCAGGAAGGAGCTAGTAACTAAGGGGGAAACACCCTCTCCCATGAAAGGGGAGTGTTCAACACTAAGTTCTCAACATGGGTGGGGTGCGATAAAACACAAAGATATATATATATATATATATATATATATATATACCAAACACTCATCCCAACCTATGGATCCTAATCAATGAACTGAGCACGTGCCTCGACACTACTACTACAATGCATGCATACAACAAACAACCCCAACCCCATTAAGGTTTTCACGTTTCATCAGAATTAGTTTATTTAGTTCCTTAACTACTGGGAAACTAACCACAAACAACCACATCGATTTTTCATAAAACATATCCCTGCCATCCAAAAATCATGTTTGGAAAACAAAAGCAAAACAACCATGTCCTTCTTATCAACCAACCAACCCATTGATTATTAATCTCGTTCCATTACGATGACCCACCATTCATTAAATCTTCTACTTTTTATTTATTATTCACAAACCATAGTCCATCCACATTCAAACCCATCCCTGCAGCCCCGCTGCCATCTTCCATAACCACAACTGTATCGTACATCATTAACCCTTTAATACCATGTATCGCAACCCCGCTGCCTACCCGATCAACAAAAACCCACAATACAAGGTTCGTGCCACATCATCACCCCTTTAGCATCATTTACCGCAGCCTTGCTGCCTGTTCTATTCGTAAAAACCCAGGATTCACCCCTCCCTTTCACACACCAATAACCATGAAAAAACTCACATGTTCATTATTCAAATTTGTTTAACCGGGGTGATCAGACAAGGGTTCCAGATTTTTAACAGCCAACACTACGTGATTAACCAATTTCCACATTCCACGAAGTTTCCATCCACAAAATGGTCTAGAATGATAGGGAAACATCTATTTGCTCAAGAAAAAGCCCCCAATGATCTTGATTTTCATTAGTCATAATCCTATTCAATTAAAAACATATCAATAGGATACACAAAGATAAACATAACAACTTCACCATCCCCCTTCTTTAACCAGTTATTATCTTAATTTAATGGTTCAACTGTACTCTTGAAACCAAGAGGATACCACCTCGCATGATTCAAATATTCGAGAGACGAAGGTAATATTCCTACCTCAATTGGTTCTGATCGCAACGCTCTCCCGGATCAACCTTAGAAGTTGTCCATCGGTGTTCGTCGCTTCTGTCGAGTCCCGGAAAAACCTCCATGGGTGGAAGTCGCAAAAGAAAATTCTGAAGGTAAGACAAAATGTCCAATAATGTATGTTCCTCCTCTTCGTTACGATCCTATGGCCGCTGACGGATAGTAAATCGGAGCTCGGACGAAGAAGTTATGGAAGAAAGAGCCTTCGAGTCTCTTGGGAGAACTCTGCACAATGGAAAGGGGAGGAGAGGGGTGAGTTGAAAAGGATGAGGGGACACCTACATTTATATGCAAGAAAAGAAAAAGTACATGGCGTGTACTTTATGGTACACGGCATGTACTCGGTTATTTCACACGGTCTCCATGCGACATCTAACATGGCTCCGTGGCCGAGGACTGGTCAACACACGGTTTGAGGGTAACGCATACGCGGGTTGGGACTGCACGACATGTAGTACTGGACACACGGCGTATAGCCATTTATTGCACACAGCAAGGACACGGCTCCAACATGGCACACGACCATTGACTGGTAACTTGTACGCGGGGAAGGACTACATGGCGTGTAGTACTGGACACACGGTGCGTACCCATTTATTGCACACAGCAAGGACACAACTCCAACATTGCACATGGTCATTGATTGGTAATGCGTATGCCGGGAAGGACTACTCGACGTGTAGTACTGGACACACAGCGTGTAGTCCTTCAATTTCACATAGTAAGGACATAGCCTTCAAAACGGGGTATACTCAGCAAGGGGGTACACGGCGTGTACTCGTTCTACATGGAGTGTAGTTTCAAAATTCTGGAAAGTATGGGAAAAGTCCATTTTACCCTCCAGAACACTTTGTGACCTTTTTTTTGACAAAGGAACGTGCCGGAGAGGTCTGGGACATTATAGTCAATTTTTTCACTTTAGTACTTATTCTAACCATTTCATTTCTTAATTTATTTGATGATAGTTCACTGTATGTAAATACATAATGAAATCACATGGACATAGATATTTTTACATGGTTTACCCTCACTAGGATACATCCAAGGAGCATAAAAAGTAAATGTTATAGTTGTACCAAATTCACTAAGTCTCACTACCAATAATGATGTTTGGGATATATCAAATGTAGTCCAATGCACTCCACCTTTACAAGGTTTCGATTCATCTCACTAGATTCCCAAGGGTCACTACCAATGCCTATTTGTCTAGATCACTACCAGTGTAGAGGATCACCGTCTTTCTTTTCCTTATCTCCTTACTCTCAGAAGGGAACTACTCAAAATTTATGGACTAGTTGGTCCCTTAATTTTCATGAAATCACAAATCTTGAATTATAGATAGATTCTGTATTGAATTCATATTTTCACCCATTTACGAAATCCACCTTTCCACTCAGTTTGTGGTAATTAATTTTACAAACTATTAGTTCCTTCTCACACTCTATTTATTCATCTTGGAACTGCCATTCTTCATTCACAAGCATAGATAAAACAGATGACATGAGTGATTTTTCCACTACCTATTCCTCTACAAAACACCCCTATATCATATATATATTATACATCCATGAACCACCTCTCTTTCATAGACCACATCAACATTCATGGACATATGATTCCCCACTAAAGTACTAAAAATTTCATACCCATTTCATTGTGGCATACAATGCCCCACTAAATACCTTCCGCATACTATCTCCAAAAGAACACATCTCATTTTGTAGAATCTATCACACAATCCTATTCCCCATTGCAGAATATCTATCCAATAACTCTTTTGGACATCACAAAAATCATTCTAGAGAAATATTTTTTTCTAATGAAGATCACATTTTGTATGGATGGGATTATCAATCCTTATATCACCAAATAGATCCTTCATATATGATACCTTTTTTATTGAAATCATCAATGGGGTATATCCTTCACTATGTACTGTTATGTGGTCTACATAGAGCTTTGATCATCTGTGATGATCAATCTAATTTTAGAATGAATACCCTTTGTGTATCTTCAAATCACCGCCTATCAGCTGCAAATGATGGAAATCATAAGAAAAAAAACCGCCTCTCAACTAAATGTGATGGGATTTAAATAAATAAAAAACCTCCTTTTAACTACTTATGGTCTGCAAATTATTCTTATTTATCAGTCTATATAGTTCCCTTTATATTATGTATATAAATTCTATGAGTAAATCCTCCCTTTCATAATTTTTTTCTCCATTCTGCGCACCTCCTATCTAGTCAGGAACTATGATTTGTAGTCTGCATATAGTTATGTCCTTTACGTAAATATCAACCAAACGCATTCATCATCATCTAGATTTGTAAAAAAAATCACCCCAAAAACATCGAGAGCATGCCTTGAGGTATTTTTTCCCAAAACATATTCATGGGTAATATTTCATAAATTCAGCTTACTATTATTAAAAAAATGGTGAAAATAAAACCCTTCATGGATGTGTATTTGAATTTAAAACTCTTTTTACCCAAATTTATAAGATATAACATCATTTATAATGGATATTTAAGTGAGAATATAATAAATAAATTCGATAATAAAATTTATAACTCAATTGAATATATTTAAATTACCCAAATACTTACTATTACTAAAAATTTCAACAGATGTTCTTTAACATCTTATATAACAAAAAATAAATATCTTAAAATTATATGTTATAACATTATTCATATTCATATAATATCATTAAATTAATTTATAATGTTTATTTACACTTATAATAGTTAGTTATTTTCTATTTTAAATATCGGGTGTGGGTAATCTTGATTGTTTTGAACTAGTTACTTAATCAAGATTATGTGATTCATTATTATCACAATTTTCATCAATCATGAAAAATAATTGATAATGAAATATATGGATTAAAATTATTAAAAATGTTATAATTTCAATCTACGGGAGTTTTTTTATGATTCTGCTTTATGAAATTATCGATGAATATGTTTCATTTATTTTTAATGAATGATCTTATTTATAGTAATCAATGAGTTTAATAATATGATTATAAATCTTAAATTGAAATAAATTCTTAATTTTTATAAAAAAAAATATATAATTATGATATTATACTCATACATGATATTTGATTATATAATTTCTCATGTAGGTGGTTTGACTGACAAAAATAAGAGCATAACTAATGGATGGTTATGATTATGAAATTGGATTCTTCTATAATTATATATATATTATTGGATAACAATAATATTATGTAAATAATATTATGGTTTTGAATAATAATTTATCAATTGTTAATAATTAATAAATATACTATATTAAAAATGAGGTACGTTGAATTGTGGATGTGGTGGACTGCACAATGTATAGTTAACATTTTTCATTTCTCAAGGGAGCAAAGGGAAAGAAGTTGAATTATTATTTCTCTCTGAATAACAATAATTATCTAATATATATATCATTTACTCTTCAATTTTACCCTTATTACCATAAATAATAAGATTTGGTGAAATGAATGAAGTTGTTTCTTTGAGGATTTTGTAGTTTTCACGACGTAAAGTGGATGCTTTTCTTTTTCATTATAGAAAATGGAGATATGTGGTTAATAGTTATTACCTAGGATTAAAAAAAATAATTATTTAAACAAAATATATTATAGTCTACAATGATTTATAAATCTATATTTGGATTTTATAGAATAAATGAATTTATAATTTTCAAAATATAGTAGTCACATTGAAAAATTAGTCTTTGCCTTGGAAAACTACTTGGATTATAATGTAACAATCCAATATCACGTATAAAATTTACCAACAAAAAAGGATAGGTTTATAGAGGTTGTTTAATAGAAATAAATTATAATAGAAGAAAAATTAGTTACGTCTTCATGAAGGAGTGGATAGAGGCCCCTATTATAAGAGGGTATAATGGCATTTTTTAATTTCAACTGGATAATATTAATGGATAACACGTTACACATATTGAGTGGCTTCAAAATGGACCATAATTGAGTGGAGGATGAGACATGGCCAGGGATAAATCATTCACTAAATTATAAACATGTTTTTTAATAGTTTTCAATATTTATTTCTCTATATAATGTACTCTAACATTTCTATAGTTTACCTCGGTTACTATTTACTACACAAAGTGATGTATACATTATATATTATTATAACATATAAATTATTATATATTTTTTCATTATAATTTGATATATGAAATATATTTTATCTTATTCATTTTAAAAAAATTTATGAAATCAATTTCAAAATAATAAGTGTTTCACGTATTAAAACAATTTTATAAAAACAACATAACTTGTATTGAAAAATGTCAAATATAAGTTTGAAATTGAAAATATTATCATTATATTGTATAACTAAACTAAAACATAAAGATATATTTTATTGAAGAGTATCATAAATTTCATAATCATACATTTATAATAATAATTATTTTAAAAAGAACGACATTGGTAAACACATTATTTTTGTACAATTCAACTAAATGTAAACATTTTTAGAGGGATAAATATATTTGACAATAAAATAATATTTTCATGATATATACATTAATGAATTTAATTTTTTAAATTTATTATTCAATCATTTTTAAATTTAACTTTTCACTAAAATCATATTGTATGGAATAAAATTATTTTTTTAAGAAACCATTCGTTGGATATGTTAATATTATTATAAAATTAGTACTATCATATTAGTTAAATAAAAAATATATCATACATTTAAAATATATAATTTTGAAAATAAATTATATGCATAAATTTTTTATTACATACTTGTCTATACTAGTTGAAAAGTAATAAAAGTTACATTCATTTCATAATTAGGTTATAATTATTTGTACTCTCTATTTTAAGGGATATCATACAATTGTCAGTAACTATTTTCTTAAAATTTATTGTTTTAAAATGATTTATTGTTTTTTATGTGATAAAATTTATCAAACATAATATTTATTGAAGGATGATTGTTTCTCTAAAATTAGGGGCCATTACACAATACCCCCTTATAAAGAACGTCATCCTCTAATTTTTTTTTACTGAAATGAAAAAAGTGAGTGTAATTTTTACTCATTACATACTCAGTTTCCCATGATGATTCCTCAAATTATTGATTCATTTATAAAACCTACATAAAATAAGTTTTAATATAACAAAATTATTTATCTCGTTAATATAGAATTTCAACTATTGGTTCTTCATATGGGATATCATGTTCCAGTTTCATAGATTGTGATTTCAATACATGTGATTGGCCAGGTATGTGTTTACTCTAAAATGATATATGGATTTCATAATATACTTTGGAGTGGTTTGGATGGAGTTTTATGTGGTAATTTATATACATAACATGATCAAATATCCTGAAGGTCCAATTACCTAGGGATTAATATCCCCTTCTTCCCAACTATCTCAACCAACTTCCACACACACATATATATATATAGATGAAAAAATCATTACCATCATAAAATTATATAACTGGTTGATGATTATCTGCAAAATATTTCAATCATCTTTTTCAAAATTTCATATTCTAATAACTCGTTTCAAACTTCTTAGTCATTTCATGGGAAAGGACAAGACCTATAATCTTTCATTATCCAACACCATCGCCTAATGTAAAATTCCAACATATCTTCTCTTACTGATCCCCATATAGTGTCATTTTAAAGAATGAATAAATTTCATTATAAGATAACTATTCAAAGGGGAGTTATTGATCCTAATATTTTTGAAATTATATCAAATATGATCTCAACATATCATATAGAATTTTAATAGTTATCTCAGACTACACATTTGTCTAAGGATGATAAGAGGTGATGATCTCAACTCTCTCTCCAATTATATCTAAAAACTTCTCCAAAACCATTGGGTAATCCTTATAACCTAATTAGAGAGAATATATACATGTACCCCATGATGTCCTTCCACATCCATTATATATATCATGGTGTCTTGGTAAAGAGGGACATATTTTTAATGGGAGTATATATGTTTCTAACCTAAGGTGGCTGACTATAACCCATATGTCTCTTAGATTTTTTGGGTAGTCCAATGATGATATACATAGTAATGTATTCCAATTTTGATACTATTATGGGTAATATTTGCAATATAGTCTTATACTAAAATATTTCATTCATAAAAGGTTGGGATAATATGCATTGAGGTACTTATTCAATGATCTCCCTATTTATAATATCCCACCATTAGTTTTTCAATATATCTCTATAAATAGTTATTTTCTCGAGATGAATAATGAATGATGAGTTATGATAATCATCAAAAAGAGTCACTATTCGTTTGGGTTTTGATGAAACTGATATTTTATTTCCAAATGATTTAATCCCTCACTATCAATCGTGATCTCCTAAATATTCATTGCATTTTTATTTTGTTGTGTGTCATTTTTCTGTGATTCTAAAATCATCTAAAAAAAGAATATTTCAGAGATATTTTCTGTTATATATTATTTAAAACCACCAATTATTATATCAAGAATAATCATCTACAAATGCATGTTTATTACGTATTTTGAAACCTCGCCATGGATATAGTATTAAGTTATTTCCTATTCAGAGTATCAACCACATAGTTTGCATTCCACACAAGGTAAGTTGTTATATAGTCATAGTCATTTAACAATTACAACAATTTCTTTTACACAATATTCAAATCCATTTATGTGAAAATTTATTTAAATCAATTTTGATTTCGATATATATATATATATATATATCAAACTCTTCTCTATAGAGGTTATTTTTCAAAAATCATTAATGCAATTATCCCCACTATCAAATCCAAATCAATTGTCAGGTAATTTTTCTCATGAGTCTTTAATTGATGTTAGGAATAAGAAATTATCTTATCAATCTTCAATAGGATAAATGTTAAAACTTCATTGAATAATCAAAAAAAATTACAAACTAATCACAACTAAAAGGCAATTTATGTATTGGTAAAGTAACCAACCTCTTCTTCAATTATATGATGTTTTAATATCATTCCTCAATATAATGTAAATTTAACCACTTCTACTTTATCTTGGTCAGTGAAATTGATAAGAATGTAAAATTAATCAATATTTTTTTATAGTGTTTATATAAAAAAGAAAAATATAGATCCTGATTAAAATAGTTGTTCAAGGCCATTTCTCGATAACTCTGTCTTTGAAGGAAAAATTAATATTCCATTTCCTGTTATTGCATAACATAATATCAATAATTTATATTGATAAAATAAATGATTTATAAATTTGGTATATAGTTTCTCGATTATTATGGTGTAAAATAAAGTCTATAAAGGATATTTAGTTTCATTTTTCCTCTAAAAATATGTGTGAATATAATCTATAAATACTGGAATTAATTTCTCATGGTAATCACTAAATTATGTATTTATAAAAACCATAAATACATCTAGATAATTCATATTTCCATGTGGTATTACATTAAATTAATAGTATTTATACCTTCTTCGGAATTCTATTCTATAAATATCCTCTATTATTTCCATGAAATTGTGATATCTAAATCACATTTAAATCTTGGATAAATATTGAGCTCTTGATAGATAATCAAATAGATCATCAATATGGGTTAGAGGATACATTATTTTTACCATGATTATTTTATTCTCAAGAAAATAAATACAGTGATGCATTAATCCATCATTCTATAAGATAGTAAGGAGTGGTACATGCCACGGTAAGGAATCGATCATATGAATCCCTTATCCATATTATTATGAAGTTATTACCTAAATTCATATAATTTAATAGGGGATTTTCTATAAAAAAATTTTGGGATAGTCTTGTATCTTGTTAGGAGTTCAATGAAAATCAATGCCTCACACAGTGTAGGGAACACACAGAATCTCATCATAAAGTGTATCAGTAAATTCCCATATAATAGTAATTTCATCAATATTGGATTACACCTCATTAATATAGGCTATATATCCATTGTTTCATTATATAAAGACACATTTAATAGAATTTTAGTCCATGGGAAGATCATGATTATTCCAATGTTAAAACATCATAACCTAAAGATTTGGTGTATGATATGATATTTATTTTCATTGATAATTTAAATGATTATTTTCAAAGGAATGATAATCCACATCTAATTTTATTTTAAATTTGACCAATATATAAGTAATTATATATGTGGTCATAATTATTTCAAATATTTTATCCAAAAACTCTCTATGAATCATAGGCATGATAATTTTACCCGCATTTGTTCTCATAGATAGTTTAATATCTATCTATTGAGGTGTTGATTCAATATTCCATGAAATCTAGTATGATATAAATGAATGGGATGGTCCATGAAAAAAATATAGTATTAGAAAATATAGTTACATGTTTAAGTGTAGCACTCATCGCTTTTTTATTGGGAACTAACTCATATATCATGATCATGAATTCCCATCTTTGTTCCCTTTGTTCATGAGGTCACTATGGGTGATTTTATTTTTTCACAAGGTTTGGGTCTTTGATTCACATAAAGTAAAATTTTCTAACACATGAAAAATTTTAGTCATGGTTTTTCATTTATGGGTAAATTATTTTCATTGTTTCAATCAATTCTATACTTAACTTTCTTTTCTAGTTATGGGATCGATGGAAAACATTACCACACGTAAACCACATCCATGGTCATTTGAGTAAACTACTTGACTGTCCCATCCCACTATTTTGGAATGTAGTGGGGTTGAACTTTCATTCACCCATTTGATTACTAATATCATGATATGTCACCTCTAATTTATCAACCGCAAAATAATGTCAATCCAAGATTTTTATATCCACTATTAGTGATAATTGAAAAAACACCCTCAAAGATCTCAATATCTATTATAGATAATTCACTAAAAAAACATTTTTAAAACCAACAATTTAATGTTCAGTCTAAATTTCAGATTGGGAGATATAACCAAAGGCATACCTTATTATACACATGAATTCTTCTTTATGTGTTCCCACTAAATTTTAATCATGTTCTTCTATCATTATAAATTCCTACTATATCTTTATATAAAATTTTTGGGGTTAGTTATTAGTGAATAACTATTTCTTGAACTCCTATGATTCCATAGTTTCTATCTCTTATTTATCTATTGTGTTATTTAAAATATTACACCACAAGTTATATTCTCCATAGAAATGATTGACATCCACTAAAATAGTTTCATGCTCTAAGAAATAAACAAGAGAAAATATCATTACTATCATATTGATCTATTCCACAAAAATAAGTGTATTAGAACATTCACTAAAGGATGGTGGTTGTTGTTGAATGAAAGACTCAGTAGTAGGCTATAGCTTCCTTGGACCATTTAGGATCTCAAGACAGATATTTTATTATTCATAAATTATAATTGTTGAGTGATAATTATTAAATTGTTTTATAAATGGTCTCCCATCCTAATTGGTATATCATTTGGAAAAAAAATTGTTTTTCCCAACACATGATTTTTTTTATTTTTTATCATATCTCAACAATGTGCATTAATAAATAAATTTAAAGGATAATAATATGTGTTCTAAAAAGTATACTATTATCATAAATTGAAAATAATCAAAAATAACATGTGTGGATTAAAATATAAACATTAGGGCTTAAATCTATGTTAATTAGTGTCTACAACCTTTTAGAATCCCTAAACATACAATAATAATGTTCTCAAAACCTTCATTGTGGTTCTTAATGATATAGTTTTCCCAGATGTCTATACCTATGATGTTTCTTACTAGGTTTATAGGCTTAATCACACTCATCTTACCTTAGACTAGATATTTATTCAATTCTTAATCATCTGTTTGGAGATGATAACCCAAGATACATATGTTTCACAGCCATATATGAATTTCAATATCTATAAAACTATGTAAATACTAGTAAATTCATATAATTTTTTTTTCTAAAATGTTAGGATATCATCCATAATGTAGACCATATCTAAGGTTATATGTATGGTTTTATAAACCTAGATCTATTAAATAACATCACTAACATCCTAAAAATATAATTGTTTTCGTTATGACCATCTATGTTAACCAAAAATAATGATTAATTTATTTTAAATTTTTGAATGATATAAAAAATATATTCTATAAATAATACTGATCATATCCCTTGAATTTATAACATTATTTTTTTTGGTGAATCATTATATAGTCATCTGATTTTACATTTCATGAAATCACAACATATTATGTGCACTACACTAGACCAACTTTTAAACATCTCAATAGAAAATATCATCCTTATAACCAAGGAAATTAATACATAAGAGTTGGTTGAGCTAAAACACTCAATATGAAGTTAATAGAGATACATAAAGGATGAGTCTACAAAAAACAGGAGAATAATAGGAATTTCATTACATCATGAGTGATAATCATAAAATTTTGGTGACCTTCTATGGGCATGTAATAATAATTCAACTCCACAATTATCTATATTTATATATAACAGTCAAAACAATACATAATAATATTTATCATTAACCTTGAATCATGACATAATAAGATCTGAATGCATAACATATTTCCATAATACAAAAAAATTATCATCGAAAAAATTAGTTTTATGAATCACACATTTGAACCAATTATTTCAAGACAACATAATTATACCCACATATACCTCACCTTTGTGAGTTAAACACTTTCACTTGCACTTGGGAACAACTAAATTACACATTCATATATATATATATATATCATGAGATTTAAATATTTAACCAGTGAATTGGATGGACATATAATATAACATCTATCATTCATCCAAACATATGTGCACAACATTAAAATCAATCACTTTTCACACTATAAAGATCTAATGGAAATAAAATTTGTTTCTCAAATTTTTTAAATAAAAATCATTCACATTTAATAAAGAACCAATGGAAAATGGGTTTCATAAAACATTCAAATGAAAATCATTCAGCCATTATCAAATTAAGAATGTAAGGGAATAAAAATGTGTTTTGTCCAACATATATATCTATATATGATTCTTTTTCCATATCAAAAATATCAAATGAAAAATAAAAATAGGTTTCATGATATATACAAATAATATAAAATAATAACATGAATTAAATTCATTAAAATTAAATACATTGTCACCCATATATAATCATATAACAGAAGAAAATAAATGTAGAAAATTAAAACATAAAACTATTAGATAGTGATTTATTAAGATATAGAGTAAAATGAAAATGAAATCATTTACAATATTTAAATTAACATTTTACAATCATTATTGTAAAAGGCTTTATCTCATTTCTCAAATCAAAACGTATCATTTGATTCATTAAAAATATTTGAAAATATGACACATATTTGCGGGGGATTTAATTAAAAAACCCATTTCCCTAGATTTATAAGTAAAAAAGCTTATAAAATTAAAAAAATTGTGAACATAGGGAAACAATTTAAGAAGAAAATGTATAAAAAATGTAATATGTTTGAGTTAACGAAACCCTTACCCTTAAACATGATTTACCTCAAAGAATGTTTACCTCCTGTATAACAAAAACTACTATATTATTCAACTATTTTATAAAATTATAAATTTAGATACCCTTTTATAAACAAATTTTTAATTATTCTATAAAATTATATAAGATTGTTCTTATCCATTTTAAATTTCTCTATCAATAATCTTGATAATTATGAAATACATTCATAATTTTGATGTCGTTATAGATTATTCTCCTAGTGTTCATAATTAAAATATTATAAAAGGTAATATAAAATATTGTTTATAATAATTTAAAATGATAGAATTTTATTATATTTTTGTTTGGGATAAGATTATTAATGTTGAAATCATCTTTGATTATGTTTTGGTGAATTTTAATGATTGAAACTTTTTATATTAGGTAACATGTTCAATACAATCATTACCGTACGAAAATACGAAATAATTATCTACATGACATTTGTTACTAGTAATTAATATTTCATTTAAACCCATGAAATTAATTTATAGAATTTTTCATGTTGGTGGTTATACTGACCCACAAAAACATAATTATTTGATAGTTAAAATTATGAAAGTAAATTATTTTGAAATAAAATCATTATTTTAGAGTAATAATGATATTATATATATAATTTCTTATTTTTAATTATTTTATATATAATGATATCTTTTCTAAATGTAAAATCCTCTTTTATAGATTAATTACAATGTTAAATGAGCCTAAAAAGGTGGTTTATAAAAATCTCTTCGACAAAAAGACTGAAAACTAAATGGAACACTATCAAGAGAAAAAATATTGTGAGCATTAATTCCATTGTTGGAAATCCAATCAGCCATGTAATTTGATTCCCTTTTAAGACTCTATGATAATTTAATTCGTTAAAAAAGAGAATCCATGATTTTCATCAATATTGTAGTCAGTATCGATGAATGTTGAAAAATGCCATTTTTGATAGCTTTCCCAACAGTGGAAGTGTCACATTAAATACACAATTTAATCCATACTTCATACATTTCTATTTATATAGAAATGATAATATCATGAATTTATACAACCTAAAATGTAATGAAACTGCATGGATTATTTTAACAACCCATTGTTTCTCCACTGTGATATCTGAAAATAGCACCATAAAAATGACGTGGATTCCCTCTAGAAGCATTGTAAGTATTAAATTTGTTCCTTCTTAATGGTTGATATATCCAAAGAACGTACAAAGATCCAGATGGAGGAAGATAATTACATGTAATTCCTATATGCCTAAGCATGGGAAAATATGGAATATAAATATCACAATAACCACTATAAAGAGAGTTATCATTCTTCAAAAAATTAATAATTTGAGTGAGGGACAACATAATTTTAATGTAGTGTTATCAGGAATATGATTGTTAATATAATTCGATAGTACATGTACGATTTCCAAGTTATCACCCAATAAGAGCTTTAAAGCTACTTGGATAGCGACATCTTAATGCATGGAATAAATGATCCTTCATGTTAGGTCCATGTGGAATCACCACATCATAGAGATCATTAGGATACTTCCACTAGGTTTTAATAGTTTCACAGCTATGTAATAAATGATCTTTGTTTCCCTATGTTGATTACATAGGATATATTTTGAACATAAGTTGATTCCCATATACTGAATATAATAATCTTTAAAAAAATTAGAATACATCACTATCCAAGTAAAAGAGTATCTACTTTTGGAAATATAGTTTATAATCAAAAACATAGACAAACATCTCTTGTTAACTTGAATTACCGGACGAATATAATATTTTCAGATAAGTAAACCATTGGAGGAAGGTTTTAATATTATATAATCATCACCATTGATAATTTTATAACTAATCCCAATTTCTATGATGTCACTAGGAACTATGTCCCATGGGGATTCAATTTTATGTTTGACTAAAACATTCATATCAATTTCATCATCATGAAAAGTTATGAATATATGTATTGATGTACTTGTATAGGTTTTTAACTAAAAAATCAGATACTAGTTGATGTTTTCTGTTGAGTGAGGGTTAATTGTGATTCAAGAAGAATAAGCCTTAAGGGTTTGTCAACAGAAGAGTCCACATAATATGTATTCCTAAGATAAATAATGTCTTTGAATATGAAACTCAAAAAGAAAATCCCATATGTTTTACCACTAATGAGTCTACACATAAAATTATCCTATAACGATGTATTGGATTCATTGAGATTTACAATTCAAAGACATCCACAATCTATAGGTTAAAAACATTGTTTCTGTGGGACTGTAAAAAGTTTTCACTATTCGATTCTTCTAATTAAAAAAATATTCATAATATAAATAATGATACTCTTAATAAGATTAGTATATAATTTGTAGCCCATAAATGTATAGACAATTTTAGAAACAATAATCGCTTTCACAAGGCTAACTTCTCATTCCATTTAAATATTTACAAAATTCCACGATGTGAAATGATATCATATCTGGATCATAATATGATAGAAATGGGAAACACTTTGTTATTGAATAAATATATCGACACCAATATAAATTAAGGGATGTACCCCTTATCTAATTTTTAACTCATTGATGATATCTACTTTTCTATCTACATTAATGTTTTTTTTAAATATAAATAATATTTTTTTCCAACTGACCTCCTATCCTAAGACCTATTCAAAATGCAGAAGATATTTTTTATCATTATTGAATTTTATTTTATCACATTGAGGGAAAAATATCCTATAACCAGCATATAATAGATGAGTGGGAGAATTTAGTCCTCTGGTAGCTTTGAGTATTTTATTTTTCTTGTATCATCTATACATAGAAAAATCATACTCAAATAATCTTTACAAATAGAAAAAATATAGTTGATAGAGGATCACCTTTCCGAACACATCTTGAACATATAAAATAGCCCTTACGTGATCCATTGATGAGCACTGAGACATGTGCTGAGGTTAGTACGATTTTGACAAATTTAATAAAAAAATCATCCAAGACAAACCTAGATAAAACAAATCAAAAGGCCCTTTTATTATGTAACAAAGGCCTTTTTGATATCGAGTTTGTGAGAAAATTTACCTCCCTTAGAAGATATCCTATGAATATTAACACAAATAAAGGGAATAATTGGAAAATATGAAATAGTAATACCATTGATGATTCCTAATAGATTTGTAGAGACAGGTGTGCTAGCAACATCAGATAACATGTTAAAAGATACAAAATGAGGTGTTAAATCCTATCTATTAAAAAAAACCACATTTTCATTAATAATGGACTATTTTTTTTTGATTTTACAATCATTTTGAAGAGTACTAAAAACCCTAGGGTACCTATCACCCCTCTTAATCTATATCACTCTTAAACCCTCTCATTTCATACCATTATTGAGATTTGGAATGATATTAAGGTCATTTGTGTTCACACTTTCCTACTCAAGACTATTGTGAAAATCAAATCCTGCTCCATTTTATAGAATATACTAAATCAAGGATTCCATTTGGAAAATATTTTTACCAATATTAGTGAAGTACTGTTGAATCCACAACATAAGTATTTCTTAATGTAATTTAAAATAGAATACACAAGATATGATATCATATTTTTAATTGATATAATTCCATGAATCTCAACATGTTTTTTTGTTTTGAATCATATTTTTATGTTTTTTTAATAAAAATAAACAATCTAGATGAAAAATGAGATATGTTAATTCATGGAAGTTGTATCTTACAAAATATGTGATAAACATTTTTCATATTTGGAAGTATAGGGGAACATGTGGATTATTATTTATCTCCTTATAACAATAATTATAGTATATATTTCATAGGTAATCATCAATTTCACCCTTATTATCAATTAATATTGGTATTATTGGAAAATGGAAGTTGTCATTTTATGGAGGCAATAGTTCCCACATTATATTAATGATAGTTTCATTTTTTCAAATAGAAAAGGGAGATGGGTGGTTAAAGTTACACCGTATGATATTACAAGAGGATAACAGGGATTGATAACACACATAACATGAATAATTGATATTATATAATAATGTAGAAACTTTTGACATTATGATGTATTTATTTTTATATAAATATGTTCTCTTCGGTAGCATATAGAACATATGACCCATAATCTATATAAACTATAATATAGTATACCATTATAACCACACTATTTGTTTCCCTAGAAGGAATAGTACTAAATAAATTATTAAAATTTTATGGTTTAAACATGTATAAACCAATTCATTTTTTATATATTGATTATAAATTAAAAAAATAATTATTTTAAACAAAAATAGACTCTCTTAAAAAAATATTTTTCTAATTTGTTGGTTTAACACAATTCATGGACATATATTTTAATTACTTTTTCCAAATTTTGTAAAATTTATGTGAAGAAATAAACTAAATTTTTTAAAATATATATTATAAAATCTTATTTCATATATTTTTTCGTATTTTTTTAAAGGATTAATTTTTCTTGATTAAATGTTATGAATACACATCTTTATCAAAAATTTTCTTTTTGTTTATATATTTTCCAAGGACATATTATTTTTATATTGGTTTAAAAAAACACTTATAATGTATTTAAATTTAACTAATTTTGTTCATTGTAATAAATTTCATAATTAATTATGATACAATATTTTTTAAACATTTGAATGTTTTTCTTTGGAAAAATATTTTGTCAACACGTTTGTGTGATTAATTTAAAATTATATTCTACCAATTAAATGAAATGAATTTAAAAAAATGTATTATATATTTTTATTATAATAATTCATATTATCTATAAATCTATGAATAATTTATTACCATAAAAAATAGAGAAAATAGTAAAAATTAATTTCCATGGAAAATATTAAAATTGGTTTATTGAGTGTTAAACTAAGAAGATAAGTGTTTAAAAATGCATATATTTTTTAAAAACCAATTTAATGTCCATATATATACATTATAACCTCTACAGTTTGATAAGGATAGATTTTGTTATATTTTATAATGTTTAAAATGTGGTTTTATGTTTTTCATTTCAAAAATCAAATCGATGTCCTCTACCCCACTTATAAAAGGCTACCCCTCTCTACAACTATTCACATTTATAAAACCATTTTGATCAAACAAGACCTACCAAATTATATTACATAATTCCCTCCCCAAATCATATAAGAATTTTTTTAATATCAATCCATCTTTATAATTATTCAAATATAAACATAAATAGGCTCTATGAAGAATATGTAAAATTCTTAAACGTGTGTATTTTTTGGTTATTATTCCACTAAAATAAAATATTTTTAATGTATTATAATAAAATATAACTATTATCCAATATATAATGGGATTTATTATGTTAAATGTGTAGACAAATTCCATCTACTCCTCTATCAAATAGGAAATAAAACATGTGATACTGTCATTGGGGGACTACTACATCGCAAATAGACATAAATCATTTTCTATCATCAATATTCAATGATTGATATATTGATGGATTTAAATTATTAAGATTATATTTTAATCATTATTATACTTATAAAACTATTTTTAACTTATTCCTTCATATGTTCCATTCCATTATGGATAGGAAAATGTCTCTAATGTGTTTGGAACACTGCCACCTCATGAAGACTTGTGATACATTTTTAACTTATGCTTTACATGGAATGTTTTAGGTTTAAAATAAACAAATTTATTTGATATTTATGTCCTAAATATTATTTTATAAATATAATATCCATTATATCTTCTTACCATAAAATCATTTGAAAAATAATAACGTCACTCAGGTGTACTTGTGTATTACCTCTACAACATAACGAAGTGAGATGTTTTTCAATTTATTTTCAAATGGATAGTAATAAAGATGTATTTGATTTTTATATATGTTATATTTAAAATAATAATTAATCAATGTTTTTTAATTAATATATATTTATCATTCCTTCAATCTATTATTTAAAATGGAAATAGTGTTCACACATAACTACTTCTTCTTGTCTTAATGAAAAGTGTAATACCTTCTCTATCCATAAATTTTTTAGATTATTAAATTATATATATAATCTATATATAGGGTATTGAAATAATTTTTATCAGTATATATATTATGAATCCATTGGTAGTATAAGAGGACCGAAAATAATGAATCAAAACACCCATGAAAAATGAATCACTTATCACCCGAAATACTTTTTTTAACAAATTATTAATAATAAACATTTGATAACAAACTAAAAGATAAAAATATATTTTTTTAATATATGATAATTTTTGAATAATATATATTTAATAAACCTATATTTAGAACATAAGAGGATCAGACCCATATTAAGGAAATAAAACATGTTGTTAGGGTTTCTGGTCCCACTTTTACTTTCTTGAGGAAAATTCCACATTCTCCACTAATTCCATTGTGTGATGTATATACTACCCTGAATTGTAAAATTATATATATACTACTCTTATGGATATTTTAAATTTTAAATATCTTTATCTCCATGGTATTTAGTTTTTTATTGGATTTTATTCCATTCATGGTGCTTACAATTCAAAAGTCATCAAAGGGGTAATAGATTTATATTTCAATAAAATTTTCATATGGATTTTTTATTCTTGTATTTACATTAAAGAAAATTATTTGACCACTTCTTAATAAACCACATTCAATTTCTTCTTGTGTGTCGATTTATAAATTTCCCAATTAAAAGTATCATATTCATCTCTTTCATAATTAAAATTATTTTGAAATTCTTTTTAGTAAAAGAAATCATCATTTTTCACTTTGCCCAAAAATCCATCATCTCCCAATACAATATATTATTAAAATAATTAAAAAACATTTTTAACATTCTTCATATTATTTCATAAATACAGTTTTACCAATTTTTATCTTTAAAAAAATTAAATGAATCTTCATGTTGGTTTCCAAAAAAGGCTCATTTGGATATTATCGACAACATAAAATCAATATTTGTTTTAACACATGTTGAATTTATGTAATTTAATTCAAATATGAACAATAAATGTAATAAAAATTAATTTATAATTTTAAAATTTTATTATATATATATATATATTACTGAAATACTTTGTGATGTTATATTTTTTAAATATTAACTGAAAATTTTGTTTTCAGTAAGAATTTTTTAATGAATTTTTTATGGTATTTTTATTCCTCAAGGATATAAAACCTTAAATTTACATATGATACCACATGAATATGTTTTATTGATTCCAACAATAATATTTCTCTTTATGGTTTACAATCATTTTGACCAATGATTGTATAAATATTATATTTCACAACTAAAATTTTTATTCATTAACATCCATTCAAAATATTCACATTAATATCATCAAAACACAATTCATTTTTCCAAAATATAAATATAAAATTTCAATTATTACTTAATAATTAAATTGGTTATTACTTATACATATTAATTTTGACATTAAAAATTATAATATTTATTTGGGAAATTATTTAAAATATGCATTCATAACTCAATGTCATATTTTTCAGTAAGGAATATTGTTTCAGAAGTCAATCGATTATTCTATATATGATTATCGAATTAGACATGCATTGTTTGTTGGGTCCTTGTAATAGATAAAACCTTCATTCATCGATAGTTTCATGTGATGAATCTGTTGCATATCCTTAGTTAAATGGGTTATTTGGAGTATATATATCTATAATATTAAAATATCTTTTGATAGGACTTGACAGTAGATATATCCTAATTACTAAGTTCATTACATCTAAATATTTCTCATTTCCATAATTGATAATTTATTTATTATTGTTTTCAATGTGATTTTATCATTGATATTATCTAAACATGTACCCAATTAATAGTAAATTGGTTATATTGATTTTGTTTTTTATTATTTACATTGTTATATTGGTTAATACTTATTTATTCATGAAAATAAATTTATTTAAATGGATTTTGATTCAGTTATTTTCCATCCCATGTCAATTATGGTTTTTGATTTGTGATATCTTAAATTTTAATTAACCCTTAATGGGAATTTGGGAACACCCTTATTTAATTTTCTTTCTATTCAATTTAGGAAGTGTACTAAGAATGACATTCAATTATATGCTATAATGAATATTGATAATCAATAAAAAATTATTTTCTAATTTTTGTTAAAAATTTTAAAATTGGAATTTCGTATGTATTTAATTTACCAAGACCAGAAACCAACTCAGTCATTGGGATGTGATTACATGTATATTATTCAAATAAAATAACATAACTACTCACTTTGAAATACTAGGGTAGTGTTCATTAAAGTTTCAATTTGAGGAAGTTTCGTAGTAACCTTCAGGAAATTGATTTAGTAAAATATATATTATGGAATATAGTATTTTGACATACATATCAAAAATGTATATAATAACATCTAGTGGTTTTGATATGATAGTAATTATATAGTTTTACCTAGAAACACATTCCTATCTACATGTTATTTGGGAACGTGGTTTTGGAATAGATATACAAAGTGGTAATAAATTTGAAAATTATGTTTTTAGTATGAATAATTCATTGCCTAATACATGATAACAATCCTTACTATGTACCAAGTATGATGCACGAGGGGGGGGGGGGGGGGGGTTGGTTTGGAAAACTCACATTTTCATTGCCAACCATTATGAAGTATTCGAATAGCCAATGATAATGAATGACTTTTGATTAACCTAAAATATCATATATTAAAAAATATATCATTATTTAGAAATCAATTAAATGATTATAAATGATTATATGGTTTACCTCTATTATTATATATTCTCACACTATGTTTTTGGGTTTTAGGTAATGGATGGAATATGTTGGAATCATGTAAACATTGAATATGAAGAACAATATAGTTACTATGAGAAAAAATGGGATGATGAATGATGTGAATGAAATCGTAATTTTCCATAATAAATTATCATATAATTACATTAACAAGATATAAATTAAGAAACACGTTGACAGACCAAACAAGAGAAAGATCGTGTTCATTAATTGCTTATGTAGTGGATGTTGTGAAATAAATACAGCTCGATTTCTATTATGTATGCATTTAGAAAGACACAAAGTGTAAAATGTATCAGTGGAATGTGAAAATGTTTTATGTTTTGAAAATAATGGAATAATTTAATTACTTTTCAATTAAAAATGACAAGTATTATGTATGTATGTAAATTTCATCTTAGGGACCCATTTATTGTTTATTGTCTTAAATTTCTAGAACATGGACATTATCTGATCCCATTACCACTTCTAAAGTTTAACCCCATGATAGAGAAAGGATTTATATTGAAATAAAACAGATGATGAATTTATTTAACATAATTCAATAATTAATTTTAGAATAATTTTCATCAATTTTATTTTGTTATAAGAATCATGAAACATATAAGGATTATGTTGAAGATTGGAATCATACGTGAGTTCATAAAATTAAATGTTATGGATTCCATCATCTATTTATCAGATTAAGCATGATTATTTATTAAAATTATTATAAACCACCATTTCATGTTTTATTATATGTGAGTTTATGAGGATTTTTTATATTTTTGGATATATTTATGGAAATACCGCCTATTTTATTAATATATGTTTCTTGTAAAAAAAGTATTGAATGAATAATTAAATTTCTTTTATAAGAATAAGCTTTAATAAAGTCGTATCCTTTATATTTTTTCATATCTTGGAGGTTGAGGTAATAATGGTTATTACACTTTGGTAATGTTATAAAAATTATATTATTACAGTTTCATAGAAATGACATCATGCATTTTGGGTGACAACCCATCTCATCTAGTAATTCCATAGGGCATTAACCCATAACCAAAGAGAAAAAATGTTTTTGTGCATATCATTGGCCTATGTGATGTTATGTTTAATATATCATTGTTTTGAATTGAATATTTTGAAGGATATATATTAATGTAGAACCTATGTTCTACGTGTTTAGGTTTTGATATTAGTTTATTTTATTGGCTAAATGGTTCAAATAATATTACTTTTGTAAAATATTGAAATATGGGAAGAAGGACTTGTAATTATTTTATGGATTTTATGTTTACTTAAATGTTTATTTTAATTATTATAATAATAATAAAAAATTGGATATTAATTTATTTGGGAATGAGGTGAATTGGGAATTGATCAATCTCTAACAGAAGTATTGAATTTCTTTATGAAATATAAATTCATCTTGTAATAATAAATCATTTTTTTATCCAATTGAGGAATTCCATAAAATTTGGAAAAGGTTCCTATAAACAATTATCATATTACCATCATATTAGTTGAATCAGTGGTCCTTTCCTTCATCATTGGTTTATGGTTTTGGGGTTTTGACCTTATCTTTGTCATTTGAATTATTGTGTTCACTGACCTTTATCACACTCCATAATTTATTGGGTCATTACTCATTTTTCCATGTCCATATCATTACCTCCCAACTACATCCTCCGACATAGAAACCTAGTAATTTGTTATTGAATAAGTCCTTTATTATTTTTGTTTCACAATTTTATTTAATATTAATTTTAATCCAATTTACGATATGGGCTTTTAAAAGATGAATTTTCAAAAATAAATCTCTTGACACAAAATTGAATGTTAAAATTTCAAGGATGAAATTTATTGATGGGGGGAGAATGTAACACCTAGATATTTTAAAATAAGAAACCTGAGTTTTATATTGTATATGACATGAAACACAATTATTATATGATAATGTAACACCCTAACACGTCATAATATATTTCATTTTAATTAAATTTTATCTCATCAATATCTTGGATAACATGTAACTTTGAGTCTATATGAACTATAATAAAGTATACCATTATATCCAATCCATTAAATTGGATGTAATTAATAATAATTACTATGTAATGAAAATTATATGTTTTACACATATATAAAAAAATGAATTTGTTTTTTGTTGATTATAAATCGAATAAGAATCATATGAATGGAAAAGAATAATTTTCTTAAAAATATATTTTTCAAAATTGTAGTTTCATCACACCTTTTGAACATAATATAATTAGGATTTTATAAAAAAAAATTATATAAATAATTTTCAATTTGAAAATAATTTTCAAAATAAATATGTACAAATTATCATTCATTGAATATTTGTTATTTTTCAAAAAAATATATATTTTGGATGAATAGAAAAAAATACTATTTTTTATTATAAACAACCTTTCCATTTATACAATTTAAAAGGTTGATTTAAATTTCAAATTGGTTTTAATCTAAAAATAGTTCAATTATATTAAAACTTAAATAAATTAGTACATTTTAATTAATTTTAGAATGAAATCAGATATCTAAACTATTTAAAATTTAAATTATTTTCATTGAAAACAACATTTTGACACTTCTAATCAGTTAATTTTAAATTTATATCTTCCACCATAGTTAATTTTATTGGTAAGAAAGGAATAAATTTTTTTAGTTATAATAATATATATTATATAATAATATAAAACTAATTTTTACTATAATAAATAGTGAAAATAGTAAATATTTAATTACTTGTGTTAATGTAAAAGTGTTTTTACCAAGGGTTAAAGTACAAAATGATAAGTGTTAAAATTGATATAAAACATTTCTATTCCCCACTATATGGAAATATTATGACCCTAAATCCTATATGATTCAAAAATTAATAATTTGGAGTATTTTGGAATGAGAAAAATATGTGTATGCCTTTATATTTTAAAACATTCCATGTGTGTCCTCTCACAAATTTATAAAAGGCCAACCACTATCCTACCTTATTAAAACTTCCTAAAGATTTTATTTAAGCCAATATCTACATAAATATTATTTTTAATTACCTCCTCACATACAATAGGGATTATTTTGATTATTAATCCCTCCTAATAATGATTTAATTGTAAACCTAAGTTTAAGAAGACATAAATTCTTAAAAGTGAATATATGTTTTATTTATTCATCAGCCTTCTTCATATACTAATAAAATATGATAATATAATAAAACAATTGTCCCATATAAAATGATATGTTATTATATCAATTTAATAAACAATATCTATCTCCACATCTACCAAATGAGAAATGAAATCATCAATTATGTCTACGGTGAATAACTTCCTCAAGAATTGATGTAATCTATTTTCCATCACTACCTGTCAAGGATAAATATAATGAATAACATTATTATAATTATTTAATTTTTATTTCAAATATTACTTCTAAATTTCCACCATGTGGGCGGTACAATAATATTGATATGGTGTCTAGTGGAATATAACCTAATGATGCAACATGATTCATTTTTCACTTAAAACATAAATGGAAGGTAGTAAAGTTAAAATTAATAAATAATTGTAATATTTGGGAAATATAATTAATTTGAAAAGTATAATATCACATCTATATTATTAAATTCATTTCCTTTAGAAATGAATAATGTCACTTCTGTGTATGTGGGGACTACCAACTCCATTTTTCAATATAATTTGTTTACAATTTTATTTTTAAATGGAAAGTAATATAGTTGTATTTGAATAAAATAAATGATATATTTATTACATAATAATTTTTATGTTATATTAAATTTATCATTTATTTTAATTTTTTCCCACCCTTCAAGAAAAAATGTATACAACATTGATAAATATGTATGGCTCAATTTATCGAGGAATGGTGTCACTAGTTTACTTTATATAACATATATATATTAATATAATTACATATATTACGAATATATATGATATTAAAAACATTTTTAATATTAAATATATTTTGAAACCCAGAAAAATTAAATGTACTGAACATACCATACTACAAACTAAAAGAAAAATAAAGCAATTATCAACAAAATTGTTATTTTTACAAAGAAATGTGGATAAATGTGTGATAAAAGACTATAAGTATATAATATATTTTTATGTAATATATAGATAGTGTTTTTTAATATATTTATAAAAAAATATTATTATAATAGATTATTTTTGAACACGTACGACATAAATCACACAAGAGGTAGAGGTTTCTCATATTACATTTAATTCTATGAGACATATGCCCTATTTTTTACAAATTTTGTTATGTGGTTTATATTATATGAGTTTTAATATTTTATATAATGATGATATTTATATTGATTGAAATAACTCTTCATTATATATTATTAAATTTATTGGAATTATAAATCCAGAGTTACTAATGTGTTAAGCTATTTTTGTTTTAATATCATTTTAATTTGGATTTTTTACATGAATTTCTATTATGAAAAATAAATAAATAATTGTATAATAATTTTTTTTATTATACTAAATATATTCTATAAATTTTCCAGAAATAGTTCTTTATTCCTATTTTCCTTCCATAATATTATTTAAAATTTTTTAAAAAATTATGACTTCATTTATCTCTTCAGTTGAAAATAATTTTTAATCACAAAACATTTTTCATAAACATGTTTCCAATAAATTTTATTTAATTACAATAATTAATTATTAAATAAATTCTTACCCTTTTTTAATTTTTAAAAATAAAAATAAAGTTAATGTTCATGTCATTTTCTAAACATGTATTATTTTACTTTTACTAAAAAATAAATGGAATATTTGTTTATCTTGTATGACATGAATGGAATTTACTACTATCATGACCAATGAATGTTTTAAAGATTAAACTATATGTTGTAAAGCTTATTTTTAAACAAATAATATTTTAAATTATTTTCTAATCATTTGTTTGAATGGAAAATATTTTCAACGTGAATTTTTTATTAATAATGGTTATGAAGTCATTTTATGTTATTATATTTATAAAAAACCATAATATATAATTTAGCATTTTATCCACTTGGGATACATTTTATTGATTCCATTATTTTAATTTCAAAAAGATATTTATGACCATTTTTTAAAGGTAATTTATTGAGAATTTCATTCTTCATTAATCATTGTAATCATTAATTACCTATTGAACTGTTAAAATTATTATCATCAATATGCATTAAATTTCCCCTAAATATAAGTGATATTTATCAGTTATATTCTTATAACATAAACTTTATATCAATTCAACATATGTTATTTTACATAGAATGTCATATTATTGACTCAGGAAATTACCATTAACCTTTATTCGTTACATGATATAGAAATTTATTGATAAGGTGTATTGTTCTTGAGTTAAATTTTTCATTTTATATGTGAAGAATTATTTGAAAAAATAGTGATTGTTGTGATTTGTTATAGATATCACCATTATATATTATTAGTATCATGTGGTAAATCCATTGTCTGTATAATTTAAATGGGGTTTTTTCTGTACCTTCCCATATTATTAGATCATCTTTTGAAAGAACATTAATGTATATGTTTCATGTTGTATGAGTTTTTATCATCCAATAATTAATCATTTACTTCATTTAGATTTTATTTATTTATTATTATGCATGATATTTACACATTGATATTATATTTGAATGCATTTCCATAATAGTTTATTAATTAAATATAATTTTTATTTTACTATTTACATTCACATATTGATTAATCTTCATCTATTTAAAATCGTAAATTTACTTAAACAGAATTTATTTATTAGTATTTATGTAGACACAATGATTATGATTATTTTTTCAAGAAATATCATAATATAAATAACCCTTACTTGTCACTTGAGATCAAATTTTATCCTTTTCCAAAAAATCCAAGATTTGTACTAAGAATGAAATTAAATTATATTCTATAGAGAATAGTGATATTATTGAAAAAATGTATTTTTTTAATTATTAATTTTAAATTTAATATAAGAATCTTGTTTGTTTCTAGTTTACCAATAAAACTAAAATATTTTTTCCATCAAGATGTTATTCCTTTATTCAAAGGACAAAGTAATTAATATCTACCGACTCTATGCTACTAGGGTTAGTGTCTTTATAGTTATTAATATTCACAAAGGTTAAAAACAAACATTATACTAAAATCAAATATAATTACATAGGAAGAATAAACATTTTTTATAATTTTAGCATTGAAATTAAAATAATTTTATGAGAACAAAGTACTAATGATGAGAAATTATGATATCTATTGTAAGGACACTTTGAAATAGAGGTGTTAAACAAATGTCATGTTACTATATAATTACCTAAAATGATGTGGGTTATAATGAATGGATAATTGGAAAAGTATCACGTAGAAACTGAATTCTTTGAGGGTTCTGGAATGAGAGGTGATATGACCATATTATAAGTTGTGATAATTGAACTTTTATAATCACAACCATTTAATATAATGGGAGAACATGTTACAGATGTCAAGGGATGAAATAATTAGAAAATAATTGAGTAAATGATGAGGTCGGATCAATAATATATGCACCAATAAATTTGGAAAAAAATTCACCAGTTTTAGCTCTTTAGTGATATATTTATTACATTTACCATTTTTGATTTTATTGTGGACACAAAAATTTATCAAACAAGACTTATCCTTTGTACACATTAATAAAATTCTCGTCATATTATAATTTTGACATTATATTTTCTTATAAAAATTCATTTTAATTATATTAATTTTACCAAATTTGTTGGAATAAATTTGATAATAATAAATATATTCAGTAATAACACAATTTATGAAAGAAAAAAATAAATTATGTTCTAAACGATCAAATATATATTTTCATTTTAAAATTAGAATTATTAAAGGAAAACATCACTTATAAAATTAATTTTTTTCAAGAAAATGGTTTCATAAATTTTCATATCATGCTTATATATTAATATAATCTTAAAATATATTATTGTGAAAACATTCAAAAAAACTAAATCCTTCTTTAAAAATAATTTCAAATTTATATTATGCTAAAATTAATAAGATAAGATGAAAAAATAATTAAATGTTTCAAATTTTCAATCTATAATTCATGAATATATCATTATAATAATTAAATATTGAGTGGTGATAACTATTTTAATGGGAATACATTGTATTAGAATATTAAATATACTCTTATATTAAGTTATAATATGTTATTTACATGAGAAATATATTAGATATGAATATTATCTAGTTTATAAAATTATTTTTAAGTATAAAAAGATTTTTATTTACTTTTTTACCTTCACTAGTTCAAATAGTATAAAAATGGAACACAATTTAAAAATGTTGATATCCATATTTTTACATTCTTACATTATATTCATCCTATATAATCGGACTTTTATTTTATTGAAATCTGTCATCATCCAATTTGGATTTGTGTTTTCTGTGATAAAATGTAGTGAATGTAATAATTTTTAAGGATGAATATTCCACTAAAATAAATTATTTTTACACTTATACTTTGATTATTCATTAAATATATATCTATTTTCCTCTCCTAAATACTTATTACAGTTTTGTTAACCTCTAGTCCATGGAAGGATGATATAAATATTTATTTTAATAGATCACATTTAAATTAGAAGTGAATTCATCATTATAAGTACCTAGTTATTCGCCATCATTTTTTATTTACATTATTATCTCCACTCTTTCTAATTATCATTATCCATTGTGATAATTTTTTATTAACATAATTATTTATATGATAAAATGATATTTTTACTATACAACTTTAATATTAATCACTTGTTATTATAACATATTCTTGTTTGTCGTTTTTTCCACCTACATGAATGATGTTAAACTATGTCCATTGATTCCAATATGACTGTGTATTGAGAAATTATTGTTGAAAATATATGTTATTAAATATTAATTTATGTTATCAATATTATTTCATAAGGCTGGAACAAAAATGGAATATCATTATAAAGTAACTCATGGTTTTCAGAAAATTACCCAATACATGTTAATCATGGATTTCATTCTCAAGAACCATTCCCTAATATTAATTCATTTGGAAATCAAAATAAATAAATCATCAAACATAATGTTCTTATAATTCCTAGAATATTATTGGAATGATTAAATTGGTATAAAATCAATAGGAACAATATATCCATTACGAAGCATGTACAGAATAATAAATATTATGAGAATTAAATGATAAAAATAAACAACAACTACCTAATAAAGTTGTGATGAATGATTAAAAGTGATGAGTATAAATATTCATATATTATAAAATGTTTTTAAAATTCTTTATTAAGAATTATTTTATTATATATGAGGGTAAATCATTTTTTAGCAGTTGAGAGATATGGTATGATTTTCTTTTCTAATATCACATTCAATTAGATATTTTAGATATCTAAAATATTATTTTTTTATACTCTAATTATTTTTTAGTTTTACATTTATTGTTAAATTTTTATATACTTTTGGAAAAATATGGATTCCTAAATATTACTTACAAAAGAGACTAACATTTTCTCTTATTTGTTGTCAGTAATCATTATCATCTATGTCAATATTATTTATACATTTTAATTGATGTAATTTTCAATACACATATTATTTTTTAAGTTAATTTTATATAAACAATCATTAATTTCATTGGATTTAAAGGAATATTTTTTATTTTTTTTATAAAGTGTCATTTTCTATTGACTACACCTTAGAAAATTATAAAAATAATTGAATTTTTAACTAAAAATAAAAAATTAATATTAGATATTTAATCATTAGTATAATTAATAATATTACACTGAATATTTTTATTGATTTATAAAAGTTATTATTCCAATTATTTTTTTATTTTTTTTCATTTTAATATAAAAATTACTACAAATTATTTTTATTTATTCTTATTTTTAAATGAAATATTTTTATTCTCTTACAAATTTTTTTTCAGGTATGTCATCATACATTGGTGTTTCTTATTATTTGCAATAAATATTATTTTTTGATACTATACACCTTCTATCTATTAATGTATATGGTTATTTTATTTTATATGTTTTTTTTCAAACATGTTTCTATCCCATATTTTAAAAAAGATATGATGTATTTATGAATTTTTTCATGTCCATGTGGCACAAACATATATATACATTATCATTATTTGGTAGGTGGGACTGTTATACAAATCCAATACTTTGGGTAATGGATAATCACAAGATGTGACTAGGAAAGTGGGGTGAAATAAAACCCATAAAGTAATTTGTCTTCCATGTTATGTTTAGGAAAAAAAATTATTATCCACTAATGGATGGGGTAAGTAGGTATATCTTATTAGATAAAATTTCATGGTTTTAGGAGTAAACTAAATATATTAAGAAACTCGATCCACTATGTGGTTATGGTCTTTTCAGTGATCCATGACATAATAAATGAATTTATATACTTATGATATTCAACATTATTATTCTAAAATTATTTTTTCATGGATCATGATTATTGAATCATGTTCAAACACTTCTATTATGAATTTATTATGTTGTTCCATAATTTATGTAATGTGAGTACAAATATATGATCTATGATTTATTAGGTTGGATTAATTTATGTAATGGAAATTCACCTTGATAATATTTCCATACCCAACTTTCTCTCTTATTCTCTCTAATGATCTTTTACTTCTATCATCACCACCATTACTAAGAATATAATATCACAATTTTGAATGATTCTATTACCAAGGTTTTGTGGAAAAATATTATGTATGTTATTTGAAAAATGGTATCATGTGAGATGAATATTTGTGAGAGATGTAAATGATATTACCAATTATATAATTATTTATTTAATCATAAAGGAAAATAAACCTATATGTTTTAGAGTATTATTTATTGTGATATTTTCTAAATAAATATGTATAATTTTTAAACATGTGTTTGTTATGGTTGGGTCTCCTGATATAATAAAAGAGAAAATATAAATTGATGTACAATTGATGACACGACTTAGTAAATTACTCTTTTAAATTTAATATAAATTCCATGAGTCCCTAAAATTTATCAAGGGTGCCCAAATGTTTTTGATTTTTTCCATTTATTATATTAATTTGGATGGTTTGGAATATGGGAATTGTTTTCGGATTCTAAATTTTAATTTTAAATTTAAAAATGAATGGTGTTTTCATTTTGTTTTTATCAAAAATGGGTAGAGAGTTCTATGAATTAGGGAGTCTGAAATTGAGGAACAAATGGAGAAGATGTCCATAAGGATAAATGAGGTGTAGATAATATTTATAAATCTAATTTACTGATTTTAAGTACATATCATTTTTTGTTTCATGTTTCCCTTGAGAGAATTTGGAATAAATGGATTATGAAGTGATTCATTGAGAATATTATTAATGATTAATGTTTTAGGTTTGAATTTCATGAGGATATCTCGGTGATAATGTGATGGTGATATGGAGTTATCAAAAATTATGATCACTCAATATTTGATAAAAAAAATTTTCTACATATTGGAAGTGATAGTGTTGTTTGTGTCAAAATAAAATTGGACATTATTTTATATACGTTAGACACACTTGATTGTATATTTTTTAAGATAATTGTTTTTTTTTGTTGGTGGGATATTATATTTTATTGGTTATATTTGAATACCACTCATGTTCAGGGATAAATGCTTCTTATTTTTTTAATAGTTATTTATTGATTACAGGATCATAGGTTTTCATGATCATCTATATGATATTTCCATTCATATTGACTGGTAGACCATGTATATACGATTTTATTCTTATGATTATTTTCATAGCATGTGTGGTTCCTTTATTAGGTTATTAAAATCCCAGTAATTTATTATTATGCATGAAAAAAATATAATTAGTAAAAAAAATAAACCACATTAGGATGTGGTGAAAGTGTTTTAATTTTGGTTTATAAAATATTATACTTCATGGATAAACCAACCCCTCCCCCTATTAGATAATATTCAATTATAGAAATATATATAATAATCTAGATATCCAAATACTTATTCAAAACTATATTTTTTTGATAAAAGTAATTTATTTCATTCAGAAACATTAAACTGAATTCCATGTAATGAAATTGGGTATTATGATTTAAATGATTTCAATTAAAAATGAATGACTAAATAATTTTCATATTTAGAAAATCCTATCATCATATGATCGACTAGAGTCCTCATTCATGATAAAAAATGTTATGATTTATACATGTACTCATAATATAAAAAAATGCATCCAGATAAAACATATTGTTATTCTACATAAAAATTATATTATTTATTTAGTAAAAAATTAAGTGTAATATATTTTCATTAAGGATCCACAACATTCTATAAATGTGTAAAAAATAAACATCAATTTTTTTCAAATGATAAATCATCTGTCAAAATCATGAAAAAATTATAAAAATAAATCAAAAAATACTAATTAAACACACTCTAAAATATCATAATGAATTAATTATCATTTATTTAATAAAAAACAAAAATAATATCATAACAAAAATACAAAAAAATAAAAACCATAATCATATTTATAAATGGTCTTCATTCAATAAATAATAGTATTCCAAATTTACAATATAATGCGATGGATATCATATATAAGCTTTCTCCCTCCATTGTACCTTTATTTTCCTAAATATTATATCTATTTATATTACTTCTCATAGTATCCTCATTCAATATTTCTCATTCATTTTATATTAATATCCTAAAATCCAACTTTCATATAAACTTTTATTTTCACTTGCATCATTCATAGAGATCACAAACCATGTTAAAATAACCTTTGCGATATATATATAATGGATGTTTGGGGATAGGATTTATTAACCCATTTGGAACACACCAAGACACTTCAGTAGAATTCAATGAATCTGTAATCTATAATAAGATATTATATATTGTGGTTTACTATGGTGTCATTTCCATTAACTACTCAATACATTGTTATGGTTTACATATAGCATGAAAGACATGATCACTTATTTTGGACTATTGCATTACATTTCATTAAATTCAGCATTCATGTGAACTAAAATCACATGCATCACATGGTTTTATCAAAACCATAACCTTTATTATAAAACAATTTCCCTAAATACTCATTGAATTATTAATTTCCTATTTTTTATCCTTAATTTTGAAAATTGACCAATCCCAAATTTATTTATCCTTAGAACAAACAATAAAACATTTTCATATTTTACAATGTGAATTTATCATACAACTAAATCAAACATCATTAAACCATTGAATATTTCAATTTTTTGTGGAATGTATGATTTCTGAAAAAATAATGATTCCTAATAAAACTATTTTAGTAAATCCTTCTAAAATTATTTTTTGAGATAGGCGCAATGTTGTTTTTCTGTAAAAAGAATGATGTGTTTGAATAATATACATGCCAAATTGATTCTAATTTCAAATTCAACGGTAAGATTAATTTTTTTAACGAATGAATCCAAACATAATTCAATTATCAGGATAAAACATCTATCACTTGTTGATTAATTTGAATAATAAATTGTAAAAAATCTATGAAAACTCCAATTACATCAAATATAGCTTGGAATATATTCGATATTGGATTTTATTTTCAACCAATATGTAAAAGTAACTTTCTATCTTGATTCTCTCATTCATATTAAAGGGATATTATTTAATAAGTTTCTTATACATGGTTTAAGAAACAAAAATTATTTATAATAAACTCAAATATATCCATAAATAACTATTGTAATCTTTCATTTCATCACTATACTCATTTACTCTATTCTCTTCATAAATGATTCCATATATATGCTAAATAAATATTAATTTTACATATAACCAATAAACTATATTTTAAAATTCAATGAATATATGAATATATAAAACTAAATATTTATTAACCCATAGGATTATCCATTTGGATTTTTTCCCAAAAAATAAATCATCACCCATAATAAGAAATCACTCTATGTTAAGTAAAAACAAATAAATTATATTTAGTTAATTATATCCCCCTTTGAAATTAGTTTTATAATTAAACATCGGAAGGATATGGATAAATATACTTCTTATATAAGAAACATGAATCTAAAATCTCATTATCAAAATAAAATACTAAAATATGTCATTCTATAAAGGTTTTGTAAAATCTTCTACTACCCTATCCTTAGTTGAAAAAAACTCTAACATCGGAAAATATTAAACCAAATTCACCACTATGAAGTGGAACTTAATATCAATATTATAGGATCTAGAATGTTGAATCATATTTCACAAAAAATTAATTTAACTTTTAATATCAGCACCCACATAAAATTACAATTTCACCTCTCAATTGAGACATTCATGTAGATTTATCAAACACATCAATTTGGTAGTATGTTGAGATTTAGGTACATATTACGTATTAAATATTTTTTAAATTATTTTTTAAATTTTATTTTTATTTTTTCACCCATTTCACTCTCGTAAAGAAAAATCCTTCTAAGGGGGAATTCATTTCAAGAATACTTCATGTCTAATTTTTACTAATATTTCCATATAGATATATTTTTATTGGGGATATTTAGTCCCAAAATAAAATATATAGTTCATATAAAAAATAATCTGATTTTATAAAATTAATTATACAAAAATTATTGTTCCATGGATGGGAGAAAATTTTTAATTAAATAAAATCTATTTGGTTTTAATGTAGTTAAGAATGGTAAAATTATCATTATTTTTATCAAATAAATTTTTTAGATCATTTCTTCCATAACACATACAAATTTAGTTTTAATTTTCAAATAGAGTTTAAAATACCTTTTATTATTATATTTTGACCTTATTTGACTATTATTAGGAATATGACTCTTATAAAAGAAAAATATGATCATCTACTTGAAAAATTTAAAGATCCAAATGTTGAATCCCAACCCAGATTCCCATGTAATCCATACTCAGGGATAGGTGTACATTAAGCCTTATACATGCCTCATCTTAATTTAAATACTACTAACTAGCAGTGAGGGTATTATTAGTTTATAGGAGAGACTATAGCATCTGTTGATAATATTAATAATGGTCCGTTTATATATATATATATGTATATAATCCTATGGATGAAGTACTAAAAAATGAAAGTATATACAAAAGAAGAACCAATAAATAAGCTAAATTTCATAATACCATTTTTATATAATTAAAAAAAAAATATGGTCTTCCTAAATAGATAAGCAAGGTATCCAATGGATTCCCATATACGTACATATAAAAAATTCAAAAAAAAGTGCCAACTCAATATAGAAGAGACACCCAGTCTACTGTCAACCATTACATGAAAAAATAATACATATTAAATAACTAAAATACCCCTCCTAATAATAATATCATACCTGATCTCAAAACCATAGAACCAGTATGCTTCCAGATGGCCTCGTGTTTGGTTTGAGAATGAACATAGTAGGCAACAACCAATGTGTTATTATATTACCTCCATAATTATAAAATGTATGTATATCTAAAATAAGACGAAATAAATCAAACATAAAAAAACTACACTATCCATTTGTGCTCAAAAATCCATAAGTGGAAATTTAACTACATTGTATAATGTTCGAACAACTCTTAATGAATCTCCCCAAATATATATTTTCATACATTTCATGTCTAACAAGCAATATTTGTAATGAAAATGACTCATGGCATAGTTTCCAAACATCCCATAAATAATATTATACTAAGAGGTACAACTAGATTATACCATTAATATATCCTTGTCACCTCATCCAATCTAACACCTAACTTGTCATCCATCATGTAATCAGCATCCTAATAGAAATACCATAAATATGTCACAACTCCAATTTATCCATATTTACAAAGTCTCTATCAGAATAAGTGCTATATGTCTCAAGTTGTGATGATATTATTCCACCCATATATAATGATTAAGAATCAGATCAAAAGGATGAATTCTTGAGCCATTGAGTTATCCATTTTGTCCCCATAGACCGAAAATATAACAGAAATCCTCATCCACATACTGATGGTATCAATATAATCCCTCGACGGTTCATCACCATTAACCCTACATTTTATTTTGGCATCCTTGTAATGTCTCAGAAATTCTATGTAATATTTGTATTTATATAAAATTATATCAACACCACAAAATCTGACGGTGCATGATTCTAAGGCATGGAGTGCCCAGAAGGATCCGTCGAAGTTTTGTTAAACATTAAATAGCACAGGTAAGCAGTTTTCCTAAAAAATTGTAATAACTCTTAAATTTTTACTCAAATCAGAAATCTGAGGGCACCGTTTCATTTAATATGGTGGGTTTACCCTAGGTACGACTTAAGTTTAGTCGACACTGGCCTCCTTTTAGAAAACCAAAAAAGGCAAATATGTAAACAAAATAATTAAATAAATAATTTTATTTTTCAAATTCTTATAACTCACAAATGGTAGATGGGATTTAAAATATGATACCACCACTGAACTCATGAGGGCATGCTTTATTTAGGAAGAAACAAATATAGGCCAGCATATGCCACTAGTGAATGTATGTTTTTTGGCCGTAAATAAAAATATTAAGTGAAAATTGTTTTATTGTATAATTCATAACATTTAAACATCACTTGGATTGTAAGTCCAAGTGTACCATTGGGTTCTCTGGTTCGTGTTTCACTTGGGAAGAGCCTAACCTCGACTAGTGTGTGTCGAGGGTGAGTGTTAAAAATTTTCTGAACTTTTTTTTGGGTACGTTCAGTAAACGCCATGCAGCATTTTCTAACTTTTTAACCGATTCTCAAAATTAAAATCTGAGGGCACCATTGAACTCACAACACTAGTATTCACTTAAGGGATTCTTCACATCGACCATTGTAGGTCGAGGGTGGAAGTTATCTTTTCACATATTCATGAAAGAATAAAAGAAAAATAAAATTTTGTAACATTTATTTTTATTTTTATTTTAAACTCCCTGTGGATGTTTCAGAGGTGGGTACCACATTAACTAAACCTCCCATGATAGGTTAAGGTTGTGGGGACCACATAAACAAACCTTCCATGAGGGGTTATGGTATAGGGCGCCACAGAAGGCTAAAACCCATAGAACTCCCCCTTAAGTGTGGGGGATCCTCTTAACCTTCCCCCGCTTTAATGGTGCCACCCCCATTTAATTTATTTTGCCAAAAAATTTAATTAATAAAATTTGATATTTTTCCAGAAATTAAAATTGGGGAAACCAAAATGTTGTATATTCTAATTTTGGGGGAAATTATTGGCAAAGGGGACAACTCTTGGAAGATGGATTTCTCCAACGAAGGACTTCTTCCATGAAAAAATTATTCCACGAAGAATGCTCCTCCAATTAAGAATACCAACGCATGACTTCAACTTCTTCCTCGGGACATCCTCCAATATGGGATGTATTCAATCGATGATCGTCTTTCCCTCCTCATCAACAACAAAAAATGAACGAGGTAGGGAGGTTGTTTGAATTATTTCCTTTACCCATTCATGATATTCTTGTGATTCATGTATTATAGCCACTTGTTACCACTATAATGCAGAGAGTGCGGGCCAAACAAACATGGCCCATCCTCTTCGAATTTCATGGAATAATTCTTGTCTTTTTCATGGTGGAAGAGTTCAGCTATCAACCATAATGAATGAAAAGAAGGATACAATGTTCATGGCACTGCCACATTGCCGCCGCCGCCCAGGGCTCCGCTGTCTGTGGCCTGCGCCGCCGCCCCGTAGCCTACTCCGCCGACCACAACAATCAGAGCCTCCATACGGACTCGCACTATCTGTGGCCGATCCGCCCCACGACCGAGTCATCACACACCCTCATGGCACCACCGCGGCCTCATTCATTCCATAGAAAAGCCACCTCTCACCCTCACGGAACCCCTGAAACCATACACCATCCACGACCGAACCTCCTAATGGCATTACACCCCCCGCAACAATACGTGACCCTCAAGGCCCACGACCCCTGCGCCACCCACTGCAGCCCCTTCCGGCCATCCAGTCCTGTCGGACTGCCCAGCGGGTCAGGCCACCTAGCGTTGGTTGGGCCAGACCCAGCGGGTCGGGCCACCTAGTGAGACGGTTCGGTCTGACCAAGTCAGACTAGACACTATCCTACTTCGACCCATTTACACATTTTTTCCATAACATTGGCACTATGCGTCCGATTGAAGAACCCTCAGTGGCGAGTGAAATATTGGAATGATATGGTCCCTTTAGTATACCACAGTAGTGTTTTGGATAATTTTGGGGAACAGTCGGGTTTGATCCAGCATGAATCCAACCGGGCACTCAAGACAAAAAGGCTAATAACCTACAGACCGAGCATCTGATTGAAGCATCGTCTATTTTTTTGAGACCCCTAAGACATGGTTGTCCATTGAGATAATTCTTCGTGGGACTTTTTGTTAGTTGGAGTATATATGGGTGGATTGTGTAAAAGACTCTCCTAGAGACAAGAGATGGTAGTGCAGGAACCCAGTAGTTGGTTGTGATGTTAAGATGTACTGGGATCCAATGTTGGTGTGATGACATACTAGAGATTTACTAGGAACCTGTGTGGATCTGATGATGTACTAGAGATGTACTAGAATCCTGTGTGGGACTGAAGATGTAATTAGCGATCCTGTGTGGGTCAGCACCTTGGGATCCTCACTGGGTTAGCACATAATGATCATGTTTGGGTCAGTACCTTATGATCCAGTGTGGGTCAGCACTTAGCAATCCTATGTGGGTCAGCACCTTGTAGTCCTGTGGGGGTCATCAACTAGCATTCTTGTGTGGGTCAGCACCTTGCGATCCTCTGTGGTTCAGTACGTAGTGATCTAGTGTTTTTCATCACCTAGAGATCCTGTGTGGGTTAGCACCTTGCTATCGTGTGTGGGTTAGAACCTTGTGATCCTGTGTGGGTCATCACTTGGTGATCCTGTGTGGGTCAGAACCTCGTGATCCTATGTGGGTCAGCACCGAGCGATCATGTGTGGGTCTACCTCTTAACAGAGTATGATGATTCAATAGTTACGTCTAATCATCTCTACTAATGTACTTATGTTATACCTGTTGTAATCTGAGTTAGTACCTATGTGGTACATTCCTTTGTTGTAATACCATGGTGGTATTCTTTTATGTGGCGAACCTATCTAGTACTTGCCTTCGGGGTTTTACTTCCATTGTGGAACAGTTGAGCTTGGGAAATTACAGTTGGACTCTATGTTTTCCTCTTGATTGAGATGGGTTAACTTGATAACATAGGTATATGTAGAAGAATATACCTATGTAGGGTTTTTAGATGTTTCCATGTTGTGTGGTTTATCCATTGTGGATTTTATGAGACCTTGAGATTCTTAGGGTCCCTACTGAGTATCGTTATACCCACCCATGCATGGGTTATGCTTGCACTTCGTTGTGTTTTGTTGAGACGATGAACATCACCGACTGAGGATGTGGGTACCAAGACTGAAGGTAGCTCGGAGGTGGACGTTAGATGAGGCGAACAACTGAGACAACCGTTCATGAGCAGTACCGACCCTTTAGGTAGGATCCATGGTGGAAAATCCTGGAGCATATTTTCACCTATCAGTTATCTTATACTTTCCTATTTTCCTTGTACTTTCCTGTTGGGCTTGTATTCTTTCCCATTTTTACATACTGTACTCACTCTATTTAATATTTAGTATACTGGAGTTCGTATCTTGTTGTGTGCATGGTTGTGTGTGTTATAGGTTATAAAGGAAATTCCTTCCCAATTTTATGGAATACGCCTTCGGTGCTAGTCGCCAGCCCTTGGCCTATGGAAGGCGGGCTTGGGGTATTCACAGAACAGGCCTGAGAGATGGGTCATGATAAATTGGTATTAGAGGAGTCGGTTCTACTATAGAACATAGGACTATGATCTTTCTTTTTAGCAACAATATTGTTAAGTGTATTGAGTGTGGTTATTAGTTTAGGGAATCCAGTGTTGGTGCGATGGACGACGTATCCATACGCTGACCCTATCATTTGATTTCTGACATAGTGCAAGAAAACAGTGATTGTGTGTGTGTTTCGAAAAGTTTTATTGTGATTCCTTGAGTCATCTCACCCGGTTTAACTAAATGACTATGGCACACCTGTTCAATATCAAGATTACACTGCATAGAAAGCCATCTAGGATTTCCTAGAAAGTACATGATGATGGCCATCAAGCGATGAGGCTTCGGTGAAGGGCCCTCTACTATGTTGGCACGTTCTTGTGGTGTACCAGCATCACCACCACCCATTGGCCTGTAGTTACCACTAGCCGCACTGGCGGACGGTGCACCCTAACTAAACATGTTTCAAGAGTTCCAACACTAGAGGCATTTAATTTTTCGAAGCAAGAAATATTCCCACAAAGCTCATTGTTGGCTAGAGGCAGTTGTAAGAGTTTTTCACCTAGTTGAGACACTAGTAGAGCAGATAGTGATCATAGATTCTAGTCTTTTTTAGTGAGTGACCATGAGGATCATCTGCATACTGATGAGGATTTGGTTCGTGGACCATTAATTGAGATAGTACCTTCGGGAATTGTTTCAGTTATATAACATCCTGTTGGTCGGAAGTTACAACTGGAGGTTCTGGTAGAGGAAACCTATTGGAATAGTGCCTTACGCGTGATTCAACATCAGATACCCCTCAGGTTCTGAGGTGAGCTCGACTCACAGGTAGTTGAGGACTAAATTGAGGAGGTGGCTAATAGTTCTATGGAGATTCTACATCTTCGGAAGGACAACATTTCTATATCTGAGAATTCATCAAGGCATACTGATCATTCATAGTACTCGATGAATATGATATGAACAGTGCTTCGGGGCTCGGACATTCGAGCGCAGTGTATAAAAGTACTTCTGAGCAAACACAATTCCTCTATGCATCCCAACTTCTCTTAGGGTGCTATAGAGAACCGTTTTGGTTGAATGTTATTTTGCTGAGTGGACACATCTAGTGAATGTGAGTAGTGGGAAAGTAGAAAAATGTTGCAAGTATCAGTGTCTTGGGACTGTAGGATGTTTCAGAAAGAGGATGTGATTAGGATAGATGAATCTGTAGGGAAAGGGATGTTGAAGTATAACATGGAGTGTTTCATGAGGTGGTGTACATTTCGACATGTCACAACCACCCCCTTTTGTGGACCCCACCAGGCTCAGGGAGCTGGAGGACAGGGGAAGATAGTAGCTGCATGCCGTTAAGGGGTGAGACCAAAGGGCTCTAGGAATGATTCGACGTATAGTCTGTGTCTACTACTAGCTGCCATATCAATAGAAAAACGTACCAATCATTGCTTCCTTCCAAGTATATTGTCCAAGGCCTAGAGTTTTCGGTTAAACCATTGAATTGACCCTCACGTCTGGAGATACCTTGTGGAGAAGACTCGATAATCACACACATTCCGATGGTTTGATCTGATGATTGAGGTGTGAGTTTCAGTTGGGACCTCTTGGTTGCAGCATCAAGGCCTTAAACATTAGTTTGGGTATGGACTTGACATCGAAAATTCATTCTCATATTAACTATATTAGGCAAAAATATTTTTTTACCTAAAATAATGCAATGGGGTTTTCCGTGGTCGGCGAAGAAGGAAACATGGGAAGCACAGGATAAACTCATGCATAACATTTTTGAGTATTCAGTTCTAAACAAGAGTGGAAGACCATGGGGAAATCATTTCAAAAGTTGTTTCTAGGAATTCCTCTCATAAGGTAGAGGCACATATGCTTTGTGTATATACTACCAGAGAGTTGTACCTGACTTTTCCAGGGTAGTGACACCTTTCTCTACAATGAAAAAGAAGGAGAAAACCTTCGTTGGGTTAGAGAAATGCAAGTGGAGTTTTCCAGAGCTGAGGCAGACGTTGTTTAGTGAACAAATCTTGAGGCTACCAGAGGAGGGCATAGTGTACATAGTCTACGATGACGCATCAGGAACCAAACTCAGATGTGTCCTGATGTAGGAGTGAGCGATGATCACATGTGGTTCTTGATAGCTAACACTGCATGAGAAGAACTATACTACACATGAAGAATAGTGGTAGGGAGGGTGTGTGACATCTACCACGTATCCCAGCTGAGGGTATTCGTGCATGACTCATCTCACATCATCAACAATGTCGAGATGGAATTATACGATGGGGTATTTCTATATAAGAACCCAATTCTTATTTTGAGGTACGAGCTTCTTCTTTTCTCTTTTCCTTATGTTTTTTTGGGAAAATATAGAAAATGTGGAAAAATAATAATTTTTTTTCACTACACGTTGTGTACTTTTCCACACTCCGTGTACTTTTGGCCGTGTGGGATGGGTACACGGGGCGTGTAGCCATGTTGGTGACGAAGGGTGTAGGAACCGAATACACACCATGTAGGGGTCCTTTACACGCCGTGTAGTCTGTCAATATGCCAAAACAGTAAGGTAGTGGAGTATCCTCTAGCTAGGTGACTGTACACACCGTGTACTCTGGAGTACATGTCGTGTACTCATGTCGATAGATGAACAGTTTGGAGGTGCCTCCAGAGGAACAGTCAAATGATGAAATTACATGCCATGTACTTGGAATTCCACATCGTCTACTTTGTTTTTTTCGCTTAAATGGGCAGTAGCCACCCCTATTCATAGGGAAGGCTTAGAACCCGATGAGATGGGTGGAAGAGGGAGGCCGAACATTGGATGATCCGCCAATCGAGCACCAGGAATCTGATCCCTCTTCTGTCGATGATGTTCGAACCGCGTGGGTAATCCCTCCCTTATCCTTGCATGTCACTTACCAATTCATCTCCTAACATGAGTTATTTTTGGTTATGTGAGTTTACTTCTTCGTGAGATCTACATCGTAATTGGGAATTTCTGGAATCAGCATAGGTGTATAGCGCTCGTTGGCGTATATGGTAGGTGGATTGTTGTTAATTTTTCCATCTTTTGTGTGTTTTTTCTGTTTTTGTGACACAAACCCATGTTGGGGTTTCGTATGGATGAGGCCATAGCTATTTTAAATACATATATTTTAAGAGGTTATTTATATGTTCTATAACAATTCAGGTTGTGATCGTTGCTTGGATCTAGGGCCACCACTGGGGTGTGTTCCACTATTTAACCGTTTGGCCAGGATACCCGAGGGTATGCATTTATGTAGTAATTATAGAATTTCCTCGAGAGAAATTGATTTTTTACTTCTTGTTTACAAGTTGAGCATGGCCCGGTAACCTGTTTAGCCTAAGGTAATTGTTGTGATTAGCTTGTGGGCACTACCCTATTTAGCTTTAAGGAAGTAGTTATTTTTCCTGAGGGAAACCTTTCGTGCCTGAGGGATTGACTTATGTACCTGAGGGTGACACTTCCTACACCTGATGGAAATTTCTGATACGCCTGAGGGAAATACATATTGGTTGGATTCTGATTACCTGAGGGTAAGGTTTTAATTATCTGATGACGCTAACTGATTGTTTATAAATTCAGAGTGGTGTTTTCTAAATCTTAAATGGGTTAAATGAATAATTAAATGGAAACTTAACTGGTAAGTTAATTACTGTTATGTACTTCCTAGTTTATTTCATATTACTAATACACAATATTTTTTCATGCTTACACACAGTTGGGCATGGGCATTTGGTGGGTGCTTATTGAGACATATTTCTCACACCCTGTTTGGGTAATTCATTTTGGCCAAAACAAATTACATTTCTGCATGTGTGGATAGGGGAAAGAGTCCCTATACAGGTACATGAATGTTGCTGAGGTGTAGGAGGTCATGGGACCGAGCCTAGGCTCGCGATGGCGCTACCAAATGTTTTTCTTTGTTTTGTTGTACTCTGCATTTTGTTGTATTGTATTGATGTATAACATGTCCTTGCTATTTTCATAGAACCTGAGACATGTAGCATCATTATGTATGTACATTTGGTAATATCTACTGCAGTTGTTTATTACAGATGTGTATGGTTTATTTTCTTCCACTGTTTTGGTATTCTTTATTTTGTATTCCACTACGCTACACTTTGACAAATGAGGGAATAGTTTCCCCACTATCAGACCTAGGCCCTCGCTGCTAGTTGGCAGCCTCTGGAATTTGAGGAAATTCATTTGAGGTGACGTGGAAAACCATGTTTAGGGCACCTGTTACATGGCACCCAGAACTGAGATGTTACTAAGTGGTATCAAAGGGTTCATTTCATTTACTTACTATTTGGTGTCATAGTCAGGGATAGGATGAACGGTAGTTGGAAATAAGCTTTGACCGGCAGTAGCTAACCCATGTACATGGAAAATCCAATTTACCTCATGTTTCATTTTTACTGATTTTGCAATTTACTGTTGATTTGTTTTCACCGTTGGATGACGCACTTGAGATTGTGATGTTTATAATTTATTTGTGGGTTCTATTTAGTTGCAACCCGATGAGATGAGGGTATGCCGCCTCATGCATCATATAGTCACATTCTAGATATCACATGCCATGCATAGTTTCCATGTCATGTAGGCGCATTAGAAATTTCATGTTGATGTGATATTTATTGTGATAGAAAAGCATGATGTTGTGATAGCTGCTTGATAAATACCTGATTAGTGATAGGGTATTATCTTCTGTGAGCCTATTTATAGAATGGATGACAAAATTTGTTTTTTGGGGAGTATGGGCCCCCATTTACCGGAATTTGGTGGATCATTAGTTTTTTATTTAGTAATAACACAGATGAGATGTCAAAATTTGATTTGTGGGGGGTATGAGCCCTCATGGGTCGGAATTTGACACATAGGTGTTGTTTTTCGGTATTTTCTTGGTTCCAGAGATGTTTCTGAGGTGTAATCTCTGGAAACCTAGTATACACGCCATGTAGTACTTTAAACATGTCGTCTATAGCCATCTATTCGTGAAGAAAAATAATCTTTTTATGTACACACCGTGTACCCAGAGTACACGCCATGTAGTCTCTTCCCGTGTCACAAACCATGAAGGCTGTGAAACGAGGAAGGGAAGACCATGGGTAAAAAATGTCTTCTACCAAACATACAAGCCGTGTAGTGTTGACCCAGAGTCCAAACGTGTATCTAATAACATAGATAGAGTAGACCAAAATACATACACGCTGTGTCAATTATGTACACATCGTGTAGTGTGACCTGGGGACTCGGCCGTGTAAATAACAACATGGGTTGGTGTCACCTCTCCTTGACCACATCGTGTACTTGTGGTACATGTCGTGTAGTCGTGTCCGATGATAGACCGTGTGGAGTTAGCCATGTGGCTGGGAAACAGGGTAGTGTACACGCCATGTGCAGTTGTAACATGCCGTGTAGTTTTAATCAGAGTAGTCGGCCGTGTCACAAACAACACGGGCAGTTGGAAAATAACACCATACACACCGTGTAGATATTATACACAACGTGTAGTTTTTGTTCAATGGGATGTATGTGTCTTAGCTGTGTAGAAGGATCCAGGAAGGGGAAGGGATGTCAAGTACATGCCCTGTAGTCATTGTACACGCAGTGTAGTCTTTATTTTCAAATATCAAAATGTCATCTTTCTCATGTTCCCTTTGTGGTTCCTTCACTTTCAGTGTTGATAAATCTTGATCTAAGGCCTATTTTTGACCTTGTAGTGTAATACTGCCTAGAGGACCGCGCATTGTATGCCAGGAGAGTGGTGATGACTATAATCCAGAGACGGTGGGCCATGGGCTACTAGTTGATCCTCCAGTAGAGCCAAATGCGGTGCCAGCTGTTATACAGGACATAGGCACAGAGGCACAGTTCCGTGAAGGCATTATGTGGTTCATGCAGACCTTTCAGAGAGCACTGCAGGCTGTACATCTATGGCCGAGTTGACTCGTATCTTTATGCAGTAGCATCCACCTACGTTTTTGGGGGTTGGTGGACCACAAGTTGTAGAGGCTCGGTTGGGGTCGATGCAGACTATTATTGACCATCTTGAGATATCTATAGGGTGGAGGGTCAGGATCGCGACTTATATGATGTGTGATTTCGCCAAGAGGTGGTGTGATGTTACCAACCAGTCAGAGAATCCCAGGGACATGGCATGGGAAGATTTTTAGGTTGTCTTCTATGAATTATTTTTCCCAGAGATGATTAGGGAAGATAGATATCGAGAGTTCCTGAATCTACAGCAGGTCTCTATGTCGGTGATGGACTATTCTTCTCGTTTTACAAAGCTTCATCGTTTTGCACCTGTGCTAGTGGGTGATGAGACGTTGAGATCCAGACATTTTGAGGATGGTCTTCATTATGACATCCAAGAGCTGGTGAACGTTTTCAGGTTGCCTTCAGTATACACTATTGTGAACTACACGCTGATTACAAAGTGGATGCTGTGGGAATCTAGTGGTGTGGTCCAGGGTGGTTCAACACCAGTTACTGGTATTATTTCTACTAGCAAGAGGAAGAGACAGATGGACTTCTCTCAGGGTGGCAGTACCAGCCCTGAAACTTCTCCAGGTGGCTCGGTCAGGTGCTACCAGTGTGGTGGAGAGGGGAACAAGAGACCATAGTGTCCACGAGACCCAGTGGAGTTCTGATCTTGCGGTAAGATGGGTCATCTGCAGTGCTTTTGTAGGGCGTATCCACCAGTGGCTAGTGAGAGGGGTTCTGCGCAGACTCCGCGTGCGGGAACAGGACCAGTTTCTTCTTACCGGTCGGGGAAATGGAATGCGTCAGGGCATGAAGGAAAAGATGTTGGTCATGGCCATGGTATCCAGACACCAGGATCTCAGAGGGAGCATGGCGAGATAGCTCAGGGTAGACAGGTTGTGTCGGAAGGGAGACAAACTGGGCAGGCATACGCAGTGCAACATACCCAGTAGGAGCAGGATCCAGGACCTTCTATACTCAGAGGTACTATTCAAGTATCTTTTGTCTTATATTTAGTACTTTTCTGTATGGGTTCTACACATAGATTCATATATGTACCCATTTTTTAGAGCCTTTGGCTCTGTGTTTCTACTTCTTCTGATATCACGATGTTAGACACTCCGTTGGGGACTTGAACGGCTGGTGTGTGTCAGTGAAAGGAGTGCCCCCTTGAGGTTGGTGGGTGTCACTTTTTATGGGAACTCTATGTCATAGAGATGATGAGCTATGAATTTATTCTCGGAATGGACTGGTTGGATCCCTTACGAGCCTTTGTAGACAGCTATAGTCTCATGGTGCGTTTCACGTCACCAGAGGGTGGAGAGTTTCTATACAATGGCAAATGGGATGTTCAGGAAAGTTGAGCTAGACCAAAGAATCATGGGAGAGGTGGAGTCACATCCCAGATGGCTAGCTTATATTTGGATGATCAGGGGACATGTCAGACAGATTTCCCTCTAGTGGTTGATCGTTTCAGGGATGTCTTCTCGGACAACTTTTCAGGTCTACCACCGGAGCGAGAGGTGTATTTCTCTATTGAGCTTGTCCCAGGAGCAGCAATGGTGTCAATTCCTACATATATTATGGCTACACTTAAGTTTCAGGAGCTCAAGAGGCAGTTAGTGGAGTTACAAGCGAAGGGTTTCATCTGACCTAGTACTTCTCCTTGGGAAACTCTGGTCCTTTTACCGAAGAAGGTGGATGGTACCCTCAGACAATACGTGGATTATCGGAATCTGAACCAGTTGATGGTCAATAACTGATATCCTTTTCTGAGAATTGATGATCTTTTTTATCATCTTCATGGAGTATGAGTGTTCTCGAAGATTTACATGGGATCTAGATATCATCAACTGTGTGTGAGAGCATCGGATATACCTTTTACAGCTTCTCGGAGCAGATTTGTTCTGTATGAGCACTTGGTTATGCCGTTCAGATTCACGAACGAGCCAACAATTTTCATGGCTCTGATGAATCGTGTGTTCCATCCGTATCTTGATTCTTTTGTGGTTGTATTTGTGGATGACATCGTGGTGTACTCTCACACTTGACACGACCATGCCACCCATCTTGAGATCGTATTGAGTACACTAAGAGATCATCATAAATATTCTCTGCTCTCAAAGTTCCACTTTTGGATGGACCAGATTCTCTTCCTGGGTCACATTATCTCAGATGCAGGAGTTGCAGTAGACCCAAAAAATGTGAGAGCAGTAGTTTCCTGGGATCAGGATAAGAACGTTTTTGAGATACAGAGTTTCATGGGGCTGGTTTGTTACTACAGATGCTTCATACAGGACTTCTCCCACTTAGCATCACCATTGTTGGGTCTGACTAAGAAGGGTGTGATGTTCATTTGGTTTGAAGCTTGTGAGGTATCTTTTCCTGACCTGAAAGGAAGGTTTACAACAGAACCAATCCTAATACTCCAAAATCATGGGAAGAGCTAGACAGTTTGTTGTGATGCATCAGGTATTGGGCTGGGAGCAGTGTTGATGCAGGGTGATCGAGTTGTTGCATACGGGTCTTAGCAGTTGAGGCCACATGGGAGGAATTACCCAACGCATGATCTCGAGTTGGCTACAGTTGTACATGCATTGTGCTGTTGGAGGAATTATCTATTGGGGGAACATATCTTAGTTTTCACCAACCACAAAATCCTCAATTATATCATTACTAAGCATGAACTGAATCTGAGCTAGAGGAGGTGGGTCGAGTACCTACAGTCCTTCGATTTTGAGCTTGCCTATACACCTGGTAAAGGTAATGCAGTAGTTGATGCATTGAGTAGGAAGACTCAGATACAGGCAGTGTAAGAGGCATGTGGTTAGTGTAATCTTATGACCTTGTTATCTATTATGCATCTGGAGGATCACGATAGTTACGGTTAGAAATATCTTTCCTAGTTAACTGTGACATCTTCCCTCCTCGACAGAGTGATGATAAGATTGCTATCTGATTCGGAAGGCCCAGTTCTATGGGATTCGGGGGAAAGTGAGGACCCTCCTCCTGGTTGGGCGATAGGCGATGATGAGGTACAAAATTTCCATGGATGAGTGTGGGTTCCACAGGATATACGTGAGGAGCTGATGCAGAATTTTTATGCTTCAGCTTGGGCAGTTCATCCCGGGGTTACCAAGATGTACAGAGACCTGAGACGTCTGTACTGGTGGCCGAGTATGAAGGGTGATGTAGCTGGTTTTGTTATGAGGTGTTCCACCTGTCAGCAGGTGAATGTGGAGAAACAGGGGCCTACTGGACTGTTACAGCAGTTACACATTCCAGAGTGGAAATGGGATGATGTCGCGATGGGCATCATGACAGGGTTACCGAGGTCACCTAGAGGAAATAATTTTGTGTGGGTTGTTGTGGATAGACCCTCGAAGGTAGCTCACTTTTTTCCGATTAAGTATACCTTCAGTGTGGATGAGCTTGGAAGGCTGTATATTTGAGAGATCGTCCTTCTTCATGGCGTCCCTCGTTCTATAATTTCTGATAGGGACGCCCTCTTTACGTCTCATTTCTCGTAGAGTTTTTAGAGGGCACTGGGTACACAGGTGCTTCTGAGCACAGCATACCACCCTTAGACCGATGTCCAGTCAGAGCGGACGATACATGTGATAGAGGAAATGTTGCGTGCATGCATCTTAGACATTGGGGGCTCTTGGGAGAATCATATACCCACAGTAGAGTTTTCCTATAACAATAGTTTTTAGGAAACTATCGAGATGGAAACATACGAGGCTTTCTATGTTTCGTAATGCCGATCACCGTTGTGCTGGTCAAAGGTAGGTGAGGTAGCTTTACGGGGACCACATCTCGTATAGGAGACTTCTGAGCAGGTCCAGTTGATTCCAAAATGGATGGATACCGTGCAATCCCATCAGAAGTCTTATGCTGATCGCCGAAGATGACCATTGGAGTTCGTGGTCGAGGATCATGTTTTCGTGCATGTTTCGCCGAGGCTGGCACACAGACAGATCATAAGATAGGGTAAGCTTTCACCGAGGTATGTAGAGACGTTTGAGATTATGGAGAGAGTTGGGCTGGTTGCCTATCGGTTGCAGTTACCACAGCGGTACCGAGCCACGCACGATGTCTTCCATGTGTCTCAGTTTCATCGCTATCATTCATACCTATCTCACACCTTTCAGCAAGTGTAGGTTGAGCTCTAGCATGAAGTGTCAATTGAGGAGCATCTGATTCCTATCATTGATAGGAAAAGGAAGGTTCTCTGAGGCCGTCCAGTTCCTATCATATGAGTACTATGGTAGCATGGCCGAGTGCAGGATGAAACCTGGGAGTGGGAGGCCGATGTATGTGCTCGGTGGCCGGAGTTGTTCACAGCTATATCTTCAACACCCTTGGAAGGGAAATTCAGGGACAAATTGCTTTAAGGGGGGATGTTTGTATGTACCCGGTCTTTATTTTTAGGTACGCGCTTCTTCATTTCTCTTTTCCTTAAGTGTTTTTTGGAAAATATGGAAAATGGGAAAAAAATCCAAATTTTTTGGCACTACACGCCGTGTGCTTTTCCACACACCATGTGATTTGGCCGTTTGGGATGGGTACACGGGGCGTGTAGCCATGTCAGCAATGAATGGTGTAGGAACTGACTACACACCGTGTTGGGGTCCTTTACACGATTTTTAGTCAGTCGCAAGACAAAATAGAAAAGCGGTGGAGTAGCTGCCAGCTGGGAAACAGTACACGCCGTGTACTCAGGAGTACATATCGTGTACTCATGTCGATAGATGAAAGGTTTGGTGGTGCAACCAGAGGAACAGTTAAGTGATGAAAGTAAATGCTGTGTACTTCGATGTACACGCCGTGTACTTTATTTTTTCTCTTAAATGGGAAGTATCCTCCCCTGTTCATAGGGAAGGCTTAGAACCTGACGAGAGGAACAGAAGAGGGAGGTCGAACATTGGGAGATCCGTCTATCGAGCACCGGGAATCTGATCCCCCTTCTATCGATCACGTTGGAACCGTGCGGGTAAGACCTCCCTTATCCCTGTGTGTCTCTTACAAATTAATCTCTTAAAGGGAGTTATTTGAGGTTAAGCGATTTTTCTTGTTCATCAAATCTACGTTGTAATTGGGCGTTTCTGGAAACGGTGTTGGTGTATAGCGCTCGTTGCCTTATAAGGTAAGTGGCTTGGTGTAAATTTTTTCAACTGTTGTGTGTTTTGTGAGTTTTTGTGCCACGAACCCATGTTGGGCTGTTGTGTGGCTGAGGCCATATCTATTTTATATACCTAGATTTTAATAGGTGATTTAAATATGATATTAAAATGCTGGTTGGGATCATTTCTTTGATCTGGGGCCACCCCGGGGGTATGTTCCACTGTTTAGCCATTTTCCCAAGATACCTGAGGGTATGCCTTTAATTAGAATTTGTAGAATATCCTTGAGAGGAATTTCTTGTTTACTGCTTGTTTACATGTTGGGCATGGCCCGTTTACCTGTTTAGCTTTAGGTCCTTGTTGTGATTAGCCTGTGGGCACTTCATTATTTAGCCTGAGGGAAGTAGTTATTTCGCCTGAGGGCAACCTTTCATGCCTGAGGGCTTGACATCTGTGCCTGAGGTTGAGACTTCACACGCCTGATGGAAATTTCTGATACGCCTGAGGTAAATACCTACGGGTTGGATTCTGATTACCTGAGGGTATGTGTTTAATTGTCTGAGGATGCTGAGTGATTATATAGAAATTTACTATGGTGGTTTCTAAATATTAAATGGATTAAATGAATAATTAAATGGAAACATAACTAGTATGTTAGTTAATTTTTAGTACTTCTTAGTTTATTTCATATTACTACATCACACTCTTGTTGCATGCTTACACGCAGTTGGGAACGGGCCTTTGGTGGGTGCCTACTGAGACATATTTCTCACACCCTATTTTGGTCATGCTTTTCAGCCCAAACACATTATGTTTCTATAGGTGTGGATAGGGTAAAGAGTCCATATACAGGTAATTCACTATTGTTGAGGTGTAGGAGGGAAAGGGACCAAGCCTAGGCTCGCGTTGCCGTTGCTAGCTTTTTTGCTTTGATTTTCTGTACTCTGCATTTTGATGTACTGTATTGATGTATAACATGTTCTATCTGTTTTCATAGAACTTGAGAAATGTTTCCTCATTATGTGTATACATTTGGATATATCTAATGTAGTTGTCTATTATAGTTGTGTATGGTTTATTGCTTCTGTTGTCTTGGTATGCTTTATTTTGTATTCCGTTGGACTGCACTTTGACAAATGAGGGCATAGTTTTCCCATTATCAAACCTAGGCCCCCGTGCTAGTCAGAAACATCTGGAATTTGGGGAAATGAATTTGAGGTCACGTGGAGCACTGGGTTCAGGGCACCCGTTGCGTGGAACCCGGAACTGGGATGTTACAGTTTACGGAAGTTCTAGTGCAGATTAAGGATCGACAGGTGTGGGTCCTTTTTGGACTGTCGATACCTCTGCTCCGCCTATGCTAGCAGCACAGTAACCTGTAATGGAGCACATGGTAGCCGGAGGATTAGATTCGTTCTCAGTACCCTCTTTTGGTTGATTTTACTTTTTTGGGCTTTCAAGTACATATTTCCCTATGGTGGGAAGATTGTAATGTCCCAGAAATTCTGTATATTTTTTTTAAATTATATGAAATTATTTTGAGACTGCGAAATCTGACTGGACTTGATTCCATGGAACAGAGTGCTCAGAATTGTCCGTCAATGTTTTGTTAAACAATAAACAGTGTGTGTTAGTAGTTTTCAAGAAAATGTTGAATAACCCATAAATGGTTACTCAGATCAGAAATCCGAGTGCGCCATTGCGTTCATGATGGCAGGTTTACCCTAGGCTCTACATAAGTTTAGTCTGCGTGGGCCTCATGTAAGAAAACCCAGAAATGACATAATAGTAAATAAAATAATTTAATAAATTATTTTATTTTTCAAATTATTATAACTCACAAATGGTAGCAAGAATTAAAAATCCAAGACCATAGCTAAACTCGTGAAGGCATGATTTATTTGAGAAGATACTAACATTGGCCAACATAGGTTACCAGTGAATGTTAGTTTTTGGTCATAAATAAACTAAATAAGTTACAATTATTTAATTGAAAAATCAATAACTCTAAAACTATAACTCGGATTGGAAGTCTGAGAGTAACTTTGGGTTAGATGGGGTTTGTTTCACTTGGGAGAGCCTATCCTCGACCGGAATGGGTTGAGGGTGACTGTTAATAATTTTTTAAACTTATTTTTGGGTGTGTTTAGTAAACATTCAAGCGGTGATTTCTGACATTTGAACCGGTGATCAGAATTGAAAAATTAGGGCACCGTTAAACTCACATCGCAGTTATTCCCTTAAGGAAACCTTCACCTCGACCGTAGTAGGTCATGGGTGGATGTTAGCATTTCACATATTCATGAAAGAATAAAATAAAAATAAATAGTGTAACATTTATTTTTATTTTTATTTTAAACTCCTTGTGTATGTTTCATAGGTGCAGACCACATGAAGTAAACCTTTCATGAGAGGTTATGGTGGGGGGGGGGACCACCTGAACTGACCACCCATGAGAGGTTATGGTGTTGGTGACCACCCGAGGCTAAAACCCCATGAACTCCCTCTTAAGTGTGGGGAATCCTCATAAACTTCCCCCACTTTAATGGTGCCACCCCCCTTTAATTTATTATCCCAACCACATTAATTAATCCAGTTTAAAATTGTGCTAACAATTACAAATGGGGAAACTCAACAGTTGGCTATTTTTATTTTGGGGGAAGGTATTGGCAAAGGGCAGAGCTCTTGGAGGATTGCCTTCTCAAGTGAAATTTTTTTTCAACGAATAACTACTTCCATGAATAATGCAGCCCCAATGAAGAATGTCAATGCATGACTTCGACTTCTTCCTCAGGAAATCCTCCAATGTGGGATCTCTTCAATTGACCATCGTCATTCCCTCCTCACCAATGACAATAATCGAACGACTTAGGGAGGGTGTTTAGATTATTTCCCTTACCCATTCATGATATTATTGTGATTCAAATATTATTGTCATTTCCTACCACTGTAATGTAGAGAGTGAGGGACAAACAAACATGGATCTTCCTCTCTGAAATTAATGGTATAATTATTGTGTTCTTCGTGATGGAGGAGTACGCCTATCAACCATGGAAAAGGCGACGAAGGCAGCTGCATCGCCCGTCGCCCCGCCCCGTGGCTCTCGGAGCTTCCCTGCAGCCTTGCGCGGTCCAGGACAGAGCTAAAATGTGACCGAGCCATCTTGTGCCCTTGAGGTGCACCCCCGACCATGCTCCATCTACGGCGAAGCTGCCCCACGCCCTCACGACACAGTCGTGACCTCACTTCGTCTGTGACCGAACCTCCTCGCTGCCTCGCGCCCCCCGCAACAACGTTCCACCCTCGTGGCCCCACAAATTTCTTTCCACCAATCAATGCCCCTCATGACCCCTATTCCCCAATAGAAACTTTCCTCCATCATGGCCCCATTCCCTTCACGCCACCCACCGTGGCCCCTTGTGACCTTCATGGCCTGCCAAACAGCCCAGCGGGCCGGGCTGCCCAGTGTAGGCCAGGCGGGACCTAGCGGGTCGGGCTGCCTGGTGGGCTGGGTCGGACCCAGTGTGACGGGCCACCCGGCAGGCCGGGCCGGACGCAGCGGGTGAGGCCAGGACGATCCGAACTGGGTCGGCCCAAGACGGGTCATGCTGATTGAGTCTGACCAGACCCTGACCCACTTCGACACATTAACACGTTTTTTCCATAACATTGGCACAGGGCATCCGATTGATGAACAACCAACAACAATGGAAATCGTGGAGTGAGAATGTCCCATTGGTATACCCCACTATAGCTTTGGACAATTTTGGGGAATGGTTTTGTTGGATCGAGCACGAATCCAACTGGACACTTGGGAACAATAGGATAATAACTTACAGAACGAACATCCAATTGACGCACCGTCTATTATGTTGAGAACCCTATGACGTCATTGAACATTGATATACTTCTTTACCTTAATTGATGGCAGTTGGAGTGTCAACCAGTGGCTTGTGGGGTAGACCCTCTTGTAGAAAAGAAGCATAGTGCAGGAACCCAGTTGCTGGCTATGACGTGAAGATGTACCAGGATCATCTGTGGGTCTGACGACATACTAGAGATCTACTAGGATCATGCGTGGGCATGATGATGTACTGGAGATGTACTACAATCCTATGTGGTTCTGAAGATGTACCTATCTATCATGTGTGGTTCAGCTCCTTGCGATCCTATGTGGGTCAGCACCTAGCGATCATGTGTGGTCAACACCTTGCGATCCGGTGTGGGTCAGCACATAGTGATCTGGTGTGAGTTAGAAATTTGCGATCCTATGTGGTTCAGCACCTAGCGATCTTGTGTGGGTCAACAACTTGTGATATTGTGTGGGTTAGCACTTATGGATACTGTGTGGGTCAGCACCTAGAGATCCTGTATGGGTTCGTACCTTGAAATCCTATGTGGGTCAACACCTTGTGATCTTGTGTGTGTCAGCACATAACGATCACATGTGGGTCAGAACCTAGTGATCATTTGTGGGTCAGCACCAAGTGATCCAATGTGGTTACACCTCTTAATAGAGTAATATGATTCAGTAGTTACATAAAATCATCTCTACTACTGTACTTATGATATAACTGGTGTGAGCTGAGTTCGTACATGAGTGGTACTATCCATTGGAGTAACACCTTGGTTGTATTCTAATGTGTGGGGTACATGTGGGGTACTTTTCAACATGGTTTTATTTCCTTTGTTGAACAGTTGTTCTAGGGGATTGGGTGTTGGACTCTGTGTTTTCCTAATGATTGAGATGGGTGTACTTGATAATATTCTTTTATGTATGAGAATATTCATATGTACAGTTGTTAGTTGATTTTTTGATATGTGGTTTGTCCTTAATCGATTTTGTGAGACCTTGAGGGTCTCAGGGTCCCTATATATTATCATTATACTCACCACTGCACATGATATGCCCACACATCATTATGTTTGGTGAAGATGATAGACAACGCTGACTGAGGATGTGGGTACCAGGACTGGAGGTAGCTCATAGGTGGATGTTAGATGAGGTGAACTGCATAGGTGATCGTTCATGATATTTACCTACTCTTCAAGTAGGATCCAAGGTGGATGATCCCAGAGATACTCTTCACCTATCAGTTGTCTTGTACTTTCCAGTTTTCCATGTACTTTCCAGTTGGGCTGGTATTCCGGCACCTTTTTACTTAATATAGCCACGAGGTTTACTATTCAGTTTACTTGAGTTTGTATCTTACTTTGTGCTTGGTTGTGTGTGTTATAGGTTATAAATTCAATTCCTTTCTAGTTTTAGGGAATATTCTTTCGGTGCTAGTCACCAGACCTTGGGCTATGTAAGGTGGGATTTGGGTAGTCACGGCATGGGACCCAGGGGACGAGTTGTGATAAACCACTTCCATTACTAATACAAAAAACCATTCATTAAGAAAAAATATATAGAGAGGTATAAAACAAAATTGTGTAGTAAAAACTACTTCTATTAAATACTATATATATGAAGATGACTCGAATGGTATCATCATCAGTCAATTGTGGGTCAAAATCACCAAATATTCCTATGAAATGACAGCTAGAATCCTTATTTACACATGAATCCAAATCTACCATGTTCTTATGGTAAACACCATCCTATGTCCCATGGTTGATTCTCTCAACCTGATGACCTCATCACCTAAATCTTGATGAGCCTTGTCTCCTCAACATACTGATCAATGTCACCCCCAAATATCTTTGTCCACACCACTAGAATGATGAACCATGTCCTCTGTGTCCAAGTTATCATCCTCACCTTAATATATCCTGTCATTCCCACCACATACCAATGGACCAATTTAAGCACATCATTATATAATATATTAAAAGAAAGAAACTAGTACAACATGCCCAATTGGTCCAAAGTACCTAACCTATCTTACAAAAAATATGTGACTATGGCATGCCCACTAACAAAACCTCACATTAATAAATCATTTTATTGAAAATTATTGATTTATTAAGGGAATCCACCTGAAATAACGACGTGAATATTATTGAACACACACTATATAAGACATATAATTAAGCTAAAAAAATAAACACCTGCCACATAATCATAGGCTATCCCACGTCGAATATTGGACTCTAACTATAGATGAAATGAGATAAACTGGGATTTAAAAAAACCATGAAAATAATGAGAAAAACTCTAACATAATTTACATTATATACGGAAAGAAAAATTATAAATAGATTAAATATGATTGATGACCTTATCCATACACTTCTAGCACACCCTGAGACATTAAATTTGTGGTCACGATGGATACGGGGGGCCAAATCATTGATGTAGGAATGATTATAGCCCTTCTATAGAGGGGGTGTTGTGTATGAATAGATAGAAAAAGTGGTGAATAATATATAACAGATGGAGGGGAAGTATAGTAACTTCCCCACTATTTAAAGAGTTACATGTTCAGGTAATCATGTATCAATAAAATATATACCAATACTGCACAATCACTGCCCAAAGGGTCAACCCTTTAAAATAGGTCGCACGGTTTGGTTATATGGTTTATCCAGACTGTGTGCCAACTATGCACACCCACTACCTAGGTTTCAAAAAATATGCAAGATAGGACATACAAATAGAAATATTGGGTCATGTCTGCTTATGGCCTCTATGAAAAGCTATATACATCCCACATAGTTCATCATTTAAAGGATGTATTTTAAAATAATACTTTTATCCCCTTCCTATTCGATTTAAAAAAGGGGTTTTGAGGGACTAGTACACCCAAAACACATCTGAACCCCTGAGGAACCCATTTTTATATAAAACCTTAATAAATAAAATGAATTGGTAATTTAAAACACTTAAATAAGTTTCTAACGACTAAAATTAATGTTTGTCTATCCACCAAACAAAAAATTCGTAATGGTTGGAAATTTTGACTAACTCAAAAACTAGGGATGTCATAACCTCCTAACCATAACATATCTCATCCACAATCTATATGGTGTTAGGAATATATGGTAATGAAAATACCCATCACATAATATCACCCCGGTCTACCATATTTATTAATCATGGTCAATTACCCTGGTAAAACTCCCAACCCTAGGAATTACATACCTGATCACTTCCTGAATCTAAATAAACCATTCAAATGGTTTGAACCACATTACATGGTAGAAAATATATTCCCGTTACATATGTTCACTCTTAAACCTCCCCAGGTTATCATATATACTAGAATCATACCTTAGTCCATTCAATTCCTACATCTCATCAGATTCTCATCAATACCAGTTTCACACATTACACATGTGAGTCTCGCACATCATTATATGAACAAATATCCTATATCAAATTTGATGATAAATAGTAATATTTAATTATATATATATGCATGCCCTCACACTCTTGATTCCAATACACCTCATTCATTCCTTGCATCACACCTGATTCCCACATTATAACCAGTGCATGATATATACCAATAAAACATGTGCACCACATGCACCCACATCTTTCATACCCAAAAAAATGTCACCGCATGTTCAAGGAATAACACTAACAATAATTATTTCACCAACCTATATTGAACCTTCCAGATCAACAACATACACCTTGCCTCAATCCTAAATACATGATGTGTGTCCTCCCTATAGATTTTCATTTTCAATCATCCACTAACATTCTACAAGGATTATTTCACTTCAATAACCAATGTGTGCAGTACAATCCAAGATTCTATCTCCTAGTACTTCTCTAAAAATTACCTAAGATCACTTAATATATCATGGTTCCCATCTTTCAGATTTCATTGAATACTTCTTGAATATCCTCTATAGATTCCCCATTGTACCACATGCCTAAAACCTTTTTGGAGCCCACATAGAATTATTATGAACACTCCCAATCCTCCAAGACTAGAATCACACCATTGAAGAACAAATCCACAGTTCCATACCTATGTCTCTTTCTTGACTTCTCTTTCGAGACACTTCATGGTTTCAGTTTTGACTCTCTGTAGAATCACTGATAAACTCACTTAACATAGTCACACGGCTCAAATATGATGGGTATATAATGTTTCCAATAACCTCATCACCTAATTCACTACTTCTGATAAATTTACTAGTATAATTATTTTCCCTTATATCCCCATTATTATGCTATATTCCATCCTCATTTCACCTCTCCCTATAAGGTCATCTCCCTCCATTGAATTTTCAAATTTGGGAAAGTCCATGCAAATCCAAACATAATCTATAATGGATATATCTCCATATTTTGGGTTCATGATCTTTTGTGCTCTATCATCCCTCAACAACTCTATAAATACGTTCCTGGGAAATATAGCCTTGAAATACTTCAAAATAGAGTCACTGATGTCTATCGGCTGGTATTTCTATGTTCCATCATCTCTTAGTTGTTCATCACATCATATATGTATACAGAATCACCCATCAACCTTGTGGTGTCTCAAGATTGTCAAAAATGATCATCACTAAATCAATATAGTTCTCTATTTCCTTCTTAAAAAATCACAAAAAATAATGGTGTGTGTTGTAACATGGTTTCATGAGTCAAATAATCCATAGATGGCACATATCCCTTGGCTCCCCCTATCAATAAAATGTATGCCTTCACCAACCGCACCCTAATATTCTCATCGATCCATGGCACAAAATATATCATCTAATTTACATCTAATACCTGTACCATAGCTCGTACATATGGTTCATGATCAGCCCAACCTTTTAGGACTTCATCATGACCTTTAGCGGCCACATCCTAGGTTCCCAATTGTGGAAATTCATCTCTTCACCCCTAAAACTCCACTGGAATATGTCTAGGTAACATCACATATAAGATTAAATATAGTGGTCAAATTATCCATAACAAATATATATATATATGTGTGTGTGTGATAGAGAAATCCAAAACAGGTAGCACATCATACCACCATTACACTCCCTTATTGTATCTTTTTAAATGAAATGCCACTTCATGATATTTTAACTACCTATATTCGAGTATGGAATTACATATCATCTAGAATCATGTCCCCTTTCCTTCCCATAAAAATCCTATCATGAATTGTCTTCAATCAATGGTGGTTGAGAATAATTCCACCAAAATTATATATAAGGGAACAATATTTGGAATTTTTTACATTTTAAACATCTCACCCCATTTTTATTACTCATTCCTACACTTTATAATTTCAGGACCATATATCAGGTATATATATAATAACATATGAGTCTCCTAAAAAACTATATAACTGGGATGGCTAAGTAGAAGGAAAATAAAAGGATGTACCTGGAAACACTATTTAGCTTTCTTTTTATAGTATGAACAACACAACACCCACCCCACCCCTAGTCCATTACATGTTCCCATGAAATTATTTAGAGACATATAAATATATATATATATATCATGTGACTCTAAGTGTCTACTATGATATATATGAAATCAACCCCTTCCATATTAGGACACGGGAAAAACCCACATAACCAAAAAACTTCACTCTTAAGTGTGCCACATTATGTGGGAATCAATCAACTATTAAAGTGAAACCCATAATATAAATTTTTCACCATTGGAACATTGAATTCCACCCATAAAAGGGGAAATAGGTATAAAAACATGATCTTGTTACATAGTATTGACTACATCACCATCTCTGGCCCACAACATCTCAAATAGTAAGATCAAAAAATATAAGAAACTACACTAACTTCATTATTATCCTCATGAACATTTATTTTTACTCTTAATCCATGCTCAGGTTCAGTTTTCCACTGGGTCTTAAGAACTCCTCCCCACACCCCAAATGATTCATATTAGATGTGAGGGTCCTATTTTGTGATAATGGGGAGACTATAACATCAGATGAAAATAATAATAGTGATCCATATATATATATATCACATTAGAATAAGGACCATAAAAACAATAGTATATGTTAATGTATAAGAAATAAATAACCCAGAAGGAGTCAAACCATTTATAGCTAATTAACCAGCATGTTAGTTCATACAAAAATAGATAAGTGAGGTATCCTATGGCATATCAAATTGGTAAATATATAAAAACTAGATAGATTGTCCAACATAATTTAGAGGAACCACCCACTCAACTATCATATATCCCATGAAAACGTATTACATCATGAATAACTAAGGTCTAGCTCTTGAGTTTGGTCCCTTTCTAGATCTGAAACCAATAATGTTTTCAAAATGTCCCTATGGGCCCGTATAGGGTGTGAGTATGAACTCATTAGGACACCACCAACATGATTATGTCATATGTCCATAATAATAAGGTGTATTAATATATTATAATGAATATAAAAACCCACTCATAAAAATAACTAACTCCACTTGTTCTGAATAGCCACAAGTGATTCCATACATACTTCATCCAATACTGACACAACTATAAATTCATGAAACCAAACAAATATTAACCTAACATGCATTTCATAAATTATATATTTTTAATATCATGGACCCATTCCATTTTTCCTAGGAATACCATGAAGTATACAATGAAAGAAGAAACCATAGGATCCAACCATAAATATATCAATGGCACCACATACCATCTGGTAGCTCATGTGCCACAAATCAAGTAACTGGAATTCCAACGGCACGTCCTTCAATATGTCCCTTGTACCCCATACCACCATTTATAAAGTCATGATCAGCCTAATAGCATGATTTGTTGAAGTATTGTGATATACATCATCCCATATATAATGCGTCACTATCATCTAAACCACATTATATCCCATGTTAAAGTGAAATACAGCCTCCATTAATCTCATCCCATTTACCTTAAACATAATGGTGAGCCTCATCGCCCAAATAATGGTCTAAACACTATGTCATGTTGGTCCATCTATCAACCAGGTTTTTCTGTGATGATCATCTTGATAGAGATAACATTATTCTCATTTTTTAAATCTATTCCAATTTTATAAACCTTTACAAATTATCCACTTAAATGTATATTAATTAATTTTTTTTATTGGTGGGTTTTGTGATAAAATGTGAAAAATTTCTTAATTTATGAATTTTAACATTTTTTAATGAAAATGGTACTGTAAGAATAGATTTTAAAATATAATTCCCATTTTAGTGAAGATTATTTTCAGTATTCCTTGTTTTATGGAGTTCAACTTTTAATTATGAACACAGATCATATTATAATATATATAGGCCATAAGAAATCAAGGTGAAATTGTTTTCTGGAAGACATTGTGAAACCCACCTCAATAAACAAGATATGTAATTGGATAACCACCTCGAATTTATGTTATTCAAGATTTATTTAAATGAGGACTCCCATGATAGTTTCACTGATACTGTCCTTGGAGTTATACACACATTTTGGTATCCATTGAATGGTCATAATTTAAGGATGATTTATAGAATTCTCATCCATAAAAATTCAGACTCATAAATTATTCCATAACATCCTCAATACACATCCAATTAATATGAAATTTTTAGAGGAGATAATTAATTTAAGAACCTAAATATGTAATAATGATGGTATTCAAAGATTATTTTTTCCTCAGTCAACCATTTCTATTTGAGATAGATGAAAAGGAATCCCCATATAAACTACATGTGGGTGATCAAGAAGTGATGGATGACTTCTTGAATGAATGTAATTAAGTAATTGATCCCTCAAATCCATTTAATTAAGATGATATGCCACCATTGAATATCTCCCTAGCTATGGAAAAGAAACTACCCAATTTGTGGAATTTGAAGAATGAATGCAGAATCCAAAAAACATGCATTTATCCGGTAATGATCAAATCCAATATGAACTTTCAATTAAAATGAATATTTACGCCAAACCAATTTAGGGAATTGACAATTTCAAGAACTATTTGTCTTAAAATTTCATTGAATCAAAATTGAGTATCACTAACTAATATTTTTATTTTTCATATTTGGATAACTCATATTTTTCGATTGACGTATTTAATTAAAAATAAAATTAACTTGTTGAGGAACACATGGAGTTCTATGACAATATTGACCATTAATTTGAGGAGGCTAGTGAAGTAATCCATGTAGATGAGCTTGGGGAAATCCAGACATAGGATTATCTTTTAAAAAGTAAAATTATAATAATTATCAAAATTTAAATTCTATTCATGTCGAAATAACTACTTAACTTCTCTTTAATAATTCAATTCATTCAATACATGTTGGGCCATCACTAGATGAAAAAGTGGAGGTTTCACAAGATTCAAACAAGGATGTGGATGACTGATGCATCATACTACCCCCACCATGAAAGATATACATAATGGTAAGGTGAAGGATCTATTATATAGTATCCCTAGATCATTCCTCACCGTGAAAGAAGAAGAACATGTTGGTAAAATCCATATGTTCTTGTTAACATCTAAGAAGATACACCCACCATTAGATTATGGATAGCAACTGATAATAACCTATGAAGGGTGAAAAATTTTAGATCCATCTTGGGGGCTCATATGAATATTTATCAATAAATAATTTCTTGAAATTTAGATTTCAATTTTACATATAATAAGTAGTCCAAAATGCATCCCACTCCCTCTTTTATTTTTTATTTTAAATAAAATGATCCTTATGATTGACTGTATAATTATATTTTTTAGGTTCATGATGGAAAAATGAAGCACCCAATAGAAATGTAGGAAAGAGTAATTATTTTCTTTTCAAATGTTAGTTCACTTTATTTATTTATCATTAAAACTCCCTACATTTTATTCTAATTTTTTTGTGCCTTAAACAGAAATTGCATGTCCAAACATAAATTCATGATTTAATTGACTTATCTAAGAGATAATAGTTTCTTACAAATATTGTGATTCCATTCTTTATATATAATTTTAAATAATTATAGTTATTAAATTGGAAAATTGAATATTTATACTGAAGCATGGATATTGAAATGAGAACTTGTGATTTGAGGGAATTTGTTGATTCAAAAAAATGAAATTTCCCTAATATTAATCGTTCATTGAATTTATGAAATTAATGCGAAATGATTTATTGTTATTAGTCATGACATGAGTGATTATTCCATGTAATATGTCCCATTAACATGATTATTTCTATACCAAGTGCAAACTATTAATTCTATGGGACATTTCACTTACTCGAACTGCCATTTGAACATTTAAATGTTATTAAAATATAAATATGCTTTTAAAATCATTGTATAATATTTTTATAATCCACTTATCATTAAAATTAGACCTTTAACTCAATAGTTATTTGTCCCATAGAGTCCGTTAATTTAATTTATAGGGATAATCAATTATTAGAGTCATTTTCATTCATTTATACCCAACTCTTGGTATTTGATTGATATTTTAAATTTGATAAATGGGGTGAAGGGAATCAACTTGGAAATAAAGATTAACATTTTAAGGAAAATTTTTGGTGGTTCTTATTATAGGAAAAATTAATTTATACATTAATTCAATATACTTCATTGTTTTCTCATCTTGAATTAAGAAATTGAAAATGACCAACCGAACCCAAAAAATAAGGAAAATGTGTTCTGATTTGGGAAAAAATAACCATAACAAGACCTATGATTATTATAATATGTGGTTAGGTGGATGGTTTAAAATTTATTATAGTCCTAACATTATAGGAATGAAAAAAATGAAAAAGTTTTTTTTTAAAAGAAATAATATAAATTTAAAATTATCTACAACATGGTGTACAAATCAATCATTATTATTTATTTCAAGAGCATCCATAATTTTTTTTCATTTCGTGATGTATTTATATTTAGATTGTTATACATGGGTAGATTAATCAAAAATGGATCTCAACCACAATTTATTATGCATACCTATCATAGGGTGATGCAAATAAAAATTTATTCTTCTTGTGAAGCATAGAGGCTGGCCACAATCATCTAACTAGATGATTGTTCACATTAGATCACTCACATAGTGGAATTAACCAAAAGAAATTATTTATGATTGTTTTTTAATCTAGGAATGTAATGTAATTTATATTAATAAATTATTAAACTAACATTAAATGAAAAAAGATAACTAGGGATGAAATAACAAGGATTTTATGGTTTGTTTTTTGGGTTACAAAATTCTAATTTTTGTGTTTATCTTTTGTATGATAATTGAATTCTGAGATCTCATGCATGAATTACTATTATTTTATTTAATGGTCTGAAATATAGGGTTAATTTATAAATATTAATTTCACCTCCTCTAATTATAATGATTGATTTAACACCTCGATCTATAGTGGGACATCTAACATGACCTAGATCCATATCTTTCCATTTCATTCGTTGAATGGATCAACTCAATCGTAAGAAGACATTGTATCTAGTATAAGGGAGGTAAATGATTGAATAAAATATAATAAAAGATTTTTAGATCAGTTTCATGGTGTACAGTCGCCACACCCATGTACGTCAATCTTTTACACTACAAATTTATTAAATCATAAAAATTTAAGAACCGAATAAATGAAATTGAAACTTACCTCTCTCAAGGAAAGCCTCATGCTAGCCCAAACTTTTTTAGTGGTTGAGGTCATGGGTGATTGAATAAGAATAAAATAAATGGAATTATTATGATGATATAAGAGGAAGAAAATCCCATCAATGAAATCATTAAAAAATACAGGGTTGATGGGTGGAAGAAGACAAAAAATTAAAAACCACAAATGAATTATATTTTATTTATTAAAAAAATAAAATTCCATTTGAAATAAAACTAATGTAAAAGAATAATAGAAATAAAAATAAACGATTGAAACAAAATGGTTTAGTAGCTTCCCCTCCAGAATATTTCCGCCAAATGTTTTGAGCTGTTTGGAACCACATGTATTTGAATCACCATAAATCCCCCCCTCCATAGATAATGGTAAACAAAAACCCATTATTAGAAATATATACATAGGCCTCTAGAAAAAATGAGTAGGAGAAAACACATAAATTGAGTTTTAACTATGTTTACATGACTCCAATTGAAATGACATCCCATAATACTGAGATTAAATCACCAATAATTCTTAAGGCACAACATTTGGAAACATTATTGTGTCACGCAGTCACGCCACCCATGTCACAATGGTCAACACTATCCACGGTATTGCAACAAATTCCATCTTCCTAAATACATCATCACCTCAATACAAATAAACCATGTCACCAAATACTAGTGACAGAAATCACCCCATATATCTCATTCCACTCCCTTAACCTGACAAATCATGTCATCTCCAATCATGGGGATAAACATCACCACAATACATAAGAGAATTCCCATCACATTCCCATAGAATCAATTTAACTATTTCACAATTTAAAATATTAAATTAAAGTGACCATATAATAATTCTAATCTTTTTGAAATCTTGAATCCTGGGTTAGAAAAATTATATGGACTGGGGCATGCCCAAAATCATCCCATAACATTAACTAGTCAATATAATACAAGTATTAATTTATTAAGTGTGTGCCCATGATAAACCGAAATGGGTATTTAGGAATTAAAACTATATAACACATATAATGAAGAAAAATTTTAGAACCACTTACCTTATACTCAAAGGAACTCTCTCATCGAATATTGGACTCCAACTCAAGCCAAAATGGGAGAAATCATGCATTTAATTAGATAACCCAATATAGGGTAAAATATCTCACGTGGATTTATTACTTCATAAGGTGATATAAATGAGAAATACAAGAACGAAGAAGGAATGAAATACAACTATCCTTCTAATGAACCCAACAATGATCAATTTAGTTCTCAGATAGAGATAGGAGGCCAAATCCAGGAAGAGGGGACAAGAAGAGCTCCACATCCTGAGGGAGGTGTTTTACATGGAAAGAGAGAAAAGTGTAAAATAAAATATAATGAAGATAATGTATTTTTGGTGATTTTCTCTATTTAAGTAGGTTAAAAGATAGGTTACATGGTTTGGATAACCATGATCTAACCATGTAAACTCAATATCCAATGGTTTATCAATTTAAAAAAGTCACATATTGGGGCCATGTGGTTTCACCATCCTATTTTCCAACACTGTGCACCGACTACCTAAGATGAAAAATTAATGGCATTTAGGCACAAATGTAATGACCCAATGTTTTTCAGTGGAAATTAACTTATTATATTGATGACATAAAATCACATGAAAGCACAAAATAATGAACTACTAAGTGATAAGTGGCATTTAAACATTATTTTGTCACTTCTATGTTTGGAATTTCAAAAATCTAACATACACGGTTGTGTTCAAGAAGCTTTTTGGAGTCTAATAAAACAAACATAATTTTTGGTGAATAGTATCCTACCCTAATGAATTGTAACATACCCTTATGAATAGTGACATTCCCTAATGAATAGTAACCTCACTTATGGTGGAATAAAAAAATATTCACGTTGGAAGTACGATATACCTATATTTTAGAATGAGTTAATGAATATTTTAAAACTGATTTTGATAATAAATTATTATTTTAATTAAATATTAAAATAATAATAATTATATATTTATTTTTGAAAAATGGACTTCATTTTTGGATTTTACACATCGAAAAATGGTTAGGGTGAATTTTTGAGATTTTTCTGAAATACATGAATTTTTTATGAATAGTAGAATCCGATAATATACAATAAATGCTAAATAATGTATTAATTGATTCATCGATGATGCTCTACTGATGTAAGACCACTTGATTTGGGATCAAATGATACAATCACTATTATTGGACATGGATTACTTCTATTCCATGTCTTGGGAGGAAATCATAAATTAATGATTATAATATCATGAAATCCCTCCTCTCCTCCACTATAAAAACCCCCCTTCACACCCTCTTCTCTCCACTCCTCTCAAGCTCCAAGACATCTCTAAATTCGACTCAAATCACTCCCCAATGTCCTCCCCCACGTCCAAAAGCTCTCAGCCTCCTGAATATACCAAAACCTCTACCATTAATAGGTTCTCAAAGGGGGAAGTCTCAAGTGGTAAATTCCTCTTCTCAATTGTCTTCTTTTCTTATATGTTTTTTTCTGTCACCTCATTTCACCATAATAGTATGATAAATCTAGTAACATAAATGTACAGTAATTTATTCATGCTAGTGGTATATTTCATTATATTCTCCCCTTTCCCCACCCTTTTATTTGAAATAAATGAAAGCACCGTTTGAGATGTGCTAATTTAGCACATTCAAGGATGATGGTTTTATCAATTTCTATTATTATCTTTAATTCGGGTCATGAAACCATTTTTGTTATGTTTTAACCAGATTAATATATATTTAATATATCCTATTTTTTGTTCTATAATCTTATGGTACAAATGGAATTAAGATATAATAAAAAACACATTTTTTGTAATCAAATCCACCGATTAACAAAAACGGTTATCACTAAGGTTATATATATAATAATTGGACATCACTCTAAGTAACCGAATTAAAATTTAAAACATGTAATATCTAGGATATTAACTAAATAATTTAACTTCAATTCTAGACCAACACTTTTATATTGCATATAATCCAAACATTAATATAAGTGAACCAATCTTTTAAAGCCAAGTAAACAAACGAGCCCGAACAACGAAATTGAACCTTATAACTAATCAAAAAGGATTTGAATGAACTTAAAAGGGTTATAATATATCAATTACATATATAATAGGTTCTTAACTTATTAATCAATAATCCTAATTTTTTTATTCATCTCATTAATAACAAGTGAAGAACATCACGAGATTTAAGGTAAGGGATCCTCTAATTTTCTCTCTTAATCAAGATTGTCCTCTATACTATGCCTTTATATGTGTACTAGAAAATGATGGGTTATGTTTAAGAGACTCTCCCATACTTCCTTCTAGATTAATAAGTAATGGGAAACCCCATTTCTCCCTCATCAATCCCTCTTGGTCACACCCAACACCATGCCGATTGAATCGTAATGAATTCTACCCGAACCTTTTTGTTCTTTCGGGTTGCCTTATCTTTATTTCAAAATGGTGTTATCTTTTACATATATATGATTCTCATGACATCTGGTTAGTTGGACATGATTTTTATATCATGACCCTTTCATCATATTCTTTTGGGTATATACATGATTTTGAAAGATTCCCTCCTTCAAACTTTCCGATAAGCCAACCTATTTTAAGGGGACTTCCCAATTTATTTCCCAAATTTCAAATGAACTAAATCCTATGTTTTAAAACAATATTGTATTTATAAAATATGTATTTTAATATGAAAAAATTATTGGTTCAAATATGGTTTTATATAAAATAATGTCCTCTTTTCTATTTGAAAATCTAGAGTGTTTTCCTTAAAACTGGACAAAAATGTTTTAATGCTAATGTTTCTAAAATACATTTTATATTATGCCACTTATATTTGACACCACATACCATGTAATATTACTATTTTACCCTATGAACATCCATGTATGTTCTATTCCCTTCCTTTCATGGACACTATCCTAATACTCCCATTGGATATGTTTTATGTCATGATTGTGGTACCAAAATCATTCCAAGTGAAACCTTATGTTTATATATGGTTGATTATGTATTATTATTTATGTGGAATGATTATTTATGTGGAATGAATATTCATGAATATTTTGAGATGGGTGCACCCAGATATCACTCCAATGCATTGGGTAAGGTTAAGTCTCATGATATGCGATGTGAAACGGGATTGGCGGTTAGCCTTGACCCGTACTAAAATGGGAAACAGGATTAGCCGTTAAGCCTTGAACCATACTAAATATATGATTTATTATTATGCCAAATTTATATGATTCATGTTTATATGACCCCATGCATATATTAAATGATTTTATAACATTCATTCTTTGGATATAATTATATTATGCCTCCTAACTCCTGTGCCTGAGATGTATCCTTATGTTCATTCCCTTATTGGGAATTTTTAGCTCATCCCTTTGTTCATGAGCTCCCCAGGGTACCCTATGCAGATGTAAGATCTCAAAGGATGTTATAAGCCCTTTCTGGAGACAAAATAAAGATGTTTTTAGTCCCATGTTTTATTTTATATGTACCTACTATTCCATGACACTATACATAATTATCCTTGGCTTTTACTCAGATTATTAATTATGATTAATAATCATGAAAAGTTTTATGTAAAATTATTGGGTCACTATAGTTGGTATCAGAGGATGGTATAGTTATTTTTGGAGATTAGGAATACATGATATTATCGAGAACCTTAATTATGAAACTACGTATAAGAAAAAAATCCTAAATTTTGGTGAGTCTAGAGTAAGAATTTTATCCTGAAAATACATCCCTGTCTGGAAACGAGCAGGTAGAGGCGGCTCTGGCACAGATCTATCTAGGGTTAAAACCCAAAAACACCGCCTCGAGCTTGACTCAAACAGGAACTGGTGCACGATAATGGAACTTACTGCACTTTTGGTTACAACACTCATGGGGGATATGCTTTGGTTGATTCAAGAGCTAAGTACAAACCATTATTAGGGGACAAACAAATCCCATAAGAATATAAGATAAGAAATAGATCGAGGATAACCTAGATATAAACCTATGGAATCACAAGATAGGATGTACTTCTTCTTAATAAGTTTATCCTGTAATGTTCAAAGTTTCCTTTTTTATGCTCAATAGCTAAGTATTCAAGACCTCTAATTATTTGTTCTTTTTCTTATTTAATGGAGGGTAATAGGAGAACACGTTCCAACAACCAATGTGAAATGCAATGTGATGATTTCCCTAATGTCATTCCTTATGTGATGGAAGAAGGTGCTAAAAACGTCATGGAAGTAATTTCCTAGATGGATCGAGTTATGAATAATAACTTGAATCAGGTGGAACATCCCCCTCTTCCAAGGAAAGGGAAAGTTGCCGAAGAATCCTTCATGAGTAAAATACCTCCCATGTTTAGGGGGTCTTCTAATCCCTCCTTGAAAAACAATGGATTAACTATATTAAAAAGATTTTCTCTATCCTCCAGTGCTCAGAAGAAGAGAAAGTTATACTGTAATTATATCGTTTTGATGGGGAAGCTAATCAGTGGTGGAAACTGATCAAGAATACAACGTCCCAAGAGGAAATTGATTCCATTGATTGGGAAAAATTCAATTGGATGTTTCTCAAAAAATATTTCCCTCAAACCCTCTGTCTAAAGATTTAAAGAGAGTTCCTTGGACTCAAGATGAAGGAACTTGAGCCCATCAGGGCTTATGAAGCGAACATTACAAGGCTTGCATGGTACGCCTTCTCCTTTATCATGAACAATGAATGCAAGGTGGATCACTTCTTTATTGAACTAAAGCTGAGTCTATGAAATGTGTTGGCGATTCAAGACTTCTAAAGCTATGAGGAGATTTTACGTTGTGCCCCCAAGGTTGAAATAGAGATTGGAGACTCTCAGTGGTCTCATGGGCCTATTGAAAAGAAGAGAAAAATAGAGAAAAACATGAATGGTTCATCAATCAAATCCCATTATGGAAAAAAGCCTCACTTTCCCCTTGGAATAATTGTGGGAAGAAGAATCTTGGTGACTGTATCATGGGAGAAATAATTTCATCGAATGCGGAAGGTTTGGTCATCTGGTCATGAACTACAGAAGGGATATGAAAAATCCCACTAATGTTGAAATAGAATGGAAGGTTCATATCAACACTCAGCCTGCAGTGCAGTTTTTTAAATGCAAAGTGCTTGGGAATTATTCAAACAATTGCACTAAACCAAGGGTTGTTGGAGGCAATCAACAACAACCTCCTAGGCAACAAAGAATAGATTATTCTATCAATACTGCTGATGTGGATCTTGAAAATGATGTAGTGATAGGTACATTTTTTATTCATTCATGAATAGAAAATGTACTATTTGATTTTGGTTCTATGAATTATTTCATATCATTCAAGTTTCTTAGAACTATACAATCACCACCTCAAAATTTTGAGGAAAAGTTATCTATGAGAACAAAAAATGGTGAAATTATTGCATCCATGGTTTATAACTCCTCCCTAGTTATTGATTGTGGATAGAACCTACCAGAAAATCTTGTCATACTTCCTTTAGTGGAGTTCAATGTTATCTTGGGCATGGATCAGATATCTTTGTATAAGGCCAACATCATATTTTGGGAAAGGGAGATTACTCTTCACATCCTGAAGCATCCTATGATTATTTACAGGTGCAAGGAGGAAGATGAGTCTCCTTTAGAATCATCATCTCATGTTTTGATATTTCTTCCTTATGAACATGCAAATCTAGCTCAAATGATTTAGAAAATGTAGATAATCATGTTTGAATACATTCTCATCATGAGGGATTACACTAATGTATTCCCCGAAGTGTTTCCTGGTCTTAGTCCTAACTGAGATGTTGAGTTCTCAATTTTACATATCCCTAGATCTATTCCATCTCAGAGACACCTTACAGAATGGCCACCGTAGATATGGAAGAGCTAAAGAAACAGTTACAGGAGAATATGGAGAAGGGTTTTATATGCCCGACTGCTTCATAGTGGGGTGCTCTAGTCCTCTTCATCAAGAAGAAGGATGGATCAATGTTCCTATACATTGATTATCGTGATCTCAATAAAAGAACTATAAAGAACAAGTATCACATTACACTGATAGATGACTTGTTTGATCAGCTTCGTGGGGCCAATTATTTCTCTATGGTGGAGCTTCAGTCAGGATATCACCAACTAAAGGTGAGGAAGGAAGATATTCCCAAGACTACCTTTCAAACGAGGTGTGGAAACTATGAGTTCATAGTGATGCCCTTAGGACTCACTAATGCTCCAGCAATTTTCATGGATTTAATGAATAGAGTTTTTAAGGATTACCTAGACAAATTTGTGGTGGTATTCATTGATGATATTTTGATATACTCCAAGAGAAAATAGGATCATGTGGAGCATTTGGAAACTGTATTAAAGACTTTGCGAATGGATAATTTGTATGTAAATTATAGTAAATTTTGGTTTTGGATGGAGGATGTATCATTTTCGGGAATGTTATCACCAATAAAGAGGTATCTGTGGACCCTTCCAATACGAAGTCAATTGGAGAGTGGTCGTGGACAACTTCTGTGACAGATATCCACTGGATTTTAGGTCTATTTGGGTATTATAGACAATTTGTGAGGAACTTTTCATGATTGTCAAACCCAATGACCATACTGACATGGAAAGGAGTAAAGTACATCTAGACACATGAATGTGAAGAATTTTTCAAGGAGTTGAAAAGGAGGCTTATCATTGGGTCGATACTCACATTCCCTTCAAGTAGAGAACTCTTTGTGGTGTATAGTGATGCTTATAAGAACGGATTAGGATGTGTTCTAATGAAAAATGATAATGTGATAGCCTATGCCTCAAGGTAGATGAAAATAAATGAGCAAAAAAATCATTTTTTGGAGTTGGTGGCTGTGATCTTTGCGTTGAAAATCTGGCGACATTATCTCTATGGGGAAAAATGTGAAATATATGATGACCAAAATAGTATCAAATATATATTCACACAGAAAGAGCATAATATGTGATATAAAATATGTAAAGATCTCATCATGGATAATGACTTCTCAATCCACTACCATCTCGGTAAGGCAAAAAGGTGGAATATTCTCTAAGTAGAATAGATCCTGCATATTTATCAACAATGAGAATTGAAAAAGATCCGAACTTCATGACTTTAAAAAAGAAAGACATTGGAATAATTAAGGGAGGATCATCATCAATCCTTTCTCAAATGATTGCTTAACCATACCACATGGAGAAAATAATTGTTGCTCAATGAAAGGTTGTAGAAATTTAAAAAAGGGTGGAAGTTGTTAAAAATTGGAAATCCTTCGATTTCAAAATTGATGAGAAAGGAATTGTACGATATATGACAAGATTATGTATACCATCTTATCCAGAGATAAATATGGAGCTATTGAATGATGCACATAGCTCGACCTTCTCTATCCATCCTGGGAGTACCAAAATGTACCGTGATCTCTTAAAACACTCCAGGTGGGATAACATCATGAAGGAGATTCCAGAATATATATCAAGGTGCTTGGTATGTCAGCAAGTTAAAGATGAGTGACAAAAGTCCAAAGGTATGATTCAACCATTGCCTATAACCATGTGAAAATGGGAAAATGTTACTATAGACTTTGTCCCTGGTCTCCCGAAGATGGAGAAGGGAAATAATGTGATATGGGTTGTTGTTGAAAGACTCACCAAGGCATCACATTTCATCAATATTTGGGAAGATCTCTCACTTGAAAAACATTCAAAGTTATATGTGAAGGAAATGGTGAGACTTCATTGAGTTCCAATCTCAATTTTCTATAACCATGATCCATGGTTCACATCTAAATTCTGGAGAGCCCTACAACCTTCAATGTGTACTGAATTAAACTTCATCAAGACCTATCACCCCACAACTGATGTCCAGTTTGAAAGAACTATTAAGATGCTTAATGATATGATTAGAGCCTACTCTCAAGATTTCAATGGTGGATGGGATCAGCATGTCCCATTGGTTGAGTTCTCATACAACAATATCTTCGACATGAGTATTCAAATGGCTCCATATGAATCTCTGTATGGAATGCGATGTATAACTTTAACCTGTTGGGACGAAGTTGGAGAAAAAGATATACTTGGATCCGATCATGTTCAAGAGATGACAGAGAAGGATAAAGTCACCTAAAAACACATTAGAGCTTCTCAAAGTTGGAAAAAAGCTATGCGGACAACCGTCTAAGGGACTTGGAGTTCGATGTTGGAGATAAATTCTTCCTTCGAATATCATCATAGAATAGGGTCATGTGATTGGGGCAAAAAGGGAAGCCAACCCCAAGGTATATTATCCCCTTGGAGATCCTTGACCGGATATGAGCTGTGGCCTATCCGCTTGCACTTCCACCAAATATGGATCAAGTTCATGATTTTTTCCACGTATCACTCTGGAGGATGTACATACCTGATCCCTCACATTTACTAAGCTCAGAGGTGGTGCAGCTAGAAGTTGATCTCTCCTACAAGGAGAAACCATTAAAGATTCTGGATTGAAAAGACCAGGGTCTACGCAATAAGATAACCCATCATGTCATAGTGTTGTGGAGGAACCATAAGTTTGAGAAAGCAACATGGTAATTGGGGGAAGAAATGATGGAAAAGTACCCACACATGTTTTTGGCTTAGAATGTAAAACGAAATATCGGGGGTGAAATTTCATAAGGGGGAAGAATGTAATGACCCAATGTTTTTCAATGGAAATTATCTTTTTATATTTATTTCATAAAATCACATGAATGAAAAAAATAATGAACTACTAAGAGATAAGTGACCATTAAACATAATTTTGTCACTTCTATGATTAGAATTTCAAAAATCTAATATACACGGTTGTGTTCAAGAAGTTTTTTGAAGTCTAATAAAACTAAAATAATTTTTGGTGAATTGTATACTACCCTAATGAATGGTAACATACCCTTATGAATAGTGATATACCCTAATGAATAGGAACATCACCTATTGTGGTATAAAAATAATATTCAAGTTGGAAGTACGATATAACTATATTTTAGAATGAGTTAATGAATGTTTTAAAAACGGTTTTGATAATAAATTATTGTTTTAATTAAATATTAAAATAATCATATTTAGAAAATTATTTTTTAAAAATGGTCTTCATTTTGGGATTCTACACATAGAAATATGGTTAGTTTGAATTTTTGGGATTTGTCTAAAATACTTGATTTTTTGATGAATAGTAGAATCCGATAATTTATAATAAATGCTAAATAATGGATTAATTGGGTCATCGATGATGCTCTGCTGATGTAAGGCCACTTGGTTCGGGATCACAAGATAAAATCACTATTATTGTTCATGTAATACTTAATATTCGTTGTCTTGGGATGAAATAATAAATTATTGTTTATAATATTCAAGAAATCCCACCTCTCCTCCAATACAAACCACCCCCCCCCTCACTCCCTCTTCTCTCCACTCCTCTGAAGCTCAATAATTCTCTAAATTCTGCCCAAATATCTCCCCAAGGTCCTCCCCCAACGTCCTAAAGCTCTTAGCCTCCTCAAAATACCAAATCCTCTCCCATTAAGAGGTTCTTAAAGGAGGAAGTCTCAAGAGGTAAATTTCTCTTCCCAAATGTATTCTTTTCTTTTAAGTTCTTTTTTTTAATTTCATTCCTCACCCCCCTTCACCATAATAACATGGTAAATCCAGTAACATAGATGTACTATAATTTCATCATTATAGTTCTATATTTAATTATCTTATCCCCTTTCCCACTACTTTTATTTGAATGAAATGAAAGCACCGTTTGAGATGTTCAAATTTAGCACATTCAAGGACAATCGTTTATCAATTTTTGTTATAATATTTAATTCTGGTCATGAAACCATTTGTGTTATGGTTGAACCAAATTATTATATATTTAATATATCCTATTTTTTTGTTCTGTAATCTTTCGGTACAAATGGAATTCTGTTATAATGAAAAAGACATTCTTTGTAATCAAATCCACTGATTAACAAAACAGTTATCACTAAGGATATATATATATATAATAATTCTAAAAAACTCTAAGTATCCTAATTAAAATTAAAACCATGTAATCACATGGATATGAAATAAATAATGTAACTTCAAATCTGGAAAACCACTTTCATTTTTCTTATAATCCAAACATTAATATAAGTGAACTGGTCTTTTAAATCCAAGTAAACATAAGAGCCCAAACAATGAAATTGAACCATATAACTAATCAAAAAGGATTTTAGTGAACATAAAAGGGTTATAATAAATAAATTACATATAGAAGAGGTTCTGGATTTATGAATTATTAATCTTAATTACTTTATTCAGGTCATTAATAACAAGTGAAGAACACCACCGGATTTAAGGTAAAGGATCCATTCATATCTCTCTTAATCAAGATTATCCTCTATACTCTGCCTTTATATGTGTACTAGAAAAAGATGTGGAATGTTTAAGAACCTCCCACATAATTTCTTATTTATTTATATGTTATGTGAAAACCCAGTTCTCTCTCATCAATCCATCTTGTTCACACCCGACACTATGCGGATAAAATCATAACGAATTCTACATGAACCTTCTTTATTCTTTTGGGTTGCCTTGTCTTTCTTTCAAAATGGTGTTATCTTATGTATCTATGTGAGTATAATGACTTTTGGTTAGTTTTACAAGATTATTATATCAAGACCCTTTTGTCACATTCTTTCGGGGATAGACATGATTTTGAAAGATTCTCTCCTTTGAACTTTCTGATAAGCCAACGTGTTTTAAGGGGGCTTCTCAAATTTTTACCCAAATTTCAAGTGCACTATATCATATGTTATCAAAAACCATTGTATTTATAAAATATTTATATTTTTATTAAAAAAATATTTGTTTAATTATGGTTTTATATAAAATAATTTCCACTTTTCTATTTGAAAAGCTATAGAGTGTCTTCCTTAAAACAGTACAAAAATGTTTTAATGCTAATGTTTCTAAAATAAATTTTTTATATGTTTTCACTTATATTTGACAGCACTTACCATTTTATATTCCTATTTTACCCTATTAACGTCCATTTCTGTTCTAATCCCTTCCTTTCATGGACACTTTCATGATATAACCATTGGATATGTTTTGTGTCATGATTGTGGTACACAAATCTTTCCATGGGTAACCTTATGTTTATGTATGGTTGATTATTTATGATTATTTATGTGGAAAGATTATTTATATAGAAAAATATTCATGAATATGTTGATATGGGTGCTCCCAGATAGCGCTCCAAATCATTGAGTAATGTTATGTCTCATGAGATGTGATGGGAAACGAGATTGGCGGTTAGCCTTGACCCACACTAAAATGGGAAATGGGATTGGTGGTTAGCCTTGACCCATACTATGATATGATTTATGGCTCTGCCACATTTATATGATTCCATGTTTTTATGATCCCATGCTTTTATTAAATTATTTATTAACTTTCATTCTTTGGATATCATTATGTCATGCCACCTAACTCATGTCCTTGACATGTATCCTTATGTTCATTCCCTCACTGTATATTTTTACCTCATCCCTTTGTTCATGTGTTCCCCAGGGTACCCTATGCAGATGTTAGAGCTCAAATAGAGTTATAAGATCTTTATGGAGATTAAATAAAAAAGTTTTTTAGTCCCATGTTATATTTTATATGTACCTAGTCTTCCAAGACACTAGACTTAATGATCCGTGGCTTTTACTCTGATGATTAATTGTGCTTAAAATCATGAAAAGTTTTTATGTAAAAGGCTTGGGTCACTATAATAAAATTGTAAACACCAATTTTTATAATGTGATCACCCTCTATAAAGAGGTGAAGAAAACCTGCATGGATTCCTATGTACCCATGTCACCAACATTTGAAAAGGAGTATTCAGGCACTAGATTTCCCAAAACCTATTGGAACCACCGAAGCACACACTATTCCATAAAACTAGTCTATATAAAAATGATATTTGGTCTTTTAAGGTTATAGAATTGTTTTTTGATGCCTATAATTCAAGTATGTCGATTAAACATTCTAAAAATTTATAATGTTTGGAAATTTATGCTTGCTCAAAATCCATATAATTTACACAAATAAATTATGCATCCCTCCCAACATCATCATCTCATAGACACCTTCATTTGAGTGTAATTTTCTCAAAATTCATATTATTATTTTTTATTAATATGTTAACATAAGAAGTAACCATGATTATGAATGAATTTTTTGTGATTTCATTCATATAAATGTTTTCTTACACTCTATATTTTCAGAAATTCAGCGACTTCAATCTATTTCAAGACTTAAATTACATCACCATGTGGTCTAATTTTAACCCATATTTCGATGTCTATATCATATAGACACTTGTATCACTATCTACAACCATAAATCCTATTCCTTATTCAATATACACTTTCTATTCATGTGTAAAATTATTAAATGTTTATTTATCATATATATGAAAAATAACATATATCTATTGATTTTTAATAAAAACAAAAATCCTTGATATTTTATTCTTAGATAATATTGAATATATATCATTATAATCAATCTATTAAACCTGATAGTAACTTTTTTTTAAAAACCTAGACTTATTCCTTATTAATTATCCATCCTAATTCAACTATTAGTGGAATGACCATTTTTTCTAATAATATTATTATATGTAGTGTTAGGAATAAATTCTTATCTTTAATTACTCTTGATATTTTTAAATTGTACATTAATATAATTTATCCTTTATTATTTCATTAATGGTTATCAAACCATATTTTTTCACTCTATGATAATAAGGATGTATGACTTGATTCTATCAAATACATTATTGTTTGAACAATATAACTTTCCTTAAAAATGATGATATGAATAATTATTAACATTCTCAACAGCATATATATATTTTTCTATATCACTTGATAAGATTGTGCCATAATGATTACCGTAAAATTAGAAAAATATCAAAATATTCTGAATTCCCATCATAAATTTTTGCTAATTATAGATATTATTCTTCATCCTCACTATTTATCCTTTACATTACATAATATTTATAAAAGTGTGAAATCACCATCACATAATTTAAATAAAAAATGTTACACAAATCCTTATTGTATAAATTATATCATCTTCTATTATATTTATATCTATAAAATAAAACATATACTCTTCTTTAATGTGACCCATACGAGTATAATTGTTCCATATTTAAAACATATGGGATTCCAAATACATGAATGTGCGTAAGACATTTATTATTCTAATATAATTATTCTAATTAATTATATGTAAATTTGTATGATGTAATCATTTTTTTTGGACTTGAAACACTCTAAATAACAATTTTCTATGGTGGAAATGACATGTTTCATTCTCCACAAATATAGTTTGATCAATATCTACTAATCTACTATTTTTTAAAAATGTCACCATATTTTTTGGGGTATATATAACACTATTCTCAAGATGATTAATATTCATCTATAAATAATATTGAAAATATTAATATGTGTGATCATACCAATTATATATCCTTATTATCATTTTATAATATCCAATTCATTTTCTACACTTCTCTTGTATCTATTATCTAACCTCAAAGACATGGATTTACATTTAATGAACAATATTGTTTAATCATAGTAAATTAAACAATAAATAACATAAATCAATTATCTTAATTCATTGAGTTTTTATCAAAGGAACAACGATTTAAAAATTAATATGTTTTGATTGTAGAGATGTCTAACTCTCTATTTTATAATGTAAAAAATTTATAATATTTGACTTTTATCTTGTAAAAAATATAATCTATTTTTCTCTTTATTATAATAACATAATTAACATCATATAATTTTTTATTCTTTTTCATATTATTTTAAAAAACATATATATCAAAGACTTCAATGAGAAATTAAACTCTCCAGAAAAAACACATATAAAAATAGATTTAAAGATCACCCACCTCAAATAAGTTCCAATTTTTTCAATTTCCTCTAGAATTAACATACCTATACTTATTATTATCACTAAGAATTCAAATTTTACAAAAAACCAATTTCTTCTATCATAATATTGAGGAAAATTAATTATCTTCAATATCTATTTTACCTACTACTATGGTTATGAGGGACTAGTCATTATAAAATGTAGCCCATCACTATATTATCTTTTAATAGTCATTGATAATATTATTATATCATTTCGTATGAAATGAAAATCCATTACCTAGAATCCATATACATTTATTTTTTGAATTCTTCATACCAAGATAAAATATTATTTAGTTCTCTTTTATATAAATATTATTCTTCAAAAAAATTCAAGAATTATAATACAAAATCAATTATGATAATAATATGGTATGTAGATTAACAAAAATATGTCTCTATAATTGAAATAATATTTAAATTACTACAAAATTGAAAATTTATTCTCAATTATTACTTCATAAATTTCAATCATCCAATAGACATTTATTTTATGAGTTATGTACCTCAAAAAAATTTGTTCTCAAATATAATAAAATAATATAAATAACATTCATCGAACTAATATAAAATTTATATATCTTTTAATCCACCATCAAATTAACTCTTTCCATATAAAGAATTTTTTTGATACTAATAACATTTTATTCCAGACTGTAACAATTGTAATATATCAAATTTTTTAATAACAATTTCATTCCCAATTTTTTGAAAATTAAATACGTGATCCAGAAATTTTTTTGGTCTAAATATTTTACCCTTAAATAAAATATTCACCCTCCCATTTTTAATATATTATACATTGATGTTGATATTTCGAATAATATATTACTTTTTGGTTTTCTTCCTTCGATTCTAGAATATTTAATTTGTCTTTCATTATATGATTTTCATCATTTACATCCTCTATTAAAATTATTTCAGTAAATATTGAGTGAGGAATTTATAGATTATGACCATCATATTGATTTTTGGAAGATTAAAAATTTTGGAATATCTCTTTGATCCCTCTCTAATTTCATTCATATAAATGAAAACATTAAACAAAGACTTGTTCTTTTTATTTTATACGTCAAGAAATTATTTTTATTTGATTTCATTATCATTATACTCACTCTTATCATTCTTATCCATAATCAATTTAAAAATCTTTTTCGTTATATGAGACACATTCAAAACATAAATTTATCTCTGCAACATTGATTTCATTTTTTAATGTAAAAAACCAAAATTATTTGTATTTTTAATTTCTTAGTTAAAAATCATGATCTCTTAATCCAAATATGAGATCATAAATAGGACACCATTTCAAATAATACTTCATTCTAAATTCCATTTTCCATTTGTTATATTCTTCACCATAATCATCTTCATAAATAGTAAAACAATTATCATTTAATTTTTAAAATAATTACATTTCTAGTAGTCTACTACATCACTAAATAATTACAATAATAAATTTCACAATTTTATCTTTTCAAAATTATTACCATTTACCTTTGATTCGAATAACAATTTTTTAAAAATAAAATGTTTAAACTTGGAAAAAATCTGCATGAACTAATATTCATCATCTCATTCTTCACATATTAAATTTTTAATAATATACATGGAGTATCCAACAGATATACATTAAAACTATTCAATTGAATATTACCTAGATACATTCATTTTCTTGTATAATCACTCCTTGAGAAAAATTACATTCAACATGGAAAATATTTTCTAAACATAATCATTATCATCTAAATAAAAATTCCATTTTTTATATTTTGTCCAAAATATCCCTTTATTAATGTATTAAATAAAATTTTATTTTCAAACATACTATTTTTGTTATGAAAAAATAATTTTCTTATCTAAAAATTAATAAACATTAAGTTACATTAATATAATGGTAATGTATTAAAATAATAATATTTATTCCAAGAAACATTTGAATCAATAAAATTTTGTAATACATGATAAAAATAATTTATTTTATTATATAAAAATATAGAGTTTCTAAAAAAACCACTTTATTGAACCACATATTTTAATATAATAAATAAATCATTAACCATTTATACATAAATAAAATGAATTTATTTATAATGAGCATGATAAATTTTATTTTTTTCGTCATTTTCTATAATTTTTTATTCATGAAAATTTCATAACATCTGCCAAATTCCCCCCATTTTAATAATACTAATAAATTACAAAAATTCATTTTATAAAAGTGAGGTGTGGAGAATATTTCATGATATTCATTAACATAAATATTATTTAAATCTACCGGATTCATCATACGTATTTTATGACTATAATAAAATAATAATTTATAATGTGGAAAACAACCATGACAATTGAGATCAATTATTGTAGCATTTTTTTCATTCAAAATAATTTATGTTTTTTAATTAAATTAGGGAAATAATCATTAATACTTAATATTCATATTATATATGATGGATTAAAATCTTTTATATCACCAACAGGTTTAAAACTAATAGTAGGATTAAAATTCAACATCAATCAACATTAATGGCTTATAAGGGTATCTTTAACTTGATTTTAATGAATAATATTGAAAAATTAATACTAATGTAATTTAGGATCCCAATGATTCATTAAGAGTCATGGTGAATTTGTAAGTCGACTACATTTAGGTTTCTGAACAAACAACTGTCATCACTAATAAAGATTAATTTAAAACTACTATTTTGATTTATTTTCTCATAAATAAAATTTTTATTATATTAATCAATTAAATTTATCAAATTAAACAATAAATAAAATAAATAATAATATAAATGACGATTTACGTGGTTCACAATTCAAAATTAATGGTTATATCCGTTGAATGATATAAAAAATTAGTGAACATATGGTTCACTAGAATCATCCATTTGAATACAATGAGATGGTGTATATATGAACATCAGATACAATCAAATTTGATTTAAAAAATTTAATTTCCTCTCATATGTTTAAATGATATTCATTAATGTGAACAAGAATAATAAATATTATCCTTAAATTACAATTGTGAATTTTATAATGATCATTACTAAATCTAATCCACTTATTCACATACTGAATTCACAAATTTTTTGTTTTGAGAAAACTAAAATGATAAAAAACAATAACATATTTAAACTAGTTATGATATATCTTCATAAAAAATACTTTGACCATTAAATAATTAGAATAATTTCATATTAGAAAAATTCAAAATATGATGACCTTCATCATCATTAAAATTTATCTTCATCCATCAAATATAACATTTTTATTTGTTGAGTTATCCAATAATTAATATCCTATATAATATTTATACCTCCTATGATCATTACTTATTCTTTACCTCTCTTTTGTTCAGAATAATTCTCATATCCTCTATGCACATGACATCAATTTCATTGAATTTAAAATTCCATAATAAAATTCCATATAAATTTGTATCCCACATTATTATTATCCTTCATATACAAATATACATTAAAATATAATTTAATATTTTTTGTGGCATTTTAGGTCAATAATTTTTATCCCTTGATGTATGCACTAAGACTCATATTAAATATTTATTAAAATTCATGTTAAATAAAAAAATGGAATTTTGATTTTGACCACAAATTATTCTCATTCAACTATGCAAAATATATAAAACTTCTCAATAAATTTAGAAAATCATGGTCACCTACGAGGGACCAAAATAATTGTTTTCACTGTTCTCGTGATTTATATAAACCAGGATCATCACCATCACATTTTTCAATAAATACATCAACTCCATTTTTATACCATGAACCAGGAAATAACCCATGGAAAAATGCGTGGATAATATTTTTTACAAAACATGGAACCATGATCACTCTAAATATCATATATCCTCTAACACATTTTATATAATTGTCCAAAAATTATAAAACCTGATTATCTTTCTAATAAGTGACTCTTAATCATTATCTATATTTATCAATGATTGAATTTTCAGTCAAGATTCAAATTTACCAATTGGATTAAAACCTTTTATTTATTATGATGTCGAGAATTATGTGGGTGTCTTGTTGATGACCTATAATGGGGATAGTCTATATATCATCCCCCTCATATGAATAGAATTCTCATTTAGTAAACTTCTAGCAATATCACCAACCTCAAATTCTGATAGGGACTTTGATGGGTTGGCATTTTAAGCTTCTATAAATTGAAAAAAAAATTAATAAAATTAAATTGTAAATGAATATTGTAAAATCAAGTGTTAATTAAATTTTTTTAACCTAATTCTTGTATAAGATACATTCATATAGTTTCTATTATTTTTTGGACATCACAATTACATTCTTATCCTTCCAATATCATAGTTTAACTCAATATCATATATTAAAAAAGTATTTAACATTCATTTATAAAAAAATTCCTTCAAATGATATAAATATATTCATCATATGAAATAAAATCATAATATATAAATTTTATTCTTTAATAAACACTTCAATCCTCATGTGTGGGAATATACATTCATCAAACAAATAGTATAATTTTTCAAACAATGTCACTAAATAAAAAAATTAAGTCATTAAAATTTGACGTTTTGTTAAATCGTTATATTAATTTATTTAGATATCATAAAATAATTATGTTATCAAGTGTTATGATAATAAATATGCATCATCTATATATACTTTAGAAAAATATCAGATAACTTTTAAATTATTTTCGAAAAATTTAATGAGGATTATTTAAATTCATTGTATAACCTCCCGATGAAATGGTCCATGTTCTTCTTCAGGTGTTTTAATGCCTATGGATGTGTACTTACATCAGAAAAATCAAAAGTTAATAATATATTAAAATAACATAATAATTATCAATATAATATTAACATATTAAATAATAATATTTCCGAAAATCATATATTAATTCTAAATCAGTATAGTACATACATCTATTTTTCAACCATCTTAGTCATATAATACATTTTAGTATTCCAAAAATATTGATAATATATAGGGATGAATTTATACTCCTATTAAATGTTCTATTGAATTTTCCTTTTAATATTACAAACATCCTTTATTTGTAACTTGTATACATAAACTGAAGAAACTATCATTAAGTCAATGGAACTCAAAACATTTTTACTATTGAAGATATTCTATCACACATTATCTTTTATTATCTATTTAATAAATAAATAAATACCATATTAATTTTTTATTATATTAATTTTACAATATTGAATTTCATATTGGTAATAGTGAACTTGTAGTAGCATCTTGATGGTATGCTCTGATGGGTTTTGTATGATCATCTTATGATCATTAAGAGTGAAAGAAAAAGTTATGTTGATTAATATTCCAGAAAAAACTGTGTTAAATATATCGTAAAACTATGCATACCTGAATCTCAGGAACATTATCCTTCATATTATTTTTTGGGGATAATTCTAAATAATAAACTGAAAATTATAAGATATAAGGCTTCTTGTCTATGAGGTAATTTACCATATTTTATATCTTGACCTATATTAATGGACATCCAATACCATTCAAGGGGTGTTACTTTTTTCATAGGGAGTGATCAATGTGGCTATAAATGATGAAATATTTTACAAGATTTTCATGAAACTGAGGATATCTAATATAATTGATTGAATGAATTTAAGTCACAATTAAATAAATGATGAAAACATATTTCATATTTATAGGTGATCTCTAATTGTCCTTTAAAAATTAAGAATTAAACTTTTATAAAATTTTGTTATAAAATAATACACCTGATATCATTCTTGTTCGTAAATGAATTCAATTACTATAATGAATAGATTTTAATTTAGATGAATCAATGAGAGGAAATATATGGTTGATGAATTCATCGTTTGTTTGGAAAAGATAAAGAAATAGGGTTATCAACCATGGTTTACACATGCACAAAAAATATGTTGTTGTTACCATTTTTAGTAAACTTCCAACAATCTCCCACTACCAATAAATTCCCATTCATAATTTCTACAAACGTTTTAGCTATTTTAAATCCACAAAAACTCTTTTGTATATAGTTTCACATGTCTATCTTAATATTCGAACAAAAACATTGTCCAAAATATAAACCTTATTCAAAGGCCTTCATATGTGTTTTTGTGGGACATTGTTGTTCCAAAAACAATTATGAAATACATATTTCTAAAATATATTAAAATTGGCTTATTTAAAATAATCAGTGATATGAAAACTATTAAGGGGTCTCTTGTGATCTCCATAAAAAACTCATATCTCAATAAAAACATTCCCAACATTACATGTGTCATATAAATCATATATAACATTACATTATATTATATATATATATATTCCATGGAATCAAGTGACCACTACACAATGAATATGTCAATCTATTATAATATGTGTAATGTTTTGTTGATTCATTGAAATATTTTAAAACAATAAATTAATACATCATGATTCATTAATCTAACAGATTATTAAATCTCATGTATCTCATATAAGTATAAAAACAACACTTTTAAATAAAATAATCATGTCCATTAATTTCATAAAACGTATTTAATCATGGGAATGTTTTATTAACTTTTTATACTAGTGGAAAGATTCTCATGTTCGTTACAATCTAGGAAATAACCAGATCAACATAATTTCCAAAAGCATCTTGATTAGTTAGGATCATAATTTTACATGTGTATATAAGTAATAAATTTATTAAGGTCCCCATGATAGATATTTCATAAACATAAAGTTTGAAATATTTTTAATTAGCACAACCCCTTAAGTATATTGATGGAACGCTATCATTCTATGAGTTGTACTTTTGTGAGTCAGTCCTAGTAATACACCTCTACTAATTACCACATGAATATATTTGATGAATATCACATACATGACAATGTAAAATGTATAATAGAAAATTAATATAACCATAAAATATAATCAAAACCCATAATACACACTGATGGTAAATGGTTATGGGAAATAAAAATTTTTAAATTAGAAATGATTTTATCCGTAGAACACTCAGGTTTACTAAATTTTAGAAATCATTAATTATTCATAATATATATAAAAATTATTAAAAAATATTGATAAATTATACATCCATTACATCTATATTTTATATATAGAATACCTACTATCCTAACAAGACCCACATTTTATTTCATTTATAATTGGGTTTTAAATTGATATACTAAATGGTCCTCTTTAGTCACCCACCTAAGATTTACATCACTCCACCAAATGATCAATATAATGAGATTTTATTGAAAAATAGTTTGTTTTGTCTTCTAGTGATTCATTGGTTCTCTATACTTTAAAATAGGTCAATTATTTTCCTAGTAAATCAGAATTTCACCACTGATATATCGAAACAGTTCATCGTCATAGAAGATCTTTCATGAAATGACTTGAGCCACTCATCCATTGAATACCCAAATCAGTATTATACATTCCAAAGGTGTGCTCCTAATAACCCATAGTTATAAACAAGAATCATGGTCAAAGAACAACAATTTTTGTAATTGTCTATCCATTAAATAAAATACCATATAAATAATAAATCATCTATAAGAGAGTAATATGAATAAATAAAATAACGAAACTAGAAACATAACTTTTCGTAAGGGTGAATATTTACAATCTCATAAGGATTATAAATTAATAATAATGAACTCATTATATGAATAAATTATAAAATATCTAGTATATATAAAGTATCAATGGGATATCAAAATAAAACTCAATCATTAATATCCACATAACCTATTGTCGCTCTCTACATCATGTTCAAATCATTCATCATAACCCACATCCAAAATAAAGGGATAATAAAGGTTAGATACATGAAATGAAGCCATATGATCTATATATACTGATAAAAATACATTGGATATTTTAAAAACACATCCAATTAGGTATTTACTATATATTTTTTGTATTTCATACAAATAATAAAATTTATTTTTCCTTATTTGAAAATATAATTGAAAAAAAGAATCATTAAACATGTATAAAAAAACACAGACATCCATTTAATAAAATAATTTTATTTATATTGAATAAAAACAATTACTTCAATACTAAATTTCATGATCCTTTGACCCATTATGTAAAACAGTTAACAATTTTTATAAAATGATTCATGGTGGGGTTAAAACCATCCCAAAAAAATTTTAAATTTCAAATGAAGTCATTTCATGAGAAAACACAATCAATATTATAAAATTTATTTTACTATTTAAACATTTACCAAAAATTACATTTCATAAGAAAATAATTTTTCATGAAATGTTATATTTCCAAAAAAAATCACAAAAAACTAAATGGGAGTAAAACCACTACTAAAATAAGAGTAAGAAAACATGGTTAATAGAATTAAACAAAAGAGTTAAAAAAATAAAAACTCTATTATGTTACAATAATCATGTCAATTAAAGAGGATCCAAACAATTAATAAACCACTAAATCACCTAAATCATTCCATTATGTATATCAATGCATCATGGGAATCCTCATAATAATCATGTAAAATAATCAAAAAATTTAACAAAAAAATACCCAGTACGGAACTAGAAAAACTATAAATATCCTTAGTTTTCCCAAAGAACTATAAAAAAGTAATGATATATAGAGTTACTTCACTAACATGAGAAAAATAGTTTCTTTCATAGATATCGTGCTACCCCTTTTGATCAAACTATCATATTATAGCCAATAAATATCCCCTAGTTGAAGGGAATTCTATAAATGTTTTTTAAATTTCCTAGACCACTAATTAGTCTACAAGAATACCCATGAACAATTTTTAATAGAGGTGTGAAATATCATGCATCAATATATATAAACAATTATTCAAACGACATATCTCATAACCTCACAATAAATATCCGATTCATAGTTACTTCATAAAAAAACTCTATATATGAAATTCCCCATCGATATAAATTAACATAAATAAAAAATATATAACCCCCATGAAGACATAAGATAATAGGGGGGATAAATAGGGAGTCTCTCTATCTCTCACACACACATATGTAACATTTCTATAACACCAAAATTCTTAATAATGCTTGTACAAATAGACTCAAAATTATTAGTCACTTCTCAATAGTTTTAATTTTCACTGAACAAAATTTATTAAATCTATTTTTTGATGTAAACATAAAATTTTATTTTAAATTTTTTGACTCATATAAATCAAGATGAAAATTTTCAAAAAACATAAAATTATTCATTAAAAAATATAACATGTTAACTATACTGCCTTGACCCTAGTTACCCTGAGTAGGTACATTATTACATTACATTTTCAAGATACAAGGAATCATGTCCCAAAAGACTGCAGAGTTTAGTATCCTAAGAATTAAAAGATACATACATAAGTTTTATATTACATCATGAGATAAAAACAACAACAACATTTTGTTCCCTTTGAAAACACTTATCTACCTTAGCCTATCCCAGTTGGTCAACCATAAAATAATTCTTTATATACAAATATAACCGAGAAAGGGGTGTGCTCAAATGCTCAGTAAGGACAACAATATTGCAAAAACTTTATAAATAATCATAAACATTTAATTCAATGTATAAAACTAAAACAAAAGTCATATAAACAAAAAATTTGGCATAATATGTCAATGTTAAATCAAATAATTCCATTTAATTATTCACATATATATTCTAGTAGTCGAATAATCACATGTAATGTCAATAGAGAATTTCATAATGATGGAATACATAATTCCGGACATTATAACCACATAGTCAAGGCCTCGTGCCAAGACTAAAAATAAGATTTTGTTAAGGCCTTGTGCCAAGACACTAGTTTGTATCAGGAGACCTACTGATTCATCTAAAATCTATAGTGGGCTCCACCGGTCCAATATTATGTCCAATTCATTCCTCATATAAAAAGATTGAAAGAAAACATAAACATCTGTATTAAAACTATCATAAAAAATGTTAATACATTAACCATAAATAATGAATGGTATAAAAATAACATATCCACAGTCAAAAATATCTCAAAACAATCAATAAAATATGGATGATTTGTATCATACTAAATCATCATCATACACTTAAAAATCCATTAAGGAATGTTGACATAGAGGAAATAAAATCTATTTCAGAGAAATATATCGTTCTATTTTGAAATCATTTATAAGTTTATTAATTATAAAACACCAAATTTATTTTGAAAATATTCTTATAATAATGTAAGTTAGGCTTCAAAGGTGTTATAATGGCATTGAATAACTACACCCTCCACATAAGTTAAAAAAACCTTGTTATCATAATTTGTCAAAAAAGTCATAATGTACCTTGTTTGGAAAATGACAGAATGATTCCCTTAAAACAATATCATAAAATTTCAATAAATGGAATAAATGAATTTAAACCATAGTATAGTAAATATTAAAAATGTTTTGAAATAAATTTTTATGAAACAAAGATGATGATTATAAAGAGGTCCCAGTAGACACTTCCTTAAAAGAACCTCAAAGAATAAAGTGATTTTGAAATTAACCCTTACCCTGTAATTTTCCTTGGTCAAGGGTACGTTAGCCTCATGTATAAAAGTTAAATAATTGTTATTATATTATAAAATAACTACATAAATAAATAAAATATAATATATGATCATCGAATATTTATTTGATAATTATATTTTATTAATATCATTGTTTCGGCTGTTAACAGATTCATTTTCCTTTATAGGTTTGGTTACGTTAGTCATGAATGTTATGGATAGGATGTAATTGATTCTTCTCCAGAATGATATAATTTTCATAAATATTATTTCTAATAATCAAATGAAAATTATTCTTTAATTGTTACGATGGGGAATGAATCTCATCTTGTTCCTCAAGATGGTAATCTGTACGTATGCACGAACGATACTTCCATATCATTTTTTATTTTTAAAAGAATATGACCACATGATATATAGATATATTATTATTCCAGTATAATATAATATTTTTTATACGTTCTGTATGTTCATTAACTCCATCTTTTATAGGTTTCATGTATGGTATGAACGAGTCATATAACTTTGAGGGGGTGGTAGTCCACACTTCCTCAAATTAAATTATCTTGTATATATACAACATGAAGATAATAAAGTTATGATATAAAAGAGAATTAAATAATATTATATATAAAATAAATATCCTAAATATCATATATAATTATATTTCCATCATAATGTCTAGCATAAGAGGTGGAAGTATAAGATTGAACAATCATCGTTTCATGAGGAAGCAGTTCACCGTCCACAGAAACATTATATTCTTTACCAACATAATATATTTAATATATTGGTGTTATCATAAAATAAAGGAATAAAAAGAGTTTAGGGTGCTGGAGAGGTAAAATATAAGAAAAGTACTTAAGAGGATAATTTACATTTAAATCAGGTAACTCCCTTTTGTTGGAACCAAAAGGATTCCTTAAATCACCTTATACCTAAGGTAAGGATTATAAAAGGACAATAATGATTTAGGGAGCGTAACTATAGAGATGTTTGATGAGCCAAGGGGAATGAGTGTTGTGAGAAATGGGTAAGGGTTGAGGGATTTTTCTATGGGGGAGGTGGAGGTGCTCTTTAGGAATGTTTGAAAGTATTATTTTATTATATATTGATTTCTGGTTTCTAAAGTTCGAAAACTCATTAACGTAGAAGATAAGATTACTCATGTACAAAATAAAATCATAATATATGAATTGGACATGTTTTTAATATTGTTTTAATTTTGATAATCTTAATTATTTAAATCATTAATTAATGAGGTAAACACTACATCATTATTATGTTATAAATATTTTTATTTATTGGATATCTAAAATTTAAAAAAACTACCCTAATGTAGAAAATATGTTTATCTTTAAAATTAATATTTATAGTCAAAATGATAACATATATAACCCCATGTAAGAATTATTTTACTAAAAAATATATGTTTATTCATTTTGGTCTTTACATGAAATTAATTAATATAAAGTGTCATTATCACTCTCATGTGGCTCCATGGGGTCCCAAAATCGACCTAATGATTCCCATGGTTGGACATGTATCATACAATAGTAATAGTACACATTTTATGATAATTTAATATTACTATGATAATATTTTTTACCCTCTTTTACTATATTTACCTATTATCTATAATAAATAATATATTTACTGAAGTAAATATTCATAAGACCAAAAAATAAAAGTTATATATTTACACATTTTTTACATCCTAATTCAAAATAAAGAATCAATTTTTCCAAATTAAAAACACAAAATTTTCATAAATTAATTCAAAATTAATTCTCGTTATCAAAACAAAAATTGGGTTTTTAAAAAATAATAACTATCAAAATAATGACACTTGTTTATGTCCAATATAAAAGTGAAATTACATCCAATGACCTAAATTATATTTATTGATAAAAATATAATATAATTACACTTTAAAACCAGTAGAATGTATAATTTAACACTATAAATTATTTCAATTAAAGAATTTTTTTTAATTACAATTTAGAATTTTCGTTATTCATCAAAAATTGAATGTATTCAAGAAAGTACTCAAAATTCACCCTAAGCTAATTATGATATTCCGAATCCAAAATTGATGTTCATTTTCTAAAATAAAATTTATAAAATTTCAAAAAGTGGGTATTACTATTCATAATGTATAGTTTGATTACTAATAGTGTGTTAGAGTCTTGAAGTTGCGTACAACACAAGCTATTTAATTATTCAAGGGGAAACATACCATAGAAGTTTGGTTTGTTACATTCTTCCATCCTTCAAATAATTTAATCCTCGAAATTTCTATAATACTAATACTTAGAATTATTTAGGTGGTTCTTCATCACATGTTCCTCAGATTCCGACATTCCCTCTTCCATATTATGATTTCTCCATTGAACATTCACCAGATGAGTCCTTTGGTTTCTCAGCACTTGTTTTCTGGTATCATGAATTTTGATATGCTCTTCACAATAATACATATTGGGTTCTAGTTCTATTTCATCATTGGTGAGTACATGCATTGGGTCTTCCATGTATTTCCTAAAAAGTGATATGTGGAAACATCATGAACATTGGAGAGACTTGGTGGCATTTACAAATGATAATCTACAACACCAATTCATTCTAGAATTTCGAAAGGTCCTCTATACCAAGAACATAATTTAACTTTCCTTCCGAATCATATAACACCCTTCCATGGAGGTATGTTGATGAAAACGTGATCTCCTACATGAAATTCATAATCTTTACTTCTTTTATTGGCCTACCTTTTATGCCAACATTGAGCTGCTTTGATGTGGGTTTGGATTAACTTCACATTTTCCACTGTTTCCTCAACATGTTTTGGGCCAATGAGTTTTCAGTCACAAAACTCATCCCCACATATTGTTGTGCATCATCACATTCAATATAACGCTTCATATGGTTCAATTTGAATACTTTACTAGACAATATTGTTATAAGAAAATTCTTCCTGAGATAAAAATTGATACCACATACCTTGAATGTCAAGTGAGTAAGATCTCAACTTTTCTTCTAATGTTTTAATAATCTGTTCTGATTGTCTATCAGTTTGAGAGTGGTAGGCATTGTTCAAATGAAGTTCAGTATCCAATGCCTTCTGAACACTTTTCCAAAATCCTGATGTCAAAGGGGGATCATGATTAGAAATAATCGATAGTAGTACTCGATGAAGTCTAAAAACTACAATAATATATATTATTTCCACAAATTCATGTGGTAAATCTTCTTTTATTGCATGAAAATGAACTAACTTGGTAAGATGATCAACGATGACCGATACTGCACCATTCCTTGTATGTGTCTTTGGTAGGCCCATGACAATGATCATCGTAATATCATCCCATTTCCATTCAGGTAAAGGAATACGATTCATGATTCCACTAGGATGTTGTCTCCCAATTTTCACTTATTGACAAACCAAACATCTTGCCACATAACCAAAAAAATTTCTTTTCTTGTTGTGCCACAAAAAATGTTATTTAAAATATCTAAACATATTAGTGCTACCATGGTGTATAGAAATATTATATCTATAACCATCGTCCAAAAATTCCTTTTTTAGATCAGGTATGACAGGAACACAATGTCTCTTCCAAATTTACAAAGTCTTATCTTCATATACGATGTCGATTAATCTCCCATCATTCACTGCTTTAATTTTCATTTCAAACTACTCATCATCAATCTGAGAACATGTTTCTTCTCTTGTAAAGGTGGTTTTTTCATCCATTTGAAAAGGTATTTATTTTTCACCTTCTTTGATTATTCACAAATCTATATTTACTATATCCGTGAAAATAAGATCCCTTTCAACTCTCATATTGTTAAAAAATCCATGATCATTACAACTCAAAGAATCTACCACCTTATTTTCCTTCTATGTGTGGTAGTGAATGATGAAATCATAGTCCTTGAGTAGTTCTAGGCATCACCCTTAACTCATGTTGAGTTATTTTTGTGTGAAAATAGACTCCAAAACCTTTTGATCAGTATAAACCTCAAATTTTTCACCATAGAGATATTGTCACTATATCTTCAGGGAAAATATTACATAAGCTAACTCAAGATCACGAGTGGGGTTGTTTTGTATGTGAAGTTTTTATTGTCGTGATGCATTGAATATAACCACATCACTCTGCACAAGGACACAACCAAGTCCTTTCATTGAAACATAACTATATGTAACAAACCCATCATTCCCCAATGGTAGAATCAATATAAGAGAATTGACTATTCTTCCCTTATGTTTCTCAAATCATTATTCACACTCTTTTGTCAAAAAACGTTTAACCTCTTTACGTGTGAGCACGGTTAATGGGTTATCTAGTAGGGAAAATTTTTGGATGAAATTATAATAATAACCTTCTAAACAAATAAAACTGTGTACCTCAGTTATACTTGTCAGTGCTCAAAATTCTTGTATCACCATGTTCGTTAAAGGAATAACAGGGATTCCTTCCATAGAGACAATATGGAAAATAAATGAAATATTTTGATGTCAAAATTCAAATTTTCTGAACATCCCATAAAATTCATTTCTTCAAAGTGTCTTTAGAATAGTGCACAAGTGATTTCCATGAACATCGTAGCTTTTGTAGTGTACCATGTTATCATCAATAGATACCAATACAAAGTCCACAATATATTCCATGAAAACTATGTTCATTAGATCCATGAAGATATAGGGTGAATTATATAGTCCAAAAAGAATTATTATAAAATCGTAATTCCCATACCTGGTTCGGAATTCTATCATTGGAATGTTTTCCTTCTTCAGACACAATTTATGATATCTATATCGAATTTCCATCTTTGAAAAATATTGAGCTTCATGAAGTAGATCAATGAAATCATCAATGTGATGTAGGGGACACATATTCATTATTGTTATAGAATTGATATCCCTGTAGTCAATTCACCACCTGAATAACCCATCATTCATTCTAATAAAAGGAAAAGGGGATCCCCATGGAGAAAACTAGGGCGAATAAATCCATTATTACTCAACTCCTCTAGTTTTTTCTTTAGCTAAAATAATTTTACAGTGGTATTTCTATTATGTTCCATAGATATGGGCCTTGAACTAGAAATTAAATTAATCTAAAACTCAATTTCTATTTCTAATGGATGTTCAAGTAAATCTTATAGAAATATATCAACATCTTCATGTACAATAGGTAAATACACTAGTTGAACATTCATTTCCTCACCCAAATTTATTTAACTCTCTTCCTCCTTAATAAATGAATTTAGTAGAGTTACAGAGGGTGGATCTAGATAAAAATCAGATGGTGACATTTCTGCTCTAATGATAAGGTATTCCTTATCATCATCAAAACATGTAACCTCCTTCTTCATACAATAAATTTTTTCATCATGGTATGAAAGCCAATCCATAATGAGGATCATATCAAATTAAATCATGTGTATGATGATGAGATCAGTAGATAATGATCACTTATATACCCAAATGGGGATTGATTTGGAAAAAATTGTTGCAATGATACTTCTCTGTAGAGATTTGACTAATAAATTCCTTGGTAAATAAAAATGGGAATATCTAATTTTCATAGAAAACTACGAAGATATGAAACAATGCGATGATACAAAATCAAATAAAGTAATGGCTAAACATGAGGAAACCATTAAATTACCATCCAACATGTCTTTTATAGCTTCAACCTCTATAGTAGTGATTGCATAAGCTTGGCCTTACTCCCATGGCCTTTTCTGAGGTATGTTTACTTGGGTCTTATGGAATTCATTTTCATATTGCCCCATTTCATTACAATTGTATCATTTATCCTTGATAGTCTCATTCTATCCATTGAAATATCGATCTTGGTGGCCTTTTTCACCACACATGTAGCAGACTCTCATTCCCTTCAGGCAAGTACTAGGGTGTTTCCTTACACATTTACCACTGGATGGAAATTCCATTTTTCCCTTCTTCCCCTTATTTCCAATTCCAATGTTTTTAGCAGATCTCTTCTTTTCTTTCATTTTTTTAATGTTATAAGACACAATGAATTCCTTTTCTGTCCTGATAGCACATGAGACAATATCTTCATAAGATAAGAATGATTGTGAGACTAATGCTCGATGGGGAGATGGTTTTAACCCATCAAATAATAAATCAACCTTACCACATGTTTTATGAATATAATATGCTATATTCCTTACAAACCTTGTATCGTTATCCTCATATTTTGTGACATTCTCATCCTCCTTTTTCTTTAGTCTAAGAAATTGTCATTCCATATCCGCTCGATGGTCACGAAGACAGAATTTTTATATGAAAATATCTTTTAACTCCTTCCATTACATATTTGATACTTATTTATATTCCATTGTGTTTTGAATTAATGGTCACCATTGATTTGCATCTCCCTTGAGGTGATAAACTTTCATGGAAACTTTTTCTCTTTCGCTGCTCCCCAAAGCATAAAATATTTTCAATATTTAACATATCATTTCTCACCTAAAAATTTATTTTTAGACCCATTGAATATTGGTGGTTTTTTATGAAGAATCATTCTATCATTGATCTTCTACGTTTTAGATCTATGTGCTCCATATAGGTAAGATTATTATTTATAACCTGAGTGAGTTTTCCTAGAATGGTGATAAGATGATCAGCACCAGTTGAATCACAAACTCTACTATAATTATCTTAATTAGGAGGGAAATTTCTACATGGATTATGTGCGTTGATATGGTTTCCATTCCTTCCACTAGGCAGTATTTCTGTATTATATCATACACTACATTTTTTTATGAATCACAATACATTATTCAAAACATGTAAAACAATTAACATAAATTGAACAGTTTATGGATATAATCCATAATAAGAAAAATGTTTTCATTAAGGATGTATATACTCATAAATCCTTTATAATGATTTGTAATTAAAATGGTAATTATGTTATGCATATCCCATGGGAGTGTCATAACCAAGAGTGTACCAAGGCCAGCTGTTGTGTAATAGGATACCCTAGGTCATCCTCGAAACTCCTTATCAAAGTTTTCACTTCTATGTACATATGTGCCAGAGCCACCTTTACCTACTCATATATATGTAGGGAAGTATTGCGTGAAAATTACAGAAAAAAGCTACAATACCAAAATCCTAGGAAGATCTTTAATAATAATCCTCAAAGTCTGTCTTTGTGTAACATTCTCTAGTCAAGGATTATATAAATATAGTTTCCTTAGATTGTACTAAACTTACATTGATACCAACTGTAATTCCCCGAACCTAGTTATAAAGAGTTGGTGAATTATTACAAAACATCGGCATCATACAATGAATCATGTCTGAAATATAGATAAATTTAGTAGCCTTGAAAGTACTAGATACATACATAGGTTTTACACTACATATTGTGATAGAAACAAAAACAATGGTTTCCCCCCTTTGAGAACACATATATCACATATCCTATCCCCGTAGGTCAACCATAAAATACTTCTTCATATCTGGGAGAAAATAAAACATTGAATGAAGTCAACTCAGATGCTCAGTAATGATAACAATATAGCAGATACTTCATAAATAAGCATAAACATTTTAGGCAAAGTATTGATCTAATACAAAATACTTTTAAACATAAACTTCAACATAATATGGAATAGATAAATAAAATATTTCTATTTACTTATTCACATTGATATTCTACTAGTAAAATATTCACATGTAATATCAATAGGTAATTTCATAATGATGGAATGCATAATGCCGGACATCATAACCACATAGTCAAGGCCCCGTGCAAAGACTACAAAAAAGATTTTCTCAAATCTTTATTCCAAGATGCTAGTTTGTCTCATGAGACCTAATAATGCATCGAGGAGCTATAGCGGGCTCCACCCATCACTTAATAAGTCCAATCCATTCCACATATCAAAATGATGAAACATAACATTAACATTTGTTTTAAAACTAGCATATGAAATGTTAATACATTAACCATAAATCATGAATGGTATAAAAATAACACATCCATAGTAAACCATATCACAAAAACATCAGTACAATATGAAATATTTGTATCATAATAAATCAACTTCAAAAAGTATAAAATATATAAAAAGATGTTTACATAGATTAAATCAAAACTATTTGAGATTAATATCTATTTCTATTTTCAAATAATTTAAAAGTCTAGTAATTATAAAAAACATTTATCTGGAAATATTATTATAATATTGTAAGGTGAGCTTCAATGGTGTTATAATGACAGAGAAAAAACTCACCCACCATATATGATAAAAACATTCTTACCTTAATTGGTCGAAAAGGTCATAATGTACCTTATTTGGAGAATGACAGAATGATTCCTTTAAAACCATTTTATAAAATTTAAAACAGGGGTATAAATGAAATTAACACATAGTCTAGTAAATATTTAAAATTTTTTGAAGTAAATTTTTAAGAAACGCGGATGTGAAAGGTTAAGAGGACCTCGTAGACACTTATAGAAAAACAATCTCAGATAATAAAGAGACTGTGAAATTTACCCTTACCTTTTAATTGTCCTTGGTTGAGGGTATTTTAACCTCATGAATAATAGTTAAATCATTGTTTTTAAATTATAAAAATACTATATACATAAATGTGATGGATTATATGATCTTCTAATATAGCTTGGTTAACATTATTTTAGTAGGATCATTTTTTCGGGTGTTAACTGATGCGTTTCCCATTATATGTTTTTTTACATAAGTCATGTTTGATATGGATAATGTGTGTAACACCCGAGACTTTTATGAGAAATTTTTTGTTTTTATAAATCATCAAAAAATATTTCACTACACACAACACTAGCTTGGTTTTCTTTACACGCAACCACGACCTTCCTCGATAGCTTGCGTCATACGCAATACCGAGTTTCACTAAACAATGATATGCTATCAAAATATTATTAAAACTAGCCGTTATGAATAGTAATAAATTTTTTTTGAAAATGTTGAAAATTTTATTTTTCAAAATGCACTTCATTTTTGGATTAGGAATATCGAAAGTAGATTAGGATGAAATTTTGTACTTTTTGGATCACTTTCATATTCTGATGAATAGTGAAAATTACTAAATTTTAATTAAAAAAAACTATTTTAATTGAAACAATTAATAGTGATAAATTATTATTTTGAGTGGTTTTAAAGGATATTTAGAATATATTTTTACAATTTAATACAATGTTGTTCATTGGATGTAATTTCACAGTTAAACCAGACATAAACAAGTGTCAATCTTTTGATAGTTATTATCTCTTAAAAACATGCTATATTTTAATTAAAAACAATTGTTTTCATTGCAATACTTTATATGGATAAATTATAATATTGATTGTTTTTAAAGTATAAATAGAATATATTTTTACCATTTAATATAATGTATGTCATTATCACTGATTTTACATTGAATTCATAGGTAAAAACATTTCAATCTTTGTCAATGTTTTAACTTTTAAAACCTATTTGCTTAACAACGAGATTAATTTTAAATTAATTAATACAACCTCTGTGTTTTGAATTTCGAAAAATGGATTCTGTATTTGGAATCAGTGGGTCGAAATTATGTTAATAGGTTACTTTTATTTTTTGATATTATGAATAGTAACTACGGTAATTTTTTTTATTTACTACGGTTAAAGGTAAATAGGGTAATTCATAGTTAAGAGAATATTATAATAATTCAAAATTACCTTGACACATTTCCTAACCTTATTGGATGAGTATTGTCCGACAATGGGCATCCTTGGGTCGATTTTGGGACCCCATTGAGCCACTTGGTAGTGACAATGAAAATTTGGATTAATTAATTTATTGTAAAGACAAAATTAACATTAACAAAAATATTTTGGTAATTAATTTTAATAAGGGGTTATATAAATTATATTTTCCACTATAAATAATAATTAGAAAGATAAAAAGATTTCCTACATAATTATATTTGTTTTATTATTTTTAGACACCAAATAAATTAAATTATTTGTGACACAATAATGATGAAGTATTTACCTCATTGATAAATGATTTAAATAAATAAGATTATAATGATTAAAATATTTTCAAAAACTTGTCCAATTCTGATTGTATGATTTATTTTCGACCATGAGTCATCTTATCTTCATCTTTAATGATTTTTTGACCTTTTGAAACTGAAGATAAGTTTATAATAAAATAATATTTCCACACTTTCCAAAGGTGCCCCTCTCCTCCCTTATAAAAGGGAACCTCCTCCCTATCTTCCTCACACCAATTTGGGCATTAAATCTCAGCCAACCCCTGCTCATTTCACTTCCACACTTCCTTAGAAACCTACTTGATGTATTGGTCCTATCAAAAGACCAACTCTAGTGCCTTAATAGAATGTTTAAAGGAGGCACTTCGAGAAAGAGGTAATACCTTCTACCGTTTTCTTCAAGTTCCATTCTTCTTCTACTCCCTATTATTTAGTTGTTTAATTATGAGTTAATAACATCAGTATCCATCATATACGAATATGTTATTATAAATATGAAACAGCCCTATTTCACCTCTTATCCACCCTACGGAAAACGAAATCACCACTCGTGCGTACGTAAGAATACCGTCTCCACGCTGTGGGGTAATCTGTTTTCCACCACCACCTTACTTGAATGGGTATAATGGTGTAAATAATAACTATATATGATTATTGAAAAGTGATATTTATTCTGAAATAGTATACATACACTTCAATAAAATTCCACGATCAGGGGAACGATATCGTCGCTTGTGTGTACGTACGACCTACCGTCTCCACAATGTGATGTGACTCGTTCTATATGATCTTCATTGAATAATGATTATATAAATTAATTTAATGAATTAATGTGATATATATTACACTAATAACATTTTTTAAATGATGTATCTACATCCTATAAATATGAATAATAATTTATTCGACAAAACACACATAAGAACAAAATGTAATAAACACCCGAATAACAAGTAGTAATGAAATATTACTAATAAGAAACTAATAATATGACCATATATGATATCATAACAATATGTATTATTCTATAATAAGGAAATGACATTATTTAAATCATTATACAGGATGTTCAGACACGTACAAAGCATATCAGACCTATGGTAAGGGAAAATATCACAATCTCATTTTTTTCCGATATTGTTTATACTTTGGTATTTACTGGGGTTTATTTTATCACCCACAACCATGTTTCCTCAATATGTAATATTATTTCCATCCACCTACAAATTTCTTAAATCCAATTTTACCCTTCAGTGAGTTCTTAGTAAAAGATATGAAAGGAATCTTTTCTTGTTTTTCGTACAAGGTACTTTTTGACTTTTCTGAAAAAAGTATGAGAAGAATGTTTTTTACCTTATATGGCATGAATATATTTTTAAAACATTATTTAAAAGATTCTTCCTTTGTATGTTTCAAGATTATTTTTAATCAACTTCTTTTAGATTAAAATTGTATGACATGTTAAGAAAGGAAAAATGTTTTTGAAGTAGAAAGGATATTTTCCTCAAGAATGGAGTTCAAGTGTTTTATCAAAATTATTTTACACCTAAGATAATATAAGGTTATGTTTATATCCCTATTATTACATTGATATGATTATTTTGTAATGGATATATTTTTATTAATTCCTTTATCTCATATGAATTATTTTATGATGTCATGATTTTTATGATTCCCATTTTTATTACATGGGTTATGATATGATGTATGGTTTATGATTTTGTGGAAAACATAGGAATGGTATCATTATGAGATGGGTGGGACCTATATATCCCTCCAATGCATTGGGTATTGTTTTTATATCTCATAAGATAGACATGGCTGGAACACTAGGTTAAATCGGTTTAGTGAAATAGGACTGAAACGAGGAGTGAACATGGTTCAAAAATGGAATTTGTCCTCTAAGATAGTCTTGGAAACGAGTCTTGACTAATAAGAAATGATTTTCTATGATTATGTGTGTATGCCACAAAGTTTCATGTTTTATGTTATGATTATTGGGATTATATTTCACTACTATGATTTATCCCTTTTTATGAAATTATGATCTCTTTTGCCGGTTAAGATTTCCAAAAGTTATGTTCTTATGTATATGATGTGATTAATATTTATTTCGTTTACCCTTACTGAGAATTTTAGCTCACCCTTTTGTATGTTTTATTTCCCTAGGTCAGGAAGATGGTTATTAAGTAGGATATGCTAAAATGGACTCAAGATATGATGAAATAACTGGGAGGCAAAGTAGATGCTTTATGAACCAGTTGCTTAGGTTTTCCAGTTTCTAAAGACTCTATACCTATACGGTCCTTTCCTGTTTTTGTTATATGTTGTAATAAGTGTGTTTCAATTTTGAAGTATTAACCTTGTATGTAATGTATGGGCCGTTATATTTGGTATCAGAGGAAAGGTATAGTCAACCTTTGGAAATGAGGTTGTGAAAGCCTCAGTAAGAAACCTAAGGATAAATCTAAGGATAGAACCCAATATTTGTGTTTTAGAAATGGCCATGAATAACCTAGGATAAGACCTTAAGTGTGAAATTTTAATCATGATTATGTGGTTTTCCTATTATAATTAGTGTTTCTCACACTATTCTTATTGGTTTTAGTCAATGGCTGGAACCCGAAGGATCCGTGTTAATTCGGAATGCGACGGGCAATGCAATGATTGTCCCCCGGAGCAACCAAACGTTATGGGAGCTGGAATGAAAAATCGTTTACCCATGCTCTCACAACTTTCTCAAGCTATGAATCATGAAAGACTTCCAAACGAGCAATGTAAGGAGCAATATTCTGTTGAATCCTTCATGAGGCATGGTCCACCTTCATTCAGCGGGTCTACTGATCCATTAGTTTCTAAACAATGGATTAGTACTATTGAAATGATATTTTCAGTTCTTTAATGTTATGAACATGATATAGTCATCCTAGTAGTGTATCGTTTGGAAGGAGATACTGATCAATGGTGTAATCTTATTAAGAATACGAGGCAAAGAGATGAAATTGATTCCATGGAATTGGATGAGCTCAAGAACTTATTTTTCAATAAGTGCTTCCCTCATATTCTCCGAACAAAGATGGAGAAAGAGTTTCTTGAACTGAAGCAAAAGGATGATGAATCTGTTGGTACCTATGAAGAAAATTTTACAAGACATGCAAGGTACGCTTCTGGTATTATTATCCAACCTGAGAGTAAGATCGATCGATTCTTTAGTGGAGTAAAACCAAGTCTTCGAAGGGCCTTAGCCATAAAGGACTTCAATAGCTACGAGGAAATCGTTCGATGTGCTCTCAAAGTTAAGATGGAGATTGGAGTAACCCATTAGTCATATGGGTTTGATTAGAAGAGGAAAATGGAATTCAAAGGAAAATCTAAAGAGCACACTGAAAAGAAGATGAGCTTTCCCTTATGCTCAAAGTGTGGAAAGAAACATGGAGGGAGTTGTCTTAAAGGGACAAGTAAATGTTTCAAATGTGGAAAGGAAGGTCATAGGGCTGTTGAATGTCGCAATGATGGGAAAACGATGTCTAATGATGAAAACAAAAGAAGGGATACACCGAATGAACCTACTACACTTCAATTTTTCATGTACAAGGATATGTGGCATTATTCCAATGAATGCCCAAATCCAAGGGTTGATGATGGTGGTAAACGTCAACAAACTATTAAGGCTAATGGAAAAGGAAAGTCACATGCAATTTCTATCAGCGATGTGGAGTATGATAACAATGTGGTGAAAGGTACACTAACCATCCACTCTAAAGTAGAAAATGTTTTATTTGATTCTAGATCAACCCACTATTTTATTTCTGAATAATTTTCTAAGGGTATCACCGTATTACCTCGACAATTAGATGTTGAGTTGGCTGTGACAACTCCTAATGGCACAACAGTGGCATCAAAAGTTTATAATTCTTACCTGATTGATTTTTGTGGGAAAGTGCTTCCTGAAAATCTTGTGATCCTTCCTATATTGGAATTTGATGTGATTCATGGCATGGATTGTCTTTATTTTTATGGATCTCATATCAATTGCCAAAGAAGGGAAGTCACATTTCATATTCTAGATCAATCTATGATCGTCTATCGATGCAAGTATGAACATAACCTTGTAGTGGAAATTTCTTCCACATTATAGGTCTTGATTCCACTAAATGATGGTTATTTACGTCAAATGGTTGGTGAGAAACTCACGATTAAAAATATGCCCATTGTACGGGAATTTGATGATGACTTTCCGGAGGAACTGCCGGGTCATCCACCAAATCGTGAAGTTTAGTTTTCAATAGAACTCGTACCAGGTGCTTTACATATTTCAAACACACCTTATAGAATGGTCCCAATTGAGTTGTAGGAATGGAAGAAGAAACTCCAAGAGAATCTTGATAAGGGATTCATACGCCCTAATGCGTCACCTTGGGGAGCACCTGTTCTATTTGATAAGAAGAAAGATGGATCAATGAGACTCTGCATTGATTATCGAGAGCTTAACAAGTTCACTATCAAGAATAAATATCTTCTCCCATGCATTGATGACTTATTTGACCAACTACGTGGAGCTCAATACTTTTACAAGATTGATCTTTGTTCAGGGTATCATCAATTAAGGGTCAAAAGGGAGGATATACCAAAGATGGCTTTCTGTACAAGTTATGGACACTATGAATTTATAATGCTGCCATTTGGTCTTACTAATGCCCCTACTATCTTCATGGATCTGATGAATAGAGTCTTTAGAGACTATCTTGATCAATTTGTGGTAGTCTTTATAGACGATAGTCTTGTCTATTCAACGAGAAAGGAAGAACATGAAGATCACTTGAAAATTATATTGAAGACCCTGAGAAAGGAGAAGCTTTATGCCAAATTTACCAAGTGTGAATTTTTGCTTGAAAAGGTTGCATTTTTGGGTCACATAATCTCAAAAGATGGGATATCTGGGGATCCAGCAAAAATAGAGGTTATCGAAAGATTATCGAGACCAACAACAGTAACCGAGATCCGAAGTTTTCTTGTTTTGGCTGGATATTATCGACGTTTTGTGAAAGAATTTTCAAGATTATCTAATCTACTCACAAAGTTCACTCAGAAAGGAGTTAAGTTTGTTTGGACAGAGGAATGTGAAGATAATTTCAAGGAGTTGAAAATAAGGTTATCAAGTGCACCTGTTCTCACACTGCCTTATAGTGGAGAAAGGTTTGTGATCTCCAGTGATGCATCCAAGAAGGGATTGGGGTGTATTCTTATGCAAAATGATTTGGTGATAGCTTATGCCTCATGACAGTTGACAATCCATGAGCAAAATTACCCAACTCATGATTTGGAGTTAGCTGCGGTAATCTTTGCATTAAAGATTTGGAGGCATTATCTTTATGGAGAAAGGTGTGACATTTATACTGATCATAAAAGTTTAAAATATATTTTCACTCAAAAGGAGCTGAATATGTGCTAAAGAATATGGTTAGAGCCGATTAAGGATTACGACTGCACAATTCATTACCACCCTGGGAAATCAAACAAGGTGGCAGATGCATTAAGTCGACAAAACCATGCCAGTTTATCCATGATGAGGAACAAAAAAGATCCAATATTTATGGATTTATAAAGGATGGATCTTGGAATTATAATGGAAGTGGGAAAATCGTATCTTTCTCAAATGAATGTTCAACCATCTATACATGTGAAGATTAAAGAGGCACAAAAAGAAGATGTATAGTTACTAAAGAAGGTGAGAAATATTTCTGAATTTAACATTGATTGTGATGGGATAATAATGTTCAGGAATCGGGTTTGTGCTCCTCCCATACCCGAATTAAAGAAGGAGCTGCTGGATGAGGCTCATAGTTCTTCATTCTCTATTCATCCTGGAAGCACGAAGATGTATAGGGACCTGAAATAGTACTTCTGGTGGGATGGAATGAAAAGAGATGTTGCTGAATATGTCTCTCGATGCTTGGTTTGTCAACAAGTTAAAGCTGAGAGACAGAAGTCTAAGGAGATGTCACAACCATTACCCATACCCGACTGGAAATGGGAAAACATCACTATGGACTTTGTCACAGGACTTCCTAAAACATCCAAAGGCAATAATGCTATCTGGGTCATAGTTGATCGTCTCACAAAGTCTGCACACTTCATTTCTATTAGAGAAAATTTATCTCTGGATCAGCTTGCTAGGATTTATGTAAAGGAAGTGGAAAGATTTCATAGAGTACCACTTTATATTATATCTGATTGGGATCTGAGGTTTACCTCAAAGTTCTGGCGAAGTCTTCAGCATACTCTGGATACAGAGTTGAGTTTCAGCACTGCTTATCATCCTCAGACAGACGGTCAGTCTGATAGAACAATTCAAACTCTAGAAGATATGTTGACAGCTTGCTCTATGGATTTCAACGGTGGTTGGGATCAACACCTACCTTTGGTGTAATTTTCTTATAATAATAGCTCTCACTCCAGTATTCAGATGGCTCCTTATGAAACTCTCTATGGAAAGAAATGTTGGACTCCAACTTGCTGGGATGAAGTTGGGGAAAGAAAGCTATTAGGACCTGATCTTGTTGATGAGATGGCAGAAAAGTTCTGATCTATTCAACAACACATAAGAGCATCTTAGAGTCGACAGAAAAGTTAGGCTAACAACCTAATAATAGACCTAGAGTTTGAAGTGGGTGATAAAGTGTTATTACGAATATCTCCATGGAAGAGGGTCATGAGATTCGGAATGAAGTGGAAGTTGAGCCCTAGATATATCGGTCCTTTTGAAATAATGGATTGTGTTGGAAAGGTATCTTAGTGATTGGGGCTTCCACAGAATCTCTCTCAAGTTCACGATGTGTTCCATGTATCTCTCCTGAGAATGTACATACCTGATCCTTCACATGTACTCTGCTCAGAAGTTGTACCGCAGGAGCAAGATCTTTCTTATGAAGAACAACTGATAGAGATTCTGGATCATAGTGAAAAGGTCCTACGGAACAAGACCACTCGCTTGGAAAATGTTTTATGGAGAAACCACTAATTAGAAGAAGCTACATGGTTGCTTTAGGATAAGATGAGGGAGAGGTATCCTCATCTTTTTATTACAAAGAGACGAATTTCGAGGGAAAATTCATTTTAAGGGGGGTAGAATGTAACACCCGAGAATTTTATGAGAAATATTTTGTTTTTATAAACCATCAAAGAAATCTTTCACTACACACAACACTATATTGGTTTGCTTTACATGCAACCGTGGCCTTCCTCGATTGCTTGCGTCGTACGCATTACCGAGTTTCACTAAACAACGATATGCTATTAAAATAGTATTAAAACTAGCCGTTATGAATAGTAATAACCACTTTTTGAAATGTTGTAAATTTTATTTTTCAAAATGGACTTTATTTATGAATTTGGAATATCGAAATTAGCTTTGGAATAAATTTTTTACTTTTCGGATAACTTTCATATTCTGATGAATAGTGAAAATTACTAAATTTTAATTAAAAACATATTTTTTAATAGAAATAATTAATAGTGATAAATTATTAATTTTAGTGGTTTTAAAGTATATTTATAATATATTATTACAATTCAATACAATTTTTTTCATTGGATGTAATTTCACATTTAAACCAGACATAAACAAATGTGAATCTTTTGATAGTTATTATCTCTTAAAAACACGCTATATTTTAATTAAAAACAACTTTTTTCATCACAATACTTTATATGGTTAAATTATAATATTGATTGTTCTTAATGTATAAATAGAATATATTTTTACCATTTAATATAATAAATGTCATTAGAATTAATTGTACATTGAATTCATAGGTAAAAACATTTCAATCTTTGGCAATGTTTTAACCTTTAAAACTCGTTTGCTTAACAACGGGATTTATTTTAAATTAATTACTGCAACCTCTGTGTTTTGAATTTGGAAAAATGGATTCCATATTTGGAATCAGTGGGTCCAAATTATGTTAATAGGTTACTTTTATTTATTTATATTATGAATAGTAACTACGGTTATTTTTTTTATTTACTACGGTTAAAGGTAAATAGGGTAATTCAAGGTTAAAAAAATATTATAATAATTCAAAATTACCTTGACACTGGTCCTAACCTTATTGGATGAGTATTGGCCGAACATGGGCATCCTTGGGTCGATTTGGGGACCCCATTGAGCCACATGGTAGTGACAATGACAATTTGGAATAATTAATTTAATGTAAAGACAAAATTGACATTAACAAAAATATTTTAGTAATTAATTTTTATAAGGGGTTATATAAATTATATTTTAGACTATAAATATTCATTAGAAAGCTAAAAATATTTCTTACATAATGATATTTGTTTTATAATTTTTAAAAACTACATAAATTAAATTATTTATGACACAATAATGATGTAGTGTTTACCTCATTAATAAATGATTTAAATAAATAATATTATAATGATTAAAATATTTTCCAAAACATGTCCAATTATGATTGGATGATTTTATTTTGACCATGAATCATCGTATATTTATCTTTAATGATTTTTGGATCTTTTTGAAACTGAAGATAAGTTTATAATAAAATAATATTTCCACACTTTCCAGAGGTGCCCGTCTCCTCCCTTATAAAAGGGAACCTCCTCCCTCTCTTCCTCACACAAATTTGAGCCTTCAATCTCTGCCAACCCCTACTCATTTCACTTCCCCACTTACATAGAATCCTACTATAGGTACTTTTATTATCAAAAGACCATCTCTAGTGCCTTAAGAGAATGTTTAAATGAGGCACTTCGAGAAAGAGGTAATACCTTCTACCATTTTTTTCAAGTTCCATTCTTCTTCTACTCCCTCTTATTTAGTTGTTTCATTATGAGGTAATAACATCAGTATCCCTAGTATACTGATATGTTATTATAAATATGAAACAACCCTATTTCACCTCTTATCCATCCAAGGGAAAATGAAATCACCGCGCGTGCGAACATATAGAATACCGTCTCCACCCCGTGGGGTATTTTGTTTTCCACCACCACCTTACTTGGATGGGTATAATGGTGTAAAGAATAACTATATATTATTATTGAAAAGAGATATTGATTCTTAAATAGTATACATATTCTTCAATATAATTCCATGATCATGGGAATGATATCATCGCTCGTGCGTACGTACGGCCTACAGTCTCCACGATGTGATGCGGCTCGTTCTATATGATCATAATTGAAAAATGATTATATAAATGAATTTAATGAATTAATATGATATATATTACACTAATAAAATATTGTAAATGATGTATCTATATCCTATAAATAGGAACAAGAATTTATTCGACAAAACACGCATAAGAACAAAAAGTAATAAACACCCGAATAATAAGTAGTAATGAAATATTACTAATAAGAAGCTAATAATATGACCATATATAATATCATAACAATAAATATGATTATGTAATAAGTCAATGAAATTACTTAAATCATTATACGGGAGTTCGGACACGTATAAATCATATCAGACCTAAGGTAAGGGAAAATATCACAATCTCATTTTTTAATCCGAGATTGTTTACACTTTGGTATTTACTAGGGTGTATTTAATCATCCAAAAACATGTTTCCTCAATATGTAATATTATTTCCATCCACCTACAATTATTTAAATCCAATTTTACACTTCAGTGAGTTTTTAGTAAAAGATATGAAAAGAATCTTTTGTCGTTTTTCGTACGAGGTACTTTTTGACTTTTCCGACAAAAGTATGAGAAGAATGTTTTTTTAACTTATACGGCATGAATGGATTTTTAAAACATTATTTCCAAGAATCTTCCATTACATGTTTTCAAGATTATTTTTTATCAACTTCTTTTAGATTAAAATTGTGTGACATGTTAAGAAAGGAAAAATGTTTTTGAAGTAGAAAAGATATTTTCCTCAAGAATAGAGTTCAAGTTTTTTATAAAAATTATTTTCCATCTAAGATAATTTAAGGTTATGTTTATATCCCAATTATTACATTGATATGATTATGTCTTAACGGATATGATTTTATAAATTCCTTAATCTTATATGAATTATTTTATGATGTCATGATGTTTAAGATTCCCATTTTTATTACATGGGTTATGCTATGATGTATGGTTTATGATTTTGTGGTAGACATAAGAAGGGTATCATTATGAGATGGGTGGGACCTATATATCCCCCCAATTAATTGGGTAAAGATTTTATATCTCATGAGATAGACATGGATGGAACGGCAGGTTAAACCAGTTCAGTGAAACAGGACTGAAATGAGGAGTGAACTCGGTTCAGAAATGGACTTTGTCCACTAAGATGGTCTTGGAAATGAGTCTTGACTACTAAGGAATGATTTTCTATGATTATGTGTGTATGCCACAATGTTTCATGTTTTAAATTATGATTATTGGGATTACATTTCACTACTATGATTTATCCCATGTTATGAAATTATGATCACTTTTTCAGGTTTTGATTTCCAAAAGTTATGTTCTTATGTATATGATATGACTGATATTTCTTTTGTTTACCCTTACTGAGCATTTGAGCTCACCCTTTTGTATGTTTTATTTCCCCAGGTCAGGAAGAAGGTTATTAAGTAGGATATGCCAAAAGGGACTCTAGATATGATGAAATAAATGGGAGGCAAAGTAGATGCTTTATGAACCAGTTGTTTATGTTTCCTAGTTTCTAAAGACACTATACTTATACAGTCCTTTCCTAGTTTTGTTATATGTTGTAATAAGTGTGTTTCAATTTTGAAGTATTAACGATGTATGTAAATTATGGGTCGCTATAATATGAACTTGATTAATATACATAATTATATTATTTTCTTAAATATTATATTTAATTATAAACAGAATATTATTCTTGAATGGTTACGATAGAGAATTAATCTCATTGCGTTCGTGGAGACGGTAATCCATTCGTACCCATGAACACTACTTCCATTTCATTTTTTTAGATTTAATGGAATGAATACCAAATTATAAATAGGTATATTATTATTCCTGTATAATATAATATTTTATATACATTATGTATGATCATTAACACCATCCTTTATACATTCCATGTATGTTATGAATGAGTCATATCACTTTGAGGGCGCGGTAGTCTGCACTTATTCAAATAAATTATCATATATATATATATATAATATGAATAAAATAAGTGAATGATATAAAAGAGAATTACATAAGATAATAGATATAATAAATATCATATATACAATATATAATTATAGTTCCTTCATATTGTCCACCATAAGAGGTGGTCGTAGAATATAGAACAATCAACGTGTCGTGAGGCAGTTGTCCGCCATCCACATAAACATAATGTTATATACCCATTAGATAGAGGTGTGTGTAAGTTTAGTGAAAATAAATAAAATAACAAAAACCTATTATATTTAGGATATTTTTTTATAAAATAAAGGAATAAAGAGATTATAGGGGCTTGGATAAGTAAAATAAATGAAAATAACTTAACAAGATATGTTACCTTTAAATCGGGTAACCCCTTTGGATTGAACCAAAATTCTTCGTTGAAGTGCATTAAGAATAAGGTAAGGTGTATAAAAGGAATACAGTGTTTTATGGAGCTTAATTGATCAGTTTTTGGATGATTCAAGTGGTTTTATTGGTTTGAGAAAAGGGTTAGAAGTGTGGGCTCTTTATAAGTGGGAGGAGTGGTTCTTTTGGAATGTCTGAAAATATTATTCTATTACATAATTATTTTCAGTTTTTAAACGTCCAAAACTCACTAAATTTGAAGATACAATGACTAATTTTAAAAATAAAATCATCCAATAAAAATTGGAGAGGTTTTGGATAATATATTAATTTTTATAATCTCATTTATTTAAATCATTCATTAATGAGGTAAAAAATTTATCATTATTAGGTCATAAATTATTTTATTTATTTGATGTATAAAAATTATAACAAAAATACCATGAATTGGGAAATATTTTTAATTTTTAAATTAATATTTATAGTCGAAAGGATAACATATATAACCTATTGTAAAAATTATTTTACTAAAATATATACGTTTATATCATTTTTGGCTTCAATTTAAATTAAATAATATAAAGTGTCATTATCAATATCAAGTAGCTCCATGGTGTCTCAATATCGACACAAAGAATCCCATTGTTGGACATGTATCAACCAATAGGAATAGGACATATGTTAGGGTAATTTTATAATATTATTATAACATTTATTTACCCTTATTTTCCAGATTTACCCTTTAACCATGGTAAATAAAATATTTACTAATGTAAAAAAATCATATTGTCTAAATATAAATTTTACCTATTTACATAATTTTAAATTCCTTATTCCAAATATAGAACACATTTTTCCAAATTGAAAAAAGTGGCATAAATTAATTTAATATTAATTCCTGTTGTCAAAACAAGAAAAAAATATTTAAGAAATAATAACTATCAAAATATTGAAACTTATTTTGACCAATTATAATGTAAAATCACATACAATGAACTAAATTTTTATAAATGATAAAAATATAATCTAATTATAAATTATAACCTCTCATATGTGTAATTTAAACTATAAAATATTTTGATTAAAAAGTAGTTTGTAATTAAAATTTAGTATTTTTTATTATTCATCATAAATATAAAGTGTTCAGAAATGTTCAAAAAATTAACCCTAAGCTAATTTTGGTATTCTAAATAAAATCATGAAGTCCACTTTGAAAAATAAAATTAATAAAATTTCAGAAATTGGGTATTGATATTCATAACAACAAGATTGATTGGTTGTGGTGTGTTAGAATCTCGAAGTTGCGTACAACACAAGATATTTCCATATTCAAAGGGAAATGTACCATAGAATCATGCGGTTTTACATTAACAATACCAATTATTACCCCAATCACAACCAAAATGGGTTGAAATTGATTTAAAATAATAAACACTTTTTAAAACAATTATGTTAACAATTTAAAAACATTGAAAATTTTAAAACACACTATTAATTCCAAAGAAAAGTCATTATATGTTAAAACACACAATTATAGAATAATATGATGACCCAAATGGGATAAAAGAACCTATAATTATATATTTTATTTAAAATCTACAATTAAAAAATTATCAATAATTATAATTTCCAGATCAACATAAAATTACATGTAAAACACTTATGTCATGTGGAAAATATCCTTGAAAAAATTTCTACACCCAACCAACACATCACATAAGGATAGAATTTAAAAAATATTGTATTTTAAACTATAGAGAACTCAATACAAAATCACATTCGGAAAAATCACAATAATACCAAAATATAACTAATGAAAACCAATATTAAAGGAATCAACGAAGATGGAGTGCACTAAAAAAATCCTCAAGGATCCTCTAGTTGACCCAAAAAACTAAACGCCTATGATTCAATCCCCCCAGCCCATAAATTTTAACCCAATAACTAAATGGTTAATGGTAGAGACGTGCCAATATGATAAGGGATGGGGGAGGATAATAATGATGAATAAAAGGTATCAAATGATGTATTCTAGTGGAAATGTTGATTTCTATGATTAAAAATACAATGGTAATGGTAGAGAGACCACCCATAGTGGGCTTGGATACGTAAAATAAGAGATAATATAATAAGAAGAACCTGATCCCATTTTATTTCATGTGGGAGAAAATCTAAAAAAACTGAAAAAATCATCATGTTATGCTTCATGTCTTTCCCATATGGTTTGAATCAATAATGTGTAAATCTTATTGTTCCCACTAAATGGAAAAAAACCGATAAATGTTTCCACATGGGGATCTCTTATAGTTAATCAAATAATGCACAGTATTTGTTGAATGGATCTATCCAATGATATCTCCATATCAAAATATTTTTTTTATTGTTTTTCTAAATACACACTAGTACAGGTCCATGAAACTCATGGAAAAATGGAGTTTCATGGTTTCTACAATGGATCACCCAACCGTGTGCAACCCATGATGTTAAAACCATACATGTTAAAAAACAGGAATCTCCTCCAAGTACTGGTACCAACATGATCCCTCCAAAACTGTGTTCCCAAAATTCTATGTAGAAGAATAATTCAAAACATATTAAAAAATTTAGAGACATTCAAAAACCTTATATTAATGTAAAATCAATGAAAATTATAAATTGGAAACCTTGATACAGTGACATGGTGTTTTATAATCTCCCCATCATGTATCATTATTCAAAAAAAAATTCCCAAATCCTGATGAACAAAACTGGAATGAGCAACAATCACACCCTATGGAATGATATTAATTGAAAAAAATACAAGATATGATTTTTGGAAAGAAACTCTCTAACATTGTTTGTTCCTACATACTAAACCATTAAGTTAAAAAATTCACAAAATGTTTCTAAATCAATTTTGACCATATTCATTAGTATAAAATATATAGGATATAGATATAATGAATCAGTCATCCCGCTATTTATAAATATCATAAATTTTGAATCAATGATCAGAACAACTTGCATAAAAATATCCAATATGAGAATTAATATCCATGAACTCCAAGGATAATTTGGAAAACACCGTGGAGCTAATTACAATATTTCAAAACTAAAAAAAACATCAAGGACCCAATATATATATATGGTGGATCCTTCCTCATGCTTGATACACATCACAATAAAAATCAATAAATCATTAACATCCAAAAAATATGGAATCAGATATAATCAAATCCAAAATATTATATGGGTAATCATGGATGTCATTATTAGACTATCATCCCATGTTGAATCCCACAATTATAGAACTACTGAGTGATCCATAGACCAAATAAAACATCTAAACAACTAACAATGTACTTCCAAAACGGTCACTCACTCTTATATTAGCAAGTTATAGATCTCAATATACCACAACATAAGATAAAAATAAGTAAAAAGGTAGTTCAAATAATGAACAAAGAACCAAACCCAAAAAACCACAATGAATCTAAAAAAATTAGATAGTCCACACACCTTCCCCAAAATCCATTTCCATCTGAAAGAAAATGACTCAAGAATATTCAACTATCAAAAATAATTACCTAAAATAATATAACCATTAAATTAAATCATATGGTATCCTCCTAAAACATCAAAAAGGTTTAACTGCTGAGACAAATTCAAAAAGGAAACTCATTAGATGGAAAAAAATTGACAAGAAAATTGTAAAATAGGGTTAGTGAAAAAAAAATCAAGAATCTCTTAAGTGAAGTTATGGCACTAAATCTCCGAAATCCACATTGAATATGGGTGATTTTAATAATAGATAATATGAAATATCAAACATAAAAAATTACTCACAATTTGTAATCCAAGGAACTACACCATATCTACCATCAAGATCATTATATGATGAGCATAAAAACAATCACAGGACATGATCATATCATCTGATGCTATTAAAATAAATAAGGTTTCCCATATCCAATATAGAATATATAAGAACCCAATTAAAATATCTAATGGATTACCGATTTTAAAACAACTTTTCAAATATAATTTTAAACATCCATTAAAATCCCATTTAGAAACTCAACCATTTTCCATAAACTCTATTATGAAACATTATATAAATTTATTGAAATCCATCATTCTTGAAATCATTCATAATAATAGTTAACCATATTATATTTACAAATAATTTCATATCATTCTAGAATAAATCTCAAAATTTTTAACAAAATAATTTTTAATCTACATCAAAATAAATATTTTTAATGAGTTTTCTTCCTATTGAAATAGACCAAAATTAAATTGTGTCTATTTAAATTATTTACATTATTGAAATAAATTAAAGTTAAAATTTGGAAATAAAATAACTCTATAAAAATTATTTTATTACCTAATTAATAAAAATACTATTTATAAATTAAAACCATCGGGATATTAAAAGATTAACTCATAAACCTATTTTCAAACAAAAATATGATCATTAGCATAACTATTAAAACAATTAATTGCTTAGATTTTAACTACAACAAAATATCCCAAACCACAATAAAAAATCATTTATAAAAATCATTCCTTGTAATTCCACTATTACATTCCAAATAACATTTTCTATTACATGGCTGAAAATACCGAAGGGAAAAACCACGAACATCAGCATGATTATCAAATCAAACCACCTTCAATAAAATCAATTTTAACAAAAATACAAGGAATCTCTTATATCTAATAACTCACCAATTTAATTAACCAATTTAATTATTTAGAGTAGTGGTGTAAAATCAAAAAAAATACAGAGGTAAAAATTTGGTGTGCATGCTATAGATGCACATGGTGGTAGATATTATGTTAAACATTCAATAATAATTAGCATATCCATTTTGTTTAAGTACTACATTGATTACCAAACCATGTGTAGTTACTATACTACCCTGGTTCATTCAACACATTCACATCCAAAAACCTATCAAACCACTAATATCATATACACACTCATTGGTGATCAATGAATCATAAAAAATATCAATATCAATTAATTATATCAAAATATGAACTAAAAATCAAAACACAACACAAATAAACCTATAGAAACATTAGGTTTATTGATACTAGGAGATAGCCTAGAACATTCATGCACACTCCACCCATTTCTAATTGATGATACTAGCTTCTAGACTATAGAGACACACACCAAAAGACAAGAGGGATTTCTTCGATGCATTTTTTTCAGGATTGAATGCATGAAATCTTTCCATATCAGAAAAGAAACATCCTAAGTCATCCCTGAAGTGTGTTCCCTGTTATCCCTTTTGAGAAACTAGTACCAGGTTCCAATAAAAATTGGAATAATTTTATCCCTAATTAAATAAAAAATCAAATATACATCTATATCATTGTAAATATCATAAATTAAAGGATGAAACATGAGTAAAAAATAGTTCTGAAAGGACCATAAATAATAATTCAAAAGGAATATAAATAAATAAGTATCAAATCCACATAAGTATAATGGATAGAATAGTTAATTATTATAAAAAATAAATTGAATGTAGAATAAAACTTCAACACACAATCTCTATGTCACCCGTGGTCACTCTCGACGTCCTATTATTGGAATCCAGAAAGACATATATCCCAAATCAATGTAGATAGTATTTTAGGAACATAAAACAAATCCATAATAGATATATATTGATTGGAATATATTGGGTTGGTGGAAAACTATTCCTCATAGGTAATCAATAAAACTTTTGTTAAATTCATATAAAAATATTATACATTTAATTCTGAAAATACAACTAAAAATAGGTTTTCAATCCACATGTTTACCAAATCTAAAATTGACTCATACAATTTGAATAATTATTTACATTTATTTAATTAGAATAATCACTAGGGAAATAAATATCGGGGCCTCAAAGAATATTTATTAAAAAAATTAAAATTTGTCTATATTAATTAAGGGACAATTAAAACCCTTTTTGAAACTCCATTAGAACACCAAGAGGACCATTTGTAAGAAACCAAAAAAAATTAAAACCCATTTTACCTCATTAAAAAAATTTCCCAAAAAACTCAGTTCAAAATCCCATCATTGTTCTTCTCAAATCTACTTTTAAAAATATTTTTTCCAAAAATAATTTGAAAGTGAGTAAAACCAATTCTAAAACTAGGATTAACCAACAATGTTTCCAAAATAAATAAATCTAATGAATTATTTCAAACTGAATAAACATACCATAATCCAATCAATGGTAGGTAATATAGAAAATTTATAAACATCTGAATATCATAATGTATCCCATAAAGGATATTAAAACATCATGGAAATCCACCTTCAACTAAAGTAAAATAGTATAAATTAGTGACATTATCCATATGAAAAAAATATTGAAGTAATAAACATCCATGTTTGTATTTTAAATCATTCTACAGATAAATTCTCGTATATATATATGTCTATTCTGTATTAAAAAAATTATATCTCAAAAGTCCCTCTATCCCTTTTAGATAAACCATATGATCATAATAATTTAATACACCCCCCAGTTAATGTACTACGAATACCAGTATTTGTACTTATCCAAACCTCTACATAGAACCCTATGACTACCATGACCAATGAAAAATAGAGGTGACAAATCATAGGAATAAATAACTCACATCTCATATCACTTCGCCTCAAAATCAATATACCATTATTAATTTAATAATAACATTAGAAATATAGAAAACCCCTTTGGGGATATAATGAATATAAATAATCAAGAAATAACCCTCTTAGAGGTCATAGGATAATAAGGGGATCGAGAAGGTCTCAAAATCACAATTATATAATTTAGAATATAGACAACGTTATAAATGGTCCTTCGTCAAAAGAATTTAAATGAAAAGTATCTCCTCAATGTTTTGAATCCCCACTCGAAACCAATATTTAAAAATGATCTATTCACACTCAATTAACAACATCATATAAAATTAATCACATAAAACCATTTTGAATAACTATTTCAAGAATCAACACATTTTTCTTTAAAATCACAAACATGATTAAGTTTTTAATTCCAAATATGATCAACGTCCCAAACATAGTTATAGAAATTATAAAAATATACACTAGTTTATATTCTCCTCTTAACAGTTTTAACACATTAAATAATTTAAATCACTACATAAAATCAAATGTAAATTCTCCAGATCTTTAAAAAAATTCCTACATTATTTAATGACCTATATAGGGTAAAATCACCTTGAATTCCATTTTTAATTAAGATTTTGATTCAAAAAAATAAAAAAACATGAAATTTTTTGAAACATATGAAATTCCAAGTAAAACACTTTTGTCTTATAGAAGATGACCATGGATTACATAAGAAAATTCACCATCTTGTCACACATAGAGTAAATATATCAAATATATAATTATAAAAATTCTATAACTCAATTGAAATTAATATTAAATTCTTCGTCTTGGATAGAGAGCACTCAGAAGACCACAAAGATCCTAATGTAAGCTCTAAAAAATTTAAATTCCATGAATCAATCACCCCAAAAAATTAATTTAAATACAAATTCCCTTATAGTTCATGGTATAGAAGGAAATAACTTGTTAAGTGAAAGGGAATGATAAAGAAGAGGAGCATCAGTATTATATTGAAGGGATCCACATGAAATGATGTTAAAGAGGCCCCAACATCTAAAGTAAAGGTAGGAAAAGACCTCCCATAGTGTGTCTTCTCATTGAACAAAATGGTTGAGTGAGAATTAAAATAGGTTCTTTAATTGATATAGGGGGTTAAACTGTAGAACCCTATAAATTTAATATTTGGTCACTTCACATGGGTTAGAAAACCATGTGAAATCCATTTTGTTTCTACTAGAAGGACCCCCGACCAATGCATAGTTTCTCCGGGGGGATCAAATGTTTCATCTACTCATATAAAAACCATTGACAATGGAACTACCTAATAACATATCCATTCATTATTATTGAAACATGGTTCACCTAATTGTTTGTAAGTCTTACCCCAAGAAATTAATGGAACAAAAGTGTTTCACGATTAGAATTTTGAGTCATCCTACACTAAAATCCTCATTCAGGTCAAACCATTCTAATTAAAAAACATTAAACTTTCTCATGTAAAGATACTTCTATGTTCACTACTAAACTATTCATCCCAAAATGTGCATAGAAAATAAATAAAAAATCACAGGAACAAAACTTCCATAAATGAAATATTCAAAAAATATACTCTATAATTAATTAGAAACCATGATATAGTTTCACAGAATGTTACATGAGCATTCTGATCCCAACTGCTTCCCTAAAAAAAATTATGTAGTGAATTATTTTTTCCCAATTATATACCTCTCTATGGTATATTATTTGTAACTATTTTAAGTTTTATCTCTGTCATATTTTAAAATCAAGAATCAATATTGAGACTTAAAATAATCTTTTTCATATTGGAAATTATCATCTATTTAAATATTTACACAAATATCATAATCTCTTCCAAATACCAAGAAAATATCCTTATCTCTTTTAATGTACTTAAGAATATTCCTTACAAAAATATTATATTTATCACTAGGATTGGATGGGTATATAATCATGATAATAATTGCATAAGAGGAACCATGCCATTTAAAAAATATATAATATATTTTAGATCCTATGGAGATAGGATACAAAATTATATATATCTTGTTGAGGTATTTAAAAGGATCAGGAATATTCATATGATTTCTACCACATAATATTTTTAAATATCACTTCATGGAGTTCATTATAAAAAATATTAATAGATCATTACCAATTAATATTTCCTAACAAAGTCTACATATCATTTTAGATATATTTAAATAGATCATAATACCCAATATATTGGAGACATCAACCATGTCCTTCATAGAAAACTATTACCACTACCACATCTTTATAATGTGAATATTCATGATTTAATTTTTGATAAGTAGTATATCATCCACAGAGAATATCCAAATTACATCTATTATCCAACTAATATTATTATATAAATAAGATTAATCCATTTTTTATGAATCATGTCACATTGACTTAATTACAAAATATGATTCTCTAACTCTAAATATATTAATTTAGTCCATAAGTAGACCATTGTAGCTTACATTACATAGAAGACTAATTTTTAATTTTAAAACCGTTAGGAAATATCATATAAACATACTTTAATAAATTCTCATTAATGAAATATGTTTTAAAATCCATTTCATATGTCTCATAATCATAATGATCTATTATGGATTAAAAATATAGAAAGACATTATCATTAATACTAATGTAAATAGTTCTTAATTGTCAATATAATGTAATTGAGTTTATCAATTTGAATCTGAGTTTTCATTATGGGTAGACAATATACCATCTATAAAATATTTCTTACAAAAACCCCACATTAACCTTATTAAAAATACCACAATATGTATGTAATGTTTCTTCCAAACATGATTAGTGTAATTTTATTTTATCCCTGATTCTATGGAATTGAATCATGTATCATAATCATAGTTCTCATGGACACATTGTTAGAAGTAGGTTCAACATTTTGGAATGTTACTTCATCATCATTAACCATATAAATACATGTCTCTCAGTTCCCTGATGATTCCAACATATCCATTGAGATTCATGAGTAACATGAATCAGTACTTCTTTTAAAACATCTTATATAACTTTCTCAACATCTATATTAGAGAAAACATCAATTTTTTTGGTCATTATCCTCTTCAATTTTATATTCCCTTCCAATAAATTCTAATCATATATATTTATTCATAATAAGATTTTAATGTTATTCCATAGAAATATTTTATTTTGAAATGTATTAGAAATAATATTCTCCAAATTCCATAGAATATATATCAAATAAAAACATATTCAAAATAATATCATTTTTCGGAATAAAATACTCATATGTGTTCTTAATAAACCCCAAACAAAATAAAATACAAAAAAAATTAGTTGTTTCCCATACAACATCTCATTTGTGTCTTTACAAATTCTTTATATATAATGCGGTTTAGTATAAATTTATGAGTTTCTAGATGATAAACCTAGAATAAAATAACGAGGTAACATTGACTTATTATTGATGAGCCAACTTCTAATTGGTTATGATTCCCTCTTTTAAGAATATCATTATATGTTTTTCATCACAAACTTCAGACGCACACCATAAATCTATTACATATGAGTAATATATATTACAATTAATCTATATCACATTCATATTTCTTACTTATAAAGGCTTCTCTTTAGGAAAAGGTCTCAACACGATATACAAGCTTTTTTACTAATATATAAGACTTACATATTAAGGTTCTCACCTTGATTTCAATATGTAATTCATAATATAAAAAGACATGTCAATGGGTTATTATGTTATTTTATATCTGCTTATTATGGAAATGAAATTTAATTTCTCTAAAAAAATAATGAACTTTAATATCATATCCATTCGTTGATGGATGATCAATATTTCTATCATAAACAATCATACTATAGAGTTTATCTCACCACATAGTTTTTTAGGTAGAGAAATATCCCAATAATAAATGTAATGATTCATATATAGGTGACTGGATAACACATTACCCAGTCTATTAATGGGATAAGCACAATATTATTCATCTAAAATCCAAGACGTTAGGGTTTTATACCATGTATAACCCAATGGAAATGCTAAAAATATTTTAACATTGGACTATATAAGCCCACCTAGATATTCGACAAATCTACAAGAAAATACAGTTCATAGTAATTTATTACACTCATAATGTAAATATGTTAATATTTACGAACACATTTGAGCCATAAAATAAATCGGTTGTATGATCGAGGTCGCGAAATGTACTATTTTAGAAGGAATATCATAGTTAGTATTTTAGGGGTGTTCATTTTCTTAAATGTACCACTAACATTCTATACATAATATTAATATTAATCTCATAACTATTACATATTATCTAATCATTATCTTATGAGGATTTATTACCAATTTTTTCAACCATGTGATAATTTAGTTTTAGGAATAACTATTCAATCCAACAAATTAATGTGTTTACATTGCATTAATGTGAAACTTTTACACAACCCAGAGGATCATGTTACTCCCCCAAAAATTGAATCCAAACATATTCATACATATATAAATTAATCTTATTTATATGTTATATGAACTATTCATCTATTTATTTAATAACTATATGAAATTGATAATCTATGCCTGATAAATTCTATAAAGATCATTATACACCCCCTTACAATATTGGAATAAAGAATTGCTTCCGGGTTTGTAGGCTCGTTGAAATCAAATACCTCTCCCCAAGGAAACTATAATAATGAAATATTTTAGTTCATGATATCTCTAAAACCAAATATTCAGAAACTATTCCTATCAAATAAATTCAACATAATATATTCAATTATAAATCGATTTCATGTCAGATGAATACATAATTTTAGGGAGTCATACATAGCATGTAGTGATGGGATAATTTCACTACAATCCATTTTTCATTTAAAATTATTCATTTAAAATATTAATAATATAAAAGAATATCAATTTATAAATAAATTAAATCTCTAAATAAATTATCATTTCACAAATTTATACCTGAGAACAATTATTAACTGATTCATATATAAAATCTAACTATAAACACATAATAATTAAGATAAAAAATATTGATATTCTGTAATCATATATATATATATATATATCCAAATTCATTAAAACCACATTAAAATTTTCCATTATATGGCCTAAATATTAAGAATTTGATATATTATGAATTATAATGTTTTAATAATTTAATTTAATTTATATAAATAGTTTTCCAAATCTTAATATATTTTACCATAAAAAATTAAAATAAGTATTTCATTACCTTATGGAATTCCACATAACTTATTAAAAGTTATTTTTAATATTAACATTCATATATAAAATTATTCTCATTATAAAATGTATTATGAGAATAATATTTAATTATTTATAAAACATTTAATAATTATTTAATTTCTAAAATCATTAAAAACTAGATTCCTCCAAAAATACCTTCTATTGTGATTAATCAACAATTTATAAATCATATATGAATATTATTAAAATTAATTTTTCAATATATTCATTTATCCTTATGCTAGAACCATTTCATATCAAAGGAATGCCTTGGTGATCCTCATAGAGAACACCTTTTCATAAGGGGAACATAAAAATATTTAATGCTACATAAGGGTTGATAGTATTAAACACCTTGAAATATATTATAACAAATGATAATTTATGACTATTTTAACATTAGAATCATGTGAATATGTATAAATATTTCTTAAAATTTTATACCCTTTATAATGAACATCTATATAAAAGGATAAATGAAATTACCTATATGTATCCCCATCTATTTTATGTTACTCAAATAGGGCCCTTATATAGATCAATTTGTGTTGGGGTAATTCGATATTGCCTTTACATACTCATATTTGTATATCTAATTTATTCATTAATTTAAAAGATAAAATATTTGTAAAAACTAGAATTAAACAAAAATTATTTCTTAAGAAACACAATATAATACAACTGATTGGTTTTTTATTTTAATCTCATAATCTCTAGAAATGGATGAAACCCAAAATATTGGTTGTTCTATCTTTAGGATAATAAATTTCTAAATATCTCGTTTAATGTAGACTACATAAAACTTATGAACATATATCTCCATCTTCTTTTTTTGGGAATAATTACTAATAATTATCAAAAAAATTTACAACAAATTTATCCATCCATTGGTGGAATACAATAGCGACAAGAAAATTATCTGTATCAGAGGAGGACCAATGCTCTCAGAGGGATATTAGCATATTTACAGGGAGTGGTGAAAAATTCTTAGAAATAAGAAATATTTTTACAATCATTATGTGAACCTGGTGATCACCAAAATAATAAAATTAATATGTTCATGCCACAAACATGGAAACTAGGATATCATCTTCAACATTTATAGTAAATACATGAAACTTCTTTAAAAATGAAAAAAATATCAACAATTTTGTGTATAATCAAATATTACCCATGTCATGCCCCTAGTTGGTAAAAATGTTCAATAATCATAATGAAAATATTTTAAAACTAATAAAATCAGGACATGAAATATGTGGTAAATATATTCATCTTGTCAATTATAAATTAATATAGGGATGAAATCACTTATTGTATGTATATCCACAATTATAGTGGTGTGGTACCTATTTTTAATTCACTTTAGATATATTAACCAAAATATTATTTGTTTGATTCAATACTAATAGTTTATCCAATAACATATAATCCTTAGCTAGATTTATGTTTGTGGATACAAGGAATGAACTAAAATTACTTTCAATTGAATTATACAAGGTATTAATTGTTTCTGGAGAGGTCAATTGTGCGCCATATGGATTAAATAATGTAATATTATAAGCATTTAATTAGATAAACAATGTTTCATGAAACATAATATAGGTAGAAATTCTATTTTAATTGTAAGTAAATTATTAATTGTAATAAATAAATTGAAATGGAAAAAAAATTAAAATTGAAACAAATATTTCAATTAAAATAAAAATTAAAATGAAATATATAAATAGAAATAGTAATGTATTGTAAAAATAGCGAAATGTGAATTTTTTATTTAAATTATATACATTAAATTAAAAATTTTGTTTAAATAAAATATTGATATTAAAATAATAACATGATGTTCAAATTTAAACATTCAAAATTAAATTCAAAATATATATCATGCAATATAATATATTGGGGAACAAAGTATTCAAAATAGTTAAACCCGATTTAATAAAAGTATAAAAAATTCAACATTGAAGAAAATAATATACATAAACTAATTAATATTTTTTACAAAAAAAATAATTTCATAATCCCAAATATTAATTGAGTTCCAAATATAGTAAATGGAAATTAAAAAAGAAAATTCAACAATAAAAAAATACAATGATATTTCAATATATATACATACTATAACTTAATCATTTTATATGTGTTGTATATATTATATTAATATATTATGTGAATTATATAATACAAATTAGCATTATATATACATTTTATGATTAATATTTAAAAAATTTATAACATAAAAAATGCAAGTTCAATTAAAATTCAAGGAATCTGATAATAACTATATATTTTATCATTGTTACGATATACATTAACATTATTTATCAGAATTAAATATGATGAAATTTATGAAAATTTATAAAAAAATAATTAGTAAAACCAAATTACACTACAGAAAACAAGTAATGAGTTTTTATTTTATAAAAAATGAAATGGAATCCCTCAGAACTAAGTCTCTAGATTAAAAATTAATGGTATAATATTTAGATAAAATGTTAAAACAATCCCATATTTATTTCTATGTGTATCCACAATATCACTTAAGTATGTTATGTTCATTCTATATATTCATATTTTTTATCACCATTATTTATAATATATTATAAATTATGTGAACTATATAAGTGAGATATATGGTATATTTATTACATATAAATATTATATCACGAATATTAAATTTATAATACATAGATACTTTTTCATGAACATTATATAATTATATTTATATAATGAGTAGAAATTTTTTCAAATTATTATATAAAAATATTAAATTCAAAACTTATGTCATATTGAAATTAAAGGATGTTGAGAGTTATAAATTAATTGGCCATTGTGAATAATTCATTATGATTCAGTTACCCTAATTGATTCATCATAAGGGAATAAATATAAAACTTATAATAGAACAATATCGTAATCCTATGACAAGTTTAAAACATTATTCACCACCTAAAACTAATTTTTTTCTTGAATAAACACATGTAAATTAACAGAGATAAAATGGTTAATTAAATTATACTAGAATATGAAAGGCCCAAAAAAAATAAGAACATACATATTCATCAAATAAATAGAATTTTAAATCTTAAAAAAGTAAATTTGAATTAATTTTTCTATAAATTAAAAAATAATATATATATATAGAAACATTTTAAATATAAAATTTATATCATTTATTGGAGGTGATTAAATAAATATTGTCTTATAAATTGATGTCTTCTGGAATATATAGAATCTAAATGGATATATAGTAGGAAATTGTCCCAATATGTGGGTTTTTATAGCATTGTAATAAGGGAAATGAGAGACAAAGGCTTTTGTGGGAATGTAATTGGGGGCAAGTCATTTCCAACAAGATATTCCCATAAGAGGGAGAGAGAGAGATAAGGATTTATGTGGGGGGGGGGGGCTTATCCATATGATAGGGATTAGGATTTTAATTAATTCTAATAATAGTGGTTTTTTCGTAACACTATGAGATTTTATATGAAATCCATTTTAAATAAATCATGATGTATTTGATAATTCTATTTATATACAACCTTGAGCATATATGAACTGTAATATTGTTTGTAGTTATAACCTATGAATTCAATATGATGGTATAAACATTAATTTATTGTTGAATAAAAATATATATAATTTTTATAGTAAATAATTACTCAATTTTTATTATATTAATTTATTATTAAAAAATATATTCTCTAAAAAATGGGTTTTCGCAATTTTCATGTGAAAATAACCCTAGATTTATTCAATTTTTTTAAAATTGAATTAATTAAATTAAAAAAATTGAATAAAAATTTAAAAATAATATTAAGTTGAATATTTAATATTTTCCCAAAAAATAAAATTACTGTAAAAATTGTAAAATTAAGTCTTTTTAGAAAAATGTCTTATATTTTCATGTAAAAGTAACATTTTGTTTTCAATTTTATCTTAATGTAACATGATTATATTTAAATTTTAAATAGTCAAATTAATTATATAAAACAATATTATACTATATTTTGAAACAATGTCATTTTTTGGTTAAAAATTATTTTTTACAAACTATTTTCAAAATTCATTGTGTTATTATAATAATAAATTAATTTTATATATATTGATTTTTGGTTTTTAGAAAATTTATATATTATATATTGAATCATATATTTGAAATTTTATTTTTTCTCTTTCTTCATGGAGTTTATATATGTAAATTATGATTTATGATTCAGGATTCATTCATATAAAACATGATTTTGTTACTAATTGTGAACTTATTTAAAATTAAATTCTACCAATTATAAAACTTTGATCTAATAAAATATATTAATTACTTCAAATCATATTGACTAATATAATCTAATATTCTCAACTTAATTTTTTCATATTGAATAGTATAGACAATATAATTGTGTTTCCAGGGATAAGGTTAAAAAAAGGGTGTACCTGTTGTGTTTAACATAAATATAGGGGAGGTATTACAACCCAAAAAATATATATTATTGTTAGATGATTATATCTAGAACTTATCTAATATTATCATATAATACCTATCCATTTTAATCAACATTCCCATGAATCTGGCCTTGTGTCATTGAATCCTTTTAAGGAATTACATTTATGTACATCCCCTAACATAAGAAAAGAAACCAATTATAATCCCTTATTCACAAATTCTTAGCCTTATTTATCAGAAAATAAGTATCCCACAACCTTTTTATAATCATTCCCTTCAATATAGAGATTCTGGTATCTCCTAATACATACCATTCAGGGCTTAAGATCTAATCCATTAGAGGACTCGCTATGATTATATATCATTCCGAATTATTTCTTCTTATACCACTTGAAAACATGTTCTATATATAAAATTATGATTTATATAGAATAGTAAATATATATATATATGGATATTATTATGGTTTTCACATATATATTTACCAACTCTTCTCAACAAAATGATATTTGAATGTTTCGCTCTAGCATACATGTGGACTATCGCCACCACATAATGATGCAATTCATTTTCTACCACCTTCTTTCATGGTTATTTAATATGATAAATTTAACATTTATATTTTATATTTATGATATAATAATTATTAAATTTGGGTTAATTAATTTTTTTCATTCATTTGTTTCATCTGTCAAATAATGGAAATATAACACATGTGTACATAACGTCTACCACCTCCACATAGTCATGTAATTAATTTTTCATCGCAGATTTATATTAATTGAAATAATTATTAATATAATTAATATATATGATATATAAATAATTTTTAAAATTCTTTACAAGAAGGAACTGCAATCAAATTTAATGTACCAAAACCACCAAACCAAAAATTAAATGAAAAGTGAAGCTCTTAAAATTCAAAATAATGATGATAATGAATTATTATTATTAATGAACAGGTTATATGATTTTATAACTAAAACATATATTGTATTATGGGATGTATTATTGTTACTTATATAGGTATAATAATATTCTTATTTATTATACTATATGTTAGTGAGATTAAAAATATTGATGGAGTTGAGATAAGTTATTTCTATTAGAATCTTATTTTATCTTCAGGATTTATTATTAATAAATATTCCATGATGAAATTGTATGTTATATATCTTAAAAATATTTATTAATTTATAATAATTTTTTATCGCAATATAATTAATTTTCTCCCTCTCTTTATGTAATCACGAAGAAAAAAGAATTTTATTATAGAAAATATACCATTTTTTCACTTTGATCAAGAATCAAGTATTCCATGTCTATATTTTATATTAAATACCTTCAAGAATGTTTTTAAAATTCTGAAAATATTAATGAATTCATTTTTTAGTATATTTTACTTTCCATTAGAAGTTATAAAAGTAACGTTTTTTTCATTTTCCAAATGTAGAAATTTTTGACATTTTACTGAAGCTGTCAATAGAATATTTGTTTTAAAATCACCCACATGAAGGAATTTCCGAAAAATTATGAATAAAATTTCTTTTAAATAACAAATTATTAGTTTCTTATTTCAGTTAAATTAATACATTTTTATTTATATTTTGTAAATTTTTAGATTCTAAATTAGTTATTAAAAAAAGTGTATTTCCACTAAGAAATGTTCTATTGATATTTTAATGGTATTTTTATCTAAAAACAAACATTGTTGTTTCTTATGACTTAGTAAGGATTTGATAAGATAATAATATTTTTAATAATCCTTTGGATAGTTTATTATTATGATGATAAAGACATTTATGAAACCTGTATACATTTCATGGGTTATTATTTGATTATAAGATGAATTTTTTATGATCTTGTGGCTCACATATTTTTTATTTTCAATATGAGATAGATTGGGAAAATTTTTTATATCACTCCAAATTAATGGACAAATAATTTTTTCTCACATGATGATAATCATTGGATTTGTAAAGACCCAGAATTTTCATTTAATTTTTTAATTTATATGAGAGTTTTATGAGTCCGTGAAAATGGATGACACATTATTTAGAGGGCCGGTGTGCCGAGAAAAAATATCAGAAAATATTTTTTGGGTATGTTTAGTGAAGGCGTGAGTGGAATTTTGTAACTTTTTAACTGGTACTCGGAATTGAAATCTGAGAACACCGTTGAACTCCCATCGCCGATATTCTCTTAAAGACACCTTCACCAGGACTGTAGAGGGTAAAGGATGGAAGTTTGTTTTTTGTATTTTCTTGGGAGAATAAATAAAATAAAATAATTAACTTTAAATTATTTTATTTGAAACCGGAATTTTGAATTCATGGTGGTGGGGACTACCCGAACTCCCAATTAATTTGGGGGAAACCCTTTGTATTCCCCAAGTTAATGTTCCAAGATAAATTTAAATAATGATCCAACATAACTTGTTAAATTAATAAAATTAATTTAATAAGTTGGCTCCTCTTTTTATTGTGTTTGGGGAAAGTGTTGGAAAAAGAAGAATTAAGGAGAGATTTTGGAGGATCATCTTCTCCAATGAAGAACACTCTCTAATGAAGAGCATCCTACAGAATTGAAGAACAAGGATGATGCTTGAGCCGAGGTCGGAAACATCTTGTGGGTGTAATGAATACTGACATCACCATCTCAATGACTTCATCTTCTTCCCCATGACACCTCCAATGGAAAATCAATGTAGGGATTTGAGGTTTCAAATTCCTCCCTTACCCATTCATGATGTTCTTCATAATTCAAATGTTGTGAATTGATTGCTACCACTCTAACGTGGAGGGTGCATGCCAAATGAACGTAGCCCGACCTATCCACAATCCCTTGTGGTTTTTGATAAAATATTTTTGACGAAGGATCACGACAACCACGCCGGCCACCAGTGAAGCTGCAACGCACGACCGTGTCGCACGTAGAGGACGACTGCCCATCCGGACAGCTGTGGTGGACCACCGCACCACCGTAACCCTGCCACACCGTAGCTTCCCCGCTACACCGCAGGCTTCCCTGGCTGGGTCGGGTCAGCCCAGGATGGGTCGGGACAGGTTGGTTCGACCGGGTCAGACTACACCGGGACTAGTTTCTACTCTATACGTTCACTTGGCCATAACATTGGCATCGTGCGTCCATTTGATGAACCATCTGCAGAACTGGAAACCTTGGAGCGAGATTTCCCTTTTGTTATACCCTACATGAGATTTGGATAATGTTGTGGTATGGTCAAGTTTGATTGGGAATGAATCGAACCGGTCCTTAGGAACTAAAAGGGTAATAACATATAGGCCAAGTGTCCAATTCATGCACTATCTTTTGCGTTGAGACCCCAATTACATGGCGGTCCATTGAGATTCATAGTTCTAGGACTTCTTGGTAGTTGAAGTATCTACCAGTGGCTTGAGTAGTGGACCCTCTCAAACATAATTGAGCAGAGTGTGGGAACACTATAGCTATCTGTTACGAGGTACTATGATCCTATGTGGGTTTGATGATGTACTAGGATCATGTGTGGGTCAGACGAGGTACTAGGAACCTGTGTGGGTCTGAAGATTTACTATGATCCTTTGTGGGTCTAACGAGGTACTAGGATCCTATGTGGGGATGATGATGTACTAGGATCCTATGTGGGTCTGACGAGGTACTAGCATCCTTTGTGCTTCTAACGATGTACTACGATCATGTGTGGGTCTGACGAGAATCTAGGATCATGTGTGGGTCTGACGATGTACTAGGATCCTGTGTGGCTGTGATGAGGTACTACAATCCTGTGTGGTCTGATGATGTACTATGATCCTCTATGGGTCTGATGATGATTTTGGATCTTATGTGGGTTCGCTTTTTAATAGAGTAAGATGAATTAATAGTTACATCTATTCATCTCTAACACGTTACCTATGTTATACCTACTATGAGATGAGTTTGTACCTTTGTGGTATATACCACTATGGTGATACCTTGGTGGTATTCTTCTGTGTGGAATACTGGTTGGGTAATTTCCATCGTGGTAATCCTTCCTTTGTGGAACAAATGATCTTTGGGCTTTTGAGTTTGACCCATTTTTCCTCAATGTTGAGATGGGCTTACTTGATAACATAGGTATATGTATGAGCATATACCTATGTAGGGTTTTCAGTTGAATTCATGTAGTGTGGTATATCCTTTGTGGTTTTTTTGAGACCTTGAGGGTCTCGGGGTCCCAAATGAGTATCGTTATACTCACCCCTGCACGGGCTATTCCCGCACACTGATGTGTTTGGTGATGATGACGAACAACACTGACTAAGGATGAGGATACTAGGAATGGATGTAGCTTAGAGGTGGACCTTAGAAGAGGTGTACCATAGAGACAAATGTTTGAGATGTGTACATACCCTTCAATTAGGATCCTTGGAGAGTGTTCTCAAGAGCTATTCAGTTTACATCTAATTTTCAGTTTCTCTTGTACTCTCTTGTTGGGCTTGCATTCTAGATGATTTTGTTTACTGTACACACTCCTTTTACTATAATGTTTGCTTGTGTTCATATCTTTATTTGTGTTTGGTTTCATGTGATTACATGTTATAGAGGAAATGCCTTCTTAGTTTTTGGGAATACGCCTTTCGGTGCAAGTCTCCAACCCCTGGAATATGGAAGGAAATCTTGGGGTAGTCACGGTATGGGCCCCGAGGGATGGGTTGTGACGAATTGGGTTCAAAGTAGTATGTTCTACCATAGAACATTGGAAACTGGTCTTTTTAATAGAAATAGTGTTATGTGTAGTGAGTGTGGTTATCATTTTGAGGAATCCAATGTTGGTCCGGTGACCAAAGTATCCATACTCCCGGACCCTGAATACTGATTTCCGACTTAGTGTGTGAAAAAACTGATTGAGTTTGTTTTGAAATGTTATCTTTTTGTCTTCTTTGTATCATCTCACCAGGAATAACATAATGACCATGGTGCACCTTTTCCTTATCAGGATGTCCCTGTGTAGACATCCAGCTAGTATTCTCAAAAGAGTACACGATGACTACCCACTGAGTGATGAGGCTCCTGCACAGGCCCCTCTAACTATGTTGGCACCTTCAGGTGGTGTACGAGCAGCACCACTACCAAGTGAGAAACAGTAACCACCATCCACACTGGCAGACGGTGCATCCGACTAAATAACGTTGCATGATTTCTAGCAGTAGACTCCTCTTAGGTTTCTTGGGTGAGATAGATTCCCACGCAGGTGAGGGATGGCAGGAGGCGATTGCTATAGTCCACCATGTTGAGAAACCAGTAGATAATATGGTAATCTTAGCTAATAGCCTTTTCATTGAGAGACCGTGAGGATAGTCCTCATAATTATGAGGCTATGGTACGTGGACTATTTCCCGAGATAGTACCTTCAAGTAGTGTGTTAGCTATATCACTACCGCTTGGGAATCAATTACAACTAGCAGTACAGGTAGTGGACACATTTAGGCTTAGTGCCATGTGCATTTTCCGCATCAGATACCCCCCCCAGGTTTTGATGGAAGCCAGACTCATAGGCAGTTGAAAATTGCTTGAGGAGGTGGTTGAGAGATCTGTAGAGCTTCTACAGCATTGGTAGGATGACATGTCGGTAGATTAGTATTCATCGAGTCATACCAACCATTCCGGGTACACGATTTTTATGATACAAAAAATGCTTCAGGGCTCTGACTTCTGAGAAAGGGTTGTTTAAGGACATCCAAGCCAGAAGTATTCCTCTATGCATTCCTACTTATATTAGGGGTGCTAGAAAGAACTTTTGTGGTTGAATTATTTTTATCTGAGGCAGAGGCTGACTAGTTCCCCCATATTGAGTCTTCTAGAGGAGGGTGTAGGGTATGTAGTCTACTTCAATGCATTAGGGACCAAGCTCAAATGTGTCCATATGCAAGAGCGAGCAGTGATCTCATATGGTTCTCGACAGCTAAGACAACATGAACATAACTACACTACCCTTAAAATAGAGTTGGCATCAGTGGTATTCACCATCATTATGTGGGGACATTACTTGTAGGGTGAGTGTTTTACAGTCTACTCAGATCCCAAGAGTCTCAAGTATATCTTCTCACGGGCGGACATGAACCTGAGACAATAAAATTGGATTGAGTTCCTCCAGGCCTATGAATTAATGATAGTATATACTTTTAGGAAGGAGAATGTTGTAGCAGATTCACTTATAAGGAGATCTAGTATACATCTTCTAGGTTAGGCGATAGAGCAGCAAGCCGCCTAGTAGATATCCATTATGGATTGAGATGGAGCATCTTTTATTCAGTCTCTTAAAGTCACCCCCCCCCCCACACTTCATCAGCGAGTCAAGGAGGTGCAGTGCAGAGATACTGACTGTGAGGCTCGACAAGCTATGATATCCCTAGGATAGGCACCTAATGGATTTTCAGAAGGTGGGTATCACGTCATTCTAATCATAGTATGTCCCTTGGTAATAGTGTTTCTTCGAGAGGATGTGTAGAGGGAGTCCCACACATACCCTATAGAGGTACATCTGTTAGTGGGGAAGATGTACTAGGATCCTTGATGACTGCGCTGATGGCCAGGACTGAAAAAAGTAGTAGTAGAGTTTGACTCATGATTCCTCACAAGTTAGCAAGCGAAAACTGCTCAGAGATGGGAAAAGTCTTATGTTGACAGGAGACGGAGATCTTTGGAGTTCGAGGATGGTGACAATGTCTTTATACGGGTCTCACCTCAATGAGGTTTGCAGAGAATTGGCAGGGGAAGAAAGTTATCTTTGAGGTTAATTGGACCCTTCCAATTCCTTAGCTGAGTTGGCGAGGTGGCTTCCGGCCTAGAACTTCTCCCTCAGTTGCACCAGGTACAAGAAGTCTTCCACATATCCCAGCTGAAGAGATATGTGCATGACCCTTCTCACATCATCAACCATGGAGTGATGAATGTTGACGATGTGATGACATTTACGGAGGTTTGAGAAGAGATAGTGGATCGACATGATTGGGTCCTTCGTGGGTGGTCTATACCTCTGGTGAACGTTCGCTGGTAGAATGGGAACCTCTAGGAGAGAACATTGGAGCTAGAGGCTCCGATTTGTGCTCAGTACCCCCACTTATTTTCTTATTTTTCTGAGGTAGTTTTTGTGGATGTAAAGCCGTGAGGTGGGGAGAATGAAAAGACAAATATTTTCCATGTAATTTTTTTAATTATTCGTGAATTTTATGAGATCGAGAAAAATGATGGCATGTGATTCCAAGGCCCGGTGTGCCTGGAAGTAATTTTTGAGCATTTTTTTGGGTATGTTATGAAAATGCACGAGCTTCATTTTTTAACTTTTGAATCGGTACTTAGAATTGGAATCTGAGAACACCGTTGAACTCCAAAACCGATATTTGCTTAAAGAGACATTCACCTTGACTGTAGTGGGTCAAGGGTGGAATTATGTTTTTCATATTTTCATGGGAGAAGAAAAAAATAAAATAATTACCTCTTTATTTATTTTATTTGGAACCGCCAATTTGTATTCTCTGGGGTGGGGACCACCCGACCTCCTAATTAATATGGGGGAATACCTTGGTATTCCCCTAGTTAATGTGCCAAACTCAATTTACATAATGATACTACATTACATGTAAATATAATAAATATTATATAATATGATGCCTCATCTTTTTCTTGAGTTTGGGGAAAGAATTGGGAAAGGGAGAATTGGGGAGAGATTTTGGAGGATCATCTTCTCTAATGATGAAAACTCTCCAATGAAGAGAATCCTCTAGAATCGGAGAATGAGGACGACACACGAGACTAGATCAAAAACATATTGTGGGAGAAATGAATGCCGACATCTCCACCTCATCTACATTGTCTTTTTACTCACGCTGCCTCCAATGGACAATTGAAGTAGGGTCTTGATGTTTTAAATACATCGCTTACCCTTTCTTGATGTTCTTTGTGATTCAAAAGTTTTAAACCGCAAGCTACCACTCTAACATGGAAGGTGTGGGCCAAACAATCATGTCCCATCATCTTTGAAATCCCTTGTGTTTTGTGATGAATTCTTCGTGACAATGGAAGACGACAACTGAGCTAGCCATCTACGAAGGCGCATTGCGTGACCACCCCACATGGAGAGGACGACTGGCCATCTGAGGATCCGCGGCGTACCGCCTCACAACGGACACCCCTCCACTATGCCTCACCGCAGTGCCTCGCCCATCCCTGGTTGTGCCCCTGCACCACGGTACCCCACTGCACCGAGTCTGCCCCACTGCACCACGGCCACCCAGCACCGCGGGGTACCCAGCGCATTCCGGGCCACCCCATGCGGGCTGCGGTGGACCCAGCAGGTCGGCTTAGACCCAGCGGGCTGGGTAGGGTCGGCCAAGGCCGGGTCAGGCCTGGTTGGTCCGACTTGGTCAGACCAGACCCAGACCAGTTTTGACCCTTTATGTTATTATGTCCGTTACTATGGTGCCATGCGTCTTTTTGTTGAACCGTCTACAGAACCAGAAACCTTGGAGCGAGATGGTCCCTTTGAAATACCCCACATTAGATTTAGATAATGATGGGGTACAGTCAGGTTGGATCAAACACGAATCAAACCGTTCCCTCAGAACTAAAAGGCTAAAAACATACCGACTAGACATCTGATTTACGCACCATCTATTGCATTGAGATCCTTATTACATGGAAATAAATTGGGATTCTTATTTGTGGGACATCAAGGATGTTGTAATATCGACCAGTGGCTTGAGAAGAGGACCCAATCAGAGACAAGAGAGCTTATTGAGGGAACCATATAGCAGGCTGTGAAGAGGTAGTGGGATCTTGTGTGGGTCTGATGATGTATAGGGATCCTGTGTTGGTCTGACAAGGTACATGGATCCTGTGTGGGTATGATAATGTACTATGATCCTCTGTGGTTCTGTCGAGGTACTAGGATCCAGGGTGGGTCTGATGATGTACTAGGACCTTGTGTGGGTCTGACATCGTACTATGATCTTGTGTGGGTCTGATGATGTACTAAGATCATGTGTGGGACTAAAGAGGTACTAGGATCCTATGTGGGTCTGATGATTTACCAAGATCTTGTGTGCGTCTGACAAGGTACTAGGATCCTGTGTGGGTATGACGATGTAAGAGGATCCTATTGAGGTCTGAAGAGGTACTACGATCCTTTGTGGGCCTTACGATGTACTACAATCTTCTATGGGTCTGATGGATATTTAAGATCCTATGTGGGTCTACCTCTTAATAGAGTAAAATGAATTAGTAGTTATATATAGTCATCTCTACTATTGTACCTACGACATACATACTGTGAGGTGAGTATGTACCTTTGTGTTCATTGACATCGTGGTGATACCTTGTTGGTATTCTTCTATGTGGCGTACCTGGGTGGAAAGTTTCCTTTGTAGTAATACATTGGTGGTATTATTCAGTGTGGAATACCGGTGTGGTACTTACCATTGTGGTAATAATTCATTTGTGGAACATATGATATTTGGGAATTTGAGTTGGACATTGGGTTTCCTCAGGATTGAGATGGGCTTACATTATAACTTACATATATGTATGGGCATATACCTATGTAGGGTTGTCAGTGAAATTATTGGTGTGTGTCTTATCCTTTGTAGATTTTTTGAGACCTTGAGGGTCTTAGGGTCCCTACTAAGTATCATTATACTCACCCCTTCATGGGCTATGAACACACCCAAATGTGTTTGGTGTAGATTATGGACATCTCTAACTGAGGACGAGGGAACCAGGACTGGAGGTAGCTCGGAGGTGGACCTTAGATGGGGCATACCGAAGAGACGACCGTTCAAGTGATGTAACTACCCTTCAGGTAGGATCAATTAAGGGTGTTCTTAGGATCTGTTCAATTTACATTTTCTTTTTAGTTTCCCTTATACTCCCCTGTTGGTCTTGCATTATGGACCATTTTCCTTACTGTTCACACTCCTTTTACTATACAGTTTTATTGTGATCGTATCTTTCTGTGTACTTGGATGCTTGTGTTTATAGGTTATAAAGGCAATGCCTTCCCTGATTAAGGGAATACATCATCCAGTTGTAGTCACCAGCCCCTGGCCAATGGAAGGCGTGCTTGGGGTAGTCACAACATGGGCCCCAGGGAACGAGTTGTGATTAATTGGTATCAAAGTTGTAAGTTCTACTGTAGAACATCAGACTCTGTTCATTTTAACCACAATAGTGTTAAGTATAGTGAGTGTGGTTATTAGTATAGGGATTCCATTATTGTTGTGGCGGCCATTTTATCCATACACAAGGACCCTAAATTCCGATTTTGGACTCCGTAAGCAAAAACATTGATTGCATGAGTTTTGAAAATTTTCCTTTTCGACTTCTTTGTGTTAGCTCACCAAGTATAACTTATTTACTATGGAACACTTGTTCCTTATCAGGATGATAATGTGTAGAAAACCAGATAGGATTCAAGAGAGTGTACATGATGACAACCAACTTAGTGACGCTGATCTGGTGCTGGGACCTCGTACTATGTTGGCTCCATTAGGTATTGTACGAGCATCACCACCACTCATTGGGCAGCAGTTACCACCCACTGCACATGCAAATGGTGCACATTGAATGAGCGTGTTTCACGAGTTCTGTCAGAATAGGCCTCTGAGGTTATGTGACGAGACATATTCCCACACAGAAATGGGCTGGATGGAGGTGAGTACTAGAGTTTTCGGCCAGGTTGAGACACCAGTAGAGGAGATTAGGTTCTTAGCTACTAGTATTTTTATTGAGAACCCATGAGGATGGTCCACATAGTGATGAGGCTTCAGTTCATGGACCATTGCATGAGATAGTACCTTCGAGTAGTGTGCCATCTATATCACTTCTTGTTGACCAGCAGTTACAACCAGCAGTGTTGGTAGAGGACATATTATTTCTTAGTGCCTTACGCAAGTTTCTGCCTCAGATACCCCTAATGTTTTTAGGTGAGACCAACTCACAAGCAGTTTAGGACTTGTTAAAGAGGTGGTTGAGAGTTCTCTAGAGATTCTACTACGTTAGCAGGATGACCTGTCGGTAGCTGAGTATTCATCAAGGCATATCGAACGTTCCTGCTACTCGATTAATACGTAACAATCAGTGCATCATGGCTCGGACTTCCAAGCAAGGTGTGTTTCGAGACATTCAAACCAACACTATTCCTCTATACATTCCTAATTATGTTAGGGGGATAGAGAGAACCTTTGTGATTGGATGTTATTAGGTTGAGGCATTGTCTTCTAGTGCCCCCATCTTGAGGCATCCAGAGGAGGGTGTAGGGTACGTAATCTTATGACATGCATCAGGGGCCGGGTTCAGTTGTTTCCTGATGCAGGAGCGAGCAGTGATCACATATGGTTCTTTTCCTTGAAGATGTGGCGACATTACATGATGGGGGAGAGTTTTATAGTCTACTTGTATCACAAGATTATCAGTTATATCTTCTCAAAAAAGGACCCGAACCTGAGACAACGACATTGGATAGAGTTACTCTAGGACTATGACTTCGAGATTGTCTACACCCCGAGGAAGGGGAATGTTGTAGCAGATGCACTCAACTAGAGATCTATTATAAAACTGCTAGGCGAGGTGATGTATGTGATCACCGCCATGCAGATATCCTTTATGGATCAAGATAGATATGATTTCCATTAGTCTCTTACAATCACTCCCCCACTTCTTCAGGGAGTCAAGGAGGCGAAGCATGTGGATACTGACTACGAGGCTCGATGTTCTTAGATATCCAAAGGATAGGAAACTGAGGCATTTTTTTTATGGTGTGGATCACATCATTATCTTCATAGAATATACCATGGTACATGTGGTCGCTTCAAGAGGAAGTGTTGAGGGAGTTCCACAAATCCATTCTATCGGTACCTCCTGGAGTGGTGAAGATGTACCAGGATCTCTGTTGACAGCACTGGTGGCCGATAATGAAGAAAGAAGTAGCAGAGTCTGTCTTATTATACCTCAATTATTAGGAATTGAAAACTAATCAGAGCCGGCTGAAGTCTTATGCTGACATGAGATGAAGAACCCTGGAGTTCAAGGATGGTGACCACGTCATTCTAAGGGTCTTACCTCGATGTGGTTTTCAGATATTTTTAGGAGCGGCAAGTTATCTCGGAGGTTCATTGGAACCTTATATGTCCTTAGTAGAGTTGGCGTGGTGGATTACCGCCTAGTACTTCCCCCTCAGTTTCACTGGGAGCACGAAGTCTTCTATGTATCACAACTGAGGATAAACGTACACGACCCATCTCACATCATCGACCACAAAGAGATGGACATCAATGATGGGGCGATATTTATGGAGGTTCCATTAGAAATTGTGGATCGACAAGATCGGGTCCTTCGTGGGTGGTTGATACCTCTGGTGCGCATTTTCTAGAATTAAGAGATCCTCCAGGACAACACATGGGAGCGGGAATCTCATATTCGTGCTCAGTACCCTCACTTGTTTTACAAGTTTTGAGATGTGTATTTTGGGGATGCAATGTCTTGAAGTAGGGAGAATGTAAAGAGCTAAAATATCAATGTACATTATTTTAATTATATGGGATTTTTATGAGTTTGCAAAAAATTTGCAGCGCATGATTCTAAGGACCGGTGTGCTCACAATAAATTTCAGAACATTTATTTGGGTACGTTCAGTAAACACGTGAGCGGCGTTTTGTAACATTTGAACCGATACTCAGAATTGAAATATGAGAACACTGTTGAACTTCCAGTGCCAATATTTTCTTAAGGAGACCTTCACCTTGACCACAGTGGGTCCAGGATGGAAGTGAGTTATTCATATTTTTGAGGGAGAAGGAAAAAAATAAATAAATAATTTTTTATTTATTTTATTTGAAACCACCATTTTGAATGATTTGTGGTGGGGACCTCTCAAACTCCCAATTAATACAAGGGAAACCCCTGGTATTCCCGATGTTAATGTGCCAACCTCAATTTACATAATGAGCCAACATAACTTGTTAAATTAATATACTTAATTTAATAAGTTGGATCCTCTTTTCCTTGAGATTGTTGAAAGCATTGGAAAAGAGAGAATTGGGGAGAGGTTCCAGAGGATCATATTTTCCTATGAAGAACACTCTCCAACGGAGAGCATACTCTAGAATCGGAGAATGAGGATGAAAATATAGCATGGATCAGAAACATCTTGTAGGAGAAACGAACGCTAACATCACCGTCTCATCGACTTTGTCTTCTTCATCGTGCCTCCTCCAATGGACAATTGAGGTAGGGTTTTGATGTTTTAAATACCTCCATAAACCGTTCTTGAAGTTCTTCATGATTCAAATATAGTGAACTGCTTGATAAGGCTCTAACACGAAGGGTGTGGGCTAAACGAACATAGCCCAACCTCTCTATAATACAATGTATTTTTTGATGGAGTCCCTACGATGGAGGATGACGGCAACCAAGCCAGCTAACGGTGAAGGCATGACACACAAACGCACCGCGCGGAGAGGACGACTTGCTATTTGAGGAGTCGCGGTGGACCACCACATTGCGGCTGCCCCCACACCCGCCACATAGTAGTGCCCTGCCACAAAGTGGTTGCCCTACTGCACTGCGGCACCCCGTAGCACTGCAGCATCCCCGCCGCACCACGACCACCCTACTGCCCAGCGGCCACCCCGCAGTAAGGCCCCCCAGCACCGCAAGCCACCCTATGAGGGCGTGGCCACCATACATGGGTTGGGATAGACACAACAGGCCAGGTCACACCCCTCAGCATAGGCCGGACCCAGCGAGCCAGGTTGGGTCGGCCCAGGCCTGGTCGGGCCAGGTCGGGTGACCAGATTAGACTAGAACCGGACTAGTTTCGAACCAATATATTCATTTTCCCATAAAAATGGCACCAGTCATTCGTTATATGAACCTTCAGCAGAACATGAAACATTGCAGAAAGGTGGTCTTTTTGGTATACCCCAGATGAGATTTGGACAATGATGGGGTATAGTCACGTTGGATCAAGGATGAATCCAACAGGTCCCTTAGAACTAAAAGGCTAATAACATAAAGACCATGCATCTGATTGATGAACCATATATTTTGTTGAGACTCCTATAACATAGAGGTCCATTTGTGATTTTTTTTTGGGACATCGTGGCTGTTGGAGTATCGACTAGTGGCTTGAGGAGAAGACCCTCCAAGAGACAATCATGCTTAGAGCAGGGACCCTGTAGCTGGCTGTGATGAGGTACTAGGATCTTGTGTGGGTCTAACGATGTACTAGGATCTTGTGTCAGTCTGACGTGGTACTAGGATCCTGTGGGGGTATAAAATTGTACTAGGATCTTGTGTGGGTCTAACGAGGTACTAGGATCCTATGTGGGTCTAAAAATGTACTAGGATCCTATGTCAGTCTGATGAGTTACTAGGATCCCATGTGGGTATGATGATGTACTAGGATCACGCGTGGGTCTGAGGAGGTACTAGGAACTTGTGTGGGTTTGATGATGTACTAGGATCCTGTTTGGGTCTGACAAGGTACTAGGATATTGTGTGGGTCTGATGATGTACTTAGATCATGTGTGGGTATGACGAGGTACTAGGATCATGTGTGGGTCTGATGATGTACTACAATCCTCTATGGGTCAGATGGTGATTTAGGATCCTATGTATATATGCCTCTTAACATAGTAGGATGAGTTATTAGTTACATCTAGTCATCTCTACTATTGTACCTAAGTTATACTTAGTGTGAGCTATGTCTGTACCATTCTGTTCTCTTCCTTCGTGGTGATACCTTGTTGGCATTCTTCTATGTGGCATACATATGTAGTACTTTTCCATCATAGTAATACCATGGTGGTATTATTATGTGTGGCGTACCTGTGTGTTACCTACCATCGTGGTAATCATTCTATTACAGAATTGATGAGATTTGGGATTTTGGGTTAAACCTTGTGCCTCCTCATGATTGAAATGTGTGTACTTGATAACATAGGTATTTGTATGGGCATATACCTATGTAGGGTTGTCAGTGGAATTCTTGTTGTGTGGTTTATCCTTTTTTGATTTTGTGAGACCTTGAGGTTCTCGGGGTACCTACTAAGTATCGTTATACTCAACCCTACACAGGATATGCCCGCACCTTGCTATTTTTGGGGAAGATGACAAACAACACTGACTGAGGATGAGGGTACCGTAACAGGAGGTAGCTCGGAGGTTGACCTTAAATGAAGTGTACCACAGAGTTGATAGTTCAAGAGCTGTACCTACCCTTCTGGTAGGATCCTTGGTCTCTGTTATCAAGTGCTATTCAGTTTACATGTACTTTCTAGTTTCTCTTATACGCTCTAGTTGGACTTGTATTTTGGCCCCTTTTTCTTACGTTACACACTCCTTTTACAATATAGTTTTCTTGTGTTTGTATCTTTTTGTTTTAATGGATGCGTGTGTTTACTTGTTATAATGGAAATTACTTCCCAATTTTAGGGAATATGCCTTTCGGTGCTAGTGTCCAGCCCCTTCCCAATGGAAGGCTGGATTGGGTATGTCACGACATGGGCCTCGGTGGATCATTCGTGACGAATTGTTATCAAAGGTGATTTTTTAACCTATATCATTGGACTCTGATCTTTTTAACAGAAATTGTGTTATGTGTTGTGAGTGTGGTTATCAGTTTAGGGAATCCAGTATAGGTGTGCTGGCCAATGTATCCATACACCAGGACCCTGATGTCTGATTTCCAACTCAGCATGCAAAAACAATGATTGTGTGTGTTGTGAGAAGTTTTCTTTTATACTTCTTTGTGTCATCTGACCAGGTATAACATAATGACCATGGTGCACCTGTTCTATATCAGGAAGCCACTGCATCTACAACCAGATAGGATATCTGAAAGAGTACATGATGATAGCCTATTGAGCGATGGGGCTCAAGTGTAGGTCCCTCTTACTATGATTGCACCTTTAGTTGGTGAACGAGCAACACGACCACCTGTTTGGCACAGTTACCGCACGCTGCACTGGAAGACAGTTCATGCCAACTGAGTGCGTTTCATGAGTTCCAGCAATATAGGCCTTTGAGAATTTGAGGTGAGATAGATTCCCACACAGCTAAGGGCTAGCTGGAGGCGATTGCTAGAGTTTTCTGCCAAGTTGAGACACCAGTAGAGTAGATGGTGATCTTAGCTACTAGTCTTTTTAGTGAGAGACCCTGAGGATGATCTTCATAGTGATATGGCTTCATTACGTGGATGGTTGCATGAGATAGTACCTTTGAGTAGTGTGTCAGCTTTATCACTGCCTGTTGGGCAGCAGTTACAACCAGCAGTACCTGTAGAGGACACATTTTGGCTTAGTTCCTTACTCGAGTTTTCACATCATATACCCCTCATGTTTTGAGGAAATCCTAACTCAGAGGTGGTTGAGGACTAGCTTGAGGAGGTTGATGAGAGTTCACTAGAGCTTTTTCTGCTTCGGCAGGATGCCATGACAAGCAGTTGAGTATTCATCGAGGTGTACCAACCATTCCTGGTACTCGATTAATACGATACGATCAGTGATTCAGGGCTTAAACATCCGAGAAAGGTGTCTTTAAGGACATCCGAGCCAACACTATTCCTCTATGAATTCCTACATAATCAGGGTGCTAGATAGAACCATTGTGGTTGAACGTTCTTTAGCTGATGTAGAGGCTGACTGGTGCCCCCATCTAGAGGCTTCCAGAGTAGGGCTTAGGGTATGTAGTTTACTACGATGCATCGAGGATTGAGATTGAATGTTTCATGATATAGCATGAATAGATCTACGCTACCCATGACATGGAGTTTGTAGTATGTGTCTTTTCCATGAATAATTGGCATCATTACTTCATGGGCGAGCATTTTACAGTCTACTCGGACCATAAGAGTATCAGGTATATCTTATCACAGAAGGTCATGAACCTGGGACATCGACATTGGCTAGTGTTCTCTAGGACTATGACTTTGAGATCGTCTATAATTCTGGGAAGGGTAAAATTTTAGTAGATTCACTCAGTAGGAGATCTAGTATATAGCTGCTATGTGAGGCGACAGAGCAGCTCGCTTCCTTGCAAATTTCCTTTGAGGATCCAGATGGATCATATTTTCTTCAGTCTCTTACAGTCACTCCCCCACTTCTTTAGCGAGTTAGGGAGGCACAACTTGGGGATACTGAATGTGAGGATCGATGTGCTCGGATATTCACAAGACAAGAATATGATGGATTTTTTGAAGGAGGGGAGCATGCCATTCTCTTCAGAGGATGTAACATGGTAACAGTGTTACTTCTAGATGAAGTGTTGAGGGAGGTCCACACATCCAATCAATAGGTACATTCAAGAGTGGCGATGATGTACCAGGATCTCTAAAGACAGTACTGGTGGTTGAGAATGAACAAAGCAGTAGAAGAGTTTGTCTCACGATACCTCACGTGTTAGAAAGTGAAAACTGCTCAGAGCTAGCAGAAGTCTTATGATGATAGAAGATGGAGAATTATGGAGTTCAAGGTTGGTGACCATGTCTTTTAAAAGGTCTCATCTTGACGTGGTTTGAGGAGATTTTTCTAAGGAGGAAAGTTATCTCTGAGGTTCATTGGACCCTTCCAGGTCCTCAATATAGTTGGAGAGGTGGCTTACCTCCTAGTACATCGCCCTCAGTTGCACTGGGTGAACGACGTCTTCTACGTATCCTAGCTAAGGAGATATGTGCACGACACTTCTCACATCATCGACCATAGTGGGCTGGATGTCGATGATGGGGTGGTATTTATGGAGGATCCAGTAGAGATTGAGGATTGACAAGATTGGGTCCTTCGTGGGTGGTCGATACCTCTGGGGTGCATTCACTAGCAGCACAGGATCCTCTAGGAAAAAACATGGGAGCAGGAGGCTCAGATTCATTCTCAGCATCACCACTTGATTAAATGATTTGTGATGTGGCTTTTTCGTATGCAAAGCCATGAGGTGGGAAGAATGTAAAGGCCTAAAATTTACATGTAATTTTTTTAAAATTAAATGTGAATTTTACGAGTCTGCAAAAATTAATGGGGCATGATTCTGGGGACCTCTATGCCCGGAATGAATTTATGTTATTTTTTTCTAGTACATTCATTAAATGCATTGAGTGGAGTTTTCTAGCATTTGAACTGGTGCATGGAAATGAAATATGAGATCAATGTTAAAATCACAGTGCCTATATTCACTTAAAGTGACCATCACCTTGACTGTAGTGGGTCGAGGATGTAAGTGAGTTTTTTTTATTTTTGAGGGGGATGAAAAAAATATAAATAATTACTTTTTATTTATTTTATTTGAAACCACCATATTAAATGCATTGGTGTCAGGACCACCCAATCTACCAATTAATGTTGGGGAACCCTTGGTATTCCCCTAGTTAATGTGCCAATCTAAATTTACTTAATGAAGCAACATAACATGTTAAATTAATAAACAAAATTTAATATGTTGGCTCCTCTTTTCCATTATTTTGTGGAATGTGTTGGAAATGGGAGAAGTGGGAGATATTTTGGTGGATCATCTTATAAAATGAAGAACACTCTCCAACAATTTTGTTTAAGGGTATAGTTTTGGTCAAAGAACAAAACAAAATAAATTATTATATAAAAGAAAGGGGTTACACGAGTCAAAAGGAAGGAATTATATTTACATCCCAAAAATAAATCAGAATAAGCTCAGGGGGAAGATCATCTTTCTAGGTAGTGTCTTTATCTACACCCATGTTAGCAAGGGTATCTGCAATTCAGTTCGCTTCCTGGTAATCGTACGTAGAAATGAAGCTGATGGAGGAGAGTGAGTGCAGACAGTCAATCCAGTGGGATTTAAACATCTATTCCAGGTGGATGGTACCCTACCAGATTGCCTAGAGTATAGTAGAGTTGTTGTTTTCAATCCATATGTTTTTCCAGTTATGCAGCTTGGAAATCGATATCACATGAATAAAGTTGTGCATCTCGACTTCCTAGGTGGTAGAAATACAACATGATCTATAGAAGCAACCGAGAACAGGATACATATGATTTCTGAAGATGGATACATAGCCCACAGGGCCTATGTTTCCCTTAGAGACACCATCCACTTTGATTATATCATCAAAATATAGAAAATGGGAGGGGGAATTCAAGTTTCTAGAAGCGGGATAGGCTTAATATTACCATTTTCAATAGCTTGTGATATGAGTATACTAAGGTAGTCTTCAGAAATAGATAATAGTATAGAAGAAAGGGGGTCTCTTTGAGTAACCCCTTTAGAACAATTGAATTAACCTATAGGAATACCATTTAGAAGAATAGATATATGAGATGAATTAAAGCGTGTTCAAATTTTGTTAATAAAAGTCTCATTGAATACAAAATTTCTAAGAACATTAAAAATAATTTTCCAATAAATTTAATCAAAAGCCTTCATAAAACCATGTTTAATGGCCACATTTCCACCTCGGGTTTTATTGTTCAATTGGTTAGTGGATACAGAAGCCAAAAATGATAAAATATTGTATATATATTCCTTTAATGAATCCAAATTGATTCCATGAAATAATTCTATTGTCGATAGCATAAATACAGTTGGTAACCAATTTGGTGATAATTTTAAACAGTGAATTTATTAAGGTCATGGGTCTGAAATGTTTGATTTTGTCATCATTTTATGACTTGGAAATAAGAACAATGAATTGAGAGATCATTCACTAAAGAAGAATGCCTCTATAGAAGAAATCATTAACCATTCGGCAGACATAATCCTGAATGATATCCCAATGTTGCAGGTACAACCCATTTTTAAAGCCATCTGGATCTGGAGCACCGTCTTTGTTAAGAATAATGAAGACTTCCATAATCTCTTGATCCAGTGGGACATTATTATGTAATATATTATCCTCATCTCTAACTATATTAGGTATAACATCATGTTAATGATCGTTATCAATATTAGGACCATTGAAGATATTGTGAAAGTGAGTGATCACATGGTTGGCAATGATTTCATTAGTATCACAAATTTCCCCATCTTCCCTAATATAGGAGAGAGGATTATAAGTTTTTTTTAGCTTTCTGATGATAGTTGTAGACATTTGTGTTTCTACCCCCATCGTTTGTCAATTAGATTTGAAGATTTCCATCTTGAGGTTATCATTAAAGTTAAGGAGAGTAATCAATTAGGAAGGAATATTAATTTCATGTAGGGAGTTTTGAGAAAAATTAGATGAGGTGTTATGACTTTTAAGTTGATTAAGATATTTTTCTAAAGTGGAAATATTAATATCTATTGCATATTATTTTGATTTACACCAGTTTTGTGGTTTTTTTTAGAATTTTTAGGTTCATAGGATAGAAAAGAGAATCATTATTTGTATTCATATTAGTCTAAGATCTTTTAATAATGCTCACACAGTCTATGTCAGATGACAAGAAAATGTAATATCTAAAAAGATACATAGGTTCTTTTCGGTTGTAGGAGAAACTAACCAGAATTGGGTGGTGATCAGAAGCAATATTTTTAAGGGTGATATTGGAAATGTTGTCCCATTTATCAAGTGGAAAATCATTAGTGAAGGCTCTGTCCAATTTTATAGCCATAATCTTATTATAATGATGTATGTACCATGTAAACATGACACCGATTAGGATATCCTCTATAAGGTTATTATGTTCAATTCACTCTTTGAATTCCCTAGATGATATGGAAGCATGTGGTGGGCCCAGGTTTTCACTATCATCTAGAATGGCATTGAAGTCCCCAACAATAAACCAGGGTTTTTGAATCAAGATACTAAGCTGGGTAATTTCAGTCCAAAGAGATCTTCTATCTTGATATCTATTATAAGCATAAAAAATAGTGAAAATGTGTGTTTCATCAAATATGTAATCACATGTAAAATCTTGATTTGAAGTGCTAAAAACATTTACATTTTGAATGGAAGAGTGAGAAAAAAAAACCCATAAGGATTTAATTGAGAGGTGATTAATGAAAGCCCCTTCTAAGGAGTAACTAGGGGGATAAGCATGCTGAAATCTACAAGAAAACAAATTTTTGGGATTAAAAATAGAAAACAGTTTTAGTGTGTGGTTAAAAATAAATCTTTTATGTACATTAACTTTGTTAGGGTTCACAATCCCTGGGATGTTCTAGAAAATAAAATTCATTTATACATATTTTTTGTGGGGTTTTCCCCTTTATTTTCAGTGGTAGAGGCCTTTGATCTAGTTTATACCCCCGTAGTGTTGTCCTTTTTCTTATTACCATGTTCTATATATATTGAAAAGGGGGGAGGCAAGAAGGTTTTAGTAGAAACTGAAACATTTTTTGTCCTAGTCTCACCTTACCTCTTAGCATCTAGCTCTATCTATTTGCATGGAGTTGTAGACGATGCAGATATTTTGTTCTCAGCCTCTTGTAGAGTGAATTGTTCATCAAGAAGAGGGGATCTATCCATCCTAGTTTTCTCAGGCTTGTTGTCATTGTCCTGGGTCATGATAGGACAGGACAACAAAGCCATTTTATATCCCTGCATCAACATGTCCGACTTGCAGTTCTTTTTTAACTGGTGAGGATTTACATATTTTAGGGATACTGCTTTGAGTGTCCAGTGAAGAAGAAAAAGAGGGAAAATAAGTGTCATAAGCTGGAGAGTGAACCATTTCTAATGAATAATGCAATAAATTCTTATTCGGAGAGGTCTGTTCATCGGGGTCCAAGCCTGTTTCCTTTCATTGGTGTGCCTAAAATAAGGATAGTATCCTCTAAAGGGGATTAAGATTTTCCCGGGGTTGCTAGGGGATGTCATACAATTACAAATATATCAGCCTCAAGGTCATTTTGAATGATCTGTTAAATGTTTTCAGATTCTTGTTCATCAGCCATATTATCCCAATATTTTCCCTTTTCAAAAATTAGTTTCTCAAATGGGTTGTTTTTTACAACACAGTTCTCCTCTTTTCTATTAGAAGATTCAAGTTTTTCAGGTAAATTATCATTTCCCCTACTATATCCCCACACCACATTCAATTCATTATGGTTTTAAGGAGGTGGATATTTTTGTAGAAACCAATAGTAATGGATAGTATGACCAACCAGTTTACAGAACACACAGTAGGGTGGAACCCTCTCACAAACAACCTTTACTTCAGTTTTATAATCATTAGCATTGAAAGTGATTGAGGGGGGTAGTTTTTTATTAATAGTATCCTATATATGATCTCTAGAATAGTGTCAAAGGTCTCCATTTAAGGTTCTTTGGTCCACTTTCAGAGGGGTTCCAATACAGGATGATAGATCATTGAGAATTTGTGGATTCCGGTAAAACAAATTTAGGTTATGCAATCTAACCCAAACTTTTGTTGTGTTGTTCCAATGAAAATTTGTGTTGAATGCATCATCCCATTCTGAAAAGAAAAGGATCCTCAGTTTGAGATTCAAATTACATGTTTTCCTGGCCCTATCAAGGTCCTCTTGCGAATTAAATATGATGTGAAAAGAACCCTTAACAAGTGGAACTAATTTTCAGTTTGAAAAGACCCATCAAGTAGAAAATCATGATTACAATTCAATATAAGTATAGTTTTTGATACATTTGACATATTCAATGCGAGACACCTCTAATGGAAAATCGATTTATGGTTTTGATGTTTTAAATACCTCCCTTACCTGATCTTGATGTTCTTCGTGAGTCAAAAGTTGTGAACAACTTGCTACCACTCTAACATGGACGGTGCGGGCCAAAAGAAAGTGGAATGACCTCTCCACAATCACTTATTGTTTTTTGATGAAATACTTGCGACAAAGGAATATGGAAACCGAGCTGGCATCCAGCGAAGGTGATGCCCGCAACCGCACCGTGTGGAGAGACCGGCTGGTCATCTGGTCAGCCGCATCAGACCGCCGCACCGCGGCCTCCCTACCACACCATAGTGCACCGACACACCACGACCACCCTGCACCATGGGCTGGGCCGGACCCAGCGGGTGAGGCTGGACCCACTGGGCTAGGCCATACCCAGTGGGCCAGCTCGGGTCGAACCAGGTTGGGTTGGGCAGGGTTGGTCTGACCAAGATAGACCGAACCTGGACCAGTTTCGACCCAATACATTTTTTGGTCATAACATTGGCACTAGGGGTCCGTTTGATGAACCATCTATGGAACTAGAAATCTTGTAGTGAGACGGTCCATTTGGTATACCCAACTAGTGATTTTAATAAAGTTGGCGTACATTAGGATTGGATCAAGCACAAATCCAATCCAGCTCTCGGAACTAATAAGCTAATAACTTACAGACTAGGAGTCCGATTGACACACCATATATTGCATTGATAGCCTTATTATATGGAGGTCCATTAGGATTCTTCATCGTGGGAATTATTGGAATTTGGAGTATCAACTAGTGGCTTGAGGAGCGGACCCTACCAGAGTAAAGAGAGCTTAGTGCGAGAACCCTTTAGCTGGCTGTGACAAGGTACTACGATCTTGTGTGGGTCTGACAATGTACTAGGATACTGTGTGGATCTGACGAGATAATATGATCCTGTGTGCATTTAGCGATGTACTAGGTTCATGTGTCGGTGAAATGAGGTTCTAGGATCCTGTGTGGGTATGACGATGTACTAGGATCCTTGTGGGTATGAAGAGGTAATAGGATCATTTCATGAACTGACGATATACTAGGATCCTATGTGGGTTTGATGAGGTACTAGGATCTTGTGTGGGTCTGATGATATTCAAGGATCCTGTGTGGGCTGACGATGGACTAGGATCTTGTTGGGGTCTGACGATGTACTAGGATCCTATGTGGGTTTGATGAGGTACTTAGATATTATGTGGGTCTGTTGATGTACTATGATCCTCTGTGGGTTTGATGATGATTTAGGATCCAACGTGGGTAAGCCTCCTAACAATGTAAGATTAACTAGTAGTTACATATAATCATCTCTACTACTGTACCTAATTTATACTTGGTGTGAGATGAGTGTGTCAATTTGTGTTTTGTATCTTTGTGGTGATACCATGGTGGTATTCTTCTGTGTTGGGTACCTATGTGGTACTTTTCCTTTGTAGTAATACCTTGGTGGTATTCAACTGTGTGGAATACCTATGTAGTGCATACCATCGTGGTAATATTTCCTTTGTGGAACATATTAGATTTGGGCTTTTGAGTTTGACCTTGTGTTTCCTCATGATTGAGATGGGCATATTTGATAACATCGGTATATGTATGGCTATATACCTAAGTAGGATTTTTAGTTGAATTCTTGTAGTGTGGTTTATCCCTTGAGGAATTGTTTTGACCATGAAGGTCCCATGGTCCCTACTATATATCGTTATACTCACCCCTACATGGGTTATGCCCACTCCCTGATGTGTTTGGTGCATAGGACGAACATCGCTGACTAAGGACGAGGGTACTAGGACTGGAGGTAGATCTGAGGTGGACCTTAGACGAGCCGTACAACAGAGACGATCATTTGAGACCTGTACCTATCATTCAAGTACGACCCTTGGCGGACGTTCTCAGGAGCTATTCAGTTTACTTGTACATATCAGTTTCCAATGTACTCTCCAGTTGGGCCTGCATTCTGGCCCCTTTTTCATACTATACACACTCCTTTTACTATAATATTTGATTATGTTCTAATCTTTCTATTTACATGGTTTCTTGTGTTTGAAGGTTATATATGCAATTCCTTCCTGGTTTTAGGGAATACTCCTTTCAGTGCTAGTCGTCTGCCCCTAGCCTATGGAAGGTGGGCTTGGGGTAGTCCTGATATGGGCCCCAGGAGACAGGTCTGACTAATTTGAATCAAAGGATTCAGTTCTACCATAGAACATTGGACTCTGATCTTTTTAATAGAAATAATGTTAAGTGTAGTGAGTGTGGTTATTAGTTTAGGCAATCCAGTGTAGGTGCGGCGGTCAATGAATCCATACACCCGGACCCTGAATTCTGATTTCTGACTCAGCGTGCGAAAACACTAGTTGCATGTGTTTTAAAATGTTTTCCATTTGACATCTTAATGTTAGCTCACTAGGCATAACATAATGATTGTGGCATAACAATTACTTATTAGGATTCCTCTACATAGATATCTAGCTAGTATTCTTGAAGGAGTACATGATGATGGCCCACTGAGTGACAAGGATCCCATGCAGGGCCCTCTAACACGGTTGGCACCACCGGGTGGTGTACGAGCAGAACCACCACACGTTGGGCTATTGTTACACTAGCCGCACTGGTGGACTGTGCAAGCCTACAGAGCATGTTGCATGTGTTCCACCAGTATAGTGCTCCATGTTTCGAGGAGAGACAGATTCCCACGATACTGATGGCTGGATGGAGGTGATTTCTAGAGTTTTCTACCTATTTGAAAAACCAGTAGAGCAGATGATGATCTTAAATACTAGTCATTTCAATGATATGTCATAAGGATGGTCCGCATAGTGATGAGGCATTGGTATGTGGGTCGTTTATCGAGATAGTTACTTCATGTTGTGTGTCATCTATTTCACTTCTGATTGGGCAGCAGTAACAACTGGAAGTTCTGGTAGAGGACACATTTAGGCATAGTGCCTTACATGAGTTTCAATATCAGATATACCTCTATTTTGTAGGTGAGTCTGACTCATGGGCTGCTGAGGATAGGTTTGAGGAGTTTTTTGAGAGCTCTCTAGAGCTTTTATAGGTTCAAAATACCGACTTTTTAGTAGCTGAGTATTCATGGAGGTTTACCTACCATTCTGGAAACTCGATTAATACTATACGATCAGTTCTTTAGGTCTCGGACTTCTGAGAAAGGTGTGTTTAAGGACATTTTAGCCAACACTATTCTTCTATGAATTGAAAATTATGTTAGGGTTCTTGAGAGAAAATTTGTGGTTGAATGTTTTTTATCCGAGGTTAAGGCTGACAAGTGCCCCCATCTTGAGTCTTCTAGATGAGGGAATCAGGTACATAGACTACTGATACACACAAGGGACCGGGCTCGGATGTGTTGAGATACAGGAACGAGCAGCGATGGCATATAGTTCCCGATAGTTGAGACAACATGAACAGAACTATGCTACCCATGACCTAGAGTTACCAGTAGTGGTCATCACCTTGAAGATGTGGCGACATTAATTGATGGGTGAGAATTTTACAATCTAATTATATCACAAGAGTCTCATATATATATTCTCAATGAAGTACCTGAACCTCAGACAATGACGTTGGCTTGAGTTCCTCCAGGACTATGACTTCGAGATAGTATATACTCCTAGGAAGGGGAAAGTTGTAGCAGATGCACTTAGTAGGAGATCTGGTATACAGCTGCTAGGTGGGGCAACAGAGAAGTTGGCTACCTAGAAGATATCCTTTGTGGACTGAGATGGAGAATCTTTTCTTCTATCATATATAGTCAATCATCTAGTTCTTTAGCGAGTCAGGGAGGCACAACGTGGGGATACTAACTACGAGGCTCGACATGCTCATATATCCAGATGAAAGGAAGATGATTGATTTTTTTGTAGTTAGGGAGCACACCATTATCTTTAGAAGACGTACCATTGTTCCAGTGTCACTTCGAGATGAAGTGTTGAGTGAGTTCCACAGAACCCCAGTAGCAGTACATCCAGATGTGGCGAAGATGTACCAGGATATCCAACGACAACACTGGTAGATGGGGTTGAAGAAAACAGTAGCAAAGTTTGTCTCATGACGCCTCACTTGTTAGCATGTGAAAACTGATCAGATCCAGGAGAAGTCTTATGATGACAAGAGACGGGGACCTCTGGAGTTTGAGAATGTTGATCACATCTTTCTGTGGGTCTCACCTCGACGAGATCTGTGGAGATTTGGTCGGAGACACAAGTTATCTATGAGGTTCATTGGACCGTTTCTAGGTCCTCAGCAGAGTTGGCGAGGTGGAATACTGCCTATCACTTCCCCATCAGTTTCATCGGGTGCACGATGTCTTCCTCATATCCCAATAGAAGAGATATGTGCACAACCCTTCTCCCATCATCAACCATAGTGAGTTAGATGTTGATGATGGCGTGGCATTTATGGAGGTTCAAATAGAGATTGTAGATCCAAAACATAGGGTCCTTCATGGTTGGTTGATACCACTGGGGAACATTCACTGGTTTCCTGAGAACCACCTTGAGGGCACATGGGAGCAGGAGGCTAAGATTCATGCTTAGTACCTCCACTTTTTTTCTTAGTTTTGTGATGTGGCTTTCAGGGAAACAAATCCCTGAGATGGGGATATTATAAAGACCTGATGTTTCAATGTAATTTTTTTAATTATATGATAATTTAACGAATCTGTGAAAATTGATGGCCCATGATTATGAGGCCCTGTGTGCCCAGAATGAATTTTTGAACTTTTTTTGGGTACGTTCAGAAAATGTGCAAGTGGTGTTTTGTAACATTTAAACCAGTACTCTAAATTGATATTCAAGAAAACTGCTGAACTCGCAACACCGATATCCTCTTAAGGAGACCTTCACCTTGACAATAGAAGGACGATAGTGGACATTAGTTTTTTGGAATTTTGTGGGAGAAGAAAAAAATTAAAAGAAATTAATTGTTTTTTATTTTATTAGATACAACCATTTTGAATAGTTGGTGGTGGGAACCACCGAAACACCAAAATAATGTGGGGGAAATACTTGGTATTCCCATTGTTAATGTTCCAAACTAAATTTAAATGATGAGACAACCTATCCTTTTAAATTTAGAAACTTAAATTAATAAGTTGGATCTCCCTTTTCTAGATTTTGGGGAATGTGTTGGAAAAGGGAAAACTGGGGAGAGCTTTTGGAGGATCAACTTCTCCAACAAAAAACACTCTCCAACTAAGAGAATCTTCTTGGATCATAGAATCAGAACAAAAATTGAGCCAAGATTAGTAATATATAGAGGGAACAATGAACATTGACGTCACCATCACATTGATTTCTTCTTCTTCTAAGAGCCTCCTACAATGGACAATCAAGGTAGGGATTTGATGTTTTATAGACCTAGTTATCCCATTATTGATGTTATTCGTGATTCAAATGTTGTGAACCACTTGTTACCACTCTAATGCAGACAGTGTGGGCCAGATGAACGTGGCCCAACATCTTTGAAATCTATTGGGGTTTTTGATGAAATCTTTTCGATGGAGGAAGACAGAAACTAAGCCAGCCACCGGGGAAGGTGCAACGTGTGATCGCGCCATTTAGATAGGATGGATGGCCATGTGGCCTACCGTAGTGGACAGCTATACTACATCCGCCCTAGCACACAATGGCCACCCTGCACCCCAGGCCGCCCAGCGCAATTCATGCTAGGTCGGGCCGGGTCGGTCTGACTGCGTCGGACCAGACCCGGACCAGTTTTGAACATATACATTCTTTTTTCAATTACTATATCACCTAACCTCTATTTGACGAACTTTATATGGCCCAAAAAACCTTTGAGCTAGATGGTCCTTTTGGTATATCCCACTTAATATTTGGATAAAGTTGGGGTGCGGTCGGGTTGGATCAAACTCGAATCAAACCGGGCCCTCGTAACTAAAAGTATATTAACATGCAGACCATGCGTCTGATTGACCCACCATATATTACATTGAGACCCCTATTATATTGTAGTCCTTTGGGATTCTTTTTCTTGAGACTTCATGGCAGTTGGAGTATTGACCGGTGGCTTGAGTAGCGGACCCTCTCGAACACAAGCGAGATTCGTGTGGGAACCCTGTAGCTGGCTGTGACGATGTACTAGGATCTTGTGTGGGTCTGACAATGAACTAGAATCCTGTGTCGGTCGGATGATGTACCAGGATCTTGTGTGTGTCTGATGATGTACTATGATATTTTGTGGGTCAGAAGAGGTACTAGAATCATGTGTGGGTCTGACTATGTACTAGTATCCTGTGTGGGTCTGACGAGTCTCTAGGATCATGTGTGGGCCTAACGATATACTACAATCCTATGTGGGTCTGATGATGATTTAGGATCCAACGTGGGTCTGCATTTTAACAGAGTAAGATGAATTAGTAGTTACAATTAATCATCTATACTATTGTACCTAAGTTATAATTGGTGTGAGTTGAGTCTATACCTTTGTGGTCTATACCTTCGTGGTGATACCTTGGTGATAATCTTCTAGGTGGCGTACATGTGTGGTAATTTTACTTCAGAGCAATACCTTGGTGGTATTCTTATATTTGGAGTAGCTATGTGGTACTTACCAACATGGTAATCCTTCCTTTGGGGAACATATGTGATTTCGGATTTTGAGTTGGACCTTGTGTTTCCTCAATATTAATTTGGGATTACTTGATAACCTAGGTATATGTATGGGAATATACCTATGTAGGGTTTTTAGTTGAATTATTATTGTGTGGTTTATCCATTATGGATTTTGTTAGATCACGAGGGCCTCAGGGTCCCAACTGAGTGTCATTATACTCACCCATGAATGGGCTATGAAAGCACTCTGATGTGTTTGGTGGAGAGGACGGACCACACTGACTGTGGACAAGGGTAGCAGGATTGTATGTAGCTTGGAAGAGGACCTTATATGAGGCATACCACAGAGAAGACTATTTATGAGCTATATCCACCCTTCAGGTAGGATCCTTGGCGGGTGTTCTTAGGAGCAGTTCAACTTAATATACTTTCTATTTTCCCTTGTACACTCTAATTGGGCTCATATTCTGGCCACTTTTTCTTACTGTTCACATTCTGTTTTCTATATAGTTTTATTATGTTAATATCTTTTAATGTGCATGGTTTCTTCTATTTACAGGTTATAAAGGCAATGCCTTCCTGGTTTTAGGGAATACACCTTTCGGTGCTAGTCGCCTGCCCCTGGCCTATGAAAAGCAGGCTTGGGGTAGTCATGGAACATGCCCTGGGGGACTGGTCATGATAGGAGTAGGGAATGAATCCATTTAATATAAAACATTATCCAATTAGATATTTTTAGGAGTAAATCTTTACTATGGAAATGATTGAATGGGGAGTGAACTCAAACAACCATAATAAAATTGGTAGTGATCCTGGACAAAGGGAAATATTTTTATGGTTTTTTACATTCCTAATACAAATATAATATATTTGTGATTTGTTTCTTGGATTATGATTTAATATTTAAGTTATTTCACTATTATTTCTTATGTCTTATAATCAATAAAACACTATATTCCATGAAACTACTAGTGGAAACCGATTTTTGGAAATGATGCATCTAGCGGTGATAACCGTGAAATGAGTTGGTTAAGTATATATCATCTATCATTTCGTCGAATGGTGAATGGGCCCTTACTACACACCTTGTTTGAGACTCCTAGGAAAATTAATAGGCTAATTGAAACTTTATTTTATATCTATTATGATGGACTTGAATTGATAATGACCATGGATGACCTTGGATAATAATAAAGAATCATATATTAAAAATAAGATTGCAGGATTTAGATACCCTATAAACAATTTTTATTAATATATTATTTCACAACATGATTTTAATTTCCCATAATATATTTCTTTATTTCATTTGATGTATTGTATGACATGGAATCATGTTAACCCTAAGTGAGATGGAAAAATAAATTATTGTCATATTGAGAAATATAATGTTAATGGAGATGAAATGAAAAATATTTTTGTTTGGCTTATATAGTATTCAAATATCCTAAATCATGTTGGGATTTCAAATGAGAAAATCATTGTACAATATACAGTAGAGTCCTTTATAAGGAAATATAGACCTTTTTATAGGGGGATTTCAATCCTTTATATTGAATGAATTGATATTTCACATACATTATTTCATAGAAAATTACATTTTTACCTTAGTTATTTATCCTTTGTAAGGTGAGGTGGGTAAATGGTATATTCTTTTTATGAATATGGGGATGCGGGAAAAAATTGAATCAATGAAAATGGTTGAGTTTAAGAGCCCATTTTTCATTACCCACATACCTATATTCTATGGACGATGATTGATAATGAATATGATGATATTAATTAGAATGATGGTGAATAAAATAGTACCAATGAGAAAAATTTTACCAGCCATTTCAGGTATATTTATATTATAATTATTTAAGTTGAATGTAAGATAAATTGATTCATAAATGGAATAAAACAAACTATCTAAAGGGTGTTACATATTTGATACATTAGTGTCTATGAAGAAATAATTTTATGTTCAATGTATTTGTAATTGTATATTGGAGTAACCAATAAATCTCATGGATTTTCTGAGACACTAAAGATAGAAATATATGGAAAATATAATTAGAAAACCATGGAGAGATGAATGATATATGAAACTAGTGACCAATACATTGGTTATGATTTGATGATATGATTAATTTTTTATGATCTTGGGAACACATTTGAATGTTTTCCATTAGGATATTTGTCGGATAAAAAATATATATCCCTAAGATGCATTGCGTAAATCTGTATATCTTACAAAATAATATAAACTATATTAGAGAGTAAACCCAGTTTAGTAAGGTTTATTGTCTAATAAGAGTGTCTTGGTAGTGAACAATTACTAAGGAATTGATGGAATGGGGAGTCAAGTCAATCCATAATAATTTTCTCAAAACCTATTTCATGTTTCATAATGATAATTTTTATCACATATATGTATCCCTATGAAGTGTCTCACTAGGTTTATTGGATTAATCACACTAATCATGCCTCATAATAGAGATTGATTCAATTCTTAATCATTATTTTTGAGATGATCACCCAATGATACATATTTTTCACATCCATATGAAAATTTCAATATCTATAGATGGATGTAAATACTACTAAAACCATATACTCAAGACTTTTCCAGAATGATGGGATATAATCCTTTATATAGACCCATATCTAATGTTTGCACTAATATTTTACAAACCTAGTTATATTAAATAACATCACTACTATCCTACAAATATAATCCTTTTCTTTAGGAACATCTATGTAAACCTAAAATAATGATTAATTTATTTTACATTTTTACATGATATGAATCATAGATTATATAAATAATAGTGATTATATCCTTAGAATTTATAGCATAAAATATTTTATAGAATCTATATATAGTCATATAATTTTATAATGATTGAAATCACATCATATTGTGAGGACTACACTAGACCATCTTCGAGACATCTCAATAGTAAAAATAATCCTCACAAACAAGGTAATGAATAGATAAGAAAGGGTTGAGCTCAAACAATGAATATGATATTAATAAATATTCCATCATGGATGAGTCCCTAAAAGACTTGAGAATAAAAGGAATATCATAACATCATGAGTGATAATCATAAAATTTTGGTGACCATCGAGGGACATGAAATACTAATTTAACAGCCCAAATATCTATATTTATATATAACCATCAAAACAGACATTAATAATTTATAACATAAACCTCTAATCATGATAGAGTAAGATCTGAATGCATACCATATTTCCAAAATGCAGAAAAAATTACAGGGGAAACATTAATTTTGTGAATAACAATTTTGAACCCATGCTTGAAAGACAACATAATTGTACCCACATATACCACACCATTGTGAGTTACACACTTTTACTAGCCTTTAGGAACAACTAAATTATGCCTGTATATATATATATATATCATGAGATTTAAATATTTCACCAATGAATGGGATGGAAATATAATATAACATCTATCATTTATCCATATATATGTGTAAAACATTAAAATCAATCACTTCTCACATTATAAAGAACTGATGGAAATTAAATTTGTTTCTCAAAATATTTAAAAAAAATCATTCACTTTTAGAGAAGAACCAATGGAAAATTGGGTTTAATAATACATTCAAATGAAAATCATTTAGCCTTTTTCCAATAAAGAACATATGGGAATAAAAATGTGTTTCTTAATACATATATATATATATATAATTCTCTTTTCATATCATAATGATCCAACGAAAGTAAACAGGTGTTTAATGATACATCCAAATAGTACAAAACAATAACATGAAATAACTATATTAAAATCAAAAACATTTTCACCAACATATAATTACATAATAGATGAAAATAGAGGTTGAAATATAATACATAACACTATTAGAGAGTGATGTTCTTAAGATATAGTGTAAAATGGAAATGAAATAATTAACAATAATTAAAAAAATTGTAGTCATTATTGTAAAAGTCCTAGTCCCATGTATCATATAAAAAAGTATCATCTGTTTTATTAAAAATAATAGAAAATATGACACTTATTTGAAGTGGATTTTATTAAAAATCATATTTCCCTAGATATATAAGAAAAAAAATTTAAAATTTAAAACATGTTGAATATAAGGGAAAAATTCAAGAAGAAAATGTAAAATAAAATGTAATATGTTTGATTTACCAAAACCCTTACTTTTAAAAGTAATTTAAAAGAAATAAATTTTACCTCCAGTATAATAAAAACAACTATATTAATCACCTATTTCATAAAATTATTAATTTAAATACCCTTTTTTAAAAATAATTTCTAATTATTCTCTCAAATTCTATAGTTTTTTTATCTATTTTCTATTTCGACTGTCACTAATATTGATCATTTTAATTACATTCATAATCATGATGTAGTTATTAATTTTTATACTAGTGTTCATAAATAAAATAGAACAAAAGGTAATATAAAATATTGTTTATACTAATTGAAAATGACATAATTTTATTTGATTATTGTTTTGGTTATGATTCTTAATGATGAAGTCATCAGTGATCTTGTTTTGGTGATTTTTAATGAATGAAAATTTTTATATTACGTAATTAGTTCAATACAAACATTACCATTCCAAAAAATGAAATAATTATTTACATAAAAAATATTACTTGTAATTAATATTTCATTTAAATCTATGATATTAATTTATAGAATTTTTCATGTAGGTTGTTTGACCGACCAAAAAAACATAATTAGTTGATTATTAAAATTTTGAAAGTTAATTATTTTGAAATAATATCATAATTTTAGTGTAATAATGATATTATATAGATAATTTATTTTGTTGAATTATTTTAATAGAGATTTATTACTTTTCTAAAAGAAAAATACACTTTTATATATTAATAGCAATGTTACATGAGCCTAAAAAGGTGGTTTATAAAAATATCTTTGAAGAAAACACTGAAGATTAAAAGGAACACCATCAAACCAAATAATATATTGAGGAGTAATTTCAGTTTTGGAAATCCCATATGCCAAGTAATTTAATTCCCTTTAAGCCCCTGTGATAATTTAATTCCTGGACAGAAGAGAATTAATGAATTTCATCAATATAGTAGTCAACATCCACAAATTTTGAATAATGCCATTTCTGATAGATTTCACAACAGTGGAAGAGTTACATTAAATAAAAAAGTTAATCCATCCTTGTTACTTTTCCATTTCAATAGCATTGATAATATCATGAATTTATACAGCCCAAAATGTAAGGAATCTTCTTTAATCATATTAACAACCTATTGCATCTCCATTATGATATATGAAAATAGCACCATAACCAAGAGGACCTAGATTTCCTCTAGACGACTCATCTGTATTGCATTTGTTCCTTCTTTATGGTGGACATATACATAGAACTTACAAAGATCCATATGGAAGATGATAATTACAAGTAATTCATATATTCTTAAGCATGGAAAATAAAAAATATAAATATCACTATAACCATTTTGGTGAGAGTTATCATTCATCACAAAATTAATAATTTGAGTGGGATCCAATATAATATTGAAGGAGTGATATCATGAATATGATTTTTATTATAATTCGATAGAGTATGTAGGATTTCTAAGCTGCCAACCAATATGCGATTCACAAGTTACTTGGATAGAGGAAGTCTAATTCATGCAATATCATGATCCAGCAAGTAAGGTCCTTGTGGTATCACAATATCATACAGATCAATAGGATACTTCTATAAGGTTATAGTAGTATCCAAACTATGTAATAAATTACTTTTATTTCAATATGTTGATTACATTGAACAAATTTTGAACACAAGTTGATTCCCATATACTAAAGATAATCATCATTAAAAAATTTATAATACATCACCATCCTAGTAAAAGAGTATCTACATGGGGAAATCTAGTTTATACCAAAAAACATGGACCAAAATATCTTATTAACATGAATTACCTGATGATTAAAGGATTTTGAAGTATGTAAACCATTGGAGGATGGTTCTCATAACATAAAATCATAACCATTGATAATATTTTAACTAATAACAATTTCTATGATGTCACTAGGAACTATGTCAAATAGAAATTCCATTTTCTATTTGACTGAAACATTCATGCAATTTCATGATCATGGGAAGTTATGAAAATAAGGATAGATGTACATATACAGTTTTTTTACAAAAAATTCATAGACTAGAGGATTTTATCAACCAAATGAGAGTTAATTGAGATGCAATAAGATTATTCCATAAGTGTTGGTCAAATAAAAGTGTCCACATAATTGAGTTTCTTATGTTTGATAATGTCTATAAATATGTATCTCAAAAAGAAAATCTCATATGTTTAAAATCTAATGCATCTCTACATAAAATATTCCTTTAACGAAATATTGGATTTGTTGAGATTTATAATTCCATGACACCCACAATACATAGGTTAAAACATTATTTTCTATAGGACATTAATAAGTTTTCCGTAAATTATGATTCTACCCAAAAAAATATTCATAATATTAATATTGATACAATTAATAATAATATTATAAAATTTGAAACCCATAAATGAATAGACAAATTTAGAAACAATAAACACTTTCACAAGGATATCCTCTTATTCCATATAAATATTTACACCTTCCTCGGATGTGAAATGATTTCTTATCTAGATCATAATATGATAGAAAGGACAAACATTTTTTTTGAAGAAATATAGGGACACCAATATAAAAGAAGGGAAGTACCCATTCTCTAATCCTTAATTCATTAATGATATCTTCTTTTCTATCTATAAATTTGTGTTTTTGAAAATATAATTAATATTTTTCCCAACTGACCTTCTATCCTAACACCTTTTCATAATGAAGAAGATAGTTTTTAACATTATTGAAATTTATTTTATCACCTTGAGTGAAAATTATCATATAACCAGCATATATTAAATTGGTGGGAGAATTTAGTCCTATGGTTTCTTTGAGGATTTTATTTTACCAGAATCAACCATATATAAAAAAATCCTACTCAAATAATCTTAAAAATATAGAAAATGATAGTTTATAGAGGATCACCATTCTGGGCACATCATGAATGTGTAAAATAGCCCTTACAAGATCCGTCGAGAAGAACTGAGACATGTGTTAAGCTCTGAAGGATTTTGACCCATTTAAAAAAACAAATCAATGCCAATCCTAGGTAAAACCATGAAAAAACCCTAATATTAACTAACAAGGGATTTTTAACATGGAGTTGGTGAGAAACTTTACCTCTCAGGGATGATTTCCTAAGAATATTAACACAAATAGATGAAGTAAAAAGAAAATATGAAATAGTTATACCTTTGATGATTCCAAACCAATTCGGGGAGACGACCATGCTAGCAACACCAACGTACTTGTTAGACAGATTTTTTCCATTGATCATATAACTAATGTTCAAAAGTGACATATACATAAAAAGAAGGATCTCATTTCTATTATCCAGGTTCAGAATGAGGAAGATACGTTGAGAATTTATGAGTTGAGTCAATTGAAAACCCTTAATAAAGTGACTAACCTGTCTACAAACATCAAAATGAATTATTTCTCCAAATTACTGAAATAAATATTTTTTGAACCCATATTTCTCTAGAGAGATAGCTACAGTACTCCGAAAAACATATTAATTAAAATCAAAAACATGATTTTTTGTTGAATTATATAGATTTTCTTCATGATTGACAATCCTGGAAATAAAATCTTCTATTAAATCAATGTTATTGTGAGGTCTATTAAAGAGATACATGTAAAAAAAGACAACATGATCTGCTAAATACAATATATTCTCAAAAAACACCTTATTATCATTAATAATGGACAATATATTGTTGATCTTCCAAAAAAGTTTTAAGAGTATTAAGGAAACTAGGGTACCTATCACCCTATTTAATCTATATAAGAATTAAAACCTCTCATTTAATATTATCATTGAGATTTAGTATGATATTACGGTCTTGTGTGACCACACATTCCTACTCAAGAATTTTGTGAAAATAAAATCCAGCTTCATTTTATATAATAAAATAAATCAATGATTCCATTTGAAAATTAATATCACCAATATGACTAAATCACTATTGACTCCCGAACATATTCATTTTATTAAGAAATATAAAATTGAAAACACAAGCTAAGAAATCATAATTTTAATTCATAAAATTATATGTATCCTGTACATGTTTTTATTTATTTTGAATCATAGTTTTTAATTTTCATTAATAAAAATAAATAATCTAGATGAAAATTGAGATAGGATAATTCATGGAACTAGTATTTTACACTATATGTGATATATATTTTATTATAAGATGAGGGAAAAAGGTGGATTATAATTTATCTCCTTATAACGATAATTATAGTATATATGTCACAAATAATCATCAATTTCACACTTATTAACAATTAATATTGGCGTTATTGGAAAATGGAATTCATCATTTTATGGATGCAATAGTTCCCACAATATATAAATGACAGTTCCATTTTTCTTAATTGAAATGTGAGATGGGTGGTTAATGTAACACTGTAAGATTTTTAAAGAAGAAAATAGGGTTTGATAACACACATAACATAATGAATTGACATGATATAATAATATAGAACCATTTGACTGATGTGCCTGTAAGGGGCTCCTTCGTGCTAGGGTTTCTACTCCCCCCCCCCCCCCCGCTATCGTATTCCTCTTCCTCACTGCAGCTCGACGCCCCATCATTGCTTTGGTCCTATGGGTCATGGCATGCAGTGTTCTCTCTGGCGCTATCATTCAATCATACCGGTGATTTCAGCCTGCCTTTTTCACGCGCTTTATGGGAAAGGGCTGTCATGGCGGAGTGATGGTCTACGATTTGAGTTTCCAACTACTGCAGTGTCGATGTCGTCACGATTCCATGATGTCGGGTTGTGTCGGGAAAATGTGGGCACCGTGTATGGATTTGAAGGTGGCGGCGAGTTTCTGTTCAGGTTTTTGGCCGGTTTTCTTCGCCCCCTGGTTCGCGTTTTTGGTTCGTAGTTGTGTATTTTGGATGCGATGTTGGTTTATAGTTTGGATCTGGATTCATGTTTTGCATTTTGTCTGCTCCGGCATTGCGGCGACAGCTAAGTGGTTTTTGTAAAGGTTGTTGATTTATTTTGGTTTTTTTATTTTGACGATAGTGGATCATGATGGATGTTTCAAGAGTCTGCAGTATTGATGGAGGAGATAAAACTAGTTTGTGTAGGTATTGGTTGAATGCATTGATTTAGTGGAATGTCTTCTAGGAATTGTGTTTACTTGTGGCCCCATCAGTGAAAGGTTAGAGAAGGAATCCTATCTTATTTTTTATGATGGTTAGGGATCTCATGTGTTGGTCTGATTTTGTTTGGACTTAATCTTTGATACCATTGTGGTTTTGTTGTTTTAAGTCATGAATTCATGTATAGTTTCCCACTTTTTCCTCAAAAGTGTTTGAATAACAAAAAATTTCTTTCTCAGTCAGTAGAACCATTTGACTATATGATGTATTTATTTTTTCAATAAATATAATCTCTTTGGTAGCATATAAAACATACGACTCTGAATCTAAATAAACAGTAATATAATATACCATTATAACCACACTATTATACTTGATAGAATGAATAATACTAAATAAATTATTTAAATTTTATGGTTTAAACATGTATAAACCAATTCATTGGTTATATATTGATTATAAATAAAACAATAATAATTCTAAATAAAGAAATAGTCTCAAAAGTATATTAATTTTCTAAATGGGGGGTTCAACAAAATTCACGCACATATATTAAAATTATTTTTTCCCAATGTTGTATAAATTATATGAAATAATAAACTAATTTTTTTGAATATATATTCTAAAATTTTATTTTGTATATTTTTTAGTATTTTATTTAAATGATTATTTTCTTTGATTAATAATAATAAATAAGCATCTTTATTAAAAATATTCTATTCGTTTAAATGATTCACAAGGTCATATTATTTTTTAAAATTGTTTTAAAATAAAAATAATTATATTCGATGAAAATTAAACTCATTTCGTTCATTTTAATCAATTTCTTAGTTAATTATGATACAAACAAATTAAATCATTTTAATGTTTTTCTTTGGAAATTTTTTTTTTCAACACATTTGTGGGATTAATTTAAAATTATATTCAACCAATTATATGATTTGATTTTATAAAAAGGGATTATATATTTTTAATTATATTAATTTATATTATATATAAATCAAAAAATAATTTATTACCGAAAAAATATAGAAAACAGTAAAAATTAATTTCCATGGTAAATATAAAAATAGGATTATTGAAGATTAAACTAGGAAGATAAGTGACTAAAAAGGCATAGATTTTTCAGAAACCAATTTAATGACCATATATATACCTTATAACATCTATGGTCTACAACAGATCTATTTTGAAATATTTTAAAGTGATAAAAACTAGGTTTTATGTTTTTCATTTCAAAAATTAAATGGATGTACTCTACCCCACTTATAAAAGTCCACCCATCTCCACAACTATTCACACTTCCAAAAAAATTTGTATCAAACAAGACCTACCAAATTATATTACATAATTACCTCCCCAAATCATATATTATTTTTTAATTATAAATCCCTCTTAATAATTATTCATATATTAACATGAAGAGGCTCTATGAGGAATAGGAAAAATTATTAAACGTGTGTATTTTTTTTATTCCAGAAAAATAAAATATTCTTAATGTATTATATTATAATATTACTAGTATACCCTATATAATAAGATTTATTATGTTAAATTTAGGAACCAATTCCATCTACTCATCCATCAAATGGGAAACAAAACACGTGATCATCTCAACGGCAGACTACTTCCTCACGAACAGATATAATTTTTTTCCCATCATCACCATTCAATGATTTATATATTGATAGATTTAAATTATTCAGATATTATTTTAAGCATTATTAAACTTATAAAATTTTTATTTTAATTATTCCTCCATACATTACATTCCTTTATGGATATGAAAATGTCCCTCTTGTGTTCGAAAGACTGCCACCTCAGGAGGACTTGTTATTCAATTTTCACTTATGCTTCACATGGAAGGTAGTAGGTTTAAAATAAAGGAATTTATTTGATATTTAGGTCCTAAAAATACATTTATAAATATAATATCCATTATATCTTATTACCTTATAATCATTTGAAAAACAATTACATCGCTCAGGCATACGTGTGGACTACCTACTCAATATAAAGATGTGAGATATTTTTCAATTTATTTTTAAATGGATGTTAATAAAGATGTATTTTATTTTTATAAATTTTATATATATAAAAATAATTTATCTAGGGTTTTTAATTAATATTTATTTACCATTCATTAAATCTATTATTTAAAATAGAAATATTGTTCATGCGTACCTACGTTATATCCTCTCTATGGAAAGTGTAAAACCTTTTATATATATAATTTTTTTAGATTACTATAATTATTTATTAATGTATATATAGTATATTTAAATTATATTAATCACTGCATATATTTTTTATCCATTGGTAGTGTAGGTGGAATGAAAATAATAAATCAAAACACCCATTAAAAATTAGGCAATTATCACCAGAAATACTGATTTTAGCAATGAAATAATAATAAACACGTGATGAAAGACTATAAGAAAAAAAATATTGTTTTAAATATATTAGTATGTTTGAAAAATATTTTTTTAATAACCCTATATTTTTTATACACGAGTATTATACCCATATGAAAGAAATCAGACCCGATTAAGGGTTTCTGGTCCCATTTTTACATTCTTGAGAAAAATTCCATATTTTCCACTAATTCTGTTCTATGAGATTTATACTACCCTGACATAAAAAAATGAATATAATACCCCTATGGATATTTTATATTTTCATAATCATTATCTCTATGTTATTTAGTGTTTTATTGTATTTTGATCCTTTTATGGAGTATATAATTCAAAAGTCATCAACGTGGGATGATATTTATGTTTCAATAAAAATTTCATATGGATTGTTTATACTTGAATTTACATTAAAGAATATTATTGGATCACATTTTAAAAAACCCCATTCAATTTTTTCTTGTGGGTCCATTCATAAATTTTATTAATTAATATTATCATGTACATCTCTTTTGTAAGTAAAATTATTTAGAAAATGATTTTAGTTTAAGACGTCATCATTTCTATTTATGTCCGAAAATACTTCTTCCTACAATAACATATTTTCTAAAAAAATAAAAAATATTATTAACAATCTCCAATTTATTTCATAATATTTTTTACCAATTTGTTACTTAAAAAAATGGACTGTCATGTTGGTTTCCAAATAACAGTCATTTAAATATAATAAAGAATATAAAATGAATATCTTTTTTTAGACATGTGGAATTTATGAAATTTCATTCCACTATGAAAAATCAAAGTGGAAAATAATGATTTATAATTTTCAAATGATATTATATATATATATATATATATATATATATTATCCAAATACTTTTTGATATTATATATTTGTAAATTAATTTAAAAGGCTATTTTCAGTAAGAATTTATTAATGAAATTTTTCGGGCATTTTTAATCATCAGGGATATCAACACATTACTTTACTTATGATGCACTAGGGATATGTTTTATTGATTCTATAAATGTTTTTTATATTTATGGTTTATAATATTTTTTACCAATGACTGCATCAATATTATCTTTCTCAATTAAAATTTTTTGTTCATTTACATTCCCTAAAAAAATTTACATTATAACCATAAAAACACAATAAATTTTCCATAAATATAAATATTAATTATCATTAAATTACTTAATAATTAAATTGTATTTTATTTATACATATTATATTTTATAATAAAAATTATAATATTTATATGGAAAATTATATTAATTATGTATTCCTTACACAATTTGATATTTTTTTCAATAAGGCATACTGTTCCTGAATTAAATGATTTATTAAATATATGGAAAACTTTTTATACATCCATTTTTTGTAAGGTACTGGGAATAGAAAGAACCTTCATTCATTGAAAGTTTCATTAGATGAATCTGTTGGATACCCTTAGTTAAATGGTTTATTTGAAGTATGCATGTCTATAATATTAAATTGTCTTTTGAGGGGTCTTGACAATAAAAATATCATTATTACAAAGTTCATTAAATCCAAAAATTTATCATTTATATAATTGATAATTAATTATTATTGTTATCAATGAGATTTTATCATTGAGATTATCTTTAATTGTACCTCATTGTTATTAAATTGGTTAAATTTAATTTTTTTTAGTTATTTACATTTTTATGTTGGTTAATGCATACATATTCTTGAAAATAAATATATTTAAATGTAATTTTTGTCAGTTATTTTCCATCCCATGTAAATTATGGTAATTAATTCATGATATATTACATTTTAAATAAACCTTATTGTGAAATTGGGAACAACATTATTTTATTTCCTTTCTATTGAATTTAAGAAGTGTACTAAGAATGACACGCAATGATATGGTATAAAGAAAAATGACACACTATAAAAAATATTTTCAATTTTTTTATAAGAAAATTAATATTGGAATTTCGTATGTTTCTAGGTAAACTAGGAAGGTAACCAACTCATTCATCAGGATGTGATTCCTTGTATATTATTCTAATGAAATAACCTAACCACTCACTTTGGGATACTAGGTTATTGGTCATTCATATTTCTATTTTAGGATGTTTAGTAGTAACCTTCATAAATTGATTTGGTAAATTAAAAATTATAGAATATAATATTTTGACATACATTTCAGAAATATATAGAATGAAATCAAATTGTTTTTATATGTTAATTTTTATATGGTTTTTCTTAGAAATACATTCTTATTTGGATGTTATTAGTAAACGTTATTTTGGAATAGATATACCCAGTGGTAATAACATTGAAAAATATGTTTTTATCATGAATCAATCATTACCTAATACATCAAAACAATCCTTACTATGCACCTAGTATGATGCTCAGGGGGGCTTGATTTTGGAAAATTCACATTTTCTTTTCCAACCATTATAAAGGATTTGAATAGCCAATGACAATGAATGACTTTGGTTAAACATAAAATATCATAGATTAAAAAAATTCATAATTTATAAATCATATAAATGACTTTCATTGATTATATGGTTTACCATTATGATTATTTAATCTCACACTGTTCTTTTTGGTTTTAGTTACTGGCTGGAATATGTTGGAATCATATAAGCATTGAAAATTAAGGACAATATAGTTACTATGAGAATAAAATGGGATGATGAATGAAGGGAATAAAATCGTAATTTTCTCTATTAAATTATACTAGAATTAAATTAACAAGATATAAATAAAGAAACAAGTAGAATCACTAATTAATTGAATGATGGTTTTCATTAAGAGATTATGTAGTGGAGACCATGACGGAAATACGGCTTGATTTCAATTATGTCTAGAATTTGGAAAGAGACAATGAGGAAAATGTATCAAATGAATGTGAAAATAATTTATGTTTTGAAAATAATGTAATAATGAAATTAATTTTCAAAAAAATGATGATTATTATATAATTAAGTTAATTTCCTCTTAGGGATACATTTATAGTTCATCGTCCTTAATGTGAGGAATATGGACATTATCTGAGTCTATTCCCACTTATAAAGGTTATCCCCTAGACTGTGGAAGGACTTATATTGAAATAAAATTGATGATCAATTTATTTAACATAATTCAACAATTAAATATTAAAATAATTTTACTCAATAGTATTTGGTTATAAAAATCATGAAACATATATGTATTGGGTTTTAAGATTACAATCATATATGTCTTCACAAAATTAACCATTATAGATACCATCATATGTTTATCAGATTGAGCTTGATTATTTAGTATAATTAATATAATCCCCCTTCTAATGTTTTATTATATGAGTTTATATGATGAGTTTTGATATTTTTTGAAATATTTATGGAAATAAAAACAATTTTTTTAATATCTGTTTTTTTAAAATGTATTGAAATAAGAATTCCCTTACTTTTAGGAGAATAATCTTAAAATAATTGGAAAAATTTATATTTTTTCATATCATATAGGTATAGGTAATAATGGTTATTAAAATTTTATAATGTCATATAAATTATATTATTATGGTTTCACAAAAATGACAACAAGCATTTTGGGTGACAACCCATCTCATCTAGAAAGCCCACAGGGCATGAACCCATAACCAGAGAGAGAAAAGGTTGTTGTGCATATCATTGGCCATTGTGATGTTATGTTTAATTATCAATGTTTTTACTTGAAAATTTTATAGATATATATTAATGATGAACATGTGTTCATTATGTTTAGTTTTATATATTACTGCATTGTATTATCTAACTAGTTCAAATAATATTTTTTTTGTGAAATATATTGAGATGGAAAAATTAATTGACATTATTTTATGAATGTATTCTTACATAAAATATAGTTTTATAGCTTTTGATAAAAAATTATTTTTGGATATTAATTTATTTGAGAATGAGATGCATTTGGAATTGATAAATCCCTAACTGAAGTATTGAATTGTTTATAAGAAATATAAATTTCATCATGTATGAATATATAATTAATTTTAATATAGTTGAGGAATTCCTCGATATTTGGAAAAGTTTCCTAGAAACAATTTTGATATTATCTTCATATCATATGAATAAATGGTATTCTTCAGTCATTATTGATTTATGGTTTTGGGGTTTTGATCTTCTCTTTATCATTCGCATTCTTGTGATCAATGACTTCTATCACACTTCATAATTTATTTTTCCATTACCCTTTTCTTCTATGTTCATTTCATCACCTCCCAACTGCGTCTTCCTACTTGGAAACCAAATTATTTGTTATTGAATATGTCATTTCATATTTTCGTTTCTAAAAATTAAGAAATAACCATTTCAAAACTATTTACAATATGGGTTTTTAAATGATGAATTTTCAAAAATAAATCTCTTAACATCAAATTGAAAGTAAAAAATTTTAAGGATGCAATTTGTTGATGGTGGGGAGAATGTAACACCTTGAGATTTTAAAAGAATATTCCATAGATTGATAGTGTTTATGACATGAAACACTATGATTATATGATAATGTAACACCCTGACACTTCATGATATATTTTATTTTAATTAAATTTTATTCGTTCGATATCTTGGAGAACATGTAACTTTGAGTCTATACGAAATATAATATATTATACCATTATATCCAGTCTATTAAATTGGAAGTAATTAATAATAATAACTATGTAATGAAAATTATTTGTTTTACAGATTTATTAAAAAATCGTCGGTTTTCTATTGATTATGAATCTAATAAGAATCATATGAATGAAAAATAATTGTTTTCTGAAAAAATATATTTTTCTAAATGGCAGTTTAATATCACATTGTGAATATATTATAAAAAAATTAAACAAAATTAATTTCCACTTTAAAATTAATATTCAAAATATATTTTTAATAATTATCTTTCGGTGAATATTTTTTATTTTTCTAAAAAATATATTTTTTATGAATAATGAGAATAATAATTTTCATTGAAAAATATATTTTCATTTAAATATTTTTAAAGTATAAATTATATTTTAAATTGGTTTTTAAGTTAATGAAGTTAAATTTTATTGAAATTTATATAATTTATGACATTTTAATTTATTTCATATTGAATTCTGATATCAAAACTATTTAATATTTAAGTGTTTTTTTATTGAAAACCCAATTTTTTGATGTGTCTAATTATTTAATTTTAAATTACTCTTTCACATTAGTTAATTGTGTTTAGAAAAATGGAATAAATGTTTTTATTAATATTAATACATATTAAAATTAATATAAACCTATTATTTACCATAATCAATAGTAAAAATAGTAAAAATTTATTTACTCTTGTAAAGGTAATAGTGGGTTTACTGGGGGTTAATGTAAACTACATTAAGGGTTAAAAATGACATAAAACATTTCCAAACCCCACTGTATGGAAATATTTTGACCCTACAGCCTATTAAATTCAAACATTAACCATTTGGTGTATTTTGGAATGAGAAAAATATGGGTATAAAATTATCTTTTAAAACATTTCTTATGTGTCCTACCACGCACATAAAAAATGCCAACCACTATCCTTCCATATTCACACTTCCAAAACAATTTATTTAATCCAATTACTACATAAATATCTTTCTTCATTACCTCCTCACATATTATAGGGATTATTTTGATTTATAATACCTCCTAATAAGGATTTAATTGTAAACATAAGGATAAGAAGAGGTAAAATTTTTAAATGAGCATGTATGTTTTATTTATTCATCCACCTCCATAAAATAATAAAAATAAATGATAATATTAAAAAATATTATACCCTATATAATGATACGTTAGTATATTAATTTAATAAACAAGATCTATCTCTACGTCCACCAAATAGGAAATGAACCCTTCAATCGTGGCTATATAGAATGACTTCCTCATCCATCGATGTAATATATTTTCCATAACCACCATTAAGGGATAGATATAATGAATAACATTACTATTAATATTTAATTTCGATTTCAAATATTACTTCTAAATTTCCACTATATGGGTGGTACAATAATATTTCTTTGGTGTCTAGCAGACTACAGCCTCACGATGCAATGTGATTTATTTTTCACTTACACTTTATATGGATAGTAGTAAAGTTAAAATAATGAATAAATGTAATATTTTGTAAATATAAATAATTTTAAAATATAATATCATATAAAAATTGTTGAATTAATTTCAATTAGAAATTAATAATGTAACTTCTGTGTATGTATGGACTACCAATGCCATGTTGTGATGTGATGTGCTTAGGATTATATTTTTAAATGGATAGTAATAAGGTAATATTTGATTAATATAAATGATATATTTATAATATAATAAAATTTATGTTATAGTTAATTTATAATTTTATTTTTTTTCCACCATTTATGAAAAAATGGAAACAACATTGATGAGTATGTTCGAGTCAACATCCCAAGGAATGGTGTCACCAATTTTCTATCTATAAGATTTATAGATTACAATAATAAAATATATTATGATTATATATGATATTTAAAACATTTTTACCATTATTTATATTATGAAACCATGACAAAATTAAATGTACAAAAATTACCATAGTAAAAATAAATGAAAAACGAAGCAATTTTCAAAAAAAAATTGTTATTTTTATATTGAAATGTGGATAAATGGGTGATAAATAAAAATAAATATATTATATATGGTATGAAATATATAAATAGTGGTTTTAAGTGATTTATAATAAAATTATTTATTATATAGTAGTTTTGAACATGCACGATGTAAATCAGACCCGAGGTAGAGGATTCTCATTTTACTTTTACTTCTATAAGACATATGCCATATTTTAAACTTATACTATTATGTGTTCTATATTTTAGGAGTTTTAATATTTTATATAATGAAGATATTTATATTTAATGAAATTACTTTTCATTTGATTTTATTCCATTCATTGGAATTACGACTCCAGAGATACCAAAGGGGTAAGATATTTTTGTCTTAATTCCATTTTAATTGGGATGTTTTAAATAAATTTTCATTAAAGGAAATAAATAAATTATTTTCTAATAAACAAATTGATTTTTATTATCCTAAATTTATTTTGCATGTTTTCATGAAATTGTAAATTATTCCTATTTTTGTTCCATAAAATTATATAGAAAATATTTTTAATAATATATGACTTAATTTATCTCTTCAGATGAAAATATAATTTCATCCAAAAATATTTTTTATAAAAATAATTCCAATAAATGTTTTTTTATTATAATAAATATTTGTCAATTTTTTTTACCCATTTGTTACTTTTTACAAAAAAAATCAAATTAATATTTATGTCATTTTCCAAACAGGCTTATTTTACATTTGCTAAAAATATAAATTTAATATTAGTTTATCATGTATAAAATGTATTGAATTTACTACTATCATTACTAATCTATGATTTAATAAATTAACTATATGTTCTAATGGTTATTTATAAACAACAAATGTTTCAAATTATTTTGAAATATTTTAGTTTCATGACAAATATTTTCCATGTTAAAATTTCATTTTTCTTAATAATATTTATGAAGACATTTTTATGATATTTATATTAAAAAAATTAATACTAATTTAACATGTGATCCACTTGGGATATATTGTATTGATCCCATCCAAGTAATTTCAATTGAATATTTATGATCATTTTAAAAAGGTAAATTATTGATATTTTCATTCATTATTAATCATTGTAATCATTAATTCTCTAATGAAATATTAACATTATTATCATCAATGGGAATTAAATTTCATAAAAATATTAATATTATTTATCATTTATATTCCCATAAAAAAATCTTTATATCATTTCTATATATGTTATTATACTTTGAATGTCATATGATTGATTGGGGAAATTATTGGTTTCCATTATTCCTTACTCGATATAGAAATTTATTGATAAGGAATACAGTTCATGTATTTAATTTTTTATTTGATATATGAGGAATTATTTGGATATATAGTGATAGTTGCTATTGGTTTTAGATATCCCCTTCATGTAGTAGTAGTATCATGGGGCAAATCAATTTACTTCATAATTGAAAAGGGTTTTTTTCTATACCAACCCATAATATTAGACTGTCTTTTGAAAGAACATTAATGTATAGGATTAATGATGTATGATATTATAGCATCCCATAATTATTCATTTACATCATTTAGATTTTATTTATTTGTTATTATACATGATATCTCTACATGGATATTATATTTTGATTCATTTCATTAATAGGTTTTTAATTAAATATAATTTTTAATTAACTATTTACAATGAAATATTGATTAGTCTTTATCTATTTATTATAGTAAATTTACTTAAATGGGATTTATTTACTGTTATTTTTATAGAAACAATGGTTATGTTTATTGTTTCAAGAAATATCTCACTATACATAACTCTTACTTGTCATTTGAGATGACCTTCTTTTTCTTTTTTCAAAATATCTGAGATGTGTACTAAGAATGAAATGATATGATATTCTAGAAGTAATAGTTAATTTCTTGAAACAAAATATTTTATAATTATTATTTCTAAATATAATATGGTAATCATATATGTTTCCAGTTTTCCAAGTGAACTAAAATATTTTGTCTATCAGGATATTATTCCTTACTTCATAGGACTTGGTAATAATGTAACCACCGACTCTAGGCTACTAGGGTTAGGGTATTTATAGTTATTAGATATTAAATGTGGATAAAAACATACATTATACTAAAAACAAATTTTATTACATATGAAGAATAATTTTTTTTTACATTGAAATGAAAATAATTTTATGTGAACAAATTACTAATGATGAGAAATTATGATATCCATTAGAAGACACCTTATAAATATAGGTGTTAATCAAATATCATGTTACTATAGAATTAGGTAAAATTAAGTGGGTTATAATTAATGGAGAATGGGAATAGTATCATGTGGAAACAGAATTCTTTGAGTGTTATTGAATGATAGGTGATAAGACCATATTATAAGTGGTGATAAAGGGTCTTCTTAAATTACAATCATGTAATATAATGGGTGAACAAATTATAGATGTCATGTGCCACAATAAGTAGAAAATAATTGATTAAATGATGTGGTTAGATAAATAATATGCTGACCAATCAATTTGCAACAATTTTTGCCAGTTTTGAGCTTTTTAGTGATAGGTTCATTACTTTTACCATTTGGGATTTTATTGTTGTAAGAAGACTTTACAAAACTTGACTTATCATTTGTAAAAAAAAATAAAATTTGCAATATATTATAATTTTGACATTATAATTCCATATATAAAATAATATTAATTATATTAATATTATCGAAGTTGGTTTAATAAATTAAAAAATAATAAATATATTCAGTGTTAATACAATTTCTGAAAGATAAATAAATTATATTCTAAATGATCAAATTTTTATTTTCATATTAAAATTAGAATTATTAAACAAAAATTTCACTTATAAAATTTTTTTTTTCAAGAAATGAGCTTTATAAACATTCATATCATAATTATATACTAATAATATTTTTAAAATACGTAATGGTAAAAAAATTCACAAAAAAATCCTTCTAGAAAAATAAAGAAAAAAAATATTCTGCTAAAATTTTTAGGATATGACAAAAAATTAATTAAAAGATTTAAATTTTAATTCAATTGTTCAAGAATTTATCTTTTAATAATTAAATAATTTATTGTGAAAACTATTTTAAAGTGAATACATTTTTTAGGTATATTAAATATAATTTTATATTTAGTTATAATATATTATTTACACCAAAAATATATCAGACATTAATAATATCCATTTTATAAAATTAATTTTTTGAATAAAAAATATTTATATTTACTTTTTACCTTCACTATTTTAAATAATATTAACATGGACCACTATTTAAAAATGTGGTTATCCATATTTTTATTTTTTTTACTTAATAGTTATCCTACATAATCATACTATTATTTTATTAAAATTTGACATCATCCAATTTGGGTTTTTGTTTTGTGAAAAAAAATGTAGCAAATGTAATAATTTTTATGGAGTAATTATCCACTAAAATCAAATATTGTTACACTTATACATCGATTATAAATTAAACATGTACTGATTTTTCCTCTCCTAAATACTTCTTACAATATTAGGAATCTCTAGTCTAAATAAGGATGCATGTATCACTTATTCGGAAATAAACAATTTAAATAAGAAGTGAATTTATCATTATAAGTACCTAGTTCTTCACCATAATTTTTATTTACTTTGATATATCCTATATTTAAAATTAACATTATTCATTGTGATAATTTTTTTAACATAATTATTTATATGTTAAAATTATTTTATTACTATATAAGAATAATATTAATCACTTGTTAGTATAAAATATTCTTGTTTGATGGTTTTTCAACCTATATGAATGATGTTAAACAATGTTCATTGATTCCAACATGAGTGTGTATTGAGAAATTAATGTTGAAAATATATGTTATTAAAGATTAACTTATGTTATAAATATTATTTATGAAGGTTGACCCAAAAATGTATGATCAATATAATGTAACTCATGGTTATAAAAAAATTACCCAAAACATGTTCTTCAGGGATAAAATTCTCATGAATCATTCCCATATATTAATTCATTTAAAAATGGGACTACATAAATCATAAAAAATAAAATTTTCTACTCCCTTTAATATTATTGGAATGATTTACAAGGTATAAAATGAAGAGAGCTAATATCTCCATTATGAAACATTTACGGAACAATCCATATTACAAGTATTCAATGATAAAAATAAAAAATAACTCACTATATTATTTTTTTATGAATGATTATAATTGATGATTATACAAGGTAATATATTTGAAAAATTATCTAAAATAAGTTATTATTATTTATCTTACTATGTATGAGGGAAAATCATTTTCTTCAAAGTTGAGAGTAAAGGTTTGAGAATCTTTTCTAATATCACATTCAATTTGAGATTGTCTAACTGTAAAATATTATATAGTGAAAATGTTTTTTCTTTCTCCATCAAAACCTTTTTATTTTCTTATAAAAGAATTATTTTTTGTGTCTAAATTTATTTTTAAATGTTTATATTGTTTTGGAAATTTTTTTTTCCAAAAATATTTCTTATAAAAGGGACTAACATGGTCTTTTCTTTTTGGTCAGAAATAATTATCGTCTATGACAATATTATTTATACATTTTTATTGAAATGTGGATAAATGGGTGATAAATGAAAATAAATATCTCATATATGGAATGAAATATATAAATAGGGTTTTTAAGAGATTTATAATAAAATTATTTATTATATAGTAGTTTTGAACACATACGATGTAAATCAGACCTGAGGTAGAGGATTCTTGTATTACTTTTAGTTCTGTGAGACATATTCCATTTTTTAAACTTATACTATTATGTGGTTTATATTTTATGAGTTTTAATATTTTATATAATGAAGATATTTATATTTAATGAAATTACTTTTCATTGGATTTTATTCCATTCATTGTAATTACGACTCCGGAGATACATAAGGGGTAAGTTATTTTTGTCTTAATGCCATTTTAATTGGGATGTTTTAAATAAATTATCATTAAAGTAAATAAATAAATAATTGTCTAATAAAAAAATTATTTTTATTATCCTAAATTTATATTGCATATTTTCAAGAAATTGTTAATTATTCCTATTTTTGTTCAATAAAATTATATAGAAAATATTTTTAATAATATACGACTTAATTTATCTCTTCAGATGAAAATCTAATTTCATCAAAAAATATTTTTTATAAAAATGTTTCCAATAAATGTTTTTTTATTATAATAAATATTTTTAAAATAAATTTTTACCCTTTGTAACGTTTTACAAAAAAAATAAAATTAATATTTATGTCATTTTCCAAAAAAGGATTATTTTCCATTTACTAAAAATATGAATGTAATTTTAGTTTATTATGTATAACATGTATAGAATTTGTTACTATCATTACAACTCAATGATTTAATGAATTAACTATATGTTCTAATGGTTATTTATAAACATCAAATGTTTCAAATTATTTTGAAATCTTTTTGTTTCATGAAAACTATATTCAATGTTAAAATTTCATTTTTCTTAATAATATTTATGAAGACATTTTTATGTTATTTATATTAAAGAAAATAAAAAGTAATTTAACATGTGATCCACTAGGGATATATTTTATTGATCCCATCCATGTAATTTCAATAGAATATTTATGATCATTTTAAAAAGGTAAATTATTGATATTTTCATTCATTATTAATCATTGTAATCATTAATTCTCTAATGAAATATTAACATTATTATCATTAATGGGCATTAAATTTCCCATAAATATAAATATTATTTATCATTTATATTCTCATAACAAAAATCTTTGTATCATTTCTCTATATGTTATTATACTTTGAATGTCATATGATTGATTGGGGAAATTATTTTTTTTCCTTTATTGCTTACACGATATAGAAATTTATTGATAAGGAATATTGTTCATGTGTTTAATTTTTTAATTGATATGTGAGGAATTATTTGGACATAGACTGATTTTTTCTCTTGGTTATAGATATCCCCTTCATGTATTAGAAGTATCATGGGGAAAATCAATTTACTTCATAATTCAAATGGGATTTTTTCTATACCTACCGATAATATTAGACTGTCTTTTGGAAAGAACATTAATGTATAGGATTATTGATGTATGATATTATAACATCCCATAATTAATCATTTACTTCATTTAGATTTCATTTATTTGTTATTATACATGATATTTCTACAAGGATATTATATTTTGATGCATTTCATTAATAGGTTTTTAATTAAATTTAATTTTTAATTAACTATTTACATTGAAATATTGATTAATCTTTATCTATTAATGATAGTAAATTTTCTTAAATGTAATTTATTTATTGGTATTTATGTAGAAACAATGGTTATATTTATTTTTTCAAGAAATATCTCACTATACATAACTCTTATCTGTAATTTGAGATCACCTTCTTTTTCTTTTTACAAAATATCCAAGATGTGTGCTAAGAATGAAATGATATGATATTCTAGAAGGAATAGTTAATTTCATGAAACAAAATATTTTATAATTAGTATTCTTAAATATAATATGTGAATCATGTATGTTTCTAGTTTACCAAGTGAACTAAAATATTTTGTCTCTTAGGATATTATTCCTTTCTTTTTAGGACAAGGTAATAATGTAACCACCAACTCTAGGATACTAGGGTTAGGGTATTTATAGTTAATAGATATTCACAATGTATAAAAACATACATTATACTAAAAACAAATTTTATTACTTAAGAAGAATAATTTTTTTATTTTAACATTGAAATGAAAATAATTTTATGTTAAAAAATTACTAATGATGAGAAATTATGATATACATTAGAAGACACCTTATAAATAGAGGTGTTAATAAAATATCATGTTACTCTAGAATTACTTAAAATTAAGTGGGTTATAATTAATGGATAATGGGAATAATATTTTGTAGTAACAAAATTCATTGAGTGTTATTGAATGAGAGGTGATAAGACCATATAATAAGTGGTGATATTAACTCTTTTTATATTATAGTCATGTAATATAATGGGTGAACAAATTATAGATGTCATTTGCCACAATAAGTAGAATATAATTGAGTAAATGATGTGGTCAAATAAATAATATGCTGACCAATCAGTTTTGAACAATTTTTTCCAGTTTTTAGCACTTTAGTGATAGGTTCATTACATTTACCATATGGGATTTTATTGTAGTAACAAGACTTTAGAAAACATGACTTATCCTTTGTAAACATAAATAAAATTGACATTATATTATAATTTTGACATTATAATTCCATATATAAAATAATTTTAATTATATTAATTTTATCGAAGTTAGATGAATAAATTTAAAAATAATAAATATATTCAGTGTTAATACAATTTATGAAAGAGAAAAATAAATGATATTTTGATTGATCAAATATATATTTTCTTATTAAAATTAGAATTATTAAATGAAAATTTCACTTATAAAATTAATTTTTTTTATGAAATAAGTTTTATAAACATTCATATCATAATAATATACTAATAATATTCTTCAAATAAGTTATGGTGAAAAAAATTCACAAAAAAAATTCATTCTAGAAAAATAATAAAAAAAAATATTAAGCTAAAATTATTAGGATATGAAAAATAATTAATTAAAAGTATTAAATTTTTATTCAATTGTTCATGAATTTATCTTTTAATAATTAAATACTTTATTGTGAAAACTATTTTAATGTGAATACATTATTTAGGTATATTAAATATAATTTTATATTTAGTTATAAATTATATACAACAATAATATATCATACATGAATAATATCCATTTTAGAAAATTAATTTTTTTAATAAAAAATCTTTATATTTACTTTTTACCTTCACTATTTAAAATAATATTAAAATGGACCACTATTTAAAAATGTGGTTATCCATATTTTTACTTTTTTACTTAATAGTTATCCTACATAATCTAACTATTATTTTATTAAAATTTGTCATCATCCAATTGGAATTTGTGTTTTGTGAAAAAAAATGTAGCAAATGTAATAATTTTTATGGAGGAATATTCCACTAAAATAAAATATTGTTACACTTCTACTTCAATTATAAATTTAACATGTAATGATTTTTCCTCTCCTAAATACTTATTACAATATTAGGAATCTCTAGTCTAAATAATGATGCATGTATCCTTTATTCTGAAATAAAAAATTTAAATAAGAATTTAATTCATCATTTTTAGTACCTAGTTCTTCATCATAATTTTTATTTACTTTATGATATCGTATATTTTAAATTAACATTATCCATTGTGATAATTTTTTATTAACATTACTATTTATATGATAAAATTATTTTATTACTATATAACAATAATATTAACCACTTGTTAGTATTACATATTCTTGTTTGATGTTTTTTCAACCTACATGAATGATGTTAGACAATATTTATTGATTCCAATATGAGTGTGTATTGAGAAATTAATGTTAAAAATATATTTTATTAAATATTAATTTATGTTATAAATATTATTTATGAAGGTTGACCCAAAAATGGATGATCATTATAGAGTAACTCATGGTTATCAAAAAATTACCCAAAACATGTTCTTCATAGATAACATTCTCATGAACCATTCCCATATATTAAGTCATTTGAAAATGGGACTACATAAATCATAAAAAATAAAATTTTCCACTCCCTTTAATATTATTGGAATGATTTACATGGTATAAAATGAAGAGGACTAATATATCCACTATGAAACATTTACGGAATAACCCATATTGCGAGTACTCAATGATAAAAATAAAGAATAACTCACTAATTTTTTTTGAATAATTACAATTGAAGAGTATATATTTTAATATATATGAAAAATTATCTAAAATAAGTTATTATGATTTATCTTACTATATATGAGGGAAAATCATTTTTTTAGAAGATGAGAGTAGAAGTTTGTGATTCTTTTCTAATATCACATTCAATTTGAGATTGTCTAACTCTAAAATATTATTCAGTGAAAATGTTATTTCATTCTCTATAAAAAACCATTTATTTCCTTATACAATAATTATTTTTTGTGTCTAAATTTATTCTTAAATTTTTATATTCTTTTGTCAATATTTTGTTTCAAAATATATTTCTTATAAAAGGGACTAACATGCTCTTTTCTTTTTGGTCAGAAATAATTATCGTCTATGAAAATATTATTTATACATTTTTATTGATGTAAATTTCAATATACTTATTATTATTTATGTTAATATTATATCAATACTATCATTAATTTCATGGGATTTAAAGGAATATTTTTTATTGTTATTAAAAAGTGTCATTTTCTGTTGACTACAATTTATAATATTATAAAAATAATACTCCCTTTAACATATTAAGAGGAATTAATTTTCCATATTTCATCAATGGTTTAATTAATAATATTACTATAAATATTTTTATATTTTTATAATAGTTTTTATTTTCATTATTTTATTAATTATTTTCATTTAATAATGAAATTATCAAAAATAATGTATATTTATTCTTATTTAAAAAAAATTGTTTATTCTCTTAAAAAAGTTTTCTCATTTATGTCAACATACATTAGTGTTTATTATTATTCATTAAGAATATTATTTCTTTATACTATCCACATTCTATCTATTAATGTATTATTATATTTTATTTTATATGTCTTTTTTGAAAGAAGTTTCATTCCCATGTGTTAAATAAGTTATGATGGATTTATGAATGTTTTCATGTCCATGTGGATCACACATAGATATACTTTATCATTATCTGATAGGTGGTTCTACTATATCAAACCTATAGATAGAGTAATTTATAATATCATAATGTGACTAGGAAAGAGGAGTGAAACGAAACCCATAAAGTAATTTGTCTTTCAGGTTCTATGTAGGAAAAAAATTTATAATCCTCTAACGGATTGGGTAAAAGAATATATCTAATTGGATAAAATTTAATAGTTTCAAGAGTAAACATATTATATTATGAAAATCGATCCACTATATAGTGATAGGATTGGTAGTGATGGATGACATCATAATTGAATTTTCATGCTTATGATATTCCACATAATTATTCCAATGTTATGTTTTAATGGATCTTGATTAATGAATCTTGTTCAAGCACATCATTTACTAATTTATTATGTTGTTCCATAATCCATGTAATGTGACTCAAGATTTATGATCAATTATTTATTAGCTTGGATTATTTTATATATTTTAAACACACCTTGATTATGTTTTCACACCCACCTTTCTCTCTTATTCTTACAAATGATCTTTCACATCCCTCATCATCACCATTGCTAAGAACATAATCTCCTAATTTTCAAAAATTCCATTCCCACGGTTATGAGGAAGTATATTATGAATGATGTTTCAAAAAGAGTATCACATGATATGAATATTAGTGAGATATATAAAATATATTTCAAATTAGATTATTACTTATTTAATAATTAAAGAAAATAAACCTATTAGTTATGGTGTATGATTTATTGTGACATTTTATAAATACTAATGAAAAATTATTAAACAAGTGTGATTGTTATGGTTGGGTCTGCTCACATAGTCAAAGATAAAATCTAAATTGATGTACATTTGATGTCATGACTTAGTAAATTACTCTTCTCGTATTAATCTCAATTCTATGAGTCCCTAAATTTTATCTAGGGTGGAAAAATGTATTTGATCTTTTCCATTTATTATATTTATGTGGAAGGGGTTGAATATGGGAATTTGTTTTCCATTATACATTTTAAATTTAAATTTAAAAAGAAATGGAGAGTTTATTCTGTTTTTATTGACAATGGGGAGAGAGTTCTATGAAAGAGGGAGTCCAAAATTGAGGAAAAATTGAAAACATGTTCATAAGATGAAAAGTGGTATATATAATATTTATAAATTTAATTTACTAATTTTAAGTACATATATTTTGTTGTTTGATGTTTCCCATGAGAGAATTTGGAATAAATAGTTTATTAAGTGATGCTTTGAAAATATTATTAATATCTAATGTTTCTGGTTTATTATTTCATAATGATATTTTAGTGAAAATGTGATGATGATATTGCATTATCCGAAATTTTGTTCTCTCAATATTTTATAAAAATTCATGCTCTATAGAATGGAAATGATAGTAGTGTTCATCTTAAAAAATTTGAGTTCGTTTATGTTAGGTAATAGACATTTAATTTTATATTTTTTTAGATAATTTGTTTTATTATGTGTGGGATATTACATCATCATGATTAGATTTGAATACAGCTAGAGTTCAAGGATAAATTCTTCTTATTTGTATTAATAGTTTTTTATTTATTGTATGATCATAGGTTTTCATGATCATCTATATGATATTACCATTCATATTGACTGGTGGACCATGAATATAAAATTTTCTCACTATGATTACTTTCAAAGTGTGTGTGCTTCCTTTATTAGGTTATTAAAATCCCAATAATTTATTATTATTTCTGGAAAAAATATAATTTGTAAAAAAATAAATTCCATTTAGAATTGGTGAATGTTTTTTTAATTTAGGTATAAAAAATAAAATAATTCATTGATATACCCCCCTGGTCCCTCTAATATGATATTCAAGGTTATAAATATATATTATAATCTAGGTATCAACATAATAATTAAAAGATATTTTGTTCAATAAACATAATTAATTACATTCAGAAACATAAAACTGAAATCAATGTAATCAAATTGGGTATTATGATTTAAAATATTTCAATTAAAAATGATTGACTACTTATTTCTCATATTTAAGAAATCCCATTATCATATGATTGACTAGAGTCCTCATGATAGATAAAATAGTTTTGTTTTATAAGTGAACTGATAATAAAAACAACTGTTTCAAGATATAATAAATTTTCATTCTATACCATCATTATAATCATTATTTAGTAAAAAATTATGTGTATAATATTATCCTTAAGGATGCACAAAATTCTAATAATATGTACAAAATAAACATCACTTATTCACAAGATAAAACCTTTATTAAAATATTGATAAAACTAAATAAATAAATCACAAACTCCTCATTAAACACACTCGATAATATCATAATGAAGCAAAGATCCTTTATTTAATAAAAAACAAAAATAATATCATAACAACAATACAAAATAAAATTAAAAACCTTAATCATATTTATTAATGGTATTCATTCTATAATTCATATAATTATAAATTTACAATATAATGTGATGAATATCATATATAAACATTCTCCCCTATTTGTTATTTTATTTTTTTAAATATTATATAAGTTTATATTACTTCTCACAGTATCCTTACTCAATATTTCTAATTTATTTTATATTAAAAGTAATAATGCCCAACTCTAATGTAAACATTTATATTCACTTGCTTCATTCATAGAGATCACACACCACCTTAAAATCACATTTTATATATATATATTAGATATTTGGGGATTGGATTGATTAACCCATTTGGAACACTCCAAGACACTTCAATAAAATTTCTTGATTCTCTAATTTATAATTATATATTATGTATCATGGTTTAATATGGTGTTTTTTTCATTAACTACTCAATACATTTTAGAGGAATAATTCTATCATGAACACCATGATCACCTATCATTGACTATTGCATTAAATTTCATTAAATTCATCATTCATGTGAACTAAAATCATATGTGTCACATGGTTAATCAAAATCATAACCTTCATCATAATACAATGACCCTAAAAACATCATTGAATTTTTAATTTTCTCTATTTGAATCCATCTTATAGAAAATTGACCAATCCCAAATTTATTCAGCCTTTGAACATACCGATACCATTTTCATCATCAATCAATGTGAATTTAGCATACAATCTTATCCAACATCATTGAACCATTCAATATTTTTATTTATTGTGGAACTTATGATTTCGGAAAAAATAATGGTCACCGATACAACCATTTTTCTCAATCCTTCTATAATTATTTCGTGAGATAAAGACAAAGTTGTTTTTCACTAAACAGAATGATGTGCTTCAATTATATTCACAATAAATTGTTTCTAATTTCAAATCCAACTATATGATTCATTTTTTCAAGAATCAATATAAACAGACTACAATTATCATGAAAAAACATCTATCACACAATGATTAAGTTGAATATTTAATTATAAACAATCAATGAAAACTCCAACTACATCAAACATAGCTCAGAATATATTCAATAAAGGATAAGATTTTCAAGCAATAAGTAAAAATAACACTCTATCTTGATTCTCTCATTCATAGTAAGAAGATCTTATTTAATAAACTTATAATACATGGTGTAAAAACAAAATTTATTTCTAATATACTCAAATATATCCCAAAATAAGTTATGTGATCTTTCATTTAAACACTATACTCATTTACTCTCTCATTTTCATATATGATTCTATATATATGCTAAAGAAATATTAATTTAACATATAACCAATCAACTATTTTATAAAATTCCAAAAAATAAGTATATAAAACTAAATATTTATATCCCATAGGATTACACCATTTGATTTTATCCGACAAATACATTATCACCCTTAATATGAAATCACTCTATGTGAAGTAAAAACAAATACATTATATTCGTTTCATTGTATCCCACTTTAAAAATAATTTTATAATTTAACATTAGAAGGGTATGAAGAAATATACCATTTATATAAGAAACATGAATCTAAACTATCATTATAAAAATCAAATTCTAAAATATTTCATTCTACAATGATTTTTTAAAATCATCTTCAACTTGATCCTTTGTTAGAACAAACTCCAACATCGTAAAATATTAAATGAAACTCACCAGTATGAAGTGGTATATAATATCAATATGCTTGTATCTATAATGTTGAATCATATTTCACAAAATATTAATGGACCTTTTAAAATCACAACCAACATATGAATACAATTTCTCCTCTCCATTGAGACATTCATGTTGAGTTCTCGAATATAATAATTAGGCAACCTGTTGAGTTTTAAAAACATCTTATGCCTTAAATATTTCGAGTATTATATATTTCTATCACCCATTTCACTCTCATAAAGAAAACTCCTCTTAAGGGGGAATTCATTTCATCAATACTTCGAGTCTAATTTTTTCAAATATTTATATAGAGATATATTTTTAATTGGTGATATTTTTCCCAAAATAAAACATATTGTACATATAAAATATAATCTTATTATATAAAATAAATTAATCCTCATTTAGTGTTCCTTGGTTGAGAGAGGAATTGTAATTAAATAAATGCTATTTGGTCTTAAATTAGTTAAGACTTGTAAAATTATTATTATGTTTATAAACACATTTTTAGATAAATTCCACCATAATAAATAGTAATTTCATTTTCACGTTCAAATAGTGATTAAAATACCTTTTATTACTATATTTTGACCTTATTTGTCTATTATTTGGAATATGTCTCTTATAAAATAAAAATATGTTCATCTAATTGAAAAATTTAAATATCCAATAGTTTCATCCCAACATAGTTTCCCATGTAATCCATGCTCTAGGGAAGGTGTATATTTAGCCTTATGCACGCCACATCGTCATCAAAATGAATCTGACTAGCAGTGAGGGTATTATTAGTTTATAGGGGTGACTATTCCCTATATTGATAATAATAATAATGGTCCATTTATATATATATGAATAATCACACGTAAAAAGTACCAAAAATTGAATAACATAAAAAATAATAACCAATAAATAAAGAAAAATTCATAATACCATTTGTATTTAATTACTAAAAATATAGTCATCCCAAATAGATAAGCACGGTGTCCCATGGATGATCAGATAAGTACATATATAAAACTCCAAATAAGGTACAACTCTATATAGAGGAAACACCTAGTCTACTGTCATCCATTCCATGAAAAAATAATACATATTAAATCTTTAATACCCCCTCATAATACTAATATATTACCTAATCTCAAAACCATAATGTATGCATTCTTCCAGACGGCCTCGTGTAAGGTGTGATAATGAACACATTAGGCCCCCACAAATGTGTTCTTAAATAAGATACTCTCTATCTTTGTGCTCAATATCCATATGTGGACATTTAACTACATTGTATAATTTTGTAAGAACTATTAATATATCTCCCGAAATATATATTTTCATACATTTCATGTCAATCAAGCTATATTAGTAATGAAATTGACTTGTGGCTTAGTTCCCAAACATCTCATAAATAATATTATACAACAAGGTCCCACTATATTATACCATTAATATCATTGTCACCTTATCCCATCTAACACCACATGTGTCTGCCATCATGTAATCAACATCTCAATAGAAAGCCCATAAATATGCCACACGTCCCTCTGACCCATATTTATAAAGTCACTATCATAATAACTAACCTATGTCTCCAGGTATGATGATATTCTTCCACCCATATATAATCATTCAGAATCAGATCAATGGCATGATGTCTTGAGGCATAGGGTGATCCATTCCCTCTCATTTTCCCCAAATATAATTGAAATCCTCATCCACCAACTAATGGACTCAACACAATCCCTTGATGGTTTATCACCATTATCCGTGGATTTTATTGAGAGAACCTCTTCCATTACTGATACTCAAAACCATCCATTAAGAAAAAATATATACAGAGGCCAAAATAAATATTGATTAGTAAAAACTACTTCAACTGAATCCTATATATATGAACAAGATTCAAATGGTAACATCACCCATCAATGGTGTGTCAAAATTACCAAATATTCCTATAACATGCCATCTAGAAACATCATTTACCCATGAAACTAAATATACAACATTATTATTTTCAACGCCATCCCATGTCCCATGGTGAATTATCTCATCCCGATTACCTCGTCACCTAAATCTTGATGAGCCCTATCTCCTCAACATACTATTAAACATCACCGCCAAATATCTAGGTTAACACCATCAGCATGAAGAACCATGTCATTTGAGTCTGAGTTATTAACATTCCCACAATTCCTCAAGTTGTTCCCATCACATTCAAATAGAAAAATTTAATCATGTCATAATTTTACATATTAAATGAAACAAACTAGTACACCATGCCTAATTGGTCCAAAGTACCTAACCTATATTCCGAAAAAAATTGTGACAATGGAATGCCAACTAATATCCCCTAACATTAATAAATCAATTTATTAACAAGTATTGATTTATTAAGGGCCTCCACCACAATAAATCGAGGTGAATATTATTGAACACACACCATATTTAACTTATAATTATGGTCAAAATTAATAAACACCAACCATATACTCATAGGTTATCAAAAATCAAATAACAGCCTGTAACTAGAGATGAAATGGGAGAAAATGGTATTTAAAAAAATCCATTAAAATTATGGATAAAACTCTAACATATTTAACATTATATATAGAATGAAAAATTAAAAATAGAATCAATATGATTGAATACCTATACCATAGACTTCTAGCACAACCTGTGACATTAAATTTGTGGTCGCGATGGATACGGGAGGTCAAAACATAGATATAAGGATGATAGGACCCCACAGATGTAGAGGTGTTGTGTATGAATGGATTGAAAAGGCATTGAATAATATATAAAATAAGGAGGGGAAAATATAAATTTTCCCACATTTTAAAGACAAACATGGTTAGGTCATCATGTATCAAAAAATATATACCAATAGAGGAAAATAATTACCCAAAGGGTTATCCCTTTAAAATAGGTTGCACAGTTTGGCTATATGGTTTAGCCAGACCGTGTGCTAACTATTCACACCCACTACCTAGGTTTTACAAAATATGTGAGCTAGGCCGTACAAATAGAAATATCGTGTCCAGTATTTTTATGGCCAATGTGAAGATCTATATACATCCCACATAGTTATTTATTAAAAGAATGTATTGTAAAATCAAATTTTTCTCCCCTTCCTATTCCATATAAAAAATTGGTTTTGAGGGCCTGGTACACTGAAAACCCTTATAAACTACTAAGGAACTCATTTTTCACTAAAACCTAACTAAATATAATTACTTGTTTAGTTCTAACTCTAATATAATATTCTAACAACTAAAATTCAATTTTTTCCATCCAACAATCATATAATTCATAAAGGTTGAATATTTTGACCAACTCATAAACTAAAGACATCATAACCTCATAACCATAATATTTCTCATCCATAATCTATATGGTGTTAGGAATATATGGTAATGAACATACCCATCACATAATATCATCCAGGTCTATCTCATTTAATACTCTTGGTAAATTCCCCTTGTGGAACTCACCACCATAGGAATTACAAACCTGGTCACTTCCCGACAAAAAATCACCCATTCAAATGGTTTGAGATGACTTACATTGTAATGAATATCCTCTCATTACATATTTTCTCTCTCAATCCTCATCAGGATCTCATTTATACTATCATCATACCTGATTTCCTTCAAATACTACATCTCATCAGATCCTCAACAGAACATTTTTCATACATTACACATGTGAGCCTCGCACCTCATTATCTGACCAAATATCATGTATCACATTTCATGGTAAATAGTAATCATGAATCATATATATATATATATGCAGTCCCTTGTACTCTTTATTCTTATACACCTCATATATTCCTTACATCATACATGATTCACACTTATTAACCAGTGCATGGCCTATCCAAATAAAACACATGAACCACGTGAACCCACATATTCCATACCCAAAAACAAAATTTCACCCCATGATCAAGGCATAACACTAGCCATAATGAGTTTACAAACCATCTTTGAACCTTCTAGATCAACAATATTCACCTAGACTCAGTCCTCAATACATTATGTCTGAACTCCCTATGGAGCTTCACTTGCAATCATCCACTAACTTTCTACAGGGATTATATCACTTCTTGGAACATTATGTGCAGTATAATCCCAGATTCTGTCTCCTAGTACTTCTACAAGTATGACCAAAGATCCTTTAATCAGTCATGGTGCCCATCTTCTATCTATCTTTGAAGACATTCGAAATATCCACAATAGATTCCCCATTTTACCACATGCCTAACACCCTTTTTAATCCCACTTAAACTTATTCTGAACATTCCCTATCCTCGAGGACTAGTATCACACCATCAAAGAACCACTCCACATTTTCATACCTATCTATTTTTCTTGACATCCCTATGGAGACTCGTCACGGTTTCAGTTTTGAATATCTGAAGAATCACTGATAATCTCACCGGACATAGTCACCCAACTCAAATATGACAGGTCTATAATGTTTCCAATAGCTTTCATCTTTTAATTCACTACCTCTGAGAATGTGACTAGTTTAATTATTTTTTCCCTAAAACCCCATTGGTAGGCTTGAATCCATCCTCATTTATCCTCTCCATGTAAGGTCATCTCCTATCATAGAATTTTCAAATTGGGACAAGTCTATGAAATTAAAAACATAATACATAATGGATATATCTCCCTTTGTTGGGTTCATGAACTGATGTCCTCTGTCATCAGTCAACATCTCTAGAAACATGTTCATTGGAAACAAAGCATTGAAAAATAGACAATCTAGTCTCTCATGTCTGTCAACAGGTATTTGTATGTCCCATCTTATTTTAGTTGGTCCTCTCAGTATGTATGTATACAGAATTACCAATCGAACATGGGGTGCCTCAAGCTAGTCAAAAATCATCATTAATAAATCGATTTAGTTCTCTGTTTCATTTTTCCACCATCACACAAAAATGGTGGGTGTTTTTATAAGAGTTCACAGGTCAAATAAGCCATGGATGGCACGAATCCCTTGACTCCCCCTATCAATACAATATTTTCATTCACCAAGAGCTCCATGAGATTCTCGTCTAACCATGGCCCAAAATCTATCATATAATGTACTTATAATTCTTGTACCATAGCTCGTACCTATAATTCATGATCAACCCAACCTTTTAGGCCCTCATCCTGACCTTTAGGGGACACATTCCATGTTCACTCTACTAGAAATTCATATCTTCCCCCCAAACGCTCCTCTAAAATATGTCTAGGTAATCTCACAATGAAGATTAAATACCATGGTCAAATTATCCATAACAATATATATGTGTGTGTGTGTGTGTGATAGAGATTTCGGAAACAGGAAACACATATTATCAAAATTACACTCACTTATTGTATACTTGTCAAATGGCATCCCACATCATGGTCTTTTATCTACGTATAGTAGTTTAAGGTATCACATATCATCTAGAATCATGGCCCCTTTCCAACCCATAAAAAATCATGGCATGACTTGTCATTAATCAATGGTGGTTGGGAATAATTCAAACAAAATTATTTATAAGAGAATACTTTTTGGCATTTTTCACTTTTTAAACAACTCAACCCATATTTATTACTCATTCCTGCCGTTAGTAATGTATGGCTCATATATCATGTACACATATAATAACATATCAATCTCATTAATTACTGTATAAATTGGATGGATGAGTGGATGGCCAACAAAAGGATATACATGGTAAAACTGTTTAGCTTTCTTTTTATAGTATGAATAACACAACACCGACCCCCACCCCTAGTCAATTACATGTTCACTTGAAATTAGTTATAGAAACACACACACACAAAGATATATATATCATGTCACTCTATGTGTATACTATGATTTATATGAAATCATCCCCTTTCATATCACGACAAGGGTCAAAATAACATAATAAAAAAATATCACTCTTATGTTTTCCACATGATGTGGGAATCAATCAACTAAAAAATTGAAAATCGTAATATAAAATGTCCACCTTTGGAACCATGAATTCACCCCATATATGGGGATATATGTAGTAAAGGATGAGCTTGTTACCTAGTATTGAATACATCTTAATCTATAGTAGAAAAAATCTCAAATAGTAAGAAAAAAAAGATATAAAACTACTCTAATTTCTTTTTTATCCTCCCGACCATGTTTTCCACATAATCCAAGCTCTATTTTAGTAGGAAAATGGGCCATATGAACTCCTCCCCACACACTAAAAGATTCTTATTAGCGGTGAGGGTCCTTTTAGGTGATAATGGGGAGACTATAACATCTAAAGATAATAATAATAATGATCCATATATATATGACATTGGAATAAAGACAACAAAAACACCAGAATATATGAATGTATATAAAATAAATAACCCATAAGGTGTCATTCCATTTATATATAATTACTTAACATGTTATTTCATACAACAATTGATATGTGAGGTATCCTAAGGCATATCGAATTGGTAAATATATAAAAACTTGATATATTGTCCAATGTAGTGTAGTGGAACCACCCAATCAACTACCATATATACCAGAAAAATGTATTACATCATGAATCCCTGAGGTATAGCTCTTGAGTTTGATCCCTTACTAGATCCCAAACTCATAATGTTTTCAAAATGCCTCAGAGGCCATATATAGTGTGTTAGTATGAACTCATTAGGACACCCCAAACATTATTATCTGATATATACATAATAATAAAGTGTATTAATATATTATAATAAATATCAACAACTCACACATCAAAATTAACAAACTCCACTAGTGCTCAATAGCCATAAGAGAGTGCGTACTTGCTTCAGCCAATGTTAACACATCTCTAAATTAATGAAATGAAACAAATATTATACTAAAAAACATTTTTCAAAATATATATTTTTTATATCAAGGACCCATTCCATTGTTCCTAGGAATTCTGTAAAGTATAAAATGAAAGGAGATCCCATACGATCTTACCATATATATAACAATGGCACCACACACCATCAGAAACCACATGTGCCTCAAATCAAGTAACAATAATTCCAACGAAAAATCTTTCAATATGTCTTTGGTACCTAATACCACCATTTAGAAAGTCATTACCGACATAATAACATGATGTATTAAGGTATATAGATATCCATTATCGCATATAAAATGAATCACTATCATCTCAACCGCCTGATATCCCAAGTTAAAGTGATATGCATCCTCCATTAATATCAACCCATCTACATTAAATATAATTGTGAGCCACTACCCCCAACTAATGGTCTCAAAACTATTCCATGTTTGTACATCATAACCAACCAGGGTTTTATGTGATGATCATCTTGATATTGATAAAATTATTCTAATTTATTAATTCTAATCCTATTATATAATCCTGCCCAATTTATCAATTTAATGTTATTTTAATTTATTTTTAATTTTTATTGTGTTTTGGGATAAAATGTGAAACATTTCTTAATTATATAATCTTTTTAAATTAAAATGGTATTATAGGAATAGACTTAAAAATATAATTTCAATTTTAGTGATTATTTTTTTTATTCCTTGATTTAGGGAATTAAACATTTCATATTGAACCATGATCATATTATAATATATACATGCCACACAAAAATCAAGATGAATTTTTTTCTGGAAGACTTAGTGAAACCGGCCTCAATAAATGAGGTATAACTCGGGATAAACACTTTCAATTGAGTAGATTCAAGATGTAATTGAAAGAGTAATCCCATGAAAGTTTCAACGACAAATTCCTAAGAGTTGTACACTAATTTTGGTATCCATCGTATGGTAATAATTAAAGGAATATTTATAGAATTGTCCTCAATAAAATTTCCGACTCATTAATAATTCCTTAACATACACTATACACATCCAATTAATATGAAATTTTTAGAGGATATAATTAATTAAAGAACAAAAATAGGTAATGGTGAAGGAATACAACGATTATTTTTTCCTCACTCAACAATTTCTATGAGAGATAAATGAAAATAAATTCCCATATAAGCTATATGTGGGTGATCTAGATGTGATGTATGTCTTCTGGAATGAATTTGAGGAAGTACTTGATCCCCCCCAAACCATTTAAAGAAGAAGATCCACCACCATTGCATATCTCCCTAGCTATGGAAAAGAATCTACCCAATATGTGGAATTTATAGAATGAGTGCAGAATAAAGGAAACCTACCTCTATCCAGTAAAGATCAAATCTAATAAGATTGTTCAATTAAAGTCAATATTTACCCCAAAACAATTTAGGTAGTTGACCATTTCTAGAATTATTTGTCTTTAAATTTCATTGAAATCAAATTCAGTATCACTACCTAATATTGTTATTTTACATATTTGGATGACTCATATTTTTCCATTGATGAATTTAATGAAAAATAAATTTCACTTTTCGAGGAACACATGTAGTTCCGTGACATTATTGAAAATGAATTTTTGGAGGCTAGTGAAGTAATCCATGTAGATGAACTTGAAAAAATAAATACATTTGATGATCTTATAAAAAAGTACATTTTTATTTATTATTAAAATTTTAATTCTACTCATTTATAAATAACTACTTACATTATCTTTAATTTTTCAGTTCATTAAGTACATGTTGAGCCATCACTAGAATAAATATAGAAGGTTTCACAAGTTGCAACCAATGATGTGGATGATCTATACAAACATCCTACCACTGCCTTACAAGATATACATAATGGTAAAGATTAAGGATATATTATATTGTACCCCTAGATCCTTCCCCACCGTGAAAGCTGAAGAAGATACTAGGAAACCCCATATGTGCTTGTTCACATATAAGAAGATACACCCACTATGAGATTATGGATAACAAATGATACAACCATATGAATGTAGTAAAAATTCAGATCCATCTTGGGGGATCGTTTTAATATTTATCAGTAAATTATTTCATGAAATATAGACTTAAATTATATTTTTAACAAGTTCTCCCACATGCATCCCCCCACCTATTATATTTTTGATTTTAAATGAAATGATCATTATGATTAACTGTATAGTAATATTTTTTAGGTTCATAATGGCATAAGTAATCCCCAAATAGAAATGTTTGATAGAGTAATAAGCTTCATTTTATATGTTAGTTCATTTTTATTATTTTACTTTAAAACTCTCTATATTTTTGTCTAAAAACATGTTTTTTTCCTTAAACATAACTTGAATTCTCAATCATGAATTCATGATTTAATTGACTTATCTAGGTGACAATAGTTTCTTAAAAATCATGGGATTACATTTTTAATAAATCATTTTTGATATGTTATATTTATTATAATGGAGAGTTGAATGTTTAGGCATAAGTATGAATATTGAAATTAGAGCTCGTGATTTGATGGAATTTGTTGATTCATAAAAATTAAATTCCCCTAACATTAATCATGGTTTCAATTTATAAAAATCATTTGAAATGATTTATTTTTATTAGTCCGGACATGAGTGATTATTCGAAATTATATGTCCCATTAATAAGATTATTTCTAGACCAAGTGCTAACTATTTATTCTAATGTAAATTTCTTGAGATATTTTGGGAAATTTCACTAACTCGAACTATTATATGAACAGTTCATATTTATGACAATATAAAAATGCAATTAGATTCATTGTGGAATCTTTTTATAAACCACATATCCTTAAAATTTCACCTTTACATCAATCCTTATTTATCCAATAGATTCCATGAATTTAATTTGTAGGGATTATCAATGATTTGAGTCATTTTTATTCATTCATACCCTTCACCTGGTATTTGATTGATATTTTAAATTTGATGTATGGGGTAAAGGTAATTAGTGTAGAATGGATAATTAAAATTTTAAGGAAAAGTTTTTGTGGTTCTTATTATAGCAAAAAATTAAATTTTTTCATTCATTCATGATACTTAATTTTTTTCTCCTCTGGAATTATGAAATGGAAAATGACTAGATAAACCCGAAAATTATGAAAAATGTGTAATAATTTGGAAAAACAAAAAATCACCATAAAAAGACCTATGATATTTATCATATGTGGTTAGTTGGATGATGTGAGATTTATTATAATCATTACACTTGAGAAAAGAAAAAAAATGTAAATGGTTTTTTGGAAAATAAAATAAAATATAAATGTAATATAATATAGAAGATGGTGAAAAAATCATTCATTATATTTTATTTCAAGAGCATCCATAATTTTTTTTCGTTCGATGATGTATTTACATTCAGATTATTATTAATGGGTAGATTAATTAAAAGTGGAACATAACCACCATTTTTTATGCATACCTATCATAGGGTGAAAAAAATATTATTCTTCCAATGAAGCATAGTGGCAGATGGGGATCATCTCACTTGATGAGTGTTCTCATTTGATCAGTCAGATAATGGAATTCACAACAATTAATTATTTATGAATTTTTTTAATCAGGGAATGAAATGGAATTTAAATTAATAAAATAAGAAACAAACATTAAATAAAATTGTTAATTAGGGGATAAATAACCTTGACTTTATGTTCTGGTTTTTGGGTTACTTAATTTTCATTTTATTGTTTATTTTATGTCTGATAATTCAATTCTAAGATCTCATGTATGAATGATGATTATTTTATTTAATGGTATGAATTCGAGGGAGAATTTTGCAATCTTATTTTCACCTGCCCTTATTATAATGATTGATGGAATACCTTGATATACAGTGTGACATCTCACATGACCAAGATTCATCTCTTTCTATTTCATCCACTAAATGAATTAACTCAATCGTATAATGATCTTTTATATAGTAGAAGGGAGGGAAATGATTTAATAAAATATAATAAAATATTTTGGATCAATGTCATGGTGTATGGTCACCACACCCATGTACATCATTCTTTTTCATCACAAAATTAATAAATCATAATAATTTAAGAACAAAATAAATGAAATTTCAACTTTCCACTATCAAGGAATGCCTCATGTTGCCCCCCATATTTTTTAGTGTGTGAGGTCTTGGTAGATTGAATAAGAATTAAATAAATGGAATGATGATAATGATATATGTGGAATAAATGCACAACCATGAAATCGGAAGAAAAAAAATAGATGGTGGATGAGTGGAAGAAGACACAAAATTAAAGGTCGTGCTTTAATTATATTTTATTTAATATAAAAAAATTCTCATTTCATTTTACTTAAATCTAATGTAAAAAAACAATAAAAATAAAAATAAATGAAAGAAACCAAAGGGTTTATTAGGTTACCCTCCTGAGTATTGCCTCCAAATGTTTTGACATGTTTGGAACCACTTGTCTTTGAATTACCCTATGGGCCCTCCTCCACAGCTGATGGTAAACACAAACCAATTATTAAAAATATCTACATAGGCATACACTCATAAAGAATGGTCAAAACACACAAATTTAGTCCTAAATATGTACATATGACTCCAATGGAAACTCCAACTAATAATAAAGAGATTCAATCACCAAGAATTCTTATGTCACACCATTTGGAAATCTTATTGCGATATACAGTCATGACACCCAATTCCAAATGGTTAACACCATCCATCGTCCCACAACACGTGACCTCTTACCAAATACACCATAACCATAATCGAAATAGAACATCACCCAATATATCTCATTCCACTCCCTCAACCTGAAAAACCATGCCATCTCAATCATGGGGATAAACATCACCTCAATATCTCAAAAAATTACCTTCACATTTTCATAGAGTCATTTTAAATATTTCACAATTTGACATATTAAATTAAAATAACCATCACTAAATTCCCATCTTATTAAAGTCCACAGACCAACATTAGAAAAATTAAATTTATTGTGGCATGCCCAACATCATCTCATAACATCTACTTGTAGACTGAATACAACTATTATTTTTTTAAGTGTTTTCCCATGATAACCCAACATGTGACTGACTGAAAATTAAATTTTTTATTTCAAAAACACTTTTAATAGAAAAGTGAGAAACTGCACTAGAACCACATGCGAGACAACCTGCCCAAGGGGATCCACTATTGCAGACACGAGTCAAAACATACCCATAGATCACATTTATGGTTTTAACCCCGAAAATAATCCTCAAAATTTCCTTCAGAATCATCATGTTCCCTCTCAAGATCATGAGCTAACTCAGACACGAGACCAGATTAGCGGCTGATGGAGCGAGTGCGCATCCTACCCAACCTACCTCCCACCTCCTGGATGCCAATGACCTATGAGGAAACACCCAAGTTGAAGAGTTCACTTTCACTTCCCGATAATTTTGGCTTTATTTTTGTATGATTGGTGTTCCCAAGGATATCAAACTATATAACACATATAATTAATGAAACATTTCATAACAACTTACAGTATACTCAAAGGCACTCTCTCAACGAATATTTTCCTCTAACTCAAGCCAAAAAGAGAGAAATCTGGCTTTTATTCAAAAAACCCAATAGAGGGTAAAATTTATCGCATGGTTTTTTTCTTCATATAGTGATATAAATGAGAAATAAAAGAAATGGGAATGAGTGAAATTCTATTAAGCTTCCAAAGAACCTAACAATGTTCAATTTAGGTCTCAGATAGGTACAAGAGGAAAAATCCGAGAAGAGGGGATGATAGGAGCGCCACAATATAAGGGTGGTGTTTCACATGGAAAGATAGAAAAGGGGAGAATAAAATATAATGAAGATAGGGTATTTTTGGTGACTTATCACTACTCAATGAGGTTAAAAGTTAGATTAAAAGTTTTGGATATCCATGCTCCAACCATGAAAACTCAATATCTAAAGGGTTTCCTCTTAAAATAAGTCACATATTAGGGCCATGTGGTTTCACCATACTTTTCCCCAACACTATAAACCCACTATCTAAGTTGAAAAATACATGCAATTTAGGCATAAAAATCTAAAAAACCATTTGTATCATGTGCTCACCCTTTATAAAGAGGTGAAGAAAACGCGTATGGATTCCACTAAAAGGATTCATGGTTTAATCCAACTATGTGCCCCTGTCTCCAACATTTGAAAAATGAGTATTTAGGCACTAGAATTCCAAAAACTTATCTAAACCACCGAAGCACTCAATGTTTCATAATCCTGGTCTGAATAAAATGACTTTGATCTTTCAACGTATTCAAATAGTGGTTTGAATCCTAGAATTCATGGGTGTACATCAATAATTCTAAATATTGATAATGGTTGGAAATTTAAGCTTGCTCAAAAACACTATACATTAAACAAGTAAATTATTTATCCCTCCAAACATCATCATATCAAAGACACCTTCATTTGTGTAGAATTTTATCAAAAATAAAATTCTTATTTTTTATTAATATGATAACATAAGAATTAACAATAATGATGAATGAATTTTTTGGGTTTTCTTTCATATAAAAGTTTTCATATACTCTTTATTTTATGATTTTTAGTTAATTAAAACTATTTTTAAAATTAAATTACATCACCATGTGGTCTAAATTTAACACATATTCTACATTCTATATTTTATAGATAATTGTATCACAATCTACAACAATAAATCCTTTTCATTTTTCCATATACACTTATTATTCATGTTTGAAATTATTAAATGTTTATTTAACATACATATGAAAAATCACATATATCCATTGATTATTAATAAAAACAAAAATCATTGATGTTTTATTCTTTTAAAATAATGAAAATGAATAATTATAATCCATTGATTAAACCAATGAACTCCCTTTTTAAAAATATCCCTGACGTCCTCCTTATCAATTATCCTTCCTCATTCATCTATTTGTGGTATAACCATTTTTTGTAATAATATTCATATATGTTGTGTTAGGAATAAATTCTTATGTTTAATTACTATAGATATTTTCAAATTATACATTAATATAATTTACCTCTTATTGAATCTATAATGGTTCTCAAGAAATATTTTTTCACCCTGTGATAGATGTATGAATTGATTCTATCAAATATGTTCTTGTTTATACAATCAAATTTTCATTATGAATGATGATATGAATAATTATAAGCATTCTCAACAACATATTTTTTTGTTTCAACATCACTTGATAAGTTTGTTCCATAATTTGTACCGTACAATTAGGAAAATCATAAAAATTTCAGAAATTACTCATGAATTTTGGATAATTATAGATATTATTCTTCATCCTCACTAGACATCCTTTACTTTCCTTACTATTTAGAAGAGTGTTCAATCACCTTCACAACATTAAAATAAAAAATGATACCCAAAACCTTATTGTATAAATTATATCATCTTCTATTAATATTATAAATATCAAATATAAGATATACACTTCTTTACTCAGACTTATATATGTAATTTTTTTCTATATTGATAACACACAGGGTTCTAAATAAATGAATTTGCATCAGGCATTGATTATTCTAACATAAATATTTAAAATAATTATATGTTAATTTTTATGATGTAATTTTTTTTACATGAACCACTATACAATACATTTTTTTGTGGAAGAAATGACATGTTTCATGCTCTACGAATATTGTTGATCAATATCTACTAATATTATATTTTTTAAAAAGCCACTATAATTTTTGGGTAATATTGAACTCTATTCTCATGATGTTTAATATTATTTTACAAATAATCTTCAAATTAATCATAGGTGTAATAATTCCAATTATATATCAGAATTATCTTTAAATAATATCCAATACCTTTTCTACATTTCTCTTGTATCTCTTATACAACCTCTATGACTTGGATTTACATTAAATGAACAATTTTTGTTATCATAGTAAATTAAAAAAATAAATGACACAAATTAATTATCTTAATTAATTTTTATTCTATCAATGGAACACCGATTTAATAAAGAATATGTTTTAATGGTAGATAAAACTAAATATCTTTTTTCTAGGGTAAATAATTTATAATATTTTACTTTTATCATGTAAAAAATCAAATCTATTTCTCCCTTTAGAATAATAACATAATTAACATCATATCATTTTGTATTCTTTTTCATATTATTTCAAACAATAGCCAATACTTCAATGAGAAAACACACTCCCCAGAAAAAACACATATAAAAATAGTTTTAAAAATCACCCACCTCAAATAAGTTGCACTTTTTTCAATTTCCTCTAATAATAAGAAACCTATACTAATTATCATCACTAAGAACACATATTTTATAAAAAATAACCACATTTCTTCCGTCACAATATTGGGTAACATTAATTATCTCCAATATAAAAATCACATACTCCTATGGTTATTTGTTACAAGTCATTATAAAAGGTAACTCATCACTTTATTAACATATAAAAATCCTTGATAATATTACTATATTATTTCATAGGAGACGAACAACCCTTACCTATAATCCACAGACATTTCTGTTATGAATTTTCCATATAAACATAAAATATAATTTATTTATATTTTAAATAAATATTATTCATCTAAAAAATTCAAGTATTATAACACAGAATCAATCAAGATAAAAAAATGGTTTGTAGATTAAAAAATATGTCTCGTTAATTGAGCTATTCTATAGATAACTTCAACATCCAAAATTTACTCTCAATTATCACTTAATAAATTTCAATCATCATAGAAATTTATTTTATGAGTGTTATACCTCTAAAATATTCTTCTGAAATATAAAAAATATTATAAATACCACTCATCTGACCAACATATAATTTATATATTTTGTAATCCACCATCACATTAACTCTTCCAATATAGTAATTTTTTTTGACATTATTATCATTTTTTCTGGACTGTAATTATTATAAACTATCACCTTTCTGAATAACTATTTTTTCTCAATTTTTTGTAAATTAACTATATGATCCAATACACTTGTTTCTCTAAATATCTTACCATTAATAAAATATTCACCTTCCATTCCTATAATATTTTACATTGACGTTGATATTTTAATCTTTTTTAGATTTTTGGAATTATTTTATTGATTCTTGAATATTTACGTCATTTTTCATCATTCAAATCCTCAATTAAAATTATTTTAGTAAATATTGAGTGAGGTATTTATAGATTCTGACCATCATCCTGATTTTTGAAAGATTCAACAATTTTGGAATTTTTCTTTGACCCGCTCTAATTTCTTTCATATAATTAAAAAAAATTAAACAGGAACATGTTCATGTAATTTTACACTTCAAGGAAAAATGTTTAATAGATTTGATTGTAATTTTTCATGTCCTTGTTATTCTCATCCATAATCAATTTAAAACTCTTTTTTCCATGAAACAACTTCAAAACATAAATTTATGTCTAAAACATTGATTTCATTATGAAAAAACAAATGTTTTTGGATGTTTGAGTTTCTTAGTTAAAATTCATGATCTCTTAATCCAAATTTCAGTTCTTAAAAAGGAAAACACTTAAATAATTACATCATTAAAAATTCATTTTTCCATTTATTATATTTTCTATCATGATCATCATCATAAATAGTTTTATTATTATCATTTAATATTTTAAAAAATTACATTTGTAGTAGTATACTAGATCAATAAATAATTACAATAATAAATTTCCCATTTTTATTTTTTAGAAAATAATACCAATTACCTTTTATGGAAATAACTATTTTTAAAAAATATAATATATAATCTTTGATAAAATCGTCATTAACTAACATTCATTATCACATTATTCACATATTAAATTTTTAATAATATACATGAAGTATCCAATATATATATTAAAAAACTTCAATAGAATATTACCTAGATAAATTTATTTTATCATATAATCCCTCATTGAGAAAAATTCCTTTTATCATGGAAATTATTTCGTAAACATATTCATTATCATTTAAATTAAAATTCTATTTTTTATATTTTGTCCAAATTATTACATTATTAAGGTATTAAATAATATTTTATTTTTAAATATACACTTTTTGTTAAGAAAAATAATTTCTTGATCTACAAATTAATAAACATTTTATTACAGTAATATAATAGAAATGTATTAAAATAATAATATTTATTCCACGAAACATTTGAAATAATTATATTTCTTAATACGCAAAAAAAATTAAAAAATTTATTATTGAAAAATATGGAGTTCTCCAAAACCCACTTTATAGCACAACATATTTCAGTATAATGAATAAATCGTTGACCATTTATAGATAAATAAAAAGAATTTTTTTATACAGAGAATGCTAAATTTCTTTTCATTCGTCATTTTCTATAAATTTTTATTCATTAACATTTCATAGCATCTCCAAAATTCCCTCTATTTTATTAATACCAATAATTTATACAATTTCATTCTATAAAAGTGAGGGGGAGAGAATTTTACATTATTATCCATTAACATCAATATTATTTTAATCTACCTCATTCACAATACACATTTTATGACTATAATAAAATATTCATTTATAATGTTGAAAACAAAAAGTCCAAATGACATCAATTATGTTAGAATTGTTTTCCTTCAAATAATTTAATTTTTTTAATTAAATTACGGAAATAATCTATTATTATGAAAATTAATATGATGGATAAGAGATTAAATTTTTTTACTTCACCAATAAGTTCAAAACTAATAGTAGGGTTAAAATTCACCATAAACCATCTTTAATGGATTTTAAGGGAAAATTGAACATGATTATATTGAATATTATAGAAAAATAAATACTAATGTAATTTAGGATTATAATGATTCACTATGTGTCATGGTGAATTTGTGAATCATCTAATTTTAGGTTTTCTAAATAAACTACTTGCATTACTAATAAGGATCAATAAAACAACAACTATTTTGATTTAACTTTTCATAAATAATTTTTTTATTAATCAATTTAATTTAGAAAATTAAACAATAAATAAATGAAATCATAATATAAATGATTATTTACAAGGTTTACAATTAAAAAGTAATGGTTATATCGATTAAATGATATAAAAAATTAGTGAACATATGGTCCACTAAAATCACCATATGGATAAAATGAGATGGTATAACTATAAACATTTCATACAATAAAATTTATTTTAAAATTTTAACTTACTCTCATATATTTAATCGATATTCATTAATGTGTACAATAATAATATATTTTACCATAAATACAATTTATCAATTCTCTAATGATCATTACCAACTCCACTCCACCTCTTCACATATTTATATGACTAAAATTTCTTTTAGAGAACTAAAATAATAAAAACCCAATGCCCTCTTTAAACTGATTAAGTTATATCTTTGAAAAAATTCCATTAACCATTAAATAATGAGAAGAATTTCATATAAAAAAATTCCAAATATAATGGCCGTCCTCATCCTTAAAATTTATCTTCATCATTCAAATATAATATTTGAATTCTTGAGTTATGAAATACTGAGGATCCTACATAATAATTATATCTCCTAGGATCGTTACTTATTCTTCACCTCTCTTTCGGTCAAACTAATTCTCATATCTTCTACGCACATGATATCTAATTCATGGAATTTAAAATTCCAAATAAAAATTCAATATAAACATGTATCCCACATTGTTATTATCTATTATAAAAAAAACAAATTAAAATAAAATTTTATATTTTTGAGTGACATTTTAGGTCAATACATTTTATCCCTTGTTTTATGAACCAAGACACATCTTAAATATTTATTAAAATTCAATTTAAATATTACAATTGAATTTTGATTTAGACCACAAAGTATTTTCATTAAACTAATAAAAAACATTAAAACGCCTCAGTAAATTTGGAAAATCATGGTCACCTATGATGGACCACAATAATTCAAGTCATTGTTTTCATCATTTATATAAACCATGATCATGACCATCACATTTTTTAATAAAACATTACACTCTATTTTTATAACGTGAACCAAAAAAAACCCATGGAATATTGCATGGATAATATTTTTTCCATAACATAGAACCATGATCACTATAAATTTCATATAACCTCTAACATATATTATCTAATTTTTTCCAAAAATATTAAACCTGTTTATATTTTTAATAAGGGAATCCTAATCATTATCTATATTCTAAAATGTTTGAATTTTCATTCAATATTGGATTTTACCAATTGGAGTAGAATGTTATATATTATATGATGTTGAGAATTATATGTGTGTCTTGTTAATGAACTATAATGGCGATAGTCTATATATCATCCCCTCATATGAATAGAATTCTCATGAAGTAAACTTCTAACAATATCACCATCCTCCAACTCTGATACGGACTGTGATGTCTTGGCTTTATAAGCTTTTCTAAATTGAAAATAAAAATTCAAAAACATTAAATAGTAAATAAATATTGTAAAATCAATTGGTAACAAAATTTTTATATCCTAATTTTTGTATAAGATACATTCAAAAGGTTTTTACTTTTTTTGGACATCACAGTTACATTCATATCCTTCCAATATCATAGTGTACCTCTGTAGCCTATATTAAAATATTATTTAACAGATGTTTATAAAAAAAATTCCTTAATATGATATATATATATATAATATGAAATTAAATACTACTATTTAAAATCACTTATTTAATAAAAACTTCAACCCTAATGTATGGGAAATTACAAAGATCAAACTAATATTATAATTTTTCAAACAGTGTCGCAAAATAATAAAAATTAAGTCATTAAAATTTTATGTTTTATTAAAATGTTATATTAATTTATTTAAATATCCATATATAATTATATAATCATATGTCATGATAATAAATAAGAATCATTTATATATTCATTGGTAAAATATCAAATACCATCTTAATCATTTGTGAGAATTTTAATGAGGATTATTTAACATCATTATATAACCCCTATATGAAATCATCATTGTCCTACTTCATGTTTTTAATGCCAATAAATGTGTACTTACAAAAAAAACATCAAAAAATTAAAATATATTAAATTAAAATAATAAATTTCAATTGAATATTAACATATTAAATAATAATATTTCATAAAATCATATATTAATACCGAATTAGTATAGTACATACATCTATTTTTCAACCATCTTAGTCATTCAATACATTTTAGTATCCGAAAAATTTTGATAATATATGGGTATGAATTCATACTCATATTCAATGTTTTAAAGAATTTCCTTTTTATATTACGAACATCCATTATTAGTAACTTGTATATATAAACTAAAGAAACTATCATTATGTCAATGAATCTCAAAAACAATTTGAGTATTGAGGTTTTTCTATCATATATAATGTTTTATTTTCTTTTTGAAAATTAAATAAATACAATCTTTATTATTTATGATATTAATTTTTTAATAGTGAATTTCATATTGTAAATAGTCAAATAGTTGTAGCATCTTGATTGTATAGTCTGATGGGTTTTTTATGATCATCTTATGATCATTAATAGTGACAGAAAAAATAATGTGGATCTATATTCAAGAAAACAATATTGTAAATATATCTTAATACTTTACATACCTGAAAATCATGAACATTAGCCTTGATATTCCTTCTTGGGGATAATTCATAATGAAAATCGCAAAATTAGAAGAGAAAATGATTCTTTTCAATGAGGGAAGTTACCATCTTTTATAACATGATATTTATTAATGGGAAGACAATACCATTCAAGGGGTACTACTTTTTTCTTTGTAAGTGATCAATGCGGCTCTAAAAGATGAAATATTTTAAATGATTTTCATGAAACTGATGATCTACAATATAATTGAATTAATACATTCAAGTCACATAGAAATAAATGATGAAAAAATATTACCTATTTATTGATGATATCTAATGGTGCTTTATAATTAAAAACTCATCTGTTATAAAAGGTTTTATTAAATGATACCCATTATATCTTTCTTATTGATAAATTCATTCAATGAACATAATGATGATATTTTAATCTATATGAAACAATGGGAGGAAATATATGGTTGATGAATGCATCATTTGTATGCACAAATGGAAATGAGGTTCTCAACCGTGGTTTAAACATGCATAATAAATATGCAGTGGTTCCCATTTTTTTTGATCATACAACCATCTCCCACTACCGATAAATTCTCATTAATAATTTCTATAAACGTTTTTCTATTTTAAGTCAATAAAAACACTTTTATATAGAGTTTTATTAGTCTCTCTTAAATTTCAAACAAAAACATTTTCCAAAATATAATCCTTATCCAAGGGCATACTTATGTGTTTATGTGAGACATTGTTGTTCATAAAACAATTATGAAATCCATATTTCAAAAACTTATTAAAAAATTTTCTTATTTGAAATAATCAGTGCCATGATAACTATTAAGGGGACTATTGTGATATCCATAAAACACACGCATATCATAATAAAAAAATGTAGAACATTAGATGGGTCATATACATCATATATAATATTCTATTGTCCCCTTTTCCTTGGAATCTAGTTACCACTACCTAAGGAATATGTCAATCTATTATAGTAAGTTTCATGTTCTGTTGATTCTTTAAAATATTCTAAAACATTCAATTAATACATCTTGTTTCATTAATCTAACAGCTTAGTAACTCTCATGTATCTCATATAAGTATTTGAAAACAACCTTTTTAAATAAAATTATCATGTCCATGAATTTCATTGAACTAATTTAATCAAGGGAAAGATTTATTAACATGTTATAGAAAACATGCATTCTAGTCAAGAACGTATTAGAGTGTATCATTCCAAAATTATCACATGGGGAAAATAAATCTCATTTTCCTTTATCAATATTTTACTCTACCATTAATTAATTATCTTATATCCCTTATAAACAATAATGAATTCATAATTCATTTAGTATATTTATACCACATGATATCGTGTCCTCATAAGATGATATAGTTTGTGATACCGGTGCCCTTCAATGAATTTTCTAAATAGCATCAATGAAATGATTAATCATTCCGATTAGATTGAATATTTATTCTCTATCTTTCATTGATAATTGGTTAAAGTTTTCCTAATACATTAAAAAAATTTCACCTTCCTTTGGTCTTAGACTCAGAAATTGTCTCTCCATTTAATCTCATTGCTCATAAGGAAAAAACATTTCTAATAATAGTAAACCAAATTCAACTTATTACATGTTTTTTATTTATTCCTTATCCTTAATTTTATGAATCAATAAAAAAATTGATCTAAATCCCTTGAGAGACAATAAACATCCATGAAATCCTTATTACTTTCAGTATTTTTAGTGGGTGAAAAATATCTATTTTATGTAATGTATCTATTTCACTACATCAAATAGATTTGTTTTCCAATTGAAAAATGGAGGTTTTCGATGCATAAATTGGTTTAAATTGTTACATTATATAGTGCTTTAATATGATAAACTATACGAGAAAGGTTATTTCCCATTACATGAATTAGATTCCACAATGTGGTTAAAATTTGATCAGTTCTGGTTATAACTCTATCTCCAACTTCATTATATTACCCATGAAAGAAATCCACACATGGTGTTTCTGAATTGATATGGTTTCAATTTTTTCCACTAGGCGAAATTTCTAAACAATAACATACACTAGATAAGATCAAAACATTTTGAAAAAAATGTATAATCTCAAAAATATTGAAATTCTTAACAAAGATTGAAAAATTTATGCATGGGAACTCTCGTAGTCATAAACATGGATTATTTTGGGATGTCTTCAAACCATAAAAAAATCGAATCCTTAGTAGTTTTTCATAATGAAAATGTAAATTATCTTATGTATAACCCCTAGGTGTCCCAAAATCAGTGCACAATAACACTTAATTTTTTGCACCATGAAATTCTCAATTCAAGTTGAACACATTGTTTTTACAACTATTACCCCTAGGTACATCTATTCAAGAACCAAATCGACTTATAGAGTCCAAATAGGGATGCATCACTAGGAATACCCACATAATTTCACCCCAAACTAAACATTATTTTTTTCTTATAAGATGATCTTTAAAGTTAATATTAATATAATGTTCTCTAATATATATTTCGCATTCTATTTCCCATGCCTTTTACTATACTTCCTCTAATATCATCTATAAAAACCCTGACCATAGTAGCATAGAGTTAGTGGTTACATTATTATATTAGTATAAGATATATAGAATCACATCCCTAAAGTCCAAATAGTTTATTAGTCTTGGCAAGTTGATATATAACTCAATATCATTTTATAAAATTAAAATATAAACCATTAAAATGTTTTTAATCGATTGAATCATTATAATCATTATCATAACCCTCTATTCAATTGTAGAAATCATCCTAGTGCACCTGGGAAATAAATATGAGAAAGGGGTGAGCTCAAATACTCAGTTAGTGTGTGAGTATTGTGCATGATAGGAATAAATAAAGCATACTTTATATATAATGATAAATAACTGAAACACAAGTCATTTAATCAAAAAAATGATCATAATATGGTGGGAATAAATAATGATCAAATTATTCAACATAAATTATCACATTTTCTACAAACATATCAATAGATATCATAACTATTAGAATAATTACATAGACATTAATAAATCAATTAATTAGGATGGAACGAATAATTCTGAACCTATAAAACATATATTCAAGGACTCATGAAAAATATATTACATTAATGTATAAGACCTTGACAAAATTCCAAATCAAGTTTGTCTCGTGAGACATACTGATGCATCCCTAGGCTATAGAGGGATCTTCATATTACATACTAATTCCAATTCATTACTCATATGAAAAGTTTAATCATCATCAACATAAACATTCATATTGAATAACTAGCAATAAAAAATTTACTAATTATCATAATAAATATATATATTCTTATACCATCCAAAATAATATGTTGAATTGAAACAACAATGTACATCTCGGGTCGAATTGATCATAAACCAACCAAAGAAATAATAAGTACAATATTAATATTCGATATCCCTAGTGTATGTTATGTAAAATAATGGTTTAATTTCATTAATAAATATAAAATTCCCAAAAAACAACATTAAAGGTGTTATTGAGGAAAATAACATTTCAAATAGTTTTTTTGCCTAAAATTTGAAAACATATTATGAATATTATTTCCATTTAAAATTATCTTTGAAACATATAAAGTTTATTTTAAATAAATGATTATTCATGACTATGTTAAATTATATTATTATTTAACAAGTTATAACAAATATTTCTTTTATATTTTTAGTAAATGAGAAATATGATTTACTTAAAAAATGGGATGAATATTAAATTTAAAAAATAAAAAATTCTTAAATGGTTCTGAAAACATTAAGAAATAATTTTATAATGATAAAAACCTTTTTGAGAACATTTCAAGATTACATTGTTTTATAAGAAATATTTTCCCAACCCAAGAGATAAGCAATATTATATTTTCTTAAAAATATTTTCAAAATCACATTGAGAAAAAATTGGGGAATATGGTTGTATTTCATAAACATTAATGAATATATAAATCATAATAAAATTTATTTATTGAGTGGTAGATCAAGATATTTAATAAATTTAATCATAAACAATACCTATAAATGTTGGGATTGTAAAATATAATATTTTCACTTTGATAAAATTTGAATCATTGGAGACTGGAATGATCTAACATAAAAAGAGAAATTAAATAACCTTAACATAAATGGATTCATTAAATAATATATAAAATTAGTATTATATGCACTGTATAAGGGAATAAGTTCGAAATATCGAATATGTCTCACAAAAAAAAGTGAGATGAGGGACCTTTACTTTTAGTTCTACTTAATTTGTATGTGTTTGAACCTCATGTGTAATAAATATAGATTCACTGTAAGAATATTAATAACACACACTGATATATATCATAGCACATGTTATTTACTTATAGTCGATTATCATCCATGTCCTAACAATTCATTGTTAAAATAACTATTTCAGGTTATATTTGCAATGTTTTTATGTTTTTTTTATTTTGGTGATTTCAGGAACATTACATTTATAATGGTTAATCTCAATAATTTTAATAAATAAATAAATATCATATATCTTCTTTATATATATATATTGTAATAAATTAAAATTAGAGACTGGAAATTAATTACATAGTTCATGGAAATGGGTGATGGAATATATGAATGAATGTTGTTTCCATTTCTGACAACATATAGAACAAAAGAATAATAAATATTAAATAAAATTTTAAAACTATTTATTATGTTATATATATAACTTATACTAACTAAATACATCCATTTATCATACATTTAAAACTAAATGGAGAAATATTTCAGGTCGATTTGTGGAGGCGGTAGTCCACACGTACACCCAATCGACGTTTCTACATTACAAATATTTGAAGGGAAAGATGTTATGTGTGGTATCATATTTCAAGAATTGTATATTTATCATAAATATCACATATATTTAAAAAAAATACCCTCACACTTTTCGTGAAAGTGTATGTAAAAACATATCACATAGCTTCATGAGTTTATAGTCTTTCAGACACACGATCGACATTACTGTTACCAAAGAAGAATGAAAAGTAATATGGTATATTAGATATAATAATTACATAAGTATAATAATCTTATTTATATAATATTAATATGAAAATCCATCATTATATTCTGATTTCAAATATAGTGATGGGAATCAAAATTTATTTCTTCATGAGGCTATAGTCTACTATACACATAATCCACAGTTTTATTTTTCATTTGACGGAAAGATAGATGAATATTGGTAATTAAGTTAACATAATAATGTATAATTATATACTATATTCTAGTTTTATTATATAATATTATGGTAGTATATAATGATTTTATGGAGGTGGAATAAGGAAATAAAACAAATTCTACATTCTAGAATTTTTTCACTTTTTTGGAGAGCCTCTTTAGGTTTACACTCGAAACCTTATTTAGAGGGATTAATAACAAAACTATAGTTTCCAAGATATATGGAGAGGGGTAAAGAAGGTATTTGTGAAAAAATCTTCATTAATTTTTTTTTTTGTAATTGATAATTTTGGTTGATAGGGATGGAATTTTATTAGTGGGTGAGATGACACACATTGAACTTCTTAAAAAGATAAAGTGATTCCAACATTTTTTTCATGTGACATGCCTAAAAATTATACATTCCTGTGACTTTTATGATATATATTCTAAATATTTCTGAAAAATTGGTGTCTAACTTGTTATGGAGAATTTTAATCTCATATGTTATTTGTTTAACCCCTCATTAAAACCATTTTTAGATTAACCACAATAATTAATTTTTTATATTTTTACTATTCTAAATTTTCAAAAAATATTTACAACTTATTAGGTTATAATAATTATTTTGATTCAAAATATGGAAACAATTTTTCCAAATTTATTTCTTATAATTTTTAGAATTTATATTTAAATTAAATATATATAGGCATTGAAAAAATGGTTTTCCCAAAAAAAATATTCAAATGTTTAAAAATATTTTTTATAATAATTCATTAAGAAATTGATTAAAATGATCCAAATATTTATCAAATTCTAATCTAATGGATATTATTTTTAATTAAAACAAATATGAAATATAATTTAACAATGCAAATAATTTAAATGAAAAAGCTGACTCCAATAAAACACTTTATTTTTCACAATTCATTAAAAACATTAACTCATTTAAAATTTCACAAATAATCAAAAAAAAATATTTTTAAAAACAGATTTGATTTTTTTTATTTTTTAAAATAAATATTCAAAGAGTTAAATAATTAATCTTGAACTATGTAAACAATGTATGAATAAAAAGTCATTTAGAAATATAATGTTTTTTAAGACACTTATTTATCAATGAAACTATTGTTATTTTATTTATAATAAATAGATAATGATTGATTTTATTTTATACATTTGTAAGACATATAATTTAAAAAGTTATTTATTACTATCAATACTCTCTAACTAAATAGATTTTTTATGGTCTTTTATATTATGATTCATTCAGACTTTGGGTTGTGTATTGTAAAAGCCATATAAGTTATTGAATTTATTAAAAAGAATTATATTTTAAAATTTGAGTGTGATACATTATCATCTAATATCCATTTTTCATGTCATATATTCCATTGAACAAGATTTTCCTATTTTTGAATCAAGTGCTGTTATAAAATCCAACATTTTGAGGCCTAAATGAAGTTCTAAATTAGGACTCAAAATATATAAAAGGCCTTATGGAATTTTATAGAGGGTACCATATCACATATATTACTAGTCCAAATATATATAATATTTCAAAAATATAGAAAATAGGTTGAGGAATATTTTTATCAACTATGGGAACAAATGATTCGACCAATTTTGAGGTCACAAATACATGGGAAGTCAGTATATTTGATTTCAAATATACCACCACGAAAGAATTATTTACTAAGGTTAATATGAAATAAATCTATTTTCACATAGAAAATTATGTGAAAATTTGGTTGTATAATGTGAAATACATTAGGAAATAACTTTAATGGATAATTAATCTGAATATTCTACTATTAAATGATCCATATATAACATATTATTTTGATAGATTTTGGAGTGACAATAATTCAACCCCCAATATATAAATATTTAATTCCGTGAAATTTCCTGGATTATTTATTTCTGATAGGTCAACTTTGAGGTTTTATATTTCTAATAGTATTGAAAATTTTAATGTCAATTTAATCTTTCTAATCCTTTATATTTTCATTCAGTTATTATTCATTTTATTTCCTCCCACTATGTGGTTATTGACTTCCTGAAAATTGAGAACTACTCTTGCTATAATTCAAGGGAGAATGTAGTTATCTTTGATTTATTAAGGTTCAATATATTTTTATTATTATATGATATGAATTTCGTTTTATTTGTATTAATTTTTTTGTATATTCCCCCAAATTTTCTCTATCAACCATTTTCATCTTTCTCATTATGAAATATTACATTCCTTTGGTATTTAAGTCATTCAAACATTAGAGTACGACATATATGATAATTTCAAAGAGTATTATCCTATATAGACTGATTTATTTTTTATAATTAAAATTGAAAAAATGAAGGCTTATTGTTCCTAAAAAATTAAGTTGAACATTATGAATATTATTTATAATAATGATTTCAATAATATGAACTCCAAAGAGAAAAATTATTCTTCAACTAAAATTATTTTTTCGTTACTTTATATTTTTTCCTTTTTATCCTATATATACACAGACAAATATAAATTAGATATCCATTCTATCCCACCCCCTAAAATTTATATATTTATTATTTTTGTTATAATACAATAATGTTAATAGAAAAAATGTATTTTCAAGTGTTCGCCATTAGAATACAACCCTTGGGTGTGAACATGCTTCATGATTAGGAAAACATGAATTTAGTACATTATTATTTTAGAAAAAAAATATTTTAAATCAATTAGGTTTATTTGGATTCCAAAAGCTTTTTCAGACTATGTTTCAACAAAAACACAAATAATATAAAATTTCAAAAGGTAAATAAAAAAATTTATATATTTTTCTTTTTTATATGTCAATATGGATATTAATAGTTCTTTTTCTTATGATTCTCATAATAACTATATGATAATTTTGGTATAGCTTCTGAATTTAAGATTAATATGATATAAAATAAAAAACATTCTTGAGGAAAATTTCAGAATACCTGAACAAGTGAGTAAAAGAAATGATAATCCTTCCCACATTTGTAAATGATATAAAATCATTATGGTGGGAATTAAAATTAAAAAATGGTTATCAAGTGAAGATTGATTAAGTTATATTCTATTTTATTATCCTCTAGAGGTTAAATGGAACCAACTTAATAATTTGTTTATCATTTCCTTTCCATTAGACAAGGTGGTTTTCGATTAATACATGCTAGAAAATGTTATCTTGTGAGTTCAATAAAATTTAGATTAATGCTGGAATAATTTTTTATGTGAAAAATTTCCAATCGATCGACCCTTATGTTATAATGATGAATAAAAACCACTTAACAAACTTATATAATAGAATAATTCACAAATTATGTGGTTGAATTTGATGAAAATATTAATGGGATTGACTACGTTCCACCAATTCCAGCAACCCAACCCCAGGTAATATTAATCAAGAAAGATAAAATTAATATTGATCTAATATAATAGAGATAATATATTAATAACTAATTTTTTTATGAATTTATTGATACTTTATTAACATTATTTCCAACTTTATTTATCTTTTAGATTCATCAACCACATTATTTTGCATTTTCGATGTTAAAAAAGATGCAAATGCACCTACTGAGACTGAACTGCGAATGGATATAATTTAGGAGATCATCTACCAAGATTATTTTGATTATGTTGAAGAATTATTTATTAATTATTTATTTTTCAATTATATTCAATATTTACTTTAATTGCTTTATAGTTTTTTTAATAATTTTGTATATAAGACATATGAAAAATCCATGGATAATTTTGATAATTGGATGAGGTGGTTTCTAGAGAATATAATGCCCCACTATTTTTTACTCTCACCACCATTTAATTTATAAAATGATACTGAGGTTTTGGTATTGAATAAAAATATAATTGGGTTCCACGATAACTTTTGTGAAGTGATTAAAAATGGAAGGAATTAGTTTTTATGGTTTTTGTGAAAGAAACAACTCCCGCCTTTAGATTAGAGATAACATTTTGTAAATTTTATATTATGGGTATTAAAATCATATCACCATCTAATTTTTCAAGAAGAAGACATACATTCTCATTATATTTATTTGTATTTATTTTTATATAAATGAATTTATTATGTTTTATTATTTTTCTTCGTGGACTAATATTTTAATGGATGGGAGATTAGCTCTGAGTTACCAAAATAAAATAATTGAGTGTCTATATTTCAATTTTTTTAGTTTTTATATACTATTATTTTATGTTTTTATATATTAAGTAAGATAGTAGATGAATATTAAGTGTGGGGGGGATATCAATAGTTTATTTTAATTTTATTTTTGTTTCAATTTCCTTTAATTCTTTCAAGATATTTTGTGTTTGTTTGATGCCTTCAATTTTGATGTGTTTCTATGATTATTGAGATTAAAAAAACTATTTGAGAAATTAAAACCAAAAGTTAATTTTTACACATTATTTGATTTTAATTTATTTATATTTTAATTATTTTAGTGTCTTTTTCATTCTAAATTTACAATGCTTTCATTTGTGGAAGTTTCATTAATTTTGAAACCCATGAACATTTGTACATTCCAAATTGAAAATATTAAAAAACACAGAATTGTTTATAAACATTTTTAATATATTCTTCTCATTTAACATTTTCTTTAATATTTTGATTCATGATGTTTTATATTTAACAACTTGTTTTTTCATTTTAGAATTTGATAGCATAAATAGAATGTCCGAAGTAGGAATTTGGAAGCCCTTTGGAATACCTTGATCGGTTGAAAAATTATAAGAAACTTAGTACATTAAAATCATATCTATAGTATAATTTACTGATTACTATGGATCTCAGAATTTAGAATCTAAAACATAAAATTATTGTTACACTTATAACTCTAGGAATTAGGGATACTAGGTATATTGTAGGCCCATGGAGATCATTCATTCCATGGAAATTATTAAGGATTTATTTCAGATATTTGTATGAAGAATGAAATATATTTATGGGGAGTATTGTTCGACATGAACATTGGATTAGTAAAAAATGTATGAAATTGAAGTATTTTTTAGGATTTTGTGAATTTTTATCTATGTACAAGCCATTAAATTTTTACAATATGTGATAATTGAAAGGAGTTATTATTTATACCAATAGAAAAAGTCATTGAACATGGTATTATATTATTTCTTATGTGTGAAATGGTTAATGTGGGGGAATGATAAAACTCATATTTGAACTTATGGTATTATACAATTCAGTGTTATCAATCCCGCTAATTGATCATTTTATGGTTATCTATCAAATTATTTTTATGTTTGGAAAAATTCAATCTAAATTTTGAATGTGGAAAAATTATTGATTTTTTATATTTCTGAATATGTTTTTTATCTATAAAAACATATTATATAATAATAGAAATTATAGAATTCTTATTTTGTAAGAATCCAATATTTTTGAAATATATTTAATCCAATGAGACCAAATTCTAAAAATAAATATTTATGGCCCAAATGATTCTCAAAATATAGGACTAGAAATATGTACAATTTTTGGATGAATTTTAATGTGGTGGATATATCATTAATGTGGACACTAATAATGATCATCATATTTGAATTAAGATATATTATAGATTGAGGAATATTTCTATTAAATTTCGATACCTTTTTTTCTACCAATATCAATGTCAATAATCCATAGTAAGATAGAACATTTCAATTAAAATAGTCTTCCAGGTAAAGAATATTTTCCTTATTAATTATATCATTGCTCTATCTATTATTTTCCAACAATGATTTTGTTCATATGGATCATAAAAAATGCATCAGAGAATAAATTTATAATAGGAAACCATCCTAGATTCAACCAATAAATTTTTTTAATGCATAACAATTTTTGAAGGATATATTGAGGTATGGAAATTGTACTCCCATCATTCTAAAATATTTTTCATCCACAATAATTCATGGTGTTAATCAATTTTCATAGTCTAAGTGTAGAATTTTACATTTTTAGGCTTTTATAATATTTAAATTTTTTTCCTGAATTATTATTAATTTTTATTCTATATTATTGGAATTCAATTATAGTTTATAAATCTAGGGTTTTTGGTGACCCCTTTTCCATATTACCCTTTTTCTTCTTCCTTATTCACAAATATTCCTTCTATTTAACATTTAAATCATTCATACTATGGTGTTTGACTTAGTTGTTTATGTGGAATACATTTATACTATATATAGGATTCTTGATAATGAATAATTATAATTAAAATATGGTTTTTGTGGTGTGACATTCCACAAAGTTTATAATCTTTAAATTATATTTTTTATAGCAGTGATTTCATTACAATGAAATCATGTGAGAGGTAGTCTTCTTCCTGAAATATTTATGAATCTTTTATTGTTCATTATTGTAACACCCCAGGTAAATAAAGAATATGACATTTTCATATTTATCCATATTTGTGAAAAAATATTAATATGAATTTACAGGGGATTTTATGCTCGATGGCGTGCCCAACACGCAACAGCGAATTTTTTGGGAATTTTACGTTGCACTCTAATAATAAAATAATATTATTTTAAATGGTAGTTAACATGTAGCCGTTGTATTGGCCGGAATGGATATAAATAACTAAAATATTATTATATATGTTTTTAAATGTTTTTACATTTATCCAAAAAAAGATAAAGGTTTAAAATACGGAAAGAATTCAATTTTAGGCGTATATGCCCTAGTTTTCACTAAAGGTTTATTTATCGCCTTTTGATGGAAAACCATCATTAAATATAGTTTTGTTCACTCTTATACATTCTATTGGACCAAATAAAACACTTCTTTAGAATCAGGACATCAAAATTTACTCTGTGTAAATTTTTTGTATTATTCCGATAAAGATCATTTTTTAGTGAATAATGTAAAATGTTGTATTTTAATTCAAAACCACTTTTTAATATAATTTATTTATATGACTATATTATCTTATGAATTTGTTTTAAAGTGAAATTAGAATATATTTTTATAATTAAATCCAATAGTGGTTTTTGGAATTAATATAACGTTGAAATCAGACATAAACTAGTGTCAATCTTTTGATACTTATTGTTTCATAAAAACACGCTTTTTTCTCTGACAGCGGGAATTAATTATTAAGTTAATTAATGTGACTTATATGTTTTGAATTTTGTAAAATAGAATTCATTTTTGAGTTCGGAAAATCAAATATAGCTTAGGGTGAATTTTTGGGATTTTTCTGAAAAACATCAATTTTTGATGAATAGTGAAAACACTAAGTGGTACTTATAAAAACCGATTTTTCGTTTAAATGAAATTTTACCACTTCTGTGTTTTTAATTTCAAAAATCTGACATACATGGTTTTAATTAAGAAATAAAATATGGTTCAATGAGATTAAAATAATTTTATGGTGAATAGTAACTTTTAAGTTCTTAATAGTGATTACAGGTAATTAGTGTAGTTTAAGGTAAGAATAATATTTTAATAAAATTTAATGACCAAGAAACATGTCCTACCCTCATTGTATGTGTCATAGCTGACCAAGAAAATCCGTTGGTCAACTTGGGGACCCCATGAAGCCACTTTGGTTGGAAAATGACATTAAAATCATTTTATTTAAAGTTAAAATAAAAATGTCACAAACATTAGTTGTTTTACTAAAACAATTGTTACATGTGGTTATACAAATATGATTTTTGACTATAAATATTCATTGGAAATATAAAAACATTTCCTACGTCATAGTATTTTTTTATAATTTTTGGACATTAAATAAATTATATTATTTATGACATCATGATGATGCAGCGATGACCCCATTATTTAACGATTTAAATAAAATGGAAAGATAATGTAATATCTAACACCTAAAGGTGTCCAAAACCTATTGGATGAGTGGATTTAGAACCCTTATCACCTTATCCTCGAATTATATCAATGTTTGACCTCTTAAATCCGAATATCATTTTAAAATAAAGTGGCTTTTCTTTACTTTCCAATAGTGCCCCTCCTCTCCTTTTATAAAAGGCCCCCACCTCTACCTATTTACCCACACTTCCAAAGCCTTTGGCTCATCCAATACCTTCCCATTTTGTATCTCCACATCCCTCTATAACTCCTTGAAGCCTCACTTTGGGAATATGTCTTCCCAAGGAAGCCTTTTAGCTCAAACCAAAGGGAGTTACCTGATTTTAAGGTAATGTCTTCACTTGGGTCCTTTTGTTTTATTTTGCCTCTCCAACCCCATAATCTTTTTTTATTAATTTCTTTTGTAACAACTCCAGTATATTAAATATACTAGGATGTTGTTATAAGAAGTATTCGAGCTACACTTACACACACCTACATCTAATGGTTAAAGAACATGCTGTTTCCGTAGATGGCGAATTTCTACCTCACGAAACGATGATTGTTCAACACTCATATAACACCTTAAAAGGTGTCCATTAAGATGTCACTATATTTATATATGATATATAATATGTTTATGTTTTACTTAAGCTTCTTTATTTTTCATTTGTGGCTTACCTTTATGGCTTCCATTATGGGTATACGCGATATCTTCATTTTAGGATGAGCGGACTACCACCCCCTCAAAGTGATTTGATTCGTTAATGCCATATGTGGGATGTATAAAGGATGGATTTAAAGTTATTATAAATGATGTTATAATGGAATTATAATATACCTCTATATAATTATTATTTCTTTCCATTAATGTATGAGGTAGAAATGAAAGTATCATTCATGCATACGTACGACTTACCGTCTCCATGAACATTGCATTTCATTTCTTATCCCCAAATGTAATGTAATATTATAAGTACATATTTATAATGGATATATATAATTTATGTTACATATCAATGATGAATATAATTCTGGAATTAAAATATACATACCTCTCATTTAGTTTTAATTCCATTAATATGACAAAGAAATGAAAGTAGCGTTCATGCGTACGTACGGCTTACCGTCTCCATGAACAGTGCATTTTATTTCTTACCTCAAAATGATTATGTCATATTATAAATACATGTATATTCTGGATATATACACGTTATATATTATATCCAAATCATGAATATCATTCTAGATATAATGAACCATTAACCACCAGAACAACATGTAATTGTAAGAAGTTCACTTTCATCTTAAGAACCAAATATCGACAAAAAAACTTTATTAACTTAAATGATTACATAATGTTTATAAAATGAAAATAAGTGATATAAAAGGAATAATTAACTTGAAAATAGTTCTTAAGAAAAAATAAATTAACTCAAGTTTATTATTCAGGACGCTAAAGAACGATCGAGTCAAGTCGGACCCGAGGTAAGGGATCCTACTCCTCTCTTTCTTTTTAAGTACGCTCTTTTATGTCATTCCTTTTAAAGCTCATCTTTATTGTTATTGGTTTGTTCTTTTATATTAATCTTGATGTAATTTTTATTGTTCATATGATTAGAGACCCTATTCTATCTCATCAATCCATTTTGGATGTTTTGGGTGGTGCCGTTAGGCTGCCGAATTTTCGTAAGAGATCTAACCCCTATCTTTCTTTTTAAGTACTCTCCTTTTTGTCACTTCTTTTAAGATCCCCTTTGTTGTGTTGGGTGGTTTTATTTTATATTCCTCTTTCTGTAAACATTATTTTAATATAATGAGATACCCAATTTTCTCTCATTAATCCATTTTGGAAGTTTTATGTGGCGCCGTTAGGCTGCCGAGTTTTTGTAAGCGATTTTTCATCTCACTTTTATTCCCGTGAGATTTATGCTACATTTGCCACAATTTCCATTGAGTGCTGTATGTACTGCCCATTATGTTACTCATTGTGTAATATACTTTTATTTATGAGTATTTAAATCAATGTTGTATTGCCCTTCTTTCATGGGATGTATGTTTCGAAAGATACCCATGTCGGTAAGGGAACCTTTCTCCCTCCTCTTTTTAAAAGACATATTTTGTTATGTCTTTTCATTAACATACTATTATGTTGGGATATGTTCTTATATATCCTTATTTATGTAAATTTTATGTCCAAGTGATGAGATCCCCTTTATCTCTCTCATCGACCCTTTTTGTAAAATTTTATGTGACGCTGTTAGGCTGTCGAATTTTACCAAGAGAACTTCTTAACCAAATTTTGATTTCATTGGGTTCAACATGTAGTTATTGAATATGTAATCCATTGAATATGTGTAAATGACCATTGATTGTTTTACACTTAATATCCTCTTATATTGGGTGTATATGTATTTGTTACACATAATTATGAGATTGATTTATCCTTAATTTAAGGATACCTTCTTTATAATGGATTTCATCTCATTTAACATTTCTTTTGAGACTTCATTGTTGTTATGCGCCAATTCACTCTTATGTGGTGTGTATACTGTCCTTTGACATATTATATCATGAATCCCTTTATTCTCATGATATTATAATGTTCGTACTAAATGTTATTCCATAATTATTTGTATTCAAGAGTCTCTCATTTTGTTAAAAACTCTTTAACAAATATATCATTTTAAAAGTTGTAAAGATTTATTATTCTGAATCTTTATCTTTAATGTCCATGTTTTCAAAATGGTCTTCAGTATTTATTTATATAGACATTAACGTTTTAAAATTATAATTCCAATAAATTCTTTAATGCGGTATAGGACACTTTGATTCAAAAATCACATTTAAATGATTTTTTGAAAATGGATTGATTAATTAAATATCTTGGAATTACTTATTTTGATTGAAAATGAAATGTTGTTATTGAAATGTTTATATTTTCCATATTTTATGTGTAATGATGGTACTTGGAGATTTTACAGGTGGTTACGTGATAAACCATATGACGGGTGGTGCCATGAATACCAGGACGGGTGGTTACGTTATAACCTCTAATGCATTGGGTATGGAAGTTGGCCGTATGGATATTCCATTAAGTATGTATAGAAGTCAGCTGTATGGCTATTCCATTAAGTATGTATGGAAGTCGGCCGAATGTCTATTCCATTAAGTGATATGTGTAGAATTCGACCTTATGGTTATTCCACTTAAGTATGTTTATGTCCCAAGTTACCTTTATATGTTATGTGATCTTTATATGGGTTTTATGGTAATATTTTGGTTACAGGAGGGTAAATAGTGAACTTTTATTCAGTGAAGAGTTTTTACTACTTCTAAAAGGTGAGAAGTATTACTTTGATATAGTATACATGGTTTACTTGTTGTTTTGAAAAACTAACAGTTTTCATTCTTTATGTATCCCTTACTGAGCTTTTTATACTCATCCCAAGTTTTTGAAATGTTTTTCACGGGACTTAGCGTGGAATAGGGTCAATGATGGGATCAAGGGAAAGTTATGCTACCTAAAACATGGAACTAGACATGTTTCTTTTTAAGAGTTTTTATTTTATGGAAATTTAGAAGAAGCAACTACTTTGTAATCTTTTGAGATGTAATAGTTATGTCCTAATTCTCTAAAACTCTAAACCTGAAAAGATCCTCAACGTGAATTACTTATTTAATTCAATATTAAGTAAGTTTTAAGGCTGGGGCCTTATAGTTGGTATCAATGGTCGGTTTAGATAACTTTAGAGGTTAGGGTATTCTTTAAGCATAAGTGACATTTCAATAATGGTTAGGATTTCAGAAAGAGTCCTAGTTTTTAGATAAAGTGAATGAGTAAGTATATCTTCCTCATTAGTACATTATGGTTTTTTTGATATACTCACACTGACCCTTTTTGGTTTTACTAAATGGCTGGATCTAGCAGGCACCAATGTAACAGTGGATGTGAAGGGAACTATGACAGTTTTCTAAGTGATCAACTGAATGATATGGGAGCATCAATGAGAACTCTTGTGTTTATCCGCAACCAACTATCTAGAGTCATGATTGACCACCTAAACCTTTTTGATTTCTATAAGGCATCATATATCCGAGAATCAAATCCCTACAGAACTACAGGTAATAATCATAAAGGTAAGTGTGTTCAAAAACCTATGTGTCAAAGATGTGGAAAGAAAAACCTAGGAAAATGTTTCAAAGGGACAGAAATATGCTATAGATGTGGAAATGAAGTTCATAAATCAAGAACCTACCATGGAAAAAGGATGCATCTAGTTGACTCGAGGAAAGGGAAAGAAGTTATTTTTGAGGGATCAATTGAATGTTTTAAATGTGGTGTGCAAGATCAATATGCAAACACATGTCCTATGAAGATGTTTTGGGAATGGGATCACCAAGATCGTACAAATATTCATTTACAAATACCTAATGCCATTCCGATTGAGGATGAAGAAACTAACAATTACCAATCAAAGGAATGGATTATTTCATGACTATTGTTTTCCTATTTTGGAATCTTAGGATATGATTCATGATTTTGTTTGTAGGAAAGAAGTATTTCAGAATAGGTTGCAAAGGAATGGATAATGGATCATGAAGAATGTTGAATGAGTAAATGTCAACATATAAGGGCCTCAAGAGTTATGGTGAAATTCTTAAAGGTATTAAGTCTCTTTTGATGATGGGGTTACATTAGAAGAGTTTCTATATTATGTGTAACCCTGATGTTTAATATATGAAAATTTTATTCAAGGAATAGTTATCTTTTCTTTTGTGGACATAGTTATAAAGAACCATTTGGGTTTATATGATCCTTACTTTTGAGGTAATTATGGGTTACTATATGTTATGATTGAAGTGAAAGTCATGAGATAAAATTGAAGTTAAATTATGTTATGGTTATTTTTGATGATTTTATCCCTTTATTGGGGAATGATTTTAGAATTATATAATTTTGAAAAAAGGACATCATGCAGACTGTGTGACTACCCGTCGCGTCGGACAAAGCTGCGGGAATCGAACCCACAACTAAAGTGAAACTGGTATTTATCACCAACCACTGGACTACGTGAAGTACCCAGTTAGTTTGACTGATTCTTTTTAGTTAGATGATTTTAGTAATCATGAGTAAGTTTATTTTGGGTTATCTATGGGAATGATTAACCTATCATGGTGGATATGTGATTTGGTTAATTACTTTTCAATATGAGAATTTAAGAGCAACTGATGTTATTTAGAGATAAAAGTTAATTTTTACCTTGGAATACTATGTGATTAAATCCTTCAAATATTTGAGTTTCAATCATATTTTGGTTTAATTTGAATAATTTTATGGAAAAATTGTTTATCAGATGGTCCTAGTTGAACTTTGGGTTTTGTCGGACAAATTTTGGAGATTAAGCAGAGATTTTCTTTTTAAAGGGTTATCCTTTTCTGGATTATCTGATATCGTACTAACCTTTTTGGTTTTGGTTTTGGTTAAAGCCTAAATACATGGGAATTATATAGTTCTCTTTGGTGTATTAGGTGATTCTCTAGAAGTTGATTATAGTACTCTTAATATGAACAAGACTTCCTAAATACTCATCTTTTGGAGAAAATATGAGTTTGTGTAAGGAATCTAATAAAAGTTAAAAGTCAACATGATAAGTGATTATGTTTCCTTGTGAATAAATTCCTCAATAAAAAGTAACATAAAACAAAAATGTTGTCTATTAACTTTTTCTACTGGGGAATGGAATACCGTTTAACCCATCACAAGTTTGTGATGTTCTTATGGTTAACTTTCTCCTAGATATGTTTTCTATCACTCTCCCTCAAGAACATGACCCTTTGCTTTTTCTTCCATGTCCATGTTTTCCTACACGAAATCCTATTATGGGTTAACTCGGGTGGCCTCTGTAGTTATCTTTCTTTATTTTAAAGTGATTGTTTTACCGAATCTTGTTCCGATGTGGGACATTCAAGGATGTTTCCAAGCTCGATTTTAAAATTGAGAGGATGCAATTCCCAAAAGGGGGGAAGGATGTAACACCCTAGGTAAATAAAGAATATGAAATTTTTATATTTATCCATATTTGTGAATAAAATATTAATATGACTTTAAAGGGGACACTATGCTCGACGGCGTACCCAACACGCAACAATGAGTTTCCTGGGAATCTTACGTTGCACTATAATAATAAAATAATATTATTTTAAATGGTAGTTATCATGTAGCCATTGTATTGGCAGGAATGGATAGAAATAACTGAAATATGATTATATATTTTTTTAAATGTTTTTACATTTATCCAATAAAAGATAAAGGCATAAAATATAGAAAGAATTCAATTTTAGGCGTATATGCCCTAGTTTTCACTAAAGGTTCATTTATCGCCTTTTGATGGAGAACCGTCATTAAATATAGTTTTGTTCACTCTTATACATTATATTGGACCAAATAATACTCTTCTTTAGAATCGGTAAATCAAAATTTACTTTCTGTAAATTTTTGGTATCTTTCCGATAAAGATCATTTTTTAGCGAATAGTGTAAAATGTTGTATTTTAATTCAAAACCACTTTTTAATATAATTTATTTATATGATTAGATTATCTTTTGAATTTTTTTTAATGTGAAAATTGAATATATTTTTACCATTAAATCCAATAGTGGTCTTTGGAATTAATATCACTTTGAAATCAGACTTAACTAGTCTCAATCTTTTGATACTTATTGTTTCATAAAAACACGCTATCTGCTTTGACAGCGGGAATTAATTATTAAATTAATTAATGTGACTTATATGTTTTGAATTGTTTAAAATAGACTTCATTTTTGAGTTCGGAATATCAAATATAGCTTAGGGTGAATATTTGGGATTTTTCTGAAAAACTTCAATTTTTGATGAATAGTGAAAACACTAAGTGGTACTTATAAAAACTGATTTTTGGATTAAATGAAATTTTACAACTTCTGTGTTTTGAATTTATAAAATCCGACATACATGGTTGTCATTAAGAAGTAAAATTTGTTTCAATGAGATTAAAATAATTTTTTTGTGAATAATAACTTTTAAGTTCTTAATCGTGATTAGAGGTAATTAGTGTAGTTTAAGGTATGAATACTATTTTAATAAAATGAAGTGACCTAGACACATGTCCGACCCTCATTTCATGTATCATGGCCGACCAAGAAAATCCTTTGGTCAACTTGGGGACCCCATGAAGCCACTTTGGTTGGAAAATGACATTAATATATTTTTATTTAAAGTTAAAATAATTATGTCACAAACAAGAGTTATTTTACTAAAACAATTTTTATATGGGGTTATACAAATATTATATTTGACTATAAATATTCATTGGAAATATAAAAGGATTTCCTATATCATAGTATTTTTTTTATAATCTTTTTACTTTAAATAAATTAAATTATTTATGACATCATGATGATGCAGCGATGACCTCATTATTTAATGATTTAAATAAAATGGAAATATAATGTAATATCTAAGACCTACACATGTCCAAAACCTATTGGATGAGTTAATTTCGAACCCTTATCAACATATCATAGAATTATATCAATTTGGGACCTCTTAAATCCGAATATCATTTTAAAATAAAGTGACTTTTCTTTACTTTCCAAGAGTGCCCCTTCTCTCCTCTTATAAAAGGCCCCCACCTCTACCTCTTTACCTACACTTCCAAAGAATTTGACTCATCCAAACCCTGACAATTTTGTATCTACACATCCCTCTATAACTACTTGAAGCCACACATTGGGCAGAATGCTTCCCAAGGAAGCCTTTTAGCTCAAACCAACAGGAGTTACCCGATTTTATGGTAATGTCTTCACTTGAGTCCTTTTGTTTTATTTTGCCTCTCCAATCCCCTAAACTCTTTTTATTAATTTCTTTTGTAAAAAATACAGTATATAAAATATACTAGGATGTTGTTATAAGATTTATTCTAGCTACACTTACACACACCTACATCTAATGGTTAAAGAACATATTGTTTCCGTGGATGGCGAATTTCTGACTCACGAAATGATGATTGTTCAACACTCATATAACACCTTCAAAGGTGGCCATTAAGATGTCACTATATTTATATATGATATATAATATGTTTATGTTTAACTTAAGATTCTGTATTTTTCATTTGTGTCTTACCTTTATGACTTCCATTATGGTTATACGCGATATCTTCATTTTAGGAAGTGCGGACTACCGCCCCCTCAAAGTGATTTGATTCATTAATGCCATATGTGGGATGTATAAAGGATGGATATAAAGTTATTATATATGATGTTATATGGGAATTATAATATACCACTATATCTTTATTATTTCTTTCCATTAATGTATGAGATTGAAATGAAAGTAGCGTTCATGCGTACGTACGGCTTACCGTCTCCATGAACGGTGCATTTCATTTCTTATCCCTAAATGTAATGTACTATTATAAGTACATATTTATAATGAATATATATAATGTATGTTACATATAATTGATGAATATAATACTGTAATTAAAATATACATACCTATCATTTAGTTATAATTCCATTAATATGACAAAGAAATGAAGGTAGCGTTCATGCGTACGTACGGCTTACCGTCTCCATGAACGGTGCATTTCATTTCTTACCTCTAAATGATTATGTAATATTATTAATACATATATATGATGGATATATATGATATATATTATATCCAAATCATGAATATCATTTTGGATATAATGAACCATTGACCACACGAACAACATGTAATTTTAAGAAGTTCACTTTCGACTTAAGAACCAAATATCAAAAAAACAAACTTTATTAACTTAAATGATTACATAATGTTTATAAAATGTAAATAAGTGATATATAAGAAATAATGAACTTGAAAAAGGTTCTTAAGCAAAATTAAATTAACTCTAGTTTATTATTCAGGACGTTAAAGAATGATCGAGTCAAGTCGGACCCGAGGTAAGGGATCCTACTCCTCTCTTTCTTTTTAAGTATGCTCTTTTATGTCATTCCTTTTAAAGCTCATCTGTCATATTATTGGGATGTTATTTTATATTACTCTTACTGTAATTTTTATTGTTCATATGATGAGAGACCCTATTCTCTCTCATCAATCCATTTTTGAAGTTTTGGGTGGCGCCGTTAGGCTGCCGAATTTTCGTAAGAGATCTAACCCCTCTCTTTCTTTTTAAGTACTCTCCTTTTTGAAACTTCTTTTAAGATCCTATTTGTTATGTTGGGGGAAGTTACTTTATATTCCTCTTTCTGTAAAAATTATGTTAATATGATGAGAGACCCTATTTTCACTCATCAATCCATTTTGGATGTTTTATGGGGCATTGTTAGGTTGCCGGGTCTTCGTAATGGATTTTTCATCTCACTTTTATTCCCGTGAGATTTTTGCTACATTTGCCACAATTTCCATTGAGTGGTTTATGTACTTCCCATTATTTTACTCATTTTGTAATATACTTTAATTTATGATTATTTACATCAATGTTGTATTTTCCTTCATTCAAGGGGTGTATGTTTCGAAAGATACCCATGTCGGTAACGGAACCTTTCACCATCCTCTTTTTAAAAGACTTATTTTGTTATGTCTTTTAATTCACATACTATTATGTTGGGATATGTTCTTATATATCCTTATATATGTAAATTTTATGTACATGTGATGAGATCCCCTTTATCTCTCTCATCGACCCTTTTTGTAAAATTTTATGTGACGCCGTTTGGCTGTCGAATTTTACTAAGGGAACTTCTTAACCCAATTTCGATTTCATTGGGTTCAACATTTAGTTATTGAATACGTAATCCATTGAATATGTGTGAATGAAGTTTGATTTTTTTATACATTATATCCACTTATATTGGGTGTATTTGTATTTGGCACACATAATTATGATATTGATTTGTCCTTAATTTAAGGATACCTTCTTTATAATGGATTTCATCTCATTTTACATTTCTTTTCAGACATCATTGTTGTTATGCACCAATTCACTCTTATGTGGTGTGTATACAATCCTTTGACATATTATATCATGAATCCCTTTATTCTCATGATATTATAAAGTTCGTATTAAATGTTATTCCACAATTATTTGGATTCAAGAGTCTCTCATTTTGTTTAAAACTCTTTAACAAATATATCGTTTTAAAAGTTGTAAAGATTTATTATTCTGAATCTTTATATTTAATATCCATGTTTTCAAAATGGTTTTCAGTATTTATTTATATGGATATTAATTCTTTAAAATTATAATTCCAATAAATGCTTCAAAGTGGTATGGGACAGTTTGATTCAAAAATAACTTTTAAATGATTTTTTGAAAATGGATTGATTAATGCAATATCTTGGAATTACTTATTTTGATTGAAAATGAAATGTTGTTATTGAAATTTTTATATTTTCAATATTTTATGTGTAATTATGGTACTTGGACATTTTATGGGTGGTTACGTGATAAACCATATGACGGGTGGTGCCGTGAATACCAGGACGGGTGGTTACGTTATAACCTTCAATGCATTGGGTATAGAAGTCGGCCGTATGATTATTCCATTAAGTATGTATGGAAGTCAGCCGTATGGAAATTCCATTATATATGTATGGAAGTCGGCCGATTGGCTATTCTATTAATTGATATGCGTGGAAGTCGACCTTATGGTTATTCCACTTATGTATGTTTATGTCCCAAGTTACCTTTATATGTTATGTGATCTTTATATGGGTTTTATGGTAATATTTTGGTTACAAAAGGGTCAGTAATGAACTTTTATTCAGTGAAGAGTTGTTACTACTTCGAAAAGGTGAAAAGTATTACTTTGATAATGTATACATGGTTTACTGGTTGTTTTGAAAAACTAACAGTTTTCATTCTTTGTGTATCCCTTACTGAGCTTTTTATGCTCATCCCATGTTTTTGAAATGTTTTTCACAGGACATAACATGGAATAGGGTCAAGGATGGGATCAAGGGAAAGTCATGATACCTAAAACATGGAACTAGACATGTTTCTTTTTAAGAGTTTTTATTTTATGGAAATTTAGTAGAAGCGAATACTTTGTAATCTTTTGAGATGTAATAGTTATGTCCTAATTCACTAAAACTCTAAACCTGAAAATATCCTCAATTTCAATTACTCATTTAATTCAATATTAAGTAAGGTTTATGGCTGGGGCCTTATAATTATTGTTTTCCTTTCAAATATATATATATATATATATATTAATATAGTATTCATTTTATAATAAAACCATTATAGTTGTGTGTTTATTTAATTGTTATTAGTTAGAATATGTAACATACCAAGTAAGTAATGAATAATAGATATTTTTAACTATGTCTATTAATGATTAAGATAGTTATTTAGAGGCTTAAATTGAATATAAATACAATCTTATGCATGTAATACACTAATGTTCTTAAAAGATTGTTTTACTGCCTTTTGATGGGAAACCCTTTTTAAATCTACCTTTTGACAATTATATAAGCTATTTTTGTCAAAATAAACTTATTATATTCGATTGGGACATCAAAAATTAATTTTTGTGAATTTTTGGTATTTTTCGATAATGTTCATTTTTTAATGAATATTGAAAAATGTTGTATTTTAATTCAAAACCTATTTTTAATCTAATTTATTTATATGATAAAATTATCTTTTTAATTGTTTTTTAAGTGAAATTAGAATATATTTTTACCAGTTTATCCAATGGTGGTCATTGTAATCAATTTCACTTTGAAATTGGACTTAAACTAGTGTCAATCTTTTGATACTTATTGTTTCATAAAAACACGCTATTTGTCATGAAAACAGAAATTAGTTATTAAATTAATTAATGAAACTTACATGTTTTGAATTTTGTAAAATGGAAATCATTTTTGAATTTGGAATATCAAATATAGCTTAGGGTGAAGTTTTGGTATCTTTCTGAAAAACTTCAATTTTTGATGAATAGTGAAAACACTAAGTGGTAGTTAAAGAAACTGATTTTTCATTTAAACGAAACTTTTCCACTTCTGTGGTTTGATTTTCAAAAATCTGACATACATGGTTGTCATTAAGAAGTAAAATGTGGTTCAATGAGATTAAAATAATTTTTTTTGTGAATAGTAACTTTTAAGTTCTTAATCGCGATTAGTGGTAATTAGTGTAGTTTAAGGTAAAAATAATGTTTTAATAATATGATATGATCTTGACACATGTCCTACCCTCATTGGATGTGTCATGTCCGACCAAGAGAAATCCATGGGTCAACTTGGGGACCCCATGGAGCCACTTTGGTTGGGAAATGACATAAATAACTTTTTATTTAATGTTAAAGTAAAAATGACACAAACATGAGATGTTTTACTAAAACAATTTGTACATGGGGTTATACAAGTCATATTTTTGATTATAAATAGTCATTGGAAATATAAAAAGATTTCCTACATCATATTATTTTTTTATAATTTTTAGACTTTCAATAAATTAAATTATTTATGACATCATGATGATGCAGCGATTACCTCATTAATAAAGGATTTAAATAAAATGGAAAGATAATGTATAATCTAAGACCTAAACAAGTCCAAAACCTTTTTGGTAGCTTTATTTAGAACCCTTATAACCTTATAATCGAATTATATCAATATGGGACCTCTTAAATCCGAATTCCATTTTAAAATAAAGTGAATTTTCTTTACTTTCCAAGAGTGCCTCTCCTCTCCTCTTATAAAAGGCCCCCACCTCTACCTCCTTTCCCACACTCCCAAAGCCTTTGGCTCGGCCAACCCCTACCGATTTTGTCTCTCCAATTCCCTGTCTTACTCCTTGTAGCCTCACTTTGGGAAGAAGTCTTCCCAATGAAGCCTTTGAGCTCAAACCAAAGGGAGTTACCCGATTTTAAGGTAAAGTCTTCACGTGAGTCCGTTTGTTTTATTTTGCTTCTCCAACCCCCTATACTCTTTTTATTCATTTCTTTTATAACAACTCAAGTATCTTCCATATACTAGGATTTTTTTATAAGAATTATTAGAGCTACACTTACAAACACCTACGTCTAATGGTTAATGGACATATTGTTTCTGTGGATGGTGAATTTATGCCTCCCGAAACGATGATTGTTCAACATTCTTTTAACAACTTGAAAGATGGCCATTAAGATGTCAATATAATTATATATGATATATAATATGATTATGTTTTACTTAAGCTTCTGTATTTTTCATTTTGTGCATACCTTTATGGTTTCCATTATGGGTAAACGCGATATCTTCATTTAAGGAAGTGCGGACTACCGCCCCCTCCAAGTGATTTGATTTGTTAAATACAATATGTGGGACGTATAAAGGATAGAGTTATGATATTATATATGATATCACACTGGAATTATAATATACCTTTATATCGTTATGATTCCATTCTATAAAATACGAAATAGAAATGAAAGTAGCGTTCATGCGTTTGTACGGATTACCGTCTCCATGAACGGTGCATTTCATTTCTTACCTCTAAAGGATTATGTAATATTATAAATGCATGCATGTACTGGATACATATGACATATATGATACCTACCTCATGAATACCATTCTAGATATAATGGGTACATGAACAACTTGTAATAATAAAGGGCTTATTTTTGACTCAAGTACCAATGATCGTTAAAATGACCGTTATTAACCTAAATAATTAGATAGTGTTCATGACATGGCAATAAGTGATATTAAAGGAATAATGAACTTGAAAAAGGTTCTTAAACAAATAGAAATTAACTAAAGTTTATTATTCAGGAGATTAATGAATGACCGAGTCAAGTCGGACCAGAGGTATGGGACTTCGTCTCAATATCCTTTCATTGAGGCATATTTTGTTTTATACACAACTTTATTTTATATGGTGAATAAACCCCTTGGACTTTTATGTTTATTCAAAAGGAATCATTTTTATACGAAGCGTTTACTAAATGATGAAAGGGAATGTTTTTGTTGTACGTATGCAGTGACAATGACTTCTCCGCCGCCGTGACCATTATTTGAGTTTCGGCTTCCTCTACAAGACATACCTTTTTTTTAAAAGAAAAATAAATACCATGTTTTTATTTTCTTTTATTTTGGTATTGAAAATGGTTTTCATAATGTTTTTTGTGTTGTATTGATATCTTATGATTGAATGGTGGAAATGTTATGTTTCCTTTATGCATTTTTTATGTGATACAATTATGTTGAGGTTCTTTGGCATTATTATGAAGATGGGTGGTTCTGTGAAAAACTAAGGGCGGGTGAGCCCGATATAGCTCTCCAATGCATTAGGTAATGCGAAGTAGTGAAACGTTAGGTTTCTACGAAGTGATTTATGGAATATACTATGATGGGTATTCCAAATGTAACCAAGAGTGTTACTCCCTACGTAAGAATGTTATGAATGCCCGATGTTACCTTTATGTCTTATGATTTCTATGGTTTATTCATGATTTGATGAGGTATGTTAAAGTGCTTATGTTTTATGGGTAAAGTATGATTTCATTCTTATGTATATATGTACCCATATTTCCTTTTCGTATTTTTATATCCCTTACTGAGCATTTTATGCTCATCCCATGTTTTTTTGAAATGTTTTTCACAGGTCAAGGGAAAGGTACATGATATGATGATAGTGTCAAGGAAGTGTCAAGAAAGAATACATGTTTTATTTTAAATATGTTTCCATTGATGGTAAAGAAGAATACTATCTTTATGTAACCACTTTGTTTATATGTGGAATGTAATGCAAGTTTTATGATCTAATTCTCTAAAACTCTAAACCTAAAAAGATCTTCAATGTGTAATGTTGTAATAACTCAAGAATAAGTAAGGTATAAGGCTGGGGTCGTATATTTGGTTTCAAAGGTTGGTTTAGATAACTTTAGGAGTTAGAAATCTATTAAATGATTATCCAAAAATATTTTTTATGGTCAAATTGAAGTGATATAGTATTTGAAGATTACCATGTTGCTTCATCTAAGACATGTTTGTTCAGAATGGTTTTCCTCAGAGGAAATAGGGAAGCAGTGCTAGGAAGGCATACAGAAGGAAATAACCTTCAAAATCAGCATCCTGAGATGGTTGGAATTAGAACTGAACAGTTTGTTGCCGTAATGGCGTAGTTGACTCAAGCGATAAATGGTGGTGGTATCCATGCATGAGATCAGCCAGATCAACCGTAGAGGAACATATCAGTGGTGGATCATTTCATGAGGCAACATCCCCATCATTCAGAGGATCATCTGACCCTGTGTTAGCTGAAGGGTGGATTAAAGCACTAGAGAATATTTTCGATGTCATGGGGTGTTCATAAAATCAAAATGTTACTCTTTCTATTTACCATTTGGAGGGTGAAGCAAATTAGTGGTGGTCGATTGTTAAAAATATTAGGGACGCCGATGAGATTGATGCTCTCGACTGGGATGAATTCAAAGGTATGTTTCTTGAGATGTATTTTCCTAAGGCTGTTCGACTTAGGATGGAAAATAAATTCTTGGAATTTAGGCAAGAGGAAGACTCAGTAGAAACCTATGAAGAAAGGTTCACTCGATTGGCATGGTATGCTCCAAATTTTATCCGAGAACATGATAGTAAAATAAATCATTTTTACTCAGGATTAAAGCAAAAATATCGAAGGGCATTAGCTTCTCATGAGTTTAAAAGTTATGAAAAGCTTGTTCGATGTGCTAAGAAGGTGGAAATGGAGTTTTCCGATGATCAAGTGTTCTATAACAACCAACAGAAGAAGAGACCGAGGTGGAAGGAGAAAGGTAATAATTTTTCAAAAAAGTCTAATGGTAAGAATTCTAAGTTTCCAGTTTGAGATAAATGTGGAAAAAGGCATGTTGGGGACTGTCTTCTGAATTCTGGAAAGTGCTACTGATGTGGTAAGATGGGACATAAGGCTCGTGATTGCACTGAAAAAGATCAGGGTGATGGTAAGAACAAATTTGATTTACAGTTAGTGAAATGTTATAAGTGCAATGAGATGGGTCACTATGAAAACGAGTGTCCGACAAAGAGCATGAGTGATGGGAAGCAGTTAGACTACAAGAAGAAAGGGGTGGTGAAATCCTTTGCAACTACTTCAGCAGATGTTGGTCTGTCAAATGAAGTTGTATCAGGTGTTTTTTTTTCAGATTATGCTAGTGTGTTGTTTGATTCGGGGTCTACACATTCATTCATCTCTGAAAACATTTCTAGTAAAATGGGAATACCATCTCAATAAATGACTCCTAAACTTGTGGTAAAAACACCTGGGGGAAATGTTGAGGAAAAAAGAATTTATAAGAATCTTCCTATCCTTATATGTGGAAATATCCTACTTGAAAACCTTATTGTTCTACCTCTAGTAGAGTTTGATGTTATCCTGGGTATGGATTGGCTCTCTATTTACCATGCTAAGATTGACTGTAGAGCTAAAGAAGTTTCTTTTCAGAAAGACTATCAATTTGTGTACAAGAATGAACCCTTACTATATATAAATTATCAAGAGGCCAAGAAACTTGTAAAAGTTGGAAATGAATGTTACCTTGCACACATCGTTGAAAATAAAGGAACTATTCAGATTAATGATGTGCCAGTGGTATATGAGTATCCTGATGCTTTTCCTGATGAGTTGCCTAGAATAATACCAGATTGGGAAGTTGAGTTTACTGTTGACTTAGTTCCTGATGCTAAGCCAATTTCAAAACCCCCCTTATCGAATGGCTCAAATTGAACTTTTAGAGTTGAAGGAGCAATTGCAAGATTTATTAGAGAAAGGTTTCATTCGACCTAGAACATCACCATGGGGTGCTCTTGTTTTATTTGTTAAAAAGAAAGATGGTTCAATGAGACTTTGCATTGATTATAGAGCCTTGAATAACATCACTGTTAAGAACAAATATCCTTTGCCTCATATCGATGATTTGTTTGATCATCTATAGGGAGCTCAGTATTTTTCAAAGATTGACTTGAGATCGGGGTACCATCAGCTGAAGGTAAAGGAAGCAGACGTTCCGAAGACTTTGTTTCATACAAGATATGGCCATTATGAATTTGTAGTAATGCCTTTTGGGCTAACCAATGCACCTACTGTATTCATGGAAATAATGAATAGAATTTTCCATGATTTCTTGGATAAGTTTGTTGTGGTTTTCATTGATGATATTTTGGTGTTTTATAAAAGTAAAGAGGAGGATGAAAGACATTTAAGGGTTATATTACAAACCTTAAAAGAAAATAAATTGTATGGGAAATTCAGCAACTGTGTGTTTTGGTTGCAACAAATTTCTTTCCTTGGTCACATTATTTCTAAAGATGGGATAACCGTTGATCCTACAAAAACAAATGTTGTGGAAGACTGGCCAAGACACACAAATGTAACTGAGTTTCGTAGCTTCCTTGGTTTGCCAGGCTATTACCGAAGGTTTGTTAAAAAAGTTTCACAGTTATCTAGTCCAATGACTAAGCTAACTCAGAAGGGTGTTAGGTTTATCTGGACAAAAGAATGTGATGATTCTTTCTAGGAATTGAAAAGAAGATTGGAGAATTATCCAGTTTTGGCACTACCTTCCAGGAATGATGAGTTTTGTTATATACAGTGATGCTTCATTGAAAGGACTTGGTTGCGTCCTAATGCAGAATGATCAGGTAAATGCTTATGCTTCACGACAGTTGAAAACTCATGAGGTAAATTACCCTACAAATGATTTGGAATTAGCTGCTGTTGTTTTCGCTTTAAAAATTTGGAGGCATCATTTGTGTGGAGTAAAGTGTGAAATATATACTGATTACAAAAGTTTAAAGTATATATTCACTCAAAAAGAGTTGAACATGAGACAAAGGAGATAGGTAGAATTAATCAAGTACTATGATTGTACAATTCATTACCATCCAGGAAAAGAAAATAAAGTGGATGATACTTTAAGTCGAAAAAGTAATGCTTCATTAGAAATGTTGCATTTGTAACTTGATCCATTGGTTAAGGATATGACGAAATTTATCATAGAAGTTGTTTGTTCAGGATGTTATTATGTTTTGTTTCAGGTATCAGTGAGATCATTTCTATCAGATAGAATCAAGCAAGCACAGAAGCAAGACAGTGAGTTGCAGAAAAAGGTAGAGCATGTTCAGAAAGGTAAGTTTCCTGAATTCAACATTGATAGTGATTGCGTTTTGAGATTTGGGAAGAGGTTTTGTGTGCCTTGTGATTCACAGTTGAAGAGAGAGTTGTTATGTGAAGATCACAGTTCTCCATTTTAAGTTCATCCTGGTAGTACTAAGATGTACAGAGATTTGCGGGAGTATTACTGGTGGGATGGAATGAAAAGAGATATTGCTGATTTTACTGTGAAGTGTTTGACATGTCACCAGGATAAAGTAGAGCGGCAGGTACCGAAAGGGATACTTCACCCTTTACCAGTGCCAGAGTGGAAATGGGAGAATATATCCATGGACTTTGTTGTGGGATTACCGAAGACATCTCGAGGAAATAATGCAATCTGGGTTATTGTTGATCGCTTGACTAAATATGCTAATTTATTTTCTATACGAGATAATTTTTCCCTAGATCAACTTTCCCAATTGTATATTAAATATATAGTCAAGTTACATGGAGTTCCCCTCTCCATTGTATCTGATCGTGATCCCAGGATGACTTCTAACTTTTTGAAAGGCCTCTAGAAGTCGTTGGGTACTGAATTAAATTTCAGTACAACATTTCATCCTCAATCAGATGGGTAGTCAAAATGAACAATTCATACCATGGAGGATATGCTACAAGCTTGTTCGATGGATTATCAGGGATGTTGGGACCGACATCTTTCTTTGGTTGAATTTTTATATAATTATAGTTTTCATTCCAGTATACAGATGGCACCATTTGAGGCATTATATGGGAAGCGGTGTCGAACACCAGCTTTCTGGGATGAAGTTGATGAAAGGAAGTTGATGGGACTAGAATTGGTAGAAGAGATGGCAGAAAAAGTTCATCTGATTCAGAAACACATGAGAACAGCTCAGAGCAGGCAGAAGAGTTATGCGAACAATAGGAGGAAGGATATCTCTTTTGAGGTAGGTGGTCATGTTTTTCTCAAAGTATCGCCATGGAAAAGTGTAATGTGATTTGGTTTGAAAGGAAAGCTAAGTCCAAAGTTCATCGGACCATATGAAATTCTGGAGAGAGTTGGATCAGTTGCAAACAGAGTGTCTTTACCTCTTATTTTATCTCAGGTACACAATGTTTTTCATGTTTTGATGCTGAGAAAGTACATGTCAGATCCATCTCATGTTTTGAGTCCAGAGGTAGTTCAGCTAGAAGAGAACCTATCTTAGGAGGAAAAACCGGTCCAGATTCTTGACCACAGGGAGCATGTGTTACGTAGTAAGGTGATTAATCAGTTAAAGGTTTTGTGGAAAAACCACATGATGGAAGAGGCTACATGGGAATCTGAAAATGCAATGAGGGATAAGTACCCCCATTTATTTGATAAGTAAATAAATTGCGGGGACGCAATTTTCTAAAGGGGGGAAGGTTGTTACATCCCAAGTAAGTAATTAATAATAGATACTTTTATCTATGTCTATTAATGATTAAGATATTGTTTTAGAGGCTTAAAATGAACATAAATACAATCTTATGCATGGAATACACTAATGTTCTTAAAAGATTGATTTACTGCCTTTTGATGGAAAACCCTTTTTAAATCTATCTTTTGACAATTTTATATTCTATGTTTGTCAAAATAAACTTATTATTTATGATTGGGACATCAAAATTTACTTTGTGTGAATTTTTGGTATTTTTCTGATAATGTTCAATTTTTTAATGAATAGTGAAAAATGTTAAATTTTAATTCAAAACCTCTTTTTAATCTAATTTATTTATATGATTAGATTATCTTTTGAATTGGTTTTGAAGTGAAATTAGAATATATTTTTAACATTTTATCCAATTTTGGTCATTTGAATCAATTTCACTTTGAAATTGGACTTAAACTAGTGTCAATCTTTTGATACTTATTGTTTCATAAAAACACGCTATTTGTCATGACAGCGGGAATTAGTTATTAAATTAATTAATGCAACTTTCATGTTTTGAATTTTGTAAAATGGACATCATTTTTGAATTTGGAATATCAAATATATCTTAGGGTAAAGTTTTGGTATCTTTCTAAAAAACATCAATTTTTTATGAATAGTGAAACCACTAAGTGGTAGTTAAAGAAACTGATTTTCCGTTTAAATGAAACTTTTCCACTTCTGTGGTTTGATTTTCAAAAATCCTACATACATGGTTGTCATTAAGAATTAAAATGTGGTTCAATGAGATTAAAATAATTTTTTTTGTGAATAGTAACTTTTATGTTCTTAATTGTGATTAGTGGTAATTAGTGTAGTTTAAGGTAAAAATAATGTTTTAATAATATGAGATGAGCATAACACATGTCCAACCCACATTGGATGTGTAATGGCCGACCAAGAAAATCCATGGGTCAACTTGGGGACCCCATTGAGCCACTTTGTTTGGGAAATGACATAAATAACATTTTATTTAATGTTAAAGTAAAAATGACACAAACATAAGATGTTTTACTAAAACAATTTTTACATGCGGTTATACAAATCGGAGTTTTTATTATAAATAGTCATTGGAAAGATAAAAATATTTCCTACATCATAGTATTTTTTTATAATTTTTAGACTTTAAATAAATTAAATAATTTATGACATCATGATGATGCATCGATTACCTCATTAATAAAGGATTTAAATAAACTGGAAATATAATGTAAAATATAAGACCTACACATGTCCAAAACCTATTGGGTAGGTATATTTAGAACTCTTATCACCCTATACTCGAATTATATCCATTTGGGACCTCTTAAATCCGAATGACATTTTAAAATAAAGTGAATTTTCTTTACATTCCAAGAGTGCCCCTCCTCTCCTCTTATAAAAGGCCCCCACCTCTACCTCCTCACCCACACTCCCAAAGGATTTGGCTCAGCCAACCCCTGCCCATTTTGTCTCTCCACTTCCCTCTCTTACTCCTTGAAGCCTCACTTTGGGCAGAAGTCTTTCCAAGGAAGCCTTTGAGCTCAAATCAAAAAGAGTTACCCGATTTTAAGGTAAAGTCTTCACTTGAGTCCGTTTGTTTTATTTTGCTTCTCCAACCCCCTAAAATCTTTTTATTCATTTATTTTATAACAACTCAAGTATCTTAAATATAATATGATGTTGTTATAAGATTTATTCGAGCTACACTTACCCACACCTACATCTAATGGTTAATGGACATACTGTTTCCGTGGTTGGTGAATTTATGCCTCCCGAAACGATGATTGTTCAACATTCTTTTAACACCTTCAAATGTGGCCATTAAGATGTCACTATAATTATATGTGATATATAATATGTTTATGTTTTACTTAAGCTTCTGTATTTTTCATGTTGGGAATTCCTTTATGGTTTCCATTATGGGTAAACGCGATATCTTCATTTAAGGAAGTGTGGACTACCGCCCCCTCAAAGTGATTTGATTCGTTAAATACCATATTTGGGATGTATAAAGGATGTAGTTATGATATTATATATTATATTACACTGGAATTATAATATACCTTTATATCATTATGATTCCATTCTATAAAATACGAAATAGAAATGAAATTAGTGTCCATGCGTACGTACGGCTTACAGTCTCTATGAACGGTGCATTTCATTTCTTACCTCTAAATGATTATGTAATATTATAAATGAATGCATTTACTGGATATATATGACATATATGATATCTACATCATGAATACCATTCTGGATATAATGGGTACATGAACAACTTGTAATTATAAAGGGCTTATTTTTAACTCAAGTACCAATGATCGTTAAAACGACCGTTATTAACCTAAATAATTACATAGTGTTCATGACATGGCAACAAGTGATATAAAAGGAATAATGAATTTGAAAAACGTTATTAAACAAGTATAAATTAACTCAAGTTTATTATTTAGGAGATTAAAGAATGACCGAGTCAAGTCGGACCCGAGGTATGGGACTTCGTCTCAATCTCCTTTCATTGAGGCATATTTTGTTTTATACACAACCTTCTTTTATACGGTGTATAAACCCCTTTGAATTTTACGTTTATTCAAAAGGAATATTTTTTATACAAATCATTTACTAAATGATGAAAGGGAATGTTTTTTTCGTACGTATGCGGCGACAACGACTTCTCTGCCGCCGTGACCATTATTTGAGTTTCATCTTCCTCTACAAGCCATACCTTTTTTAAAAGAAAAATAAATACCATGTTTTACTTCTCTTTTATTTTAGTATTGAAAATGATTTTCATAATGTTTTTTTGTGTTGTATTGATATCATGTGATTGAAAGGTGGAAATGTTATGTTTCCTTTATGCATGTTTTATGTGATACGATTATGTTGTGGTTCTTGGGCATTATTATGAAGACAGGTGGTTACGTGATAAACTAAGGGCGGGTGAGCCCGGTATATCTCTCCAATGCATTGGGTAGCGCGAAGGAGTGAAACTTTATGGTTTCTCTGAAGAGATTTAGGTAATATATTGTGATGGGTATTCCAAACGTAACCAAGAGGGTTACTCCCTACGTAAGAATGTTATGAATACCTAAAGTTACCTTTATGTCTTATGATTTCTATGGTTTATTCATGATTTGATGAGGTATGTTAAAGTGCTTATGTCTTATGGGTAAAGTATGATTTCATTATTATGTATATATGTACCCATGTTTCCTTTCCATATTTTTATATCCCTTACTGAGCTTTTTATGCTCATACAAAGTTTTTTTCCAATGTTTTCACAGGTCAAGGGAAAGGTACATGATATGATGATAGTGTCAAGGAAGTGTCAAGAAAGAATCTACGTTTTATTTTAATTATGTTTCCATTGATGGGAAAGAAGAATACTATCCTTATGTAACCACTTTGTTTATATGTGGAATGTAATACAATTTTTATGATCTAATTCTCTAAAACTCTAAACCCAAAAAGATCCTCAATCTGTAATCTTGCAATAACTCAAGATTAAGTAAGGTTTAAGGCTGGGGCCTTATAGAATATAATCATGAATATAAATGAATAGTGTTGTATGTGGCCACCATATATGATTTACCATAGGTTGTTTACTATTCCACACACCTAATAAAATATTAATTAATTAATGTTAGATTTTGAAAACAATTCAATCATATCAATTTGGGACAATTTCATGGGATGCTTATAGTTTCAATGCTCAATTTTTAAAAAATAATTATAAAAATCAACAATTTCCAAAAAAAAATATCATCTTTGCATATATTTTATTTTGGAGTTCATGGTTGAATTTTATTGTGATTTTTCATATTATTTTTTATGATAAATATTTTGATTAATCTAGATTTGTAGAGTCATTAAAGATAAAAAAACAAGAATATTAAAATGATTAAAGTAAATAATTATGGTGGGAATAACCACAATATATTGAAGAATAATTATGTCTTATTATGCCAAAATTTATTGATACTGAAACCTAGGATTCTAAGATGAATCAGCAGGAGGTCTTATCACACTATAAACAAATATTTCTCAATGAGGTTCTTGAAGAATAAATGCCAGTAGCTGTTGATTTTGAAGATAAAGATGATTTAAGAGAGTAATAGAAGTATTTTTTATATATGTAAATACCAAGTGACTCTAAATTATATGAAATTGTGGATAAAAACATTCCACCACTATCTAAATATTTGAATAATTCACCACTTATATTGTTGAATTTAATGAAAATTTTGTGGAGAATGGCTACCAAAATTTATTTCCAACAACCCAACTCCTAGTGTTATAAAAAATTGAATAATAAATTAAATATATTATAATATAAAATAAAAATATGTTAATAAACGAATATATTTAAAATTTTATTAAAATAATATTTCTACATACCTTTAACTACATTGATTTTTTATATTTGCTGAATACATTGATTACCCTGGAAGATAGTCCAGATGATCAACATGCACCTACTAAGACTGAATTTTTAGGGAAGATGACATAAAGGTTATGTTCCAAGATGATTTAATTAGGGTGGAAGAATTAAATATTTACTCTAAAAATATTAATTTAATGAAATTTAAACTTTACTCTCAGTTACACTTTGATGAAATTTTGTAATCAATACAGTTTTACGAGGCCCTAGATGATTTAAAAAATATGATTGAAGCGATGGTCAATGAAGTGGAGGTACCATTAATTATTCTTTCCAAATTATACAATATATACCAAATTTAATGGTCTATACTATAAAAAAACAATACATGGGTTCTACTATATTTAATGTGAAGAAATTTACATTAGAGACATGAATATATTGTGGATTATGAGAAAAAAGACACACCCACCATGAAATTGGGGATACCATTATAGAACATATTAACTATGTGATGTAAAATACTAGAATACATGTGTAGGGTCCAACCCCAAATTTCTATTTCTTTTATATTTTATTATATTCAATATAATAAATTAAATATGATATATTCTTTTTTTTAGTTCTAATGTCATTGTAGCGATGATATTAACTCAAATATTCCACCATCAAATATCTATTTTTGGTTCATTACTTATTTTAAATATTATTTCCAATATGTTCTTAATTCTATTTCATCCTAAATTTGATGGTGGTAAAATATTATTTTTTGTGTCATTGTAACTAGTTTTTATGAATTTTTTGTGTGTTTCTATTTTTTCTTTCTTTCTATATTTTTCAATGATTTTTTTTATTTTTAGTGTATTATTTGGAATATTCTGATTAATAAAATTATTTGGAAATTAAAACTGAATTTGAATTTTTAAAACACTACTTTATTTAAATATATATAGTTTCAAAATTTTTCTAAATAGTTTTCTATTCATTTAAATATCATCATTTAATAATGTTTGATTTATTTTGAAACTAGTCTGCACATGTACTATAAAAATTGAAAATATTCCTAAACATCAAATGTTTCCAAAAAAATTACTTCTTAAAATTTTATATTTTTCCTAGAGTCATGAATCCTTTTTAAAATCTAGAAATTTCTATTTTTCCCTTTTACATTTTTTTATAATTCTTGGAATGTATTAACTATGATTGAGGAATTATTTTGAATTAGCATTTTATATTTAATCCTTATTTAGGTTTTCCCTAAAATATTACCCATAATAATCTCTTTTTAGTCATGAAATTCCTACTTATATTGCAACGTTTCAATTATTTTATCTTATTTCAACCGTGTCTATAAGTTAAATGCATGATTGTTGTTAATCTTAGTTGTGTTAGTATTTTGACTTTTTTGTGATAATTTAGAGAATTTAAAATTTCAAATGTTATATCATATATATTATTACATGGGTATAAAATTCAATGATATAAAGGTAAGGTAAGTACAAAAATATCAATAAAAATTTGGTCTCGTATTTTATTAAAATTTTAATATCAACAAATCCAATATTCAATGGAAAACAATTGTGTAGAAATATAAAAAATCCAAAAAATATAAATCAAACTAATAAAATGATAGAAAATTGTGGAATATGCTTGAATAATTTAATAATTAAGTGCTAAATACCCATGTATTAAAAAAGAGGTGATTTTTTGTTATTCATATTCATATGAAGTGAAGTACACATCACTCTTGAAATAAAATTGATTTCAATTATTTAATTCACTTTAGGTCCAAACCCTGATTTTCAATCAGATATATTTATATTTATGACTTTTCGACCCCTTTCCTCAAAAAAACCCATTTAATAGAAATCATGATTTACACAATTATATCATTGGTTTTTGGAGATACTAGGAAGGAATCACACCTATGGAGATCATTCATTCTTTCTAAATGAATAAATCTATATTTACTATCTGTGATGGCTGATAGAAAAATATTTTTGGGGAGGTGAGAATGATGTGGAAATGGAGATTGAAATGATATTGAATGGTGTTTTTTGACTGATAATGATTTTTGGACTTTTGATATTTTGGTAGGTATGAAATTCCCTTCATATGATAATTCAGTGGTATTTTCACTTATATATTAGATGTTTACATTGGAATTGGAATTTGATGGCTTCCATATAGATCCATGGTTATGTGTTGTGGATTGATGAACCACATATTTTTAGATAATTTATTCTAAAATTAAATATTTTTCTAGTCCAGAACATCATCATTAAAATTTAAATTATCACATTTTTATATTCTGGTAAAAATATAATATTAATATTGAAAATTTCATAGTTGTATTTTATTTATTATAAAGAATTTTTATCTCTCTGTCATAATTTTTTATACACTAATATAAATTGGGCGACCCCCTCTCTATATTATTACTATATTAATAGGATAAAATTAACCCAATGTGACCAAATTCTATGTTGAATAATTTGAGTCCAAATTGATGTTAAAAAGATTGGTCCTCTAAATTAATGTATTGTTGGAATTAATTATAAAGCTGGTCCAATTATTAAAAAATAAACAATAAAAAAGTGCATAATATTTTAATTAATATATATTATAGTTTGGGGAACCATTTCATTCATTATTTCTACTCGTTCTTCAAATTTTAACGTCATAAAATTCATGGCCGCTGGAATTATAGAATTCAAACATTTATTTAGTCTAGAAATATCTTCTCAAATAATTATTTCATACATCTAAGAAAACACTTTCAATTAAGTATAAATTTGGATGTATCACGTGAATGATATAGTGAAAATAATATAATGAAAGGAAATTTTGATTTTTTCGATTAAAAGATCTAAATATTCATTACAATTTTGTTGACATAATTATGAGTGAAAATTGTCCAAACCTAAATCTATAAATTTCCACTTAAAATCCCATTCATGGAGTAAGTCATTTTCATTGGAAATGTGTGAGGTTCTAATATACTATAGTTTTTTATTTTTAATATATATCATTTTTATTTATCTCTTCTCATTTTAGTCTATGTTTTGATTTTATATTTCAATACTTTGTGTGATTATCATATCCATGAACAAAGAAAACAGAACACCATGTTATTCAAGGGAGGGAGTAGTTTTCCTGATTTATTTTCTTTATTGTATAATTAACTATTATGTACTTTTAATTTTATAATAGTTAAATTGATTAGGTTATGCAGTGACACCATTTTACCTATTAGCTATTTTAATTTTTCTCTTTCCAAAATATTTATTCCCATTAATATTTATGAAATTCATATTTATATTTAAAAATATATTTGTATTTCTAGTAGACTTATCCTACATCTAGAGTTTTTGTTTTATAATAATTAAAATTTTGAAAAGATGGTTCTAGTATAGTATGCAACAATTATTAGAAATATGATATTATGTTTTTATAAAAATTATTAGATAATTATAAACTCCCAAGAGAAACACTCTTCTTTAGATAAAAACCACATGTAATATATTTTTCACTGTGTGTTATTTTCATTTGTTTTTATTAATATCAGATGAATTTTAAAACCTCTCTTTGTATTATAATATTTCATTATTTGTGTATAAGACATAATATAATAGCGAAAATAAATGTATTGTGTCAGTAAGTAACCTCCTCTAGGGAATGACCATAGGGTATTCACTATAGTACATTGTTAAGAAAATAAGAATTTATTATATTGTAATTTATTAACAAAATCAAAAAAATTGGTTTCCATCCAAATATTCCAATACCATTCATAATTTATGTTCAAAAAAATTAAAATTAAAAAAGCAACAAATTTGTATATATATTATTGCGTAGGTCGTGATGAACATTTATAATTTTTTTCAGATACATAGACTAATAACTATATAGATGAGTATAGAAAGATAGAACCATTTAACATGCATGTGCATGGATCTTAAATAATAAAAAACTGTGAAAAATTGAAAATATGAGTAACAAAATGGAAATTTTCCACTTCATTCATGGAGATCAAGTCATAAGGGATAGAAAAAGAAAACCCTAGACATGATTAATTTGAATTGATCATATTACATCTCCATTAATAGTTGAATAACCCATGGTAGCTGATAATAGGTATCATGAAGATCCCTATAACCTTCATAGAATTACAGTTAAGATATTTATAAATAAGACATGTCTTCTCATGTTGTTCTTTTAAATCAAGATGATTTTGACGAATAATATTATAATATTGATTACAGTATAATTCTGTGATATCCTTCCATATTTATAAATGAATTATAAACATCTTTCAATGTGTCCAATACTATATAAAAAGACACCAATAATTTTGTTGAATTTTATAAAAAATTAGACGAGGTTGCCTACCTACCAAAAATTCCAACAACCCAACACCATGATAAATTAGTACTGAATAATTAATTAATAATTTTCTAATATATGAAGATAATGTTCTCATGAAATAATATATTTTTCATTTTATATAAAATTAATTGAGTATCACATCTAATTTAATTAAATATTAATATTTATACAGCACATTAATTGCTTGAGATGATGTTTAATATGATGAAAATGTTCATATTGAGATATAATTTACAGTTTCATTGTTTGGAGAGATCATTTTTTGATGATATAAAGGAATATAAATACTTATATATTGATTATAAGTTTTTTAATATATTCAATTTGATTAATTTCTTAATATAAATTTTACTATTTTTTTGAAATAACACATATGAAGTAGGAATTTGATGATAATGATGAAGTGGAATAAGTAGTGTCTAATGATTAAGATGATACCTCCCCCCACCTACCATAAAAGTTATAAAATTTTTATAAATGTTGAAATGAATAAATTTATAAATGGGTTCCTCAACTACTAATTTTAATGTAGTTACATTAGAATGAATACTTATTAGGGTTTGGTTGTAAGAAATAACATCCTCATTCACAATGGGGATAACATTCTTGAAATTTATATATATGTGTAGTTATATTCTCATATACAATAGGGGGTTAAATAAAAATTTATTTTACCTTTTTCTTTCAATTTCTCGTTCTTCTATTAAGAAATTTATAATGTTTTTATCCTTTATACTAGGATTTATGTGGAGGTAGAATGGTTCTTACATCAGATATTCTACAATAAAATAACTCGGGTATTTTTTCCTTATTTATGGTTTTTCCTTCCTATATATTTAAAATACATATGAATATTAAATGAGAGGTTACATAAAATTATTTTTTAGAATATATAATCTTTTTTGGATTTTTTATATATTTCAAAAAAATCCATCATTATATAATTTTTCATATTTGTTTTTTGTTTTAATTTTTGGTGGGTATTTTGGATTCTTGAGCTCAATTGAATTATTTGTAAATTCAATATAATGAGTTATTTTTTACACACTAAATTATATAAATGTATAAAGTCTTAAATTATAGTGAATTATTATTATTTCCATATTTATATTCTATTCATTTAAGAAGGTTTGATTAATTATGAATCTCAAGTACCTTAGTATTATTCAAATTGAAAATCATTCCCAACCTAATATGTTTATAATTTTTTAGAAATATTATTCACAATTACATTTTTATTGAGGGTCTTTATTCATTTTGGGTGATCCATGAAATTGTTTTCCCTATTTTTAAAATATGTTACAGTTCATATAGTGTTTCATTTATGGTTTCAAAATGACTTGAAATCCTTTTGACATCAAAATTATATTTTTTCACTATTACATATATCCTTTATTAATCAATTATAAAACCTGAAAATACCTTTATTAGAAGTTACATTATAATCCAATTATCTAATTCTAACATACTCTATATGTTAATGCATGGATATTATTGATTTCATGTTTTGGTGGAGAATTTGGTTTTTATATATAGATATAAAAAAATTTGTTTTAACTATATTAAATGTCTTACTATAATTCATATTTAAATTATGTACACATTCCCAAATGAAAATGGTTTTTTCTCAAAATATCAATATATAGAAAGGATATGAGTTCAACACAATTATAATATAAAATAATTAACTCATCCATCAAAAATATTTAAACTGAAATTGGAAAATAAGCTGAAATAAGAAACCTTATATAAATTATGGAATAAGGGGGAATTATTTTTCTATATCAGAAATAATTATGCATGAAATATCTAAGTAATAAAAAATGAGGTGTTTTTAGGTGATTAAATTTAGAGTAGACTGACTGGTACACTAAACATGTTTAAATAAATCATGAATTTACTTTTTATTAGAGATTTACCCCACCCCCCCCCCCCCCACATTCAAGCTCTTCCATTTTTTCATTTAATTCCTGCTAAACTTATACCTTTGAACAACCCATGTAAAATATCTCATCGTTGATATATTTATTACTCTTGATTGTATTGATACTATAAATCTAGTAAGCATGTTGAGATCATGAGTTCCTTAAGAACGTGTAAAGCTAAATTTAAAATACTTGAGTGAAGAGAGATATATATTTCTGAGAATGTTGGTATAAAATTTTAAAAGGTAATAAGAAGATTTTCAATGGAATTATAAGATTGGAGTTGATTAAGGGAATTCTTATCTATGTTATAGTCATAATATTTTACTTATGTGTGATAATTGATATGTTTTATCATTTTTTACTTGTAAAAGTTAGTTGTTTATCATTGGTATTAGATGATTTCATAGGTGTTCATTGGTTAAGTATGTAGGACCATTTAATCATTTATTTTCAAAAATTTATTTCAATAATTAAATGTTTCTAATATCAAAAAGTCATTATTTTAAGGGAAAATGTCACATTTTTTGGTATTAGGAATAATTTAGACATAATTTTTAATGATTAATAATTATTGATTAATTGGTATTATAAATAATTTTTCTATTATAGCCAATATTTAATATAAAATAATCCATATTTTGATATTAATTTTCATTAGAATTATATGTTTTATGATAAATATATCATCCAATAGGATAAAAAGTTGAATTGAAACTATTTAAGACAAAATTAATCTCATAATTGGGGCCAAGAAATATGTGCATAGTTTTGAAGTTTTTTTTGAAGGAACCATATTTCTCAAATGGATACTCTAAATTAGATAAAAACTAAATTAATTTATATAATATTATATTTAATATTTTAATAAACTGTATATATATAAATATATGGTCATTTTGATTTTAAAATCATAATGGCATAGGTAACTGAAACATTAGAATATAAATTTTTGGAAATACTAGAAATTATTTTTCTAGTAATTGTAGCATAACTATATATAATAGTAGACAATGAATATGAAATTTTCGGAGGGAACGTGAATGATATATGGAAAAAACATTGATGAATTAATGTTTACAATATTCTCCCACTAAATGGTTTAAATATACATCAAATTACATAGAACATATTTTGGAGTGAAAACATTTCACCCCACACCCAATAAATTTATACATCCATAATCATTAATAGTGTTAGTATTTGTTTTATAGGCCATGTATGGGGTTATTTATAATAGTTTTCTTTGTTTAATAAAAATTATTTCATCTCTCCACTCTCTTTTCATTTTGTTTTTCTATATAGTATTTTCTATATTATTTTGGCCTTTTCGAGGTACGTTCCAAATTAAGTCCATTGTTGAACATCATTTACTTTTGTTAATTCATTTTAAGCATCATAATTTACCCATTTATATTAATAAAGGACTTTTATTAGTTTTTTATTAACTTCATAATCCAAAATAAAAGTATGCTAGAGGATGTATCTAGAAATTGAGACATTCAAATAGCATCGTCTAGATAGAGCAGTCCAAACGCCCTTTAATATGATTCCAGTAAGCTATGTAAGACAATAATAGGATCATTATATGGATAGTAAGATCCAATAGCTTGCCTTTGGGTTTGGGAAAAGTGGTTCTCCTATATGGGACTCATCATCTAATTGGTGGTGTTCCCAATAGTGTATGCTCACTATTAGACACCATTGTATTTTTGATGGCAGTGGTTTGGGTTGGATTAATAAAGTTATTGATTGTATTTTCCCCCTAAAATCCCTTTTAAAGACATAATCACACTTAATTTTAACCTATGGTATTTGTGAATTTTTAATGTTCCCTATGTAAATTTTTTATTCTCCAAACCCATCAATTGGTTAATTGATTCACAGATTGATCCAGAAAACATGGAAGGAATTGTTTTTCATAGAATTGATGAATTAATCTTATATACAACCTAGATACACTTATTAAAGATATGATTTTGGTTTATATTACTATCCATATGGGATCATGTTGTTTCTCATTGATATAAAGCATTAACATGGTTTCTTTTATCCTCGTTGCTTGAGGTGGGTGGTCTAAAATAACTCTTTATTCTTTTTTGTTCCAGGAGTATATGAAATTTTTGCGATCACACTATAATGACATAAGTGTGATGAATACTCATTATAAATTCAAATAAATTGTTGAAACCATAATCTCTTACCTTATAAGGATCCCATTTGTGCTCATTGGTGATGAGACCAATACTTTAGACCACTCATGAGGTTTTTGACCTCTATCGCTAGGATGGAATATGGATTTCATGAAACTATATCCCTATATTGAATTGGAATTTATTCATTGAATCATTTTAAAATAATATTCCCATTATCATGTGAATTAGTTTAATTGAATTGATAATGGATATATTTTCTTAATGGTGGTTAATAAGAATTTAATTGGTATTGGTATGATGACTTAATTGGATATAGAGATAGTGACATTAGAATGATATTTGGTCCTAATTGATATATGAAATATAATTTTTAATGTTTTTGTGAAAATTGGTATATTTAAATGCTGTAATAAATGGTAATTTAGAAATACTAACCAATATGGTATATGATAACAAGTTAGGAATGTTTGTGTTTTTTTGGCATTTCGATTTCTTGAACATGATTCATGGTAACATGAAACATTTTACCTTGGAATGGGTAATGAACAATGGGAACAAGTGAGAAGCATTATCATGTGAGTTCACAAAGAGTATGGTGTGACATGGATACTTTTTCATTATCATGGGTAATGCAGCATGGGAACACATAAGTGGCTCTAGAAGAGGAATTATTATATTGTCCAGTATTTATTATCGAGGGAGTCATGATTGGTTACATGAAATTATATTGGTGGATCATCATTAGTAAGGGAAAACACTAGTGATATGGGTGATTAATCCTGTGCAAGATAATCATCTAATGGTCAAACACATCCAGTAACATTCTAATGTAGGTTTGGCTGACTCTAGGTGTAAACCCTAAGCTATTGGTTTTCATTTTTATTTTTTATTATAAATTAATTAATTAAATAAATACCCTTTACCGTACTATTACTGAAATATTATTTTGACCAGATTGTTAAGACCTAGTGGGTGTCAGCTTATTGAGTTTTACGAACACTCTAATTGTGATCCATTTGGTACTCAGGAAGACTTCGTGGTTTCCCATTTTCATAAGGATAAGGGTTCTAATTATTGAATGGTTTTGTATGGATGGGATTGAGTAATAAAATATCATAGATCTTAAGGTTTTGGGCATGGATTTTGAATTATTTGTTTATGGAGTCTATTTTTAGTTGTTTACATATATGTCTTTCATCATGACATTTTGTGTGCAATATATTATGAATAATATTATTTATTTTAATTTTAATTTTAAATTTAATTTTAATATTTATGTTTGTTGTTTGTATTCATTTTCAATCTACATGAGTTAAATTTTGAATTTTTTTATCATATTTTATTTATAATTTCTATTTCTTCCAATAACATAAATTCTTCTCACTATATTCCTTATATCCTCACTATAAGAAGGTATCCTTTAGTGTAAAAGGAGGTACATCATAGGTCAAACTGTGACCTTACTCTATAATGTTAGGGAGAACTGGGTTGGGTACATTACATAGTGGTGACAGATATCAGTAATGTTTCTCTAGAATTAATTTTTATAAATGGTGTACATGAGACATGGATGTGTTAGGGCTTATAAATAAGCTTATTTTTGGTATAAGTTAACCCAATTGTGGGGAAAATACTTGTTCTCATGGGTCAGATTTATATTCTTGATGTTATTTGGTACATTTGTGAAATTATTTCATATTTTCCTATTCTCTTCATGTGTTCTCTTACTATTTTATGAGTTTTCAATTATGATCTAGTAAATCATTCGTAACCATGGTTCAGTGGTTATTTTTTTCGTCTTGATCATAAAAATTCATTTAATTGGATTTTGTGATCAGAGTGTTTGTCTTTTGGACAAAATGAATCCTCATCTTCTTATGGATTATCATTAAGACAGTTGTAATTTGCACACACCTCATACAAGTAAGCTGGAACATCCTATGTCTCTAGAGAACCCAAAGGACAATCATCTTCATCATTGTTTCATACAGGTCATGTGATACATTGGGGGGAGAATAATCATTTTGTAACATTGATGTTTTATTTGAAAGGAGAGTTATAAATGTAGTACCCATCAATGATCAGCAATGACAGGGGTCCCTATAAAATTGAGTTATGGGGTGATTCTATCTCGAATATATTCAAGCATCTTCAGACATCCACAAACATGTGGTTGAAGCTTTTTATAAATATTTTATGAATATTATTTATGTTTTAGTTGTAAATAATATTGATTATATAATAATAAAATAACCTAACATAGTAGGAATTTTATGTGATGTTATTGATTCACATCAATATAGAGATTTTGAGCGATGAGACGTCTTGGGAGTTCTTTCATGTGACACATGGGATCTTGTATGTGGGGGACTACACTGGGCGTTTCACTGACCCATCTACTTTTTCTCATTATTATTATTAAATTATTGTTCATGGGGGATGTGCTTATGTGATTCCACGAACTCATATTCCAAGATCTGGTGTCAATAAACACACGACTTACATACCTACTTTGATACTTGTTGTAAAATCTGGGATATAGGTGAACACAATTAAAAAATTATAATTATTGCCAAATCACTTATATATAGAATATATTTTTAGTTTTATAGCCTATGGGAATAAGGAAATAAGAAAAAATTTTAAATCTCATATTCATTGTATCAAATGTATAATTTTCAGACAATATAAGAAACAACTTAATTCATAATTATTCTTCAATATATTCCAAATATTATTTTACACCCAATGTCATTTAATAAATTTAACATGTACTACTATTCTGCATAACATTGAAATGGAATCATAAGAAATGTATGAGCTCCGACACTACATAAAGTAAATATATAACTAAAGAAATCATTGCATATATAATATGATAGTATTATGTAAAATACATGAATCTCTAATCAATAAAAAATCATGATCAAGTTACATCAATGAAAATAAATGAATTCATAGATATTTATAATATTTCAGTCATACTTATGGAATATACAGTTCAATATATTAAAAATTCTCTCATGGCCTTATTCCATGACACTTTACTTATCGGTGAGACCACAGTCCAACCATCTTACTGTCAAGTCCTTAATCCATGTCACAATACTTTTATTAAATTTGGCATACACAAAAACCCTACTTATTTTGTTTCATGATACCTATTAATGAAACAAGGTTATATATAATGTTAGGTCCAAAAAATCTATTTTTTATATTCAATGCATTCACCATAAATGAAAATGAATAAGAAATACATAGAAAACCTCATTAAAAATTGTCTATATTAATATAAAAAACTATAACATTCTAATACATTCATCCATCTATAATAATAATAATTTATAGGTGAAAAACATCCCCTCTGAGTTTTATAAAATATTATGTTCACACAATATAGAAAATTGGTATACAATAAACATAATACTAGAATTACATTATCAAAATCCATCCATAGAATCACTATGAATGGTTTCAATTGGAAATATCCCATGATGTGAGGAGTGATTTTTAAAGGTTTTATGCGGAAGGAATTTATATCCCATAAAATAATTGACAAAATATCACATAATAAAATCAAAGGGATTAATGTACGAAAATTTTATGAAAATGTTAAAGAGAATAATCATAAATCAATTAACTAATGTTGAGTTACCCGCAATCTTTAAGATTGTAGAAACAGTTGAATCATTAGCCATGTCAATTTAAGTAAATTATTTTTATATTAAATCACATTCAATTAAAATATTTTGATAAATAAATATCCCTATAATGATAACACACCATATAATGAAATTATGATTTACAAAATGTATTATGTCTGAATGAATTTGGATTATGACTAAGAAAAACCTTGTTGATTTATAAATATTAAAATAAAACACCTATAAAAGAAAGGTATCATAATTCAAATGAAAAAAATTATTATTAAATGATAATTAATGTTGTGATATATCAAATCGATAGTATATAAACCTAAAAATGAAATTAAATGAATAATTAAAATCATTTCTCAAAGTAAGGAATGTGATATTAAAACATGTCACCAGTTATTCCTAAATTCACAAATTATAGTTTAATAATTATATTACAAACATAACTATATTAATAACAAAATTTTTAACCTCACAACTATTTTTTTCAATCATAAATTTCATAACAAATCCTTCTCTATATGAGTTACTCTGATTTTCTAAATCAGGTTTTTAATGTTTTGATCTTTTGTACTGTATTCATAATAGTAGCATCTATTTTAATTATTCATCCAAATTTCACCATTAATAGGCAATTAAAATTAAATCTAGTTGTGTTTTATAGTCGTTTAATATATTCTGAAATCATGTCATGAATATTTTAGTCTTTATACATGATGGTGAAATCAATAACAATAAATTTTATTTGATTCTTGATAATCAAATATTGTTCTCTAAATTAAAGAATTAATTATTGATATAAAATATAAAAAACTAGAAAATTATTATTAATAAAATTATATAATATTTTACAAATGATTAGTTTCCCATCGTTATTTAGGAAATAAATTCATATTATTTTTAAATTAATTCATTTAAAGGACCCAAACATTTACATACCATGATTTAATGAATGATTTCATTGTGGTTTTATTAGAACATCATTTTAATATAAAAATAGTGATCTTATTTAATTTTTATTTGCCTGATAAATCATAATTATATGGGTATATTTGATTATTTAATTGATATAATTGTCAATTATGATTTGAACAAAGGTTTATCTTATTAGAACACTTATTTTTAATGATTCAACTAAAAATGGTTGTATATTGATCATATAATTAATATGATATTCAATTTTTAATAAAAAACATTAATGATATAATAAACATTATATATATATATTTATTTATACCATCTTTATATCTTACCTTTTATGGTGGTGGTGGAAAATTAAACATTTTACGTCATGGAGAAGGTAGTCCACCAAAAATATTAACGACAATTTTTTCAATGGATAGAGTATATGAATAAATAATTGTAGTAACTTTAATATAGTAAAATTAAAATAAATAAATCATTATAATATTATTTTATTAATGTGTATAGGATAAATTTTAAAGAATATAATTAGAAATAAAACTATGAACTTGATAAAACTCAAATCGGGGACATAGATTTTTCTTAAAAATATCCTTCAATTTTAAGGAAATAGGATAAATCTGAGAGACCATGTGATTTTTTTTTTGTTAAAGGATTACTGGGAGATTATAATTATATATATGCAAGGATGATTTATAAAAAATTTATTTTGGATGTTTTTATGGTATTTCTCTTTTATATGTGAAGGAATGGGTGATTTTGGGGGAAACCAATACATTTTCAATAGTCCAATGATACTATTAATGTTTCAAAGGCCAAATAATATAAAAAATAGGTGAGAAAAATTATTTTGGATAGAAAATCCCAAAAAACTATCTTTCATAGTACACATTTGTGTGATTTATTGATATATTTCAAATCTTTTTTCTTTTTCCTAGAGATACATTTATATGGGTAATCAATTTCTAACAATTGTAAATTATTTCAATGAAATATATTATGATTCATATTTTTACATAATTTTATACGCAAAATTTAAAATTTAAATATAAATTTATCATATTAAATTTATAAATATGTTAAATTATTATATAAATAAAACAAACATAATGTTGTTGAAATAAATTTTTTGTAAATAATATTTGAAAGTATGATATATATATATATATGATATTATTAACATCAATAGAGAATATAATCAAATAAATTTATATTTTATGAAACATATAAAGTATGTAAGTCTTACAAGGCAAGAAAATTATAATTCACTTTTGAAAAATGTTTGATTCAAGGAAGAGACCAAAACATATTTTTTATTAATGTAACATTTTCATTAGTTATAAAGAAATATATATGTTTTCTTAGTTAAAATAATATTTTAAAATGATAAATGCCATTCACAGAAAATTATATGTATTTATGAATGGTTTTTTAAATTTCTATGTAAATATTATATTTTTTTAAATCTATACAAATTAAATATTTCATAAAAACATTATTTTTAAAAAATATTCAACATCTCAGAAAAAATCAAAAACCATTAAAAATAAATTTTAAAATGATGAAATAGAAAATGAGAATAATTTTTATTAATTTCAAATTAAAAACATGATTAATGTATAGTTGGATTATGAATCATGAAATATACTAGAAAGAATTTAATTGAAAAATAAAATTTCAAATATTAACCTTTATTATTAATAATTAATATAATAAATAGAAGAAACATGTGTTAGAAATTATTCACATAAAAATTAATTTATCAATAATCATAGTTTTCCTGGAATAAAAATATCTATTTCCAAAATAGAATGTTTTTAAAAAAACATTTCTAAATAATAAGTTATTATAATAGTAATTTTATGTAGACTAATTGAATTTAATTATTATTAGATGTGTAATTTATTTTCTATATACGTATAATTGATAAAAAAATATCTTTTTAATTCTCTCTAATTTTACATCTATGTTTTAATAGTTTCATTTAAATTTTTATATTTTTCTAAATATATCATGGTTTTATGTATATTAATATTACATGAAATTAATGATATTAAACATATAAATTTATTTAAACATAATAATATATTATAATTTTAGATTTTTTACATTCACCTACCTATAAATAAATCATTTCCTCCAAATTTGACTCATTAGATTACAGTAGATTATTTAGGGAACTCATAATTAAACATACACTACAAGAGGGTCATATGTTAATTTGGGAAATGGAATGAGGTTTATAAATATGAAAAACTCACATAATTGTTTGATAAAGAGAGATAACTCATTCTTAATTTAACACAAAATTATAAAAATGGATGTAGATCTAGATCTATATGGAATAACATTCAAAAAACAATATAAATTATTAATATAGAAATCATACTACTATAGGTTTTTATTTGTAACTCATCTTCTAGTAGTTGGTAAAATAAAACACTACATATAACGATATAAAATATTGATAGAAGACGCACTATTTGATTCATTAGTGGTAGTTTCATAATGTTTTCTTTATTCTTGTGGTTTATAATTACTATCTATATTATTGGCCATGAGATTGGGACATTGAGTAGTACAATCACCAACTCTCTTAAAATTGAGGAAACTAATATTAATAGAGACTCCATTTCCATTAAACTCTTGAGTCACATAAACAACACCACTTAATCTCTCAAGTGACTCTATAATTCACTTATTTAGTTAGTTTGGGAATTCAACTATGTTTATATTTTTAATCTTATTTTGTGATAGCCAATTTAGCATAATCACCAGGTTTATCACTCCAAAACTCTTTTTGATGCATAGTTCATTGATATAATCAATGAATTTTCTCTCACACTCATGATTCCTTCATGTTGTATCCATTATTAAAAACTATATTTTCCTTTGATGAAAATCATTATAAAGGATTTTTCATAAATTTGAAAATTAAAATTTGAACTCAAGATGTATCACTTTATATCAATATCATAACAGAATATATTCATATAAATCATCTTTTATTTGGAAAATATCTGCATGTATAACATTTAGATTAACGTATATCATTGTTGGTTAAACATGGGTTACGTTTATTTGGCTTCTCTCATACTTATCAACTAAATAATAAAAATATAGATTTGAAATTATCATACATTTTTAATATAATATTACAAACCCAATAATCATTGAAATTTACTCTCTCAAAATATAATTTTTCTCCCCTAATAAAACAATAGTCTTTACTTCTGTCTTATACCATTTCTTGTTTATACTCTTATCATATACTCTCAATAAAATACAATTTCCATAACCTATTTTAATCTACATGAAATTAAGGTACATCATTGATGATATATTCCCCAAAAAAATAAATTTATCTTCAACACTCAAATGACATCATCCACTAGTTTACATGTTCATAAACTAGTCACAATATTTCATAATCAACCAAAAGAGATGAACTTATCCTTGAATATCATAAATCAAATTAAAAATCCCAATGGTATCAATTACTTTGAATTATATATATATAAATCTAACTACTATTTATTGTCTCAAATAATGTGTATTTTAAACGTTGGGGTAATCCATATATCAATAATGTGTTAACTAATAGTAACAAAAAATATTACCTTATCATAAAATCACTTTACTTGTTTATTAATTACATTAAATATATGTTTCCATACAATTAAATTAAAATAACTCTAGAAAAACTCTTAGTTTTTTCTCAAAGTCCTCAACAATAATAAAATATAAATAGTGACATTGATAATTTTTTATTCAATAAGTAAAATTGAAAGTTTTATCATGTATTTATTTATATAATGATATCGATGTTAGTAGAATATGTAACACTAGGAAACTCCTCTTTTGAATTATAATTTCAATATAATAAAATTATTCACCACATACATATGACTTATTATATAATTAAAAAAATAGTGGTTTCTAGATACAAATGATTATCATGTTCATATTGTTCAACTTATATCAAAAAAGTATTAAAAATTGATACTTCTAATATCCAAAATATTTATATTAAAATATCTATCTTAATAGTACTTCTCTTATGGGACATTTTCAATTAAAATAGTATTCATTCATAAAAATGTATGACTAATCCTTATTCAATCATTAGTTATCTAGGGAAATATATTTATTAGGTTCTATAATATGATTTTTTTATATCATTATTAAAATTTTTAAACTAGTTTGTAATGTGAAAGTGATTAAACAAATCACATCCACAAGGACTGTCTCACTAGGTGATCTGTTTTTTTTATACACATCGAGAAATAATGTCATAAATAATTCAATTCTCAATAAAAAAAATATTGGGTGATTTACACTCAATAAATTTGTTCCATGATTTAATTCACTTACCTGTATCCATACAATAATTTATTTCTAGTAAAAAATAATTAATTTCTACTTAATAAAACCACCAGGATGTTATCCAGCACATAAAATTATTATTAGGGTTTTTAATGATGATTCCAAAGGGTTATCTATACTATTAAATTTTTCTAAAACCCCTACATGTGAAACCGTAAATTATTATCTAAAAAATTATTATAAACACAGAATTTATGAACACTTTTACCTTGATTCCAATTATGACACCTCATATGTGAACACCCAGATCTACTGCTTACAAACACATACTTTACATACATTCTATGAAGCATGCTAAAAAATCTTGGATATAGAAATCCTTAATTGAAAAAACTAGAATGGTATTCAAATATCATACATCTAAAATATCTTCCCAGTTATTGAAGTTTCAATAATTATGAAAAAAAAAAAATTGGTATGTCCCATGTTAATTATATCATATAGAAAATTTTTCCATTATATTCGAAACTACTTTATGGCAAGACTTCATTATATCACAAAAATTCATTCACATGATTTAACATTATAAGAAATTTATGTCTAATACATATATTTATAACATGGAATTAAATATTAATAAAGTTAAAATCTCAAATCTTAGAAAGGGAAACCTATAACTAAATCAATCATTGTGTATATTTTATGAAAGGACTAAGTAAACGATATGAATCAATATTTAATATAAAACTAAGAACAAAAAATATCCATTAAAATAAATGAAAACATGGATATCAATAATACTGACCTCATACTGTATGAATTCTTAATTTCTGACAAGAAAATATTTTATAAAGGATTGGTTCCCAAAAAAATAACAGGTCCTTGAGAAAATACTTAAGACATCATGTATTCAAGAACAAATCCCAGTATAATATCCTATTATAGGAATATGAAAACAAAAAACCCCAAAAAAGTTTCATCATGAGACATATCAATGCATCAAGGGTCTATAAAATATTTCCCCACCCATTACTTATTTAATTCTAATTAATTCACTATAAGAGAAAATAAATAGAAATTGCATAATCATCTTTTTTAATAATCATTTTTATTGAAATAATAGTATAAAAAATTACAATAAATTTCCTTATAATAATAAAATATCATAAATTACAGTTCAATATCAATGAATATTACATATGTTAAATTTCATGTACATAACATATTGAGTTATGGAAATATGACTAATAAAATTCTAAAATAAAATGATCATTATCCACCTGGGTAAAGAAAGTGGATAACTTCAATAAATATATCACAATATTTGAGGGATTTTTTTAATGATTTATCTAGTAGGAATGGATATCCCTAAAAAAAATATAGAATTCCAAATATTACCTGAAAAAGGAATAATTTACAAAATATTAATGAGATAAGTTCAAGAGATGAATATTAACTTGATGGACAATGTTGAGTCACCAATAATCCTTACTACTAGGGGAAAAATTAATTCAATTGACATATGAATAAGGGATCATGATTTAGGTATAAAATACAATTAAATAAAATATTGTACTAATAATATATTCATGTTTAGTAATTACACCAAAGAAAGAAATCATGGTGCACTATGTGTACAATGCCTCAAACAATTTGAATTGAGTACAAGAAAACTCTTTTTAACGTTAAATTTTTTTATGCAAAACCCATAGAAAGAGTGGGATTATAATTGAACAAAAAATTCATGGATTAAAATATAATTCATGATATGATATTTCAAATGGACTATATATACACCTTAAAAATGAAATTACGTGTATAATTCCAAACATCTCTCAAAAAAATAAATTTGAGTTAAACACCCCTTACCTCTTATTCCTTACTTCTATGGACTTACATTAACCTGTTTTATCACAAACCTAAAAATCATAATAACATTATCCATAACCTTACTTATATAAATATTTATTCATAGTTTTCTAAAGTAGTAATTTATTATATGAATTTGTCTTATTTTTAGTATTATATGTTTGTAGATTTGATCTATTGCACTTGTTTCATAATAGCAGTGTTTGTTTTCATTATTCATTAAATTTTACTAAATTATATGTCATTAATATTTCAAATTTTTATGTTTCATAAACATTTGAGATGTTCCAAAATCCTCTCATGAGTGTTTTATTCTTTATACATGAAGATGAAATTGATATCATGCATGTTTCAATGATTCTTGATTATTAAATTGTGATTTATTAATTAATGAATTAACTCTTTAAATGATATATACAGAACTGGTAAAATAAATATTTACACATTAATATAAAATTTGACATTGTTCTTATTGTCATAGACATTCATCATATAAAATCATAAAATTGTTCAATTAGGTTGTTAAACCATACAAAATATGATCATATAATGATTAAATGACATATTACGAGAATGTTTTTTGTAATACCCACATACATAAAGTATAATAATATTATTTACTATTTATTAGTGTGGTACATAATAATTATAATTATTTGAGGTATAATTAATGGATATGAATGTTTTTTGTAAATTGAATAGAATATCATCTTATTTTAATGATTATTTCCAATAATTGACCTTAGAATTTTTTTTATTTATGATTATTCCATTAATTAATTCACCAATTATTCATAATAAAACCTTTATTATATTATAAAGTTGAAATTTACCCTCCAATTACATCTTACTATCCCTCTTTGTTTAGAGGTGATGTAAAACTAAATGTGTTACATCATGGTGTCATTACACTGTACAATACACGAACAATGATTTTTTTCATTTTATTGATGGGTTATATGAGTAAATAAAAATTATACAGAAAATATAGTAACATTAAAGTATATAAATGATACAAATATAATTATATTAGTCTTCATATGAGTAATTTGGAAGAATATAGTTACATCTAAAACTGTATCGTCGATAATACTCATGTTTATGACTTAGATTTTACATGAAGTATCCTCTATTTTGATTGGACTATGCACTCTATGAGTGAAAAGTGGAATATTTTAATTGGAGAGAGTCTGGTGAAGAATATAATTATATATTTTCCAGGAGAAATTTTAATGGGAGGTGGGACCTTAAGTGGTTAATATGTAACCCTTTTATATGACAATGAAATGTATTTGGTAGAGTAAACCTTACATTTTGAAAATTGTATGTTACTAATCCAGTTTCAAAGGACATGAAATTTGAAATAATAGGAGTGGAAAAGGAGTTTGGGTCAAAATTAAAAAAAAATTCATCATGAGAGGACATTAAGTGATTTATGGTTTTTTGTTTGAACTATTATCCTTTTACCAAAACTTACATTTACAATTGTAACTAATTTTTATCCATAGTTATTAATTATTATGTAAAATATTAATATTGATTTTAAACCTAATTTTATAATTGCAATCTCATATATTAAATTTATCTTATCGAATAAAATTTCTAAATTTGTGAATATTTAATTTTTTACCAAACACCTTTGTTTTCATACCGATAAGGTTGTTAATATTTACCCATATGTATATATATATATAAATTAAAATTGACAAGGATTTTCATGATATAAAATAATTTTTTATAAAAACAATAAAGGATATAATCATTGTAAGGTAACTGAAAACTAAATATACCTTTAATAATACATAATTCCAACAAAAGGACAAAAATAGTTTTAAAATTGTCGTAATAATTAAATTTGTTGTAAAATTTATTTCCATATGTTTTCTATTTTTAAATAATATTTTAAAATGAATAATTTTATTCCAAAAATAATTATTTGACTAATTACAAGGTTTTATAAATTTCAATGTCATTTTTATATAATGGTACAGTTATTAAAATTACAAGTTTCTTAAAAACAATATTTTTTTACAAAATGTGGTCTTTTAAAAGAGATTGGTAATTAATTCTAAATAAATTTTGATATTTGTAAGTCAAAAAATATTTTTATTTGTATTAATTTCAAATTAAAAAAATTATAATTTTAGTTTTCGTATAAAATAGTAAAACTTAACTGAAAAACAATTTTAATTTGAAAATCAAATTTTAAAATAATAAATATTTTTTATTCCTATGTAATATCATTTAGAAACTAAATTACAGATAAATATTATTAAAATGAAACATTATTTACCATTAATCAATTTTTATTTAAATATAAAATTTTATCTCTTATAATATACTTTTTAAGAAAAAAATATCTAAATAATAAATATATTATTAATAATTTTAGGTAAAATAACTGAATTTAATTAATTTTAAATGTTTAAATTATTATATATATATAAATAATTCATATAGTGGTTATTCCTTTTAATTCCATCTAATTTAATGGTTAGGTTTAAATATACATACTTAATCATTTTTAATTTATCGAAACAAAACGATATTTGGTAATAGATTAGGTTGCATGTGGTGCAGAATATCTGGCATGTTGACTTATTTAAGGGTAATCACGTATTTGAATATTAGGTTTTATAACATCAGGGAAGATATTAGTATTTAGATTAATTAATATGTTTAAATCATCCAACTACGAAACTTCTCAAACATGATGGATTATGACTTAGAAAGTGAATAAAACATATGGGAGGCCCCGTGTGGTGTTAAGATGGACTCAGTATGACATTTGAGGGGATTTTATATAGGAATCAACAACAATTTATATTTAAGTTTTCCCTGGGGAATTAGAAGGAATATTATCTAGGGGATTATATTTCCATCTCAGTATTTTGGATTGGGTTATTTCTGCTAGGGTGGTAGGTCTTGCTATAGGCTTTTTTGTATCCTTTTCATAGTGTAGTGAGTCACACTCGTGGTTAGATGGGAAATATACTAAGGATTTTCATGAGCACTCAAGTGTGGAGCACTGGAATTGGATCATGGGTGGATCTATAATATGGGAAGGAATCAGCTACCCCTCAACTAATAGAGATTCATTTTTCCACTATTTACTCGGGTGTGGTTAGGGGATGTGGTACACCAATATTGGATCAGTTTTACCATTCTACAGTATTATTACATGTGGCACATAATGATTCCCATTATATAATGGTGAGTTATATAAATTCTATAAAATACACTCCAAATAATATATATGTTGGACTGTCAAACATCTACGTTATGATTCTTATCTCATCTACCTTTTTTGTATTTTTTTATAAAGGATAAACACATTCATTTACATATTCTAAATTTTACAAGGGCCTATGTTTGGTTGTATAGATCTCTGATGGAGTTATTACCATAAACATTTAATTATGGGTGTCGTAGGAGGGTATCATATTTTCTAATGTGTGTTGTCTCAAAATGGGCAGATGTGCTTTTCTTTGATAATTATTTGTGCTCGAAATTGATCAGATTGATTTTACTCTATGTATGGATAGGTTAGTCATATACCGAGATAATATAAAATATAATTGGAGGAGAGTTACCTTTATATCTCTGAAAAGGTAATATTTATTCACTTGGGGGAATATTGTCATTAATCTCGTCATTCAGGACAAATTTATTATAAATTAGATTTTAGAAAAACTGAGATATGAATCATAATTTGGGATGATGGTTAGTTGTAATAGTGTCCATTTCATGAATTTATTTATTTAATTCATTATATATATCTTGAATAATTTTTTATATTTCCACAATATAAGAATATCATGTTCACTATCATGTTGTTCATAAGAGGTAAACATATTTCTATCTCACTTTATAAGATGGAAAAAAAGATCATTGATTCTTTATAATATAATTGTTAGATCTTGAAGTTATGTGATTTGTATGGCCTAGTATTTCACCATGGATTTATCTTATTTTTATTAAATAATTTAATATAGTCTATCATGATTATTTATGGACTGGGTACATAACTAGATGATGGTTAGTCAAAGGTACCCCTTTTAATGAATTAAATATCTTTTTGATCAGTTTAGAGTTTTCTAAAATTTCACTAAGATTGAATTGAGGTTATGGTACCATCAGCTAAAGGCGATACCATCTAACATGAATCAAGCTACTTTCTAGAGTTGGAATTTGTTGTATAATTTCATAGTAATTGTATATGGTATGATTAATTCACTGGTTGTATCCATGTCCCTGGGAAATTAGATCTTTAATTCATTTATTGAATAATTTTTTAGGTTTTTTGTGGTTGTTATCTTTATGTACTCCCAATCTAGATATTATCATGTCCAATATCTTGATACCACCCTGAGTTTTCTCAGAGGGAATTTTTTATAATTTAAGACAATTATATGTTAATCTTTAATTCATAAAGTTATCTTATTCGGTTAAATTATATCTGAGGATGGATATTTAGAGGATTAGTGATGGTGGAAAAAATGGTATCATAGGCAACACCTAAGAACATCATTATGATTCAAATATTTCTGTTTTGATAATTCTATTACTACTGTATCATCTTGTACTTACCTCATATGGATTCTTTGATGCCTAATATGATCAAGAATGGGGTGAAGTGGGGTTGTAATGTTTTTTGGAAAGAGTATTTCCAAAAAAAGGAATATGTTTACCTCAGCATTGATTATCACCATACATGAGCCATGTATGGAGTGTACCATTTAATACAATGTATCCAATGTTGGTTTTGTAAAAGTTATGATTCATAAGGATAATGTGGTTATGTGTGGCTAGATAAAGTTGAGGTCGCACAAGCAGAATTATACTACTCATGATCTAGATGTAGTTGTGGTATTACACAACTAGAGATGATTTAGAAATTATATTTTAGAATATATTTTTATGGTTTAAAGGGAACACAAGATCATATTGTGCATCATTTCATAGTGGTGCTTGAACATTCAATAGATGAAGTGGTTTATGTAACTGTGTACTTTTGACATCATGTTGGAATTCACTCTAGATAAAGGAAATATCATTTCAAATTCCATGTGTAGGAAGACATAAAAAAGATAGTGTGATAGTCCGGTAATGAGTTGCGGCTGATGGTTCTCTTTGTGAATATGGATCTGGATGTCAATGGTTTATAGGGAAGAGAGACTATAACATTGATATCTATTATTTATGTTGTTCTACACTAGATCAAGATATGGTATTTATCTAGTCTATATCAATTAGATTTGATGGATATCATATATGTTGCGGAGCCAGAAAAATTTCAATCTCTTGGATGGTATGAGTTTCTCCAAATAAATTGTTATATTTGTGTTAACAGGAGCTTAAATGATGATTTTATGATGAAATTTAATGATTCAAAATGAATAGAACATACTGGGATGAAAAATATGTATTGTGATCTTCATTTAAAATAATATTATCCTAGGATAAAGAAATTAGAATGGGAATCGTGGTGAGGTGCTTCACTAATCATAAGGTGAAATTCATGCATCTATGGTGTGATGGGTTACTTTTATATTTTCCTATTTAGGAATACAAGTTGCATGATGTCACCATGTAGATTTTGATATGATTTCCTTTGAAAGATTATAAAAATTATGTTTTATTGGTGGTCATTTATTGACCAAAAAAAGGTATTCCACTTAGACCATATTTGGGATACCATCAACATCAATGATCTAGGTAACCTCTATATGTTGAAGATAGTTCACTACCTGGTGATCTGAGGAGTATCATTTTTTAATAAGAACCATTTTTCAAATCATGATTCTGATGGGTCCCTATGTTTGTATTATTATGAAATATTATTATCTTTATAGTATATCATCCTCAGAATGATGACTAATTTGAGAAAATTATTCAAAATCTCTATGGAACAATATAGCCCTATGTTTTGGACTTTATTTTATCTTAAGATCATAATCAAGTAGTATTAGAGTTATTGTATAATAATAATTTTTTTGGAATATATCCAAAGTTATCATTTTGAGTATTTAATACAAATTTTATTCAATTCCCCTTTGTATTACTTAACGACATGTGACTTAATTCTCATTAGACCAATTCTCATGTAAGATAAGTATGACCCAGTTCAGTTGTTCATAATGTGGAGAGTAATTATATAAAACTAGCATAAATCATATGCTGACAATCAGATATTACCTATGGAGTTTGGGGAAGTTCATATAGTTTTTCTGTAGGTGTTATCTTGGCGGGGTCAATGTTATATCTTTATGTAGGTAATGTAGGATCCCATATTTGTTAGATCATTTAAGCTAGTGGAGATGGTCGATCTAGTGGCATAACGATTGGATCCTCAACAAAGATTTATTTCCATGAATGATATGCTTCATGTGACATCACTTTTTAGATATCTTGTTATCTTGTCTGAAATGATAAATGTTAATGATATTTAGTTTGGTGTTGATGTTTAGTTTTAGGAGAATCTAATCTATATCACATAAAAAGTGAAAATAATATGTGATGGTAGATCATTCCTATAGTACGAGTGAACTAATAGTATGAGTGTATTGAAGAGGAGTCTAGGGAGAGTGACTCTAATAAACAGGCACAATGGACTAATTTTTTCATAGATACAACTATTTGAATCTTGGGATCACATATCATGGAAGAGATGATATATGGTGGGGTTGAATTAAGATCCAATATATTTTCTGGTAGGTTCCCCTTCAAGTATTTGGATTAATCTCTCTGAGATTCTTTAGACCATTTTAACCTTGTAAATTGAACAGTTTTTCTTTGTCAATGAAATTTATAGATTATTTTTAGGGTCTCATGAATATGATCTACCTAGATGTTATAATTGAAGTATAGTAATGGAGTTATTTCAGTACCACTACCTCATCTAGGAGGGGTTAATAATAGGTCAATAAGACTATTGGAGGCTCACAAGATAACCAGTATGACCTACCTGTTAACCTATGTGTTTGTAATGAGTGGTTGTCCTATAGAATACCCTCATCCATATGATGGGGTTCCAAGTTGGGTAGTAGCACTAGAGGATGCCACCAGCTTGGAGGTGGTGCCCAATAGAGAGATTCTAGTGTCGGGATGTTCCAAATTAGCAAGGTAAAATAAATCTCACCCATCCTCCCCTAAAACCACTTTTAACCACCAAATAAATATTAACTTGTTTCAAATAATGAATTTTCAAATTTTTGATTTTCTATATGTAACTAGAGGAATATCAAACTCATTCTCATAGTTCTACAATCTGTGATTCGATCATAACAACATAGAATGGTGACTTAATATTGGAATTATTGAATTCATCTTATCATCAACATGGATTTAATTCTTCCAGCCATGAAAATGTTTTTTGATAACTTCATGTTGTGTAACATAGTGTTTCTTGTTATTTTGAAACTCTATCAAGGTTTCCTTATTCCTTGTTAATATAGGTGAGTGTTTTAAACCACTCATTGTGGTCTGTTTTATCTCAATGGTATATGAAACATGTTTAAGTTCATCATCACACTTTGAAAATGACCTATACAAATATTTAATCCAATTAAATATATGAGACCATATTCATATACCTTCTAAAGATCTTGTTGGCTCCATTGTAATTGAGACCATACTTGTTGCCTCTCTAGAGGTATGCTAACCTTTTTCCTGATATTGTAATATTTATTTAAATATCCTATTTCCTCATAATGATTTATAATTTGTTTACAAAATTATTTAAAAAAATTGATTTTTTTTAATTTGAATTGGTGTAATTGTCTTGATAGTGATTCACATGTAATGAATGTGGTTAGTGGTTATGTTATCGGTTTTGATATGATAACTTGAAGCGATAAGTATATAATGAATTTTGAATAGATATTGGGATTATTTTATATGTGAAATATCATTGTTACAACTATTATGATAATTGGTAAATTGTAATGATGGAATAACTGGTTGGTAAATTGTAATTAGGATAAATTTAAAAATATTGATTATGATAATGAGTTCTACATCTTTGGTGTCTGGGATGAATTTTTCTTGATTATAAATCATGGATTGATACATAATACATTTTCCCTAGACATGTTTAATGTGCCATGGGAACAACTAGGCACATTTTTCATTGGACGTCGCATAGTATATAGTATGAAATGGTTACATCACTCAAGTAATACATATAGTTCCAAGGGAACATTTATGTTTCTCTAGAATGGGAATTCACATAGTGGTCGGTATTCATACATGAGGCTGATATATTCGGTTACATTATAATATATTTTTGAATCGTCCTAAGTAGTAGAATCCACCAGAATTAAGGGAAATTCATCCTTATTAGAATAATATTCCAATGTGATGAGGCATTTTTCATTATGCCAAAATATGTTTGGTTAACAATAAGTGTCAAACTAGTTCACCATGATTTGAAGAATTTTTTATGGTTTTATTATAATTAATGAATTAAATACCCTATTGATAATCCTATTAGATGTAAAAATATTCATATTAAAAAAAATTAAATTTTGGGTTCGTACTTATTATTATTTACTCATGGCCAATTTTGGGGTCTTTTGATACTCATGGTTCTTGTTATAGATAAGCTGAAGGATCTATATGCTTGATTTTTTTAATTGTCATACATTATTGGAGCTTAGATAAAGGGTAATTAATAGGATTAGAGGTATTGATTTTATAGTCTTTATTTATGTATTTTTTTTAGTTTTCTACATGAATGAATTTTCCAATATATTTATTATGAAATCCAGTATAGAATGACATGGTCTATTATTATTATTTGGATTGTTTGAATTAATATATTTTCTTCTAGAGTTGTATTTCATGATTGACTTTCTGAATTTCTAATGTAATTTCTACTCATCCATTGAGGTATTATTCTCTACACAATTGTTTTAGACCCTAAATGATAGTTAGAAGACTTTGGAATACACATAAGTGACTTTGAGGTCACCTTGTGATATAACTCAGTCATGTCAGGGAGATGTTGGTGCATGACATTACATTTTTTATCTTCATAAAATTACCATATTCAAGAAAATGGAGAACTAACATCCATGTATTTCAAGGGAGGAAGTATTTTTTTTTCATGATTTATTTAAATATAATGTATTTTATAATTGTTATATTCTTGGAATTTGGTTATAGTTAACCATGTTATGGTGTTTATTTTAACTGTTTTCTTTGTTATTTATTTTTTCTTCCATGTTGATAAATCTTCCTTCCCAATAACAATTATGTTATTCCTAAATTGGATTTTTTCTTTGATATTGATATTGAATAGTATTTTACTATATGTAGATATATCATTTTGGGATAATTACAACTACAATAAGGAGGGTTTTGTGTGATTGACCACATTTAGTAGAATTTTGATATTATATTTTTTTAATAACATGGATTGCATTATTATTAACACATGAGAGAAATAGTATTATTCAACTAATTTTCTTATGACCCTTCATTTTTTGTGTCTTGATTTAAAATATATATTAATATCATATTAATTTTAAAACACCATTTATATTAATATATTTATTTAGTTATATATAAGTTAAAATATGACAATGATAATAGAAGAGAAGTTTTTTTATTTTCCACCATGTGAGATCACCCAATGGTGCAAACTACTATGCATATTTAGGTAAATAAGAATTTATTGAATTATGATTAATGAAAAAAAAACTTATTATCAAATTGGGAACAAGTCGAATGATAATAGCATTTACACTATAATTTTTAAAACAATTATATGTTTTTATAAGTAAAAAAATAAAATAACATCATGTATTTTATTTTTCAGGTATATATGGACTTATATAATTTTTTTTCATATGATTTTAAAGATAAAAATACTAATTAGAACAAAATGGTAAAAGTATTAATGATTAAAATCCATGGAAATTCCAAAACACTACATGAAAAATAACATATTATTATGGTGATAAAAATAATAATATGTTGATGTTAAATTTAAGATATTTCACAGAACAATCAATTTTGATAAACAAGATGACACCATGATGTAGATACATTATGATTTGTATGACATTATTCAATTTCTCAAAGAGATTTCTGAAAAAAAACAACCACAATGTTGTTTTTAGGGATATTTAAATGATTTAGAAGTCTATAAATTAAATATATTACTACCATATTTAATAATGTGTATTCATACACATTATTCCTCTCAATTTTTAAAATGTAATAATCTAAAGAATCAGTTGAATTTAAATAAAATTTGTTCCAGATTGAATACTTGTCTTCAATTCAAATATCATATACCCAAGAGTAATAAATTAATGTAGAATAAAATAATATAAATCTAGAATGTGAAGATAATTTTTTCACAAAATCAATTAATTATAATTTTATTAAATCCAAATTGATAATTACTTCCCACTATATTGACATCATAGATTCTTCGAATGCTTTGGCAACATTGGTTGGTTGTTAAGAATATTAAAATACTCTTGATGAAATAATGTGAAATTTTATCATGTTTATTTACAAAAAGGGGAGTAATTTTATATTTATTTTTATTATTTTAATTATATTCAATTAATATGTTCCACTTATTTAACATTTTATTGATTTTATGGAAAATTATATATATATATATATTGTACTTAATAAAGTTGAATACTTAATCAAAACTATGGTTGAATATAAAGAGGACTAGATTCTCTCCCATAAAACACAATGGATGTTGTAACACATTTATAATAGGTTGGGAATAAAGAAAATTTTCAATGGGTTTCTCTATAATTGATGTAAAGGGAATAATGTTATTATAAAGAATATTTTCTGTTTTATGAGTACGAAACAATTCCCATCATGAGATTAAATATAAATTATAGAACTATCTTATCTGGGGTATTAAAATATAGTCATCCACTTAATGGTGCAAAAAAAATTATTTTCTATTTATATACCTTTTTCATTATAAATATCTCAATGAATTTCATTTTATTCATTCTATGAAAAATGTTAAAATAGTTAGAATCTTCACTCAATGCTTACAAAATCAAATAATTCAATATTAATTTTTTATTCCCTTTTATTTTGTAGTGATTATATTTTTTATTCAATGGGAGATTAAATTATTGGGTATTTAAATATCTTGTATGGGTGGATTCCAAATGTATTTATGAATTTTCATTGTATTTAAAAAAATTATAAATTTTCTTGTTTGATTTATGTTTTTAGTTTAGTTGTTTGATTAATGTTCTTTATTATAATATAGTATAAGGGAAATTAAAATTTCTTACAATTTTTCTAACACTAATTGAGTTTATTTTTTATGGGTTTAAATTATTTCTGAATGTGGTTTGTTTTATAATATCCAACAATTTAAGCAAGTCTGATTGATTTTGAAACTCAAGTACACTAGTACTCTTCATATTGAAATTCATTACCAAATCATGAGGATTATAAAACTTTTCAAAAAATTATTCACATTTATATTTTTCCTAATAGTGTTGAATCATGTTGTGTGATTTAGAACTAAGGGATTTTCGATTTTAAACTTTTTTAGGGTTTATGTATTCTATCAATTAGGATTAAAGAAAACTTTTGAAATCCCTAATTGCATAAGACTCTTATCATGGTATTCCCTATCATTAATCCTGTATTCATAACTTAATAGACATGAAACACATTGTTATATATAAAAATTACAAGCCAATTACCCATTTTTAAACATCAATTTATAATAAATACATTTTATTTTGTTATATGATGTGTGGGGGGGGATGTTGGTTATCTTGTGCAGATTTGATTAATTTCCTTGAACTCAATTGATTGTTATTAAATATTTATTGATATTATATTATAAATTTACCTGATGGATCGTTCAAGGGAGAACATAAATATAATTTAAAATTGGGATGATATATCCCTACAATATAATGGAAAATAAATATTTTCTTTTCTCAAATAATCAAATTTTAACTAAAATTTTGAAATATGAAAAAATAAAAAATTTACTATATAAAAAAAGGAAGAATATTTTTATATTATTGAAATAATCATGTGTTGAATTCCTAAGAGAGATAGAAATATTTTTTTCGATTTGATTTGATTTTGAGTTGATTGATGAGAAAATCATTTTTTATCAAATATAATTTCTTCTATTTCCTTGAATTTAGTTTTGATACCTAATTATTCAAAACATAATATTTTTATATATAAACCCTAATAACCCTCAAATTATGTAAAAATATGTATAATTAATAATTATTTACAAATTTTTGTGTCTAGGAAGTGCATATACTATAAAATAAAAAAGCCTATTTGGATCATGTATGCCTGGGGAATGTCTAATTATCGATTTAAAATATATCAAATAAGAGAGATATATATATTTTGGTAGATAGGTATGAAGTTAACATGATTATTAAAATGATATTGAATATTATTTTAATATTTTTGAACATTTAGTTAATTTTTATCAATATAGGATGTATAATATTTTCATTATGTGTGAAAATTTAGTTCTGTTCTCATTTATACCTAGGGAGATTGGTCAGAATAGACCGAAGGAGTTCATTTCTTTATTATTTTTGATAATACACCTTTCACATTGTTAGGTAGAACCCTTACTAAGCACGAAGTATTAGACGCCATTACATGACCCGTAGGTCTTAGATGAAATCAACCAGACAAGATAACTTGAAACAACTTCTCCCCAGCATTATGTCATGATATCAGCACTCCATCTTTGCAGGGCTGGTCAGCAAGTTGTTCTATGCAATGTTGCATAGGCCCGGTACCGATGAAAAAGGCATCCCCTCTCATTCATCCAATTATTGTTATCTTTGGTCTAGTGAATGTGGTTACCCTGAATCATCATATGAAGCCTTGTCCCTTATAGTCATATTGGTACATCTTAATTAATGTTGCCCGAAGGCCTTGGGGTGGATGTAAGGCCTTATGGTGGCCTGAAGGGCTAGAGCAACCACTGGACTGAAGGACATTGGTGGCCTGAAATCCTTGCAGGACCCGAGGACAAAATTGGTGGGCTAGACACCCAGATAGATGAATAGTTCTGGTGGCTATAGAACCGAACAGTACATACAACAGTACTGCTACATTATCTGCTATGAATTATGATTCTTGTATATTCATGTATTTTAATCTATTGTTAAATATTTTTTATCACAATAATTATTAATTTAAAATGCATTATTTTAATTTTTGGTCTAATGAATAATTATGTTTTTAATTGAAAAATTGGGTTTATTATTTATTTTTGAGTATTTTAATAAAAATTAGTAATTGAGCCAAAAAAATTATGTACTAACCTAAAATATTAAATTAATTATTTAAATTATTACATGATATATGGTATAAATTTGATCTAACTAGGCTAAATTATGAATCTAATATTTTGGGGCTTAAATGAATCACACAATTGGGGCCTCAAATTTTGTGTATAATTTTAATGAGTTTAAAATAAAAAACAAATATGTCACAAATGGATTGTACAAATATTCTGAACACAGGAATAAAGATAGATATCATCCCTAAAAGAACATCATTTAGTTTAGAAACTCTCAATTCAAACTATCTTAGTTTTATAAATCCATATTAATTAATCACATTGGAATTAAAAATGTGTGTCATTCAAAAAATATTTTCTCAAGTGAAATTTTCATAAGTATTTCAAAATGAGGCCAATGAAGGTAATGTTTTGATGGATCATGAGCATGATGTTTTATATATACATCAATGAATTTATAATTCCATGAATCTACAATTAAATGGTTGAAATGGAAAACCAATTGTTTAGGATACATTTTATATTTACAATTATTCATCCCTCATTGTATAATTTTGTTGATTCATAACCTTTCAGTAAGTTAGTAATTTATCATAGGCTAAATATCGGTTTTTTCCCTTGTAATCATTTTTTACAAGTTTAACATATAAAATTTCTTATTTATCCCTTCTATTTTATTTATTTTTTAACCTTTCTGTTTTCTCACTCCTTATAATTCTCATCTCTATGAAAATGGAGAACTATCCATGAAATTGTTTGAGAATGGAAGTCGTTTTTCTTGATTTATTATTAATTTATTTATTTTTTATTAATGTATATTGGAATTAGGTGATATTTAAAATGATTTGTGTTTTTTTCTCCCTCCCTTTTCACAATCAACCATTTTCTTCTTCCTCGTTCACAAAATTTTCCTTCCCTTAAATATTGTTCTCATCCATACATTGGAGTTTGATATAGATGATAATGTTTATGATTATTATCCTATATATAGATAACTCAATGTATGATAAATAAAATTAATGCAATGTGTTTGAAGTTCTACATTACATATTGAGTATAATATAGAGATTTTAATTTTTATAACAATTCTTCAATTATTATTAAATCTTGAGAGAGAGAGAGCCCTCATCTATTAACTTTAATGTGTCGGGTCTTTTCAATTATGTCTTGTTTTTATATATATATTAACAACATATAAATTATAATACCCTATATGTATTATCATATTTATTTATTGGTTTATTAGTTATAATATAATAGTGATAATAAAATAATATTTTTTTAAGTAGACTATATGTGAGATCAATGCTAGTGTGTTCACAATGATTCATGTATATTAAAATTAGAATTTATTTATTTGGGATTCATGATAAAATAATATCAATAACATTATAATTATATTGGGGGAATCTCATAGAATACATTATTTATTTTACCATAAAACAAAGAATACATACACTAAATAAGAAAAATCAATTAATCTATTATATTTATTATGTCATGAAAGACTCTTATTTTGATTATTCACATGTTTGGACTTATAAAAATTATTATCAGTACAGAAAATTTGATTCTTTGGAAAATAATTTTCATAAAAATCATGAAAATCATGAATAAAATTATACAATACTTGAGTAATAGAGTAAAAAAAGTTTATCATTTCAACTTCTGTCTACGATATCGAATCATTATGGTGGGAATAACAAAAAACAAGAGATGGATAATGTAAATCACATCCCACATATATTCACAGTTGATGACCCTGATGATACTGATAGGAGGAAATATGAATATTTATATTGAATTTCCATCCCATTACACAATGTGGTTCCTAAAAAACATATTAACTTGTGGTTTATTATTGATCAAGATGATTTAGAATATTAATGAAATAATTTTTTATGTTTTTAAATTCCATATGATCATCTTGTATTTGAAAAGGAGGAATCATCACCTTTCTACCTAACAATTTATATATAATAAAAAAATAATAAATTTTTGGAAATTTAAGTAATGCTAATTGATATTGATGACCAACAATCAATTCAAAGAACCCAACTCAGAAAGGCATTAAAAAAAGTATAATTTTGTTTCAATATAATATTTAGTGATAATATTACGTTATAATAATTTAATATTTTTTTATATATAAATTGAGTGTTTCTTCCAACTTATTAAATTTTTTAGATTCATACAATACTTTGATTTCCCTCAGGGATGTTGTATAAGTTGAGAACCCACTCGCTAAGACGTAAATTGAAGTGGACCTTCCGAAATGGATCTTGTTAAAATATGATTTAAATTAAGTGATGTTATTATATAATAATAATTATTGTTTTTATTCTAGTAATTTCGAAATATTACCTGATTTACACATTTATGGGATTACTAAAACAATATATATGGATTTTTCTGTGGATGATATTGAAGAAGTGGATACATTTTTGTTTAGGGACGAAGAAGAAACATTTTTTCATTACACCAACATAAAAAATGTACCAAATTAATAAGGGGATTAATTTAAAGGGAACTATCAATGTGTTCCTCTGTAAGTAAATTGAATGGATTCACACCGGAAAATATAATTATTTGTGGTTGAAGAGAGGTAAATAAAACCCTAAATCAGATTACAGATAACATTTTTGAACTAACTGATTAGGGGAATTAAAATCCAACAATCTAAATGAGGGACCAAACCATAACTTATTCTAAATTGTATTACATTTTTTATATTTTTCAAGGAAAAATTCTTTTTTTATTTCTTTTTTTCATGCTCTAATATAGTGGATGTTAAGTTCATAACAAAGATTTTCCAATATCAAATGAATAACATTTTTTCATACATTATTTATATTTTCCAAACAATATCCTTTTTGTTATTTTCTATCATAAATGATATGGAAGTAAAATATTATATATATGGATTTCATACTTTTTTAGGAATTGATTAGTGGATTCCATTTTTTCAAAATTTCTATAAATTTTTATTTATTTTTTGTTTATATTTATGATGATATTTTAAGATTATTCAAATCAATAAAATACTTAAATAAATTAAAACCCTCTAGTTATTTTTCAAAAAAATATGATTTTATTATATAATATTTTAAATTATTTCTAAATATGTTTTTTCTTAATTTTTAATCATTTCTTTTAAAGAATATTGGTTTATTTTAAATGTATTATGAACTATCACTACCCAAATTGAATGTATTTTCCATCCTAATATGTTTTTATCTATTTTTTACATATTATCCATGTTTACCTATTTCCTGAATGCCTTAATTTGTGTTAACTATACTTTTTTTTATCCTTTTCAAATATATTATATTTCATATATTGAGTAATGTATTATCAATTCACATTTTGAAAAACCTTTTTAATATTTAGATCTTATTTTTTTACACTTATATTTTACCATATTTAAGACATTATTGTAATTGGAATTAATTTTATAGAATTTATATTAAATTCAATTTAACCATTCCTAACCTTCTTTTTAAATTAAATGCATAATTATAAATTATCACATGTATGGGAGGAATTTTGTTTTCTAGTGGGGATTTTAAAAAAAATTACATGGATTTTTTCTACATCCATATTTATTACTATTTTGAGGGAGAAAGTCGTGATGAAAATATGGAGGGTGCATATAATATCATTAAAAAGTCTGATATTTTATAACAATTAAAAGACTAAAAAATCATATCTTTCCTCAAAAACGCAAATCTAAAAAAATTTCAAAATATTCATAATTGAATGAAAAATTACTAATATGGGAAAAATGGAATAAATATTTAATTGTTATGTACATAAAGAAGTGTTAATTTAGGAATTAATAAAGGATTGGTGTATGAAGATGATTCATTTTTTATTTGATTGATGAGAACATTATTCTTGAGCAATACTATTTTCATGAATTTACATCTCATTAGATCATAACCCTCCCCATTATACCATTGATATATTTTAATTTATGACCAAAAAACCATAAAATCATAATAAACAATGTAAAATATCTCATTATAGAGACACATATTACTTTTTGTTTTTGAGATACATAGAAGGAAGCAGTTTTCTAAGGATAATGCAAGCCATGGGAAAAAGTAAATCTCCATTTCAAATATTTTCATGAAAATCAAAATATATGTTTGGGGAGGTATGTATGAGTTGAACTTGGTATTAAACATGATATTGAATAAAATTTTATGATTGGTTAGGAGTTAAATAATTATTATCTATATAAGATGGATGATATTTTTTAATGTGGTAGTCAAGTTGGGTTGTCGTTTATACCATGGAATGTTTTCATTGACCTCAGTATTACATGATTTAATGGGACTGTAATTATGTTTTGTGTTTTATTGTTGAATCCAATATTTTCAAATATTATATTTATTTAAATCAATGATTTTAGTTGAAAAAAATTCTTTATTGTTAGGTAAATTGTCAAATTTTTAGGATTCTAGAATAATTTGATTATAAATGTTAAAATGGGCTAATTATTGATTATTATGTTTCATAAATAAGGTTTCATTTATTCCATAACATCTTATATACTAATAAAAATTTTAAAATTCATTTTAGTCATATATCCTAAATGGAAAATATATTATCTAATAGGACCAAATGTTGAATCCAAAATTTTTAGTCCTAAAATAAACTCACACATAGGGCCTCAATTCTATGAATACATTGGAAAATATTTAATTATAGAACCATATATTCTAAATGGCCTTTAAAAATGATTTGAATGTTTAATATAACTTATATAAGATACCAAGTAATATTTTCAATAACTATGGATACTTTTGATTATAGAAATTTGAATGCTATAAAATCACTGGAAACCAACACATTGAAGTTTGAATAATCATGTAAGGTGGAATTATTTTCTCAATTAATTATATAATATTATTTTTTAAACATTCTCAATTAAGATGGAATTTAGAGGGATCATTCATAATATATTTGTGTAATAACTTCAATTAAGGATACCTTCCACATCCCAACAATTTAATGGTCCATACACTTGATAAAATTATTAAGATAGATTTTGGTGTGAAAATAGTTCACTACTCATCCAATAAATAGGTAATTCAAAACCCTCTCATTGAGTTTTTAATATTCATCTACTAACTACGGTGTTTTCCAATTTTGATATGTTTTTAAATTTTTAATTTATAAATTTTCTTCTTTCTCTCTTCTATTTTAATTTTCTTATAATTTATGTTTTCTCACTCTATTTGATTCTCATATCCTTGGAAATGGATAAATAACATCAATGTTGATCAAGGGAATGAGTATTTTTTACTTTTTTTATTGAGATAAATGTTTTTTTTGGTTATTTTATTCAATGAATTTTGATATATTTAAATTTATTCTGGTGTATTGTCTACCAACATCAACTATTATTACTTTTTCTTCTTATTTACACACAAATATTATTTATCATTAATATTTATGTCTTTAATATATTAGAGTTTGTCTTAGATATTGATATGTTAGTGTATTATCATTCATTAATATTTCTCACTATAAAATTATTACATTTAAAACAATGTGAATTTTTTGAGATATGACACATTGAGTAGATTATTGATATTATGTTTTTTTATAATAAATATTTCATTACTATAAAATCATGAGATGAACAATCTCATTTTACTAACATTCATGTTTCTTGTATTTTCCTTTGTGTCTTTTACACACACACACACACACATATATATATATATATATATTGAAATTATATTATTTTAAAAACCTCCTTTTATATTAGAATATTATTTAGTTCAATATTAGTTTGAATAAAATGATTTTAAATTAATATCAATTTGTTATGATTGATACACATGAACTCGGCCTTGGGGGGAACACTATGGGTCATGCTATGGGAAATAATAATTTCTTTATGTGATTTTACCAATAAAATCCTTACTATCAAAAATTTTAAAAAATGAGATTCCATTAACAATTATAATATTCTCATTAATCTGAAAATTGATCTATGATAACATATATATAACACATCTATCATTAAACACACTTCCACTATATATATCATATGAAAATATTAATGACCATATAATATCTCTATAAAATACATTAAGTTACCTTGGAACATTGATTAGGTAAATCCCATATATCATACACAATCATTTATAATTCTCTAAGTACAGTATGACCGTGACAATGAAAACACCATATTCTACTCAACTAACATGATGAGAAAATTTTCTTACACATTTCTACATAAATATGAACATAAATAAATCCTTATCTATGTATGGATATAAATATTTATTCTATCTCAACAAATGGCTTAGATATCCTATGCACAATATGATTGGAAAAATACCTTCGTATGTAACTATTAACTGATTACATGATCCACAACATTCTCAAACATCCACTAATTTGCTAATCCTTAATGCTTATGTTGAAAATGAATTAATGTATGAATTTTTACCTTCTATGAATCTTTCCATCCTCAAGTACATTGAATAAATAAATAAAAATGTCACAGCAAAATACATTGTGTATTAAAATCTATGTGGTATGGTTAGTTAATTATTGATTTCCAAAAACACCTTTTGTGCCTCTTGAAAATTTTCCCTATAACTATATGAAATCCTACAACATTGACCATAATATTTAATAACAACCAATAATACTCACTATAAGAAATGTGGGATATAATCATTCCTCTAAACCAATAGTTTTCTTTAATTATGGGAATAGATTTCTTTACACCAAGGCTTTACAAAAATCAACATTATAATGTAAAAAACAAATACAAATTACCATTTTTTTAATAATATTGGTATAAAGACCCCAAAAACATAGGCTACAACCTATACACCATATTGATCTCATATTTAACCTCATAATCATATGTAATCCGCTCACTTTCCCTTTTATAATCTACCCCATTCATCTTCTTTTGATAATATTCTTCTTATAATTAAAATTAGTAACTTTTTAGTTTATCACATATCCTACTTGGCACCTATTTAATTTTTATTTTTTTTATCATATTGAAATCAAAATTTAGAGTTTTAATTAATATTCAAGATTCATTGAACAAATATTCATTCAGATTATATATGATAAATTATTTCCTAATAAATGTGATCACACTTGATTTATTTATTATAATTTAATTACTCGCCAATTTTACCTAAATCCAAGGTATATTTTTTTATGTAGTATATATTAATATATTATTCAATTACTTAGTATGGTGTTTATTTTGATGTTTTAGGGGGTTTGGATATAATTCATTTAATATTGCGATTTTAACTAATGAATAACAAAAATTTTAGAATAATTATTTTCAATATAATGAGGTGGTAACATTTTATGAAAAATTATATAATTGTAAATATAATATATAAATATGACTATATTACAATATATTGAATTTATTGAATGTTTCCATATAGATTTACCATAATTCTATTTCCTTAAGTACTATTTTAATGAGGTTTATACATTAAATTATATTTTTTAGTATATGGGGTAAAATATAAATATATATATAAGGAAGAGGTATAATATAATATTATGTCTTTTGTTAAAACATTAACATTTACGGGTACATTTTCAATTATATTTATTAGAATCACTATATATAGATATGTATTTCTTTCACAAAAATGATATAGGTGGATATTGGGTTAAATGGGTTTAAAAATTTTAATTGATGAATGTAATGTATACAAGACTATTCAAAAATGTTGAATAAAATAGGTTATGTTTTTTATGCATGTTGCTTGTTATATGAGTTTATAATTGAAAATGGAATATTTATAAATTCATGATTTCAAGAAGGATGTTATTATTTTATTAATGAATATTGGGTGTTAATTATCTTTATTATAGATGTTATTATTTTCTAAGCATGTTTAAATGAGTTTAATTATAATACTATTTATATTTATTATTTATATTACTAGGATATGTAATTTAAATTTGGGATAGTTCTTGGACAATACCTGAATTATATAAGTTATTCTTTTCGAAAATATATCATCTTGCAGTTTCTTTTTGTTTTTTATTTAATTCAATTTTTTACAATATTACCCATACATGTTTCATATTTTTTGACATACATGGTACTAATATTTTATGAAAATGAATTTAAATTATATTTTTAATGAATTCAGGGTGAGAAGAAAAATTTCATTATATTGTCTCAATTTCCCTAAAATGGCTTATTCCTAAATTATGTTTTACAACATTGAAATATATATTTATATCTAACATATATTTTCCTATTATAGTTCCTTACTTGTTTTTTACCAAAGACAGGAGATTTGATTATAATACTACAAGTATGTATTTATTTTATCATGTTCCTTGTCTTATACATTATTTGTGTTTTTACATAAATTCTTCAATTATAGAGTTTTCTATATCTTTTTCATTGTTTGGCTACCTACCATTATGAATTTATGAATTAAATATTTAAATTAGTAATGTCATATATTAATAGATATTTTCTATATAACATTGGTATTTAATTATGTAATTATTTGGATTATTAATGAAATTTATCATCGGTTATGTTATATAAAGAGTGGAAATTATAACTTTTCATTATGGTTATTACAATTCTATTATTTGATAAAGAATGAAACCTATTTTTCTAATTTGGTTTTCTCTTAGGAATGTAAATTAAGATATTTCATTTATGATATGTAATAATTTACAAATTATGTGAGAATTAATTGAGTTTTCAATTCAATCATTGACTACATTTATCTTAATTTTATTAAGTCCAAAAAAGTGTTGAGTATGAAATATGTTTTTTAAAAGAATACAATTTTAAAAATAGTAGTTTTATTTTTTTTGGAAAATTTAATAGGTATGAATTTATTTTCAAAAAAAACAATAACTTTAAAAAAACAATAACTTTAAAAAAACAATATTTTAACAATCTTTAGTAAAGTATTATTTTTTTTTATAGTTCTGGAAGTAAAATTGAATTTTATAAACAATTATTTTTTGAAAACATATCCTCTTTCAATTATTATTATTATTTTAAGAGTTATATAACATTTCTTTTTTTTCTAACACTTACGTGATTCCTTTTGAATATCATAACATAATCATATTGTTAGTAAACACATTCATTATTTTTGTCAATGGATTCATTTTGTAAAAACCTTTTTTAAGTAGATGTTATTTATTTTCCAAAATATATTTTTTCTTGAATTGTTATTTTAATGGATTGAAAACTTATTCAGATGATGAATATACATTTTTATTGAATATTGTCATTAATTTAAATTAATCCAATACTTGTTCTTTGATTGGAATTCTAATATTATGTATTAATTTTTTCTTATTCCATGTATTATAAATTATTTGGGACCCTACTAATATACATAGATTATAGAATATTCCTTATCTTATGCAATTTTTGGATAGATATTGGTATTGTTTGATGTCATTCATATTAATATTAGTATTTAGATTATCTTATTGGATATGTTCTTAAAGCATATGATTTTTAATAATGTCATGATACAATTATGATTGTTTTCCATAATACAACTGTATGTATCGAAGAAAATATTATTAGGTCGTGTGGAACACTATTTTTCTACAAAAAATATTTTCCCTAATAAAAACATATACATTTAGTACTAGATTTATTTTTCTATTTAAATACATACATTTTGTCTACAAATTAATTCTCAGTGCCTGATTTCCGTTGATTCAGTGAGGTTGCACAATCATTTGTGTCGAGTTTAATATTTTTTTTCTAACTGAAACTGTCATTGTATTTTGAATATATAACAAGCCATGGGAATACTTTCGCAAGGTATGTGGTTATTGGAGTTTCTTACCAACATCCCATAGGAACTCAAATTGGTCAAGAGGATGGATGGTCGGCACATATCACCATATTGGGGGAATCATTTCCTAATCCATGGATCTATAATAGATTTAGGATTTGTTCATTAATTCATACCAAGCCCTTATATGAGACTTGTTACCCCTATGATATTGAGTAAATTAGAAACATTTTTTTATTGAAACATCAATGTTTGTTACAGAATATCTATTATTGTCTTATTAAATAGGGATGCTCTATTTCATAGATATATTTGGAAACTATTGGAATTTATTAAGGTATATCGATGCGTTTCAAATTTTGGAATTACAATTTAAACTAGAATATAAATCCTACATATCTTGTGATAATAAGAATAAAATCTCTCGTAGTTTTTATAACATAGATTAAGGTCATAGAACAATACTGCACAATTCAGTTTAGATTCATTCAAAAAATACATACACTAGAGAATTTTAATATTGATAATAGGGATCTATCCATATAGATGAGTCTTATATATCCTTTGATGAGAAGAATAATATACCACATAGTTCTGATGTTTTAAGAATATGGGGTACAAAATGTTTGATAATAGATATTTGAGTAGGGCTGATGCATTTGGGGATTCACATGAGAGATTTAATGGGGAAAATGAGTGTTTTAATGAAGATGATATGTAAATAGAATAAAATTTTAATTGAGGCACATATTTGGGAATTATTTTTATATAGGTGGAACAATCATCTCCAATCTATAAGCCCATTTTATTATTACACATTATGAGAAACAAGTGATAGTGATAGATTAGAACCATTACATGAGATTATCTGGTTGACTATTATGGGGCTTACACCCTAAGACCCCCAGATGATTAAGTAGTAATATTACCAATCTCGAAGAATACATATTCCTATGAGATAAAATTTATTATCACTCACAAGGAGAATTGTGAAATGAAATCCTAGATTCATGTGTTATAGACTTCATAAGGAATATCAAATCAAGATATTATTAATTATAATTTGTTGTATATCGAGATCTGGACATAGTATTGTGTCCTATGCATCCTACTTGTAATAGGAATCAAATTCCAAAGAGTTCATCAGTTACTCATAACCCACTAATTGAAGAATAATGTCAACTAATAATCATGAGGATTATTTCACAATAGTTTATAAGTATTGGAATTTACTAATGGATTATACAAATATTGACACCCACATGGGATTAACACAAAATTAGAATCATAGTTTTGACCTCTGGTGCCAGATAAAGTAGAAAGGAGACATCAAATATTAACATTCCTAAGGGAATGATGTATGCATACACTAAAGAGAATGTACATATGTAAACCCATTTACCACTCACTAATAAATAGGGAATTATGACATACCCACAAGATAACTTTGTTTTAATTATCTATATTGATTAAAATCTTTATGGATTTACTCCAAGTTGGATTTCACTGTTTCATATTCATTGTTTTTTTTATTTGATGGATGAAGGGAGAATACCACAAAAGGACTATGAAATATATTTTTATGGATTAGATTATTTTTCAAGGACATGGAATGATAGAGCTTTTTTCTAATCATCTCCATAAGTGTTTGGAAGACAAATGACTAGTTGTGGGTAATCTAATTTTTAGCCTTATATAGGTCCAATTCCCATAAGTGAGTTCATGAATTATGGTACATGAAAATATTTCACATATCAATGTAAAATATTCCATGGTGGTCTATATTTTAGGGTAAATGTTTCTAATGGTGTTTTCATGACATGGAATAATGTCATAACATGTACGTGGTTGATTTCATGTCATGGTCAACATTTCAAAGGTATTTCCCTTGAAAAGGATAAAATTTTCTATGGTATTCTCCTGATAATGCTGATATTTCATTACAGTTCAAATGTTGTTAACATTTCATGTCCAACAAGTCTTGAAATTATCAATAATGTATTCATGTCTTGTTCGATATGTAAAATGGGAATAACTATTCATAGGTTTTCCCATTATTCTACATAAATAATATTATCATTTCAATGTAATCTGAAGTGGAGGGGATCATGTAAACCAATATATATGTGTGAGGCCGCAAGATCATAGACACATGAGGCCATCGCATGATCACGTGTGTTTTTAATGGGTTTTCATGTTAGTGCTTCATGAATACATCTCTCAAATTAAGTTCTCATGGTACATTATCTGGATGAATGGAAAATATTGTACAACTGGATTGGCCTCATGATAACATCAAGTAATAATTTTTTTTAATTATTTTCTATTATGGGTTTTTTATTATCACTTCCACTTTTGCAAGAGGCCATTAACCCATATTTATCATTTATGAATTACATGACATTCAAAGCATCCTATAATCATGAATGGTTTTCACAAATAGTGTGATCTCAATAGAATCAAGTGATGGGATGACATGATAGTATCTTTAAATAGGGTCTCTTGATTACATGGAAAATTTATCCAACAATAATAAATAACATTCCCTCTACTCCATTCTCTATGATTCTCCATACCTATTTTCCCTATTTCATTCCTCGCATGTCATTTAAAGGATAATGAATATGATTAAATAGAAAGAGGGTTTTTCAATATTCCCCCACATTGTGAACATATTATTCCAAGTGTATTGGCATGAGGTGGTGGAAATGTATAATTATGTCTATGAAACTCTCAGTGATTGTAAGACTCTTGTGGAAATGAGTTATTTTTTTTATCTCCTTTTATGGAAGGCTCTGTATGATTATAATAAAATAAGGTATATTTGATTTTCTAAAGGGTTAACTTGATCACTCTACATGATACACAATTCTATGCTGGCAGGGAGGCTATTTTAGATGGGATCCATTACCAAATAATATTCTTCAATAAAATGCATAGTGATTTTCAACATGGAAATTTTTGATCATCGGATACCTCTTTGGAAATATTCTTCACAACAACTGAAAGGATCATGAGATGAAGGCTTTAAATGATGGGATCTTCACATGGTGTATGTTACATATTTATCACACGAAGATATCATGTGATCCATGCAGTGCATGAAATATCTCAAAGATTTTCTCCACGAATTTTCTTGATCAACTTCATCAAGTGATGTCTAAGTGGTTAGGTGATCTCAGAATCCTTAACCCTTCAAGTGATAGAGCTTTTTCATGAAAAGTTTTTATTATCCTCAACAATATAAAGTTTTTTAACCATTGGAATGCATAAAAGAAAAATTTTCATTCATGGATTTGGTATTTTAATCATGTGGGATACACTACAAAACCACTATATCTAGATGGTATGGAAGAGTTAAAATCACTATTATCATGCCACACTAATGGTTCCACAAGATTGGAATCACATGAACAGATTTTTACAATTTAATGATCAAGTGATTCCTTAAAGAATAACCTTGATTTTTGTCAGTATAGTTTCACATAAACATTCCATGGATCATATTAATCACATTGATTGGCTTAATTGTGATATTATGGTTGTATAAACTGATTTTAAAAATCATTCAGTGGTTGAAGGTTAAAGATGACATCCCATGGTGATTGAATGGTATATATTTATTTGATATAGCATCTATTGTTTTTGTCATTACTTTATTTAGTGGAGTAATGGTACCGCATGAAGATGACATCCTACATTAATTTTTTAATTGGATAATATTCAATAAATAATTGTTTTAGAACATTTGACTACTAAAAGTGAGTACACGTGTATTCTCCTTTCATCTAATAGTACTACACCATGCCAAAATGCTCCTCCACTATGATGTCAATGTATTAAGTTTTTATTCTTCTGAAATATATTCATGTGTCTGAAGACACCCATTCACCGTTCACATTCATATTGTGTTTGATTTTCATCATAGTTATTGAGACTCCCACATGTGTACTGGATGAGCTGGTTGGCTATCTACCCATGGATGGCCTAATTATTAACTGAGTCAATCCAAAAATTCATAGAATAAAAATATTAGTAAAAAATATACCATAATATTATAAAATGAATTTGATTATCATGAAACCACAATGAATTTTTTCCCATGAATACTAACATTGAATACCTATATAATTTTTTAAAAATAGACATGTTCTTCTTTTGTGGGATTCATCATAATAAAATCCTTGAAGGAAAATTGCACGGTACACTTTTATGGGTGTCAAAAAAATCTCCCCCCCACCCATAGAATTGGATTCATTCAAAATGAAAAGAATTGGAATCCCAGTTAAATATAGATCATTTATCCACATACTTGAACATCCAATGGGCATTAATATTATATCATATTGGAGGACTCACTATGGTGGGAGTATTAAAATAGGTTTTTTGGTGTTATCAAGAAGAGAGATTATAATATGAGCACTTTGATATTGAATTAGATAACATATGGATTTCCAATATATATAATCTTCTCAATGAATTTGGTTTACCATAGAAATATGATTTTATGTGTGAATTGATGTTTTGAATTACCAAATGCATTAATTCTTGGATCTAAAAGGTATTTTTCGTAGTATCATGGATAATGTATATATATTTCAATTTATATCCTTAAGAAAGGGTAATCAATTAATACATTGTTTGGATGAAATAATACAATGGAGATCAAGATCATTGGTTGGAAACATCTGTTCCTGGGTGAATAATGCAATCATGAAAACATTTTTGTAGATCTAGATCATATATAAGAGAGGGGATATCATGACTTTAATAAATAATCCTTCATTGGGACCTTTGTTTTACTTGGTATATCACATGTATATGTATCTCATGCGACATTTCAGGCCACAAATAGTGTGATTCTCTATGATGGTTTTACTAATATAGGATATTGAATTTCCTATGTTGCTAAAAGAAATGATATAACTATGTACCATCATCTAGGTCCTAAAATATATATATGTGCTCTAATTGTTTTCAAGTTAAGTAGATATAGGATGAATTTCTCTATTTTATTATAGGTCCATATGGTGGGCCCCAAAATATTTTAGGTCTCATTTATTTAAACACTAAATTTTTTCTCTGTAGAGGACTAATTTTATAATATGTGAACTCTAATTTTTATTAATAAACCCTTTCAATGGTTTCATCCAAACAAGTTTTATTAATTTTCAATTTATGAGTGCTAAATTTATACTAGATCAAGAAAAATGAATATAATGTGTGAAAAAATGAGACTTTTCCCAAGGTTTCCTTGGTGGATATTCACAATGGTGAGCCTTTTTTAAAACACAATTTTTTTAATTATTGAGATCTAGAATGATGTGGTCTAGTTATTTGGGGTCGAACATCATGGACCCCATGTTGTAATTGGTTATGTCATACAACTCAAACCATATTTTTTGGTATATTAGATTCATGAAGATCAAACCATATTTTTTATATGTTATTTTCATATATATTAGACCCTTTGATGTTAGATTTATGAAAAATGCTAATAAAGTCTTGATAATAAGGAATTAGAGACAATGAAGGAAGAATATTCATGATGTTTTCAAAAACATTTCATCCTCTCAAGGGTTACAATGGATGAATATTCATGAAGGGTTCTGACACCCTGCATCATTAATATAATTTTGAAGGATTGATATTCATGAATGCTTCCAAAACATAAACCCTTTGTTAAGGTTAGAAAGTATGAATAATCATGAATGGTTCTGATACCCTGTATCTGTAGAGAGATTATAAAAGATGGATAATCATAAAGGGTTCCAAAACCCTACATCCATTCTTGAAGTTAGGATGTATAGTTATTCATGAAGGGTTTTAAACCCTACATCCTTGATTGAAATTTTGAAATATTGATATTCATGAAGGATTATAACACCTAGAAACATTATTGATTTTCTAGAAGGATGAATATTCATGAAGGGTTCTAAAACACATTATCCTTTCTAATGACAATGAACATTGAATATTCATGAAGGATTATGACATCCTTCATCCTTTCTCATATTGTAAAGGATGAATATTCAAGAAGGTTTATTACACCCCCAGCATCCTTAATAGAATTATGAAGGGTATATATTCAATAAGGTTTTTGACACCTTTCATCCTTTATAATTTTTAAAAATTATCAATATTGATGAAGTGTTATGAAAACACATATCTTAAATGAGATTATGAATATTGGATATTCATTAATAGTACTAACACTCTATATCATTTCCTGAAATTATTAAGGATGGATATTCATGAATGGGTATGATACTATACATCCTTTTTGAAATAAAAAATGATAGATATTAAAAACAAGTTATAACCCCATAAATCTTTACAGATGGTTATGATGGAATAATTTTAATAATGAGTTCTGATAACCTATATATTTGCAGAATATTTTTATGGATGAATTTTAATGATAGGTTTTGAGACTAATTTTTATTATAGATGATTAAGAATGATGAATATTCATAAAGGGTTGTGATATTATGATTCCTTACTGAAAAATAGGTTTATAATATGGTATTGTGATTTCATGAATGATGACTGAACATAGATAGTTGGATTATATGTTCCATAATTCTTGACTCAAGTGGTTTTTCCCAAGGATGATAAAATATTATTTACATATTGGAAAAGATAGAAAAACACACTAAGGTGTTTCATTCCAATGCAATGTTTCATGGTATCATAGGATTATGAGGTCTTTTATTCCTTGGAGGAGAAACCTGTAGTTGAAAATTCAAGGGAATATATATAGATCTGACTCATATATGGACATTCAATTGGGTCATGACCCATTTTTAGTGGTTGTGGGATCTATGAGGAGATTGAAACACACAGGCATTGAAGTAGCATATGGAGTAAGGACTAACCGTGGTGCGTTCATGAAACCCTGTGGTAGTTTGTGGAATACCATAAGAAAATTTGGTGTTATATTTGAAGAAATGAATCTTGGGGCCAAATATCAGGTAGTTTAGTAACATGTGACGAGGACCAAAATAAGATCAAGAATGAAGCACCACATTCTAGTTCTTGAATGGGAGAAATATATGTCACGAACAATCCAAAAAACCCTATTACTCTAATACCTAATTTGGCCATAACATTTTTCAAAGGGTGTTCTCATTCCCCACAAGTTGGTGGATAAAACCTAGAATCATGTCTGACAATAAAGGGAGTTGTTTTTAGAAAATGTCATTACACAATAGTTGAAGATAAAAAATAACCAATCGGTATGAAAAACACTCAACAAGGAAAAAACTGCAACAAGTATATAGAAAAACATATAAAGGAAACACATAAACCAATGGTCAGAAAACATCTATAGGACATATTATATCAAATCTCTTCCAAAAAGTGAAGCATATCTCAACACGTCCCCACTATCACTCCATTTTCATTTCGATCAAGCACCCCCACTAGCTCTGAGTAGTTATATATCATTCCCTAGGAACAATATAAAAAATATAAAAACTACCAGAGAAAAAGATAGAGTGACATCTAAATAACATTATAGGATCTCCCAAATTGTTTCTTAAAAAATTCCGTATATTATAATCCATTTATGCATTCAATAAAAATTTAATGTGTCATGGAAATTCATATAATAATTTTAATCCAAAGAAATACATCAAATGGATTGATTCAAGATGTCATAAAATAGACATAAATGATCTTTTATATATACAAAATTTGTAGAAAATTTCTATCTAGAATATAGTAGTTCTATAAAAACTGAATGTATAGTGAAATAAAAAAAAGACTATTGTCAAATACCATGAGTTATATTAGATCTAATATCTTGGATACTCAGACTACATTTTCATGAATCCCAACTCATGATTTTTTGAACACATACCTAGGAATAGGATGATGATACTAATAAATCAAAATCCCATTGCGAAGAATCATTCTGAACATAGTTTATATTTATTTTTCTTATTAAATCCGTTGATTGGGTATTAGAGTCAAGGTTTACTTATCCTAATCATGCAGTATTCACTCAGGATTACTAGTTCCTCAATAAATAAATCAATAATCCAGGGTAAAATAAATAATATGAAATTAATTCATTATTCATAGTTTATATTCATAATTTCACTTTTAACATAACATTACAATTTCAATACCAAAAAATGAGTTTTCATCAAATTAATGACTTTCAAATAATATTTCATTTAAAATTTTTTATCAATAATCATCATCAAATCAATTATCTTTTCAAGAAATCAATCTTTTCAATATATAAGCAAAAATATTACTACCCTTAAAATTATGAGTTTCACAACTCGTATTCCCATTTTGAATGAAATATCAAATCATCTCCAATAATTTTTAGAAAAATAAATTGAGAACAAATTTAAATTCAATCATGAAATTATGGGTTTACCGGTTTGGTTTCATGGTTAATAGAAACTATGCACCCTAACCTTGCACACTTACTAGGCTTCAAGAAATAGTGAACGTTTTATCAGAATAGTTATTTTATTTATTCACTAATCATCCAACCCCCTATCAAAGGAAACATGGTTTGGGGGAAGGTACGATTGTTTAAAACTAATTATTTTCCCCTATAGTATCTCACAATAGGTTTTATGGTTTTCTGGGTCATTCCCTATGGTTTTTCACAATCATGTGTGAACCATGCACATCTACATCGACTAGAAAAATTTCCGAAAATATCGTAAAAGAACCCAAAATCATGACCCAATTAAGAAATATGTAAAAACGGGTCAAGAAGTAATTAATATCACTTAATTGTATCACTATAGTAATATTAAATATATATGACATGTCATTTACGATAAAACCCCATCCCAAATTGCTCGTAGCTAAAAATAATGTTGGTAAAACTATATTTTCGGATGGGACATTAGAGAAAAATTACAACAAGGGACCATCCCATCGCAAAAATATATTACCAGTTATATATATTTTATCTTTTTCACTGGTATTGATCTCCAATAATAAGTAATATAATAATTAATAAATATTTAAACAATTAAAAACATAGAATTTATATATTTTAAAATTTAATAAAAATAAAAAAAAAAACATCCAAATAATATAAAAAATAAAGAAACATAACTATAATATAAAAAATGAATCATAAAAACTGTAAATATATGAATTAATAAGAATATTACCAAAAATATGTTTATTCTAATTTTTATCAAAATAAATGTTTCACGAAAATCCATATACCAATGAGAAGTGGTACTGTCATATAGAGGATATGGGGGAGGTATATCCATACCAATACCATGTTCCAAGCATCACATGTACTATAGAATCCCTATCCTTTAACATATACCATTACATTATTTTAAGAAAAATTTTACAACAGAGTACATTCTATGGATCGTTTTGCCTAGTGTCTTGAAAGGGTAGGTTCCTAAAACATAAATCATAAGGCTAATAAATATTTCTTTATTTAATCTTCATTAAGAGATCCTAACTTCCACTGAGCACAGACATCATCATTGAGTACCCTGGTGAACACATGGAGAATTGGATGAGTTAAAATTCCAATTAAGGGAATGAACCTAAGAATACATCTTAAGTACATGAGTTAAGAGGCATGACATAATGATATTAAAAGCATGGAAGAAATGATATCATATCATATAAACATGGGATAATATAAACATGGAATCATATAAATGTGAATGAATCATAAAAAACATCTTTATTATGGGTCAAGGATAACCTCCAATCACGTTTCCCATATTAGTACGAGTCAAGGCCAACTACCCATCCCGGTTCTCGTAGTATTATGGGTCAAGGGTAACCGCTAATCCTATTACACATAGCATCTCTTGAGATTTAACATTACCCAATGCATCAGAGCGCTATATGTGTGCTCCCATATTATATTTCATGAATATGTTTTCCACATAAACAATCATTCATAATTAGTCTTACATAAACATAAAGGTTACCCATGGAACAAACTGGGTACAACAATCCTGACATAATTCTTATCCAATTGGTGTATCATGAAAGTGTCCATGAAATCATAGAATTAGAACATACATGGGAATTCATAAGGTAAAGTAGGAATATATCGTGGAAATTAATGTCAAATAAAAGTGACAATATTTCTGAAATATTTTTGTGAAATTTTAGCATTGAAACATTTTTTTGGCATTTTTAAGGAAAATAGATTAGAGATTTTAAAACATAAAAGAGGAAATAATTTTATATAAAACCATAAAATAAAAATACATCTATTATAAAGACAATGTGGGATTAAAACAGAGGATATAATACATATCAAATTGGGTAAAAATTCAGAAAGATCCATTAAAACGGGTTTTCGTTTAGGAAAGTACAAAGGAGGGAATAATTTAACAACTTATATATCCCTAAAATATATATATGTATGTTTCGTGATAAATTAATTTTTTAAAACTATGCATAATATAAACTATGTAAACAAACTAATAAGATAACTGAATTTTTATATAAATAATGACAAGGTAACCCAAAATAACAAAAGAGGTTCAGGTATAATTCATTAATGTTTATCGTCCTCATGTTGGGTGTACCTACAAGGGCTTGATCAGAGTTAAAATAGATTCATCATAACTTATAAATCACAAGGTATGTATGGGGGTGTGAAATCATAGCCTATTATTAGGGTTTACCCAAAAAATGTCATAGCATAGGGGATGTCTAGATTAAAAGGTTAATAGAGAGGATCCCTTACCTTAAATAATGTGGTGTTCTCCACTTGTTATTAATGACATATATAAACACGTTAGTTTTATTCATTAATGATTAAATAACTTATTATATTTCTAAAGGTTTTATTATCACAATTTAAATTTTATCCATGACATTTTTAATTTCATATGTTGTTCAATTTCACTTGTTCAGGAATGTTCGTTTTCTTAGTTTTCCAAATTGGTTTACTTATATTCATGTTCATATAAACATGACTGATGATTGTTCATGAATTGGATTAAAGTGGTATGTTATTAGTGAACATCCATTAGATTAAATGGTTATAATTTTTTTCATTTATTAGTATTGAAGCGAAATTATTATATCAATCAATAGTGATAAATGTTTTGGTTAATCAGTGGGTTTGATTTCAACAAACATGTTTTGATTTATAACATAATACCATTTTTAGAGAAGGATTACAAAGATTTAACATGGTTATATTAAATATAAAATAATCTAGATCATGAATAACATAAATGGTTTCGTGACAACAATTAAACATGATAATAGAAACTTATAAATTAATGTCCTTGAATGTGATAAATTAACACATCTCAAACAGTGTTTTCATTTCATTCAAATAAAACATGTGGAAAGGAGAGAAGATAATTAAGTATACCATGATCATATTATAATTAAAGTAGATTTATTTTATTGTATTTATCAAACCATTTTGGTTAAGGGAGGTGAAGAAAGAATCAAAAAAATTAAGAACTTAATAGAAATGAGTGAATTGGAAAATTGAATTTACATCCTAAGTCTACCTCTATTGAAAACCTCTTTAGGAGAGAGGTTAGAGTATTTTGGAAAGACTACGGGCCTTTTGAAGTGGGGGAGGATCTTGGGGAGATAATTTGGAATAATATTGGCAAGTAATATGGCTTGAGAGGAGTGAATAGAATTGGTAGTGGGGGGGGGTATTGTGAATAAGAGGAAGGTTTTCATAATTTTTTAATAATTAGATTATCAATTTCCCTCGTGACCAAAATCAGTGATGATTACATAAAAACGTAAATGTGTCATGTGAATTCTATCTATTTGTGGTGACATCACCCATGATGCTATAAATAGTCTATATAGCATATAATGTATATATACGGTAAATTACTGTATTTTACTATTCATAAAAAATTCAAGGATTTCTGAAAAATCTCAAAATTCACCCAAACCATTTTTCAACACGTTGAATCCAAAAATTAAGACCATTTTTGAAAGATAATTTTATAAATATGATTACTTTAATATTTAATTAAAATCATATTTTAGTATTAATACCAGTTCGAAAACATTCATTAACTTATTCAAAAATATGAGAACATCATACATTCACTCAAATCTAATTCATATACTATCATATGTATGGTTACTATTTGTTAGGGTATATCACTATTCATAAGGGGATGTTAATATTCATAAGGATAGGGTAATATTCAACAAAAAACATGTTTTTTTTATCAGTCTCCAAAAAATGTACACATCACAACAGTTTTTGTCAGATTTTCAAAATTCCAAACATAGAAGGTTAAAACTTATGTTTAATGTCAACATAGAACTTAGTTGTTAATCATGTTTTGATTTCATGTGATTATATGAAATATTTATAATAAAGTATTTTCTATTGATAAAACATTAGGTTATTAAATTATTTCCCAATTATGAAATTTCTTCATCGAGATATTGTTTTAAATTATAAGCCATTAATAGGTGTGGGTACTTTTTTCATTACCTCATCCAGTTACCTAGTTTCCTCTTCATAATTGATGTTCTACCTCAGTAAATTGACCAGGTGAGTATTCGTGTTATGTATAACTTTATCTCTATGATTTATGATATTTACTGGTTGTTCTTGGTAAGAAAGATCATCCTATAACTATACCTTATCTTAAAAGAGTACATGTGAAGCGTTTTGTATGTACTTATTAAGAGGGATACTTGAAAGACATCATGTAATTTGGACAAGGTACGTGGAAATGCAAGTCAATGTTCCACAACCCCAAAATGATAAAGAATATCGAACTGCTATATGTGCCTAGGAATTAACATCCATTCTTTCCAAACACCATGTTCTTATTCCAGGGATATATGTGTAGAAATACAATGTCTCTAACTTTTAACTAAATATATAATCATTGATTGTTTGTATAACTCTTCTATCGACTTTGGGATACCATGATTTTCAGTTGAATGTTTTTCACCTTCTCCAAAATTTATTCGACCATTTCAGGTCCAAGAAGCTTATTATCACCCACTTCATCCAAACACGTCAGTGTTCTACACGTTTTCCCATAAAGGGATTCATATATAGCCATTCAGATGATCGATAGGAAACTATTGTTATAAGAGAATTCAACTAGAGGAAGAGATTGGTCCCATCCTCCTTTGAAGTCCATAGAACATTATCTTAGTATATCTTCTAGTGTTTGAATATTTTTCTCAAATTGGCCATCAGTTTGAGGATGACAGGTTATACTTATGTTTAGTTTAGATCTTAGATCATGTTGAAGACTTTTCTAGAACATCGAGGTGAATCAAGGATCACTTTAACATCCCAGGAAAATAAACAATATGAAATTTTCATATTTATAAATATTTTTTTATTAAATATTAATTTCATTTTTAAAGTGGGTTATATATTAAATGGCTTACCTTAAAAGCCACAATGGGTTTCTCTAATGTCTTATGTTGCACACAATGTTGTGTCATACTGAAAAATAATAAAATATTATTATATTAAATAGTAGTTATTGCCTATCTGTTGTATTAGTAGGAATGAACAGAACAAACTATAATATTATTATACACGATAGTTAATTATTTTTAAATTAAAAAAACAATTTTTAGAGGTTTTAAATGAGAATGAATCTAATTTTAAGCATAAATACATTAATATTATTTAAAAGGTCGATTTAATGCCTTTTGACAACAAACCATTTTTAAATCTATTTTTGGTAACTTTTATATATTCCATTTGAAAAAATAAAATTATTCTCTAGAATTGGGACATCAAAATTTACTTTGTGTAAATTTATGGTATTTATCAGATAAGGTTAATTTTTTAATGAATATTAACAAATACTGCATTTATTTCAAAACTGCCTTTTAATATAACGTATTTATATGGTTAGATTATCTTTTTTATTGGTTTTAATCTGTAATTAGATTATATTTTTACCATTAAATCTAATTTTGGTCATGTAAAGTAATTTAACTTTGAAATTGGACATAAACAAGTGTCAGTTTTTTAATAGTTATTATTTCATAAAAACACCATTTTTGTTTTAAGAACCTAAATTATTTTTAAATTAATTAATGAAAATTATATGTTTTAAATTTGGTAAAATAGATATCATTTTTTAATTTGGAATATAAAATATATCTTAGGCTGAAATTCTGATATTTTTCTGAAAACCTCGAAATTTTTATGAATACTAAAAATATTGGGTAGTAGTAAAAAAACAAACTTTTTTATTTAATTGAAATTTTACTCTTTTGTTTATTAAATTTTGAAAATACAACATTAATGGTTGTTATCAATTTGTAAAACTTTGTTCAACAAGATAAAAATAATTTATGGAGAATAGTAATTTTTCTTTTATTTACCGCATTTAAAGTTAATTATGGTAATACAAAGTAAAAATAATATGATAATAATATAAAATTACCTTAGCACATGTCTGAACCTTAGTGGATAAGTAATGGATGACCCAAATAATTGTTGGTTAATAAATTTGGCATTTTAAATACATTGGGATATCATAATGTCATTAAAAAAATTTATTTGATGTAAAAATAAAAATATCATAAACATGTATTATTTTGTGAAAGAAATTTGGATACGGGGTTATATAATTTATATATTGAACTATAAATAATCATTAGAAAGATAAAACTATTTTCTACATCATGTTATTTTATTTATATCTTTTAGATACCAAATAAATAAAATTTCTTATGAGAAACAACAATGTTGTTATTACCACATTAAAAATTGATTTAAATAAATTAGATTGTATAAATGAAAAAAATATCCAAAACCTATCCAATTCTTATTGGACTATTTTATTTCGAATAAGATTCATATTATATTTCACATTAATATGTTTTAGACCTTTACAAACATAAAATCTTTATATAATAAAATAATATTTTCCAACATTTTTAAAAAGCCCCTCGTGCACCTTATAAAAATCCCACACCTCTAACCCTTTACACAAACTACTCAAGCCCTTTGGCCCATCCAAACTCTGCCCAAATAATCTATCAAGATCCCTTTTTTACACGTATAATTCTTACCTTAGGTATAAGGAACTTCAAGAAATCTTTTTGGTTAAAACCTAAGGGAGTTACCCGATTTAAAGGTAACGACTTCTCTTACGTTCCTTTCATTTATTTTACTTCTCCAACACCCTAAAATCATTATATTACATTATTTTATAACAACACCAGTATCCTTTATATAATAGTTTTTTTTCTATAAAAATTATTCTATCTAAACATACACACACCTTTGTCTAAGGGGTAAATAACATACGGTTCCTGTGGATTGCGAACTACTGCCTCACAAAATGATCATTGCTCAATCTTCTCCTAAGTCCTCTAACGGTGGATATTACAATTGAAGTATATTTATATGTGATATATATTATATTTATATTTTCTATAAACTTATGTATTTTTAATTTATATATGATATTATAATGTTACTATAATATACCTATTTATAATTATGTTTTCATTCAATTAAATAAAAAATAAAAATGAATGTAGCATTCATGCATACGTATGGTTTATAGTCTCCAAGAACAGTGCATTTCATTTCATATTTCAAATGTTATGTAATATTATAAATACATAAATATAATGGTTATATAAGATATATATGATATCTAAATCTTGAATATAATTTTTTAGATAATAGAATTTTGACCACATGAACAACTTGTAGTTATAAGATGTTCATTTTCAACTCAAGTACCAAATATCGACAAAATTACCATTATTAACATAAATGGTTGCATAATGTTTAAATCATGGTAATAAGTGATATAAATGGAATAATAAACATGAATAAGGTTTTTAAAAAAGTATAAAATAACATTATTTTACTATTCAAAAGATTAAATAACAAATGGGTAAAGTCAGACATGAGGTAAGGGGTTTCATTACTAACTTTTAATTCCATGGGATTTCCACTATTCACCTCTTATTTATTGCATGTGGTGTATTGTGTACTTCCATTTGATATATATTATCATGATTCTATTTATATTCATGTAATTATATGATTTATATGATGGTTATTAAATTTTATCTTATGACTTGATTAATTACAACGCGGTAAGGGGTTTCTTATCTCATTTTTATTTTTGTGAGATTTCCATTGTTAACCACTTATTTATAGTATGTGGTGTATTTTGTACATAAATTTGATATATATTATCATGATTCTATTTATATTCATGGAATTCTGTGATTCATTTGGGGGTTATTAGCTTTTGGTATTTCGACTCGATTGATTACAATGTGGTAAGGGGTTTTCATCTCAATTTTTATTCTAGTGTGATTCATGAAATTTTTTCCACTATTTACTTTTTTGTGGTGTATGTAATTCCCATGATTGTTCAATTTCTGTAATATAATTTAATTTATGGGTATTTACATTTTCATTTTATTATTCATCCTTCATGGGGTGTATGTTTCATATGTTTCCAAATCAGTAAGTGAATTTCAAAAATCAATTTCTACTCATTTGGTTTTACGCAAAAATCATTAATTATTTTAATCCATGATTATGTGTGAAATAAATATTTATTTATTTATGTATTAATTTACACTCCACTTTTGTGGATATGATTTTGAAACACATAATCACTTCATTGATAAATTCTCAAGTCATTGATATGAACTTGATAAGAGTAATCTTAATTCATTTTCCATTCATTGAGTTAAACATCTAGGTCATTGGTTTTGTTTTTAAAAGAATATGTGTGAATGTAACATGATTGATTAAAAATTAATATCCAGTCATATTGAGTTATTTATATTTTTCATACATAATTACTTCATTTTTTTCCTTAAACCAAGATACAATCTTTATATGGGATTTCTTATCAATTTACATTCCATTGAGTTTTCTTTGTTGTTATGAACTAATTTACTTTTATATTGTGTATATACTATCCATTGAAATATTATATCTAGAATATCTTTATTGTTATGATATTATAATGTTTTGATTGTTTTTTTCCTCAAATATTTGTATCCAGCCATCCCTCATATATTTTTGAACTTTTAGCTAAAATATTGTTTTAAATGTTTTAAATATTTATTCTTTTAAATATTTATCATTAATGTCAATGTATTAAAAATGGTTTTAAGAATATATTTATATATATGTGAATGTATTGAAATTAAGATTTCATTCAAAAGCATCAAAGTGTTATGTAACACTTTTAATCAAAAATCTATTTATTAAATGTTTTAAATGGTTTTGAAATTGGTTTGATAAATCATTGATTATGTCAATATAATGAAATGATATATTGTGATTGCAATTTGGAAATGTTATCTTTATTTTATACTTGTTTTATGTGTCATGAAAATGTTATGGTTAATGGGAATTTACATGTATATGGGTGATTATATGATAAACCTAGGGGAGTGAGCCCGAGATAGCTGTTCAATGCATTGGGTAACTTGATGGAGGTAAACATGAATGTTTCTCCTATGATATTTATGAAACATACTTTTATTGGTATTCCGAATGTAACTCCCTCCGTAGATATGAAATCTACATTGTAATTATGTTATTTATGCCACATGTAACCTTTATGATTTATGATATCAGTGTATTATTAACAAAATTTGTGATTTAATACGGTTTGTTATGATTAAAAAGTATGATTTCATTGATTTGTATTTATTGATGGGATAATGTTTTATTTCCTTATTTAATAACCCTTACTGATCTTTTTATGATCATCCCATGTTTATAAAGGTTTTTCATAGGACTTAAAGATGAATAGTGTCATGGATAGGGTCATGGAAAATTCATGTTGTCTCAAACATGAAACTATACAAATTTATTTTTTTTAAGAGATTTATTTTATGTAAAAATTGAAACTGGGGATAAGTGTCTAATTTTTTATTTGTGAGATGTAATAGTTATGGTCTGATTATCAAAATTTCTAAACCTAAAAGGATCCTCAATGTGAATTATTCACTTAATTCAATATTAAGTAATGTTTAAGGTCGGGTCCTTATAGTTCATATCAAAGGGACGTTTGGATAACTCTATAGGTTATGGTGTTATTTACACATAAGTGGAAAACCCATAATGGATAGAATATTAGAATGATTCATAGTTATTTTAGTAAGTATTAATGGTTATTACATTTTGGGATTCAAAATTAATGTTATTAGATAACCTTTGACTATAAAATATGTTATGGTAATTTATATGGAATTTTTCTCTTTTAATGGGAATGTTATGAAATTGTATAGCTTTTAAAAAGGACAACACACAAACTGTGGGACAACCCATCATGTCAAAAAAACTCGTGAGAATCAAACCCACGAACAACGTGCGGTTGGGATTTATCTTCTACCATTTGACTACGTGAAGTCCACGGTTAGTATGACTAATACTTTTTTCATAAATGATTTTATGGATTAGGAATAAGCTTATTTTGGATCTAAAGTTTTATCAAATCATCATCATTATTATAAGAAAATTATTTGGTGATTAAGTGATAATGGTTATATTAGAAGATATTATCCCTTTTTGGGAACACAATATGCATAAGGAAAATAGAATACTATATGATTTAATTTTTTGTGTAATGGATGAAATATTATTTTGGTAGAATCTATGTTTTTATTGTGGACATATGGGGATTTTTTTTTATGTAAATAATTAACCTACCATAGAGAATATGTGATTATATTAATTACACTTTAGTATGAGACCTTATAGAGTAGTCGATTTCATTGGAGATAAATGTAAGGATTTAATGTCGAAGACTATGAGATAAATCCTTTTGAGTTTTTGGATTCAATCTTAGTTTGGATTATTTTGAAGAATTTTAAAGACAATTGTATATTGAATAGTATTTCTACATCTTTGGATACTTTTTTTTAGTTTTGGAGATTAAGATTACTATTTATTTTTATAAAGGAATTTCTATTTTCGGATTATATGATCTTTTACTAACAAATATTAATTTTGGTTAATGTATAATTATAGAAAAAATATATGGTTCATATTTATTGGATTCTGTTATTCTCTAAAAGTTGATTGTAGCACTTTTTATGTGAACATGTCATCTTTAATACTCTTCATTTGGGGAAAAGTTGAGTTTGTGGTAGAAATTTTTTAAATGATGAATGTCTACTTGTCAGGTATGTATGTTTCATTATGTTCTTACTGAATCTCATATCTCATATATAAATTCTCTGACATTATGAAAAGGTAATTAAAACAAAAACATTATTCATTTATTTTTCCTGCTGGGAAACTAATGATCGTTTAACACTTCCCAAATTTGGGGTTTTCTTGTTGTTAGCACTCTCCTAATCATGTTCAACGTGGCTCTCCGTCAAAACATGACACTTATTTTCTCCACCATTTCCATTTTTTCAAGGAATCCATGTATGGGTTGTCTCAAGGGACCTTTGTACATATATTTATTTCTATTAATTTGATATTTTTGCTTTCTCTTTTTTTGATGTGGGACATTAAATGTAGTTTCCATGCCCAATTTTAAAATTGCAAGGACACAATTTCCAAAATGTGGGAAGGATGTAACATCCTAGGAAAATAAAGAATATGACATTTTCATTTTTATTAATATTTTAGAATTAAATATAATTTTTTTAAAGGGGATGATATATTCAATGGGGTACCTGAAACTTAATGATTGGTTTCAGTGAAATCTTATGGTTCCCACAATGTAGAGTCATACTTAAATATAATATTATTTTATTATATTAAGTGGTAGTTAACGACAAGCCATTGTAATGGAGGTAATAAACAGAAGTAAAAAAATTTAAATATTAATACAATATCCAAAACATATCCAATACTTATTGTATAACGTCATTTTCAATAAGAGTCATCTTATCTTAGTCTTTAATATGTTTTGGACTTTTAGAAACAAAAAATCATTATATAATAAAATAATCTTTTTAATATTTTCTAAAGATCCCATCCCCCACTTTATAGAATTTCCTCACCTCTAACCCATTACACACACCTCTCAAGACCCTTTTCTCATCCAACCTCAACCCAAATAAGCTCTCATGATCCATCTCTTGAACATATATGCCTTTTCTTAGGCAGAAGTCACTTTAAGAAATAACTTTTGCTCAAACCAAAGAGAGTTATCCTACTTAATGGTAATGTCTTCTCTTATGTTCTTTTATTTTATTTTACATCTCTAACCCCCTAAAATATTTTTATTCCTTTATTTAATAACAAAACATGTATCCAAAAATATAATAGGCTTTTTTTATGATATGTATTTGAACATAACTAACACACACCTCCCTCTAATAGGTAATGCACATACTGTTTCTGTGGACGGAGAATTACTACCTCACCAAATGATGATTGTTCAATCTCCTCCTACCACCACATATGGTGGAAATTATGATGTAAGTGTGTTTATATGTTATATATATTATATATATATTGTCTATATAAATCTATATTTTTCATTTATAGTATCCATTTCTGGTTTCCGTAATGGGTAAATATGATAATTTGATTTTTGGAAGTGCGGACTCCCACCCCCTCAAAGACATATGACACATTCCATCCATATGGGGAAATTATAAAGGATGGAGTTAATGAAATTATAAATTATATTATACAAGAATTATTCTATACCTATTTGTAGTTATGTTTTTATCCCATTAAATATGAAAATGAAATAAAAGTAGTGTTCATGCGTACATACGGTTTAACGACTCCATGAATGGTGCATATCATTTATTATCTCCAAATGTTATGTAATATTGTAAATGCATACATATAATATATGTATATGATATATATGATATCTAAATAATTAATATCATTATATATATAATATAATTTTTTCCACATGCGAAACATGTAATTATAAGATGTTCATTTTTGACTCAAGTTCCAAATATCGACAAAATGACCATTATTAACATAAATAATTTCATAATGTTCATAACATGGTAATAAGTGATTTAATGAATAATAAAAATGGATATGGTTCTTAATCAAGTATAAATTATCTTTATTTTAGTATTCAGGAAATTAAAGACTGAATGCGTCAAGTCAGACATGAGGTAAGAGGTTTCTTATCTCACTTTTAATTCCATGATATTTCCATTATTCCCCACATATTTATTCCATGTAGTGTATTGTGTACTTCCATTTGAAATATATTATCACTATTATATTTATATTCATTGTATGTTTTGATTCATTTGAAATTTATTAACTTTTGGTATTATGACTCGATTGATTACAATGTGGTAGGGGGTTTCTTATCCCACTTCAAATTCCGTGATATTTCCAGGTTTCACCACTTATTTATTTAATGTGGTGTATTTTGTACTTCCATTTGATATTTATTATCATGATTACATTTATATTCATGGTTTTTTTATTCATATTTTGATATTAACTTTCGGTCTTATGACTTGATTGATTACAACATATTAAGGGGTTTTCATATAACTTTTTATTCACGTGAGATTCATGCTATACTTTCCACTGTTATATTTTGTATGGTGTATGTACTACCCATGATTGTATTATTTTTGAAATATAATTTAATTTATGGGTATTTATATCTTTATTTTATGATCCTTCTTTCATGGGGTATATGTTTCGTATGTTACCAAATCAGAAATGGGCGACAAAAAATTAACTTTTTTATTATCAAAATACTTTTGAGGAAATGTGAGAATCTGCAGGATCCAAACATTACAACCATTAAAAATATGATAAATGATAAAAAAGATCCATCCTAAAAGAAGAATCCCTCCCTAGAGACTATATCATGATGACAATATTTCACCATCGCATGACCACTCAGCTAATTGTCCAATGTAAGGTTGCACAGGACTGGTACTGATGGCAGAGCCATACCCTCTCGAACTGTTAAATTTGAATGGAATTCTCATGAGAAAACTTCCTACTATGATCCTCATCCTACGTAGATCCATGGAGTGTGTTGGTTATAATAATATCCAAAATTCAACAATCAATCAAGAACATGAATGCAGCCTCAAATTGTAGAGTCCATATGTTATTCACAGCTTCTCTAATGGATGTCCATGGGATATTAAATCCCTCATTGTTTTTATGTTCCCTTTAAATTCATTTTTTTTAATGAGAAATTCGTCTAGTAAGATCCATAATCTTTATCCAAGCCAGTAGAATCAAGAACCACATTACAATCATTCAAAAACACAGACCAACCAGAGCAGTATACATAGATGCACAAAAAATGATTCAACCAGAATGAAATCATGAACAAAAAAGGTTTAAGGAAGGCATATTGAAAATAGAATAATCACACTTCCCACCGCAACACTCACAATAAATCAAATCCAAATCTTTAACACAATTCATGATCTCAGGGGTGGAAATCCATCACCTTAACAATCCACTATAATGCTGACATAATAGAAAGATGTTCTTGCCACATTTTAGACCCGAAATCCCCTCAGTGCCTCCATAACCACACTCAAAACCCACAGTGATTCTCCAAATTCACCATCAGTAGACATCAAAATTAGGCTCCAACCCACATAAGTAGGGCTCGAACATGACCCTTCACCATCTCGTGGAAAAATGCCCTATCGTTGATATGAACTTGATAAGAGTAATATTAACTCAATTTCCATTCATTATGTTTAACATCCATGTCATTAGTTTTTTTTACAAGAATATGTGTGAATGTACTCTGATTGATTAACACTGAATATCCAATCATATTGATTGTATTTATATTTTTCACAGAAAATTATGCCATTTATTTATCCTTAACCTATGGATAAAATATTTTTATGGGATTTCGGCTCAATTTACTTTCCATTGATACTTCTTTGTTGTTATGTGACAATTCACTTTTATATGTTGTGTATACTATCCTTTGAAATATTATATCATAAAAACCTTTATTATCATGATATAATAATGTTTTTATTATTTTTTCCTAAAATATTTGAATTCAAGAGTCTCTCATTTGGTTAGGAACTATTTAATTAATATATAATTTTAAATGTTTTTATGATTTATTATTTGTAATCATTCTCATTAATGAGCATGTTTTAATAATGGTTTTAAGGATTTATTTATATTGGTGGGAATGTTTTGAAATTAAAATTTCCATAGAATTCTTAAAAGTTATATGGGATTCATTGATTCCAAAATCTCTTTATTAAAGGTTTTAAATTGTTTTGATAATGGTTTGAGAAAGCATTGATTATGTCATTATCATGAAATGATATATTATGATTACAATGTGGAAATGTTATCATTAATTTATTCATTTTTATGTGTTATGAATATGTTATGTATAAATAAAATTTTCAATTATATAGGTGGTTCCATGATAAACAAATGGTAGGTGAGGCCGAAATAACTCTCTAATGCATTGGGTAACATGTCGGAGGATAACGTGAATGTTTTTACTAAGAGATTTATAGAATATACTATGATGGGTATTCCAAATGTTACTCCCAACATTTTTGTGATATCAACAATGTAAGTATGTTTTGGATTCCACAAGTTACCTTTATGATTTATTATTTTTATGTATTATTCATAAATCTTGTGATTTGATAAGGTATGTTATGATTAAAAGGTATGATTTCATTGATCTGTATTTATTGATTGGATAATGTTTTCTTTCTTTTTTTATAACACTTTCTGATCTTTTTTTGATCATCCTATGTTTTTAAATATTTTTCACAAGACTTAATTATTAATATGGTCAAGGATGGGATCATGGAAAAGTCATGCTATCTAAAACATGGAACTAGATAGGTTTCTTTTTTGAAGAGTTTTTATTTTATGAAAAAATTGAAACAGAGTAGAAGTGTCTACTTTCAAATTTTTGAGATGTAATATTTATGGCCTAATTCTCTAATGCATTAAAGCTGAAAAGATCCTCAGTATAAAGTTTTCACTTGCTTCAAGAATAATTAATGATTAAGGTATAGTCCTTATAATCAGGATAGAATTAAAAAGGCTGGAATGGTCGGGAGCTCTCGTATTGCGCTCCAACGGGCGACTCTAAACCCTAACCCTTTCCGCTGAATCTTGATGCTTCTGATGGCTGGTTTTGATCCAGAATGGGAACTTGTTCCCCATTAGGCCCCTGCTTCTGTTGATACTGTCTCCACAAACATTGAAGTTGGAAATTTCCAAATCCCACTTCGCAATATCCCTGTCTCCTTCCGCGATGCGCTAAAAGACTCTGATCTCAGTAGTAGGAAGGACCCCAGGAAACCTTTATTCAAAAAACTAGATGATGGAGGTTTTATGGTTTATGCTGATCCAGAAGCATTGAAACAGAGGGATAAAATGTTCAGGTACTCGGTTCTTGGTCGAATTTCCTACAACACAGGTGATAAACCTTGGCCTATCTCTGAATTAAGGAATAGGATTGCTCATTGCTGGAGCTCTTCACGGTGGAAGACGGTTCCCTTGGGTAAGGGATACTACCACATTCTTTTTAGTTCGCAAACTGAGCTTGAACAGATTTGGAAGATTGGAAATTTACACCTAAAGCCTGGTTTTTTTAGAATCTCAGATTGGGACCCCGCTTTTAATCCTTACACACATAAAAATCATTTGGCTCATGTTTGGGTTAGAATTCATAGGCTGAATTGGTTATTTTGGCACCCGAAGATCTTGAATGATATTGCTTCTTGTTTAGGATCCCCTATTAAAATTGATCATAGAACCTTGAATGGGGATCTAGGTTTATATGACGGAGTCATGGTAGAGATTAACATATCTAGTCCTTTACCATCCACCATAGTAGTCCATAGGAATCTATATCTAGAATATATATGTGTGAATAACCACAAGCCATTATAGACCTCTATATACATGTTTGGGGAAAACTAACCATTTAGTTAACCATCACAAGTATCTACCAAGAGAAGAGAGAGGGGCCAAAGGGGGAGTTATTCATTCATCCTCCCACTGGAATGTTGGGGAAGACACCCCCACAGGCTCAGAATCACTCGGGTGTCAGTTTCCCTTACTAATATGGTGGAGTGGCATATAGAAACACAAAAATTACATGTTATACTATATCCCCCAACCACACTATGGGAAGAAACTAGTCATAGACTCAACTGCAGCTAACATATCTCAGACTCTGGATAATACTTCTAAGACTCGATATCCTATCAGCACACAACCATTTAAAGGTATTTAATACATTATTTGATTCCATATTTATCAATTTCACTTTACATTATTTAATTCATTAAACATTAATTAACCAGTACCAATTCCACATTAATGGTCATTAGCATCACACCCAAAGTACACTATTCCTTCAAAATTACATCCTCATCATTATGTTCCAGTAAACACCAACCCCATGGGTAAACACCATTTATTCATTTATTCATTACCGATTACTTTCCCACATCCCTATAAATTCTATAAAAACATTCTATGAAACTAAACACAAGGGGGCTCAAAATTGTGAGTAGATGTACAACCCGTCGAGTCTTTACCGCCTATAGATAGAGCATAGACCTATCCTCCCTTGAGAAGCTAAACACAGAAATCACAGGCATACCCCGCACGTCTTAGCCTCTTTTAGAATAAGGGTAAGCCAAACTAGCTACCTTAGTTAGTGGGGAAAATTAAAATAGGTAATCAACCAAAAAGAAATAATAAGGATCCAACAATCACATCCATACCATTTCCATAATCCCTGGTGTCCTCCCCAAAACCCATATGCATAAACCAATGCATCTCACCACCCTAGGTGTCATTTTCTACAACAACCAAAAGGCCTCCTTGCCCCCACATATCACAATATCCATCGAAGCTCACATTACAACACAGGTAGTAGGAAAACAAACATCTTACCAATTTTGATCTCTTCCATTTAACAATCTAGAGGGTAACTCAGAACTCTAAAGTGAATTGACTTTTATCAAAAAATGGTTCATTAATCCATCTTGGGTTATATGATTATTATTCGCAGGTTCCAAGTTCAGGAAAACTAGTCAGTAAGTTATCATAAATGATTAAACATTCTCACTGTGCCAATTTGATTAACATCAAATTACAGCATGATGAACAAGATTCATATTAATTCCTCTTTATCTATATCCAAACAGTTAGAAATTAATTCCAATTTATGTTCTTTACCAATTTCCATCAACAAGTAACTGCTAAATGAAGGAAGTATGTATATCACACTATATAGAAAAACAAGAGGCAAATATATAAGATCTATCTCAATTTACTTATCCGATTCAAATATTAATTATGTCCATTCTATTGTGATCCAGTGGGATAAAACATGATAACTATACATTTGTACATTCAATAAAATATAATCAATGAATCACCTACCTGAAAATGATCTTGACGTTCTTTATACGAAAACAATCCACAAAATAGGTTATGATCCTCCTCTCGCGACAACTGCATCCACACGAGGATGCCACGGTACGACCGCACCAACCAAACTGCAATAAAACTCCATTAGATGCATGGGGATTACATGATATAATATATAATGGGGAAATATGGGAAGATGAAACCTAAAATAATGATGATAAAACATACCTTATATTGAAGATTGATCGATACAGCTTGGTTGCACAGAAACAGGCTTTGCACTTGTAGTAAGAAGGACGTCGAGGAAACCAATCCATGTGGAAATGTTTGATCTCATGATTCCTATGGGATGGAAAGAGAGGTTTGAGCATCTTCTACTAAAGAACAAGGAGGATGTACAAGGGAGGAATATATCTTATCCTGTTTGAAGATTTAATGGAGCGATGGTTTAAGATATGCTTAAATTCCCATTAAAAGAGGATCACAATAAACCACGTGGTTTGACCAAGTAAAAACATTCTGTGCCTTATGAATAATTGAGATAGCATTTATGTCCATTGAATCGTCCTTAGAATCCTTATAATAAGGCTTTAAATGAATTTTACATCAAAGGAAATGTCAAAGGGTTGAAACTATTGGAAGTTGGAAACACTCTTCATGAATATGAAATTTAGCAAAGGAAAAACAATGTTCATGAACCTCACAGTTAGAACCACTCGGATAGAACATTGTTCATGAACTTCACAATTATAACCTCACTAATAGAACACATTTCCAGAACCTCACCATTTGAACATTGTTCATGAACCTCGTCGTTAGAAAAATGTTGATGAACCTAATCATTAGAACCTCACCAATAGAAACCTTTTCATGAACCTCACTGATAGAACACTGTTGATGAACCTCACCATTAAAACCCCATAGATAGAACATTGTTCATGAACCTCACTAATAGAACATTGTACACCTACTGCTCTGGAAGCACTATTACAAAACACAAAATTTGGCAAAGGAAAAATAGGTTACCGATAAAGTGTACCTATAGAACCGTTCATCGATGGAACTATTCATAGAATTGGAAATTTGGAAAAGGAAAGAGATATTACTGTTATAGGTTATTGATAGACTATTCATAGATGGAACTATTCATATAAATCGAAATTTGGAAAAGGAAGGAGAGGTTACCATTAGAGGTTACCGATAGAACTGTTCAGGGATGGAACTATTCATAGAATTGTAAATTTGGCATATGAAAGAGATGTTACCATTAGTGGTTACCAATATAATTGTTCATCGATGAAACTGTTCATAAAATTAGAAATTTGGAAAATGAAATAGAGGTTACTATTGGACCTGACTGCTTTCACTGTTCACAGAAGGTTCTTGATGCACTATTCAAAAATGTCTACCATTGGAACTGTTCACCGAGGGTCACTGATTCTACTGTTCACAAAAAGTTACTGATGTAATGTTCATAACTGTCTACTATTGGAACTGCTATGAAAAGGTGAAAATTGGAAAAGTTTTGGGAATAAGTCGCATCAACCTCCCAAAACACCTCAAATGCCATATTTTCACAAAATAATGGACCATGGAGGTTCGGGCCATTACATCAGATACCTCTCAAAAACAATCTCATTCCTGAGAATTCAAAACCCAACTAAAGTGAAAACAAAACGAGGACTGAACAACCACCCATAGAGATACCTCTTAAGAGAGAGAAATCCAAAAATGTAACAAAAGGAATCCATATCATAAACATGAAAGGTTTATAACCACAAAGTCTACATCAATACATGAAAAGATTTCAATATCTAACGACCTTGGGTACTGAGCACGTAGATATGACTCACGTTCCCTGTTACTCTTCTTCATTCCACCATGTTTCCACAAGATAGGATCCAAGGGTATAGAACACTCATGCAACACCTTCTCTTTGATAAATGTTTCATCATCATCAACAATGATCTCATCCTAATCAATGATGTGAGAGTCATTCTAAAGATAATGACGGAGCTATGATACATTGAAAATATCATGTATCTGACTCATCTGTGGGGGATGTTCTACTTGATACACAACATCTCCAATGCTAGCTAACACCTCGAAAGGCCCAAAAAAGTTGGGATAAATCTTACTCCCACGACCTAACCTTCGCTGCCGACGATGAGGAGTCACCTTCAGAAACACATGATCCCTAAAATTAGACAATAAGGATCTCTTCCTTTGAGCAGTATATGATTTATGATGATCTTAACCTATCTTCGTCCTCTTATAAATCACCTAAACCATCTCTATTGTATTCTGCACTAGTTTCAGTCCAAGAATTGCAGAGTCTCTGACCCTAGTCCATCACAATTGAGAACGGAATGGTCAGCCAAACAAGGCTTCAAATGGCACCATAACGATGGTGGAGTAAAAAATATTATTGTAAATTAACTCCAAAAAGGGTAAGTTCCTCATCAATGAACCTCCAAAATCAAGAACACATGAGCATGACATGTCTTCAAGAGTTTGGATCATTCGCTCTGTCTGAACATCCGTTTGAGGATGAAAAGTAGTGCTACAGCATAAATGAGATCAAAAATTATGCTGGAGACCTCTCCAAAACCTATAAGTAATGTGAGGATCTAGATCATAAATGAATGTTATTAGGACTCCATGAAGTCTCACCACCTCCTCTAGATACTACCTTGTGAAAACATCCACTGAACATGACTCATTGATTTCTATAAAGCGGTCCAATTTTGATAAGTGATAAAATACCACCCAAATAACATCATGTCCTCACACGGATCAAGGTAAACCCACAAAAAATTCCATTGACATGTCATCCCACTTTCACTGAGGAATATCTAATGTCAGGAGTAGACCACTGGGAACATAGTTTTTAGCCTTCACCTTCTGGCAGACCAAACATCGAGACACAAACTCCGTAACTTCACGCTTCGACCCAGGCTAGCAGAATTGGCCCCTCAAGTCTCGATACATATTTTTCATGCTAGTATGCATCATTAAAGGAGAACTATGAAACTCTCTAAGAACCATCTCACACATCGTCAAAGTAATAAAAATCCTTATGTGATACAACACTCGGTGTTGTTCATCCTCCGACCAAACATCAGGGGCCTCAACACAAATAACTCTATCTCTCCACACCGCTACCTCAAGACCACCCAACAGGGAATCATCCACTTTATTCCCATGATATGACTGCACCATCATCTGAAAAAGACAACTTCTGCCCCCAAATTCTCCGATATCAAAATGTAATGTTGATAGTTCTTCCAATACACTCCATGAGTTACCAGATTCACGCACTGCATCACTACGTGACTTCTGACTCATCATATCAGCTAAATCAATCCCTATTCCAGGTGTGTATAATATTTTGAAGTCTTATTCATGTAAGAACTCCATCCACTTTCATTGACGTAAGTTCAAGTCACACTGGGAGAAAACATACATCAAACTCTTATGATCGATGAAAACCACAAAGCGCTTACCAATGAGTTAGTGTCTCCACAACTACAGAGAAAACCCCATGGATGACAACTCAAGTTCATGAGTGGCATAGTTACGTTCATGGGGACATAAATACTGATAACCATAAGGAACAATTGATCTTTTCAGCATCAGAACACAACCCAACCCCAGATGTGAAGCATCACCAAAAACATCAAAATGCACTCCCTCAGCAAGATGACAAGGAACTTGAGCACTTACTAACTTCTACTTTAGATACTCGAAAGCTGCCTGACCATAATCAATCCATATAAATGCTTGGTCCTGCCTGGTCAAAGCAGTTAGATGAGTCACAACTCGTGAGAAGTCGGCTATGAACCTCTTGTAGTATCTTGCGAAACCAAGGAACCTTCCCACCTCCGACACTATTTTGGGGGATTCCCAAGACAAAACTACTTATATCTTCGATGTATCCCCATCTACTCCCTACTGGGACACAACATGCCCTATGAAATAGACTTACCAAATCCAAAACTCACACTTCAGAAACTTCCCAAACAACTGATGTTGACAATGAACTCTTAAAATAGTGTGTAAATGCTCTGCATGATCCACCTCAGAATTGGAGTAAAAAAGGACGTCGTTGATGAAAACTACCATGAACTTGTCTTGGAACTCATGGAACACAGCATTAATTAATCACATGAACACACCTGGAGTGTTCATCATGCTGAATGGAATTACAATGAACTCATAATACCTTGGATGACAACAGAAAGCAGTCATTTGGATATCCTCATCCTTCACAAAAATCTGATAATATCCTAACCGCAAGTCGATCTTTGTAAAGAAACTTTCACCCTTCAGTTGATCGAATAAATCATCAATACATGGAATAGGATAGTGATTATTTATAGTCACTCTGTTTGAGTGATGATAATCGACACACAACCGTAAACAGTCATCAGCCTTCTTCAAGATCAATACTGGCACACCCCACAGTGACACACTTGGCCGAAAAAACTACACTATAACATACCATCACGCTATATACACAGATCTCCTTACACAAAAGGGTCTATCCTATATAGAGACATAGAGATAAGACATTATTCTTTTTGTATCTTGATCTCAAACTCGGTCTCTCGTAGAGGGGTTAATGCAACAACATCTTCTGGAAATACATCAAGGTACACATTTACGACCATAAAAAACCCCAACTACTAAGCCTCGGAAGAACTCAACATCATCTCAGCCATAATGGATTATCTAATGCATCATGGATGATAAGGACAGAATGTGCCTATGACCCATATAAGGATCTCGCTCACCAACAATCCCTACAAACTCTCCATCCGCACCAACGAAAACAACATTCTTATGAAGCAATACATGATAGGTTTCACTCAATACAACCAATCCATGCCAAGGATGAAATCGTATTGTTTTATTTATAAACATAAGAAATCTCCCCAAGAGCAGTGCTGCCCCAACACTAGCTCACATAAACTACATACTTCAAAAAAGTCAGGTCACCTTCAACTGGCGTTGTCAACTCCAAGGGCACTAGAAACCTCTCTACCTCAAGTCCCAAAGCATGGAAAATGGTAGGTGATAGGAAATAGTGTTTCACTCTTAAATCAAACAAGGAATAAATCATTTTATAAAATAAGAAAATGGTACCTCGAACGACGTATGGCTCACCTGGCGCTGTCAATGCTAAAGCATGAAGCTGACCATAACCACCTCCACTGCCTCTCTGACCCTGACGACGACCACCACCACGGCCTCACTCTTCTCTCTGAGGATGGGGAGCTTCATGGGGTTGTACTATTCCTTCCCCATCTACCCCTTGTGGATCTAGAGCTGGTGAAACCTGCTGTTGCAGCCTCAGCTAGAACTGCTTCCATGGAGGAACATGGAGAGGGAAACCAATTGCAACATGACTTATCTAAAAGGCCGGACACTCTCGCTAATCGTGACCTCGACCACCACTATAAAAACAAGTGCCTAATATTTTGGCATAATATTGAGAGCTGCTGGCCCTAGAGAAATGAGATACTGAGGGTTGGGACCTACCCCCAGCTAAACATAAAATCATCTATCCATAAAACTGGGAATCCCAGACCATAGCTCGACTTCTTGAGGAATCATGACGAATCCCCTCTCATGATGATCAAGTACTGGCCAATGTCCTCTCAACAACTTCTTCCCTTACTAGCACCTCAAAACATGTCTTCAACATAAATGGGGTGACCATGCTCTAGATCACTGGACACAAATCCTCCTTGAAATGTCTCTGCCCTGGCCTCCTAATCTTGAAACAAGTGCGAATCATATTATAAAAGGTTCCTGAAACAGATTCCAAACTCTCGCGCACTGTAGATCCCATGTCAAAGGGTAAGAAGGTCCTGGTGACTGTATGGCATTACAGTTGAAGAAAGAAACTTGACTCTAAACATGTCTCATAACTCCTCCCATGAGATCGCAGGCTCCTCATGATCCCCATTGAACAAGAACCACCATTGTATCTCTACACCACGTAGCATCGTTACAACCAATGATACCCAGTGATCCTTCCGAGCATGGGTCAAACTAATTTCAATATCGACCTCCTCTAATGATTCATAAATGAATGTATCTGAAACAGAGCCCTCGTACTTCTACAGTCTCTGGTGCGGAAACTCTCAGAGTTTCTTCCACCATGTGTCATCGTCGTCAACCTCTACCCTATGACGATCTGCTGGAACTGTCAGCTGGACATCCTCTATGTGATCCTAACGAGGAAGTCTACCTATTTCCATACCTATAAAATAATAAATAGTTAGGGATCCTAAACCTGGAATATGGAAGACTCAACATTAATTAATTAATTGTTTTCTTTTATTTATTTCAGATTAACCTATCCCAAGGTCTACCCATTAAAACACAGGCACAAATTAGAATGCTGCAAGATCCTTTCCTAGGTATCTACCATGAAACAAGTATCAACTCATTTAGTAGTCTTCGTAAACATTAAGGTTCGTACATCAGATCATAGGGGGCCCTAACGCTTATGTCTCAGCCAGTCTCCAGTGTTTACATCACTTTATAAACATGAATTACATTGTTTCCCTACAAACCCATGCAACCTCACCTATGCCTAACTACAAATTTCATCCTATATCTCGACCAGACCTGTTATACCACTCTGTCACGACCCCCTCCCCACAATATATAACCCTCCTAGGACGAAAATGTGGGAGGGAAGATAGCGACCCCTGATTCCGACCTCCAGTAGGACCCAAGTTGGTGACTAGGACTGAGGTTATAGTAAACACACAAATGGGAGGCATTACCCTCTAAGAGAACACATGCGGGAGTGATAGATAAGATATACACCAACCTAATCCAACTCAGAACTGAAATATAAAAGAAAATAGAAGTTAAAATAGGCACTGTCATGAAAAAATACTACAACTGGAAGCGGAAAACTGAAAGTACCCAAAAGAATGTAAAAACAACAGAATCCACAATCCCGAACAGCTCCTACACCTCCAAGCTAGTAGAAACTGGATTGATCTCAAACCTACTCCAAGTGACCTAGAAAATAGTTTATACATACATAGGGTGAGTATAATAGTATACTAAGTAGGATCCACCCCAAAACCTCTCATGAAAAAGTAAAGAAAGCATGGTAAAGCATTGTGAATAACAAGTAAAACTAACTCATACCTAAATAGGTATACAAATTTCCAAACCTCACCATGGCTACTCTCATCAAGTAACACATACAAGAGTATATATTATAATAACTAATATCATGGGTACCCAGATACTACTTCACCACCAGGATTCGTCTTTTCCCCAACATCGCACATCCTAAGCATCTCTATCCAAAGAGGCTTTCTCGTAGGCACATGGGAGAAGCACCACAACAAGAACCTTGTGGAAAAAAACCACCACATCCACATAAGAAACGTATCCTAGTAGTTTATGGGAGACACCAAGACACACATAACGTGTATCATACGTCGGGTATTATACCTCAAGCCTTTACAGTCTATACACTGACAAAGTATCCTCAAGCCATTATAGCCTATACCCGTTACACCTATAGTAGTTCATAGGAAACTATATCAAGAATATATATGTGTGAATAACCACAAGTCATTTCATCCCTCTATACACATATATGGGGAAAACTAACTTTTGTGCCTAACAGCAAAAGTAGCTACCAATATAAGAGAGTGGGGACAAAGGGGGTAGTCATCCATTCATCCTCCCATCGAAATGTTGGGGAAAACACCCCCCCCCCCCCCAGAGCTCAGAATCCCCATGGTGTCAATTGCCCATACTGATAGGGTGGAGTAGCGTATCGAAACACAAAATGTACAGGATATACTATATCTCAAAACAACACTATGGGAATAAACAATTCATAGACTCAACTGTAGCTAACATCTCTCAGACTCTGGCTGATACATCTATGACTAGATATACTATAATCACACAACCATTTAATGATATTTAATACATTATTTTGTTCCCTTTATTATCACTTGAACTTTACGTTAATTAATTATTTAAGGATTAATTAACCAGTTCCAATTCCACATTAATGGGCATTACCATCACACCCAAAGTATAGTGTTCCTTCAAATTTATACCCTCATCATTGTGTTACACCAAAATCCATCCCCATGGGTTAACACCATTTATTCAATTATTCATTACAGAATTACTTTCCCACATTCCCAAGCATTCTTGAAAAACATTCTATGCAAATAAACACAAGGGGGGTCAACACAGTGAGTAGATGTACCACACATCGAGTCTTTTCCGCCTATAAAAAGATCATAGACCCATCCTCCCTTGAGAAGCTAAACACAGATATCATGTGGCATACCATGCACGTCTTCTCCTCATTTGGAAGAAGGTTAAGCAATAACACCTTCCTAAGATGATGGGGAAATGTAAAACAGGTAATCAACCAAAAAGAAACATCAAGCATCCAACAATCACATCCATCCCATTCCAACATCACTGGTGTCCTCCCCAACACCCACATGCATCAACCGATGCATCTTTCCACCCGAGGTGTCATTTTCTTCCACAACCAAAAGGTATCCATGACCCCACACATCACAACATTCATCCAGTCTCTCATTAAAACACAAGTAGCAAGAAAACAATCATCTTAACAATTTGGATCTTTTTCCTTTAACTATCTAGAGGGTAACTCAGAACCCTACAAGGAATTATCTTTTATCAAAAAATCGGTTCTTTAATCAATATTGGATTAAATGATTATTATTCATAGGTTCCAAATTCAGGAAAATTAAGCAGTATGTTATCACAAATAATTAAACTTGCTTACTACGCCAATTTTATTAACATCAAATTAAAACAAGAAGAACCAGATTAATTTACATGCCTCTTTATCTATAGCCAAACAGTTATCAATTAATTATGGTTTATATTCATTTCCAATTTCATCAAGAACAAACATCCAATGGAAGCATGTATGGATATCTCACTATCTAGCAAAACAACAGGTAATTCCATATGATAGATATCAATTTATCTATCCTGTTAAAATATTTATTATGTCAATTCCATTATAATTTAATGGGATAAAACATGATAACTATACATTTGCACATAAAATAAAGGAGAATAATTGAATCCCCAACTTCAAATAGTTCAAGACGTTTTTTATACGAGAACAATCCACACAACTGTTCATGATCCTCCTCTCATGAAAACTGAATCCACTCAAGGATGACATGGTATGACCACACCAACCGAACCCCAAGAAAACATCATTAGAAGCATAGAGATTACACACTATAATATGGAAAGGAGAAACAAAATAAGATGAACCCCAAAAGAATGACGATAAAACATCCCTTATATTGGAGATTGATCGATACTACTTGGTTGCACATAAACATGGGGTGCACATGCAGCATGAAGGATATCGAGGAAACCAATCCACGAGGAAACGTTTTATCTCATGATTCTTATGAGAAACAAGGAAAGGTTCTAGCGTCTCGCACTAGAGAACAAGGAGGAATAACATGAGAGGAATATATCTTGTCCATTTTGAAGAGTTAATGGAGCAACATTTTAAGATACACTTAACATCCCATTAAAAGCAGATCGCACTAAACCACGCGGTTTGACAATGTTAAAACATCGCGAGCCTTAGGAATAATTAATATGGGATTTATGGCCTATGAATTGGCCTTAGAGTCCTTAAAATAATGATTTAAATTCATTTTACTTCAAAAGATATGTCAATGTGGTGAAGCTGTAGGAAGTTGGAAACACGGTTCATGGACTAAATATTTGGCAAAAGAAAAACAATGTTCATGAACCTCACTATTTGAACTTCACCAATAGAACACTATTCATGAACCTCACTGATATAACACTATTAATGAACCTCACTGATAGAACATTGTTCATGAACATCACCGATAGAACACTGTTAATGAACCTCACTATTAGAACCCCACCAATAGAATAATGTTCGTGAACTTCACCGTTAGAACACTATTCATGAACCTCACAATTAGAACCTCACCGATAGAACACTGTTCATGAACCTCCCCGATAGAACATAATTCATGAACCTCATCGTTAAAACCTCATCAATGAAACACTATTGATGAACCTCACCATTAGAACCTAATCGATAGAACATTGTACAACTACTATTATGGAAGCACTATTCACAGAACTCAAAATTTTTAAAAGGAAAAAGAGATTACCGATAGAGGATACCGATAGAACAGTTTTCCGATGGAACTGTTTATAGAATTGGAAATTTGGAAAAGGAACGAGTGGTTACTGTTAGAGGTTACTGATAGAACTGTTCACCGATGGAACTATTCTTAGAATTGGAAATATGGAAAAATAAAGATAGGTTACCATTAGATGTTACTGATAGAACTATTCACCAATGGAACTGTTCATAGAATTGGAAATATGGCCTAGAAAAGGGTAGTTGCCTTTTGAGGTTACCAATAGAACTGTTCACCGATGGAACTATTTATAGAATTGAAATTTTGAAAAAGAAACAGTGTTTACCGTTGGACCTCACTATTGGCACTGTTCACAGAAGGTTACCGATGCACTGTTTACAACTATATATGGGTGCAACTGTTCACTGAAAGTCACCAATACAACTATTCATAGAAGGTTACCGATGCACTATTCACAACTTTCTACTGTTAGAACAATTCATGATAAGGGAAAATTGCCAAAGTGTTGGGGATAAGTCACCTTGACCTCCTAGAACACCTCAAACACCATATTTTTACAACAGAATGGACCAGAGAGGTCTGGGCCAGTACAATTAGGCCATAAGTTTTATATTACATCTCAAATATTACAAAGTAGACACTTCTACTTAGTTTCCATTTTTTAATAAATTAAAAACTACTGAAAAAAAATATTCATGTCTAGTTTCATGTTTTAGAAACCATGACTCTTCCTTGATCCCATCCTGGACCCTATTAATCTTTATGTCCAGTGAAAAACATTTAAAAATGTGGGATGGGAAAAAAAGCTCAGTATGGAATATAAAATTTATAAAAGAAACATCAATCCATCAAAACATATGATTCTTACCACACCTCATGAAATCATAAGATTTCAGAATAACACATAGAAATAAAAAATCATAAAAATAACTTATGTCATCTATATCATACATACATTGTAGCTATCATAGCTTCCTAGGGAGTTTTGTTTGAATACCCATCATAGTATATTCCCTAAATTTATTTGGTGAAACATTAACGTTTACCTACATCATGTTACCGAAGGAATTGAAGATATATCTCAGGCCCACTCAACCTAGGTTTATCATAGAACCACCCATATAGGTAAACAATTTACAAGAACCTTAACATATTCATATCACATAAAACAAGCTAATGGAAAGATAACATTTGTTCATTTCAATCAAAATGTATCATTTAATGATATTAGAATAATCAAAAACTTCTCAAAACCAATTTCAATACCAAAATACATAAAGGGGTATATGGTATTTATTTTCATTTAAAAAACACTACGTCATGTTATATAATCCAATGATCAAATGATACTCGTGGTGGCAGAAAGGTCATTGTCACCACATATGTTAAAAAGAAACATTACTTTTTCTTTTTGTAAAATGATTCATTGAAAAAATATTCCCTTTTAATGAAATAAAATGTCAATGGTTTTTATACACCATATAAAATAAATTAATGTACAAATAAAAATATTCCTCAATAAAAGGATATTGAGACGATGACCCTTACCTCATGTCTAACATGAATCATTCGTTCTTTAATCTCCTGAATAGTATAATAAAGTTAATTCTTAATTGAATTAAAACCCTTTTCAGGTTTATTATTTCTTCTATATAACATTTTACCACATTATAAACATTATATAATCATTGATGTTAATAATGGTCATTTTGTTGATACTTGGTATTTGAGCCGAAAATGAACTTCTAATAATTACATGTTGTCTGTGTGGTCAAAATTCCATTATATACATAATGATATCAGTGGTTTATGTATCATATAAATCATATAAATCGATGATATATGTATTTATAATAGTCCATATCCTTTGAATATATTAAAATGAAATGCACCGTTCATGGAGATGGTAAGATGTGCGTACGCGTGAACGCTACTTTCATTTTTTTCATTTTAAAAGGAATGAAAACAGAATGATAAATATGTATATTATAATTCCATTATTATATCATATATTATATAAATTATATAATTTCATTAGAACCATCCTTTAAACAATCCTTGTATGGTATCAATGAGTCATATCACATTGAGGGGCGGTTATCCGCACATCCTCAAATGAAATTATCACGTTTACCAATTATGAAAATCATAAAGGTACGATAAATATATTATATATCACATATAAATAAATTTACATCCTAATTTACACTATAAGTGGTGGTAGGAGAAGACGGGGAAATCATTATTTTGTGAGGCAATAGTTTGTTGTCCACAAAAATAGTATGTTGTTTACCCATTAGATGGAGGTGTGTGTAATTTTAGTTTTAATCCTTCTCAAAAAAACAACCTAGTATATTGAGGATACTGGTGTTGTTTTTTAAAAAAGGAATAAAAAAATATTAGGGAGTAGAGAATGAAAATAAATGAAAATAATTTATGAGAAGATGATGCCTTTAAATCGGGTAACTCCCTTTGGTTTGAACCAAAAGGATATCTTGAATTGCCTTATGGATAAGGTAAGGCTTCTAAGTGGAATATATGGATCATGAGAACTTATTTTAATAGATTTTTAATGATTCAAGGGGATTTAGAAGTGTTAGTAATGGGTTAGAGATGATGGAATTTTATAAGGGGGAGAGGGGGTGGGAGGGGCTTTTTAAGAGAGTTTGAAAATATTATTTTATTATAAACTAATTTTCAGTTTCTAAATGCCAAAAACTCATTTAAATTAAAGATAAGATTACACATGTTCAAAATAAATTACCCAATAATAATTCGGTAGGTTTTGGATAGCTTTTTTAAATTTTGTAATCTCATTTATTTAAATCATTCATTATTAATGTAATCACTGCATCATTATTGTGTCATAAAAAATTTTATTTATATAATTTATAAAAATTATAAATTAAATAAAATGATGTAGGAAATATTTTTATCTCTCTAATTAAAATTTATAGTTGAAGTGATAACTTATATAACCCCATGTAAAAATTTATTTACTATAAGATATATTTTTAAGACGTTTTTGTATTTACTTTAAATTAATTAATGTAAAGTGGAATTATCACTCTTAAGTGACTAAATGGGGTCCCAAAATCATTCCAAGGATTTCAATGGTCAGAAATGTATCATTTAATAGGATTTGGACACATTTAATTATAATTTAATATTATTATAATATTTTTTACACTTATTTAACTTATATACTCTTTAACCGTGGTACACGGAATATTTAGTGAAGTAAATATTCCCAATGTCTAAAAATATAAGTTACTAATTTACATAATTTGTACCACCTAATTCCAAATATGGAATCCATTTTTTGAAAATTCAAAACACATACGTGGAAGAAATTAATTTAAAATTAATTCTCTTTGTTAGAACAAAAATGCATGTTTTTATGAAATAATAACTATCAAAAGACTAACACTAGTTTATTTTCTATTTCACAGTAAAATTACTTCGAATAACCAGAATTGGATTAAATGGTAAAAAAATAATCTAATTACACTTTAAAACCATTTAACAATATAATCTATCCATATAAATAGATTAGATTAAATGTATGATTTAAATTAAAATACAGTATTTTTCACTATTTATTAAAAAAATTAACATTAAACAAACCAAAATTTCATCCAAAGTAAATTTTTATGTCCCTATTCTATAGAAGAATTTTTTTTTCAAATACAACACACCGAAAAGAAAAAAAACTAGATTTATAAATGTTTCTCCATCCAATGGTGGTAAAACGACCTTTTGAAGACTATTAGAGTATTTATGCTTAAAATCAGATTATTTCATATTTTAAGCCACTAAAATAAATGGTATATATGTAAAAACGTTTTATGAACAAGTATAATCATTTTGTAGTTAGTTATTTTCATTCCCACCATTACAGCAGCTAGGCGTTAACTACCATTTAAAATAATAGTATTATATTATTATTTTTTAGTATAACTCAACATTGTGTGCAACGTAAGATTTAAAAGAAACCCTTTATTGCGTATCTTCTATGCCAAAAAACATAGAATCCTATTAAAAGTAAAAGTAATAATTAATTCACAATTATTAATAAATATTAATATTTCTTATTCTTTATTTACCAGGGATGTTACATCCTTCCCCTTTTTAGAAATTACATCCTTGAAATTTTTTATTCACTTACCAAATAAGTGGGGGGTGGTATTTATCCCTCATACAATTTTCAGATTCCCACTTTTCCACTTTACCCAAATGGGTTTTCCAAAAAACCTATACTGGATTAATTACCTTATTCTGCAACATTGGCTCTCTATGGTCAAGAGTTTGGACTGGTTTTTCCTTATAAGACAAATTTTCATCCAACTAAACGACCGCTGGACTGAAAACATGAGATGGATCTGGCATATACATTCTCAACATTAGAGAATGAAACAAATATGTTCCTAGGATAAATATGGAAGTAAATACAATCTATGTACAACTGATCTAACTTTCTCTAGGATTTCATAGGGTCCAACGAACCTCATACTCAACATTCCCTTCTATCCAAAATGCATCACACATTTCCACCGAGAAACATTGATATAGACATGATCACCAACAATGAAAGAAAGATCCTTCCTCCGGTTATCCCAATAAATCTTCTGTCCAATCTGTACTATTCCAATTTGCTTCTATATCAACAAAACTTTTCCTTCCATCTCCTCTACTAATTCTGGTCCCGTAAACTACCTTTTACCTACTTCATCCAAAAATCTGTTGTTTGAAACCTCTTACCATATAATGCCTCCAATGAAGCCATCTATATACTGGACTAAAAAATATTATTATAAGAAAATTCATCAAAAGAATGATATTGGTCCGAGCTTCCCTAGTAATCCATCGAGTAAGAACGTAACATATCCTCCAATGTCTAAATTTTTTGTTCTAACTACACATCTTATTGAGGATGAAAAGATGTACTAAAATTTAATTTATTAACCAATTACTTCTAGAGGCCTTTCCAAAAGATATAAGTGAACCTTGGATCATGATCAGATACAATAGAGTGGGGAAATCCATGCATCCTAAAAGTCTCTATAACATAAAATAAAGATCGTTGATCTATAGATAGAGTGTCTCGAATAGGAATGAAATTTGCAAATTTTGTCAATAGATCAACAAAAACCCAGATTTCATTATTACCTCTACATGTCTTCATTATTACCGCAATAATAAACAATGAAGCACCCCTTTTAGTAACATCCACTCTACTTTAACCTATTGACTACTCAAACACATCATAGTAAATTCATCAACATCTTTTTTCATTCCTTCCCTCCAGTAATACTCCTGAAGATCTCTATAGATCTCAGTACAGTTATGATGAACCGAAAATGGGGAAATATGAGTATCACATAACTACCCATTCCTCAACTATGAATTACAAGGTAGACATAATCTCTTTACAAATCTCAAAATACAATCATTATCACTGTTAAAATCAAGAAATATACACTTATGAACCTACTATACCTTTTTATGCCACTCACGTTCTTTCTTCCATGCTTTCTTAATTCTATCTAATAGAGATGATCTCACTGAGCCCTGAAACAAAAAAGATAAATTTCCTTCACCCAAAACATCCATTCCAAATTTCTTCAAAACATTAATCAAAGGATCTTGATCCAAGCGTAACAAGTTTAATTTAGCATTACATTTTCAACTCAATGCTTCACCCACATTATTTTCCATTCATATATGGTATTGAATTCTGCAATAATATCTTGGAAAATTTCCAGACAACTCCTATATCTCAAGTTCAATTATTTCTGAGTGAATATATAAATCAAACTTTTTTAGTCAGTATATAATTCAAATTTTACTCAATAAAGACTATGCCTACAAATTATTAAATAAAATACAAAACCAGCTAATTGAAAATCATGTGTAGGGTAATTTACCTCATGAGGTTTCAGCTGACATGAAGCAGAAGCAATTACATGATCATTCTACATAAGGACACTGCCAATTCCTATAATGAAATCACTCTAGATAACAAAGTACCAATTTCTGGAAGGTAGTGCCAAAATAAGAGAATTATATAATCTTATTTTTAATTCCTGAAACAAAATAATCACATTGTTTTGTCCAAATTTAGTCAACACATTTTCGAGTTAACATAGTTTGTTGGATAGATAATTGTGAAAAAATTTCCACAAACCTCCGGTAATGATCTACCAAAAAAAGAAAACTATGGATCTCGATTATATTTTTGGGTCATGGCCATTCTTCAACAACTTTTGTTTTAGAAGGATCGACAATTACGACATTTTTGTAAACTACGTGACCAAGGAATAATATTTGTTGTAACCAAAACTCACACAGGATGAATTTCCCAAATAGTTTCTTTTCTTTTATGGTTTGCAAGAAAACCCTTAAATGACTTCCATGTTCCTCATTAGTTTTGGAATAAAAAAATATATTATCAATAAACACAACCACAAAACTATCCAAGAACTCATGGTAAATATTATTCATAAGATCAATGAATACATTAGGTGCATTGGTTAACCCAAAATGCATAACTACAAATTCATAATGGCCATATATAGTATAAAATGTGGTCTTCGGAATGTCTGATTCCCTTAAATTCAACTGATGGTGCCCTGACTTCGAGTCAGTCTTCTAAAAATACTAAACTCTTTGAAGATGGAAAAACAAATCATCGATATATGGAAAAGGATACATGTACATAATAGTGATGTTATTCAATACTCTATAATCAATGAATAGTATCATTGAACCATCATTCATTTTATTGAACAAGATAAGATCACCCCATTGTGATATGCTAGGTCTAATGAATCCTTTATCTGATAACTCCTGCAAATGATTATTTAACTCTAAAATTTAGTTTTAGCCATTCGATAAGTGGGTTATGAAATTGTATTAGTATCAATAATGATGTCAATAGTAAATTCAACTTCCCGATAAGGTATAATACCAGGAAACTCTTATAGAAAAACATTATGGTACTCATTTACAACAGGAATATAATTAATCCGAATAGTTCATTTGTTTTCAGTAATATGTGCAATGTAACATTCATTTACATCATTAACTAGTTTTTCATCTTCCTGATATGTTATCAAAAGTAAGGGTTGATTCTTGTATAGAAACATAAAATAATTTTCAAAAGTGACCTATTTAGCTCTACAGTCAATATTAGCATGATAAATTGAAACCCAATACATAACAAAAACCACCTCAAAATCTATTAGAGGCATAATAATAATTCTTGCAGGTAGATTCTTTCTTGCCACACCTGTCATATTTAACTAAGTTATTTCATTAGTTTTTTCATCGTCGGGTAGTCTGTGGTTAAGCTCGACATAAAATTTGGAGTTTTTATTTGAAAATGTTTGTAATGGTCTTGAGTTCATCCAACGCACCATGGTTGAAGCTGTGCGACCTCGCTTGGTTCACCGTGTGACCTCGCCCGGTTAACTGCATGCTCTTCCCAGTTCATGCTTAATTAATTAATTAATTAATTAATTAACTGAAATGAACAATAAAATATTGCAATTAAAAGGTGTTAAGGATGATAATTTTATTATGTTTATTATTATTATCATAATAATTTTATCAAAATTTTTAAGGGCTGCGTTGGGTAACCTCAGAGTTGCCCGACTCATTAAAAATAAAAAAAATATCAACCTAAGTTTAAAAATTTATTTTAATAATAATGAAAATGGTATTTATTATTATTATTATTAAAATTATTATAATAATAATTATTATAATTATATTCATAGTGATTATTAATATAATTTCTATTATTATTAAGTTAATTTGATTGACTTTTTTTATTAAATTTTGTTAAGATTATTATGTTTATTCATACCATGTTAAGTTTATTCTAATTTTTTTATTATTATTATCATTTTTAATATTATCATATTTCATGTTAATTATTTATCAATATTTTATGTTGGGTTTTAGTTTTTCTCTCCCCGACTTATTCCCATCGTGAATCCCCCCCATCTCTGCCTCCTGAGCGTTTTCTCCACCCTAAAACCCTATGCTTCGTGCCTCGTCTCTCCGTCTCGACGAGCCATGTGACACCACATCTCTCCCTCCCAACCGACCATGTCGCAATGCCCTACTCTCTATGGTCACCTGCTGTGCACACCTAACTCCTAGTTGAGCGCCTCCCAGTGATCTCGCTCCCCTTTGGTTATCCAATATAGTCCTCCTAATGCGCAACACTCTGTCGTCGGCTTTCCTCCCACTATTTTGGTGCCCTACTCTACTATCTGACAGGTTTTCTCCACCTTGATGAACCGCCACACACCATTCCCTACCTCCCTCACAAAACATGAACACCCTTTGTCCGCACATCAGTTCTCGGTAATATTTTCTGGCACGACACACCTCTGACACTTCTCTGTTGTGCTTGGTCAGCATTCCACACCCCCACCGTAGGTGCGTACTTCATTGTTTGGTTGGTTTCTTCCTTTGATATATTATCAGGTTAGTTTTATGGTGGTTTTTGGTCCAGTTTTGATATTCTCTTTGGTCTGATTCATGTTTTAGGGTCCAATTTAGATTCCTTGTCATGTGTTTGTGGTGCGAGTGTAGTTTTTCACTAATTTGTGGGAATTTTGGAATCAAAGGTTTGTGGTTTCATGCCATTAAATCCTTTAGATAATTTAATTTTGTTTTTTAATTAATTTATTATGTTCTATAATTTAATTGTATGATGCGAAATTTGTTTAGAATGCTTGGATTGTTCATTCGATGAAATTGAATTTCTGAAGAAGTATAGTTTTTTCATCTATATGTGTGTTGTCATATAGAAGATTGGTTGTTCTTTATAGGTTATGTGAAATGAGTTTAAAATATTGTTTGACATGCGTGCGTGATGAAAAGTGAACTTTCTTTAGAAATGGTCATCTTTTTCATTTCTATCCTGCAATGGTAAAATTATAAAAGTGTTTAATCTATTAATTATATGGTTAAAATGAGGTTTTCGAAGAATGGCGTGTGTAATTGATTTTAAAATGGTCTTCTCATGTTAAAAAATTTGTTTGTTTTGACGTGAGGTCTTATGGTATACATGTGATATTTTATAAACTGATAAATTGTTTATTTGAGTGGTGTTTGGGATTCCATACATTGTTGGAATAGGTTTTTGGGTCGTCTAGTCAGTGGAAAATGCATTTTTTAGGGTCTTTGAGGTGTGTGTGTAATTAAATGGATACTTTCAATTGAAAATGAGTTTCTTTAGGTGTTTTTGTTGTATTTCATACATTTGAAATAAAATTTTAATTTGTTTGACCAATGGAAATAATTTTTTGATAGGTATGTGCCATACTTTTGGTTTTAAAGAGACATTATTATATGAAATCGGGTGCGTCTCTCTTGCGTAAACTTTTGTTTGCTAATTTTTTTTAAAAAAAAATCATAAATTGATTAACGAAGAATTTTCGAGTGAAAAGCATTGTTGTGCCATTTATAATTGTTATTTAATTTTTTTAAAGGATTAATCAAGTCATGCAAGTGATATGAATTTTGGTGTGTAATGGTTTTTGGTGTGTGGTTGGTCTAAAATGTTGATTTTGGGAATGCCTTCGAACATAAATCCTGGCAGTGTTCTTTTAGAATCTATTTATGAATTTCTTTTAGTGAACCATTAAATTTTATAAGAGATGAGAGGCATGTTTGTGAACTGATTTGGTGTGCTTGTGTTTTCAAAATGGATTTGTGTATGCAAGAAATGACTTTTATGTGTGTAATGTCTTTTTTGGTTTGTGATATGTGAAAGTGATATGAAATGTGAATGTGGCCTTTGTTTGATCACAAGTGTAAACCCCAGGTATCTATGTTGGAGAACTATGACTAGTGCGCTAGTGATCTGTAGTGGTATCATCCCTGTTACACGTAGCTATATTGATGATTGCAACACTAACTAAACATATAAATTCTGTGGGTTGTGGTATTCTAAGAAACATTTTCTGAGGGTCATGGACTTCTGAGCCATGTTTTCTAAGGGTTATGGTTTCTAAGACATGTTTAATGGATACATGAGGTTCTAGGGTCCCACTCGAGCTGGATAAACCATAGGGGATTTGCCCACAATGTAACACTGTTCATGACGTGGTGCCTTCCGTCGACATACAATGGACCCTTGAGTACGTGTATGTTCTTTATAAATTATATATTCTGTTTTAAAGTAATATTGTGAAATGGTTTTTCATTCAGCACTCTTTTCTTTTCATTTTAATCTTTTAAATGTTTTCCTTAAAATCCTTTTGAATTTATGGTTTCAAATGAGCATTTAAAATTTTCCTTTTGATGTTTTGTCACAGAACCTTTTTATTGGATTACGTCATACCTAGGTTCTTGGTTTACACCCTACACACACCTTTGGGTGTATATAAACCTTGTTTATGGTGTACTCCAGGTTGTGACATCGTACTTAGTAATGGTTATTCTAGATACTATTAGTATTCATATGTAGGACGGGGTTGGTAACATAGGGATGCAGATTCTCATATTGCTAGAGGTCGGTATTGTCGTTTTATTTCACTATCTTTCTTATGGTTCACATTGGGGTTTGAGTTGAATTGTAGACATAAACCTGTTTATGGTTTAAAGTTGTGTTTGGCAATCTATTTCCAGTCTCGGTTTATTTATATTGTAAGTTGTTTTTCTATCTCTTGTTTCATGTAAATCATTCCCACGTATTATATCGATACCCAAGCACTTGTGCCAGCCCGTGGGGATCGAAAAAGCCCTTTAGGCCATGTCGTTGACCGAGTCGAGCACTGGGTCGGACGGAGACCCTGCATGGTTCATGACAAAATGGTATCAGAGCATGTTTTCTCTCATGGGTCATTTTCATTTTGGATAAAGTCACGGTAGATTGGAGTGAAGGTTCTCAAGACTCAATATCCTCAATACAAGTATGGTTCCTATCCAACACACTTCATGGCGGGACATTAGTTATCAGGTTAAGATGAGTTTTGTTTGAGTCTCTAGCCCCAATGGTTAATATTGTTTAGGGGAAAAGAAAAGATAGTTGGGTGAGTGGTCTCAGTGAGCTCGCAGGGCCTGGAATGCCTTGTGGAGCCAGGAAAATTGTACTAGAATGCTCTATGTGTAGGTGGTGTGATTGGCGTATGGACACTATCCATATGTCTTAGTCACCCACTGTCCATATTTCCCTCTTGCATCATTCCCTATCTCATTGTTTTGGATTCATGGAAATATGGTTTTTAAGTAAAAATTATTTGGACTCGAAAAATGGTTTGACATGAAGCACTGTAAAAATAAAATGATATTTAAGGATTGAAAAGTGTAGGTTAAATGTTTGGTTTTGAAACATATAGATAGGTATGGTTTTGGTTCATTGCTCTTTCATGGGAAACCACATTCATGAGCTTATATAGAAAGGTAAATGGTTAATGGCACGATAAGTTTAATTCCTAGATGAGCATGAGGTGGGTGTCGGTGCGGCACGAGAACATGCATGTGCAAGTCCCATGGGACACCCTTGGTTTTTGTGCTTCCCACTAGCTTCCTTTATTTTCAAAAAGATTTCTTAATCGGGAAAAAATTGGTGTTTTAATAATCAGCGGTCGTGTGGTGTTTCATTGTATTTGGTAAGTGTTGGATGTGATCCTTTTAAAGCCGATAATACTTTTTTACTAACTTGAGTCCTGAGTTGGATTTTTTTTAAGTTGTTGTGTAAGTGTGTGGTTGGTGGTTTCTTTCTAAAAGTGTTTTGGGAATCCCTGGTAGCGGTTTTCCCTGTGCATTTGGTGTTTTATTGCTGTATGTCTTGCCCATTGGACTAGTTTCATTGGGTCCATGGTAGTCTTCCTTTACTTGTGAATGCCCCCATAAAGCATTAACATGTTATTTAAATGTGGCCACAGGTAATTCATCGTTGGATGGCCCTCTAGGTGATTAAAATAAGGACTCTCTCTTTTTGGGAGATAGTTATAACTCTCTTCCTTTTCCACTTTTTAGTTATGTGGATCCTCTCAAAGACGGATGACTGATGTGAGGGGAGTTGAAGGTCTTTTTGTTCTTTTTGAGTTGTCTGAGTCTTCAGGTATGAAGTTTGATATCGTTGCGTCTAAAGGTCCCCATGGATGTGGTGAAAAGAATTCTAGTGCGGAAGGGTGAAGGTGGGTAAGATTTACCAGTGCTGACCAATGTATTAAAAGGATTGTAGTGTTTTTGTTGGTTGCAAGGGTCAAGTTTGGTGACCTCTTGCAGCATGAATCCTCTTTGATGTGCAAGGGTGGGTTTTCTAGAATTCTTCAGATCGGCCTACATAGGAGTGCGTCCTCATCTTAGTGAGTTCAAATGATTTTTTTCAAAGGGAAGTGTTTGTCAGGTGCCATTCCTTATTATGGTCCTTGGTTAAGGTAAAGAGGTGATTCATGTGCATCATCTAAACCCCTATTTTTGTTTATGTGTCATGAGTAAGTAGTTGGATGTCATGGTGTGATGTGTTTTTCTGTGTTGTCTCAATTGTGGTGTGGTTGCATGTGACACCAAAGGGAGAAGATCCATTCGGGGGTTTTAATACGTGACTGCGAGGCAGGAGTTGCTTCAAACATCAGGGCTCCATCCATAGGCCTTGGAGTGAAGATGTCCTATGATCAGGAACCCCAAGGGTTTATGCGACCTCGAACTTATTTCTGTTTCTGGTGTTGGAGTTGAAGGTTGTTTAAATCGTTTCCCATAGTTCTTCCATTCCTAATGACTAGTTTGGATGCATGAGGTTTCCTTGTCTATGAGGATGTGTGGTCGTCTCGTAATTTAAAGACTTTGGGGTTGAATCCCACCTAGTTTAATTTCATTTAGTGGTCATTATGGGGTCTTTTAGGTAAATCGGTCGCAAAGATGAATAGTGATCATCTGGGGATGTAGATATGTTGTCATTTCTGCGGTTCTGGTTTTGATGACCGGTAGTTGGGCCCGACCCACCCTGCCCATTGTGGTGGTGTGTTTGGTCATTGTCAGGAAATTCCCTATGTTTTGTATCTTTCATCGATCCTAATGGTTGGGAGACCCACAACCGGTCTTGCTTGAAAGTATCAGGATTAAATCTGTGTTTTCCTTTTTTATAATGGTGGGGATTCCTCCATGGCCTCGTTGTGTCGATTGTCTAGTTTCATATTAGGAGTCGGTATGTTTTTAATGGTGGGGAGCCCCTTCAGGATTTCCCCATGTGTAACTATTTGTTCAGTTCCAATAGATGATTGGTAAATAGGAGATAAGTGTACTTCTAGGACGTGCATGACCTTTTTTGTTCATTCTAGTCAAAAAACATGGTTTTTGTACAATTTTTCATTAGATGTATCGACTTTTGAAGTTGGTTTCTGTGGGTGCGAGAGTTATTATCCTTGATTAGTCAACTGGAGGTGTTTTATCTCTTTAAGGAAGGTGACACATATCTTAAAGTGTTTTTACAAATTTCTTGAGTTTGTCATTTTAGTCACCTTCTTTGAGCACGATGTTTTTTCCTCATTTCTCTTATTTTCATAGGGATCCTCTTTGGACCTTAAGGGTGTGTCGTTTCTTAATTTCGGTCTCACCCTTAGTTCTGGCTTTCTGGGGAAGGAAATCATTATGGTGGGGAGAATCGTCACACCCGTCATTGTTAAATAAGTTATTTAATTTATTTTCACTACGTCAGGTAGTCCGGGTTTAATCTTAAATTAAAATTTGGAGTTTTTATTTAAAAATTCTTGTAATTGTCTTGACTACGTCTAGCGCACAGCGGGTGAAGCCATGCAACCTTGCTTGGGTCACCGTGCGACCTTTCCCAGTTAACCACATAGCCTTCCCAGTGCACAATTAATTAATTAATTAATTAATTACATAAGTGCAATGATAAATAAAAGATTGAAATTTGAAGGTTCTAAGGATGATAATTTTATTATGTTTATTATTATTATCATCATAATTCTATTAAAAATTTTAAGGACTATGCGGGGTAACCGCATAGTTTCCTGACTCTTTAAATAAAAATAATCAAATGATTTTTAAAGAATTATTTTAATGATAATAAAAATAGTAATTATTATTGTTATTATTAAAATTATTATTATTATTACTAATATCAATTTGTTCAATGTGTTTATTTATATAAGGTATATTATTATTTGGTTAATTTTATTTCCTTTTTTTATAAAATACTGTTAAGCTTATTATGTTTATTCATATCATGTTATGTATATTCTAATTATTATTATTATTATTAATATTATCATTATTCTTGTTAATTGATTTTCCATTATTTTATGTTGGGTTTTAGTTTTGATATTCCTTCCTTAAACCTATCGCGACTCCCTCCCCCATCTCTTTTTCCTGTGCGTTTTCTCCCCCCAGAAACCCTATGCATCGCGCCTCATCTCTCCCTCCTAGCTGGCCATGTCGCACCACATATCCCCCTCCCGGATAGCCTAATCGCGATGCCCTAATCCCCTTGGTGACCTTCTTCACACACCGCCCTCCTGGCCGAGTCCCTCCCAGCGATGTCACTCACCATCGGTCAGTCCATGCAGTCCTCCCGGTGCACAACACTCCGCCAACGGCTCACCTCCCTCTATTCCGATGCCCTGCTCCACTATCTGACCGGTACTCTCCAACTTGAAGAACTAGCACACACCGGCCCCTACCTCCCTCGTAAAACCTGCCCCCTACCACGCAACCATTGTCGGCCAGATTTTCTGGCGTGGCACACCTCCGACACTTCTCTATTGTTCTCGATCAGCATTCTACACCCCCGCTGAAAGTGTCCACTTCTTCATTTGGTTGGATTATTCCTTTGATAGATTATCATGTTATTTTTTTGGTGTTTTCAGTCATTTTTTGATGTTTTCTTTGGTCTGATTCATGTTTTAGGGTCCAATTTGGATTCCTTGTGGTGAATTCATGGTGCGAGTGGAGTTTCTCACCAATTTGTGTGAATCTTGTAACAAAATGTAGGTGGGTCCATGCCATGAAATCTTTTAGATAATTTAATTTGTTTGTTTAGATAATTTTGTATATTCTATAATTTAATTTCATGATGAAATCTATGTTTAGAATTCATGGCATGCTAATTCAATGAAATTGAATTTTTGAAATAGTAGTGTTTTTCCTCCTATATTTGTGTTGTCATATAAATGATTTATTGTTATTTATATGTTGTGTGAGATGATATTAAAATATTGTTTGACATGCATGCGTGACGAAATGTGAGATTTCTTTAGAAATGGTCTTATTTTTCATTTTGACCTGGCTATGGTAAAATTAAGAAAGTATTTAATCAATTATTTATATAGTAAAAATGAAGTTTTAGAAGAGTTGATTGTGCAATTGATTTTAAAATGGTCTTTTCATATTAAATTTTTTTTTTGTGTTTTGATGTGAGGTATAATGGTAATCATGTGATGTTTTATAAATAGATCAATTGTTTATTTGAGTGGGGTTTTGGATGCCAAACATAGTTGGAAAGGGTTTTTTGGAAATCTGGTCGGTGCAAAATGAATTTTCAGGGTCTTTGAGGCGTGTGTGTTATTAAATAGATACTTTCAATGGAAAATGAGTCACTTTGTCTGTGTTTTCAATGTTGCTTAATTTTGAAATTAAATTGAAAATTGTTCGTACAATAGAAACCATGTTTTGATAGGTATGTGCTATACTATTGGTTTTAAAGTGACATTCGTATATGGAATCGAGTACGTCTCTCTTGCGTAAACTTTTGTTTGCTAATTTTTTAAAAAATGTTTCATAAATTGTTTACAGAAGTATTTTCGAGTGCAAACCCATGTTTTGCTATCTAGAAATATTATTTAATTTGTGTAAAGGATTTATCAAGACATGAAAGTGATGTGAATTATGGTGTGAAATTGTTTTTGGTGTGCGGTAGGTCTAAAAAGTGTATTTTTGGTATGCCTTCAATCTTAAATCATTGTGGTGTTTTTATATACTATTTTTGAATTTCATTTAATGAACTATTAAACAGAATGAGAGATGTGAGGCATGTTTGTGAACTGATTTGGTGTGTGTGTGATTCTAAAATGGTATTTGTTATGCAAGCGATGATTTTTCTGTGTGTAATGTCTTGATTGGTTTTTGATATGTTAACGCGTTACACTATATGAATGTTGAACATTTTTTATAACAAGGGAAACCAATAGGTATCTAGGTTGGAGGACTAGAACGAGTGCACTATTGATCAGGAGTGGTATCTTCCCTATTTCACTTAACTGGATTGACGATTGCAGCACTAACTAAATATATGAATTCTGAGGGTCGTTGACTTCTAAGCCACATTTTTTCGGTTCATGGTCTTCAAAGCCATTTTTTCTGAGGTTTTTGGTTTCTATGACACGTTTTAGTAATACACGAGGTTCTATGGTCCCACTCGAGCTAGATAAACCATAAGGAATTTACCCACAATGCTCTACTTTTCATGACGTGTTATAAGGCCCCGGCCTTAAGCCTTACTTAATATTGAATTAAATGAATAATTCACGTTGAGGATATTTCCAGGTTTAGAGTTTTAGAGAATTAGAACATAACTATTACATCTCAAACGATTACAACGTAGTCACTTCTACTAAGTTTCCATAATAAAAAAACTCTTAAAAAGAAACGTGTCTAGTTCCATGTTTTATATAGGATGAAATTCCCTTGATCCCATCCTTGACCTTATTCCACATAAAGTCCTGTGAAAACATTTCAAAAAAAACTTGGGGTGAGCATAAAAAGCTCAGTAAGGGATACACAAAGAATGAAAAAATTTATTTTTTCAAACATCAAGTAAAACATGTATACTCTATCAAAGTAATACCTTCACCTTCATGAAGTAGTAAAAACTCTTCACTGCAAAAAGTATCATTACATACATTTTTGTAACCAAAGGACTAACATAAAACCCATATAAAGAACACATAACATATATAAAGGTAACTTGGGACATAAACATACTTAAGTGGAATAACCATACGGTCGACTTCCACACATATCACTTAATGGAATAGCCATACGGACAATTTCCATACATACTTAATGGAATAGCCATACGGCCAACTTCCTTACCCAATGCATTGGAGGTTATAACGTAACCACCCATCCTGGTATTCACGGCACCACCCGTCATATGGTTTATAACGTAACCACCCGTTAAAATGTCTAAGTACCAGTATAAAATCATAAAACATAAAACCAATATAAAGGAAAGATAACATTTCCACATTTCAATCATAATATATCATAAATATATTGACATAATAGAATCCTTTATCAAAACCATTTTCAATACCAAAAGACATAAAAGACTATATGGTATTTATTTTATTTTAAATACATTACGGCTTGTTGAGGAAGCCAAAGACCAAATAATACTCGCGGCGGCGGAAAAAGTCGTTGTCATAGAGTACGTTAAAAAAACATTCCTTTTTGTCATTTAGTAAAACGATTCATAGAAAAAGATTCCTTTTTTATAAAAGTAAAAGTCAAAGGGGTTTATACACCGTATAAAAGAAAGTTGTGTATAAAACGAAATATGCCTCAATGAAAGGAGATTGAGATGAAGTCCCTTACCTCGGGTCCGAATTGACTCGATCATTTTTTAACGTACTGAATAATAAACTTGAGTTAATTTATACTTGATTAAGAACCTTTTTAAAGTTCTTTATTTCTTTTATATCACTTAATGCCATTTTAAAAACATTATGTAACCATTTATGTTAATAATGTTTGTTTTTTCAATATTTGGTTCTTAAGTCGAAAGTGGACTTCTTACAATTACATGTTGTTCATGTGGTCAAAGGTTCTTTATATCCAGAATGAAATTCCAGGTTTGGATATAATATGTATCATATATATCCAGCATATACGTGTATTTATAATATTACATAATCATTTAGAGGTATGAAATGAAATGCACCGTTCATGGAGACGGTAAGCCGTACGTACGCATGAACGCTACTTTCATTTCTTTGTCATATTAATGGAATTAAAACTAAATGAGAGGTATGTATATTTTAATTCCATAATTATATTCATCATTTAGATATATCATTAATTATATATATCCATTATATACATGTACTTTTAATAGTACATTACATTTGGGGATAAGAAATGAAATGCACTGTTCATGGAGACGGTAAGCCGTACGTACGCATGAACGCTACTTTCATTTCTATCTCATACATTAATGGAAAGAAATAATAATGATATAGAGGTATATTATAATTCCAGTATAACATCATATATAATAACTTTAAATCCATCCTTTACACGTCCCACATATGGCATTAACGAATCACATCACTTTGAGGGGGCGGTAGTCCGCACTTCCTTAAATGAAGATATCGTGTTTACCCATAATGGAAACCATAAAGGTATGAAAAAAATGAAAAATACAGAAGCTTAAAGAAAAAATAAAAATATTATATATCATATATAAAAATAGTGATATCATAATGGCCACCTTTGAAGGTGTTAAATGAGTATTGAACAATCATCGTTTCGGGAGGCAGAATTTCGCCATCCACGGAAACCATATGTTCTTTAACCATTTGATCTAGTTGTGTGAGAGTGTAGCTCGAATAAATCTTATAAAAACATCCTTGTATATTTTATATACTGGTGTTGTCACAAAATAAGTAAATAAAAAGATTTTAGAGGGTTGGAGAAGGAAAATAAAACAAATGAACAAGAGAGAATGAATTACCTTTAAAAGTGTAACTCCTTTTGATTTGAGCCTAAAGGCTTCCTTTGAACGGATTCTGCCCAAAGGGAATCTTCTAGGATGAGTATAGGGATGTGGAGAGAGTAAATGGTCAGGGTTTGGCCGAGCCAAAGGCTTGAGGCGTGTGTGTAATGAGGTAGAGGTGGGGGCCTTTTATAAGAGGAGAGGAGGGGCACTTTTGGAAAGTAAAGAAATATTACTTTATTTGAAAATGTGTTTCGGTTTTAAAAGGTCCCACATTTATAGAATTCGTGGATAAGGTGATAAGGGTTCGAAATCCACTCATCCAATTGGTTTTGGACATGTGTAGTTTATATATTTTACATTATCTTTCCATTTTATTTAAATCGTTAAATAATGAGGTAATCGATGCATCATCATGATGTCATAAATAAATTAATTTATTTAAAGTCCAAAAATTATACAAAAAATACTATGATTTAGGAAATCTTTTTAGATTTCCAATGACTATTTATAATCAAAAACCTGACTTGTATAACCCCATTTAAAAAATGATTTAGTAAAACATATCATGTTTGTGTCATTTTTACTTTTACATTAAATAAAAAGTTATTTATGTAATTTCCCAACCAAAGTGGATCCATGGGGTTCCCAAGTTGACCCATGGCTTTTCTTGGTCGGCCATGACACAACCAATGAGGGTAGGACATGTGTCAAGCTCATCTTATTTTATTAAAGCATTATTTTTACCTTAAACTACACTAATTACCACTAATCGCGATTAAAAACTTAATAAGTTACTATTCACCAAAAAATTATTTTAATCTCATTGAACCACATTTTAATTCTTAATGACAACCATGTATGTCGGATTTTTGAAAATCAAAACACAAAGATGGCAAAATTTCATTTAAACGGAAAATCAGTTTTTATAAGTACCACTTAGTGGTTTCACTATTCATCAAAAATTGAAGTTTTTCAGAAAATTACCAAAAATTCACCCTAAGCTATATTTGATATTACAAATTCAAAAATGAAGTCTATTTTAAAAAATTCAAAAAATATAAGTCAATTAATTAATTTAATAATTAATTCCCGCTGTCAGAGCAAATAGCGTGTTTTTATGGAACAATAAGTATCAAAAGATTGACACTAGTTTAAGTCTGATTTCAAAGTGCATTTAATTCCAACGACCACTATTGGATTTAATGGTAAAAATATTTTCTAATTTCACTTTAAAACCAATTAAAAAGATAATCTAATCATATAAATACATTAGATTAAAAAGAGGTTTTGAATTAAAATACAACATTTTACACTATTCATAAAAAAATTGATCTTTATCAGAAAGGTACCAAAAATTTACACAAAGTAAATTTTGATGTCCTGATTCAAAAGAAGAGTTATATTTGGTCCAATAGAATTTATAAGATCGATCAAAACTATATTTAATGACGGTTCTCCGTCAAAAGGTGATAAGTGGGCCTTTCGTGAAAATTAGGGTATAAATGCCTAAAATTGAACTCTTTCCATATTTTAAGCCTTTATCTTTTATTGGGTAAATGTAAAAACATTTAAAAACATATATAATCATATTTTACTTATTTCTATCCATTCCCGCCAGTACAACAACTACTCGTTAACTAACATTTAAAATAATACTATTTTATTACTTGTGTGCAACGTAAGTTTTCAAAGAAACTCATCATTGCGTATCGAGTACGCTATCGAACGTAGAAACCCCTTTTAATTAAAATTAATATTTAATTCGTAAATATTAATAAATATGAAAATTCATTATTCTTTAATTACCTGGGATGTTACATCCTTCCCCCCTTTTTGGAATTGCGTCCTCGCAATTTTATTCACTTATCAAAATAAGTGGGGGTATTTATCCCTCATAGCATTTTCAGATTCCCATGTTGCCTCTTCAATCACATGGTTTTTCCACAAAACATTTACCTGATGAATTCCCTTATTCCGTAACACCTGCTCCCTGTGGTCAAGAATCTGGACCGGTTGTTCCTCATAAGATAGGTTCTCTTCCAGCTGAACTACCTCTGGACTCAAAACATGAGATGGATCTGGCATATAGTTTCTCAACATCGAAACGTGAAAAACATTGTGTACCTGAGATAAACTCGGAGGTAAAGCCACCCGGTATGTAACTCATCCAACTCTCTCCAGAATTTCATATGGTCCAAAAAACCTTGGACTCAACTTTTCATTCTTACCAAATCTCATCATGCTTTTCCAAGGAGAAACCTTGAGAAAAACATGATCACCTACCTCAAAAGAGAGATCATTCCTCCTGTTGTCCACATAACTCTTCTGCCTGCTCTGAGCTGTTCTCATGTGCTTCTGAATCAGCTGAACTTTTTATGCCAAATCTTCTACCAATTCTCGTCCCATCAACTTCTTTTCACCAACTTCATCCCAGAAATCTGGAGTTCGACACCGCTTCCCATATAATGCCTAAAATGGTGCCATCTGTATACTAGAATGAAAACTGTTATTATATGAAAATTCAACCAAAGAAAGATGTTGGTCCCAACTTTCCTGATAATCCATCGAACAAGCTCGTAGAATATCCTCCAATGTCTGAATTGTTCGTTCTGGCTGCCCATCTGATTGATGATGAATAGCTGTACTAAAATTTAATTCAATACCCAAAGACTTCTGAAGGCCTTTCCAAAAGTTAGATGTGAACCTGGGATCACGATCAGATATAATGGAGAGAGGAACTCCATGTAACCTGAATATCTCTTTAAGATACAAACGGGAAAGTTGATCAAGAGATAAAGTATCTCGTATAGCAAGGAAATGAGCAGATTTGGTCAAGCGATCAACAATAACCCAGATTGCATTATTACCTCGAGATGTCCTCGGTAATCCCACAACAAAGTCCATGGATATGTTTTCCCATTTCCACTCTGGCACTGGTAAAGGCTGAAGCATCCCTTTCGGTAACTGCCGCTCTGCTTTAACCTGTTGATATGTCAAACACTTCACAGTAAAATCAGCAATGTCTCTTTTCATTCCATCCCACCAGTAATACTCCCGCAGATCACTGTACATCTTAGTACTGCCAGGATGAACTGAAAACGGGGAACTATGTGCCTCACATAACAACTCATTCTTCAACTGTGAATCACAAGGCACACATAACCTCTTCCCAAACCTCAAAACACAGACACAAACTTATCCAAGAACTCATGGAAAATTTTATTCATAAGGTCTATGAATACAGCAGGTGCATTGGTTAACCCAAAAGGCATAACTGCAAATTCATAATGGGCATATCTAGTACGGAACGCAGTCTTCAGAACTTCTGCTTCTTTTACTTTCAACTGATGGTACCCCGACCTCAAGTCAATCTTCGAAAACTACTGAGCTCCCTGGAGCTGATACCACTTCATTCGATGGCCCAACATCTGCTGAAGTTGTTGCAAAGGAATTTACCACCCCTTTCTGCTTGTAGTCTGGCTGCATTCCCCCAGTTGAGTTCTTCTTTGGACACTCGTTTGCATAATGACCCATTTCATTACACTTAAAACATCTTACCGTTGGCTTTTCATTTCCTGCTTGATCATCTTCCATACAGTTACGAGCAATATGACCAGACTTACCACACCGAAAGCACTTGCCCTACTAGGATAAACATTCTCCAGGATGCATTTTACCACACTTCTCACAGGATGGATATTTGGTTTTCTTACTTCCTTGCTTCTTTGATGAATTCATCCCCTTTGCCTGCCAACTAGACCTCTTATTCTGTTGTTTTTCATAGAACACCTGATCATCGGCAAACTCCATTTCCACCTTCTCCGCACATCGAACAATTTTTTCATAACTTTTGAACTCACGAGAAGATAAAGCCCTTCGATACTTTGTCTTTAACCCTGAGTAAAAACGGATTATTTTACTATCAAGATCTCGTATGAAGTTTGGAGCATACCTTGCCAATCGAGTGAACTTTTCTTCATAAGCAGCCACTAAATCATCCTCCTGCCTCAATTCTAGGAACTATTTTTCCATCCTAAGATGAACCACCTTAGGAAAGTATTTCTCAAGAAACATACCTTTGAATTCGTCCCAGTGAAGATCCTCAATCTCATCACTATCCCTTATATTTTTCACCATCGAACACCACTGATCAGCTTCACCTTAAAAACGGTAAATAGAAAGACTAACCTTTTGATGTTCTGAACACCCCATGACATCAAAAATCTTCTCCAGTGCTTTAATCCACCCTTCAGGTTGCACAGGGTCAGATGAGCCTCTGAATGATGGGGGATTTTGCCTCATGAAATGTTCCACCACTGACATGTTGCTCTGCAGTTGATCTGGCTGATCTCATGCATGGATACCACCACCATTTATAGCCTGATTCAACTGTGCCATTACTGCAACAAACTGTTCAGTTCCGATTCCGACCATCTCAGGTTGCTGATTTGGAAGGTTATCTTCCTCCTGATGTCGTCCCAACATAGCTGCTTTGTTTCCTCTGCGGAAAACCATTCTGAACACAGAAATATCTTAGGCGAAGCAACATGGTAATCCGTAAATGCTATATCATTTCAATCATATTATAATTTAACACTTTTCTAACTCCTAAAGTTGTCTAAACCGACCTTTGATACCAACTATAAGGCCTCGGCCTTAAGCCTTACTTAATATTGAATTAAATGAATAATTCACGTTGAGGATCTTTTCAGGTTTAGAGTTTTAGAGAATTAGAACATAACTATTACATCTCAAAAGATTACAAAGTAGTCACTTCTACTATGTTTCCATAATAAAAAAAACTCTTAAAAAGAAACGTGTCTAGTTCCATGTTTTATATAGGATGACATTCCCTTGATCCCATCCTTGACCTTATTCCACATTAAGTCCTGTGAAAACATTTCAAAAAAAACTTGGGGTGAGCATAAAAAGCTCAGTAAGGGATACACAAATAATGAAAACTGTTAGTTTTTCAAACATCAAGTAAAACATGTTTACTCTATCAAAGTAATACCTTCACCTTCATGAAGTAGTAAAAACTCTTCACTGAAAAAAAGTATCATTACTTACCTTTTTGTAACCAAAGGATTAACATAAAACCCATATAAAGAACACATAACATATATAAAGGTCACTTGGGACATAAACATACTTAAGTGAAATAACCATACGGTCGACTTCCACACATATCACTTAATGGAATAGCCATACGGACAATTTCCATACATACTTAATGGAATAGCCATACGGCCGACTTCCATACCCAATGCATTGGAGGTTATAACGTAACCACCCGTCCTGGTATTCACGGCACCACCCTTCATATGGTTTATAACGTAACCACCCGTTAAAATGTCCAAGTACCAGTATAAAATCATAAAACATAAAACCAATATAAAGGAAAGATAATATTTCCACATTTCAATCACAATATATCATAAATATATTGACATAATAGAATCCTTTATCAAAACCATTTTCAATACCAAAATACATAAAAGAGTATATGGTATTTATTTTATTTTAAAAACATTATGGCTTGTTGAGGAAGCCAAAGACCAAATAATACTCGCGGCGGCGGAAAAAGTCGTTGTCACCGCGTACGTTAAAAAAACATTCCTTTTTGTCGTTTAGTAAAACGCTTCGTAGAAAAAGATTCCTTTTTTATAAAAGTAAAATTCAAAGGGGTTTATACACCGTATAAAAGAAAGTTGTGTATAAAACGAAATATTCCTCAATGAAAGGAGATTGAGATGAAGTCCCTTACCTCGGGTCCGAATTGACTCGATCGTTATTTAACGTCCTAAATAATAAACTTGAGTTAATTTATACTTGATTAAGAACCTTTTTAAAGTTCATTATTCCTTTTATATCACTTATTTCCATGTTATAAACATTATGTAACCATTTATGTTAATAATGTTTGTTTTGTCAATATTTGGTTCTTAAGTCGAAAGTGGACTTCTTACAATTACATGTTGTTCGTGTGGTCAAAGGTTCTTTATATCCAGAATGAAATTCCCGATTTGGATATAATATGTATCATATATATCCAGAATATACGTGTATTTATAATATTACATAATCATTTAGAGGTAAGAAATGAAATGCACCGTTCATGGAGATGGTAAGCCGTACGTACGCATGAACGCTACTTTCATTTCTTTGTCATATTAATGGAATTAAAACTAAATGAGAGGTATGTATATTTTAATTCCAGAATTATATTCATCATTTAGATATATCATTAATTATATATATCCATTATATACATGTACTTTTAATAGTACATTACATTTGGGAATAAGAAATGAAATGCACCGTTCATGGAGACGGTAAGCCGTACATACGCATGAACGCTACTTTCATTTCTATCTCATACTTTAATGGAAATAAATAATAATGATATAGAGGTATATTATAATTCCAGTATAACATCATATATAATAACTTTAAATCCATCCTTTACACATCCCACATATGGCATTAACGAATCACATCACTTTGAGGGGGCGGTAGTCCGCACTTCATTAAATGAAGATATCATGTTTACCCATACTGGAAACCCTAAAGGTATGACCAAAATGAAAAATACAGAAGCTTAAAGAAAAAATAAACATATTATATATCATATATAAAAATAGTGACATCATTATGGCCACCTTTGAAGGTGTTAAATGAGTATTGAACAATCATCGTTTCGGGAGGCAGAATTTCGTCATCCACGAAAACCGTATGTTCTTTAACCATTTGATGTAGTTGTGTGAGAGTGTAGCTCGAATAAATCTTATAAAAACATCCTAGTATATTTAAGATACTGGTGTTGTTACAATAGAAGTAAATAAAAAGAGTTTAGAGGGTTGGAGAAGGAAAATAAAACAAATGAACAAGAGAGAATGAATTACCTTTAAAAGTGTAACTCCTATTGATTTGAGCCTAAAGGCTTCCTTTGAATGGATTCTGACCAAAGTAAATCCTCTATGATGAGGAGAGGTATGTGGAGAGAGTAAATGGGCACGGGTTGGCGGAGCCAAAGGCTTGAGGAGTGTGTGTAATGAGGTAGAGGTGGGGGCCTTTTATAAGAGGAGAGGAGGGACACTTTTGGAAAGTAAAGAAATATTACTTTATTTGAAAATGTGTTTCGGTTTTAAAAGGTCCCACATTGATAGAATTCGTGGATAAGATGATAAGGGTTCGAAATACACTCATCCAATTGGTTTTGGACATGTGTAGTTCATAGATTTTACATTATCTTTCCATTTTATTTAAATCGTTAAATAATGAGGTCGTCGTTGCATCATCATGCTGTCATAAATAAATTAATTTATTTAAAGTCTAAAAATTATAAAAAAAATACTATGATTTAGGAAATCTTTTTATCTTTCCAATGACAATTTATAATCAAAAACCTGACTTGTATAACTCCATTTAAAAAATTATTTAGTAAAACATATCATGTTTGTGTCATTTTTACTTTTACATTAAATAAAATGTTATTTATGTCATTTCCCTACCAAAGTGGCTCCATGGGATCCCCAAGTTGACCCATGGCTTGTCTCGGTCGGCCATGACACAACCAATGAGGGTAGGACATGTGTCAAGCTCATCTTATTTTATTAAAGCATTATTTTTACCTTAAACTACACTAATTACCACTAACCGCGATTAAAAACTTAATAAGTTACTATTCACCAAAAAATTATTTTAATCTCATTGAACCACATTTTAATTCTTAATTAAAACCATGTATGTCGGATTTTTGAAAATCAAAACACAATGAGTGAAAATTTGCATTTAAACGGAAAATCAGTTTTTATAAGTACCACTTAGTGGTTTCACTATTCATCAAAAATTGAAGTTTTTCAGAAAATTACCAAAAATTCACCCTAATCTATATTTGATATTACAAATTCAAAAATGAAGTCTATTTTACAAAATTCAAGACATATAAGTCACATTAATTAATTTAATAATTAATTCCCACTGTCAGAGCAATTAGCGTGTTTTTATGGAACAATAAGTATCAAAAGATTGACACTAGTTTAAATCCGATTTCAAAGTGAATTTAATTCCAACGACCACTATTGGATTTAATGGTAAATATATTTTCTAATTTCACTTTAAAACCAATTCAAAAGATAATCTAATCATATAAATACATTAGATTAAAAAGAGGTTTTGAATTAAAATACAACATTTTACAGTATTCATAAAAAAATTGAACTTTATCAGAAAGGTACCAAAAATTTACACAAAGTAAATTTTGATGTCCCGATTCTAAAGAAGAGTTATATTTGGTCCAATAGAATTTATAAGATAGATCAAAACTATATTTAATGACGATTCTCCGTCAAAAGGTGATAAGTGGACCTTTCGTGAAAATTAGGGTATAAATGCCTAAAATTGAACTCTTTCCATATTTTAAGCCTTTATCTTTTATTGGGTAAATGTAAAAACATTTAAAAACATATATAATCATATTTTAATTATTTCTATCCATTCCCGCCAGTACAACAACTAATCGTTAACTAACATTTAAAATAATAATATTTTATTACTTGTGTGCAACGTATGTTTTCAAAGAAACTCATCATTGCGTATCGAGTACGCTATCGAACGTAGAAACCCCTTTTAATTAAAATTAATATTTAATTCGTAAATATTAATAAATATGAAAATTAATTATTCTTTAATTACCTGGGATGTTAAATCCTTCCCCCCTTTTGGGAATTGCGTCCTCGCAATTTTATTAACTTATCAAAATAAGTGGGGGTATTTATCCCTCATAGCATTTTCAGATTCCCATGTTGCCTCTTAAATCACATGGTTTTTCCACAAAACCTTTACCTGATGAATCACCTTATTCTGTAACACCTGCTCCCTGTGGTCAAGAATCTGGACCGGTTGTTCCTCATAAGATAGGTTCTCTTCCAGCTGAACTACCTCTGGACTCAAAACATGAGATGGATCTGGCATATAGTTTCTCAACATCCAAACGTGAAAAACATTGTGTACCTGAGATAAACTCGGAGGTAAAGCCACCCGGTATGCAACTGATCCAACTCTCTCCAAAATTTCATACGGTCCAAAAAACCTTGGACTCAACTTTTCTTTCTTACCAAATCTCATCACGCTTTTTCAAGGAGAAACCTTGAGAAAAACATGATCACCTACCTCAAAAGAGAGATACTTCCTCCTGTTGTCCACATAACTCTTCTGCCTGCTCTGAGCTGTTCTCATGTGCTTCTGAATCAGCGGAACTTTTTATGCCAACTCTTCTACCAATTCTCATCCCATCAACTTCCTTTCACCAACTTCATCCCAGAAAGCTGGAGTTCGACACCGCTTCCCATATAATGCCTAAAATGGTGCCATCTGTATGCTGGAATGAAAACTGTTATTATATGAAAATTCAACCAATGAAAGATGTTGGTACCAACTTCCCTGATAATCCATCAAACAAGCCCGTAGCATATCATCCAATGTCTGAATTGTTCGTTCTGGCTGCCCATCTGATTGATGATGAAAAGCTGTACTAAAATTTAATTCAGTACCCAAAGACTTCTAAAGGCCTTTCCAAAAGTTAGATGTGAACCTGGGATCACGATAAGATATAATAGAGAGAGGAACTCCATGTAACCTGAATATCTCTTTAAGATACAAACGGGAAAGTTGATCAAGAGAGAAAGTATCTCGTATAGCAAGGAAATGAGAAGATTTGGTCAAGCGATCAACAATAACCCAGATTGCATTATTACCTCGAGATTTCCTCTGTAATCCCACAACAAAGTCCATGGATATGTTTTCCCATTTCCACTCTGGCACTGGTAAAGGATGAAGCATCCCTTTCGGTAACTGCCACTCTGATTTAACCTGTTGATATGTCAAACACTTCACAGTAAAATCAGCAATGTCTCTTTTCATTCCATCCCACCAGTAATACTCCCGCAGATCACTATAAATCTTAGTACTACCAGGATGAACTGAAAACGGGGAACTATGAGCCTCACATAACAACTCATTCTTCAACTGTGAATCACAAGGCACACATAACCTCTTCCCAAACCTCAAAACACAAACACAAACTTATCCAAGAACTCATGGAAAATTTTATTCATAAGGTCTATGAATATAGCAGGTGCATTGGTTAACCCGAAAGGCATAACTACAAATTCATAATGGCCATATCTAGTATGGAACGCAGTCTTCGGAACTTCTGCTTCTTTTACTTTCAACTGATGGTACCCTGACCTCAAGTCAATCTTTGAAAAATACTGAGCTCACTGGAGCTGATACCACTTCATTCGATGGCCCAACATCTGCTGAATTTGTTGCAATGAATTTTACCACCCCTTTCTGCTTGTATTCTGGCTGCATTCCCCCAGTTGAGTTCTTCATTGGACACTCGTTTGCATAATGACCCATTTCATTACACTTAAAACATCTTACCGTTGGCTTTTCATTTCCTGCTTGATCATCTTCCTTACAGTTACGAGCAATATGACCAGACTTACCACACCAAAAGCACTTACCATACTTGGATAAACATTCTCCAGGATGCATTTTACCACACTTCTCATAGGATGGATATTTGGTTTTCTTACTTCCTTGCTTCTTTGATGAATTCTTCCCCTTTGCCTGCCAACTAGACCTCTTATTCTGTTGTTTTTCATAGAACACCTGATCATCGGCAAACTCCATTTCCACCTTCTCCGCACATCGAACAAGTTTTTTATAACTTTTGAACTCACGAGAAGCTAAAGCCCTTCAATACTTTGGCTTTAACCCTGAGTAAAAACGGTTTATTTTACTATCAAGATCTCGTATGAAGTTTGGAGCATACCTTGCCAATCGAGTGAACTTTTCTTCATAAGCAGCCACTGAATCATCCTCCTGCCTCAATTCTAGGAACTGTTTTTCCATCCTAAGGCGAACCACATTAGGAAAATATTTCTCAAGAAACATACCTTTGAATTCGTCCCAGTGAAGATCCTCAATCTCATCACTATCCCTTATATTTTTCACCATCGACCACCACTGATCAGCTTCACCTTCAAAACGGTAAATAGTAAGACTAACCTTTTGAGGTTCTGAACACCCCATGACATCAAAAATCTTCTCTAGTGCATTAATCCACCCTTCAGGTTGCACAGGGTCAGATGATCCTCTGAATGATGGGGGATTTTGCCTCATGAAATGTTCCACCACTGACATGTTCCTCTGCGGTTGATCTGGCTGATCTCGTGCATTGATACCACCACCATTTATAGCCTGAGTCAACTGTGCCATTACTGTAACAAACTATTCAGTTCCGATTCCGACCATCTCAGGTTGCTGATTTGGAAGGTTATCTTCTTCCTGATGTCGTCCCAACATAGCTGCTTTGTTTCCTCTGTGGAAAACCATTTTGAACACAGGAATATCTTAGGAGAAGCAACATGGTAATCCGTAAATGCTATATCATTTCAATCATATTATAATTTAACACTTTTCTAACTCCTAATGTTGTCTAATCCGACCTTTGATACCAACTATAAGGCCCCGGCCTTAAGCCTTTCTTAATATTGAATTAAATGAATAATTCACGTTGAGGATGTTTTCGGGTTTAGAGATTTATAGAATTAGAACATAACTATTACATCTCAAAAGATTAAAAAGTAGTCACTTCTACTATGTTTCCATAATAAAAAAAACTCTTAAAAAGAAACGTGTCTAGTTCCATGTTTTATATAGGATGACATTCCCTTGATCCCATCCTTGACCTTATTCCACATTAAGTCCTGTGAAAACATTTCAAAAACAACTTGGGGTGAGCATAAAAAGATCAGTAAGGGATACACAAAGAATGAAAACTGTTAGTTTTTCAAACATCAAGTAAAACATGTTTACTCTATCAAAGTAATACCTTCACCTTCATGAAGTAGTAAAAACTCTTCACTGAAAAAAAGTATCATTACTTACCTTTTTGTAACAAAAGGATTAACATAAAACCCATATAAAGAACACATAACATATATAAAGGTAATTTGGGACATAAACATACTTAAGTGGAATAACCATACTGTCTACTTCCACACATATCACTTAATGGAATAGCCATACGGCCAATTTCCATACATACTTAATGTAATAGCCATATGGCCGACTTCCACACCCAATGCATTGGAGGTTATAACGTAACCACCCATCCTGGTATTCACGGCACCACCCTTCATATGGTTTATAACGTAACCACCCGTTAAAATGTCCAAGTACCAGTATAAAATCATAAAACATAAAACCAATATAAAGGAAAGATAACATTTCCACATTTCAATCACAATATATCATAAATATATTGACATAATAGAATCCTTTATCAAAACCATTTTCAATACCAAAATACATAAAAGAGTATATGGTATTTATTTTATTTTAAAAACATTATGGCTTGTTGAGGAATCCAAAGACCAAATAATACTCACGGCGGCGGAAAAAGTCGTTGTCACCACGTACGATAAAAAACATTCCTTTTTGTCATTTAGTAAAACGCTTCGTAGAAAAAGATTTATTTTTTATAAAAGTAAAAGTCAAAGGGGTTTATACACCATATAAAAGAAAGTTGTGTATAAAACGAAATATACCTCAATGAAAGGAGATTGAGACGAAGTCCCTTACCTCGGGTCCGAATTGACTCGATCGTTATTTAACGTCCAGAATAATAAACTTGAGTTAATTTATACTTGATTAAGAACCATTTTAAAGTTCATGATTCCTTTTATATCACTTATATCCATGTTATAAACATTATGTAACCATTTAAGTTAATAATGTTTGTTTTGTCAATATTTGGTTCTTAAGTCGAAAGTGGACTTCTTACAATTACATGTTGTTCGTGTGGTCAAAGGTTCTTTATATCCAGAATGAAATTCCCAATTTGGATATAATATGTATCATATATATCCATCATATACGAGTATTTATAATATTACATAATCATTTAGAGGTAAGAAATGAAATGCACCGTTCATGGAGACGGTAAGCCGTACGTACGCATGAACGCTACTTTCATTTCTTTGTCATATTAATGGAATTAAAACTAAATGAGAGGTATGTATATTTTAATTCCATAATTATATTCATCATTTAGATATATCATTAATTATATATATCCATTATATACATGTACTTTTAATAGTACATTACATTTGGGGATAAGAAATGAAATGCACCGTTCATGGAAACGGTAAGCCGTACGTATGCATGAACGCTACTTTCATTTCTATCTCATACTTTAATGGAAAGAAATAATAATGATATAGAGGTATATTATAATTACAGTATAACATCATATATAATAACTTTAAATCCATCCTTTACATGTCCCACATATGGCATTAACGAATCACATCACTTTGAGGGGGCGGTAGTCCGCACTTCCTTAAATGAAGATATCGTGTTTAACCATAATGGAAACCCTAAAGGTATGACCAAAATGAAAAATACAGAAGCTTAATGAAACAATAAACATATTATATATCATATATAAAAATAGTGACATCATAATGGCCACCTTTGAAGGTGTTAAATGAGTATTGAACAATCATCGTTTCGGGAGGCAGAATTTCGCCATCCACGGAAACCGTATGTTCTTTAAACATTTGATGTAGTTGTGTGTGAGTGTAGCTCGAATAAATCTTATAACAACATCCTAGTATATTTAAGATACTGGTTTTGTTACAATATAAGTAAATAAAAAGAGTTTAGAGGGTTGGAGAAGGAAAATAAAACAAATGAACAAGAGAGAATGAATTACCTTTAAAAGTGTAACTCCTTTTGATTTGAGCCTAAAGGCTTCCTTTGAACGGATTATGACCAAAGGGAATCCTATATGATGAGGAGAGGTATGTGGAGAGAGTAAATGGGCAGGGGTTGGCCGAGCCAAAGGCTTGAGGAGTGTGTGTAATGAGGTAGAGGTGGGGGCCTTTTATAAGAGGAGAGGAGGGACACTTTTGAAAAGTAAAGAAATATTACTTTATTTGAAAATGTGTTTCGGTTTTAAAAGGTCCCACATTGATAGAATTCGTGGATAAGGTGATAAGGTTTCTAAATCCACTCATCCAATTGGTTTTGGACATGTGTAGTTCATAGAGTTTACATTATATTTCCATTTTATTTAAATCGTTAAATAATGAGGTCATCGCTGCACCATCATGCTGTCATAAATAAATTAATTTATTTAAAGTCTAAAAATTATAAAAAAAATACTATGATTTAGGAAATCTTTTTATCTTACCAATGACTATTTATAATAAAAAACCTGACTTGTATAACCCCATTTAAAAAATGATTTAGTAAAACATATCATGTTTGTGTCATTTTTACTTTTACATTAAATAAAAAGTTATTTATGTCATTTCCCTACCAATGTGGCTCCATGGGGTCCCCAAGTTGACCCATGGCTTTTCTTGGTCGGCCATGACACAACCAATGAGGTTAGGACATGTGTAAAGCTCATCATATTTTATTAAAGCATTATTTTTACCTTAAACTACACTAATTACCACTAATCGCGATTAAAAACTTAATAAGTTACTATTCACCAAAAAATTATTTTAATCTCATTGAACCACATTTTAATTCTTAATGACAACCATGTATGTCGGATTTTTGAAAATCAAAACACAATGAGTGAAAAATTTCATTTAAACCGAAAATCAGTTTTTATAAGTACCACTTATTGGTTTCACTATTCATCAAAAATTGAAGTTTTTCAGAAAATTACCAAAAATTCACCCTAAGCTATATTTGATATTAAAAATTCAAAAATGAAGTCTATTTTACAAAATTCAAGACATATAAGTCACATTAATTAATTTAATAATTAATTCCCGCTGTCAGAGCAAATAGCGTGTTTTTATGGAACAATAAGTATCAAAAGATTGACACTAGTTTAAGTCCGATTTCAAAGTGAAATTAATTCCAACAACCACTATTGGATTTAATGGTAAAATTATTTTCTAATTTCACTTTGAAACCAATTAAAAAGATAATCTAATCATATAAATACATTATATTAAAAAGAGGGTTTGAATTAAAATACAACATTTTACACTATTCATTAAAAAATGAACTTTATCATAAAGGTACCAAAAATTTACACAAAGTAAATTTTGATGTCCCGATTCTAAAGAAGAGTTATATTTGGTCCAATAGAATTTATAAGATCGATCAAAACTATATTTAATGACGGTTCTCCATCAAAATGTGATAAGTGGTCCTTTCGTGAAAATTAGGGTATAAATGCCTAAAATTTAACTCTTTCCATATTTTAAGCCTTTATCTTTTATTGGGTAAATGTAAAAACATTTAAAAACATATATAATCATATTTTAGTTATTTCTATCCATTCCCGCTAGTACAACAACTACTCGTTAACTAACATTTAAAATAAAACTATTTTATTACTTGTGTGCAACGTAAGTTTTCAAAGAAACTCATCATTGCGTATCGAGTACGCTATCGAACGTAGAAACCCCTTTTAATTAAAATTAATATTTAATTCGTAAATATTAATAAATATGAAAATTCATTATTCTTTAATTACCTGGGATGTTACACGTGTTGCCTTCCATCGGCATACGGAGGACCAATTGAGTACGTGTATGTTCTCTATAAATGATACCATCCTTTTGAACATAGTATTGTGAAATAGTTTTTATTTCAGTGCTTTTTCTTTTCACGTTCAGTTTTTTAATGTTTTCATTAAAAGCGTTTTAAAAGTATTGTTTTAAAATGAGCATGTTATATTATTTTATTGATGTTGTGGGATGAAACCTCTTTATTGGATGACGTCCAACTGGGCTCTTGTCTCACACCCTATATTATCCTTTGGGTGTATATAGACCTCATTCCAGGTGTATTCTAGGTTGTGACATCATTCTTAGTGATGGTGGTTCTCAATGATGTTGGTCTTCACGTGCAGGTTGGTGTTGGTAACTTTTGGATGCAGATTCTCATGTCACTTGAGGTTGGTATTGGAGTTTTTGTTCTCTAGATTGGTTGTTGTTCACTTTGTGTTTTAGTTGAATTGTACACTTAATCCTATTTATGGTCTTAAGGTGTGTTTGGATAACTCTTTCATGTATCAGTTTCTTTATCTTGATATTTATTTTTCTGTCTCTTGATTCGGGTAAATCGTTCAAACGTATTATTTACATACCCAGAAACTTGTTCCAGTCCGTGGGGATCTGGAACACCCTTCGGGCCATGTCTTAGACTGAGTCAGGCACCAAGTCGGATGGTGACCCGACATAGTTCATGACATTTATACACAGAAGGATATGATGGTTCTTATATTTTCTTTTTGTCTCAACATTCCTCCTGGTGTTTTTACCATATGTCCAGGATTCATATGTTGAGATGGAATTCCCAAATTACTAGAAAAATTCTATGAAATGAAACAATGTGTAGAACCTGAATCAAACCACACATTGGCATAATCTAAACAAACAAACAGTGTACCTGTTACTACTTCAATTGATGGTACAACATCTACTAAAGTAGTTTCAATAGATTTCACCACCACTTTCTGCTTGTAGTCTTGTTTTTTTCCCTTAGGTGAGTTCTTTATTGGACACTCATTTCCATAATTACCCATTTCACTGCACATAAAATAGTTTGCTAACTCTAATTCAAAATTTATCTTTCTATTATCATGATCTTTTCTAGTGAAATTACGAGCCTTATAAATAAGTTTACCACATTGGTAGCACATACTAGAATTCAAAAGACAACCCCCACCATGATTTTTACCTCAATTTTCAAAAACAACAAACCTTAGTTTCTTACTATTAGACTTTTTGGAAGAGTTCTTCCCTTTCATATGCCACATCGACATATTTTTTTATTGTTTGTCAAAAAAACATATTATCATCAAAAAAACTCCATTTCCACCTTCTCTGCACATCAAAAAAGTGTTTCATAACTTTTGAACTCATGAGAAGCTAACTCCCTTTGATAATTTTTCTTTAATCCTGTGTTAAAATAGTTCATTTTACTATCAAGATCTCATATGAAATTTGTAGCATACCTTTCTATTCAAGTGAATTTTTCTTAATAAATAGTGAATGAGTCATCCTCCAACCTCAAATATAGGAATTTGTTTTCCATCCTAAAACGAACCACCCTAGGAAAATATTTCAAAAGAATCATACCATTGAATTCATCACAATCAGTAGCTTCAATCTCATCACTATCACTGATATTTTTCACCATTGAACACCACTAAGAAGCTTCACCTTCAAAATCATAAATAGAGAGACTATCCTTTTGGTGTTATGAAAACCCAATGACATCAAAAATCTTCTATAGAGCTTTAGTCCACCCTTCAGCTAGCACATGGTCAGATGATCCTCTGAATGATGGGGTTTGTTGCCTCTTGAAATGCTCCACTAATGACATATTCATATGTGGTTGATCTCGATGATCTCATGCAAGGATAACACTACCATTTATACCCTAATTAAATTTTTACTTCACTGCCACAAACTATTCAGTTCAGATTCTAACAATATCAGGATGCTAATTTGGAAGATTGTCTTCCTCCTGATTTTTCCCTATCATAGCAGCCTTGATTTCTCTAAAACAAACCCTTTCTGAACACCAAAATATCTTAGGCGATGCCACATGTTAATATATAAATTAAATATCATTTTTATATCACCATAAATAATTTTATAGACTTTAATATAAAAATATTCCAACTTCTAAAGTTGTCTAAACTATCCTCTAATACCAACTATTATGTCCTAGCCTTAATCATTATATAATCTTTAATTAAGATAATAAATCATATTAAGGATCTTTTCAGGTTTACAGTTTTATAGAATTCAGCCATAACTATTACATTACATCTCAAAAATTACAGAGTAGACACTTCTTCTCAGTTTCCATTTATTTCAAAAAAAAACTTTTTGAAAAATGTGTCATGACTAGATCCATGTTTTTGTTAGTATGACTTTTCCATGATCCCAACCTTGACACTATTCACCTTTATGTTTGGTGAATATCTTTTCAAAAACTTTGGATAGGAATAAAAAGCTTAGTACAGATTATAAAATAAATAAAGGAAAAAGTCATCCATCAAAACATAATCTTTTTATCATACCTCATGAAATCATAAGATTTATGATTAACACACCGAAATCATAAATCAAAAAGTTAACTTGTGGATTCTATATCATATTTACATTGTAGCTATGATATCTACATAAAGACTTATATAAGAATACCCATCATACTATATTCCCTAAATATCTTAGGAGAATCATTAACATTTACCACTTTCACATTACCCAACAGCTTGGAGTGTAATCTCGAGCTCACCCAACCTAGGTTTATCACAGAACCACCTGTATACATAAACAATTCCCATGAACTATAACATATTAATAACACATAAAACTAGATTAAAGGAAAAATAACATTTAAATATTTAAAACACAATATATCATTTAAAGATATTGAAATATTAAATCCTTTCTCAAAACCATTTTCAATAACAAAAAATTTAAAAAGGGTATATGATATTTATTTTCCTTTAAAAAACACTATGGCTTGTTAAGAAAGCCAAATATCAAATAATACTCGCAGTAGAGGAAATGTCGTTGTCATGGAATACATTATAAAGAACACTCCTTTTTTTGTTTAGTAAAATGCTTCATAGAAAAAAGATTCGCTGTGAATGAAATTAAAATTCAATGGTTTTTATACACCTTATAAATGATAGTCGTATAATAATTAAAATATGCCTCAATGAAATTAGATTGAGACGAAATCCCTTACCTCGTGTCAGACAAGACTCATTCATTCTTTAATCTCTTGAATAATAAAATAAAGCTAAATTATACTTTCTTCAGATACTTTTTCAGTTTTTTATTCCCTTTATATCACTTATTACCATGTTATATGCATTGTATAATAATTTTTTTTAATAATGGTCGTTTTTGGATACTTTGTATTTGAGTCGAAAATGAACTTCTTATAATTACAAGTTGTACATGTGGTCAAAAGTCCATTATATATAGACTGATATTCCTTATCTAAATATCTTATAAATCATATATATCTAGTATATATGTATTTCGAATATTCCATATCATATTTATATATGAAAATGAAATGCACCGTTCATGGAGACGGTAAGCCGTATATATGCATGAACACTACTGTCATTTCTTTTTTTGATTTTTAATGGAATGAAAACCAAATGATACATAGGTATATTATAATTCCAGTATAATATAATATTTTATATACATTACATAATTTCACTAACACCATCCTTTATACGTTCCATGTATGATATGAAAGATTCATAACACTTGGAGGGGCTGGTAGTCCGCACCACCTCAAATGAAATTATCGTGTTTATACATTATAAAACTATAATGGAATGTTAAAAATGAAAAATACCAAAGTATAGAGAAAATATAAATATAATATATATCACATATAAATATAGTTCCATCATAATGGTCACTATAAAAGTTTGTATTAGAGGATTGAACAATCAACATTTCATGAGGCAGTAGTTCGTCGTCCACAGAAACAATATGTTCATTACCAATTAGATGGAGGTTTGTGTAAGTTTAGTTTGTGTCCTTCACATAACAACAACATAGTATATTGGGGATACTTTTTTTGATATGTGAACAAGGAATAATAAAATAATAGAGAGTAGATAAGGTAAATACAAGAAAATAACTTAGGAGAATATGATACCATTAAATGGGGTAACTCCATTTTTATTTGAACACAAAAGATTTCATGAAGTGCCTTCTACCTATGGTAAGGAATCTAGGAGGAAGATAAGGATATTGAGAGATTATTGTGACAGAGTTTGGAAAATCCAATTGTCTTGAGAGGTGTGAGTAATGGGATAGTTGGGATGGCTTTTTTTAATGGGGGTGGAGAGCTCTTTAAGAAAATTTGAAAATATTATTTTATTATAAACTAATTTTCAGTTTGAGAAGGTCCAAAACACATTAAATTCACACATAAGATGAATATTGTTCAAATTAAAATAATAAAATAAGGATTTTATAGTTTTTTATAGATTTTTTTCATTTTATAATCTCATTTATTTAAATCTTTCATTATTATGGTAATAATTGTGTCATCATTGTGTCATAAATAATTTTATTTATTTGATGTCAAAAAATTATAAATAAAATACCATGATGTAGTAAATATTATTATATTTCTAATTAATATTTATAGTCTAATAGATAGATTATTTAACCCCACCTGAATATTAATTTATTAAAAGATATATGTTTAAGTCATTTTTACCATTACTATATATTAATTAATATAATGTGTCATTATCCTTACTATGTGGCTCAATGGGGTCCCAAAATCGACCCAAGGAATCCCATGGAAGGAAATATATCAACCAATATGATTAGGACATATGCTAGGGTAATTTAATATTATTATAATATTATTTTTTATGAATATTTATCAGATCTAACCTTTTACCATCAAAATAAAATATTTTTTGGAATATGAATACATAATGTCTAAAAATAAAAGATACCTATTTATGAATTTTTTACATATTGATTCCAAATATGAAATCCATTTTTCCTAATTAAAAACATTAATGTGTCATAAATTAATTTAAAATTAATTCTCTTTGTCGAAACAAAAAAAATGTGTTTTTAAGAAATAATAACAATCAAAAGATTGACATTTGTTTCGACCAATTTCAAAGTGAAATTGATTCCAATGAACAAAATTGGATTAAATGGTAAAAACATAATCCTATTAAACTTCAAAACTAAGAAAGAAGATAACCTTACCATATAAATAAGTTATACTAAAAGTTAGTTTTGAATTAAAATACGGTATTTTTCACTATTCATTAAAAAATGAACATTATTAGAAAAATAAAAAAAATTCATCCAATGTAAATTTTTTATGTCCCTATTCTAATTAACAATATTATTTTGTCAAATAGAACACATAAAATTATGAAAACATAGATTTAAAAAGGGTTCTCCATCAAAAGGAGGTAAAACGACCTTTTAATTGCTTTTAGAGTATTTATGATTAAAATTGAATTCTTTCTTTTTTGAGCCTATAAAAATTATTGGCTAAATGTAAAAACATTTAAAAAACAAATTTAATAATATGGTAGTTGGTTATGTTCATTACAATCATTACAATGTTTATACATTTACCACCATTTAATATAATAATATTATATTATTATTTTTTAGTATAACACAACATTGTGTGCAATGTAATATTTCAAAGAAACCCATTGTGGTGTATCTAGTATGTCGTCTAACATATCATCCTATTTAAAGTGAAATTAGTATTTAAATCAGAAATAATAAAATATATGAATATGTATTATTCTTTATTTACTAGGGATGCTAAGAAAATCCTAAATTACAAACTCATGTCAAGGAAATATAATCAACCGCCTTTGATGTGATTTTGTGAAAAAGTATACAGAATACACTAGTAAACATATACACTATGGGACTATAACATATGTAGAAGGGTATTCCTAATCAGTGTGGATGGGAAAATAGAACTTGGCATTCGTTAAGATATTAAAGGGAATGGTTTTGAAAAAAAATATATTGAACTACATGAGATAATGAATAACCAGTAATTATTCTAAACACACCTCATGGTGAAATGTAAAAATTATATTATCATATATCCCAAGGTAAAACACGAAAAATTATTAACAAAACCTACAAAATGCATAGTCCCTCAAAACACATACAACAACAGGATCTTATCTCCACGAGTCCCCACCATCACACCAAATTTTTGTAGATTAAGGAAAACCATCACTTGAAATTGGCATTTAACCTTTCCATGGACCTGGAATAACAAATTCTATTAACACCCAATGTCAATTTTGGGTGTTATCTAAAAATCCTTGTAAAATCTCACGAATTTTTCAATAAGAAATTACATAATAATAATCCATCTATGATTCTAATTTAAATAAGCTGTGGAATGAAATTCATTGAAATATTTTAATCCAAATATTATTTTCAAATAAATATATGGTACCAATATTAAAATAAGAAAAAATCTAATTTGTTATACCAATAATTTATATAAAACTACATTATGAAAAAAAAAACTAAAAAAATGATATGTATAATCAAACCAAACAAAAACCAAGAACCTTGGAAATATTCCCAAACATATGTTAGTTCTAGGATTTAGGTTCCTCGTATAACTAAATAGTAAATCACATTTCATGTATGTATACATACATACATTGGCTCATGCCAAGAGGACTAATCAATCCACATCCATTTAGGGACAATTTTTTAAATTAAGTTTAATTAAATTTTCCATGGTTAATCCATTCCTAGGAAGTCAGATTCCTAGAATTATTGTCTTAATAAACCACTAACAAATCATACTAAAATGATATTTAATCAATTAATCAACATAAAATATTCCATTTCAAATAAATTCATCATTCACAGTTCACATTTCAATTTTATAGTGAAATTCATTTTATATTTCAAAACCATATTTTGTGTTTTCATTAAATTCATGAATATAAAATAATATTTAATTTCATGAAAATTATCTCATGAATCAACATCAAATAATTTATCATTTCAATAAATAAAATTTCTAAAAATCTACCAAATAATTTCAATGACATTCAAATTATGTATTTTACCAATTCCCATGACCTTTTTAGATAGAATATCTAATGGCCTCAAATAATAGTTTTATAAAAAAATTGAAATATAATTTAATAGTCATCAGTCAATTTATATTTTTTATCATAGGGTAAATCCTTTTCTAAACACATAAATTTGTTACCACAATCAATCAAATCAAAACCCACAATAGGTAATAGAAATAGATAATGAAGGTGAATAAATCCAAGAAAAAAATTAGATTTAATACCTGTAAAATCAAATATCCAAACTATAAACATTGTGAGAATTATCTTCTCTCGAAATAAAAATATTGATAAGAGTGCAAGGAAAAAAATCAATGGATATATTTTATATTAAAGAAGAATTGATATCTTCCACTAACACATATGTTCACAAGAAAATATTTTGGAGTAGCCAAAAAATATTTTAGATATCAACTAATATATATGAAAAATGGTTAGGTCTAATGGGTTTTGTTGGGTATCATAAAATGTTGTCTCTGAATTCAAATTACAATTTTTTTGGTCTTTAAAATATGTGTACATGGTTTTGTGGTTAGGCTACATGGTTATTAGAAATTGTGCATTGTTACTGAGCATCTAAAAAGGTTCTAGGGTTTGGATACATAGTGACATTAACCATTAACCTACCATGAAACCCCCTCACTATATATTTCCACATGGTTTTGAGTATGGTTTTATAGTCTTAAAATAACAATGTTCCCCCCTTAGTGAATCACAATAGGGAATGTGGTTTGATGGGTCGAACCTTCAGGTTTTCCCTAAACATGTGAAAAGCATGCACAACCACATTGACTTCATAATTTTTTAAAAAGATCCCAATATGACCCCCGAAAAAACCTAATGAATAAATAACCATTCAAGGGTCATGAATTAATTAAAACCAAGTTACATGATATTACAATACATGGTGACATCACATTGAGGATGTCAAATCTATATTAATAGATTGGATATGGGACACTCAAATCATGACATGACCATATTTTAGTAAATAAGAAGTGTATACTGGTGTATATAAGACGACCATATGTAATTGTTGGAAATAATATCATGTAGATTCAACTAAATATCTTATGGGTTCAAGGGGGCCTTTCCTCTAGGACCAAAACACCCACTGGGCACAATATCAATGGAAAAGTGTTATTAACCAGGGAATTCTAGTGGGGTATATTTATATTATTCAATCCTTGTTACCAATACTCTACATTGAAGAACCAAGTGAAATGAATCAAGGATACGAGGTTCTAATCGAATTGTAGCAACTTAATTAATTTGTGGGTATCGACTCAAACATCATATATATAAATCATGTTTGTGGAAAATTAAATATTAAAGGAGTGAGAACACTAAAAGTTAATTTACCTTTTATTGAACATGTATCCAATTTGAGTTATGTGAAAAAACGTTTCTCTAGATTTATCTATGACCAAATGGATATATAATTTTTGGATCCTAATTTTAATTCCCCAGAAGATATGAACCTTTATCTTTATGCTTCATTCATCTACACTATGAATTTTGTTTAAACTAAGATGATGGATATTTTAGAGAGCGAATACCTAGTATTTTTCTATGATAGACCTTCATGGGATTTCACCATAAAATGTTTTCTTCCTCTTTCCCTATTAGTTTAGGTTCTTGTGAATTGGACCATCGTATGCTATATTTTGCGTTCTTCTATCTATAACTATATTATATTTAATTTAACATCATGTGACTATGATGTAATTATCCTATGTTTTAACATCATACGACTTAGAAATCACACATACCATTAAACATCTGGGGGAAAGTACTTAATCAATCCATTATAACATCATGTGGTCAAGACATTGTAAAGTAAAAAATAAATTATGTAGCATATCCTTAATTAAACAGTATATTAGTTCATGATATTCAAATGTGGGAGTAATTTTTGTTATTTCCTATGTTGAAAGGTAGATATCCACATATTGGGGGCATTTTGAATAGATTTTACTCATGTGAATGGATTCCATATGTAGGTAAGACTGAAACACTAGTTAAATGAGTTCATATAACTCAACCATTAGTATGTAGTTTATGCTCTTGAAATATAGACAAAATTTAAGGGTATATATAATTTATACGGTTATGATTCCCTTGGAATTCCTTGTAAGGGGAGGATTCGGGTCATTGATATATCATTCAAATAAATTATACCATATGTATGTATCTAATACATGGAAGGGGAAAAGAAGGTTTCATTGAATTTAGTTTTTGTTCATGGGTTTTAAGGATTCAATAATCACTACATATCAAGTGGAAATTGGCATCAATCCACACATAGTGGTCATTTCTCTTCCAAATTAAATCAAACACATATTGTGAGTGATGTAATTTATGATAGTACATACACAATATTTAAGATGTGTCCTCTACAGAGATCCATATTAGTTGTAGGAATTGATAATTAAGAACAACATTAGTTCAGATCCATCAGGAAAGTGAAGTATCCTCATAAAGGATTAAAAACTAAGTTATGAGGGTCTATTTTTTGAAATTTATTGTAGGGATGCATAATTAGTAATCCATGAATCACTAAAAATATTGTATGAATATGATTCAATCTATATGTAATTCTCAAATATACAAGATCTAGATCTTATAATGAAGATATGAAAAGGTGTTTCACCTTGGGATATGTCCATTTAATGATGTGATGGGGGATAATACATGTAGGTGAAAAGGGAATCAACATAATATATTATTCTAATGATGTCATGTAGTGATACAATCTATTATCCATCTAAATATGTGAACATTAAAATATAGTGTCTATTATCATACTTTGTAATTCTGGATGGTCTTATAATAGAGGATTTGGTAATTACTAAGTATCATGTGCTGATAGGAATCATTTTATTCTTAGTTATTTAAAAATGGGTCCCCCTAAATATCTGGGTTGTGTGTATAGGATATGGTCATATTACTCATCAAAATGGAATTCACAAACTATAATCTGTGTACAAGATCTCCAAATGTCAATAAACGAAATAATGTGAATTTCTCTTTCAATATAAGAGGCGTTCCTTGGTGGGGTAATCTTTATATTCAAGCATCCAAAAAAATACATCATTCAATATGGAATAAAAGTATTTGGAAATTTCTAAAATTTTAAAACCTATGGAATGGGCAAGGATATTATACACTAACATCACCACATATTGTAATATGTTCGGAATCATGCCACCCATAGTTATTATAAGGAAGGTTCCCTTTATAGATCATGATCATGTCAATTGAAGCGAGAACTATTGTTTTGAAATATTTAGGTTATGTATAGAATTTGGGGACCCATGCATATATACATATCCTAAAAGGTCAATAATAAATCCACATGTAATGTAATTCTTGAAGGAATGGTCCCACATATTGACATGAATTGTATGTGGGAGTGAAGGAATTTTAGTTTATCTTGGTATTGTAGATGGGCTGATAATTTGGTGTCCCTACATATAATATGATATAAAGAATCAATCCACACATGGTTCTTGTATAGTATACCAATATAGATCTTGCTCATTTATTTGGAGGGGAATTTTTCATATAATTTCCAGAGTTATATTTAAAGTCATTATTAGGTAAAGGATACTCTAGAATAAACAAGATCATACAACAGGGAAGTTAATTTTGACAATATATTATAATACGGGGACGAATATTCAACATTATCATAGACATATGGATAGGGCCAAAATATCCACACATGGGTCATGATTTGATGTATCTAGTGGGTCCCATGGTATTTTACACTCTATATAGTTTCAGGTCTTGCAATATGAGGTGAACATCATATAGGTTAATTTCCAGCATTAAGGACTCGATGAGAGACAATGTTTTATGGTTGTTCATCTTTGAATAATAGTATTTATGAGACAGATTACTAACTTAGTGAATTTGGGAATTCAAAGGTGACACATAACTCATGTTTAAAGGTTATAAGAATATGATTATATAAAATTTATTTTATAATAGATACATTATACAAGTGCATAATATCAATGGTATCTAAACCCCACAGTATAGTTGGGTTATATGATGTGTAAATTACAAACCAAGAATATCTATGTAAATAGTCGTATAGATTGAGGGTATAGGTCAACTATTTGTAATGGTGGAATTATGTATCCCATGTTGTTTGGACATTTGCACCTGGGATTAAGGTAGACTATTCCTCAAGAACAAAAATTTCTCCTAGGCACAATCTATATTGTATTGTCTTATTCTACCTCAAATACTAGATGGGTCCCATTATATTAGACAGTCTGTGTTACCTATCTTCCATAGTGGATAACCTAGAGTAAATGGGCTCAATATCCATTGACTTATGGTGCTCAAGTAATTGGTTGGTATCATATAATACATTTATGTTATGATGGTGTTTCTGATAGAATTTGACATTCAGGATGGTTTTGAGCACCCTAAAGGTTAGTCCAATGATTAATGAACATATTTTCAAGGAAAAGGGGTAAAACATGAAATTTAGGACTACCCAATCATTATAGGGGATGATCTTTTCATCATTAATAAATCATTTGACTCAATTTAACCTCATGTATGTTGGATGTGGTTCCAAATATATTAATAAAATGTATTCAAATTGTTCTAGTTAGATCAGCTTGTGAGTTTCTCTAAGTTCACATGATTCCTCGTTAGTAAGATTAATAATAGATGACTAAGAAGTCAATAGAGCCTCTTGACAGAGCATTGTAGGGAATATGTGGGGGGAATTCTAATTTCTATATGACATGGAATCCACCATTAAAATTTCACTCCCTTCAAGGATCATAGTTAAATTTAAAATTTATCTATGGATAAACCTAAAATAAATGATGTAGGTGTCTCTATGTATCCCATTATGTTGGTAATCAAGAAACATATAGTTTTTATAAATATATATCTAGGAATAGGTCTATATTATATATTGGGAGGTGGAATTTTTTTATTACATTCTTATCAGGCATAAGATTTAGGGTCGAGGAATCACTATATATCCTTTAGAAATTGGAAAAAAATCGACACGTAGTTCTCATATATGGTCTATTATGTGGATCTAAATGTCATATAGTTATTGATAAATTTATTTCCAATACCAATATAGCTCATTTACATTATATTTTTATTAAAAAAATTTCCTGGATCAAGACAAATAGGAGCCGTATGTGGATGAAGTTTTGGTTCAAAAATGAAGGTCGGAATACTTTTTTCTCACGAAGTGTTATCATATAGAACTTAGTATGATATGGTAAACCCATATATTGGAAAATATTATTCAAATCTATATCATATGTAAATAGGGTCATACATCTCACTGATAAACACATGTTGTGAATTTTGAGGTCTTATGAAAAGGACTACTATGCAGTTTAATGTCATGTAGTGATGACTTATGATGTTACACAATTTAATGTTATGTTTTTTAGATTTTTTCAATGAATTTTTACATCATGTGATAGGGATGCACCCTGTGATGTTTAACTTCTTTCAGTAAGGGTGTGATCAATTTTTTTTATTATCAGGTGGTTAGAACAAGTTCCATGTAGTGAAATTTCATTTAGTTATGGAATGTTTCTTACAGTTTAATTTCATTTTATAAGGACATAGTGGGTGTACTCCTCAACCTGTTCAAACCACATGAGTCCCATCATTAGGTTGCCTCTGTATTGAGGTCGGGTATTTATTTCGAAAATGGGGAACTATATATATTTTACCCTGAGTTATTTGGGAACATTTTTATATGAAGGTTTCTTGATAAAGGGTTGATTACATTTTATGGCTGAGATACCACCATGGAAATGTCATCCTCAATAATTATTAAGGTAACGATACCAATGATCTATATCTATACTATAGTGAAGAGGAATATTTTTCTACTTTTACCATCAACATTATATTTTGTATCGATGGACCATATAGGTTATATATAAATAACCTATGGCCTGAAGGACACTATTATAGATATAGGTAATAATATGAGCCTCATCCTTAGTCACCACTTGAATATGATGAACTAACATTTATTCTTTATCAAGAATATGATCATTATGTGTGGTGGCTGCTAGAGTGTGAAAATTAATATCTATTTCTACATAAATATGAGTTTGTTGTGGATAAACTTATAGAGTAGCCTATTGAGATTCCTTATTTTGGGAAATAATATAAGCATAACTTTTAGTGGTGATCGATATATGTCGATTAACCATGGTCGATGTAGGGATATGAGACTCATTCAAATATGCATTCTCGGTTGGAATATTAAAAAAAATCATCTAAATATAATAAATAATATAAGAATCCTCTTATATATCTGTGGAAGGGTTCTAGGTATCCTTTCATTTATGGGGGAATGAATATGTACCTGAATTATATAAGATATTGGAATAGGATGAATATATTTTCTGGTAAGGATATGAACCTACCATTAAGATATTTATAAACATGGTTTATTGATATTTATTATTTTTTGTATATGGGAATGATCCTGGTTAGCCTTTTGGAAATACCATTGGTCTTATTCGGTAGGATTATGTACCCAACATGATGTGATGTTTATGTTAGGATAACAAACCCCAGTTGAAATGGGAATATGATCCCTGTCCTATGCCTCATACAATATCTGAATATACAAATAATCCTATAGGTGGGGAGCAATATTATATCATTTCTCTAGAGTATCCATCTATTAATGATGGGAATCTTGATATTCTACTTTGGATAGAGGGATATGGATATTTTCATATCCTTTTATCACCAATAGAATATGTCACTAAATCACCTACATCACAACATAATATATTGTCACATTAGAAGGGTCTATTCAAGATTATAGGACATTGGATATTAAATTTATAGGATGTATTATTAGGCGTGTTAAATTTAATGGGGGGGGTATATACCCACTCATTTTCTCCTTATAGATGAAAAATATACTGATGGGCTTCATTACAAGTTGTGGAAATATATGCCTCCCCTATGCTTACTTCCCAGAAATGCTAACAGACTTTGTTTGGGTGCATAAATATATAAGCCTTTTCAATTTCTATCAATAGAATATTTCGGCGAACATTATCAGAGGAAGTGGTAATATGGTCCCTCTCCCACTAATCTTCCACTTTTCATGCCAAGTGAGATCTCCATACTAACTAGATCAAAGCATTTAGGGAGGTGACCATTTGGTTAATTACGTCAGTATGTGTCTAAGGGACATTGGTGGTTCTGTGATACAGTTGGGATCAATATTTTACTATATGTGGTTATACATATGTACCATTTCATTTTTCACATGATGCTTATGATATCTTCTATAAATTAAAATTTTCAGAAGATTATCATCATGTGACCAAGACGACTTCCATGATGTTTAACATTATGGTATAATGATGTGTTTTGTATAATTTAACATCATTTAATAATCATCTAGTTGTCCAAAAGCATTCGTTCATGAAATTTAGACCTAGTTACTGTGTAGTTTAAATTATTTCCACTGGTACATGGTAATGAATGAATAATACACTAAGACATTATCGATCCCAAAACGGTTTGGGAATATAGAAGAAATAAATCATGACTATAAATTGTTAAATAAATTATGATTATTTTTTGATTGGTCAGAGTGGTTCAACCATTAGTAATAGAGATTATCATTTTCATACAATTAGGGAAAAATCTCACTGATAAAGGTCATTCCTCCATCCCCCAAAACATCCCATAGGCACAAGTTCTAATACCTTCATTTATTCACTAGTGAATCATAGTGGGGTTCTATTAGAATAGTCACCCCATATTACCAACACTCCATTGGAGAGAACCAATAAGATATGGGATATTGGTACATGGAATTACAAAAGAATATATTCTCAAGGTATCAAGATATTTAGATATTAAAATGGGTGAATTGTGTTTTTTTGGGAAAATGGGCATCCCATAGGATTTTTAATTGTAAATGGAAACTCCATTTTGTTCTATAGATGAAAATAAATGACCAAAGATTCATTAGAATATTTATATTACAAAATTTAGAAATGAGGGATTATCAAGTTGCATTACTAACTCTTTGAAATTATGGATTCACAAGATATGAATAGCCTATAATAAGAGGGTACATGATTAAAATGTTTTAATCATTAATTGAAAATGAGTATGATGCACAAATGTGTAATATATAGGGTATTTTCTTCATATTTATTGATTGGGTTATGTGATGTGTAAATCGTAAACCAGGAATATCTGATTCAATGGAAGGATGATATTTGTGGGTACATGTTGACTACTATTAATGGAAGAATCTAAAATCACACATAATCAAGATAATACATCCTTAGTTTAAGGGTCCCCTGTCTTCTAGATGTAGAATATCCCCAAGAAAAATCTCGGAGTCATTATGTTAATCACCAGTGAATCATATAGGGATCCTTTTAGATTAGCCAGTCAATATTACCAATATCCTACATGTGAGAACCAAGAGTGCGTGGGGTCAATTAACATGAAAATGCAGATAGAGTTTGTTCTCATGGAATCAGTTGGCATCAACCCATATATCGAATTTATGATGATTAGAAATCGATTATGCAATAATCAATAACTTTTTGATAAAAATATAGTATATAACAATGTTTAACGAACATATTTTTGTGCAGAATGCATAAAACAAGTAACTCTATAGTACACAATCATCAGGAGGGATGATATGCCCAATGTGGAGACCTCATGTTGTGTAGTTTAACATCATGTGACTATGATGTTGTTCAATATCACTGAATAAAATAGAACAAAATTATACTAGTTAAATAAGATTTTTAGGTTCTCTTATGCTAAAATGATAATGCATGACATGGGAAACAATAGACAACCTGGAAGTCAATTACACAATACAAGGGTGAAAGATAGGGAACATGTGGGAAATTAAAAACTTGTTGTAGACTAAAATATCGTAAAGGATCTAACTGTAATAGATGAACATGGTTGGATGTGACGAAAATTCATGGATTTTCCTGAAATATTGGATACATGAATCACTACATAATCCAGGTATGGGAATCTAAAGACTCGTGGTTCTTATGTATTTTCCCTTATTTGGATCAGGGACCCCGTATAAGGATGGGGAACATCATTTTTTAATAGATCTGATGCATGTACAATTATTTTTTGATCAATATAAATATTTTTTATATATAATAAAACTTAAAATGTATTTGGTTTCAGTTATGGGGTGAAGATGAGGCTACATTTTATGAATATTTGGATTATATGTGAAGTGGTAGGTAGGTGAAATATCATAAACACATGTGGGGTAGTTTATGTTCTTGTAACAAGGGACACTAAGTAGATTGAAGTCATACAACATGCACATGGGGTGTCACATTTTAACATCATGTGACCATGATGTTTTTCTGGCACTTCAATATCTTGTGCTAATGATTTCAAAGATGATGATTAATGTCTTTTGGAATGTATTTTGTTACGTATTTTAATATCATACGACTATGATGTATGATTTATATAGTTTAAGTTCTTGGGATGAGGACCTGGGGTGACATAACATGTTTGGATAGAGACTTTTCCAATGGATCTAGGACAAATTGTTTTCATGTTTAATGAGTCTCAATATTCTCTAACTACATGAATACATCATCTACAAAATTTTAAATCCAATTATTTAAGAAAAGGGAACATATATCAAACTCCCTATGAAATTATTCTACGGTTAATAATTGATGATGTAAATCATTACTTCTTCCTATGGTAACATGATCCTTGAGAGATTGAGAAGGGTTTTTACTACTTAACATGTCATTTACATAGTCATATTCTTAGTAATAAATGACTAGAATTTTTATATATTTTCATGAAACATATTAATCTATTTCTAAAAAGAGAGTGTCCCATATTCACTTACAAAACATCGGTATTTTTTTCAAAAATCTCATATAACTAGTGTGGAGATTTGGGTGTTAGGGGTTCCAATATCCCCCAATCCATGGGCGTATAAATACATTCATAAATGTTAAATCAATTCCATATTGTATTCCTAATATGTAAATAATATGGGAAGTAATTTTCATGGCCTCTCTACTCTAACGATTTTGTTTAACACATTATTTGGAGAAATATCAAATCTTTCTCCATATCATAAATTAAATATATGGATTTGTGCTTTTATTAGAAGGAATATACCATTCCTCAGCTGTTATCATGAGATTGATAGCCATAGTGTTTCCCATGTATTCCACCTACACCTATATCATCAAGGGAATATCGATTCTTTTCTGGAATGGGATGTGGTTCTTTGATCATTGTCAATTCATGGGAAATGAATGAAGCATTTATGTGATATAAATAGTATTGATGCATCCCAAAAATTTGAGGAATATAGCACTTATAGGGATTATGTGGTAAATATTTAGGTTGGATTTTCTATGGGGCTCACCTGGAGAGGTTGTAAAATATAGAAATTACCACAACCCTATTTGATTGGGGTAAGAAAAAATAAAAATTACTCATCCCTATGGGATATGGTGTAGTAGAAAAATGTCCATATATCACCCGATTAGGGGTTGAATAATATTAAAAAACCCTTCACTTATTGTATGTAGAACATGACTTCAAGGAGGACCACAATGGGAGAGTGATAATGAATTATCTTTATGAAAAAATATAATAATCATACCCACAACTATTTCATGGATATTCTCATTCTCTTATTGGATTTATGAAATGTGTTCCTCTTTGAATGCTTCATTATCATCCATAAAGGGATGATTGGAGGATGTTAGGACAACACCCTTTCATTTGTCAATGGTATGGTGGGTGGATGATGATGGGAATTCAATGTGGACTTTAGATGGTGATTTTTATCAAACAGTGGTCATATTATCAATCCAGATTTTACCTTGAGGATTCAATTGGGTAGATAGTTCCCTTTGTAGATATATGTAAGGCACCATTGATCACTTCATAACTAATGTTGGGGGAAGAATATGGGGAAACATGTAGTGGATTGGATAAATGAAGAAGAGATCAATTGTCTACATTAGGAGGGTGCTCATATGAATCAAATGAAAATCACTAAAATCTAGATGTTAAAATGTTTATATACACATAAGTGGATTAGTACAAAATTTCAATAGATTATAACATTTTATGGGTTGGTGATCAATGTATAATTTGGTTGGAGGACACATGTTGTGTAGTTTAGTGTGATAGTTCCCATTGTACCATTTAGTGAGACATTCCAATTATTGGTGATTATTTTAGGGTTAAAAAGAAAATATCCCCATCCCTATAGTTTAAGATTCTCTATTGAATTATATAGTCACCAAGACTTGATACGATGTGGTTTTAGTCTTCTAGATGTATACAATCTTAAATTGGTCATGGTCCATTATTGGGATATGTCAATTCGCCTTATATACATTGGACATATCAGGTATATAGGAAATCCATATATTTGTATTTTTTAAAACACCCAAATAGGTCTATCCTATTGTACTACACTATTTGTGTAGTTGGGTAAGTAACAACTTACTCTACAGCTCCTTGTGGAATTTAGGTCACATTTCGATGATAATGACCATAGTGGATAGAGATCCTCCTAGGAATATGTTGAGTGGTTGATTTGATAGGGAAATTATCTTCAACACATTCTTATGATAGGGATGGTATATGTTGTTGTGTTATATGGATAATCACCTCATGTGGTTGAACATAGAAATAGGGTCCACCTTATTCTCTATTAATAATCATGGCTAATGACAACAAGTAGATCATCATCCTCTAGAGGATTACATAAGATGCCCCCAATGTCAAGATAGATCCATTGAGTTAACATTCTAAAACTAGGAAATTCACCCCTCAAAAGTAGATGTTTTGGGTTGGCGATAGAGTAAGTCGAGGCCTTAGGGTTAAAGATTTCATACTAGATTTGGAACATGATCCGTGTTCCCTATGGTTGTGCAAAATATCTTGAGGAATTATTTCAGTACTAATATTTTTTCCAATGATCATAGAATATGTTGTAACATTTGGAAATTCTATTTGGATTGTAGTTAAACTAATGATTCCTTGGGAGGAAACAAGACACATTATCAGCCCACCATAATTTAAATTTGGTCTTGGATAATCAATTTGTTTCATAGTTAAAGGATATAAATTTTTACTTTTTTACATGAGAGAATTTTCACATTATTAATGTATTCATGTAAAATTCAATATTAATTTCATAATAAAGTAATGCATGGTTCCTGATTGTAGGTGATTAAGTCAAGTTTTGGAATCATTAATTTTAGTTTCATTATCTATGTATAATATAAAATTCCAATGGATTCCTTATATACATCATCTCACAGTTTTTATTTCCATAGGTAAGAGATCTTTAGAGTTTCTCTCCAATGACACATAGGAATTCACTTTTCTTAAGAGGATAATTGTTTGAGCTCATCAAACCATTTCATGGGGAATTATTTCCCACATTAGGAATTTTTTATATATTTAAGATATATTCATGGATACTTCCCAATCCTTGATATGTGAATTGTTTCCCAAAATATATTGACTTGTTAATAACAATATTTTAGTGAGAACAACTTTTTGTATTAAAATATCTTCATTGTTCTTATTAATTTATTATTATATATTTTATAGACATGTTTGGTCACTCTTTATCTTTATAACCATCGATGGAGTCAGTTTTATTAATTAGAATTAAACTATGATGATTAATATTACATATCCTTTGCAAATTTGATTCAATTATCACATAGTGTGTATGACATAGTTAAATTTCATTTGGAAGGACTACACAATGATATTTTACGCCATGTGTAAAAGAAATACATGAAGTAATTTTATTATTTAGAATAGGGTGTGATCCTTAAATATGGTTCATATATGTCATATGAATGTATGAATCAGAGTCCATGAAGTTCTGATGTAATGAGAATATGTGTTATAAATTTTTTAAAGATGGATATTTGAGAGTGGCTTATTCATATGGGGAAAACCAAAGAATCTTGATCCTGAATATAGAACTCTAAATAAATAATAATATGTAATAAATACTACATCTAAAAGGAGTTCTGTATTACAGATTTATAATCATGATGATGGTAAAATTGTCAACAATCTCAAAGCCAATTTGAGACATTCTGAGTGTGACAAATAATAGATAATAGTATATTGGTCACATTTCATGATATCTTAGTGATGAATTTTTTTGGTAATATAACATAATTTATAATGATGTTTGATTGGGAAGATTACCAGTCTCATGGAGAATATTTCCCTATGAGTGAAAAGTTATGATCTTTCACTAGGAATATTGTGATGTGGAAAATTTTATGTTGGTGCCCAGTTATTCACAGATAATATGGCCACATGAATTTTCCAATGGAAAAATTATGGATATAAATTCCCAGACATAAGAAGTAATCCTATATATATTATTTGTAATAGGAAAAAAATTCCTTATTTTTCAAAGGCTTATCCTAATCTATTGAAGTGTGGGGAAAGAAAATTCTGACAACATAGTATTATTAACTCGGTTTTTATAAATATTGTAATATTATAGGGACATATAACAAAGTTTATGCCCTCATGGGATTAACACATAATTTTAATATGAGTTCAGACTCATGATTCATGATAAATCCAAAATGTTACTTCTTAGATTAAGTTACTGGGCTACACATTCATGGATTACATAGATGAGGACGCCTATGTATGATCTTATGCTTCCTCTTCTAATGGACGATGAATGATGATTGAATTTTATGGGGATTTTGGTCTTTTGAGAAAATGTAATTGGAATATTGTAGGACCAACACCAAAGGTGGATTCCATTGTAACATATTCAATACTTATATTTTGACTAATGAAGAGAGAGTACCATGAATGGTCTATTGAATATATGTGAACAGAACAAAGTCCCTTTAATGGGAATGTCAGGAGATAACACACCCATCCATTCTTATTAAGGGTTAGGATATCATAAGAATATTTCAAGGACATGATATCATGTGAACACAAGATGTTAATGCACTTACAAGTGAGAACATGAATTAGGGTTCATGGTAATGGTTTTCATATCATTTATAACATATCAATGGGTGTCAACATGATATGGATGACATATCCAAGGGTTTTCTAATAATAAGGTGTATGTATAACATTATTTAAAAGTATTTTCACATGTCATGGTCGACATGTACATAGAATTTCACATTATATGGCCAACATTTCCATAGGATTTTTCATGGAAGTTCTAACATGTCCTAACATGTCCAAGGATATTCAAAGGTCATTTACAAAGTATCCATATATGTCCAATGGTGTTCACATATCAAGGATGAAATTTCCCAAGGACTTATCATGTAAAATGGTTTCCAATCCATCTATAATGATAATAACTATATTCTTAGACCATTCAGACCAAATGGGGGTCAAGTGATCAGTGATATTTTGGGGAGGTTGAATGATCAATGGTGCATGATGCCATCACATTACCAAGGGTGATATCCAATGGTTTTCACAAGTAAACTATATCATCTCCAACTAAGTTCTTCATAACCTCAACCCTTCTAATAAAAATGATATTTCATAACTTTATTGATTGAATTGTGAATGGTTACATAACAAAGGGTAAGCATATATTCTCAATAAGGGTGAACAAGGATGATATCATTGATTACTTAAACATAACACAAGAAAAAGTGTTTGAGATCCTTTAAATAACATTTTAAAATATCACCATGAATATCATAGATCATGATCATGTGTCAGGGAATAAATAATTGTATTTCATAACACTTGAATTATAAATGATTCAAAGAACATGATCCATAAGAGTATAACATCTGAATAGGACAAAATTTTGTTCCATAAAAATAACCATAGAAATTAATTTTCATTGTAACACCCCAAGCTTCTACGGTACGTTTCCCTTTGAATAATGCGATAGCGTGTGTTGTACGCAACCTCGAGTTCTAACACACACCACAACTAATTAAACTAGCCGTTGTGAATAGTAATACCTAATTTTTGAAATCATATATATTCTATATTTCAAAATGGACTTCATTTTTGGATTCGGAATATCAAAATTAGCCTAGGGTGAAATTTTGGTACATTTCGGATAACTTTCATATTTTGATGAATAGTGAAAATTTCTAAATATTAATTAAAAACAACTTTTTTAATCAAAATAATTAATAGTGATAAATTATGAATTTGAGTGATTTTAATGTATATTTAGAATATATTTTTACCATTCAATTTAATGTTTATCATTGGACATAATTTTACAATTAAACCGAACATAAACAAGTGTCAATCTTTTGATAGTTATTATCTCTTAAAAACACGCTTTTTGTTTTGACAGCGGGAATTAATTTTAAATTAATTTCTGCCACTTCTGTGTTTTGAATTTAGGAAAATGGATTCCATATTTGGAATCAGGATGTTCAAATTGTGTAAATAGGTAACTTTTATTTTTACACATTTTGAATAATTACTGCGGTAAATATTTTATTTACCATGGTTAAAGGGTAAATCTGGTAAATAAGGGTTAATAAAATAATATTATAATAATAAAAAATTACCCTAAAACGTGTCTTAACCCTATTGGTTGATACATGGTCGACCATGGGCATCTTTGTGTCAATTTTGGGACCCCATGGATCCACTTGTAAGTGATAATGACACTTTATTTTAATTAAGTTAAAATGAATACAAAAATGACACAAGCATATATCTTTTAGAAGAACAATTTTTACATAGGGTTATACATGTTGGACTTTCGATTGTAAATATTCATTAGAAAGATAAAAAGATTTCCTACATAATGATATTTTATTTATAATTTTTAGACATTAAATAATTTATTTTATTTATGACACAATGATGATGCAGTAATTACTAAAATAGTAAAAAAATTAACATAATTAATATTATAAATACCCAAATAAATATAATATGAAACTTTTAATAAATTACACAAATTTTCTATGATAATATGATATATTAGGATTGATTTAATTGACTTTGTTCGAAGTAATCAATCTGTTAGGAGTTTCAAAAAAAATCAACTATTGAATAGTGTCAAAATTGACATAAAAGAGTTCTTAAAACAAATATTATATTATTAATTGATATTAAATTCCTAAAAATCTAAGGATCGGCCAAGAGACTTATATTATTATAGGTTCCTAATTAATGGACCACTTGGGGGTCGCTTGGATGTATATAGTAAGTTTATTAACCATATTATATAAAAATACAAAGAGACATTGTAAAAGTGAAACTAATTAACTTAGAGTTAATACTTAAAGATAAGGTTAATATAAGTACCCAAACCTGTCTAAATTCTATTGGATGAGTTGTTTTCGACCTATCCCCACCTCATACTTTGAATAGTCAACTTTGGAGCCTTTAGAAACCGAATATGAATTTATTATAAATTAATATTTCTAGCTTTTCCAAAGGTGCCCCTCACCCCTCTTATAAAAGGGCACTCCTCCTTCTCATTTCTTCACACCTCTAAAGCCTTTTGGATCGGCCAAACTCTGCCCAAATACTCTCCCAACATCCCTCAATACAACCTAGAGGCCTTAGTGTGATCAGAAAGCCAACCTAAGGAGCCCTTTTGATCAAATCAAAAGGAAGAACCCGAAGAAGAGGTAATGATCTCACCACCCTTTTCTAAGTTCATTTCTTCTTCCACTTCTTCTTCCTTTGTTCTTACCATTCTGAAATAATAACTCCAGTATCTCACATATACTGTGATGTTATTATAAATATGGTACAATCATATTTAGTATTCTATCCACCCTTTGAATAACATGTCACCATACGTGCGTACGTACGGCTTACCGTCTCCACGTCGTGGTGTAATTGTTATTCAATATAATATTATTTGGATGGGTATAATAATGATGTGTAACTCATGTAAATAATAAATATAACATGTTAATGATTCTGTATATATGATATAACATCCATTTATATATTATTTTAATATCAAAAGAATGATATTGTCGCTCGTGCGTACGTACGGACTACCGTCTCCACGAACGCGATGAGATTCATTCTCCATCGTAACCATTAAAGCGTAATTATCATTTTATGATTTAAAAATGATGTTTAAGGACTTGATATCATTCTGGATATGAATAATATACAACCTATCCTTTACAAACATGTCTTACGTAACAAAACATATGAAAGAAAACAAGTAAGTTAACACCCGAAACAACGATAATACTAAGATATTATTATCAAATCAATATTAAAAGATCATATATGATATCATATTAATGTATATGATTCTTGTATAATTTAATAACAATTATTTCACCATTATACAGGAGGTTAACCTACCACAACCAAGGAAAAGTACAAGGTAAGGGTTATTTCACAATCTCTTCATTATCCGAGGTTGTATTATACGTAATAATCTACTGGGATCTCTTTATCATCCACATCCATGTTTCTTCGAAATGTATTTCAAAACATTTTTACTATTTACAAGAATATGGGTTAAAGTCATTTATACCCTTGTTTGACTTTTTATAAGAGGTTTATAAAGGAATCTTTCCGTCGTTTTCAAAACAAGGTCCTTTTAACCTTTTCGACAGAATTGAGGTAAGAATGTTTTTTTTAACTTATACGGCGGGTGCGGTTATTTTCCGCCGTTATAAAATCGTCGAAGCTTCCCATACAAGCTTATAAGAATATTTTCAAAGAAAATGTTTTATTTTATATGGATCTTAAATGATTTCAAAATAAAAGGAGATATTTCTTTTAAAAGAATTTTGATTTCATCTATGTCAACATCCTTTGATGGATTTTAAGATTATTTGAAGTTGATTTATTATGATACAAAACTTCTATATTGTATTGAAGGTTTTGTGATATGTTTGACTATGGATGTGCTATTTTTATACCATTCATAGTTTATTGTGAAAGTATTGACATTTCGTATGCTAGTTTTAATACGAATGTTTATGTTATGTTTAAACCTTTTCATATGGGAATGCATTGGACTTAATAAGTGACGGGTGGAGCCCGCTATAGCTCCTCGATGCATCGGTAGGTCTCATGAGACAAACTAGTGTCTTGGCACAAGGCCTTGACAAAATCTTATTTGTAGCCTTGGCACGAGGCCTTGGCTATGTGGTTATGATAGTCTGGCATTATGCATTCCAACATTATGAAAGTGGTTATTGATTTTTGCATGTGATTATTCGATTAGTAGAATATCCATGTGAATAAGTAAATGGCATTATTTCATTTTACTTTTTCCATACCATGTTGAAGTTCAATTTTAAAAGGCTTTTGTTTTAGTAATGCATTGCCTTAAATGTTTATTCTTATTTATGAAAGTTTCCGCTATTTTGTTATCCTTACTGGGCATTTGAGCTCACCCCTTTTCTATGTTTTATTTTTCCCCAGGATGTGAAGAAGTAAATTATGAATGACCTGCAGGGATATTATGAGGGGATAATAGTGTGGATTATGGAGACATTATGTTGTTGTAGTATTTTTTCATTTTATGATGTAATGTAAAACTTATAAATATATCTAGTGTTTCCAAGGCTACTAAACCAATCGGTCTTTCGAGATTTGATCTTTCTTGTGATCATGCCAATGTTATGTAATAATGCACCGACTCTAGGCAACTAGGGTCGGGGCGTTACAGTTGGTATCAGAGGAAGTTTAGTACAAACCTTGGAAGCTAGATTTAGATAAACTCTGATTAGAGCACGTAGACCTAAGATGAACTTTGAGGATTAGTATAGAAGAACTTCCTAGAATTTTGGTATTGTAGAGATTTTGTGAGTTTTCCGAGCAATAAATCCCTGTCTGGATACGAGCAGGTAGAGGCGGCTCTGGCACAGATGTACCTAGGGGTAAAACCCAAAAACACCGCTTTGAGCTAGACTCGAACGGGAACTGGTGCACGACAACGGGCCTTGCTGCACTCTTGGTTACGACACTCCCGGGGGATATGCTTAGGATAACTCTCATTTTCTTTACAAATCATTATGAAGGGTTTATGAGTATATACTTCCTCAAAGAAAACATTTTTATGATTATGGATTATATCCATAAATAGTTCAATTTATGTTAAGTGTTTTATAAGTATGGGATTTTGTATTTTGATTCATAAACTGATCTAGTTTATGCCATTGTTTAGAAATGGCGCCTAGTGGAAGAAATGGAAACCGTATCAATGCACGCACTCCATGTAGGGATTGCCCTCCTGCTCAAGATAATTATAGTGGGGCTGGTGATGCAACTGGTGCTGATCAGCTAATCACCATACTGGGACAACTTACTCAGGTTATGAATAATAACCTTACCCGTATGGAGCACCCTGATCCGCAGCGTGGAGGATCAATGTTAGATCGATTCATGAGACAACAACCACCAACGTTCAATGGGAGTACAAATCCCTTAGTAGCTGAGCAATGGATATTTTCCCTAGAGAAAATATTTCAGGCTTTGGGGAGTAGTGAAAGGGAAAAAGTTACCATGGCAGTTTACCGCCTCACTGGAGATGCTGATCAATGGTGGTCATTGATTCAAAACATGAAGAAAGATGATGAAGTATCAAACATGGAATGGAGGGAGTTCAAAGATCTGTTTTTAGAAAAATACTTTCCTCGCGACCATCGAGCAGATATGGAAAGGCAATTTCTGAGTCTGAGACAAAAGGAGGATGATAATGTCACAAAGTATGAGGCTAACTTTACAAGGTTAGCGAGGTATGCTGGAGATTATATTCGCAACCCAAGAAGTAAGATTGATCGTTTCTTTGATGGGTTAAAACCATTTCTCCGTCGAGCATTAGTCTCACAATCCTTTTCATCGTACGAAGACATTGTCTCATGTGCTATCAAGACCGAAAAGGAATTCTCTAAGTCTTATGACTTTAAAGCAAAGCAAGAGAAGAAGAGACCTGCTGATCAATCTGGGAATGGAAATAAGGGGAAGAAGGGAAAGGTTGAATATCCATCTTGTGGTAAGTGCGGGAAGAAACACCCCGGTGCTTGCCTGAAGGGAATGGGAGTCTGTTACAAGTGTGGTGAAAAAGGCCACCAAGCTCATGATTGCAAGGGGAAGAAGGAAGCTACCAACGTTCAGTGCTACAATTGCAGGGAGATGGGGCATTATGCAAATGCATGTCCTAAGCGTCAGGAGAACTTACCTCAGAAAAGGCCAAGGGATCAAGGCCAGGCTTATGCTATCACTACTGCTGAGGTAGAAGCTCCGAAAGACGTGGTGGCAGGTAATTTAATGGTTTCCTCAAGTTTAGAAAATGCATTATTTGATTCTGGATCATCGCATTGTTTCATATCTTCCCAGTTTGCTAAGAAAATTAGATATTTCCAATTTGATTTAATAAGGGAGTTGTCAGTTAAAACTCCTAAGGGAAGTATCGTTGCAACAAAGTTTTGTGAATCAGTCCCCATTAGAGCACATAAATTTTCTTTATCTGCTGATTTCATCATCATACCTATGATTGAGTTTGATATAATCCTCGGTATGGACTGGCTTTCGGACTATGATGCGAAGATTTATTGTAAGAAGAAAGAGGTTACGATTCTTGATGATAATGATAAAGAACACCTTATTTTTAGAGCAGAATCGTCACCACCTAATTCTTATTTAGATCCACCCCCTGTAGCTCAACTTAATTCAATTATCGGGGAGGAAGAGACTGAAATAACTGTCGGTGAGGAAAGGAATGTTCAAATAGAAGATGTACCTATTGTGAAAGAATTTGTAGATGTATTTCCGGAAGATTTACCTGGACATCCTCCAGAACGAGAAGTTGAGTTTTCTATTGATTTGATTCCTGGATCAAGGCCTATATCGAAGACCCCTTATAGAATGGCCACTGTAGAGCTAGTCGAACTAAAGAAACAACTAGAGGAATTGAGTAATAAGGGATTTATTCGCCCTAGTGTTTCTCCATGGGGAGCCCCTGTTCTTTTTGTTAAAAAGAAAGATGGATCTATGAGGTTATGTATCGACTACAGGGAGATCAATGCTATAACGATAAAGAACAAGTATCCCCTACCTCGTATTGATGATTTATTTGACCAACTGCATGGAGCTCAATACTTTTCAAAGATTGACCTTCGATCTGGATACCATCAGTTGTGTGTGAAGAAGGAAGACATTCCGAAGACAGCATTTCGAACCAGGTACGGGCATTACGAGTTTACTGTAATGCCGTTTGGATTGACTAATGCACCCTCTGTATTCATGGATCTGATGAATAGAGTTTTCAAGGAGTATCTCGATGAATTTGTGGTGGTATTTATTGATGATATCTTGGTATACTCCAAAACCTACAAAGATCATGAAAATCACTTGCGCATTATCTTGAAGACTCTGAGGAGGCATGAATTATATGGAAAGTTTAGCAAGTGTGAATTCTGGCTTCAGGAGATTTCTTTTCTTGGCCATATTGTCTCTAAAGATGGAATCTCTGTTGATCCTTCTAAGACCAAGGCAATCCAAGAATGGCCAGCACCTATGAATATAACTGAGGTACGTAGTTTTATTGGTTTGGCAGGTTATTATCGACGTTTCGTCCAGAATTTTGCCCGATTGGCTAACCCATTAACGAAGCTCACACGTAAAGGGGTTAAATTTGTTTGGACAAAAGAGTGTGAAGAATGTTTCGAAGAACTGAAGAGAAGATTAGTCAATGCTCCTATATTGACTCTACCATCGGGGAATGATGGGTTCGTTATTTATAGTGATGCATCGAAGAAAGGACTTTGTTGTGTCCTTATGCAGAATGATAGAGTTATTGCCTATGCATCACGACAGTTGAAAATTCATGAACAAAACTATCCTACTCATGATCTTGAGTTAGCAGCTGTGATCTTTGCTTTGAAGATATGGAGGCACTACCTCTATGGTGAAAAATGTGAGATTTATACTGATCACAAGAGTTTGAAGTATATTTTCTCACAAAAAGAACTCAACATGAGGCAAAGGAGATGGCTTGAATTACTCAAGGATTATGATTGTACGATACACTACCACCCAGGGAAGGCAAACAAGGTGGCAGATGCTTTGAGCAGAAAGGACCATGGAGTTCTGAACATGATGAGAATTGAAAGGGATCCAATTTTCATGGATCTAGTGAAGATGGACATGGGAATAACCAGGGAAGGTGAAACATCAATGCTTTTTCAAATGGTTGCCAAACCATCTTTACTAGAAAGGATTAAGAGTTCTCAGACCGATGATGAAGAATTTCAGAAGAAGATTAAAGCTGTGAATGATGGGAGATTGAGAGACTTTGTGTATGAAGATGGAATTTTGAAATTCGGGAAGAGACTTTGTGTTCCCAATATACCTGATCTAAAAAGGGAATTGCTGGATGATTCTCATAGTTCCAATTTCTCTATACACCCTGGGAGCACCAAAATGTATAGAGATTTGAAAGAACATTTTTGGTGGGACAACATGAAGAGGGAGATTGCTGATTTTGTGTCAAGATGTATGGTTTGTCAACAAGTGAAAGCTGGAAGGCAACAGCCTGGAGGAGTCATGCAACCTCTTCCCATACCGGAGTGGAAATGGGACAATATTACGATGGACTTTGTCATGGGGCTACCAAAGACTCCTAGAAGGAACGATGCAATATGGGTTATTGTTGATCGTCTTACCAAGTCAGCACATTTTCTTGCTATAAGAGAAGATCTACCCCTGGAACGTCTAGCAAGACTATATATTAATGAAGTTGTGAGACTTCATGGAGTACCCCTATCGATTGTTTCTGATCGTGATCCCCGTTTTACTTCAAGATTTTGGAAAAGTCTTCAGAAATCCCTAGATACTGAACTTCATTTGAGCACTGCTTACCACCCTCAGACAGACGGACAATCAGAACGGACTATTCAGACCTTAGAAGACATGTTGAGATCTTGCTCACTTGACTTTCAGGGTATGTGGGATCAATATTTACCACTGGTAGAATTTTCCTATAACAATAGCTTCCATTCGAGTATACAGATGGCACCATATGAAGCGTTATACGGAAAGAGATGTCGTACACCAACCTGTTGGGATGACGTTGGTGAAAGAAAACTTGTAGGCCCAGAGCTGGTGGAGGAAACGGTGGAAAAGGTGAAAGTAATCCAAAATCACATTAAAGCAGCTCAAAGTAGGCAGAAGAGCTATGCCGATAATCGAAGGAAGGATTTGGAATTTCAAGTCGGTGATCATGTTTTCCTGAAGGTATCTCCATGGAAGGGAGTCATACGTTTTGGTAAGAAAGGTAAATTGAGTCCCAGGTACATCGGACCTTTCGAAATTCTAGAACGAATTGGGGCTGTGGCTTACCGATTGGCAATGCCGCCAAGTCTCTCCAAAGTTCACGATGTGTTCCACGTATCTCTGTTGAGGAAATACATGCCTGACCCAACACATGTACTCACCTATGAGGAATTAGAACTGGAACCCGATCTTTCCTATTGCGAAGAGCCCATCAAGATTCTTGATACGAGAGAACAAGTGCTGAGAAACCGGACGACGCGTCTGGTAAAAGTTTTGTGGAGGAATCATAAGATGGAAGAGGCAACGTGGGAACCCGAGAAACTTATGATGAAGAACCACCCGAGTCTTTTTATGCAGTAATACCCTAGAAATTGCGAGGACGCAATTATTTGAAGGAGGGGAGAATGTAACACCCCAAGCTTCTACGGTACGTTTCCCTTTGAATAATGCGATAGCGTGTGTTGTACGCAACCTCGAGTTCTAACACACACCACAACTAATTAAACTAGCCGTTGTGAATAGTAATACCTAATTTTTGAAATCATATATATTCTATATTTCAAAATGGACTTCATTTTTGGATTCGGAATATCAAAATTAGCCTAGGGTGAAATTTTGGTACATTTCGGATAACTTTCATATTTTGATGAATAGTGAAAATTTCTAAATTTTAATTAAAAACAACTTTTTTAATCAAAATAATTAATAGTGATAAATTATGAATTTGAGTGATTTTAAAGTATATTTAGAATATATTTTTACCATTCAATTTAATGTTTATCATTGGACATAATTTTACAATTAAACCGAACATAAACAAGTGTCAATCTTTTGATAGTTATTATCTCTTAAAAACACGCTTTTTGTTTTGACAGCGGGAATTAATTTTAAATTAATTTCTGCCACTTCTGTGTTTTGAATTTAGGAAAATGGATTCCATATTTGGAATCAGGATGTTCAAATTGTGTAAATAGGTAACTTTTATTTTTACACATTTTGAATAATTACTGCGGTAAATATTTTATTTACCATGGTTAAAGGGTAAATCCGGTAAATAAGGGTTAAAAAAATAATATTATAATAATACAAAATTACCCTAAAACGTGTCTTAACCCTATTGGTTGATACATGGGCGACCATGGGCATCTTTGTGTCAATTTTGGGACCCCATGGATCCACTTGTAAGTGATAATGACACTTTATTTTAATTAAGTTAAAATGAATACAAAAATGACACAAGCATATATCTTTTAGAAGAACAATTTTTACATAGGGTTATACATGTTGGATTTTCGATTGTAAATATTCATTAGAAAGCTAAAAAGATTTCCTACATAATTATATTTTATTTATAATTTTTAGACATTAAATAATTTATTTTATTTATGACACAATGATGATGCAGTAATTACTAAAATAGTAAAAAAATTTACATAATTAATATTATAAATACCCAAATAAATATAATATGAAACTTTTAATAAATTACACTAATTTTCTATGATAATATGATATATTAGGATTGATTTAATTTACTTTGTTCGAAGTAATCAATCTGTTAGGAGTTTCAAAAAAAATCAACTATTGAATAGTGTCAAAATTGACATAAAAGAGTTCTTAAAACAAATATTATATTATTAATTGATATTAAATTCCTAAAAATCTAAGGATCGGCAAAGAGACTTATATTATTATAGGTTCCTCATTAATGGACCACTTGGGGGTCGCTTGGATGTATATAGTAAGTTTATTAACCATATTATATAAAAATACAAAGAGACATTGTAAAAGTGAAACTAATTAACTTAGAGTTAATACTTAAAGATAAGGTTAATATAAGTACCCAAACCTGTCTAAATTCTATTGAATGAGTTGTTTTCGACCTATCCCCACCTCATACTTTTAATAGTCAACTTTGGAGCCTTTAGAAACCGAATATGAATTTATTATAAATTAATATTTCTAGCTTTTCCAAAGGTGCCCCTCACCCCTCTTATAAAAGGGAACTCCTCCTTCTCATTTCTTCACACCTCTAAAGCCTTTTGGTTCGGCCAAACTCTGCCCAAATACTCTCCCAACATCCCTCAATACAACCTAGAGGCCTTAGTTTGATCAGAAAGCCAACCTAAGGAGCCCTTTTGATCAAATCAAAAGGAAGAACCCGAAGAAGAGGTAATGATCTCACCACCCTTTTCTAAGTTCATTTCTTCTTCCACTTCTTCTTCCTTTGTTCTTACCATTCTGAAATAATAACTCCAGTATCTCACATATACTGTGATGTTATTATAAATATGGTACAATCATATTCAGTATTCTATCCACCCTTTGAATAACATGTCACCATACGTGCGTACGTACGGCTTACCGTCTCCACGTCGTGGTGTAATTGTTATTCAATATAATATTATTTGGATGGGTATAATAATGATGTGTAACTCATGTAAATAATAAATATAACATGTTAATGATTCTGTATATATGATATAACATCCATTTATATATTATTTTAATATCAAAAGAATGATATTGTCGCTCGTGCGTACGTACGGACTACCGTCTCCACGAACGCGATGAGATTCATTCTCCATCGTAACCATTAAAGCGTAATTATCATTTTATGATTTAAAAATGATGTTTAAGGACTTGATATCATTCTGGATATGAATAATATACAACCTATCCTTTACAAACATGTCTTACGTAACAAAACATATGAAAGAAAACAAGTAAGTTAACACCCGAAACAACGATAATACTAAGATATTATTATCAAATCAATATTAAAAGATCATATATGATATCATATTAATGTATATGATTCTTGTATAATTTAATAACAATTATTTCACCATTATACAGGAGGTTAACCTACCACAACCAAGGAAAAGTACAAGGTAAGGGTTATTTCACAATCTCTTCATTATCCGAGGTTGTATTATACGTAATAATCTACTGGGATCTCTTTATCATCCACATCCATGTTTCTTCGAAATGTATTTCAAAACATTTTTACTATTTACAAGAATATGGGTTAAAGTCATTTATACCCTTGTTTGACTTTTTATAAGAGGTTTATAAAGGAATCTTTCCGTCGTTTTCAAAACAAGTTCCTTTTAACCTTTTCGACAGAATTGAGGTAAGAATGTTTTTTTTAACTTATACGGCGGGTGCGGTTATTTTCCGCCGTTATAAAATCGTTGAAGCTTCCCATACAAGCTTATAAGAATATTTTCAAAGAAAATGTTTTATTTTATATGGATCTTAAATGATTTCAAAATAAAAGGAGATATTTCTTTTAAAAGAATTTTGATTTCATCTATGTCAACATCCTTTGAAGGATTTTAAGATTATTTGAAGTTGATTTATTATGATACAAAACTTCTATATTGTATTGAAGGTTTTGTGATATGTTTGACTGTGGATGTGCTATTTTTATACCATTCATATTTTATTGTGAAAGTATTGACATTTCGTATGCTAGTTTTAATACGAATGTTTATGTTATGTTTAAACCTTTTCATATGGGAATGCATTGGACTTAATAAGTGACGGGTGGAGCCCGCTATAGCTCCTCGATGCATCGGTAGGTCTCATGAGACAAACTAGTGTCTTGGCACAAGGCCTTGACAAAATCTTATTTGTAGCCTTGGCACGAGGCCTTGGCTATGTGGTTATGATAGTCTGGCATTATGCATTCCAACATTATGAAAGTGGTTATTGATTTTTGCATGTGATTATTCGATTAGTAGAATATCCATGTGAATAAGTAAATGGCATTATTTCATTTTACTTTTTCCATACCATGTTGAAGTTCAATTTTAAAAGGCTTTTGTTTTAGTAATGCATTGCCTTAAATGTTTATTCTTATTTATGAAAGTTTCCGCTATTTTGTTATCCTTACTGGGCATTTGAGCTCACCCCTTTTCTATGTTTTATTTTTCCCCAGGATGTGAAGAAGTAAATTATGAATGACCTGCAGGGATATTATGAGGGGATAGTAGTGTGGATTATGGAGACATTATGTTGTTGTAGTAGTTTTTCATTTTATGATGTAATGTAAAACTTATGAATATATCTAGTGTTTCCAAGGCTACTAAACCAATCGGTCTTTCGAGATTTGATCTTTCTTGTGATCATGCCAATGTTATGTAATAATGCACCGACTCTAGGCAACTAGGGTCGGGGCGTTACATTCATAGTATTAAAATTTTATTTCTAAAACTATAATGGTTGATTGGATTCAATCCCTATCCCAACATAGTATTAAAGGATCACTTGGAAAACTATTATAGTGGAAAGGGTAATTTACTGAACAAGGTTCACTCCTCATTCAAGATACAGTTATCTCATGTGATGTCCCTATTTACCCAATGAATTGTGGAGATATATAATTTTGGTCCCACCGATGAGATAATGAATAAAATATTAAGGTGTTCCACAAGATCATAAAAATTCATCATATCATTACCCATGAAAAGAAATGGTATTCATAAATATTTCATCCTGGCATAAATCTTGGATACGAAAGGGGTTTGGTAAATATCTTGTCATAATAATCCCAAACCATTTTGTGAAAGAATAAATACTCTATAATTGGATCATACCCCAGGTAAATATTATGAAACCTCAATTAATTACATAATATATGGAAAATAATTTTAATATATCACTTGTAATATTTCTTGGGGAAAATATCATTTTTTCCTTCAAATCATGTATTTACAATCTAAACAATTCCAAATAATAATTGAAAATTTTCTTTGAAAATAAACCTATAAACATATAAAGGAATCATGGAAGCATTTAGTGGTCGTGATAGTGGTAAATTTTATTTTTTAAAATATTTGTTAAAACAAATATTCCATTATCATTTTTAGTAAAAAGTAAAAAGTACCTCATTGGGAAAATAACCATTATATTACTTTTGTTCCATTTTTTAAGAATAAAATCATGGGTCAAAATGACTTTAAAAATAATTATAGGATATTATAGACAACATTGAAAATGTTTTTGAAAATATGATCTTGGAAGATAATGTATTTTCAACCGAAAAGAGATATAAAGTCGATTTTCATTGAAAACATTATTTCATAATATCTAGTTACTAAAGAGAAGAAAATAAAATGAAAACATGTATCCTAAAAATATAATAATTGGATAAGAAACAATATGATTTTATTTACGGTCAGATCACGAAATATCATCATAAAAAACATAATTATAAACTATCGTGATAAATGATGTGATTGTAACATAAATCCCTCACCACTTTGGTAACATTAGAATAATAAGACCAATGAAATATTGAAATAAAATGAAACATTATAAATCATGAACTTAATAATATTAATGATATAAAATATAAATGTGGAAATATATAACCCTTATTAAAAATTGGTGTATAATACCAAATATGTCTCATTGGAGAGGAAATTGAGATGAAATCTCTTATATAGATCATATCATAGAAGTGCCAATTAATAAATGAAATGATTGTGTGAATTCAGGTTATATCCACATAAATAATATATATATAAAACATAATATAATAAAATAATAATTAAACTAATTATCATAGAATATCAAATGCAAAGAAAAAAGCAATGTTACCCAAAAAATGAAATTGAGTCTTGAAACCCCTTACGCCATGTATTATATACATCATAAATATTAAAACAACATATATAATACATATGTAATTACTATAAATATTTTCTAAAAAATAATCATTTATATCATACCGTAAATATTTTACTTATAACCCTTTTATCAGTCATTTATTAATAATTATTTATTAAAATCAATATTACATGGGTTAACAACTGTATTTTCATGTATGTTTTGGTTTGGTAGTTTTGTATTTGTAATTTTATCTTAGATACATACCATATAAAATATTTATCTTGTTTTTAATATTATATATGATAATAATAAACATATTTTGAGTCATTCATAAAATTTAGATAAATAAAAAAACTCATCAACTATATAGAGGTAGGTCGTATGTACACTTGAACACTGTTTTCACATTTTTATGGAATAAATGAAAGAAGTATAAATATAATTTCACCAGAATAATAATAATTAAATCATATTATATATATATATACAAATATATGTATATTATTTAAATATATCATTAGTACCATATATATAATTCATAAATTTAAATTGATTCACATTGAGTCCTAGTGGTCGTAGTCCACATGTACGCACAAACAACAATATCATTTTCTGACATGATTGAAGGTATGAACATAGATGTGATATAATAATTTTATAAGTATAATTATGAAATAGTTATCATACATACACACACACACATACATAAAATATTCAATTTTATCCATCTGTGAGAGGATGTGATGAAAAAATAATTGCATCGATTCAAGAGGCAGTAGTCCTCTATACACACGATCAATGGTTTTATTTCTCAATTGATGGAAGAGAGGATGAATATATGTTTTTTCCTTAACATAAAAAATATCAGTATATAGCATATATATTTGTAAATATTTAATAATATTTGAACAATATTTTATGGAGGAATACGATTAAATATAATTAAAACTCATGTTTAAAAACACTACAAGAAATAGGTGTTTATGCAGTGCTAGATATTTTCATTTATGTCTAAATGTGCAGATAAATGGGTCATTTATAAATGGTAAAAAAGTGATGATAAATTGGGATCTTTATCATTGAAGAAAAAAGCATTCGAAATTTGTCCCTTTATTAGTGCTAATAAAAAATCAGTGATAAAGGGATTCATTTTATTACTGCTAATAAAAAATTTCTAACAAAGGGAATTTGTTATTAGTGCTAGTAAAAAATAGAGGATAATGGGTATATTTAAAAAAAAAATTTAATCCCATAAAAAATAATATATGAATATATAAGTATATTTTTATTGAAATAATTATAATATTTTTCAAAATTTTATTTAGATACGGCTAAATATGAATTTACACTTCCTATATTAGATCTCTAAAAAAATTGATTATAAAATAATTAAAAAAAGATTATTAAATATTATATATTTAATTATTATCTTGTATTATTCATCTAATAATAGTTGTAAGGAATAAAAATTATATAAATAAATGAATAACTAACAATTTGTTGAAAACAATATCTGGACTTCAAATGGACCCAAAATTATATCTTGCTGACCGTTTGGGCTCTACCACCTATAAAATCAAATCCAATGAATATATCTACACCACAGCGATCAAGAAAAATGCTGATACATTTTTAGCAGGACAACAAAGGACTATAATACCTCCCCAAACTGATTTGTTTAGATGAGATGTCGTATTTTTTTTAATATTTGATATTGTTTCGTATTTTTCTATTATATTTTTCATCTCCATTTTCAGTGAGGATAAATTTTTTTATATATCAAATATTCTTATATATATTACGGTTTTGGTATTTTATCCTTTTTTGCAATGTAATTTTATTTATATTTAAATATATGGATATTTTGTAATTATTTCTTATAATAAATCAATTTTATAAATATATTTTTAAACATATTGAGATACAAAGTATTTTAAAATACATATACCAAATGGAATTAAATATTTATTATTATTCTTATTTAATGTAAAAAATTATCCATTTTATTTACTTTATAACAAATAATTAATATGTATATATATACCTATATTATTAATATTAATTCATAAACAACTGTGTGTTATTAAAAATATTCTATGCATATTCTATTGTATGTAAATAAATATACATAAATATAAATATATGTAAATATTTTTATGTGTATGTGAGAAATTTAAAATTGTACATGTATGTGTAAATATTTGTGTTTGTGTATGTGTATCAATTGTGTATATGTATACACATCATATATAATTGTATTTTCACATATATATATATATATATATATATATATATATCTGTGTGTGTGTGTCTGTCATTATAAATAAATACTGTGTCTAAATGTATATATAGTAAATATTTATTAATACATTGAAAATCCATATCCAAATACACAATTACACTAAAATTTTGGAATAAATATAAGTGTAAATGTATCACATTTTTCTAAATATATACAAATAAATAGAAGTATTATAAAATAAAAAACAACACATGATTGGAAGAGTTGTGAAGGGAATTGGAGAGAATATGGGAGGCCACCAGAATAATTCCCAGTGCCATTAAGTATTTGGGGATCCATTCGTGTTTTGAGGAAGGCTGGGGGTGCTCGAGAGTGGCTACAAATGGTTGGGGAGTGGAAACAATAAAAAGGGGGTCAAATGAAGAAAATGTTTATTGTTCTTGTGAATGAAAATATATATATAATTATTTATCATCTCTTAATAAAAATATCATAAAATTTCCCCCTTTCTCAGTAATATTTTTTGTGCTATTAAATCCATAATTCGTCACTACTAAAAAAGTGTTTATAGAGCAACCATTTAACAACGATGATAACGACCTCCTTTATCTGTGATTTTCCTTAGTTCTAATAAAGTATTACTTTATAAACACTTTTTTCTAGTGCTAATAAAGGTAATATTTTAACGCCACCCTGATATTTAGTCAATTTTTATTACCGATATAGCATATTTTAAGCTTTGTTAAATGGTTAATTTGTAGTATTGAAATTATACCTCTTATTCAAACAGAAACATTTTATGTATATCTAAATCATTCCTAGAATGGGTTTATAAATTATAATATGAAACTACGTCCGGGGGAGGAATGTAATTAATGGATTTGGGTAATTATTGGCCAACTGAAAAGTATCTTGAACTATGGAGAGGATAATATGTATTGTCCATTAATAATTGAGGTGAGTCACACAAATGTAATTTTTCAAAGCCTAATAAAAATTTTAGGTCACATTCTAAGAAAATTAGATCCACAATGGCTCATACATAGTGGTCATAAATGAAATTTTCAAATCAAACAAAATAATGGGTTTATAGAAAGTGTTTTGATCATTTTGGACCCTAATATTTTTATTTTAACCCATTGATAAACCTATTTTAACCATAACTGTGGTATTATATTTTTACTCTAGTTACTATTCGTTGTAATGAAATATTAGGATTACCATATTAAATAATTTAATTATCATAATTTTTAATATAGAATCGATTTATTAAATTAAATTCAAGGATGTTAGAGAATTTGATTTATAATTTTTTCTGGAACATGATAAAATGTGAATGTTCCAAAAAAATATTTTCCTTATGATGTTTTTTATTAAAAATAAATATAATTTTTTTAATGAGATAAATTATATTACTAATAATATATTTGATCAATTTTTTTTAAAAAAATTTAATACTAAATGGGACATTGATTTATTTAAATTAAATGAAATTATTTTTATATAAATCAGTATTTTTCTCTATTCATAAAAATCTATACTTTGAAAAAAAAATATCTAAAATTAAATATAATATAAAATATTAAAATACATTTTCTTAAAGTAAAAAAATAGGTGTTTATAACATGATGAGGCCACTTATTAAATAAAATATAGTTTTTATTTATAAAACTAGATTTTTTTCTGATATCATGCACAACAAAAATATTAGAAGAAAAAAATAGACTGGATATATATATTATATAAATTTCACTAAAATCATTTACCAATAGTGATTAATTTAATAAATAATGTTAAACCCAAATTTCTTACAAAAGGGATTTGTTTTGAAAAAACTCTGCTTTTTTAAAATTACTTTTTATATTCATTTCTAATTATTTAATAACAAACTAATTCATTTTATTTTTTTGTTATTCATATCTTTTTTTATAATTTATATTTTTCTATTTAAAATATCTAATCCCATGTCTTGGGGAAAACATTCAAAATAAATTTCAATATTTTCATATAATATTGTGATTCATTTATAATTCTGGTTTTATGTAATGCAAGCCATCGAAATAAAAATTATTTTAAAAGATATATATCATAAAATCTATGTTGTCGTATTATAATCCAATCAAAATTAAATTATCCACTGAAATGACATAACATTGATATAAAAAATGAGCATATCCCAACCCCATCACATCCTTATGTTCCTGTATAGATTCATTGAATTTATGTTTCTTTTAGAGAACATTAACCTTGTCATAATTATTTTTTCACAGAACAATATCTCTATGAGCAAATATTTATTTGGTTTTCCCTTCATAATAATTGTCATTCTCCAATTGTGTGACATATTATTTAATTACATCAGATGGATCATGTAAATACTTCCTTGGAAGAGATAGATGGAGCACATTGTGAACTTGAGAGAGATTCAATGGAAGCACCAAGAGATAAGCTATTATCCCAACTAAATCAATAATGTCAAACTGTCTAATATACCATGTTCTAAAAATGACATTATTCCTAAATCTAATCACCTTTTTCTAGGGGTAAATTCATTAAAACACCTTCTTCCCACCATTGACCTACAAATATCACTGATGATTATAAATATAACATTTGTGTCGACTATATATTTCCTTGATGTGAGGCCGACTTATTCTCACTTTATATATAATTTTCATAACTAGCTCAAGTCCAAATATCTTTTGTTCTCTAAAATCATCATAGAAAACCTAATCTCTACACATATTTACATAGAGGTATTTATTAGTATCCATATAAACTCTCATGTAAATGTTATTTTGGTATGAAAACTCAACTAGAGGAAGGTCTTGACCCAAACCACATTTGAATTTCAAAGAATAAGACCACAAAATTTATCCAAGTGTTTGAAGGTTTCTCACAAAATTCAAATCAGTCTAAGGTTGATAAGTAGTTATTAGACATAACAATGTATCTAGACCATGTTGATGACTTGATTATAAATTTTAGGTAATCCATGGTTCCCGATGAGAAACAATAGTGTGTGGTAATCCATGAATACTTACAACTTCTTTAGTGTATATTCATGAAAGTTTATCAGGAGGGGAATATTCTCTAATAGTAATGAATTGAAATGAATCTCTATATAAAATAACTATAACTAAAATATCATTATGAACATCATATGTTATGGGGATTATGATGAAAAAATCCATGATATTGTTTTCCCATTTCTGTTCGAATATGGGTAATTCATTTCTCATCACATTAATCCTTATTCCCCGAGCCTTAACATTTTAACATTCTAAGAACCTAGATAAAAACTCTTCAATATCTACCGTCACATTTTCCCACCACAAAGAATCTTTAAAAATTATATACATCATTATAATTCTAAGATGAATAAAGAATGATGAACTTTGAGCATCATCCAACATGTATTTTTTCCAGTCTTGTTTAGATAGTACACATACACAGTTCTTATGAATTTTCATTCCTTCACAATAAACGTTAAAACCAGTAACATTTCTAAAATTTTTCTACATTTCTACATCTGAATTCTTCACATCTATATTCATAAGATCGAAAGATTGTTAAAAATCATTTTAGAAAGATAATATTTTTCACATTCCTTCAATATTTCAAGACCCATTCTTTAAAAAACCATTAATAATGGTTCTTTTTTTACCTTAATCATATATAATAAAGATTTATCCTTTTGACTCAAATAATTAGTCACCTTGTTATATTTATCAGGGTGGTAATGCATTGAGTAGTGATAGTCATTAATCATCTACAACCATATTCTCTAGCGCACATTTAAATATGTTTGAGTGAAAAATACAATTTAATAATTTTTTCATCAGTAAATATATTTTATATTTCTATATAAATATAATTAATTCATACCATTAATGAAAAAAATACCATAGCCAGCTTCAAATCATGTTTTATATAATTTCTCTCAAGAAACATCAATTTTCATGATTTATATACTATCACCATGTAATTTTGCAAAAGAACTCATCTAATTAGACTACTTAATGTACACTGTATAATATAAACCCTTATTAATTTTGGGGTAATGTATGTATAGGTGTGATAACTAGCCTTATTATAAGTTAGAAGAAAATTTTCACACATTCAGTCGTCTAAATGAACTTGGACACCTTTTAAGTTAACATGGTTATTCGACTAGACAACCCTAAAAACATTTACACAAAGAGTTGATAATATATCTTCAATACATGAAAAATATGTATCCCAATCATCATGGTTAATCTGGGACAATTTTCAAAATCATTCATCTTTGACGGATACACAAATATACCCTCTATTTTGACTATATGTCCCAAAAATAAATCTTTTTGTAGAAAGAAATCATGCTTTCTATGTTATAAATAAAGATTATCTTTCCATAAGAAATTTTTTATAATCCTATAATGATCTCCATTATCTTTAATTACCATTAAATTTATATGAATATAATCAATAAAGCCATTAAACAACATATTAAGGAAGTATCTAAAGACTTTATTCACTGAATCCATTAAGATAGTAGGAGAACTGGTTATGCTAAATGGAATCACTATATCTGTATAGTTTTTATACAACATATAGAATGTTTTTATAGGTATATCCTCAATCGTGACACTTAGTTAATGAAATATAGAATGATTATCAATTAACGAAATGTATTGGCCACTATACATTTGATCAAAATAATAATCAATATGGGGTACAATATGCATGAGTTATCTTGTTATTATCTTGTTAATCAATACTGACTCACATTTACTCATATTTGTTCTTAAAATAATAAACAATGGATCCCACGGTGACACACTTTGATGAATGAATACCTTATAAATATTATCTAGGATTAGATTATTAAATTTCTAAAAATCAATCAAGGTCATTCTATATGGATTCTTGAAATCGGTTTAGCACTGGGTTTGAATTCTACCTAGCACTCAACATCATAATTTGACGGAAGACTAAGAATCTCTTTTGGAATGAATTCAACAAACATTTTCCTAGTAATCATATCATTGATTTTTAGTTTATCTCAAACAATTTGAGATAAAACCACTTTTTAATGTGAATAAATACCTATACAAAGGTTGTAATTTCCATAATAATATCATATTTATCATTATGGTGATCCAAAATCATTGGTTTGTTTGGAATATCAAACATGACTTCCCTACCTCTGAAATTGATATGCGATTTATGTATAGAAATACAATTTGTTCCAAATTTAACATCAAATTAAACAATAGGGAGAATAACCATATTTATAGGAAGAACATTCCAAAAAGAATTCATCAATAAAAGAATTATAGACTTGAGATTTGATTATCACACCATTATGGTTTCTCAGAACTAATTCAACATATAATCATTGGGCTGTCATTTTTGATACCCATAAGAATATCATGTGATATTAAATTTTGGGAAGAAACATAGACAAATAAGACATTAGAAATTCAGGAGTGGATTTTATGTTTACCTTTCACGACTTCATTATCATACCCCTCATTGATAATAGAAACAATATTAGATTTACCTCTCTTCCTCAATGATAAAAAGGCTTCTGTTATTGATCACCATCATTAACCTACATATTTTAACATTGGTTCACATGATTCCCATACTCCAGGATTTTGTAAAACGAGAGTGTGGTTGGTGCATTATATTGAACATATCTTGTATTCACATTTCCATCTAACTTTTTTCAAATAATGTATGAATTTTATTATTGAATGGAAATACTTTCGACACATAAATGCTTTACTAGTCACCTTATGAAAGTGTACTCAGTTTTTCCTTATACAATTGGAAGTCAAAGGAAGTCTCTTAATCTTCACTCCAAGGATTTTAAAATTTACCTTTAACTCAATATTTCATTTCTAATCAAAACCATGAGAATGATGGGTAACTCTAATTTCCATTTGCAAAATGATAACACATCAAATTATTTCTCAAAACCTCCTAAAGTCTGTTATCGTTAATTCCCATTAGAAACCTGATTTTAATCAATTGCATAATTGATCAACCATTATTTTAGGTTTGATGATAAAATCATAAGCACTCCTTGCATGTCTCGAAAAATTTTCCTCATTGGTACCAACAGTTCAATCATCCTTCTATATTAGCTTTATGAATTTCTTTTCCATTTTCGTAATAAAAATAATCAAAATTTACTTGTTAGAAAATAATCTCTTCACCTCATCCCAATACATGCATTAAATTTAATCATATTACCTTATATTTTTTATATATTTCTAGAATACATTTACTACACCTTCAAAGTGATAGACAAGTATAATGAATTTTTTGTGTTCTATACACTATAGAAGGGAAAATATCTTCTAAATGGTACTAACAAAATTCTCATCAACTATTAGCCCAGTGGACGCACACAATGAAGCTGAGTGTTTCCTCATAAATTACTCAATAAATAATCTTCCAATCATTTTCTCATTTAGAGGTTCAGTGCGATTCACATCTTGAGAAAGATCTGTAGGAGTACCAATAATATTTTTCTTCCCAACTCTGATGATATTTGGTTACTCAGGTGAAAATATACACATATTCCATCAAACATTAACATGATTCCCTTTTGTTTTCTCCATTGACTAAAACCTAAAGGAATAGTGTGAGAAATAACAGTAATAGTGTACAACCATATAATCATATAAAATCATTTACTAAATGTCTAAATCCGGACAAATTGTTTTCAATATATGACACACTAGGTAAAACCTAGGTCATTCATGTTCATTATCAATTTAAACCATTCATGATTTTTAATAATGAAAATGTGAATTAACCTAATAATATCTCTTAATAGTGTTAAACTTGGCGCCTTTTAAGGAAAAACTCACCGTGCACTATAATTATGAATGAGATGTACTCAAAAAACACTTTAGGTCTCTATTACTCTTAAATGTATCTATTCAAAAATAACATCCACTTTTAGTATTCATACATGGATTTTTTATAGGAAAACCAAACTCCATTATTTTCCATAACATTAGATATTCTCATAAACTTATCATTAGCCTTATGGTTCTCAAAAATGATTTCTCATCCTAGATTCCAATGTTTCGATGATACCAAATATTGTGACCCATGTTTTTTATACATAGATATTACATCTTATTAAATGAATATTATTTATATATCATAAATATCCATGAATGAATCATATTGTTCTAGTATCTTTGGAATCGTGGAAAAATAAAAAATTTGTTCATAAGTTTACTACATCAAATCACATTAATTTATTCACAACTAAAAACCTTCTTAGACATATCATAACTAATATAATTTTTTCATAACCTCTAGAATGGAAATATAATTAAAAGAGAGATTATATATATAGTAAGGTTATATAATGTAGATGTCAATGATCACTTCCACTTAACATGAGAATAAGGGTAGGAGAACATTATAATAACATTTTAAAATCATTCCATGTATAACATTATTCATAATCATGATTCATGGAATACGTTTTAGCAGTCCATTAGACATGAATCATAATGGAAACAATGAACATGAGTCATGAGATGATAAAATTAACATAAGACATAAGTTTTTGTAATATAGATAATGATATAAAATAATCTAATTACTATCTGAGCCTCATTGTAAATACTTTCATAGAGTATTGGGTGCACTTTTAATTTCCTGGACATTCCTGGTTCAGTACATTGTCAATTTCTGGTGATCCAGGTGATTGGTGTCAGTGGAAACCTTTCAATATGGTGTCACTCCTTGGAGCCACCAATCGGTCTCACCGATCGGTCTCACTGATCCGCTCCACCGATCGGTTTTGTTTATTGGTTCCACCAATCTGTTCCCTAGATTAGCTTCATCAATCAGCTCCACTGATCCTCTTCACCGATTATCTCAACCGGTCTACGTCACCGATCAAATCCACCGATCAGTTCCATCGATCAGTTCCACTGAACCTCTACACCAATCATATTCATTGATTCTCTCCTCCGATTAGCTCACTAATCATCTCCAGTGATCTGTCTCGCCGATTGGTTCCACCGATCTGCCATCGTGTAGTGTCGGGGATTCATTCCCTATTTTTTAAATAACATCTCCCTTAGGTTTTAATACATATTTAAAATAACTTATGTTCTTTTTTAAATACCATAAATGATATTTTTGAATCCATTAAGAGTGCGGAGACCCCTGATTTAACCAAATGTGGGAATGTCACCCCTTTTTACCATGTTTTCTAGGTTCCCAAGTTTTCCTGTCAGGCCCATGTTACGTTCTTTTATTTTGTTAAAGGGAACATATTAACTCACTATCATTATCTCCACCATCTCCAAAGAGAATTATTAAATATCAATTAATTCAACCATATGAGACTACACAGCTACATGGTAAAGCCACGGTCTATATTTTATGTACATCGAACTCGTCACCCTAATTTTAGGATCTGGCGTATTCTTATGTTGAGATCCTCTATTCCAAATTCCTTTTCATTTTACATAGTACAACTTGAATCTTCCTCTCGAGATAAATCGTGAGTCCGTGTTGGATAACTCCCACTCTGCCTTAGAGTCCTTGGAGTTATTCCTCTACAAGTTGCACATCCCCAATTCCTATCAAGAGGAGAAAACTTTGTTCCTTGATCATGCAGGTAGGGTTTTTTCCTTTGTATCACTTTATGGTGCATCATGAGGGGTGGGAATGATGATGTCACCTTGGGATATAGATGAATCCTACTTTAATGAAGATAATAAATATAATTTTAATGTAGGAAGGGATGCGATGTGGATGATGTTGCTTTTATCTATTTTCCTTCATTTTTATGTTTTAAATTGTATGGGATTTGGACCACTAAAAATCATGGTTGTTGGTGTTCCTTCCTTGTGTACTATTGAACCTATGTTTTCATGAATATCATATCATTGAATGGTTGTAACATGAAAACTAGTTAATCATATAAATGTGGTCAAATAAAATTAATCATGATGAATAATAACCCTTATGTGATCATCCCGTTTAACCAAATAGAAAGAAGGCACTTAATGAATGAAGTTATCTAATTATGGATACATATTAATTTTTTCTAGTGATTTTTATGGTTTCTATGTCTGATGATTTGTGTGGTGACGTGAATGGGGATGGGACCTATGGTTTTCCAGTTGTTTATTTGTAAATTAGAGGTCGTGTGGAGCTAGTATGTTGGGGCTTGGTTTTTTCCATTAATTAGAGGGATCTCACGAATCCATTTTTTTGTTGTGACATTACAGGAGAACTATGTGTGACTGCTTAAAATCATGATTATCTATTTTTTTTAGTTTTTTTTTTCTCTTGTGTTTATTCATGTTATTAGCCTAATAGTTAAGAATTTATTTAAAATGAATCGTTTTACCATGATAACGAGAACATGTACAATAATGTATTTTTTTCCCAGAAATGGGTTGTGTTTTGGTTGTGGCTATTGCATATTTTCTATATTTCGGTATAGAAACAATAGTGGTTGTGTACGTAAGGTTGTTGGTTTTAGAACCCTTAGTTTGGGGAGAGTTCTTTTTTAAATATATGTAGTATATTTAGTTCTTGTGTGTCTTATACTCATTCCACCCATGTTGAGCACTTCATGTCGAACACCCCCATTTCATGGGGGAGGGTATTTCTCCTCCATTCATATGAGTGAATGGTTATTAGGTCACGTCTTATCACTCTCCTAGGTATCCCAAGACTCTTCAACCAGACTATGAAGGCCTAATGTCCATTATGGACCACGAAAATATTGAATGGGTGCATTGTGGTGGCTGGCCCAGGTGTGTGTGGGAAGGGCTGCTTCCAAGGTGTCTTCGGAATGATTCCAAGGTGTCTTCAGGCATGGTATTGATGGTTTTGTAAAAGGTGTCTTCGAGTGTGGATGTAGTTGTTCTGGACCATTTATCTTTGGGCGTGGAGGTGGTTATTGTGGCCCTGATGTCTATGGTCATGGTTGTGTGCCATTGTGGTGGCTCTGGTGTTTGCGGTTGAGACGCTTGGTTCTGATGTCCCATAAGGTTTTTGTTGGGGAAGTAGAGAGACAGCAGTGGAAATGGTGGGGGAGTGTTAATGCATAGTATTTCCTAAATAATCAGTGGGAAAGTTCTAGGGGTACTCAAATATCAATGTGCCATTACTATCTCTTTACCTAACTTGCATTATTTTGGGAGTGTTCCTTAGTGAGGTTGGGTGGATAGTTTCCTTACTAGTGTATTTTGTTATATATATTTCTGACGGGTAATTAGAATGTATCCCCACTTGTGCATGAGTGCTTCTGGTTTCCCTATTTTGTATACATGTATACTCAACCTATATATTTAAACCTTCATTCAGGTTTCCAGGAGGACTTTGAGGACCATTTCAGACCCTACAAGTTCGAGCATAGAGAGTTGTAGTTGCATCATTTCATTATTTTGGTACTTTTTATCAGAGATTTCTTATAATTATAACACATTATTTTGGACATGCATTTGGGGATGTATTATTGGATTTACTTTTACTTTTAGTAGTTGAACTTGTTTGGGGTTACTATCGTATCTCCCTATCCTGTTCTATGAAAGGCTAATTCCTTATATATTACAAGTGATTATATACTATTGGTTCTAATCTTCAAATTGTGTCCTATTGAAAGTTGGAATTGGAAGTCATTATCTCTCCTTCAACATGTTGAAGGAAGTGTTTAACAGTTTTTCACCCCATCCCTCATCTTGGTTATGGGTGGTCAGGAAAGAATGGTAATTGTGTTAATGGTCGGGAGATAGGATGGATTTTAGGGTAAGTCATAGTGAGGATTTCTTGGGATGGTAGGGAAACAGTTTTTGGAAATCTTAGTGTGTGAAATAGTCTTGGGAAGATTGGCTAGTACATTGGATTTTAGGTCCCCCCGTGATCCGATGCAAGGACACTGGGCCTACCAAACGACCAGGTGAGGCTACACTGATTACATAGTAGAGACCGTATGAAAGGTAATTGCATCATAATGACTTTTGTTCTAGAGTTTCATCTATGTTTTGGGAATTTAAAATAAATAAAATGTTTATGAAAAATTTAAAAGGAATATTCTACACTACTCAAGCTTAGGAATTGGTTTATTGCCTTGTTGCCATGGTACATGGATAACATCCCCGAGCAGTGCGGGTGATTAAGGCCCATGTGGATGATCTGGTCAATATGTGGAAGAGTTCCCTAGAGGAAGAGGACAAGTGGTATAATAATATACATTCTTTCATGTGGTTGGCCCTTAAGATGTATGAGGGATGTGTTTCTGACATTGAGACAGAGGGATATCATGACCAGTTGGGGATCTCCAATACCTTGATATGTTCTGTAAGGGAGTACACAGTTTCATTGTTAGTCAGTCAGATGAGGGGAGAAGTACTTTAGTGGTGGTTTCCCTACCTCCTACAGCGGATTAAGAATTAGGTTTTGTTGACTGATTTTGAGAAGGAGTTTTGGGGATAATTCCTTTCTTCTACGATAATGGCTGAATAGATAATGGAGATTCTTTACCTACAACAAGGGAGTGTGACGGTAAGGGAGTTGGGGATAAATTTCAATGATGTCCTTCATTTCTCTCCAGAGATCTTCCTAAATGAGGAGTCACAGAAAGACCCTTTGAAGAGGCACTCCAACCTTCTTTTTAGTACACCATTACACCCTTCACTCTACTAACGTACTAGGAGGATCAGAAGAAGGTTGAAGTGGTAGAATGGATGCATAATCTAGGAGGTGTGTCATGATAGGGGATCCATTTGGGTTCCTCAAATGGGAAGGCCATTAGGAGTTGGCCTCTAGTATCAGGGCCTTCTAGGTTTTGGCCGACGGGGAGTAGGCCTCAACAGTTTCACTTTCGTTCTCTTGGTCCTCACCCATTCTCCATGGGCCTGGGAACATGGTTCTTTATATGTGACATTCATGGGAATCGTTGAAATAACTACCCTAATCGAGTTCATTACAGTGGGGGTGGAAAGGATCATCACCCACCTCAGTAGTAGCAATATTCATCCAGAAATTTTTAGTAGCATTAGCATGTGCAGTGAGCTCCCTCCCCACCGAGAGGAGACAGTTCTAGAAGAGGCTGACCATAGGGAATTCCTCAGGGACCTCGACCAGGGTGTTTTTGGGGAGGCCGCCGACAAGAAAGTGACAGAGGTACTGGGTGTAGATAGTTTCGTGCTATAGAGTTTGCAGTTTCAGTAGGGCTAGAGGTCGTTGGAGGTACGATTAGCTTGTGTAGTGATATTGTATGTGACTTGTTTGATTCTAGAGCTTCAAACTCCTTTTTTACACCCAATATAGCCCATTACATGGGCCTAGATGTAGAGAGTCTCTCCATTCCCCTGGTGCAAAGTACCCTAGTTGGGGCCAGACCAGCCTGTTTTATGTTTTTCGAGGATGCAAACTAATGTTGAGGCAGCATCAGTCTAGTGTGGATATCCTTCTGTGGAAAATGCAGCCATATGATGTCATCCTAGGAATCTACTGGTTGTTTTCATTGCATATTGTTATCAAGTACTACAAGAGAAGAGTCATAATCTCCAACGAGGATGGCCAGCATGTTGATTTTTTTAGATAATGGGGTAGTTTTTTGAGGAATAGTTCTATGGAGCCTCTTTATTATATGCTAGCCAAGATGTCAATCGAATAAGTGGATGCAGAGATGATAGAGGTTCTTGGAGTTTTCAAAGATTTCATGGATGTTTTTTCCAAAGAGGATGTTAATATATCCCCTAGATGTGATGTTGAGTTTATGATAGACTTACGACCCAATGCCTATCCAATTTCGAGGGATCCATATTGGATAGACCATTAAATGTTGTGAGAGAAGTGGATTCAGATTGACGATCTGATGAAGAAGAGTTTTTTCTGACCCAACATGTCTCCATGGGTTGCTGAGGTCTTGTTCGTGAAGAAGAATGATGGTGGTCTCAGACTGTGCATAGACTACTGGAGATTCAATCATATAAAAACCAATAACTGTTACCCTCTCCAAAGGATGGATAATCTCTTTGACCAGCTAAGGGGAGCAGTTTGGTTCTCTAATATCGATCAGTGGTCATTGTATCACCATTTTATGCTGACAGACAGTGATATCCTGAAGACTTCTTTCAGGTGAAATTATGGGCACTTCAAGTTCATAGTCACGTCATTCGGAGTTACAAATACACCTATACTGTTCTTGGAGATCATATACATTTTTTTCCATGAGTATCTAGACTAGTTTGTTATTATGTGAATCAAAAACATCCTGATCTACTCAAGACCAGAGGAGGGGCATAATGAGCACCTCATGATGGACATAGAGATCCTTCGACACCACCCTATCTATGAGAAGTTGTCCAAGATCATGTTTTTGGCATGAGAACTACACTTTCATGGACACTAGGCATTTGGGAAAGGGGTAGTGATGGAACCGTTAATGTTTGAAGTGGTTGTTTCTTAGGCACCACCCAAGAATGTTATAGAGGTTCGTAGTTTCCAAGCCCTAGAAGGCTATTATTAGAGGTTTGTACCCTAATTATCTCGAGGTTCATCTCCTATTAAATATTTTACTAGAAAGGACCAGTCCATGTGGAGTGATTAGGGTTGTGAAAATTTTAGCTACCTGATGAAAAGGTTGGTTAGGGCTTCAATGATCAGGTTTCCAGAGGAAGGGGTGTTGTTTGTTGTGTTTTGTGATGCTTCTAGTCTTGGATTGGGATGTGTACTGATGATGTAGTGGGGAGTGATCTCTTATGGGTCTAGGTAGTTACATTTTCATTTGCGTAACTATGCCACCAATTACCTATAGCTTACAGTAGTAGTGTTCGCATTGATGTTGTGGAGGCATTACCTCATCAGGGATCACCTTCTTGTCTTCACAAATCACCATATTTTCAGGCATATATTCTCCCAATGGGACCGTAACATTAGACAAAGAAGTTTGGTGGAGTCTCTTCAGGACTATGACTTCATGATCACTTAGAATAATTTTTAAGGGAACATTGTGGCTGATTCCTTGATGAGGATGTTGCCGAGGGATGTTGTTTGAGAATATGTGGATACATGGAAGGGGATGGAGGAGTTGGTTACCTTACAACTATATATAAGGGTTGATGGTAGTACAGTATGTCTATTTCAAATGATATTAAAATCCTCTCTATTGTGGTAGTGGAGGAGTCTCAGTGGGGAGACTCGGAGAGTGAAGTGATGCACGATCGGGATGATCAGGGCAATGCTCCAGAAGGGTGGTCGGAGGATGGTCATAATAATATGCTTTTCCGTGGGATGTTTTTTGTCTCATAGATGATATGTGAAAAATATATCTATTTTTTCCATAACACAACCATAACGGTTCCCATAAGAGTTTCTAGGATGTACTGAGGCCTGAGGGAACATTTTTGGTGGCTTGGGGTGAAATAGGAAGTTAGAGAGTTTTGGAAAGCTGCCTAGTGTGTCATCATGTGATGGCTAAACACTACATCCTAGAAGGTTTGTTGTAGCCTCTACATGTACTCAAGTGGAAGTGGCATGATTTCTATATGTATTTTTCACATGACTACATAGGGCTAAGTGATGTGGTAATTCCATCTGGGTAGTGGTGGAACGTTTGATGAAATATGATCATTTCCAAGCGATTAAGTTGTTGAGCATAGTTGATTACATATCAAAAAAGTTTGTGGGTAATGTTCTGTGGCTGAATGGAGTTCCCAAAAACATCCTTTCAGAAAGGGATACATTCTTTACATCATGAGTTTAGAATGGATTAAAATGCGGTTTTGGAACCCACCTATGCCTTAGCACAGCTTTCCAACCTCATACGGATGGGTAGATAGAGTGGTTCATCCAGGCGTTGGAGGATATGATATGAGCATGTGTTTTGGACTTCAGTGGATCAGGGGTATTCCATTCTTCTTTATTAGAGTTTTCTTAAAATAATTACTACCAATCTACTATTAAGATAAAAATTAAAATTTTTATTAAACAAAGCAATTTTAAGGGGAAATGGTAAACCGTTGTTCTTCAACAAAGCAATCACGACGTACTGAAAGAACTAACAAACTGATTAACCACCAGGCTAATATTACTTGATTCAGAAACTCTATAAAGATCCCAGTGCAGAGTACTAACATGGGATTCCGGAAACTCTCTAATTATATCATCAAGGTGAGTTATCATTCATTCCATTGTCTGAATAAACTCATCTGCACTGATTTCCCCCTGATTAAATACCTCATCCATTATGATATCTTGTTTATCAAGGCACACTTCATGCTCCTTGTAAACCTCAACCTGCCACTACCATGCATTCATTATTTGGATCTCTTCATCCGAGACATTGGGTCGGAGATTTGATTATGTCATTTCTTCTTTGGAGTGTAAAATATGTTTCAAGCACTCCCTAAATTCCACTTCACTTCCTCTTGTATTCCTACTCGAGTATTCACTTTCCCTATTGAGAACATCATTACCTTTCTTTTTACTACCCTTCATGGCCGACCGAGTATCCATCTGTTTTGGCATGTAGGAATAGTACTTCCTCCACTTTGGTTTCTTCCCCTGTACCAATATGCATTTCCCTGATTCACGCATTCCTTTTTTCCCCTTCTTTAGTCTAGGGCTATGGGTCATTTCCCTTGAATATGTTCTGTGCTATCAACTGAGGGGTGGTTGTAGCTATCATCATCAGATGACACCTTCTCATGAGATAAAGGGGTGTCGTGGACCTCCAGAACATCAAAAAGGTTCCCCAGCTCTAATGCCACTACATCCGTATGAGCCATCTGCAGACTCAACACCTTCCCTATTTTCTTCCCTCATCTAGAATCCATCTCCCCATCCCCAGCCTTCCTCAAAACATCGGAATGGGTTCCGATGTTGTTGGGATCTAAAGACTCCAAAGCATCCCTATGCATCAACCTTTCTTGTCCGCTTTGATATCTCGTTTCCACATGTAGGAAAGATTTATCATTCAAATAATCCTTTTATGTGTGTTCTTCATAACCTCTTCCTATGAACCGACCCTGCACGATCGTGCCCTCCCAGTCCCATCCATTAGAGACAACTGGCCTTTGTCCTTCGTTCACTATCAAGCTCCCAGCAGAGGGACCATTGAGATCAACCTCTTATAATTCCAAGTCATTCTTTAAATCAGCCAGCACCTCCACCACTTGCAGCTCTGCCGCCTTGTGCTTCACCCCCCTCATTGCCACCAAAGGACCCAAGGAGGGCCACTACTAATAGTGTTTGGATCTTGCCTCCACACCTGTGCTAGCCAGAGACAACTTCGCTTGGGGATCCTCAGGAATCTCCCCATGCAAAACAAAAGCTCCGCATTCACCCTCCTTCTGGCTCAAAGCAAGGATAGGCTGCACCTCATTCCCCTTAGCACCACTGGACGCAACCTGCCTCTTGGCCTCATGACAATAGACATGTAACAAATGTCCGAAATGAAAGCACCCCTTGCAGAAAGCATCCCACGATTCATATATAATCCTATGTTTACATTGGAAACCCCTCTCCCAATGAGAGCCATAGTCACTCCCTGGGATCCTTAAAGGCATCTTCCTCGACACAAACTCGTGGGGAGATCAGATGACACATTATCGACGTTTGGTTATCTGAAAATAGATATCATCCAACCATATTTCCTAACATTCATAGAATAGATGGATTCTGTAAAGGGATAGGTAATTCAGGTAAGATTACCCATACCGCCGCCGAAGAGGAATCATGATTACAGTTGAGATCGAATGTCCAACGAAGTAAGAAGAAGCAACATCTTTTGATTGTACGAGGGGCCTGGGACCAGGCAGTGTTCATGTCGTCCTCCAAGGAGAAACAGATCATCATTTGACTCTTGTCGAAGAGACCCACCACCACGTGATCTTGTAGATACCATGTTTCAAATACAAACCACTTGAACTTGTCAACAGAAGGATGACAACCTTTGAAGCGGGCTATGAGCGTTAGTCGGTGAAGGTCTGAGGCCTCATTGAACTCCATCAAAGAAATCGCCAACTGAGGCAACCTGAGATGAATATCGGAAATGTTTGAGGCCTAAGTTGGAGACCATGATTTCTTTAATGTTTCCCCTAGACATGGTAAACAATGGTTCATTTAGGAGAGAAAGATCTCTATTGAGATCATCGGTCCTTTTGAAGTGCTGGTGCATGTCGGTGAGGTGGAATATCAACTGTTGTTTCCAACACAGTTGGAAAAGATCCACTACATTTTACACGTCTCAATACGTCGTTGATATCTATATGATGGCTCAAATTTCATCGATTTGGAAAAGTTGGATATAAGGGAACATGCTACATTCCTGGTGCGAGCAGTAAGGATCGACGATCGAAATGAGAAGGTTCTTTGTGGATGGACCATTCCTTTGGTTCATGTGTTTTGGGGGCATGGTTTCCTTGATGAGAGTACATGGGAGCAAAATTCTCAGATGCACACCCAGTACCCAAAGTTTTTTTGAGTTGTTTTTCTGAGATTTCCTTGATGTTCTTGTTTTCGTGACATGTTCTGATGTAATACAGACCTTTTTTGGTTATGATATGAGTCAGTTCCTTTATTTTGAGAATGTGTTTGAAATGTCCTCATGTGTGGGGAAGGGAGAACCAGATTCCTAATCAAGATGAATCGGTGCAGTTGTGATTAAACCCATGCGGGCAAGTAAGTGCCACCCAAATCAGATAGTATCTTAAAATGGAGGAAATTACTCCCCGATCAATGTGTTGAGACAATGTGATACTTGGGGTTAGTATGGATGTTTGTGGGGGTAGGTATGGGGAGTTGTTCTTAGATTTCAAGGTTTTGGTCAAGCCTTGGAAGAACCTGGTGTGGTTTTTCCTTAAGATGTATCTTACAAGGTGTTTGTTTAGACCCCTCTCATTTCTTATGGTTTACTCTTAATTATAAATGATGAGAATTGTTTAAGAGGCATCTGATGTAATGGCCCAGATATTCTTGTACAATTACATTGTCAAATTTGTGTGTTATACGGAATCAGTGTCAGTGGAAACATGTCATTGTGGTGTCACTTATCGGTCTCACTGATCAGTCTCACTAATCCATCTCACTGACCTTCTCCACTGATTAGCTTCACTGATATTGTCCACCAATCTTCTCCACCGATCGGCTTCACCTATCGGCTCCACCAATCAGCTTCACTCATTAGATCCACCGATCAAATTCACCAATCCACTCTACCAATCTATTCCACCAATCAGCTCTACTTATCACCTACATCGATCAACTTCACTGATCAGCTCTACCAATCAGTCTCACTAATCGGTTGTACCATTCTACCATCGTGGAGTGTCGGGGTTTCATTCCATAGTTTTCCTAAAACATCCCCTTTAAGTTTAAATACCACTAAAAAGTAACTATTGGCCATTTTAAATCACATAAATGATATTTTTAAATCCCATAAGAGTGGTTCGACCCTTGAGTTACCCAAATGTTTTGCATCTAACCCCCATTTTACCACATTTTCTAGGTTCCTTTGCTTTCCAGTTAGGCCCCTATTATGTTTTTCTCACCTATTAAAGGAAACATATTAACCCACATCCTTTATCTACAACATCATTGAAGAGAATTATTAAATATAATTTAATCACACAATGTGAAATCGGACAACCACATGGTCAAGACACGATATGATTTTTATGTTCTTTCAAATCCTCCCAATGATTTTAGGATCTGGAATATTCTTATGTCAAGGTACTCTATTCCATATCTCTTTTCATTTCTCTTAGTTAACCTCAAGACTTCCTCCCATGATGTATTCTATACCCATGATATATCTATTTCGGCTCAGCCTTGGAGTCCTTGGAGTTTTTCTTCTGCAAGATGTTCAAATCCATTTCCTTGTACGAGGATAAAACATCAATCCGTGATCAATGCCGTAGGGGTTTTTAATTAAACTCACTTTACAGGGCATCATGAATTATGGGTATGATGATGTCCCCTAGGGATCTAGATCAAACAATCATTAATAAAGATAATAAATGGACTTTGAAATAATTAATGGATGGGATGATGATGATATTTTTGTATTCTTGATTCCTTCATTTTTTTTGTTGTGAATTTTATGGGCTTATATCCACTGAAAATAGTTGTCGTTGGTGGTGGAACCTTGCAAACTAATGTGCCTCTATTTTATAGATAATCTTTTGATGGAATGGTTATAACATGGAATATGGTTAATCACATAGATATGGTTGATTAAATGGATGGAATATGAATTAGAAAACTTGTGTGATATTCTGGATTAACCAAATGTAATGAAATTACTTAATTAATGGTGTTGGTTAATTTTGGAAGCTTCTTGATTCATTATTTTTAAATCTATGGATTCTCTGTCAAATACATTTTGGTGTGACGTGAATGGGGATGAGGCCTCTAGTTGTCCATTTGTTGTCTGGGAATCATAGGTCGTGTGGAGCCAGTATGTGGGGGCTTGGTTTTGTTCCATTACATCAAGGGTTCTCATGGATCCATTTTTCTATTGTGATTGTACACGAGAACCATGTATGAATGCATAAAATCATGCTTGGCCATTTTTCCTTCAGTTTTTTTGTTGGACTATTGTTATTCATGTTAGTATCCCTATAATGGAGGAATGGTTAAAAAGAAATAGCATGAACATGATAATGAGAAAATGTATAATGGGAGGTTTGTTTTCTAGAAATGGGTTGTCTTTTTGTTGTGGATGTTGTGTATTGTGTTCATGTAGGGATAGCATCAAGAGTGTTTTTGTATGGTTAGTTGTTGGTTTAAGAATCCTTAGGATTGGGAGAGTTCTTGTTTTCCTATATGTGGTATTTTTAGTTCTTCTGTTTCTTATATTCACCCACCCAGGTTGAGAACATCATGTTGAACACACCCATTTCACGTGGGAGTGTATTTTTTCCAACATTCCTATTAGTGGATTGTTATTAGATTCTTTCTACTACCTCTCTCAGGTAGCTCAATACTCTCCGGGTTGGGTGTGTTGTGGTAGTAGACCCATGTGTGTGAGGGTAGGTTTTTTTCACATGTGTCTTACAGATGAGGCACAAGTGTCTTTGGGAATGTTAGTGGTTATTGTGGCCCAGGTGTCTTTGGGTGTGGCTGTGGTTGATCTGACCTAGGTTTCATTGGGCGTGGCAGTGGTTATTGTAGCACAGGTATCTCTAGGCATGGTTACATGCCGTTTTAGTGTCCAAGGTGTTTGTGGGTGATGTAGCTCTATTTTTACATAGTATTACCACATCTTTTATTTAATTTTTAACAAGTTAATTACTTATTATTTACTCTTTCTAATAAATAATGGCAGTTATATATATCTTATAATTAATTTATTAATTAATAATTTTTTAAAATTAAATATGTTTTTTTAGTATTTCAATTCATTATTTCAAAATATGTTAATTATATTAAATTACTTTTTAATTTAAAAATCTTAATCTCGATTATTTTTAACAATATTAAATGTTTAGTAATTTATTCTTTGTTCAATTTAATTATCAATAATCTAGTTTAGTTTTTATTAATAAAAAATCACTACTTAAAATAAAATTATTTAATGAAATTAAATTTATTCATTTACTGGTCTTGTTTCTCTATTTAATAAATAAGTTAAAATTTTAATTTAATGATTAATAAAATAATGTTTTTTTATTTTAATTTTCATATTTTCATTTCATTAATTAATATAGTTGTTTAATAAACTTTGTTAATCTTAATTATTTTATCTTTAATTTTGCAGATATATCTTTGTATGTATGTTGCATTTAATGAGACATATAATTAATTAATAAAAACATTTATCATCTTAGTTAATAACTTAGTCATTTTTTTAGTTTGTTAAATAATTCAGTTAGTTTTTAGTTGCAATTAATTATTTAATCTTAAACAATTTCGTTAATTTATCTTTCCAAATAATTAATTAGTGTTTGTTCATTTCATTATTTTTTATAAATTAATTTTTATTGTTTACGTTTTGAATTTGTACCATCGGTGAGTGACATACCAATGATGCGTCACACTGATTCTTTGTCTCACTGATCTTTTGACGCACTAAAGTTTTTTATAACTATCGGTGAGTCATGACTCGATTATTACATTGAAACATAATCAGTCTCTCACCTCTCACCTATGTTGCAACGCACTGATCTTTTTAATCAGTTTCATCTCTTTTAAAAAAAACATTCTTGTCTCATTTTTCAAAACATAAAGTTAATAGTTTTTTTCGGTGAGTTATTGACTCTCCATTTAGTTTCTTTCATCAGTGAGTTTTAGTGTTTTTCAACTATCAGTGAGACATCAATTCACCTATCCCAAATAACATCTATCTGTTTAATGTCATACCGATTACTCTATTTTTTTAACATTTGGTCTCTCGTTTATTTTAACTATCGGTGAGTCATCCAACTCACCAATTCTCCCCTTATTTCGACCATTCAATGACCGATATAACTATTGATTTTATTATTATCACACGGATACACCTATATTCTCCAATTTCTTCCCGAGTCACCACACCATCAAGGCAGCGGCTTCTCCCACATTTTTCGAACATTCCACCACCGTTTTTTTATCACAATCATACGCAAGACTAAAACCGGTTTCAAATTTATACAATTTCTGTTCACGCATTGAACCCATCTTCACTCACCAATTATTTTCAATCAAACTATTGATTTCATCTCTAACACATTGCGCTACTCACCACAATGAAGAGGGCAGTCGCTAAAGCAGAACCTGATCCCCTATCTGCCTAGCATATGGATTGAGCGCCATCTCTGTGACATGAAGGAGTATGTCATTCCATATTTTTCTGTATTCTCCAAATAGGTCGTGACATTGCTGCTATGGACATGACACAACACCATGTGAGGATTAACGATCCATGATCTCATTATCACTGATTTATGAAGTCAAGCCGCAGTGCGGCTATTTCTTTGTTTCTCCAGACCGGAGAATAGAAGAGAATCTGCATTGCTGTTGTGGGAATCCGGGGAGAATTCGAGCCCGAGTAGACCAAGGGATTATATCAAGGAGAATACTTGCCCCGATATGCTTTTATTCACATATAATGCTAGGAGGCTTCCAGAATCTGCGCCCTCTGAAATCAAAGCATGTCGCTGTGAGTAGGAACCATCGCGTGGAGAAGAGGAGATGCTGGGATTTTGATATGAGGTCGTGGTGGATTTAGATAGTAGCGTTGTCGGACACCAATGGGAGAGCCAGGGGCCACCAATTTATTTTCAGAAGAAACCCTTAAGTCCCTCCAATTTTTTTGCTGCATGATTGATGGGGGATACGAAGAGTATAATAAATAAAAATATAATTAAAAACATTAACTAAAAATAACAAAATTAAAATATAAAACAATTTTAATTATAATTAATAATAAAATCAAGATAATTAATTTATAAAAAAAAATATTTTAATTAACTAAATTAAAACTTTATTTATACTAAACTATTTAATTATAACTTCTTATTTGAGATAAATAAATTATTAATTTAATGTATCATTCTAAATATTCTTAATTATTTTAATGTCTATAAAATAAAACAATATATAAAATAAGTTAAAAATTAAGTATTCAAATTATAATTTTTAATTTAATAATTATTATTGAATTTATTAGTTAATCACCTAAACCATTTAATATAATGTTTAGAACTAAAATTTTAAGAACTTATAAATTTAAAAAATTTAACTTAATTTAATGTATTAATTAACTAAAAGATATCATTATTTTCAACTAAAATTAATATTAATAAATATATATTAAATTACATAAGTCAATTAATTAATATAAATATTTAATAATTAATAATGTATGAATTAGATTAAATAAATTAAATATCCAACTAATAAAAGTTAAGTGATTTATCTATTATTATTTTTTCTCTTATCATGTTTTAATAATTTTAACATTTTTTATTTTTTAAAACATATGCAGGTTCATTCAAGAGAAAAGAAAAACGTCCAAGTCCACACAACAAACTTAGTGGAAGTTAGTTACGAGGGTAAAATTAGAACGACATGTTAGTCGTGAAAATACACACGTGTAAGGTGGACACATGAAGGACATATAAAGTCAGTGGAAACTGAGTGCTGACATGCAACAGATGAAAAGGGGGATTAAAATCAGAGTATCAAACTAATTATTGGGAACTCTCATTAATTCCATGAACACACCTGATTCGAGGGGGTTTTTATTCAACCATTCACTCTGAGAAGACCATGAACCATGGAGGCGAATCCTGTAACACTTCTCGTAGAACCATTCCCTAGAGACCGGAGGGCCAAGAGTCGCAATAATTCATGCTAGCAGAGGGAGTTTCCTTCTTATATTATCTTTTAATTATCTTCCTCTATACTTAAATTATTTTATTAAATAAAATTGAGATTATGTTAGGCTAAATACTTCTAGTTTGGGGTTAGATATCAAAGTCTACCGGTTATTTTCTTATACCCTCTCACTATCAATTAGTATGTGATCAGAATTGATCGGGGAGATGCAATTTGTTTGTAATCAATTGCAACATACTACCTGCAAATAATCTCATAATTCACATTCAACTGGTGAGAATGATAGTGGATTAATTTTCTTTTACATTTAAGTAGAAATAAAATACTACAGAACATACGATGAGCTTGTTCAATAATATTTTTCAAACCATAATTCTCATGTTGATTAATATAATAGTGGAGAACCCCAGGACTTGTTAGATTAAGTTATTTATATCTTTGAGAGGTAAATAAATCAATCGTTTTCAATGGTATTAGTTCTAATCTCCTTTGTGAGAAAGAATGTTTTCAAAACTATTAGAGTAGATATTTTCCCCAGACATATTTCTCTAGATTGCTCACTTATCAGCAATTTATATCCCTCTTAAATACTATCTTTAGCCTGTTCTTTCTTTGATATAGTTTATAAAAAACTAAAAAAGATTTCAATGTTTCATTCATTCCATACAATAAATAAAAAATAATAAAATAATAAAATAGAAACTCAAACCCACTAATGAGAACATTAGGGTCTTTTTCTATGTTTTTAGATGAAAAATGGTCAAATTTCCTTCCATCTGGGGTCAACCCTACATGAATCATATACAGTAGTTAGTATGAATAAAAAATTTAAACATTTAATGACTTCAACGATGTTTTAGGTCATGTTTTTGGCACTTTTCCAGGGATGGCACAAACCGTTACTCTAAAAAACTAAAAAACACCCATATATAAAAATCTTTAAAAAAAATTAATTTTTTTTTTAAATTGTAAAAAAAATTATTTCATTTGATACTAAATTGTTACTATGATGCACTGTATGTTTTTGTTTTAATGAGAACAGGACATGCTACTATTAGATTAGGTCCATTGAACAAAGAAATATATAAACATCTCACTAATCTATGAAATATGAACAAAAATAAAATGGAAAACATAGGTAATAGAGTTCATGATAATAACATTCAAAAGCATTAAAAACACATAAATGAAAATGAAAGGCCTAGGATGAGGGAATTTGGACTCCCTCAAGTTTTAAGAAATCCATAATCCATCAAAAATTGTACTAGAGCTAGAATCTATGAATTGAAACATTCACACATTTCTTTGTTTAATGCATCTAATGGACCCTCTAATGTGGACTCACTAGCCTTCATTAGAGACTTCTAAATATTGTGCAGCAATTACCTCTTCTAGGACTCATATATAATGATCTTAGAATGTGATTCTTTCCCTTTTTATATAAAGGGAATGATAGAAATTGGTTTATTGAGTCTAGATGAGATCATTTTTTGAAAAATGGATTAAGTTTATAATTCTTTTATAATGAAATTCTATCCCCAAAGATTAAAATGTGAACATAGAATAAAAAAACATGTTTTTATCAACATGATGGAGAATATTTTCATTAAGAATCAGATATATTCAGGGATCTGCTTAGGCAGTTTCCCCATCATCAACTCCCACCACACCTTCTTATGGATACCTTCTGTGAAGGGATGTCCTCCTCTGGATAGAATCTAGTAGTCCAAGCTGCTGGGGGTAATTACAATTATAAAACATACGAAGAACATAGAATTTTTTTAATAATATTTCTCTGAATTCATTACATAAATTTCAAGATGGAAAAGTTTCAAAATAAATGTTATCCCAAACAATGGTTAAATAAATGAAACTCAAGATAAACTTGCTGAAATCACCAACCAAAATGCAATCTTTAATGAACCAAAACTCAAAACAAACTATTAACCAATGTGGATATCAAAACTTTAACCAATATTTATTGGAATAGTGTGCCCATTGTGGTATGTTGGGGCATACTAATTTTTTTCCTACTGTTGAATATGCCAGCTCAATAACAAGAAAACATAATCTTTGTTAACTATAGTCCTACGTTGCCTCTTAAAGAAGAACCATTTTCAAATAATTATATCCAAGGCTATTAGAACAACCCTAATCTGTCTTGTAATGATCAAGGATTAACTAACATATCCACTTCCCCTAGTTTCTCTAGTTAACCAAGACCAAACATTCAAAATCCATAGTGGAGTGAGTCTTCCATTGTACAAGGAAACAATGATAATCACATGTCTTCTAAGAATGATCTAATTTTGAACAAAAACAACTCTCAAGAAAAAATACACTTGAATTAGCTATCCAAACATCAAAATAAATATGAGTAAGATAAAATGAAAACTAATTTTAGAATGAAAAATATGTAAAAAACAGTTAGGTCAACTTGCTAGTGATTTTTCATCTAGGGAAAAGGTAGACTTCCTAGTACCACTAAACATAGCCCTAGAAAGAATTCCATGGCTATTTCAACTAGAAGTGGAATTAATACAAAAACTGTTATTGAAAAAGACCATAAAGAAGCCCAAAATAAAAATCTACTTTAATTTGGAAATAAATAGCTGCTATGAACATATGCTGGAAATTCATAGAAAAGTTATAAAAATTATCAAAATCAGAATATGTCACCTGAAACTCAAGCTGAAACTTCTTCTAAAAATCAATAGAATAATGGAAAATAAAATGTTGAGGAAGAGGTGAGGGATATACCTAATGTTCTGAAATTTTTTCCCCACCCATCCCTTTCCTTGAGAAGCTGAATCCTCAAAGATACAGCAAAGCTGAACTTCTTCAGTTCCTTGGTCTCCATTCTAAATTCCAGGTGAACATTACATTCATTAATGCTTTGATTCAAATCCTATCTTACTTGAAATATCTTAATAAAATTGTTTTGAACAAAAAAACTCTAGATCAATTTTCTACTTAATGCCTCACAGAAGAGTGAAATGATCTACTTGAAAATAAAATCCCACCTAATCAGAATGACCCCGTAAGTTTCGTCATATATTGCACATTAGGAAACTCTGATCAGCTCAACTATTTGTGTGATTTAGGTGCTAACATTCATCTGATCCCATACTCACTATTTAAAAAAGTCGAGGTTGGGTTTCCTTCAACCCACCACTATCATACTGTAGTTAGCTGATAGATCATTCACTCATCCTGTGGGTAGGGTAGATGATTTTTTAGAGCAGGTAGGGATAATGTTTTTGCCTGCACATTTTGTATTCTTTGATATGGAGTGTGATCTTGAGGTTCACATCTTCTTGGTTAAGCCCTTCTGGTCAACAGGTGGTGCATTTGTTTATGTCTCTAAGGGTCAATTAATTTTTAGAATTGGAGAATAATAAGAAGTGTTCAATGTGTTCAAAAATTTTAAAGGTCCAATTTTTTCTGAAAAATGATAAATGCTAGAGTCCTTACATGATGAGAACTCTTCTGAAAATATTGAAAAATCTGAAAATAAATCCTTTATTGACGAAAATATTTTTAAAGATGAAAATATTGTTCAATATTCTTTACAAAATGTAAATTATGCACAAATTCCAAATCTATAAAATTTTCCATAATTGGACAACTGTCTAGTTTCTGATGTGGTAGGGTCCTCTGTTTTTGAACTTATGAGAGTTTTGAGTTAATTTGAGGGTGTTTTTGTTAACACAATCCATGAGGAAAATTTTCATGATATTGAGGGAGAACATATAAGACAACTAGATGATTCTTCTTGATTAATTTGTTGAATTATGATATGGAAAATCTGGACAATGTACTGCCCACTTTGGACAATTAAACTGTAACTTCTGAATCTGATCATGAAATTGAAAATCTTTCATCATTACAAAGACCATAAAATAGGTATGTTGAAGTTCTGGGCCTCCCAGTAATAACAGTATTCCTTCTAGTGTAGAACCACTCGTTCTTGAGCTAAAAAATCCCTGCTCATCATAAATATTCATTTTTGGGTGAGAACATCACATTGCCTGTATTAATTTCTACCGAACTGAATGAAAACCTAGGGGAATGATTTTTACGAGTGTTGAAGAAGGTTAAATATGCCATAGGCTAGACAATAGTTGATATAAAGGGTATTAGTCCCTTATTTTGTATGAATAAAATGTTTATGGAACCTGGCCATAAGCCTAAGGTGGAATGACATCTGGCTGATGGATAGAGGAACCCAGTACTCTGTCAGAGCCCCGATCAAGCTGAAAGCTATCACCAGCTCCTCTTGCCAGCTCTCTATCTCTATGTCTGAGATACTGGCCTCGTACATCACGAGGGTCTTCTGCTGAAAGGCTCGAAGTGTCTTCTACCACTGATCATCCTCCACCTATTAGTTATCCCTTTTTCGATCAGCCAATTCAACCTCCTAGGCCTCGATAGCACTCACTAATCGTGGCCATCTTTTAGGTGCCATAGCTGCATGGTAAACAAGTAATTCCAATTCCCGAGTAGTGTAGAATATTTTTCTTAAATTTTCATAGACTCCTTATTCATTTTAAATCCCTATAAATCCCCAGAAACATAAGAATAAAATTCATTATGATGCATGTACCTTTCCTAGGGTCTCTACCCTGCAATCAGTGAGGCGTCACTTAGTCATTCGGTAGGTCTAGAGATAGGAAAGCCACAAAATTGAATGTCTGTATTGATTATAGAAATCCTAATTCATCCACTAGGAAGGATCATTTTCCAATGCCCTTCTTGGATTAAATTCTAGAGAGGCTTGCAAGAAATGTTTTTTTTTTCAGTTTCTGGGATGGGTATTCTGGTTACAACTAGAATCTTGTTTCTCTAGAGGATTAGGAAAATACCACTTTCACATTCCCCTTTAGAACATTTGACTACAGGCAGATTCCTTTTTGGTTTGTGTGGAGCTCCAGCCAACTTTCAATGATGTATGATGGCTTTCTATTCAGATATGATTGAAAGAATCATTGAGGTTTTCATGGATGATTTCTCCATTGTGGGTAGTAATTTTGATTCTTTTCATAGAAATATTGAGTTAGTTTAAGAGATATTCATTGAAACCAATCATGTTCTTAATTGGTTGAAGTGTCAATTCATGGTCACAAAACGTATAGTGCTTGGTCATAAGGATTCAAAGAGAGGTCTAGAATTTGGTACTACTGAGATTTATGTTATTCAAAAATTGTCACCTCATGGAAATGTTAATGTTTTTATAAGATTCCTAGTGCATGATAGTTTCTACTAGAGATTCATAAAAGACTTTTCCAAAATAAATAAGACCTTGTGTTCTTTGCTGGTCAAGGATATACCTTTCATTTTTGATAAAAACTATTTGAAATCATTTAATCTGCCTAAAGAGAAACTCACTTCATCTACCATTATCACTGCACCTAACTGGAAACTATTTTTTGATATTATGTGTTATGCCAGTGACATGGATGTAGGTGGTTTCCTTGGATAGAGGAAAGATAAGAAACTGCATGTGGGGTGCCATGCCAGTAGACTGCTAGATTAATCCCAAAAGAATTATACCACAATTGAAAAATAACTTTTAGTTGTTGTTTTTTCCTATAGATAAGTTTAGAAAGTATTTGTTAAGTTCAATAGTCATTTTTTTCACTGATAATTCTTCTATAATGTTCTTACTATCTAGGAATGAAAATAAACCTAGGCTAATTATATGTATTCTATTGCTACAAGAGTTTGATTTAGAAATTAGGGATAAGAAGGGAGATAGAATTTTAGTTGTCGACCACCTTTCTAAAATTCCTCTTACACTTACAGAACTTGAAGATCCTAGGGAGATAAACTCTCCTATTCCCGATGAAAAGCTACTCACTATTTCTATCAGGCAATCTACCTGGTTTGTAGATTTTTCCAATTTCCTGGCAGTAGGTGTCTTTCCCAAAAAATTGTCAAGTAACCAAATAAATAAATTCATTTATGAACTTAAATATTATCATTGGGGTGATCCCATACTGTTTAGGAGATGTGATGATTGTATTCTAAATATATGTATACCCTAGGAAGAGATGATTCTTTTCTTAGAAAGTTGTCACTCCTCACCTTGGGGAGGTCATCATGGCTGTGAAAGAACTACTCAGAAGGTTCTACAATCTGGTTTCTATTGGCCTACCCTTTTTAAGGATATTATGAGCTTTGTGGTTGGTGGTGATAGATGTCAGAGGCTAGGTAATGTTGGTAGGAATAAATGGTTACCCCAATAAGGAATTCTATAAGATTAGATTTTTGATGTATGGGGTTTAGATTTCATGGGTACATTTTCATGATCTCATGGGAATGAGTATATTCTTATTGTTGCTGACTATGATTCAAAATGTGTCGAGGCAGTTGCACAGCCCAAAAATCAAAGCAATTCTGTAAAAAAAATTGTGAAAAGGAACATCTTTACAAGATTGGGAGTGCTAAGAACTTTTATCACTAATAATAGAATAGAAATTAAGAACTAAAAATTTAAATCATTAATGGTGAAATATTATTGTGTTCATAAAAATGGTATTCCTTATCATCCAAAGTTTAGTGGAAAGGTTGAAATTTCTAACAGGGAACATTAAAAAATACTTGAGAATATTGTGTCAAACTCTATGAAAGAGAGGTCTCCTAAATTTGATGAAGCATTATGGGCATATAGAACTTATTTCAAAACCCCAATAGGTATTTCTCTTTAAATGCTGTTGTTTGGGAAATGTTGCCATCAACCTATGGAGTTGCAACACATGTTTTATTGGGAATTTAAGGCTTTGATCATTTATTTTAAGTGTTATACTAAGAAGAAGTTACTTGAGCTGAGTCAACATGAAGATATTAGGATAGAGAGTTATTACAATTAAATGATTTATAAATATAAGACTAAAATCTTTCATGATTCTATCATTTAATCCAAATAATTCAAACACGGACAGAAGGTCCTTCTTTTTTATTCTAGACTTAATTTCTTTACTAGAAACCATAAGTCCAAGTGATTTGGACCTTTTACTATAGTGAGAGTGCTTAATAAGGGAACTGTAGAAATTGAATGCGTAGAGAATAAACCCATTTTAGTTAATGGGAAGAGAGTGAAACATTATTTTCAGGGAAAACCAAAGGGATTGGCTATAACGACCCATACTTTTCATACATTGTTATTACTTCAAAATTGAAGCACACTTATTACAACATATAACAAAACTAGGAATGGACCGTATAGGTATAGTGTCTTTAGAAACTGGGAAACATAAACAACTGGTTCATAAAACGTCTATACTGTCTCCCATTTATTTCATCATATCTATATTCCCTTTTGGCATATCTTACATAATAACCTTATTCCTAACCTGGGGAAATAAAACATACAAAAGGGTGAGCTCAAATGCTCAGTAAGGGTAAACAAAAGAAATCTCAATTACATCATTTTCATAAGAACATAACTTTTGGAAATCTTAACCTCCAAAAGAGATCATAAATTCATGACATGGGGTAAATAATAGTGGTGAAATGTAATCCCAATAATCATAACTTAAAACATGAAACTTTGTGGCATAAACACATAATCATAGAGAATAATTTCTTAGTATTCAAGACTCATTCCCAAGATTATCTTAGCGGAAAATATCCATTTCTGAACCAAGTTCACTCCTCATTTCAGTCCTGTTTCACTGAACCAGTTTAACCCGCCGTTCCATCCATGTCTATCTCATGAGATATAAAATCTTTATCCAATGCATTGGAGAGATATATAGGTCCCACCCATCTCATAATTATACCATTCTTATGTGTTCCACAAAATCTTAAATCATACATCATTGCATAACCCATGTAATAAAAATGGGATTCTTAAACAACATGACATCATAAAACAATTCATATAAGATAAAGGAATTCAAAAAAATAATTCCATCACAACATAAGAAAATCAATGTAATAATAGGGATAGAAACAGAACAAAATATTTTCTTAGATGGAAAATAATTTTGATAAAACACTTGAACTCCGTTCTTAAATAAAATATCCTTTCCACATCAAAAACATTTTCCTTTCCTAACTTGTCATACAATGTTAAATTAAAAGAAGTTGATTAAAAATAAACTTGAAAACTTGTAAAGTAAGATTCTTGGAAATAATGTTTTAAAAATCCATTCATACCGTATAAGTTAAAAAAACATTATTCTCGTACTTTTGTCAGAAAAGTAAAAAAGTACCTCGTACGAAAAACGACAAAAGATTCCTTTCATATGTTTTACTAAAAACTCACCAAAGGGTAAAATTGGATTTAAACAATTTTATGTTGATGGAAACAATATTACATATCTAGGAATCATGGATGTGGATGATAAAATACACCCTAGTAAATACCAAAGAATAAACAATCTCGGATAAAATGAGATTGTGATATTTTCACTTACCTTAAGTCTGATTTGCTTCGTAAGTGTCCAAACCTACTGTATAATGATTTAAATAATGTCATTGACTTATTACAGAATAATACTCATTGTTATGATATCATATATGGTCATATTCTTAGCTTATTATTAGTAATATTTCATTGCTACTTTTTATTCGGGTGTTTATTACTTTTTGTTCCTATGCGTGTTTGGTCGAATAAATTCGTATTCTTATTTTTAGGTTATAGATATATAATTTCCAGAATTTTATTATTGTAATATATATCATATTAATTCATTCAATTCATTTATATAATCATTATGCAATGATGATCATGTAGAACGAGTCGCATCACATTGTGGAGACGGTATTCCGTACGTACGCACGAGCGATGATATCATTCCCATGATCGTGGAATTGTATTGGAGTGTATGTATAATATTTAAGAATCAATATAAATTTACAATAATCTTATATATTCATTCATTACACCATTATACCCATCCAAGTAAGGTGGTGGTGGAAAATATATTACACCACGGCGTGGAGAAGGTATTCCGTACGTACGCACACATGGTGATTTAATTTTCCGTAGGATGGATAGATGGATAAATAGGGTTGTTTCATACTTATAATAAAAAACCAGTATATTAGTGATACTGATGTTATTACTTCATGATGAAACAACTAAAGAAGAAGAAGTGTAAGAAGAAAGAAAGATGAATGAATCGGTAACATGCATTGCCTCTTCTTTGAAGCAGTTCTTTGAGACCTCCTTTTAGGGCACTACAATTGGTCTTTGAAGAATATCAGTACCTCTAGGATGTCTCTAGGGAAGTGGAGAGAAGAAATTGGCAGGGTTTGGCCGAGATTTAAGGCTCAACGTGGTTTGAGGAAGAGAGAGAGGATGTGCCCTTTTATAAGGGAGGAGAGGGGAACCTTTGGAATAACTAAAAAAATTATTTTATTATAAAGCCAAATTTGGTTTTAAATAGCTCCAAATTGATTTATTTCGAAGATAAGGTGGGTATGGGTCGAAAGCCTCTGATCTAATAGAATTTAGACAATTTTATGTTCCTATTTTAACCTTATCATTTAGATTTAACATTAAGTTAAATAATTTTACTTTTACTGTGTCTTCTTGTGTTCTTACACTATAAGGTTAATAAACCTACTATAACAAGCCAAAAAAACCCCAAGTTGTTTATTATTAATATATATAACTTTATCTAAAATATTTTGCCGAACCATATATTTTTAGGAATAAAATAACAATTAATAATATAATATTTGTTTTAAAAACTATTTTATGTCAATTTTGACACTATTTAGTAATTGATTTCTGATAAAATTATAACAGAATTATTAGTTCAAAAAACGTTATTTAAACCAATACTAACATGTCATATTAACTTATAAAATTAGTGTAAATCATAAAAATTCTCAAATTACATTTATTTGGGTATTTATAACATCAATTATGTCAATATTCCATTAATAAGATAATTATTGATCATCGTTGTGTCATAAATAAATTAAATTATTTAATGCCTAAAAATTATAGATAAAATACCATTATTTTGGAAATCCTTTTATCTTTCTAATTAATATTTATAGTCGAATTTATATTATGCATAACACCATATTAAAAATGATTTACTTATTAAACTTTGATTTTTACTATTTTAACCCTTCTTTAAGTAAATTGATAATAAATGTCCTAATCTAATCCAAGTGGGCCTAAATGGTTATATTTTATTCCTAAGATTCTTTTTGGTCGAATTACACTTATCCAATAGAATTTGGACATGTTTTAGGGTAATAATAATATCATTTTTACCCTTAATTACCCTATTTACTTTTAACTGTGGTAAATAAAAGTAAAAAGTTACTATTCACCAAAAAATTATTTTAATCTCATGGAAGCACATTTTACGTACTGAAATCAACCATATCTCTCGGATTATCAAAATTCCACTCACAGAAGCGGTAAAATTATGTTTTATGAAAAATTCAGTTTTTTTAACTACCACTTTGTGGTTTCACTATTCATCAAAAATTGAAAGTTTTCAAAAAAATACCAAAATTTCACCCTAGGCTAATTTCGATATTCTGAATCCAAAAATGAAGTCCATTTTGAAAAATAAAATTTAAAAAATTTCAAGAAGTGGTTATATAACGGATAGTTTTAATAATATTTTAATAGCATATCGTTGTTTAGTGAAACTCGGTATTGCGTATGACGCAAGCTATTGAGGAAGGTCGTGGTTGCGTGTAATGCAAGCCAAGCTAGTGTTGTGTGTAGTGAAATATTCCTTTGATGATTTATAAAAACAAAATATTTCTCATAAAAGTATCGGGTGTTACATTCTATCCCACTTAAAATGAATTTTTCCCTCGAAATTCATCACTTTGTAACAAAAAGATGAGGATACCTCTCCCTCATCATATCCTCAAGCTCCCATGTAACTTCTTCTAATCAGTCGTTCCTCCATAAAACCTTCACCAAGAGAGTGGTCTTGTTTCATAGTAATTTTTCACTATGATCCAGAATCTCTCTCGGTTGTTCTTCATAAGAAAGATCTTGCTCCAGTGGTACAACTTCTGAGCTGAGTACATGTGAAGGATCTGGTATGTACTTTCTCAGGAGAGATACATGTAACACATCGTGAACTTGAGAGAGATTCGGTGGAAGCACTAATCGGTAAGCTACTTTTCCAACACGATCCAATATTTCGAAAGGACCGATATATCTAGGGCTCAACTTCCCCTTCCTTCCAAATCTCATGACCCTCTTCCAGGGAGATATTCGTAAGAAATCATTATCACCCACTTCAAACTCTAGGTATTTTCTTCGGTTGTCGGCATAAGTTTTCTGTCGACTCTGAGCTTCTCTTATGTGTTGTTGAATAGATCGGACCTTTTCTGCCATCTCATCAAGAAGATCAGGTCCTATTAGCTTTATTTCCCCAACTTCATCCCAACAAGTTGGAGTCCTACATTTCTTTCTATAGAGAGCTTCATAAAGAGCCCTATGAATACTGGGGTAAAAGCTATTATTATAAGAAAATTCAACCAAAGGTAGGTTTTGATCCCAAAAACATTTTAAATCCATAGAGAAAGCTCTCAACTTATCTTCTAGAGTTTGAATTGTTCTCTGAGACTGACCGTCTGTCTGAGGATGATAAGCAGTGCTGAAACTCAACTCTGTATCCAGAGTATGCTGAAGAATTTGCTAAAACATTGAGGTAAACCTCAGGTCTCGATCAGATATAATAGAAAGTGGTACTCCATGCAATCTTAACACTTCCTTCACATATATCCTAGCAAGATGATCCATAGAGAAATCCTCTTTAATAGCAATGAAGTGTGCAGACTTTGTAAGGCGATCAACTATGACCCAGATAGCATTATTGCCTTTGGATGTTGTAGGAAGTCCTGTGAAAAAGTCTATAGGGATGTTTTACCATTTCCATTTGGGTATGGGTAATGGTTGTAACATCCCCTTGGACTTGTGTCTCTCAGCTTTAACTTGCTAACAATCCAATCATCGAGAGACATGTTCAGTAACATCTCTTTTCATTCCATCTCACCAAAATTACTCTTTCAGGTCCCTATACATCTTCATGCTTCCATGATGAATAGAGAATGAAGAACTATGAGCCTCATCCAGCAGCTCCTTCTTTAATTCGGGGATGGGAGGAACACAGACCTGATTCCTGATCTTTATTATCCCATCACAATCAAGGTTGAATTCTGGAATATTTCTCACCTTCTTTTGTAACACGAAATCTCCTTTCTGTGCCTATTTAATCTTCACATGTATAGATGGTTGAACATTCATTTGAGAAAGATACAATTTTTCCCTTTCTATTATAATTCCAAGATCCATCCTTTGTAAATCCATAAATATTGGATCTTTTGTGATCCTCATAATTGATAAAATGGAATGGTCTTGTCAACTTAATGCATCTGCCACCTTGTTTGCTTTCCCATGGTGGTAATGGATTGAGCAGTCGTAATCCTTAATCATCTCCAACCATCTTCTTTCGTGAATATTCAGCTCCTTTTGTGTGAAAATATACTTTAAACTTTTATGATCAGTATAAATATCACACCTTTCACCATAAAGGTAATGTATCCAAATCTTTAATGCAATGATTACCGTGGCTAACTCCAATTCATGAGTTGGGTAATTTTGCTCATGGATTTTCAACTACTGTGAGGCATAAGTTATCACCATATCATTTTGCATAAGAACACACCCCAATCCCTTCTTGGATGCATCACTATAGATCACAAACCTTTCTCCACTACAAGGCAGTTTGATCACAGGTGCACTGGATAATCTTCTTTTCAACTCCTTTAAATTCTCTTCACATTATTCTGTCCAAACAAACATAACCCCTTTTCGAGTCAACTTTGTGAGTGGATTAGATAATCGTTAAATATCTTCCACAAAACGTCGATAATATCCATCCAAACCAAGAAAAAATCAGATCTCAGTTGCTGTTGTTGGTCTCGACCATCTTTCGATAACCTCTATTTTTGCTGGATCCACAGATATCCCCTCTTTTGAGATTATGTGACCCAATAATTCAACTTTTTTATGCCAAAATTCACACTTGGTAAATTTGGTATAAAGGTTCTCCTTTCACAGGGTCTTCAATATAATTCTCAAGTTCTCTTAATGTTCTTCCTTGCTCTTTGAATATACAAGAATATCGTCTATAAAGACTACCAAAAAATGATCAAGATATTCTCTAAAGACTCTATTCATTAGATCCATTAATATAGCAGGGTCATTAGTAAGACCAAATGGCATCACTATAAATTCATAGTGTCCATACCTTGTACGGAAATCCTTCTTTGGTATATCCTCCCTTTTAAACCTTAATTGATGAAACCCTGAACGAAGATCAATCTTGGAAAATTATTGAGCTCCATGTAGTTGGTCAAATATGTCATCAATGTGTAGGAGAGGATATTTGTTCTTGATAGTGATCTTGTTAATTTCTCGATAATCAATGCAGAGTCTCATTGATCCATCTTTATTCATAACAAACAGAACAAGTGCTACCCAAGGTGACGCACTATGGGGTATGGACCCCTTATAAATATTCTCTTGGAGTTGCTTCTTCAATTCCTGCAACTCAATTGGGGACATTCTATAAGGTGTCTTTGAAATAGGCAAAGCACCCGGTACGAGTTCTATTAAAAACTCAACTTCACGATTTGGTCGAAGACCCGACAATTCCTCCAGAAAGACATCATCAAACTCCCGTACAATGGGAATATTCTTAATCGTGAGTTTCTCAACAATCATTTGAGAAAAATAACCTTCATTTAGTGGAATCAAGACCCATAAGATGGAAGAAATTTCCACTGGAAGGTTATGTTCATCCTTGCATCGATAGACGATCATAGATTGATCTGGAATATGAAATGTGACTTCCCTTTTTTGGAAATTGATATGAGCTCCATATAAAGAAAGCCAATCCATTCCAAGAATCACATAAAATTCCATTATAGGAAGGATCAGAAAATTTGCAGGAAGGAGTTTCCCACAAACTTCAATAAGAGAAGAATTTTAAACTTTTGATGCGACTGTTGTGCCATTAGGTGTTGTCACAGCTAACTCAACATCTAATTGTTTAGGTAATATGGTGATACCCTTAGAAAAATCTTCAGAAATAAAAGATTGGGTGGATCCATAATCAACTAAAACATTTTATACTTTAGAGTGGATGGTAACTGTACCTTTCACCACATCGTTATCATACTCCACATCGCTGATAGAAATTGCATGCGACATTCCTTTGTCTTTAGCCTTAATATTTTGTTGATGTAGATCATCATCAACAACCCTTGGATTAGGGCATTTATTGACATAATGCCCCCTCTCATTGCACTTGAAAAATTGAAGTGTAGTAGGTTCATTTTGTGTATCTCTTCCATTGTTTATATCATTAGAAATCTTCTTCCCATCATTGTGGCATTCAAATGCCCGATGACCTTCCTTTCCACATTTGAAACATTTACTTGACCCTTTATGACAACTCCCTCCATGTTTCTTTCCACACTTTGAGCATAAGGGAAAGCTCATCTTCTTTTCAGTGTGCTCTTTAGATTTTCCTTTGAATTCCATTTTCCTCTTCTTATCAAACCCATATGACTGATGGGTTACTCCAATCTCCATCTCAACATTGATAGCACATCGAACGATTTTCTCATAGATATTGAAGTCCCTTATGGATAAGGTCCTTTGAAGACTTGGTTTTACGCCACTAAAGAATCGATTGATCATACTCTCAGGTTGGATAATAATACCAGAAGCGTACCTTGAATGTCTTGTAAAATTTGCTTCATAGGTACCAACAGATTCATCACACTTTTGCTTCAGTTCAAGAAACACTTTCTTCATCTGTGTTCGGAGAATATGAGGGAAGTACTTATTGAAAAATAAGTTCTTGAACTCGTCCCATTCCATGGACTCAATTTCATCCCTTTGCCTCATATTCTTAATAATATTCCACCATTGATTAGAATCTCCTTCCAAACGATACACTGCTAGGATGAATTTATCATGTTCAGAACATTGAAGAACTGAAAATATCTTTTCAGTAGTACTAATCCATTGTTAATCAATTAATGGATCAGTAGACCCCCTGAATGAAGGTAGAAGCTGCCTCATGAAGGATTCAATAGAATGTTGCTCCTTCCTTTGCTCGTTTGGAAGTCCTGCATGATTCATAGCTTGAGAATATTGTGTGAGCATGGCTACAAAATTTTACATTCCAGCTCCAATGACATTTGGTTGCTCAGGGGGACAATCATTGCATTGCCCGTTGCATTCTGCATTAACACGGTTCCTTCGGGTTCCAGCCATTGACTAAAACCAAGAAGAATAGTGTGAGCAACACTAATTATAATAGGAAAACCACATAATCAAGAATAAAATTTCACACTTAAGGTATTATTCTAGGTTATTCATATCGATTTCTAAAACACTAAGATTGTGTTCTATGCTTAGAATTATCCTTAGTGTTCTAACTAAGGCTTTCACATCCTAGTTTCCAAAGGATAACTATATAGTTCCTCTGATACCAACTATAACAACCCATAGTTTACATACATTATTATTACTTAAAAATTGAAGCACACTTATTACAACATATAACAAAACCAGGAAAGGACCGTATAGGTATAGTGTCTTTAAAAACTGGGAAACAAAAACAACTAGTTCATAAAGCGTCTATACTGTCTCCCATTAATTTCATCAAATCTATATTCATTTGTGGCATATCTTACTTAATAACCTTCTTCCTGACCTGGGGATAGAAAACATACAAAAGGGTGTGCTCAAATGCTCAGTAAGGGTAAACAAAACAAATCTCAATTACATCATTTTAATAAGAACATAACTTTTGGAAATCATAACCTGCAAAAGAGATCATAATTAATGACATGGGGTAAATAATAGTAGTGAAATGTAATCCCAATAATCATAACATAAAACATGAAACTTTGTGGCATACACAAATAATCATAGAGAATGATTTCTTAGTAGTCAAGACTCATTTCCAAGACTATCTTAGCAGACAAAGTCCATTTCTGAACCGAGTTCACTCCTCATTTCAGTACTATTTCACTGAACTGGTTTAACCCACCGTTCCAGCCATGTCTATATCATGAGATATAAAATCTTTACCCAATGCATTAGAGGTAGATATAGGTCCCACCCAACTCATAATGATACCATTCTTATGTGTGCCACAAAATCTCGTACTTTTTTCGGAAAAGTAAAAAAGTACCTCATACGAAAAACGACAAAAGATTCCTTTCATAGCTTTTCCTAAAAACTCACCGAAGGGTAAAATTGGATTTAAACAATTGTAGGTGGATGGAAACAATATTACATATCGAGGAATCATTGATGTGGATGATAAAATACACCCCATTAAATACCAATGTATAAACAATCTCGGATAAAATGAGATTGGGATATTTTCCCTTACCTTAGGTCCGATTTGCTTCGTAAGTGTCCGAAACTCCTGTATAATAATTTTAATAATGTCATTGACTTATTCCAGAATCAATATTATTGTTATGATATCATATATGGTCATATTATTAGCTTATTATTAGTAATATTTCATTGCTACTTGTTATTTTGGTGTTTATTACGTTTTGTTCTTATGCGTGTTTTGTCGAATAAATTCTGGTTCTTCTTTTTAGGTTATAGATACATCATTTACAGAATTGTATTAGTGTAATATATATAATATTCATTTATTCAATTCACTAATATAATCATTATGCAATAAATATCATGTAGAACGAGTCACATCACATTGTGGAGACGGTATTCCATACATACGCACGAGCGATGATATCGTTCCCATGATCGTCGAATTGTATTGGAGTGTATGTATAAAATTATAGAATCAATATCAATTTACAATAATCTTATATATTCATTCTTTACACCATTATACCCATCCAAGTAAGGTGGTGGTGGAAAATAGATTACACCACGGCGGGGAGACAATATTCCGTACTTACGCACGCGCGGTGATTTCATTTTCCGTAGGATTGATAGATGGTGAAATAGGGTTGTTTATAACTTATAATAACATATCTGTATATGAGTTATACTGATGTTATTACTTCATGATGAAACAACTAAATAAGAATAAGTGGAAGAAGAAATAAAGATGAAAGAATCGGTAACAGACATTACCTCTTCTTTGAAGCGCTTCTTTGAGACCTCCTTTTAGGGCACTACAATTGGTCTTTGAAGAAGACCAGGACGTCTAGGATGTCTCTAGGGAAGTGGAGAGAATAAATTGGTAGGGTTTTTCTGAGCATGAAGGCTCAATGTGGTGTGAGGAAGAGATGGAGGAGGTTTTCTTTTATAAGGGAGGAGAGGGGCACCTATGGAATAACTAAATATATTATTTTATTATAAAGAAAAATTCGGTTTTAAATTGCTCCAAATTAATTTATTTAGAAGTTAAGGTGGGTATGATTCTAAATTCTCTCATAAAATAGAATTTAGACAAGTTTAGGTTCCTATTTTAACCTTATCATTTAGATTTAACATTAAGTTAAATAATTTTACTTTTACCGTGTCTTCTTGTGTTCTTACACTATAAGGTTAATACACATATCATAACAAGTAAAACGAACCCCAAGTTGTTTATTATTAATATATATAACCTTATCTAAGTCACTTGGCTGAACCTTATATTTTTATGAATAAAATAACAATTAATAATATTATATTTGTTTTAAAAACTATTTTATGTCAATTTTGACACTATTTAGTAATTGATTTTTGTTAAAATTATAACAAAATGATTAGTTATAAAAAAGTTAACTAAATTAATACTAACATGTCATGTTAACCTATAAAATTAGTGTAATTCATAAAAAGTCTCAAATTACATTTATTTGCGTATTTATAACATCAATTATGTCAATATTTCATTAATAAGATAATTATTGCATCATCATTGTGTCATAAATAAATTAAATTATTTAATGTTAAAAATTATAAATAAAATATAATTATGTTGTAAATCCTTTTATCTTTCTAATGAATATTTATAGTCGAATTTATCTGTTTTATTACCCTATATTAAAAATGATTTACATATTAATCATTGATTTTAACTATTTTAACCCTTCTTTAAGTAAATTGATAATAAATGTCCTAATCTAATCCAAGTGGGCCTAAATGGTCATATTTTATTCCTAAGATTGTTTTTGGTCGAATTAAACTTATCCAATAGAATTAGTACATGTGTTAGGGTAATAATAATATCATTTTTACCCTTAATTACCCTATTTACTTTTTACCGTGGTAAATAAAAGTAAAAAGTTACTATTCACCAAAAAATTATTTTCATCTCATTGAACCACATTTTACTTACTGACATCAACTGTGTCTTTCGGATTTTCGAAATTCCACTCAGAGAAGCGGTAAAATTATGTTTTATGAAAAATTCAGTTTTTTTAACTACCACTTAGTGGTTTCATTATTCATCAAAAATTGAATGTTTTCAAAAAAATACCCAAATTTCACCCTAGGCTAATTTCGATATTCTGAATCCAAAAATGATGTCCATTTTGAAACATAATACTTACAAAATTTAAAAAAGTGGTTATTACTATTCATAACGGCTAGTTTTAATGATATTTTAATATCATATCGTTGTTTAGTGAAACTCGGTATTGCGTATGACGCAAGCTATCGAGGAAGGACGTGGTTGCGTGTAAAGCAAGCCAAGATGTTGTTGTGTGTAGTGAATGATTCCATTGATGATTTATAAAAACAAAATATTTCTCATAAAAGTATCGAGTGTCACATTGGCTGCCTTCACAGCGCTTGAAAATTGATCTTGAATGATGTCTGGCTAGAGATATTAAACCTAGTGTTGCATGGGAGGCAACCCATGGGTTTTTATTGTGTTAATAAATAAAAATTATTGTAATTAAATAAATTCAAACTGATGATTTTAAATTTCATGCTTCCTGGGAGTCAAACCATGTTCATTATTTTGTGTTTACTTTTTTTATGTTCTTGTTTTACCTTGAATAAAGTTCTATTATGTGGCCTTCTGTTTGCACTATCTATGTTGATTATTTGTATATGGTTTACATGCACACTGTCTCAGGATGCTGCTACTTGTTTTAATTAAGGAGTAGAATTCCAATACAGGTGCGAAATTGAAAAATATATTCAGGGGAGTACTCAACTCATAATTTTTTCATTTATTTTTCTTCTCCTATTGATTTTAAGGATAAAATTTGCATCATGTTTTGCATGAAAAATTATTCCCTATTTCTTATTGTTTTAAAATTTTTTCTCATTGAAAAATTCTGCATATAATAGAAAATTCTACTAGTTTTGTACTAAAAATTATATTTCATAACTTGAATTTTATTAATTTGTTCCTCATGTATTGATAATTAAATAATAATATTCTGCTTCTATTAGAAAAATTCTGCTCATATTAGAATAAAATCTTACTAAATGTCACTATGTTTTGCATTAATTATGAATTGTCCTCTTTGCTGAAAACTTTAATTTCAATGTGGTCAAAACCATTTCACTGTATGAAATTAAGTGTGGGGAGGGGGGGTACATATTTACTAGTTGTTGTGTTTTTTCTGAATTTTTCATTTCTAAGGTGTGTTGGGAATTGTTTCCTTATGTGTTATTGAATATTCAATTGAATCTTATTTTCTAAAATTTCTTACATCTATTTCTCTCTGTACCCACATATTATAATATTTGATTAAAATATAATGGAAAATCATTGTCACTGAACTTAAATGATAGTGCATGTATTTTCTAATGAACCAGATGTTATGTTATTCATTGTGGAAAACATAATTTTTGATCTTTATTGTGACCATTATACATGTTGTCAACATACATAATTGAAAATCTATTTTGAACCATAATTTTCAAATTGTTTTTCTCTATTTTTGGAAGTCAATAGTGGGGAAAATGTTTGGTTTTATGTGTGGGGAGGGGGTAAATTCCTAACTATGATAAACTATTCTCAATCGAGAGCTCATCAATTCCCACTGCAACTTAAATAATTTGGTTAAAAAATGGGTAATTATTTTTTAAAAAAAGCATGCACAATTTTAGGCTTTACACAGTATTTAGTTGATTTCTTTATTTTTTCATTATATCATTGGTATTAAATTTGTCCATTGAGTCTGAAATTAATGATAATGGATGATTTTTGAGTGATATATACTTAGTGGTTTCATGGATATCTTTGTTTAGGTACTATTTTTGAAAAATGATCTGGTTTACATGTTTGTGGAGTTATGATCATAGCATTGGAACTAGAAGTTTGAAGTGATCTTAGGGGCCTCTTTAATCCTTTTATTATAAAACTAATTACATTAGTGAGATAGTGTAAATTATTTTTATATAAAACATTTAAAACTAGAGTAATTTAGGCATCTGGGATCCCACACTGAATCTCTGAGATCCAAGATATTGGGTGTGTTTCTGTTTACTATAAGCACTTTGTTCACTTTGAATAAGTGTTTATGCACAGTGCTTAGCACATCAAAACATGGCTTCGGAAAAAATAATATAAAGTCTCTAGGGTCAGAAATGAGTTCATTAAGGTGATGGGAATGATTCATGCCAAATGAAGAAGGGGACAATTTGATTATATGGAAATCATTTAGGTTGTATAAATATTGTAATTCAAAAAAATGTATTTATTTTCAAAACCTAGGTCAAAAATCAAAGTAGAATGTTCCTCAGTTATGGTTTTAATTCAATTAATATTTTCCATCTTTTCATTTTTGGATTTAGAATCTGATCCTGGATTGAAATAAATCATTAAGTAGGTTTACATATGAGTCATGACATCTTCTTTGATCGATGGTCTTTACCTTATTAATTATTTTTGAGTTTTTTTAGGCAAGACTTGGTCTAAAAATTTATTTTCTTAAGCCTAAATCAATTTTCAGTCCACTGTTCTAAAAGTGCTGGACATGTTACTTTTTTAACTAATAAAAAAACTTTAATGTTTTTCAGTGAAAATAAAACATGGGATTGTTCATGAACAGGCAATGCTTAAGTGTGGGGGAATTTGATGTGGCATTATTTTTATATAGTTTTTCCACATCTTTTATTTAATTTTTAACAAAATAATGAATTTTTTTACTTTTCTAATAAATAATGGAACATGTTTATTTCCTATAATAAATTTATTGATTAATCGTTTTTTAAAATTAAATATGTTTTTTAGACTTTTTATTTAGTCTTTCTACTTATTTCTATTATATTAAATTAATTTTTTTAAAAAATCATAATCTGGATTACTTTTTAATAATTTTAATTTCTTATTAATTATTTATTAGGTAAATTTTATTTTTTATAATCTAGTTTAGTTTATATTTTAAAACATTACAATTTAAAATATTATTATCAAAATAAATTAACTATATATATATACTGGTCTTGTTTCCCTGTTTAAAAAATAAGTAAAATTTTTATGTTAATGATTAATAAAATAATATTTTTTAAATTTATATTTCATTTTTTCATTAAATTAATTAATATATTTGTTTAATATACTTAGTTAATCTCAATTAATTTAATTTTATGTTTGAAGATATTTCTTTGTATGTATAATGAATTTATTTAGACATATACTTAATTAATCCTAACATTTTTTTCTTAGTTAATTACTTAGTCATTTTTTTAGGTCTGATAAATAATGAAGTTAGTTTTTAGTTATATTTAATAATTTAATCATAAAAAATTTCTTTAAATTATATTTTTTATTAATTAATAAGTGTTTCCTAATTTTATTATTTGTTATAAATAAATTTTTATAGTTAATGTTTTTGAATTTTTCTATAGGTGAGTGACACACTGATGTTGTGTGACACCATTTCTTTGTCTCATAGATGTTTTGACACAAAGAATATTTTTATAACTATTTGGGAGTCGTGACTCACCGATTAATTTGAAATATCATCATTCTCTCACCTCGCACCGATGTTGCAATGCACTGATCCATTTCATCGGTTTCTGTCTATTTTAAAAAAAACATTCGGTGTCTCTTTTTTCATAAAAAACAGTGACTCTTTTTATTAGTTTTCTCTAATTCATTGACTGACCATTTAATTTCTTTCATCGACGAGTTATGATTTTGTTTTCAACTGTCGGTTAGTTATCGACTCACCGATCCCCAAAAACTTCCATCAATTTCACTTCATAAAGATTTCTATATTTCATTAACTTTTTCTCTATAATTTATTATAACTATCGGCGAGTTATACAACTCACCAAATCTACCCTGCTTTGGAACTTTCACTGACAAATTTAACAATCGGTTTCATCATCCTGACACTGACACACTTATATTATCCACCGTCATCCCGAGTCACCACGCCACCACTACAACAGCTTCTGCAGCCTTTTACGAACATTATGCCGCCATTTTATTATCACAAACATACTGAGGAATAAAATGAGTTTCAAATTTCTAGCATTTCATTTCACACGTAGAATTCAGCTTCACTCACCTTGGCTTTCCAATTGAACTATCTATTTCATCACTAAGACATTGTGCTACTCACCGCAATGAAGAGGGTAGTCACAGAAGCCAAAGATGATCCCCTATCCACCTAATATATGTTTCCAAAACCATCTCTGTGACTTGAAGGAGGATGTTGTTCCATCTTTTATTGTCTTTTCTGGGGAGGTTGTTACATTGCTTCTATGGAAAAGTCGCGACACCCTGTGAGGAGCCACGATCTGAGATCTCATCATCACTGAGTTATGAATTCAAGTCATAGAGTTGTTGTTGCTTTGTTGCTCATGACCCGAGAAGAGAGAAGAATATGCATTGCCGCTGTGGGAAGCTGAGAAGGAGTCGAGCCAGAGTAGACCACTGGCCGATGTCAAAGAGAATCCATGCCCTGATCTTCTTGTAGTCACACTGCATGCGAGGAGCCTACCAGAATCTTCACCCACTGAAGTCCAAGCCTATGGCCGTGTGTAGGACTCTTCGTGCACCATCGCATGGAGCAGAGGAGCTATTGGGATTTTGAGTTGAGGTCATGGTGGATTTGGAGAGTAGTGTCACCACACAATAAAGGGAGACCCAGGGTTTTCCACTTCATTTGTAGAAGAAAACCTTAATTCCCTCCCTTTTTTTCTATGTTTGTGAGGGGGGACATCAAAAGGATAATAAACTAAATCAAAAACTTAAATTAAAATAAATAAATTAAAATATAAAATAGTTTAAATTATAATTAAATAATCAATTCTAGATAATTCATTTATAAAATAGAATTAATATTTTAATTAAACAAATTAAAACATTAGTTAAAGTAAACTAATTAATAATAACTTCAAAATTGAGATAAATAAATTAATAATTTAATGTTTCATTTTAAAAATTTATAAATATTTTAATGTCTTTAAAATAAAAGTATATATAAAATAAGATAATATTTAAATAATAAAAATAATAATTAATTTAATAATAATTATTTTCATTATTAGTTAATCATCTATTCTATTTAATAAAATGTTTATAAGTAAAATTTAAATAACTTATAAATTTAAATAATATAACTTATTTTAATGCATTAATTAACTAAAAGATATATTTATTAGAAACTAATATTAACATTAATAAATATATGTTAAATTACATAAGTTAATTACTTAATTACATAATAGAAATATTTAATAATTAATAATCTATCTTTTAGATTAATAAAATTAAATATCCTACTTATAATGGTTATGTGATTTATCTATTTTTTTATATTTTATTTTTTTAATAATTTTAACATTGTTTATTTTGTTTTTAAAATATACAGGTTCATTCAAGATACATGGAAAAGGTCAAGGTTTACACAACTAACTCAATGGATGTTAGTTACGAGGGTAAAATTAGAATGACATATCAGTCGTGAAAAAACACATGTGTGTAGTGAACACGTGAAAGAATCTTAATGTTAGTGGAAACCGAGCGGTGACACGCAACAGATGACAAGTGAAATTAAAAGCAGTGTAGCAGCATAATTTTGGGGGGACTTTCATTCATTCCATGAAAACACCAGATTCGAGGGGGGGATTTTATTGAACCATTCACTCAGAGCAGACCATGAACCTTGGAGGCGAATCTTGGAGCACTTCTCGGAGAACATTTCCCTAGAGACCCGAGGCCCAGGAGCTGTAGAAATTCAAGCTAGAAGAGGATGTTTTCTTCCTCTATTATTTTTAATTCTCTTCCTCTATAATTGAATGATTTTGGGAAACTAAATAGAGATAATGTTAGACTAAATAATTCTTTTTCGGGGTTAATGATCGATGTTTACTGGTTATTTTATTATACCTTATCACTATCAGTTTGAATGTGATCAAAATTGATCGATATGATCAAATCTAGTTGCACTCAATTGAAACTTACTAGCTACACTTATGCAGAGAATTCCACATTCATTTGATGAGATTGAGAGTGTATTAATTTTATTTTACATATATATTGAAATTAAAGCCTACAGAATATACATAGAGATTGTTATGCAATCTTTTTCAAACCATAATTCTCATGTTGATTAATCTAGGAGTGGCAAACTACAAGAATTTTCAGCTTGAATGATTTATTTCTTGGTGAGGGAAATAAGTCATTCCTTTTCAGAGGTAGTAGTTGTAATAACATTTTTGATAAGGAAATATTTCAAAACCAGTAGAGTTGATATTTTCCCCGGACATATTTCTCGATATTTTTCACTTATCAGCATTTTGTTTCTCTTTTACTTACTGTCATTATACTCTTCATTTTTTGATATTTTTTAAAAAAACTAAAAAATATGTTAATTTTTAATTATTTCCTTACAATAATCATGATTTTAAAAAATAAAAAAAATAGAAACTCAACCCCACTACTGACAATATTGGGGTATTTTTGTATGTTTTAGATGAAAAATGGTCAAATTTCCTTCCCAGGGGGTTTGAACCTGCTTTCCACATATATAATAGTTATTAGGAATATAAATTTTAAACTTTGACTGACTTCAAGGACAGTTTACGTCAACAGGTATGATGCGTGGTTATAATGGCCCTTAAGGTTGTTATTGGGGCGATAGTGGGACTATAGTGGAAATGGTGGGGGATGTTTGATGCATAAGATTTCCTAAATAACTAGTGGTAAAGAGTTGCAGGGTACAAAAATATTGATGTTCTCCTACTATTACTTTATCTTACTAGCATTATTTAGGGTGTGCGCCTTAGTGAGGTTGGGTGGATAGTTTCTTTGCTAGTATCTTTTGGGTGTCTCTATTTCTAAGTGGGAATTTGAATTTCTCCCTTCTTGTGCATGAGAGATTTTGGTTTCCCTACTGAGAATACCGGTATACTCACCCTATATATATAAAACAACATTCTAGTTTCCAGTAAGACTTTGAGGACCGTGTCAAACCCCACTAGCTCGGGCATCAAGAGTTTTTATTTCTTCTTTTATTTATTTTTGTACTATTTATCATAGTTTTAATGTACTTGTAAAACATTATTTTGAACATTCAAATAGAAATGGATGTTTGGATTTAATTTTACTTTCAATTATTGGATTTATATGAAGTTTACCATCTTATCTCTTGATCTTATTCTACAAAAAGGTCAATGCCTTCCATATTACATGAGATTTTATACTCTTGGTGATAATCACCACTCTGGGGCCTATTGAATGCAGGACTCGGGGGGTCATTATATCTCCATCAACATGAATAATGAAGTGTATATCAGTTTATTGTCCATTTCCACATCGTAGGGAAGGAGGATCATGGCAACACTACCCAAACCATCATTGTAGTCTAGGTTCACTCCCAAGACTATCATAGTGGATATATTCCCTTACTAAACTAGGATAACTCCCTATTCTATTCCTGTTAATACCATGAGATATTAATTATTACATAATTCACTAGATGTGAATATAATCTTTTGGCCACCTATAATATAATTAAAAACATTGAGAAGTGTACACCAGGATTATAAACCATTCATCATGTCATAACTGATGAAATAAAACATGTTCCAAAAGTATTTCATTACGGTATAACCTATCAATAGGAAACAGGTTTCATAAACCTATTTTCCTCATAATAAATAACCATAGAGTGAATGAATAAATATGATATAATAGAATCATATATTTCATAAATGTTAAGAAACATCAATGTATTCCATCATAGAAGTAATTTTTTTAAATTTTTTTTGGAATATATCATGAGTAAAATACCCTTAAACATTGAAATAACATATTTAAAATATAAAAATTAACAAACATTAAATAAAATATAGTTTGAAATTACTTTTATGGAAATGTTTAATTTAAAATTCAAATCATTGAGTGATCATTATGATAGTAAATTTTATTCATTATATATTTTATAAAAAAATCATTTCACATTTTTTTATAAAAATTCCAAAGTGGCACATTAAAAAAAATTTGATTACATGCATTCAATTTTGTAAAAAAATATAAAATTTGAAAATAATTTCTTTGAAACATAATTTTACTATAGTAAAAAAAATCTTCAAAACATTTTCAGAAAACATGGGAATGGAAGTGAAAGGATATTTGATTGATAGAATAAATAATGTTTATTTTCATTGAAAATATTTGTTTCATTATCTTGTGTCTTTTAGATGAAGAAAATGAAACGAAATATTGAATTTTCTGAAAATATAGATATTAGAATAAAATTCATGAAAATATTGAGAGTTATATCAAAAAATATAACAATAAAAATATAATTAAAAATAATCTCGATAAATAATGAGATTGTAATAGATAACCCTTACCACATTGGTAACATTTTAATAATAATTACCGTGAAAAAATAAAATAAAATGAAGTTTTTAAATATCATAAACATAATAATATTCATGATATAACACATTTAAGGGGTAGTATATGCACCTTATAAATAAAGGTTTCATAATAAAAAATATAACTCAATATTGTGGAAATTGAGAAGTAATGTATTAAATAGATCATACTGTTGAGGTGGGAATTGGTCAATTAATTGAGTATTTGTATCAAGTTTAAATCTAGAAAAAAAAAGTTGAAATGAAACATTAAATAATGAAAATTCAATTCTAATGTGATCATATAATATCAAAGATAATTATTTAATATAACCCCATGAATTGATATTGCGTTATAAAACACCTTACCTCTCGTCAAAATTCTTTTCTACATGTTCAAAACAAATGTATAATAAATATATATTTATTATAAATATATTATTAAACCTCAATAATATATATATATATGTCATATATTATTTATATATAACCCATTTATCACCCATTTAGTAACAATTCATTTTTATATTCACTATTCCATGAGATAACTACATCACTTTTTATATATGTTTTTGTTTGGTAGATTAGGTCATTGTACATTGATCATATATACGTAACATAAATAATCCAAATCCTGAAATAAATATCATATATATTCATTATAAACATTTTTATATTTATATTTAAAATTTAGATATAGAAAACTAGATTTCACCGTACATGGAGATGGTAGGTCATATGTACCCTTGAATGTTGTTTTCACTTTTCGATGAATACAATTAATGAAAGGGAAACATAAATTTAATCATTCCAAGATAATTATTATGTTGTTTATTTAATATAAATTTATTTAACATTTCTTTTTTATCATCCATGAATAGAGAAAATGAAAAATGAATCATAACGATTCATGGAGGTGGTAGTCTCCATGTTCACATTAGTGAGGATATGATTTTCCAATGGAATGGAATGTAAAAATGTAGATGTTATATTATAACTCTATAAGTATAATTATTCCAAAAATAATATATATATATATATATATAATCACTAAATGTATTATTATATCTAGACATGAAACGTGGCGATGGGAAATAAATTTCATATGTTCATGAAGTGGTACTGCATCATACACATGGTGGTAAGTTTCATTTACTATCTGATGGAGGTGGATATTGAAATAGATTATTAAAATAATATAATAAAATACCAATATATGGAATATATTTATTTTATTATTTAATCATTTTTTGGAATATTAAATGTAGGTATAAGAATAAATTAAATTAAAATACAATTCTAAGAGTTAAACCTCTTATTCAGAAAACCACATTAGGTTTATACGTAACTCCATATGATGATAGATTTCAAATAAAAATATGGACTCCAAGAAACACCCCATTACCTTTTCTCTATGTATGTTTAAATCATTTCTGTTTGTTTCCTTTTTTATTGGGAAAGTATTGTCGACCATGAAATTAGGAGGATAATTATAATGGTTAAGTCAGTAATTTATTTTCAATTTTAACATAAAAATAAATTTCTTCTATTGAATATGAAATTTAAAAAAAAAATGGTATTAAATCAGTTGTATTACCTACCAAACATATCATATGAGCTGAATACGCAGTGTGATAATTGTACACATCATGTAATGGTTACACGTCATGTAATGTGAAAAATCAGATATTAATTAAAAGGCTAACGAGTATTTCAACATAACATAAAATGAATTAATTTTAGGATTCATAAGCTTTTAAAATCCATTTAGATACCTAATTTGATAATTTTAAATAGTTCTAATGGTTGTTTGATACTTTATTATGTTTTTGTCATCCTCCTCCCATTTCGAGCTCTTACCCTAGGTGATTTTGGTGATTCATTTCCATCCAGTTCTCTTTCTTCAATGATTGATCTCCATTATAGTTGCATTTATCCTATTTGTATTAGAATTATATTCAGTTTATTATTTTTTTCTAGTTTCAACATTGATTTTTGTAGGATGTTTTTTGGGTCATGTTTTATGTTCATAATTTCATTTTTTGGTCATTCCTTGTCTTCTAAAGGCAGAACTTGTGATTTATAACCCCCCTTGTCAATTGCGGTTTAGTTTTATAAGTCCTTGAAGTTGGTGGATCTATTCAAGAATTTTAATTGACTGAATTTCCAATTGTCCTTATTTATTCCATGATATTTTAAATGTAATTTCATGTATTGAAATTTGAAAGGGAATGTGTTCATGTTTTCTATTGGTTTCTTCTTTTAAAAAAATTTCAGTTATTTTCGAAGAATTTGTGACACCCCAAGATTCCATAGTACGTTTCCCTTTGAATATTTCAATAGATTTCAATGTACGCAACTTCGAGATTCTATCACACCACAACCAATCAAACCAGCCGTTATAAATAGTAATAACCACCTTTTGAAATTGTATAAATTTTATTTTTCAAAGTGGAATTCATTTTTGAATTTTGAATAACGAAATTATCTTAGGGTGAAATATTAGTATTTTTCAAAAAAAAACATTATATTTTTGATGAATAGTGACAACACTGTGTTATTGGATAAAATCGAATTTTTAATTAAATAATTATTTAATTTATATAAATTTATTTTAGGTCAAAATAGATACATAATACCTATATTTTTTCAATGTAATTAATTAGAATAATTTTATAATATTTTCCAATACATAATAATTTAATTGAACTTTTTACCGTCTTTACCCTAACTCCTAGGTGCATTTTCAAATTTAAATAAAACATAATCTTACTACTTCTGTTAGTTGAATTTAAAAAATCAGAGACACATGGTTAATATCAGTATGTAAAATGTGGTTCAATAAGATGAAAATAATTTTTGATGAACAATACATTTTAACTTTTATTTACCATGGTAAAAAGTGAATATGGTAATTAAGGGGAAAATGATATAATAATTACTCTAACACATGTACCAATTCTATTGGATAAGTGTTATTCGACCAAAAATAATATTAGGAATAAAATATGATCATCGTTGGTCCACATGGATTAGATTAGGACATTTATTATTATTTTATTTAGAAAAGAGTTAAAAGAGTTAAATTCAAGGTTTAAGAACTAATACATTTTTAATATAGGGTTAAAAAAAATATATTCATCCATAAATATTCATTTTAAATATAAAAATACTTCCTATATAATGGTATTTTATTTATAATTTTTAGAAATTAAATAATTAAATTTATTTATGACTCAATGATGATACAATAATTACCTTATTAATGAAATATTAAAATAATTGATATTATAAATATCCAAATAATTGTACATTGAGACTACTGATGAATTACAATAATTATATAGGATAATATGACATTTTTGGATTGGTTAAAGAAATTTTATTCTAAGTGATTATGTATTTATGGCTTTCAAAAAAAATCAAATGCTTAATAGTGTAAAAATTGACATAATTGACTTTTTAAAACAGATACTACATTATTAATTGATATAATATTCCTAAAAATCTAGGTTTAGGCCAATGGAAATTGATAAGGTTATATATATAAATAATGAACCACATGGGGTTATCTTGGCTTGTTATAGTATGTTTATTATCCATATAATATAAAATTACAAAGAGACATGCTAAATGCCAAACTATTTAACTAAGAGTTAAATCTAGAATATAAGGTAAATATGATGACCAAAACCTGTAAATAATCTATTGGTTGAGAGTTTTTCGACCCATTCCATCCTTATCCAAGAAATAATTTATTTTTGAGAAATTTTAAATCGTAAATTATTTTATTATAAAATATTATTTCAAGATTTTCCTAAAGTGACTGTCACCTCTATTATAAAAGGCCACTTCCCCTTCTCTTAATTTCACACCTACAAAGCCTTTTGGATTGTCCAAAACCTACCCAAATATCCAATAAACTATCCTTATTTCATCCAAGAGGCCTTTCTTTGGTAATAAATCCAACCTATGGAGGCCTTTTAATCTAATCAAAATTAAGATCTCGAAGAAGAGGTAAATAGTTAATCACCTCATTCAAATTATTTTCTTCTTCCTCTTCATCTTTCATTGTTGTTTCCATTCTAAAATAACAAATCTAGTAAATTCTATAAAATTTGATGTTTTTATAAAAATGGTATAACCATATTCTTTATCTTATGCATCATATTAATGAAAAAGTCACCATACGTGCGTACATACAGCTTATAGTCTCCACTTCATGGTATAGTTTGTTATTAAAACACTTCATTATTTGGATGGTTTAATAATTGTTATAACTGATGTAAATTATAAATATAACATGTTATTGATTCTTTATATATGATGAACCATCCAATTATATGTGATTTCACCATAAATATAATGATATTGTAACTCGTGCGTATGTACTGATTACCGTCTCCACGAACGCGATGAGATTCATTCCCCATCAAAATCATTCATGAATAATTTTCTTTTCATGATAACAAATAACATCAAAGAACATAATATCATTCTTGATATGAATAAAATACATCCTATTCGTAACAAATATGGCTTATGTAACCGAGCATATATAGGAAAACACATCAGTTAACACCCGAAATGATGATAGTACTAAAATATTATTAACAAAGAAATACTAGACGATCATATATGATATTATATTTATGTGTTTAGTTTTTGAATAATTTAATAACAATGATTTTACTATTATATAGGAGGTTAACAGACCCTCTACCAAGGAAAATAACAATGTAAGGGTTAATTCCACAATCTCTTTATTATCTGAGTTAGTTTTTATGTAAGTATCTACTGGGATCTATTTATCATCCACATCCATGATTTCTTAAAAATTTATTTCAAAACATTTTTACAATTTACTAGACATTGGTTTAATGTCATTTATACCCTTATTTTACATTATATTTTTTGAATGAAATCTTTCTCTCATTTTCCCTACAAGGTACTTTATGTCCCTTTCAACAAAATTAAAGTAATGATATTTTTCTAACTTTTAAAATGACTGCAACTATCTTTCACCATTATAACATCGTAGAAGCTTCCATTAAAATATTATATGAATATTTTCTAAATAAATGTTTTATTTTATAATTATATGACTTTTAAATTAATTCAAAATACACAGATATATTTTCTAAAAAAATGTTTTGATTTTATCTATTTCAACAAGCTTTAATGTATTTTAAGCTTGTTAGAAGTTGATTTATTATGACATGAATCATCCATATTGTTTTGAAGGTTTTGTGATATGTTTCACTATGGATGTGTTATTCTAGTACCAGTCATGGTTTATGAATAATGTATTGATATTTCGTATGCTAGTTTCAATATGAATGTTATTGTTATATTTAATCCTTTTCATATGCGGAATGTGTTGGACTTATTAAGTGACGGGAAGGGCCCGATATAAATCCTCGATGCATCGGTATGTCTCATGAGAAAAACTAGTGTCTTCGAACAAGTCCTTGAAAAAATCTTATTTGTAGTCTTGGCATAAGGCCTTCACTATGTGGTTATGAATTTTGGCATTATGCATTCCATCATTATGAAAGTGGCTATTGATTTTGAAATTAATTATTTGACTAGTAAAATATACATTGGAATATGTAAATGAAATTATTTGATTTAACATTTCCATATTATTCCGAAGTTTATGTTTAAATGGATTTTGTTTTTGTCTAAAATATTGCCTTAAATGTTTATTCTTATTTATGAATCATTCCGCTATATTGTTAAGCTTATTGAGCACCTAAGCTCATCCATTTCTAGGTTTTATTTTTCAAAGGATGTGACGAAGTATTTTATGGTTGACCTATAGGGATAAGATAAGGATATAAGTGTGTTAAAAAGGGACAAAATTTTGTTGATGTTTTTATGTCATGATAAAATTTAAAAAATATTAATTTATCTAGTACGTCGAAATCTACTAAACTGATCGGTCTTTCGGGACATGATTCATTGTATCATGCCAATGTAATATAATAATCCACTAATTCTGGGTTTTGTGGGTAAGGGCGTTATAGTTGGTATCATATGAATCTTAGTACAATCCTTCAAAACTATATTTATAAAAACTCAAATTAGAGTACACAACCCTCAGATAGACTATGTGGATTAGTATATAAGAACATCATAGAATTTTGGTACAACAGGATTTTTTTTATTTTTCCAAGAAATACATCCATGTCTCCATATGCGCAGGTAGAGGCGGATCTAGAATATATGTACCAAGGGGTAACACCCAAAAACACTGCTTTGAGCTAGAATGGAAGGAGAATTGGTGCACGAAAATGGGCCTTATGGAACTCTTGGTTACAACACTCGTGTGGGATATGCTTACGATAATTCACATTTTCTATACAAACCATTAGGAAGGGTTTAATAGTATGAACCTCATTAAAGAAAATAGTTTTATGACTATAGATTATATCCACAAACTCTTCAATTTATGTTATGTGTTTTACCAGTTTATAATTATTTATTGTGATTCATAAACTAATCTACTATATGACATTGTTTAGAAATGGAAACTTGCGGAAGGAATGGAAATCGTATCAATGCACATAATACATGTAGAGGTTTCCCTCATACTCAAGATAATTATATTAGAGCTGGTGATTCAACTGGTGGTTATCATCTTATCACCATACTAGGACAACTCACTTATGTTATTAACAATAACCTTACCCGTATGGAGAAGTCAGGTCCACAATGCGGATGGTCAATGTTAGACCGCTTCATGAGGAAACAACCACCAACATTAAATTGGAGTATAAATCCATTAGTAATTCATAAATGGATATGTTGTTTAGAGAAAATATTTCATGCTTTGGGGAGTAGCCAGTTGGAAAATGTTGTCCTGGTATTTTATCACCACATGGGATATGCAGATCAATGGTGTTAATTAATTCAAAACACAAACAAAAATGAAGAAGTATCAAATATGAATGCATGGAGTTAAAGGTATTTTATTAGAAAAATACTTCCCCCGTGACAATCGAGCAGACATGGAAAGACAATTTCTGAGTATGTGGAAAAAGGAGGATGAGGATTTTTCAATGTATGTGTTTAACATTACAAGGATAGAAAGGCATGATTCATATTATATACATAACCCAAGGAGTAAGATTGTTCTATTCTTTGATGGGATAAAACTATTTCTCTGGTTAGAATTAGTCTCACAATCCTTCTTATCATACAATGATATTGTATCATGTGTTATCATGATAGAAAAATAATTCTATAAGTCTTACAACTTTAAAGAAAACCAGGAGATTAAGAGATCTGCTGCACAATCCGGAAATGGAAATAATGGGAAGAAAGGAAAAGTATAATGTCCATAATGTGGTAAATGTGCAAGGAAACACCCCAGTACATTCTGAAGTGGAATGGGAGTTAGTTATAAGTGTGGTCAAAAAGGATATCAAGCTTGTGATTTCAAGGGAAAGAAATAGGCTGTCAATGTTTAATGCTAAAAATGTATAGAAAATAGGCAATTTGAAAATTAATGTCCTGTTAGCCAATGAAAATTTCCTCAGAAACTGCCAAGGGAGGAGGGCCAAGCTTATGAAATCAGTACTGCTGAGGTTGATGCTCTGGAAGTTGTGGTGGCAGGTAATTTAATGGTTTTATCATGTGTATCCAATGCTTTATTTGATTCTGGATCATCACATTGTTGCATATATTCCCAGTTTGGTTAGAATATTAGATATTTTAATTTTGATTTAACAAATGAGTTGTTAGTCACAACTCCTAAGGGAAGTACCATTACAACAATGTTTTGTGAATCAGTTCCCATTAGGGAATATAAATGTTCTTTATCTGTTGATCTCATTATCATACCTATGATTCAATTTGATATAATCCTTGGAATGGATTTGCTTTTGGACCATGATGTGAGAATTTATTGTAATAATAAAGAGTTTAAAATTCTCTATGATGATAAGTAGTACCTTATCTTTAGCGCATAAACATCACCATCTGATTCTTATCTAGATATACCCCAATATCTTTACTAAATTCAATTATTGCGGAGGATGAGAATTAAATAATTATAGGTGAGGAAAAGAATGTTTGAATAGTGGTCATACCTATTGTGCAAGAATATTTTGTTGTGTTTCCTGAGGATTTACCTAGACATCCTCCAGAATGAGAAATTGTGTTTTACATTGATTTAATTCCTAGTTCAAGGCCCATATCAGAGACCCCTTATATAATGTCCACTATTGAATTAGTGGTACTAATGAAACAACTAGAGGAATTTAGTAATAAGGGATTTATTCTAAATAGTGTTTCTGTATGGGGAGGCCATGTCCTTTTTGTGAAGAAGAAAGACAGATATATGAGGTTGTTCATTGACTACCAGGAGATCATTGCTAAAACAATAAAGAGCAAGTATCGCATACCTCTCATTGATGATTTATTCGACCATATTAATGGAGTTTAATATTATTCAAAGACTAACATTTGATCTGGATATCATCCGTTCTGTGTGAAGAAGGACGAAATTTAGAAAACAACATTCCGAACTAGGTATGAGCATGATGAGTTTACAGTAATGCATTTTGGATAGACTAATGCACCCCTTATCTTAATAGATCAAATGAAAAGAGTTTTCAAGGAATATATTGAACACTTTATAGTGGTATTTATTGATGATATCTTGTTATACTATAAAATCTATGAAGATCATGAAAATCACTTACGTCGTATTGGAAATACTCCTAGACGAAAATAATTATATTGGAATTTTAGAAAGTGTGAATTCTGGCTTCAAGAGATTTATTTTCATGGACATATTCTCTCCAAGGATGGAATCTTCGTTGATCCTTCAAAGACTAAGGCAAAACAAGAAAGCCCAACATCGACAAGAATAATTAAGGTACACAATTTTATTTGTTTAGCAGGTTATTATCGACGTTTCAACTAGAATTTTCCCTGATTCACTAACCCATTAATAAAGATCACTAATAAAGGGGATAAATTTGATTGGAAAAAAGAGTCTCATGAATGATTTGATGAACAGAAGATAAGATTAGTCAATGCTCTTATCTTGACTCTACCATCATGGAACGATGTGCATATTATTTATAGTGATGTTTAAAATAATGTACTTGGTTGTGTCCTTATGCAGAATGATAGAGTTAATTCCTATGCATCACGATGGCTTACAATTAATGTGAAAAACTATTTTACTCATGATGTTGAGTTAGCTGCTATAATATTTTCTATGAAAATATAGAGACACTATCTCTATGGTGAAAAATTTGAGATTTATACTGATAACAAGAGTTTAATGTACATTTTCTCATAAAAAGAACTCAACATGAGGCCATGGTGATGGTTTGAACTACTCAAGGATTATGATTTCACTATACACTACAATTCAGGGAAGGAAAATAAGGTGGGAGATGCTTTGAGAAAAATAATCATGATGTTTTGAACAATATGAGAGTTAAAAAGGATCCTACGTTCATGAAACCAGTGATGATGGATATGGGAATAACCATATAAGTTGAAACATGAATGCTTTTTGTAATGGTTTCCAAACAATTTATTCTAAAAAAGATAAAAAGTTCTCAGACTGATGCGGAGGAGTTTCAAAAGAAGATTAATGCTATGAATGATGTTAGATTGAGTGAATTTACTTATGAAGATGGAATTTTGACATTTCGGAAAAGACTTTGTGTTCCTAACATACCTAATCTAAAAAGGGAATAGTTGGATGATGCTCACAAATCAAATATCTCTATACACCCTTGGAGCACCCAATAAGTATAGCGATTGGAAGGAATTTTTTTGGTGGGACAACTTGAAGAGGGAGATTGTTGATTTTGTGTCAAGATGTATGGTTTTTCAACAAGTGAAAGCCTAAAGACAACAACTCAGAGAAGTCATGCAACCTCTTCCCATAGCTGAGTGGAAATGGGATAATATTACGATTCACTTTGTCTTGGTGCTACTAAAGACTACACGAAGGATTGATGCAATATCATTAATTCTTCATCATCTTACCAAGTCAGCACATTTTCTTGAAATAAGAGAATATTTACCAGTTGAATGTCAAGAAATACTATATATTAATGAAGTCGTAAGACTCTATGGTATACCCCTATTGATTATTTCTAATCGTGATCCCCATTATACATCATGATTCTGAAAATTTCTTTAGAAGGACCTAGATAATGAACATCATTTGACCACTTCATACCACCCTCAAACTGATAGACAATACAAATGGACTATTCAATCCATTGAAGACATGTTGAGATCTTTCTCACATGACATTCAAGGTACATTGATAAAATATTTAACTCTAGTTGAATTTTCCAATAAAAATATCTTACATTTATGTATTCAGATGGCACTATATGAAGTGTTATAAAGAAATAGATGTCGCACACAAACTTGTTAGGATGATGTTGGTGAACGAAAACGTGTAGGCCCAGAACATGTTGAGGAAACTATGGTAAAGGTAAAAGTTATCCAAAGCCACATCAAAGATGCTCAATGTATACAAAATATTTGTTCCTATAACCAAATGAAGGATTTAGAATTTCAGGTAGGAGATCCAATTTTATTGAAGGTATCTCCATGGAAGGGTGTCATATGGTTCATTAAGAAGGATAAATTGTGTCCCATGTACATCAGACCTTTCAAAATTATAGAACGAATTGGAGATCTATATTATCGTTTGGAAATGAATCCATGTCTCTCCAAAATTCGTGATGTATTCCAGAATTCACTCTTGAGAAAATACATACCTGACACAATGCTTGTACTCACCTATGTGGAAAATGAACTAGAACCTAATCTACCTTATTGTGAAAAGCTTGTCCGGATTTTTGATACAAGAGAACAAGTGCTGAGAAACCAGACAACTCGTATGGTAATAGTTCTATGGAGAAACCATAAGATGGAAGAGGAAAAGTGGGAACTATAGGACCCTATGAAGAAGAACCACCTGAATCTCATTTGCAGTATTATTAGAGAAATTTAGTGGGAGAAATTATTTAAAGGAGGGAAGAATGTAAAACCCCAAGCTTATACAGTATTTTTCCCATTGAATAATGCAATAGCTTGCATTATACACAACATCGAGATTCATACACACCGTGACAAATCAAACTAGCCATTGTGAATAGTTATACCCACATTTACAAATTTTATAAATATTATATTTCAAAAATTATTTCATTTTTTTATTTGGAATATCAAAATTAGATTAGGGTTAATTTTTTGTATTTTTCTGAAAACATTCAATTTTTGATTAATAGTGAAAAACACTGCGTTATGGGTTAAAACTAACTTTTCATTTAAATAATTAATTATTTTATTTAAATTTATTTTTGTTCAAAATAGAGTGATAATACCTATAAAAGTTCAATGAAATTTATTGGAGTCATTTTATAAAAATTTTAGATATATAAACATTTTATTGAACTTTTTATCGTCTTTTACCCATCTCCTAGGAGCATTTTCAAATTTGCAGAAAACATAAGTTTACCGTAACTTTTATTTGAATTTCAAAAATTCAAGATATGTGGTTAATATCAGTAATTAAATTGTTGTTCTATATGATGAAAATAATTTTTTGTGAATTTAAACTTTTGACTTTTATTTAGCACCGTTAAAAGTAAATAGGGTAATTAAGGGAAAAAATGATATCATAATTACCGTAACACATGTCCTAATTCTATTGGATAAGTATAACTATACAAAAAACAATCTTAGGAATAAAATATGATCCTCTTGGGTCCACTTGGATTATATTGTGACATTTTTAATTATTTTAATTAAAGAAGAGTGAAGGAGTTAAATTGAAAGGTTAATAAGTAAACCATTTTTAATATAGATTTACACAAAATATAAATTCAACTATATATATTTATTATAATGAAAAAAATATTTCATAAATAATGGTATTTTCTTTATAATTTTAAGATATTAAATAATTTAATTTATTTATGAAACAATGATGATGCAATAACATCCTTATTAATGAAATGTTAAAATTATTTATATTATAAATATCCAAATAAATGTAAATTGAGAGTTAGGTTAAATTTGACTATTCTTATTGGTTTACATGAAATTTTATTATTGGTTAGATAAATTTTATTCAATGTGAAATTTTTTTTATGGATTTCAAAAAAAAAATCAAATGCTAAATAGTGTCAAAATTGACATAATTGAGTTTTTTTAAAACAATATATTATTAATTGATATATTATTCATAAAAATCTATGGTTCGGAAAAAGGACTTAGATAATGTTATATATATTAATAATGAAACACGTCAGGTTTTCTTGTCCTGTTATAGTAGTTTTATTAACCCAAAACATAAAAATACAATGAGACATGATAAATGTCAAACTATTTAACTAAGAGTTGTGTCGGAAATATCAGGTTAATGTGATGACCTAAACAAGAATAAAACCTATTAGTCGAGATTTTTGCAACCTATAATCCTGGTAACCTCTAAATAATTCATTTTTGATCCATTATAAAGTGAAAATGTTTTTCTTATAAAATAATATTTCAAGCTTTTCTTAATGTGACCCACACCTCTCTACTAAAAGGCCACTTCCCCTCCACTTAATTTCACACCTCCAAAGCCTTTTTTCTCAGCCAACACCTGACCAAATATTCTCTCACAATACTCCCTTAATCCTAGAGTCCATCCATATGTCATAAATCCATCCTATTGATCCCTTTTTATCAAAAAAAATGAAGAACCCGAAAAAGAGGTAAATATTTTATCACCTCTTTCAAGTTCTTTTATTCTTCCACTTCCTCTTTCTTTGTTATTTACACTATATAATAATAACTCTAGTATCATCTATATAATTTGATGTTATTATAAAAATGGAACAACCATATTCATTATTCAACCAATCATATGAATTACAAAGTCACCATACGTGTGTACGTACGGCGTACCGTCTTTATGTCATAGATTAGTTTGTTATTCAACCACATAATTATTTGGATGGGTTTAATAAGGATTATTAATGATGTAAATAATTAATATAACATTTTATTTGTTCATTATATATGATACATCATCCAATAATATATGATTTCACCATCAATATAAGGATATTTTCTCTCGTGCATACGTACAGATTACCGTCTCCAAGAACACGATGAGATTTATTCCCCATCGTAATAATTCAAGAATAATATAAATTTTATGATTAAAAGTAATGTCTATGAACTTAATATCAATATTTTTATGAATACAATACATCCTATATGTAAAAAACATGGCTTACGTAACCGAGCATATAACAGAAAACTGATTAGTGAACACCTGAAACGATGGTACTACTAAAATATTATTAACAATGAAATACTAGAGAATCATTTATGGTATCATATTTATGTATATAGTTCTATTATAATTTATTAATAATGATTTAACTATTACATAGGAGGTTAACTTACCCTAGAAAAATGAAAAGTACAAGGTAATGGTTAATTCCACAATCTCTTTATTATCCGAGGTTGTTTTCACTTATGTATATACTAGAACCTCTTTATCATCCACATCTATGTTTTCATAAAAATGTATTTCTAAACATTTTTACAATTTACTATAAAATCGGTTAAATTCATTTATACCCTTATTTTACCTTATATGTTTTTAATGTAATCTTTCCATCATTTTCCAAACATGGTACTTTTTGACCATTTGGACAAAATTAATGTAAGAATGTTTTTTAACATATCGGGTGAGTGAGATTATTTTCCACTATTATAACATTGTAGAACCATCTCTTATAATATTATAGAAATATTTTGTAAATAAATGTTTTCTTTTATAATTATTTGTCTTTTAAATGATTTTAAAATAAAAATATATATTTCTCAATAAATGTTTTGATTTCATCTTTGTCAACATCCTTTGATGGATCTTAAGATTGATTGAAGTTGATTTATTACGATAAAAATCTTCCATATTTGATTTAAGGTTTGGTGATAAGTTTGACTATAGATTTTTTATTCTTATATCATTCATGGTTTATGGATAATGTATTGATATTTCATATGCTAGTTTAAATACAAAGTATTATGTTATATCTAAACCTTTTCATATGAGGAATGGATTGGACATAGTAGGGGACATGAAGAGCCCGCTATAGCTCTTTGATGAATTGGTAAGTATCATGAGAAAACTAGTGTCTTGGAATAATTCTTGATAAAATGTTATTTGTAGTCTTGGAATATGGCCTTCACTATGTGGTTATGAAGTCTGGAATTATGAATTCCATCATTATGAAAGTGGATGTTGATATTACGTGTGATTCTTCGTATAGTTGAATATCTATGTTAATATGTAAATGGAATTATTTGATTTTATATTTTCTTTATTTAGTTGAAGTTTATTTTTAAAAGGATTTTATTTTAGTCTTATACATTTCCTTAAATTATAATGTATTTTTATGAAAGTATCTGCTATATTGTTATCCTTATTAAGCATCTGAGATCACCCCTTTCAATGTTTAATTTTCCCCAAGATGTGAAAAAGTATTTTATGGTTAACCTATAGGGATAGGGTAAGGATATAATTGTGTTCAAAAGGGGACAAAATGTTGTTGATGTTTTTATTTCATGATGTAATGAAAAACTTATGAATGTATCTAGTACTTCCAAGGCTACTAAATAGATCGTTCTTTCATGACATGATTCCCTGTATCATGCCATTGTTATTTAATACTGCACCGACTCTGGGTCACTAGGGCCAGGGCATTAAAAAAATATATTTTCAATCCTTGAGGAATAATATATTATATTTTAAATGATTTTATAAAAACAATTCATGATTTTTAAGACAAAAATTGAATAAAATTTCACAACGGGAAGCTTTGGTTCATCATGAAGGAAACACATGTATCCTCAGTGTGTGTAGAACCACTAGGAGGTAACATATTCTATATCGATATACAATGTTTATACTTTATATTATATAGATCAAACATTATGCATTTTTTGGATCCAAATTTTCTATTATATATTTTCATATAGGGTAGATCATAACTAGAAGGTTCATTGTTTTCTAGGGTTATTTAATACATGATTGATTATTTCATAAATGTAGGATCACATTTAAATATAAATTTTTATATGTTGACCTAATTGTTATTATTACTGTATTGATCTTGGATTTGGAAAACATTATATGAATCATGGAAAAAACGCAAGGACTATTTGAGAAATATTTTCAAATATATTTACATATAAAAATACTATAAATTTTGTTTTAAGGATTAAAATTGTGAATTCATAATAAAATAATTTTTATATATTCCTTGGTTGTTTTATAATAGGATTCACTACTCACATACTACTTCTTCATTGGGAATTTAAATACAATTCTGTAGGACACATGTAAAGGAAAGGGTATTCTGTATCATACTGGATTATCTTTATAGCTCTATTTATGTTTGAAGGTGGTCATTGGTCCTAAAAGGTTTTGTTGGTCATGGATTGTATTCTTCCAATTTTAGAAAATTTTTATTAATTATATTGTTATTTTGATCCCCTTTAGACTCTTCTATTATGTATAGTTTTTCATAAAATTGATATATTTTTGTAATTTTTGTCATACCTCACCCCATAATGGACAAACTTGTGTGACTGTTCTAGTTAACCAGCCATGGTCTATTACAATTTGGTATTATATTAGTTTCTCAGCTTGATGTGTGTTATCATGGACTGATTTGTTTTTGATTCTTGGGTAGACAAGAGTAATATCATTATAATTCCAACTGCAGGTAGGGAAAAGGGGTTTAGCTGGCTCACTCATATAATTGAATCAAATTTTCCTTATGTGGTAATAAAATCATTACTACATATGAGAACTATTATTTGGCATCATTGGAAAGGATTTTATAGGAAATATATTTAAATTGAAATTTATAATATATTGGGTAATTTTTGGGTGTACTATTGTTAAAAAAAGATAAGTGGATAGATTATTTAGATAAAATAATTCCATTAAAATGTTGTATCTTTATCTTTATAGAATTCATAATTACATTAAATTCAAATAATTTTAAATAATAGTTTGGAATTTTTGAATTTGGTTAAATGGTTTTAGTGTTTTCCCATGACTGATTGGTAATTTTATTCTTTTTTAGTAGAAACTTAATCATAGAAGAGTTATTCCAATTACGATAGGGGAAGTTGTTTGAATGTTCAATAGGCAGAACCTATATATGACACTTCTTTGGTCTGAGCAGTAATATATTCCATTGAAACTCTAGGAATAGTTGATATCATCAAACTAGGAAAATAAGTCGATCATGGATTCTAATTTAACAAGAAACATCACCTTATATTCTGTGGTAACAAAGGGACCTAAAAATATGAGGAGTGTCATGAATGGATTGAGAGGATCTTAAAATGTTTTAATACTCTTGATGATTATCAGGTGGGTTTTAACAGAAATATGATCAAGGGTCTGAGAAGATGGTTTTGGGGCTATATATTCTAAGGTATGTTGCATGGGGGTCTTTCTTGGTATTTTTTAAAGAGAATATTTAATCATTAGCATTATTCAGAGAATTGACACATGGAAAAGACCTAGGATATTATAACCTTATAATGAGTGGAGAATACTGATCTATAGTACACCACCCATTTTGTAGAGTAGGAACATTTGGAACTGGGGATTTTCAAAATTGATTACATGAAGGATTCAGGGACCATGATGGTGATGAAAGCTAGTAGTGTGTCGATGGTAGTTATTTTTCACCTACAGACCATTTTGGATATAGTTGTTAAATAATCATTGGTTGAGGTAGACATAGTTTGAAATACATGTTTGGGTGTATAATTAGTTGTTGTTGTGGTTGACTAGGGTTCTTCTTCGGGCCAGACAAGTAAGAAAAATATTTTCCAATTTTCCATAAGACATGTTTTTGGGTCTTCTTCTGGGAAGAAAAATGTTATCATCTCCCAGTGTGGTAGATCTATTCATACTAGGGCTCAATGTATGGTGGCTAATAGGAAATTCAATATTAGAGGTTGACATTTCCAATTTAAATGATTCTTTGATATGATTTACCAAGGTTGTAAGGCATGATCCACTTTCACCAAGGTATTTCATGATCATATTGATTCTCACAACGGTGGTGGGCCTCATTCTTAGACCATGGGGGGTTTCTAGGCAGCTATGTCCATATGGCTTTATGCGAAAGAATGTGTGCTTGAGGAAACTGAAATAGGGCCATATTCTATTAGAGTTACGGTTTATATTTCATATTTTATAGAGGTATATTTGTTTGAAACAAGTGATGCACCTTCGTTAAAATCATCAATGTTGGTTTACGTTTATAGATTTCATTTCTAGCCTATGTTGTTCTTGTTGTATATTTTAATAACTTTGTGAAAGTGGTCTGAAATAAGTTTCAAGTTCCCTGAGCATTTGGTGGTGGTATATGACATTGATATGGTTAAGTACTTATTAGTGACTGATCTCGAAATATTGAACTTGATTATCAGCATGGATTAGATAATAATTGTGCAGGACTATACTGAGTGTTTTCATTTTTGGGTATAGTTTTTATCAACCTATGAGGTCTCAAATGTTTTCCAGGATGTGTGGGTCCCCAGACCAGGAAGGACAAGGCATGTTTCTCCTTATTCAAATGTAATATCATTCTAGTTGTTGGAAATATTTCATGATATTGAAAACCATTTCTTGAGCGGTCATCTTTCTACTTTTGTGTAGGCATACTCTGAAAAAAAAATATTGGATAATTTTTCTATTTTACCACCACATATAGAGGATGAGTTCAATATTGGACAACTCCCTAGAATGAAGCATGTTTTTATGTAATCTAATAGAAATGACACCTACTGATTTGGTGGAATGTAACGTACATATTGAGGACCTAGAGGCAGAGGGATTTATTCATCCTAGAATGTCACTATGGGCATTTACCATACTATTTTCTAAGAATGCTGATGAAATTATCATTCTTTTAATTGACTATCAAAAATTGAATCAGGTGGCCATTTAGAACCATTATCCTTCACACAAAATTAGTAGCCTCTTTGATCATCTTAAACGGGTTCATTAGTTTTCGAAGATTGACCTATGGTCATTGTACCATCATTTGAGATTCCGATTGAAGAACATAAACAATAAATAATTTCTGAATCAATATAGGTATTTAAAGTTTTTGGTTCTTCTATTTGAACTCACTAACTCTCATGTGGTATTAATGGAATTGATGAAGAAAATATATCATCTGTTCTTGGAATATTTTTTCATGTTTTTTGGAGATATCTTTCTGTACTCCACGTTAGAGGAGGAACATGTGGACCATTTAAATGTCATTCTTGAAAACATAAAATAACATCTCCATGGTGGTAATCTTTACATGTGAAATTTTGGATACTATAGGTGAAGATTCCGGGGCATGTGGTATCTAAGAGGTACATCTTAGTATATTCGGAAAAGGAATATGATGTTATGTCCTAGGAAAACATAGATTTTTTTTGAGAACTGAAGCTTCTTAAGGTTTTGTAGTTAATATATGTGGTTTCTTTGAAACCTCTACATGAATTAATTTTTACTGACAACATTGAACCACAAGAGTTTAAATTTTCAGTGTGAAAGAAAAATGTCTGAGATCTATTGATGATTTGGAAGTTGGTTGACTTCTGAACTAGTATTGATTCTAATATAACTGGGTTCAGGTTATGATTTTTCCATTGTTGAATCTAGTACCAGTTTAGTATGTGTATTTATTCAAGGTAAACATGTGGTGGCTTATGGATCAAAGTGGTTCTTCTCTCATGATAAGGACTACAATAACTATCATCGTTTTTTGGAATAAATTTTTTGTTCACTCAAATTGTGGAATCACTATCTTTTTTGGGAGAGTTATATATTGTATTATGATAAAAAAAAGTTAAAAGTATGTTATAAATCAAAGGGATATGAACTTGCGACAAAGAAAATATAGTTTTTATTTGTAGACCACTGATTTCGATATCATATATAACCACGGAAAATGAAATTTGGTTATTGATGTTCTTAGTAAAAGAGTATTAATCAGATCATTAAAGGAATTCTTTGAAGTGTGGTCTCTCATGAATATGTTTCTAAGATGAGATTGGGATGGAATAATGTTGTTGAACATGTTCTCTTGGCTCTAATAATGGTGGATTCATATTTGGATGAGCATTTTGACTCGAACATATGATATTCAAAGAGAGATGATTCTTATAAAAAGTCATAAATAGTAGGGAGACCTTGGGAGAGTGGTATTAATATCATATTGGAGCATTATGCTTTTGTGGTAGGTTGATTTTTCCTTGTTTCCCTAATATTTGAGTTGTTTGATAGTGTAAATCAGTTATGTTATTATATCCACCCAGTGAAAACAATCATATATCATGATTTAAGAGGTCAGTATTGGTGTTCGTGGATCAGGTGCTCAATTATAGATTTGTATCACAATTTTATCAGTTTTCAATGAGTTAAGGTGGAACACAAGCGAACTATATATTTTATTCAGCATTTTCATTTTTGAGTAATGAATTGGGATGAATATCCGAGGGATTTCATCTTTTATTTACCTTATAATACTAGTGGAAAGGATTCAATTTGTTATATTGTTGATAGAGTCACTAAATAAATGTATTTCTTTTAAATAATGGATAATAGTAAAGATGAATAGTGTGGGAACTTTATGCCATAGAAATTTTGTGACATTAGGGGGTTCCATTTATTAATATTTCTAATATGAAATCTTGGTTTATATTCATATTCTAGAAATTTTTTCAAAATGAAATGGGGGAACTAGTGTAAATTGAGCAAGGTTTATCATCCAATGAAAAATGGAAATATTTAGAGGGAAATATATGCTCATGAGGATGATCTCTGGGCTAGTGTGCTTGATTTTGGTGGATCATCGGATAGAAATTTTCTTTTGGAGGGTTTTTCTAATAATATTAATTGTTCGCCATCAATCAAAATTGAAAACATTGGTGAATATTATGGAAATAAAAGGTAAATCTCCCTTTTACTGGATATAGTAGGATGAGTGGTCCATAATTTATTTGATTATGGTTCAGGAGATAATGGAGAGAGTGTTGTTCATCAAAATGAAATTGATCATGGAATAGAGTCATCAAGAATAATATGTGATCCCATATCCAAGGGTAACAGTTTTAATATTTAGTGACATGGTTCTCCTCAGAGGGTAACCTCCCTCGGGTCATCATCATATGGGGCAGTAGTGAAAGTTGGAATTGCGGTTTTTGGGCTCATTGAGATCATCGAGAGACTATGGATGTTGGCCAATCAGTTGTAATTTTTATCTGGATTTACTTATATCCAATATGTGATTCATTTTTCCTATATTAGGAGGTATATAACAAATAAAAATAAAGTAATTAGGTTTGATGTTGTAGATATTAAACATAATGCCATGTTGGTTGAGTATTCAGCTTATATTATAGATCATAAAGATAGGGTATTACATGTAAAAATTTCCCCCTTGCCTTGGTACAATGGAAGTGAAGATATGATTTCCAGGATACATGGAAGCATATGTCATTGATGAGGATGAACGAGCCTTCCATTTCTAAAGATCTAGGATCTGGAGTACTTTTTAGGGATATAAAACATTTTTTGTAGGGTGATTGTAACAACCAATTACCATTATTACATGAATTTTCTAGTCTACTATTTTGGTTTTATTTCAATGTGTACGAACAACCTTGAAATTTGGATGACACCTATAATGGTATGGTTAGGTATGCATTTCAATTTTCAATATAATTCAATACTTTATACTATTCAAGTCGAATTTACATTTTGTGGGATCAGATTACCAGACATATAATGGATACCGAACTAATCATAATGACTGAATACAAAAAATGAGAATCATACATGCCATATAATGTGAAAAATTGGTTTTTAATTAAAAATGATATGATTTTTTCACTGTAACTTAAAATGAAGGAATTTTAGGATTTGTAAGGAAATATAAGACACGTTTATCTTGAAGTTACTGCTTATAAAGTGTTTTATGGGTTTTTTAGGATTAACTCAATTTTTGAGCCTCATCCTCTCAAATATGTATATTAAATTTTTTGATTTTGGATGATTTATATCCATTTGTATCACTTAATTTAATTATTTATATCCATTTTAGTTGGATTTATCTTCTCTGGTTGTGTGCTCCTTTGGGATTCTACCTCATTTTATGTTGCATCACAAATTGCAGTATTTTTTTAATCTAGTTGTATTTTCTATAAATAATTGTATGTATTTCATCATTCCTCGTCTTTCAAAGTAAAATTTCACTGTTTCTATTACCTTCTATGAAAGTCAATTAGGTTTTCTTTGTCCTCCAGGTAGGTGGATCTATTCAAGCATTTAGTTTCCATGAATTTCAAATTATTTTCCTAGATTCCTTGATATTTGAAATGAAATTACATGTTTTGAAATAGGAAATAAATGGTTTAGTGTTTTAATGGGGTTATTTTTTTAAAAATTTAATTACATTATTTATTATAAAAATGGATTTTCAATCCTTAAAGTATAATTTCATTGATTTTAAAAAATTTAATAAAAATGTGATCATGGTTTTTGAAATAGTAATTGATAAAATATTTATAGAGGGGTCCTTGGGTGCCCTGAGAAAGAGACATGGATATCTCTAGTGTGTGTGACACTATGAGGAGGTAACCACATATATCGTGATGGAATGTGGAAATGCTTTATATTAGTGGGATCCAATATAATGCCTTATTCTGGGCTCTAGATTTTCTTGTATGTATTGTCCCATAGGCTAAAGACCGACTAGAATATGTGTTATGGTTTCTAGTGGATTATTGAAAGATATATTATATCATGTTTATTTAATGTCTTTATTTATTATATTTCAATATGACTATATAATTTTCTTATGACTGGATTATTTCTCGCATTGGAAAAAATCAAATGTAATTTTTCCAAAACCTAAGGACTGATTTAGAAGGTCTTCTAAATTTTTTTATTTATGAAAATTCCTATAAAACTATTTGTTTTGATGCTAAATGTTATGCATTATTGATATCAAAATATGTATATATTTTTCAGTAGTTTTCTAAAAGGATATGTTTCTAACACCCTGCTTCTACCTTGGGGCTGATGTAGACCATTTTTGTAGTACATGTGCAAAGAGAAGGATTTCTTATGCATACAGACGTCTCTTTATAGTATTGTTTTGGTTTGGAGGTGAAGGGTGGAAACATCAGGACTTTTTATTCTAGACTTGTCATTCCCGCTCGTTTATCTTTCTTAAATTATTTTGATCTCCCTTTGTTTACTCTATTTTACTCTAGTCATATGTCTTTATTCTACTAAAAATTTTGAAATGTTTTGTTATCTTTGTTATACCTCACCTCATAATGTGATGACTTGGGTGACATATTTGGTTGACCCATGTTGGTCTGTTATTTTCTAGATATGGGTATGGTATATAATTAAGTAATTCTGGTGGGTTTTGGACGATCCAAAAGTCTCTTTTTGTTTCCGTAGGAGAGTATAAGGGTCTTCCTTTTATAATTGAGGTTAGTGGCTCACTTTTAATTTTTTAAAGTTTTTAAAATAATTTAGTTCTACTTTATTTGAAAAATGGATACAAAATGACTCATATTCATAGGTGAGATAGTTATGGTCTATATACAACCATATTTTTTTGCTTCGTTACGTTTTAGATCATTTTCACCTTTATCATTTTAGTTTAATCCCCTGGTAAACTTGTTTTAACCTTAAACGTGATATGATATTTTCAGTATTTTTACTATTAATTATGACAAAAAATAATATTTCATTATTACATAATATTAATTATGATAATTAAAAATATGGAACAAATTTTATCACATTTATTTCACTTAAGTGGTAGAATTTTGTTTATATAAAACATGTATATGTAATGATTTTTTTCCAAAAAAAAATGTTTCCAAGAGTATAACATGTTTTTCCAATAAAATTCAGCATAAAATTGATTCTATGGAAATAAATTAGATTAATAATAATATAAATTAACTAATTTTTCCATTAAAACATTTAAAAAAATGATAACTTCTTAAATGCTTTAAAATGATAATTTTTAATAAAAATTAGTATTAGTAACTTTTCATGTAAAAATAATATTTTTTAAAAAATCAAAAATAATAATTATGAGATAATTTTGAAATTATTATTTTAAAATTATATAATTTTCACATTAATTTTAAAAAATATTGATTTTTTTTAAATGTACACAAAATGCAATGAAATCATATTTTAGGAAAATGTAATTTTTATGCATAAAAATTGATATGTACTTATCTAATGCCCATAAAATATATTATATAAAAAATTTATTAAGTATATAATATAAAAAAATCCTTAAAATCACTCACTAATTATAACTATTTTATTATACTAAGATAATTAAATTGCATTCATAAAAAAATATTTACAAAAACATTTCTCCATTATTTTCAATTAGTTTTTTCATTTAAAATTATTTAATAAAGAAAAAAATTATTTTATATATATGTATACCAAAAATTTTGATAATATAGTTAGTCTTATTCTTAACCACCATTCTAATGGAAATGAAATAACTATCATAATTAATGATAATTTTTTTATATTTTACTATGGTTCATTTGAACTCGGTGTATTAGTGCAATTTGTTGAAAAAAAATTAAATTTCATTGAAAAAAATATATCATAAAAACTCCATTTATTACATAATAGCCATCATAAAATGATTTTATCCATAAAAATTATATCACTTCAATAATAAAAAATGATTATATCCCTACCTCATCACATCCTCTAGTTCCCCCATAGCATCTTTGAATTTTTAATTACTCTAGGAAACTATTACAAGTCATGTAATCCTTTTTTATAGAACATTACCTCTATGAACCATGCTTTTACTCAATGTTATTCACAAGAAATATAATTTCATTATAGCTTAAAAATTTATTTCAATACATTTTATGAATCAAGTATGTACTTCATAAATAGAGATACCTAGACCACAATAGGAAATTATGAGGGGTTTGGTGCAATCACTAATTGATAAGCTATAATCCCTTCACAATCTAAAAGATATAAGGGTCCAATATACATAGGGATTTGATTTTCGTTCATTCTTGATATCAAAACCTTATTCCATGTATAAATTCATTGAAACTCATTCTCACCAAATTCGAACTCCAAATCTCATAGAATTTTATCAACATCACATTTCTAGAAACATTTATGTACTATGATTTGTTACTGAATAGTTCGGAATTTACCTTAAACAAGAGCTCACAGATGGAACTGATTGAATTGATAAAATTGAAGAAGAAACTATATGAGAGTATAGAAAAGGGGTTCATTGATATTTCATTCTTCATTAAAAAATAACGGGTGCACCTAATGATGACACACTTAATGGAATGAACCCCTTGTCTAAACTCTCCTATAGTTTCTTCTTCAATTTTAGCAACTCAATCAGTTCCATTCTATATAGATTCGTTGAAATATATGTAGCACCATGCATAAGATCAATTGTGAGAAAAACATCACTATTTATTAGAAGACTTTAAATCTCTTCTATAAATATATCAACAAACTCTTGGACAAGTAGAATATCATCAATGTTGATTTTTTCCCAACAATTTGAGATAAACATAGTTCGGTATAGCAATAAAGACGCATATAATTGATGTGATTTCCCTCAGAAGATCATATTTATCATGTCATTGATAAATGATAATTATTTGGTTTGTAATATTAAAGGTGGCCTCCCTTACTCATAAATAGATGCGGTGTTTATGTAGATAAATCCAATCCATTCATAATATAACATCAAATCCAACCAAGTGGACAATAACTTGATTTTTAGGAGGGTAATTTCTAAACATGTCAAATAGAGAAGAATCATGGACTTGAGTTGAGATCATCGTACAATTTTTATTTTCACTACTAATTCAATATATAATCATTGTGGTGGAATTTTGATACCCATAGTAAATAATTAAATTATAAATAGAAGTTATAATGTGAGTCAAATAAAGTATTATATTTTCTAGAGTGGATGGATGTTTACCATTCATCATGTCATTATTGTACACATCTTCTGAAATAGTGATCTTGTTATATTTCCGTTTGACGATAGGCATAAGAGGGTTCTAACATCGATCATCATCATTAACTGACACAAACCAACTTGGGTCGACCTTGGACCCATTATTCGAGCGAGTTCGCGACACGGCCCGAAGGGAGTTCCTAATCCCCACGTGCTGACAACTAGTGTTGGGCATCAAAATAAACCGGTTGGGAATGATTTTGGCCCATAACAGAGATGAATAAACATAAACTAAACAAGTAGATAAATAAAGGGAAATAAACCAAAAAACTTGGTAGCTGGAAAATGAATTAAAGAAGCAACGTGACATACCACAGGTGACACCATGGGACACCGTGGAATGTAAACCACACTCGCTCCCAAAAGAAATCAAAGGTTGTAACCTATAACAAAAAAGTAAAGTAGGCATGATCACAAAGATTATTTTTAGGAATGCCAAAAATATAACCATCTCATATGTCCCCGCCGTTAGTAAGAAATCCAATTATGCCATTTTTAAAATAAGATATAATGAAATAATGGTTCTCCTTCTTTTCAAATTCAAGTAATGTGTTTTAATTTTCAGGTAAGTTATTTTACTCCCACTACATTTTCAATATAGGTTACAACCATGCATTAACATTTCAAAAAGAAAAGAAACCAGTTTGGAGTAAAATATTTTTTTCACAAACAAGACATCAGGGATGAAACAATTGAAAATAATGTTACATCACAGGTATCATGTTGCAAATGAGCACCATGGGAAATCCATATAGGTAGTTAGAAAAAGTGGGAACCTAGAGACATCATAACTCGGTGAAACATGGATTATAAACCACGAACCTCATAAAAATGTGTCTTAGAAGGCCATGACCCTAAAAAATTGATAGGTTTTATTAGTGTTTTTGCGTGAATCCTTCTAGAAAAACTTGGATGACTCCCTACCGTGTCATCTAGCATACTAGTCCTGGTCACCCACCTAGATACACAAGTTTCCCATTCATGATCTATTTCAATTTGTGGCAAGTTTTCATTATCATGCTGACATATATTTACATAACACTTTTCTTATCTAAAACTCATTAAATCTCTCACCACCGAACTCCCTCCTTAAGTGCATTCCCCCTCTTTAAATCACACAACCACGCACAACCCTTTTCACTAGGCACATATCAAAAACCACACATTAACACTTGCATCATATTTTTCAAATTAAGGGGGGTGTATCAAGAGGGGTTTTACATTTTTGTAAACCAATCTAAAAGTTCCAAATGGGCCTCATCACTTTAAAATGAGTATTCGTCATTTTAGAACACATAAAGGTCATACATATTTTAAACATTCTTAAAACCACACTAAAAATTAATTAATACTTTTAATCATATCAAACCATCCTTTAATCTTGTGTCCACACCAAAACCCACATTGAAAATCACTTTGGAACCCCTTTTTAAAAATAATGCACGTCATTAAAATTTCATAAAAAAATCAAATGAAATACCACAAATCTTTTGCAAATACCCATTTCATGTTCAAATCCCTATGAAACATCTTATTAAGAACCAAAACCATATATATATAGTGTATATGAATTTCACATTAAAATAACAACAAAATACTTTCAATGAAACATCATGAAAAAATTGAAATTCTAATTAAAGATTAAGGTATATGGTACCTCCCTCAAACTTGTCATTATTTACCGACAACCACTCAAACTGACCTTGCTAACTTCCATGCTGATGAATTTATACACATATATATATAAATAACCTTACTTTCATTGCACATATTTCTTACGCCATGAGAGAATATGTACAACGAGGGAATTTATATATATATGTCTTAACTTATGCATGCAAATGTAGGAGTTCTTGACACCCACAACTTCAAACTATCATATAGAGGACCAACACGCAACACATATAATTTAATAAAACAATTAAACACCTAAGAAATCTATAAAATGTTTCAAAATAACACACCCAGGACCTGCACAAATTACTCAATGATTTATTATAACACATAAATCAATAGTCTAAATCATAATCATCAGCTGAAACAAGTGGCCTCAATAAGGGAAATCAATATCCCATCACAAGTTCTAATCGAGAATATCCAAAAGAGATAAAATACTCACAAATGTCAAACCACTATTTGAATGAAAAGTGAAAACCCAATTTTGAAAGCACTTGAGGCCGCACCTCAATTTAAATCGAAATTCCCCTTAATATTCTAATAAACCCCATAGAAATATTTATGAAATAACTCCAAAAGAAGGACTATACATTTCCAAGAATAACGACATTAAAATAAACATCCCTTTCTTTAGAACAATTTACAATACATATTGACAAATGCACAACAATACTAACATGATCGAACTGGTACATTTCCCATTAATAAAATACCTTCTCAACAAACACGCACCTCAAGTACACTAAAAAACACATTTTTCACTTTTTTTATACTTTAATAAACCATTATAAAATTTTATAAAACAATTTAAAATAACATCCCAAGGCCTTTGCGTCAAAAAAACTCATTAAACCCTCTCTTTATGTACAACTGGATATCAAGACTATTTCAAATTGTGATTTGCAGAATCTTCAAAATTTAATAAATTATTCAAACAACTTATAAACTATTCCCAATAAACACAATAAGATTTTCACACATAATATACCAAATTTTCTCATGAAACATCTTTTCCCAATTGTACATAAATAAAATTTAAACTAAACATTACAGGCTGCAAATTAATCATCACAGACTATGCTTAATACAACATCCGAAGAAAACACTTCCATCGGTGTAGAAAACGTCGCAAAAGAGGTTTCAAAACACCACCGCACTTCAATCGCTTCACAAGGAACCTAAAACAAACCATAACGCAAGTAATCATACTCTATGAACATCATGATAAAACCCTAAAATAGGATCCCTATAAGAAAAAAACCCTAAGGATGAAGATGAAGATCACCATAGTGGGATGAACAAGGGACGGAGGGAGCCGTATGCTTGTCGCTGAGATGAGGGTTGTCGGGGAGAGAAGGAAGAGGCACAGGACGAAGGCTTGCTAGAAGAGGGGTGCAGCCATGGGATATCTGACGGGAGTGGGGGGCATACCAGGGGTTCAACGCAGGGCGGTCTACGGTGAGAGGCAGCATGAAGAGTGGAGTGGGGCGCCGGTCTGATGTGTCATAGGAATGAAAAGGGGGTGGGAGCTGGCCTAAGGTAAAGGTTCGATAGACCAGTTGAAGGAGAAGGGTAGTTCTATCTGCAGTGCACAGTGAGGAAGAAACTAAGGTGAGAAAGAAAAAGTGGAACGAATAAACAAAAAAGAAAAAAATTAAAAGAAAATGTCAATGAAAATAAAATAAAACTGAAAAAACATAAACATATAATTAGAATAACAAATATCATAACTAATAAAAACTATAAGGTTAATAATTTTATAAAAATGTCGAAGTCTTATTAAAAAAATAGTGGCCTAGTTAAAATATTAACAAAACATAATAATAATAATAATCTTAATATTTTTTTATCATTATTAAAATAGTTCTAAATAATTTATTTTTCTTTTAAAATAACATTATTATTGATTCGGTTAATTAATTAACTAACATCACATCATCCAGGACACATGGTGGTCTGGTGAAGCCATATGGATTTATCCGGGGCCTTCCCATACTTTAGACATTGCAAAGAGAAAACAATTGATTATCAGAAAAAAGCGCCCAAAAATCAATTCGGGCTCAGCTTACAATAAAAATGATGATTGAAATAGTTAAAATAATTATAATAATAAAATTCTTGAAATTGGGGTGTGAAAATTATCCCCAACACAAAAACAATCTGCCCCCAAAAATTCACCCAACCCAAACAAGGAACCAAACTTGAGTTTGAAGCTGAATGAGGCAAAAAAAACATGAATGGAGTGTGAATTTTCACTCAGTCCTGCACAACCTACCAACTTAATGGGGAACTTCAAAGAGAAGAGCACTCAGGAAATGAGGAGGGTTATCCCCACCATATGAACCCAACAAGCACAACCAACATTGAGACTCATAGCATGACCCAACTCTAAAAATACTAACTTGAACCAAATAAAAAATCACCATCAAGGACCAAAACACCTACAATGACCAACCCTTGAAGATGGAATGACAAGATTCATGGTGGGTCTCCCCGCTATTTAAGAAATGACTAGATTAAGCCAATCAGTATAGACCGACACGAGAACTTCCAAAACAAACTAGAAACCACTGAAACATGAGAAAACCCACAAAATAATTCTACAAAATAGTGAACATAAACACGACTCATCATTTCAACAAGATATGAGCATCTCCAAAATGAGAATATACAAAAAAAAATGTGTCACATTTCAGGAGGCACAAATACTGGAATAACAAGAAGATTTGATCACCATTCCTTCTTACAACCAATGTAGGGTATTCAAAGAACAAAAGCCACCATGAGGAAATGAGACCTTTATGCCTCTTACAGCAAAACAAAACCTTCAAAGATGAGGAATCTTGAATTGTGAAATTTAAATCATCCCAATTTTATCACTAGAGAAAAAAGTTAGACCAATGTGACCCATAACAAATTATTCCTGAATGTGTGAAAGGCTTCACTTAGAGACCTATGGCTGTAACGATGATATCTTAAAGAATCTGCTGCCCCACGGTCAGGAGCACACATCATCCAAGACTTCTTCTGATGATATCACTAGAAAAACATCTCCATGTGTCCCAAATAGCCACACTGATGATAAGCCTCTAGAGGATGACGACAAGGAAACTTAAAGTACCCAAAATGACCACACCTGAAGAAAATGAGAGAGTGGACTAACTAATAGAAGATGGAATTGACAAGAAGACTTTTATAAGACATGATCATCTGGTTCGTTCTTCTCACTAGATGGGGAATCCTCCCGAACACCAAAATGAATTAGTCCTGGAATGCTGGACAAAGACCCCACAAAAGTGAAACTTCAACTGATCCCATGATGCTACCTCTGAAGAAAAGGGATCTAACCCCTTGAAATTACCGATGTAAGGATTCACTATCCATTGTCCTTGCTTGACACTCACGATATTTGCTGTGTCCCTCACCTTCACTTCCTCAAATATAAACCATCAAACGAGAGTGGTCCTAAACGACTTCTATGACATCCCTTCATGCGATGTCGTCAGAATTTCCTCCCACACCAATCCAATGTTTAACCCTCGATTGAAATCGAACCAGAACAAACTCTCATAGATTTTGAAGATTCCAATAACATTAAAACACCAATGATTTCAGTAATCCAGTCTGCTACCTTTGATAGATCACGATCACCACGGGAGATAGACATCAACCAAAAAGAATTCAATTCCACCACTCTGCTAAGAGTCTAGATAGAACCAACAACTAGAAATATCTGGGTCTTTTTTGGGTAGCATACTAAAAAAAAGATGCAGAAATCTGTTTCAAAACTCATCATAAATCAAAATTCCACACCTCACTCAAAAACAAAATATCAAACTCAAATCACTATTCCAACAACAATTCTGTGTGTCAAAACCTAGAACCCATGAAAAATGATACCAAACATGAAAGGATAACACTAAAAAATTTCTCACCTAATTTTCTAAACATTTTAAAAACCCTTTCAGAAAAACATCTTTCAGAAAACAAAAAAAATCTTAAATATCCACCATTGGTATCCCATGAAGTCTCACGCATACATATCCATGTTCTAGCTCAAGAACCCATCCACTCACATCACCAATTTCTTTACTTTCCACATGCAAACCTTAATGTATGTGATCACTCATAAGAATACCAAGGGTAAATTCAAGACATTCTATATTCCAAGACATGCCATTCAACACAAAGCACAAATTCCCAACCAATTTGTGAAAGTCTCTTATCATTAAAGAAGCACATTTCCAAATTCCAAAACGTTTTCCATTTCAAAAACCATTTTCCACTCAAACAACCATATTCCCTATTGAAAACACCTTCACAAATATCCATTTTCATTTTTGAGATCAACTCACACCTACCCAAATGAATTTCAAACATAACTCACATTAATATTTTCCAAACAAGGAACTAGTGGCTATGAAAACCCAATAACATGGCCTAGCAGACCATGATCCGAGCGGGTATCCCCATAGGAAGTATCGTGGACCATGCACTCGAGTTGTACATGTGTCTCTATTCAATGAAGGATCATCATGTAACACCATATCACTTCCCTTATCATCCATCATCCACACAGACCAAGAAAAAGATAAACTCAAATAGCTTAATACACCTGGTAACTCGAGTCTCGGGATGGTCAAGGGTTCATGGCGTTTTTCCCACACCTACCTATCGAGTCCTGACACACCTAATCACTAAGCTACCTGACACTCCAAATAAAAAGGGCCTCCTCTGATACCATTGTTTTCATAACCCAACCCATGTAAACCCCAAACAGATCACCATAGCTGCTTCGCGACATGGCCCGAAGGGAGTTCCCGATCCCCATGGGCTAACAACTAGTGTCAGGCATCAAAATAAACCAATTGGGAATGATTTTGTCCCATAAAAAAGATTAATAAAAATAAACTAAAAAAGTAGTTGAATAAGGAAAAATAAACCAAACAACTTGGCAGTGGAAAATGGAATTAAAGAAGTGACGTGACATACCTCCGGTGACCATGTGGGTCACCGCGGAAGGTAAACCCCACTCGCTCCCAAATCAATCCATGGCAGAAACCTACAACTAAAAATTAATGTTGGCATGAGCACGGATATTCTTAGTAGGAATGAAGAATATATAACTACGTCATATTCCCCCGCCTTTAGTAAGAAATCGAATTATGCCAGTTTGAAAATAGGATATATTGAAATAATGTTTCTCATTCTTTTCAAATTCATGTAATGAGTTTGGATTTTCAGGTAAATTATTTCACTCGCACTACATTTTCATAATAGCTCCCAACCATGCATTAACATTTCAAGATGAAAAGAATACAGTTTGGATAAAAATATGGTTTCCACAAACAAGACATCAAGTATGAAACAACTGAAAAGAAAGCTACATCAAATACAGCATGTTACCAATGAGCACCATGGGTAATCCCTATTAGTAGCTAGAACAAGTAGGAACCATGATACCTTATACCTTAGTGAAATGTGGCATAGACACCACGACCCTTAGAAAAAAGTGGCTTAGAAGACTACAACCTTCGTAAAATGTGTCTTAGAAGACCATGACACTCATAAATTCATATGTATTGTTAGTGATGTTACGTCAATCCGTCTAGACAAACTAGGATGATCCCATACCATTCTATCTAGCATACTAGTCCTCGTCACCCACATAGATACAAGAGTTTCCCCATCATGCTCTATTTCGATTGGGGGTGAGTTTTCTTTATCAAGCACACATATGTGTACATAACAATTTCCTTACCTAAAACTCATTCAACCTCTCACCACTGATCTCCCTCATTAATTACATTCCCCCTCTTTACATAAAAAAACCACTCACAAGCCTTCACACTAGGCACATATCACAAACCACAAATTAACACTTGCATCACATTTTTCAAATTAAGGGGAATGTCTCAAGCGGGGTTTTCCATTTTCGCAAACAATTATCAAAGTGTCTAATGAGCCTCATCACTTTACAATGAGTATGTGTCATTTTAGAACACATAAATTTAATATATAATTAAAACATGATTAAAAACACACTTAAAAGTAAATAATACTTTTAAGGAGATCATTCCATCCTTTAATATTTTGTTCACACCAAACCCATTTTGTAAATCACTTTGGAACTCCTTTTTAAAAATATTTCACGTTGTTACACTTTCATAACAAAATCAAATGAAAGACCACACATCTTTTGGAAATACACATTTGATGTTCAAACCCCTATGAAACAACTTTTTATGAAACACAACCATATATATATAATGCATATAAATTTCACATAAAAAAACAATGAAATATTTTTTAAGAAACATCAATCCAAAATGGAAATTCAAATTAATGATTAGGGAATAGAGGACCTAACTCAAACTTGTCATTATTTGTCGATGATCACTCGAACCGACCCTTCACACATCCATGCACTTGAATTTATACACACATATATAAATACCACTAGCTGCATTTCACGTATTCCCAATGTAATTTTAGAATATGTACAAAGAGGGAATTTATATTTATATGTCATACCTTATGCATGCACATGTAAGCGTTCTTGACAACCACAACTTGAAACCATCGTAGTGAGGTCCAACTCACTACACATATAATTAAATAAAACAATTAAACACTTAGAAATTCTACAAAATATTTCAAAATAACTCACCCAGGGTCTGCACTAATGACACAACCATTAATTATTAAATAAGAATCAATCCCATAAATCATAATCATTTCCTACAACAAGAATACTCAACAAGGGAAATCATTATCACATCAAAAATTCCTATTGGGCAAATCCACAGGAGAAAAACTACTCACACATTTCAATCCACTATTTGGAAGAAAATTGAAAAACCCATTTTGAAATCATTTGAGGCCACACATCAATTTAAAAAAAAAATCACATTAAAAGATTTAATAAACCACCTAAGAATTTTTATGAAGCCACTCCAAAGGAAGGAATAAAAATTTCCAAGCATACCCACATTGAATCAAACATCCATTTCTTAAAAACAATTTATAATACATATTAAAAAATTCACAACAAGACTAACATGCTCGAAGTGAAACATTTCCCATCAAAAATCCTTTCTCAACAAACACGCACCTCAAGTACCCGTAAAAACACATTTTTATCTTTTATTATAATTTAGTAAACCATTACAACATTTTAGAAAATAATTTTAGACAACATACCAAGGGATTAGTGTAAAAAAGACACATAAAACCCTCTCTTTATGTCTAACTTGATATCAAGCCTATTTCAAACTATGACTCACAATATCTTCATAGTTTAATAAATTATTCAAATAACTTATAAACTATTTTATATAAACACAATATGATTTTCACAGACAATATACCGAATTTTTTCAGGAAAAAATCATCTTTGGAAAATTGAAAATAAAAAAATTTATACTAAACATTGAAAGTCGCACATTAATGATCATAAACAGTGCAAAATACAATAGTGGAATAAAACACTTACATCAGTGTAGAAAACATCGCAAATATAGTGCGCAAACTCCACCGCACGTCAATCGCACTGTAAAGGATCTAAAATTAACTATTACTAAAGTTATCAAACCCCATAAAAATCAAGATAAAATCATAAAATCAGAACCATATAAGAAGAAAACCCCTAGGATGGAAGAAGAAGATCGCCATTGTGGGATGACCTTGGGATGGAGGGAGTGGGACGTTGGTCACCAAATGAGTGTCGTCGGGGAGAGGGGGAAGAGAGGTTGGCCAAAGGCTTTCTAGAAGAGGGGTGTGGCCAAGGGATAGCCAATATGAGAGGGGGGGTTCAACGTAGGGCGGTCGACGGTGCAAGGCAGTGCGAAGAGGGGAGTGGGGCACTGGTCTGATGTGTCGCCAGAATGATAGAGGGGACAACGCTGGCCTAAGGTGGAGGCACGAAGGACCAGGTAAAGGAGAAGGGTAGGCACTGTGCACGAAACATAGTGAGGAAGAAAAAAAGTGGTGAATGAAAAAGAAGAAAATAAAAGAAAATAAAATGAAAAATAAAATAAAATAAAACCTAAAAATACATAAACATAAAATAATAAAAACAATTATCAACTATAATAAATATGATAACACTAATAATTTTATAAAAATTTCTAAGGATTAATTAAAAAAATAGCCTAATTAAAATATTAAAAAAACATTATAATAATAATAATAATAATCTTAATATATTTTTTATTATTATTAAAATAGTTATAAATAATTTAATTTATCTTTTTCCTTAAATTTATTATTCATTCAGTTATTTAATTAACAAACTACACATCAGGCAGGCCGCACGATGGTCTGGCAAAGCCATATGGATTCTTCTGGGCCCTGACCATGCATCGGACATTGCCATGCCTAAATAATCGATTATTGGAAAAATCACCCAAAATTAAATTCAGGCTCAACTCGCACTCAAAATAAGGATTGAAATAGTTAAAATAATTAAAATAATTAAATTATTCAAATAGGGGTGTGACATTAACCTGTAGATTTATACACTTGTAAGAATAATACTCATACTCATTGAATTTAAAACACTAGATTTTAGTTGGTGTATTCTTTGTAGATCTATCTTAATTCATGTAATTATATAACTTATTTCAATAACATTGGTATTTAATTTCCCAATGAAACTAATTTAAATAATTAAAACATATAAAAGTCCCATAAATAAATATTTATTTATGTTTCCTTCCACACTTCAATCATAAAGTAAGGCTCTTATTCTTGTGTTCATGGTTTTTATAAATTTCTTTTGAATTTTGAATTTTTTTCTTATAAAAACCATGATATTAATTGGTAACCCCAAATAAGCATTTCCCAATGGATTGAACATCAAATTATTTATCCATAGATACTAAATTCCCTTATAGATAATTACCTTCAAATAATAGGTTTTAATCCAATGATGTATTGATCAATGTTTATTATAGGATTGAGGATAATACTAGAAGAATACTTCACCATTATTGTAAAAATTTTCTTATATGTACCAAGACATTCATCTTATTTCTTATTTAGATCTAGGAATTCGTTATTCATTTTCATAGGAATAATATTATAAAGGTACTTATTTAAATATAATCTCTAAAAATCATCCAACTCTATGGATTAAATTCCTTCATATTTCCATATATTTTTAATAAAATCAAAATTGATATTTTTCAACTTCTAAATGATATATAGTTAAAATTAATTATTCTTGTACTAAACAATAGAGGATGGAAAATATCATTTGAATGTTATTAACCAACATCTCAAAAACCTGTGTTTTAGTGAACCTTATATAATAACATGGGTTTTTACCCATGACGGACCCAATAGAACATTGGCCCCTCCTTTTTTAACTTGTATGTTGAACATGATTCATAACTTGAGAATGTTGTATTAACAAAGAAACAAGATTTTTCATTCTAGTTCCAATAACATTTTGTTTAATGGAGGATAATAATTAAATCATCTATCAAATTAAGCATCAACAAGGTTCTATCGTATTCCAATCATTTACTACACCAAAAAAACAATGTGAGAAATAGTAATCATAATAAAAAACTATATAATAATGAAAAATGATTTAAATAATTTTTTATTCAATAATAATTATTTTCAATTTATGACGCCTTAGGTTTTTACTTGGATATTCATCATCATATTCAAATCAAATATTTCATTATTAATTATAATTAAAATTTGAATAAACCTAATCATATACCCTAGGAGTGTCAAAATATTTATGGGATAACGGTACACTCATTTTGAACTAGAATAATGGATGAGATATACTCAAACCACTCATTTAGGTCTTATTAACAATATATGAATATTTTTGAAAACCACAACCACTTATAGTATCTGGATGTTGATACTTTTTACAAGGCCCCAGCCTTAAACCTTACTTAATCTTGAGTTATTACAAGATTACACATTAAGGATCCTTTCATGTTTAGAGTTTTAGAGAATGAGATCATAAAACTTTCATTACATTCAACATTTAAACAGTGTTGTTACATAAAAGATAATATTCATTTTTTTCCCATTAACAAAAAGATATTTAAAAAAAATAAAGCATGGATTCTTTCTTGACACTTCCTTGACACTATCATGAAATCAGATACCTTTCCCTTGACCTGTGAAAAACATTTCAAAAAAACATGGGATGAGCATAAAAAGCTCATTAAGGGTTATAAACTAAATATGGAAAGGAAACATGAGTTCATATATACATAAGAATGAAATCATACTTTACCCATAAAACATATGCTCTTTAACATACCTCATCAAATCATGAATAAAAAATAGAAATCATAAGACATAAAAGGTAATTTGAGGCATTCATAACATTCTTACGTAGGGAGTTACCCTCTTGGTTACGTTTTGAATACCAACCACAGTATATTCCCTAAATCTCTTCGGAGAAACCTTAACGTTTCACTCCTTCGCGTTACCCAATGCATTGGAGAGCTATATCGGGCTCACCCACCCTTAGTTTATCACGGAACCACCCATTTTCATAACAATGGCCAATAACCACAACATAAACGTATCACATGAAACATGCATAAAGGAAACATAAAATTTCCACATTTCAATCACAATATAACACTTTAGTATATTGAAATAATGAATCCATTCAAAAATAAACCATTTCCAAAACCATTTAAAACATTTAATAAAGATATTTTTGAATCAAAGTGTCCCATAAAAACTTGAAGCTTTTAAAATTTTAAGCCATTAATATCCATATAAATAAATCCTTAAAACCATTTGGAAAAACATTGATATTAATAAGAAAATATAATTAAAAAATTTAAAGGGATATTTTGGTTAAAGGGGTTATACCAAAATTAGAGACACTTGAATACAATAATTGAGGAATAAAATTTAGTCATAACATTATAATATCATGAGAATAAATGGATTCATGATATAATATTCCAAAGGACAGTATGTACACCACATAAGAGTAAATTGGTGCATAACAACAACGAAGTCTCAATAGAAATGTCAAATGTGATGAATTTCCTTATAAAGAAGGTATCCTTAAATTAAGGATAATTCAATCTAAAAATTATGTGTGACAAATATAAATACACCCAATATAATTGGATATTAAGTGTAAAACAATAAAAGGTCATTCAAACATATTAAAAAGATGACATATTCAATAACTACATGTTGAACCCAACGAAATCGAAATTGGGTTAAAAATTTCCCTTGGTAAAATTCGACAGCCTAACGACATCACTTCAAAATTCAGAAAATGAGTTGATGAGAGATAAAAAGGGAATATCATCACTTGTACATAAAATTTACATCAATAAGGATATAATAGAACACATCCCAACATAATAGTATGTGAATTAAAAGACATAACAAAAGAAGTCTTTTAAAAAGAGGAGGGTGAAAGGTCCCCTTACCGAGTTGGGTAACTTTCGAAACGTACACCCCATGGAAGAAGGGTCATACAATGAAGATGTGAATAACCATAAATGAAATTATAATACAAAAAGATTATAGTAATGGGCAGTACACACACCACTCAATGGAAATTGTGGCAAATGATGCATAAATCTCACAGGAATAACAGTGAGATGAAAAATCCCTTATGAAAACTTGGCAGCATAACGACGCCACTTAAAACATAAAAAATGGATTGATGAGAGGAAATAGGGTCTATAATCACATGAACATAAAAGTTAAAGTAATATTAATATAAAATAACATCCCCATCACAAGAAATATGAGCTTAAAAGGAATGACATAAAAGGGTGTACTTAAAAAGAATGAGAGGAGTAAGATCCCTTACCTCGGGTCTGACTTGACTCGACCGTGCTTTAATCTCATGAATAATAAACTTGAGTTAATTTCTACTTCCTTAAGAACCTTTTTCATGTTCATTATTCCTTTTATATCACTTATTACCATGTCATTAACACTATGTAATTATTTTAGTTAATAATGGTTGTTTAAACGATCATTCGTACTTGAGTCAAAATATACTCTTTATAATTACAAGTTGTTAATGTATCCATTATATCCAGAGTTATAATCATGATTTATATATCATATATATCATATATATCTAGTGCATATTCATTTTATACTATTCTATATCATTTGGAGATCAAAAACAAAAAGCACCGTTCATGGAGACGGTAGGCCGTACGTACGCATGAATGCTACATTCATTTTTTTCTTTTTCATATTAATGGAATTAAAAATAATATATATATATATATATATATTATAATACTAGTATAATATATATGTTATATAGGTCACATATGTTCATTAATTTCATTCTTTATACATTCCATGTATTACATGTACGAGTCACATCACTTGAGGGGGCTGTAGTCCGCACTTCCTCATATGAAATTATCACATTTACACAACATGAAAAGAATAACGGTATGGTTTAAATATAAAATAAATAAGAATATTGTAAACATAAATACCATATATATGATATATAAAATACAGTGACATCATAATGTCCACCTTTAAAGGCGTTAAAAGAATATTGAACAATCATTGTTTCGTGAGGCTGAAAATCGCCAACCACAGAAACAGTTTGTTCTTTAACCATTAGAAAAAAGTGTGTGTAAGTGTAGATTGAATAATTATTATAACAACATACTAGTATATTGAAGATACTGGAGTTGTTATAGAAGAAATGAAAAAAAGAGTTTAGGGGGTTGGATAAGAAAAATAAAACAAAAGGACTCAAGTGAAGACATTACCTTAAAATCAGGTAACTCCCTTTGATTTGAGATAAAATGACTCGTTGGGAAGACTACTGCCCAAAGTGAGGATTGAAGGAGTTATATAGGGATGTGGAGAGACAAAATGGGCAGAGGTTGGCCGAGCCAATGGCTTTGGAAGTGTGCGTAAGGAGGTAGGGGTGGGGGCCTTTTATAAGAGTAGAGGATGGGCACTCTTGGAAAGGTATAAAATGTAACTTTATTTTCAAATGGGTTTCAGATATTAATGGCCCCACATTGATGTTTTTTTGGGATAAGGTGATAAGGTTTATAAATACACCCATCCAATAGGTTTTGGACATGTGTAGGTCTTAGATTTTAAATTATCTTTCCATTTTATTTAAATCGTTAAATGATGAGGTCATTGCTGCATCATCCTGATGTCATAAATAATTTAATTTATATATTGTCTTAAATTTATAAAAAAACGACTATGACGTAGGAAATATTTTTATCTCTCTAATGAATATTTATAGTCCAAAATTGAATTTATGTAGACAAAAGTAAAAATATTTTACATAGGTGAAACTTTCTTTGTTACATTTAACATTCTTTAAAAATAAAAAGATAAAAAGTCACATTCTCACAAAAGTGATTCCATGGGCCCCCCAAGTTTGGCACAAGGCATCCCATGGTCTGACATGAGACAACCAGAAGCCGTATGACACATTTTGTGGTCATTTTTTATTATTATGATATTATCATTTTATCTTTAACTACCTGATTACTCATTAATCAAGATAATTAAAGATAATTACCGTCGTTACTATTCACAATGTCCAAAATCCAAAGAGTCTTAATTACATAATTTGGACCATCTGATTCCAAATATGTAATCCATTTTACAAAATTCCAAATACATAAATTTCAATAATTAATTTAAAAAAACATCTCGTTGTCAAAACAAATAGCGGGTTTTTTAGAAACAATATTTATGAAAAGTTTGGCACTTGTTTATGCCTAATTTCAAAGTGTAATTAATCCCAATGACCATCATTGAATTACATGGTAAAATTATATTCTAATCACACATTAAAACAAATTAAATGATAATATAACCATATAATTAAATTATATGAAAAAGCAGTTTTGATGTAAAATGCAGTATTTTTCACTATTCATTGAAAAATGAACATTGTCATAAAAATACCAAAAATTAAAGCAAGGTAAATTTTAATGTCCCAATCATAAATAATATGTTTATTTTGAAAAATAGAGCTTATAAAATTTCCAAAAGTGGATTTAAAATGGGTTCTCCCTCAAAAGGCTGTTAATCGACCTTTTAAAGAATATTAGAATGTTTATGCTTAAAAACTTGATTCATTTGCATTTTTAATCCTCTAACATTTATTGAAAAAAAGTAAAAATATTTGACAAACATATATAATAATTTTGTAGTTAGTTCTGTGCATTCCTGCCATTAAAACTTCTAGCCATTAACTAACATTTAAAATAATATTATTTTATTATTAGAGTGCAACATACGATTTCAAAGAAACTTGTTGTTGCATATTTGGTACGCCATCGAGCATAGCATTCCCTTTAAAGTAATATTAATATTTTATTCACAAATATGGATAAATGTGAAAATGTCATACTCTTTATTTACCTGGGGTGTTACAACCTTCCCCCTTTTGGTAATTGCATCCTCGCAATTTTAAAATTGAGCTTGGAAACATCCTTGAACGTCCCACATCGGAACAAGAGTCAGTAAAAAAATCACTTTAAAATAAAGAAAGATAAGTACAAATGTCACCCTAGTTAAACCATACTAGGATTCCATGTATGAAAATATGGACATGGATGAAAAAACAAAGGGTCATGTTCTGATGGAGAGTGATAGTAAACATGTCTAGGAGAAAGTTAACCACATGAAAATCACAAACTTGTGATGGGTTAAACGGTATTCGATTCCTCCATAGGAAAAGTTAATAGATAACATTTTTGTTTTAAGTTACTTTTTATTGATGAATTTGTTCATAATGAAACATAATCACTTATCATGTTGACTTTCAACTTTTATTAGATTCCTTACACAAACTCATATTTTCTCCAAAAGACGAATATTTAGGAATACTTGTTCACATTGAGTGTACTATAATCAACTTCTAGAGAATCACCTAATACACAAAAGAGAACTATACACTTCCCATGTCTTTAGACTTTAACCAAAACCAAAACCAAAAAGGTTTTTACAATATCAGATAATCTAGAAATGGATAACCCCTTATAAAAATAAAATCTATTTTTAATCCCCAAAATTTGTAGAACAAAACCCAAAGTTCAACGAGGACCATTCGATAAACAATTTTTCCATAAAATTATTCAAAGTAAACCAAACTAAGATTTAAACCCAAATATTTGAAGGATTTTGTCACATTGTCTTCCAAGATAAATCGTAACATTTATCTCCAAACAACATCAGTTGCTCTTAAAGTATCGTATTGAATAGTAATTAACCTAATCATATATCCTCCATGATAGGTTAATATATCTCCATAGAAAACCCAAAATCAAATTACTCTTAATTCATAAAATCATATAACTAAAAGGAATCAGTCAAACTAACCAGGGACTTCACGTAGTCCAGTGGTAGGCGATAAATACCAGTTGCACTTTGGTTGTGGGTTCGATTCCCGCAACATTGTCTGACGCGACGGGTTGTCACACGGTCTGTGTGTTGTCCTTTTTCCAAAACTATATAATTCTCAAATCATTTCCCAAAAAGAGATAAAATCATCAAAAATTACCATAACATAATTTAACTTCAATTTTATCTCATGCCTTTCACTTTCATCATAACATATAGTAACCCATAATTACCTCAAAAGTAAGGATCACATAAACCCAAATGGTTTATAATAACTATGTCCACAAAATAACAGATAAATATTCCTTGAATAAAATTTTCATATATTAAACATCAGGGTTACACATAATATAAAAAGTCTTCTAATGTAACCCCTTCATCAAAAGAGACTTAATACTCTTAAGAATTTCACCAGAACTCTTGAAGCCCTTATATGTTGACATCTTACTCATTCAACATTCTTCATGATCCATTATCCATTCATTTCCAACAAATTCTAAAATACTTCTTTCCTAAAAACAAAATCATGAATCATATCCTAAGATTCCAAAATAGGAAAACAATAGTCATGATATAATCCATAACTTTGATTGGTCATTTTCAGTTTCTTCATACTCAATCGGAATGGCATTTGGTATTGGTAAACGAACATTTGTGCGATCTTGGTGATCCCATTCATGAACCTTTTTCATAGAACATGTGTTTTCATAATGAACATGCACACCACATTTAAAACGTTCAATTGATCCCTCAGGAATAACATCGTTCCCTTTCCTCGAGTCAAATGGATTCTTCCTTTTTCCATGGCATGTTCTTGATTAATGGCCTTCATTTCCACATCTATAGCATATTTCTGTCCCTTTGAAACATTTTCCTAGGTGTTTCTTTCCACATTTTTTACACATAAGTTTTTGAACACACATACCTTTATGATTATTACCTGTAGTTCCGTAGAGATTTGTTTCTCACATATATGATGCCTTAGAGAAATCACCAAGGTTTAGGTGGTCAATCAGGACTTCAGATAGTTGGTTGAGGATAATCACAAGAGTTCTCCTTGTAGCTCTCATATCATTCAGTTTATTTCTCAAAAAACTGTCACAGTTTCCTTCATATCCACTGTTACTTTGGTGCCTGCTAGATCCAACCATTTACTAAAACCAAAAAGGTCAGTGTGAGTATAGGAACAAAACCATCATGTACTAATGAAGAAGATAAACACTAAGATATAATTCCTCATTCACTTTATCTAAAACAAGGACTCTTTTTGAAATCCTAACAATTATGGTAATGTCACTTATGCTTAATGAATACCCTAACCTCTAAAGTTATCTAAACCAACCTATGATACCAACTATAAGTCCCCACCCATAAACCATACTTAATCATGAGTTATTACAAGATTACACATTGAGTATCTTTTCAGGTTTAGAGTTTTAGAGAATTAGATCATAAAACATGCATTACATTCCACATTTAAACAATGTGGTTACATAAAAGATAGTATTCATTTTTTCCCCATTAACAGAAACTTATTTAAAAAAATAAATCATGGATTCTTTCTTGACACTACCTTGACACTATCATCAAATCATTTACCATTCCCTTGAACTGTGAAAAACATTTCAAAAAAACATGGCATGAGCATAAAATGCTCAGTAAGAGTTATAAACAAAATATGGAAAGGAAACATGAGTTCATATATACATAATAATGAAATCATACTTCACCCATAAAACATAGGCAGTTTAACATACCTCATCAAATCATGAATAAATCATAGAAATCATAAGACATAAATGGTAACTTTATAAATTCATAGCATTCTTACGTAGGGAGTAACCCTCTTGGTTACGTTTGGAATACCCACTACAGTATATTCCCTAAATCTCTTCGGATAAACCTTAACGTTCCACTCCTTTGCGTTACCCAATGCATTGGAGAGCTATATCGGGCTCACCCGCCCATAGATTATCGCAGAACCACCTGTTTTCATAACAATGCCCAAGAACCACAACATAAATGTATCACATGAAACATGCATAAAGTAAACATAAAATTTCCACATTTCAATCACAATATAACAATTTAGTATATTGAAATAATGAATCCATTCAAAAAGAAACCATTTGCAAAACCATTTGAAATATTTAATAAAGATATTTTTGAATCAAAGTGTCCCATACCACCTTGAATATTTTAAAATTTTAAACCATTAATATCCATATAAATAAATCCTTAAAATCATTTTGAAAACATGGATATGAATAAGAACAAATAATTAAAACATTTAAAGCGATATTTTGGTTAAAGGGGTTCTACCAAAATTAGAGACACTTGAATACAATAATTGAGGAATAATATTTATTCAGAACTTTATAATATCATGAGAATAAATGGATTCATGATATAATATTCCAAAGGACAGTATATACACCATATAAGAGTGAACTGTTGGATAACAACAATGAAGTCTCAATAGAAATGTCAAATGTGAAGAATTCCCTTATAAAGAAGGTATCCTTAAATTAAGGATAACTCAATCTCAAAATTATGTGAGAAAAATATATTTAAACCAAATATAACTAGATATTAAGTGTAAAACAATAAAATTTCATTCACACATATTCAAAAGATGACATATTCAATAACTACATGTTGAACCCAAAGAAATCGAAATTGGGTTAAAAAGTTCCCTTGGTAAAATTCGACAGCCTAACGGCATCACTTAAAAATTCATAAAATGAGTTGATGAGAGATAAAAAGGGCATCTCATCACTTGGAAATAAAATTTACATCAATAATTATATAAAAGAACATATACCAACATAATAGTATGTGAATTAAAAGACATAACAAAAGAAGTCTTTTAAAAAGAGGAGGGTGAAAGGTCCCCTTACCGAGTTGGGTAACTTTCGAAACGTACAACCCATGGAAGAAGGGTCATAAAATGAAGATGTGAATACCCATAAAAGAAATTATACTACACAATGTGTATAATAATGGGCATTACATACACCAATCAATGGAAATTGTGGCAAATGTATCATAAATCTCACGGGAATAAAAGTGAGATTAAAAATCCCTTACGAAAACTCGGCAGCCTAACGACGCCACTTAAAACATTCAAAATGGATTGATGAGAGGAAATATGGTCTCTCATCATATGAAAATAAAAATTATAGTAATATTAATATAAAAGAACATCCCAATAACAAGAAATATGAACTTAAAAGGAATGACATAAAAGGGTGTACTTTAAAAGAAAGAGAGGAGTAGGATCCCTTACCTCGGGTCTGACTTGACTCGATCGTTCTTTAATCTCCTGAATAATAAACTTGAGTTAATTTATACTTCCTTAAGAACCTTTTTCAAGTTCATTATTCCTTTTATATCACTTATTACTATTTCATGAACACTATGTAATTATTTTAGTTAATAACGGTCGTTTAAACCATCATTGGTACTTGAGTCAAAATATGCTCTTTATAATTACATGTTGGTCAAGTATACATTATATCCAGAGTTATAATCATGATTTATATATCATATATATCATATATATCCAGTACATATTAAATTTATACTATTCCATATCATTTGGATATAAAAAACGAAAAGCACAGTTCATGGAGATGGTAGGCCGTACGTACGCATGAACACTACTTTCATTTTTTTTTCTTTTTCATATTAATGGAATTAAAAATAAATGATATATATATATATTATAATTCCAGTATCATATATATGTTATATAGGTCACAGATGTTCATTAATTTTATTCTTTATGCATTCCATGTATTGCATGTACGAGTCACATCACTTGAGGGGGCGTTAGTCTGCACTTCCTCATATGAAATTATCGCATTTACACAACATGAAAAGAATAAAGGTATGGTTTAAATATAAAATACAGAAGAATATATTAACCATAAATACCATATATATCATATATAAAATACAGTGACATTTAATGGACACCTTTAAAGATGTTAAAATAATATTGAACAATCATCGTTTCGTGATGCAGAAAATCGCCAACCACAGAAACAGTTTGTTCTTTAACCATTAGACGAAGGTGTGTGTAAGTGTAGATCTAATACTTCTTATAACAAAATCCTAGTATATTTAATATACTGTTGTCGTTACAAAATAATGGAATAAAAGATTTTAGGGGGTTGGAGAAGAAAAATAAAACAAAAGGACTCAAGTGGAGACATTACCTTAAAATCGGGTAACTCCATTTGGTTTGAGCTAGAAGGCTTCCTTGGGAAGAATTCTTCCCAAAGTGAGGCTTCAAAGAGTTATATAGGGATGTGGAGAGACAAAATGGGCAGGGGTTGGAAGAGCCAAAGGCTTTGGAAGTGTGGGTATGGAGGTAGGGGTGGGGGCCTTTTATAAGAGGAGAGGAGGGGCACTCTTGGAAAAAAATAAAATGATACTTTATTTTCAAATGAGTTTAGGATTTTAATGGCCCCACATTGATGTGTTTCTGGGATAAGGTGATAAGGGTTCGAAATCCACCCATACAATAGGTTTTTTACATGTGTAGGTCTTAGATTTTACATTATGTTTCTATTTTATTTAAATATTTAAATAATGAGGTAATCGCTGCATCATCATGATGTCATAAATAATTTAATTTATTTAATGTCTAAAAATTATAAAAAAAACATATGATTTAGGAAATATTTTTAGCTTTCTAATGAATATTTATAGTCCAAAAGATAATTTATTTAGACAAAATTAGAAATATTTTACTTAGGTGATACATTCTTTGTTTCATTTAACATTCTTTAAAAATAAAAAGATAAAAAGTCACTTTCTAAAAACAAATATTCCATGGGGCCCCCAAGTTGGGAACAAGGCATCCCATGGTCGGCCATGAGATAACCAATAGACTCAGGACACATTTTGTGGCCATTTTTTATTATTATGATATTACCTTATTATCTTTAACTACCCTATTACTCATTAATCAAGATAATTAAAGATAATTACCGTTGTTACAATTCATAATGTCCAAAAGAAAAGAGTCTCAATTACATAATTTTCACCTTCTGATTCCAAAAATTCATCCGATTTTACCAAATTCCAAACACATAAATTTCAATAATTAATTCAAAAAAACATCCCGTTGTCAAAACAAATAGCGGGTTTTTTTAGAAACAATATTTATGAAAAGTTTGGCACTTGTTTATGCCTAATTCAAAAGTGAAATTAATCCCAATGACCATCATTGAATTACATGGTAAAAAAATATTCTAATAAAACTTTAAAACAAATTAAAAATATAATATAACCATATAATTAAATTATATGAAAAAACAGTTTTTATGTAAAATACAGTATTTTTCACTATTCATTGAAAAATGAAAATTGTCAGAAAAATACAAAAAATTATCCCAAGGTAAATTTCAATGTCCCAATCATAAATAATATGTTTATTTTGAAAAATAGATCTTATAAAATTACCAAAAAGTGTATTTAAAAGGGGTTCTCCATCAAAAGGGGTTAATCGACCTTTTAAAGAATATTAGAATGTTTACCCTTAAAAACTTGATTCATTTGCATTTTTAATCCTCTAAAATTTATTGAAAAAAGTAAAAATATTTGACAAACATATATAATAATTTTTTAGCTATTTCCTTTCATTCCCTCCATTATAACGGCTAGGCGTTAACTATCATTTAAAATAATATTATTTTGTTATTAGAGTGCAACGTAAGATTTCAAAGAAACTTGTTGTTGCATATTGGGTACGCCATTGAGCATAGAAATCCCTTTAAAGTAATATTAATTTTTTATTCACAAATATGGATAAATGTGAAATTGTCATACTCTTTATTTACCTGGGGTGTTACACTATTCTAGGAAAACTACTATATATTCCATAATTAAATATAGGATATTCACTAATACTTAGGATTATCCTAAGTATTCTCACTAAATATTTCTCATCCTTGTTTACAATTCTTAACTAACACCCTCTCTAATACCAACTATATCAACCCATATTTTGTATACAGAGATATTCTATCTTATCAGATGAATATTCATTATAACTTAATGATCCATGCCAAAATCATATAGGTATAGAATATTTGGAAACATGGATACATAGTAAACTGGTTCATAAGTGATTTATTTCATCTCCACCTATGTTTTTTATAACACTTACCCAACATAGACATATCATGCTTAATACATTTCTTTATAACCTGGGGAAAGAAAACCTATGAAAGGATGTGATCATATTCTTAGTAAGGTTAAAAAAGTGACATATATGTGATCACTTAGACATAACATGAGAATATGTTTAGAATAACATTGAGAATAAAATTTCATAATCATATCACATATATCATTGATGATAATATAGAGGAATATCATTATTATTATATGTTCGTAGGACAATAATCATAATAGAATTACCAAACGTGGTTTATTAGTGCTTTACATTGACATAAGAAATAATTTTTTTCATACAAATAAGAAAGGAAAATACTATCCTTAATAGTCATGGAAAATTTTCAAGAAAATCATAGTGGATTTGATTCACTATCCAAACCATCATAGTATCCCAACATCACCCCCAAGAATATGATTGTTGATAAATTTCCTTACTGAAATTGGATTCACTCCCCATTCTGGTCTTCATTATATCATGATATATCCATATTTACCCAATGCAATAGAGGTTAAAATAATTTTATGTCCACCCATTAGAAAAAAAAATCATAACGATGCATTCCATAAGATTACAATCATTTATCATATCATAAACCATTAAAATAAATTATTTCCATAATTACTTCATCAACACATAACCAATGGAAGAGATGTGGTTTTCATAAACATATTATCATCATAATCATAAAAAACCTTAATAATGAATTGGGATGGTATAATTTGATCATATACTTAGTATATATGATGAAACATTAAAGAATTCCTTCTTATATTGAAAATGATTTGAAAATATCACATGGAAAATTTCATGATGAAAATAACCTTTTTACTTTGAAATCACTTATTTAGAATTAAAAAAATCCCCAATATTAAATAAAACATTTTCATTGAAAATAATATTGTAAACATTAAAATAAATCATTATATAATTGAGTGTTCAGGAAGGAGGTAAATTCTTTTCATTCATTTTACATTAAAATAAGGATTCCTTTCACATTTTTGGAAAAAATTATAAAGTATATCATTTTTAAAACAACCAGAATATTCCATTTACCATTTAAAAAAATAATCCAACTTAAATAAAAAATATATTAAACAATCAATATATAATAGTAAAAACATTCTTGTAAACATTTTTAGAAAATATGTATATAAAAGAGAACGTATTTTCGTCTGCAGAGTTAAATAATGCCAATTTTCATTAAAATATTCTTTTATTCTCATGAGTTATTAATGTGAGGAAAAATAAAGGGAAGTATTTATTCTCGAAAAATTACTAGAGGATAATAAAATTCATGATATTATTGACATGTATATCATGAAATATCATCATCAAAAACCTAATATTAAACAATCATGATAAAAAATAAGACTGTAATATAAAAACCTTATAGATTGTGTATATTTTAAATCATAATCCACATGAAAGAATAAAATAAAATAAATATTTAAATATCATGAAACAAGTAGGATCCATGATAGAAAATTTTAATTGTCTAGTAGATACACTTTATAAATCTAAATAGTTCCATACTACTAATTAAGTTTCACTTGAGTGGAAATTGAGACAAAATCTATACAAATGACAATATTATTTAATTGATAGTTAATAAATGTATTTATTATGTATATAAAACGTAAATCCAAATTAAAAAGTTTAAATGAAACATAAATTAATAAGAATTTATTACACATATAATCATTGAATATCGAAGACACTGATGAAATAATGTAACCTAATGAAAAGAGATCTAGTTATGAACTCCCTTTCCATAGTTCTGACATCCCTCATATGAGTTTGAACATCCTTTATAGTAAATATTGACTATATACTTATACATATATATATATATTACAAAACCATAATCACATATATCATTCCATATATGTTTTATATATAACCGGTTTTACCACCCTTTATTAACAATTTTTTATTTAAATCTATGTTATGTGGGATAAATACTAAATTTTCCATGTATGATTTGGTTCGATAGTTTTATTCCATGTAAATTATTCATGTTAAAATCACTAAAAATTTGATAATAATTATATAAATATAATATATATTAGTTTTATACGTATTTGGATTCATCTATAATATTTAGATATTGAAAAATGAATTTCTCCATTCATGGAGATAGTAGGTCGTGCAAACGCATAAACATTGTTTTCCCTTTTCAATAGATGAAACAGAAGAAAGATAAAAATTATTTCACATTTATTTAATCATTTTTCCATTTTATATATGGTTTTAATTAATTAAATATATCCATATTCTCAATAATGTAAATATGAATTAAAAAACAAATCACTTCTCTTAGTGTAGGCAGTAGTCCACACATATGTAAGAGAAAATTTATCACATACCCATGGATTAGAAGGTAATAAAGATTATGTGATATTATTATAAAATAATTATAATTATTTAATATATTTAATATATATATATATATAATAAATCCATAATTATATCTAGCTATGAGAAGAGGTGAGGGAATTTTAATTAAAATGGTTTGCGAGGTGGTAGTCCACAGTACACTTGATGGACAGTTTTCCCCCCATTTAACTGAAGAAGAGAAGGGCATGGGATATTAGAAATCCCAATAAATTATAATTATTTATAATAAAATTGTTTTAATATTTCTTCCTGGATAAAGAATATTTTAAGGAGGTATAAAAAGAAATAAAATGAAAACACATAGTTAAGAATAACACCACTTCTTCGGACAACCACCTTCGGATTATAGAATAAAATTTCTTAGGATGTTTTTATGATAAAGAAGGACTATATTTCATGTTTATAGATGTAAAAAAAATATATTTTCTTAATTATTTTATTAAAAAATGACTCTTCTATTATATATTAGAGAGGATATGGGTGTCCTTTTATAATATAGGTGATTACAAAATTGTAATTTTTCAATGTTTGAAAATAATTTCATGTAACAATAATGGAAAAAAGTAACCAAAATAGATTGTATTAAGAGTGTATAAGGGTATTTTCAAAACACAACCAACATATGGGGTTCATAAATTCTTTAGGAAATATGTACAATTATTTTTTTTGTTTAACCCACTGATAATCCTATTTTAACAGTATCTATGATAACATATTTTTATAGTTTTTATGATTAATAATAATGAAAAATTAAATTGAAAATATTAAAATATTATGAATTATTATGATACATTTCATGTATCAATTAATGAGATTCAATTCATATAAGTGTTATAATATTAATTAAAATTATACATGTAAATGAAATGAAATACGATTTTCAAAAAAATCTATTCTAAGTATAAAAATAATATAAAACATTTCTACATAAAATTGACTCAAATTTCCTAAATTATATTAATAATATTTTAAATGAACTAATTTTACTTTTAAAACTATTTTTTAAAAATGGAACCTTTGATACTCATTCATAGAGAAGACAATTTTTATTAACAATCTGTATTTTTCACTATTAATTGAAAAAGTAATCTTTTTATAAAATTATCAATTCTACTATGATAATATTAACAACATGTCATTAAAAAAGAAATAAATTTTTTGACATTAATTTTCTAAATTTTCAAAAAATAATAATTATTAAAAATGTAACGAAATAACTCTTCATAAAAATAATGTTTTTAATTATAAAACTTGATTTATTTTTATCTGATTCCAAGAAATAATAATATATAGAAAACAATAAATTTATTATATAATATATAAATTTCAGTAAAATTATATACCTAATTTGACCAATTTTAATTATTAACATAAATAATTATTTGTAAGTATAAAAACAATTTTTCAAAAACCCATCTCCATTATTTTCAACTAGTTTTATGTTTCATGTTTATCTAATTAAAAAAAATTCTTTTTATATATATTTAAAAAATAAAATTTTCATAATTTATTTTTTCTTATTCGTACTAGAAAATATAATGGCTTGTTGATAAATTTCACATTAAATATTATTATTTTAATAGTATAGTGTAGTCCATTTTAACAAGCTGTTGTGTGTAATTCAAGAAATTAAAAAATAGAAATATATTTGAAAAAATCTCTAGCTGTTAAAAGTTTCATATATTAACATTTTATTATAAATAAACTCAAGAACATGAATAGATTATCAGGATCAACATGCTCAACAACATTGGTAAGTCTTATTCTCTATTCTGATTGAGTTGAGGATTTTCCAAAATCTCGTTATGGTATTAGGCCAAACACCTAATATGAGACACCCATCCAGATCACATTTTTGTCAATGGGATCAAATGAATTACATCAGTTATATCTATTTTAACCAGTAATGTAATTTAAACCAATATTTGTGATATTAATGTTCACATTGTCATTATATTTTTGTTGATTTCTCTAACTGATTAATCGTTCTACTAGTTCAAAAGTCATTATATTATCTTCCTCATCTTAAGTCCATCATCATCTTCTAACATGTCTTAAATAGACCACAAAAAATACCAAACCATGTTCAGACATATCAACCAAAATTTAGTCAATGTTTGCATACTATTTAATATTTTATACTCACTTCGGCACAAACAGACTCATCCATCACATTCTCCAACACCACTCATAACTAAATTCATTTTCAAGGCCATGTTTATTGGAGGATTTTAGTCATACATCACTAGATTAGTATTAATTCATAATACTTTCAATAGTTAGAACTAATACTCCATTCTTGGATTCATTCTGGTTTTCACCAACCTATAGATACTGTAATATTCATCTTCATTAAAACATAGTCATGTTTGTCAAGGATAACTATGTGGTAAATTGAAAATTGGTTTGATTGTTGATTACACTAAATTTAGGATTATTGGTTAGCTATGATAATTTTTCCCCAATGTTTTGAATGGGGATATAAACACCCTTAGAAATAATATTCAATTTGATGATCTCTCTAAAAAGACTCAATTTTTATATTCATGAAGAGTGGATCCAATATTCCTCATCAATAATCAAAAGAATAAATTCATATAAACTCTTCCAAAAAATCGTAAATGACTTCACTAAATATTCCTTCATAAAAACATCAAGATATTTCTTTTTGGGAGCTTCAGCAATAGGTTAAGACCCCCATTTCCCTTCATTGGTTTTAGATTTAGATCGGCTTCTATGATTTTTCTCAGTTCCTATGGAATCAGAATATTTTTATCAATTGTAATCTTCAATTATTGTGGTTCATATGCATACTACATCTTGTGATTTTTTTGATATCTCTTAGGTTGGTATCAATGTCCAAGTCATAGATTTATTTTCAATCTCCATCAATAGATATTTTTTTAACTAGTATGTTTTTCACACACTTGTATAGAGTAACATGTGGGGTCAATCACTTTTCCCATATGGTTGATCCCAATATCAGGGGGTACTGTATTTTTTCATCCATGATTAATAGTTTATTATTTGTGAACTATTGTGTTTTAAAATATGGTTGATCCAATCATTAACGGAATAAAATGACATGGATAATGTAAGAAAGGATGTAACGGAACCATCCGTCCAAAAATATACATGATATCTAAACGTCTTTTCCAAAATCTCTTTACACTTTTAGTCATATGGGAACATAAATTTAGGTATATGGTCAATAGTAAATGAAATGATCAAATTAATACATTCCATATTTTTAATAAACTATGGTACTAAACTCTTATTTCTGTCACTCGAACCCTTTAAAAATTTCTAAATTTTTCGGTAGAATGTAAAAATTTTATATTAAATAAATTAATTTTAATTTTTATAAATATTAAATTATTTAAAATTAAAACATTAAAAACTAATTTGGATTAAATTAATTATATAATGGTAATTAATTAAATGATAAAATGATAAAATTAATGATAAAAATAAATTAATTAAAATTCTGAAAATAATTTATTGATTAATAAATTAATTAATAATTAAATATATAAAATTAAAAAAATTAAATAGTAAATTAAAAATTCAAATAATTAAATAATATAAACAAAAAATTAAAAAATAAATTAATCAAATATTAATAAATTAATATGTTAATAAAAAACATAAACAATGTTTTTTAATTTATGGAAAACAAAAATTACCCAATAATACCTAATAATTAAAATTTGAAAATAAAATTATAAAATAAAATGAAACTGGATAATTTAATTAATATTCAATGAATGTTAAAAAAAATAAAAAAATATCATAAATATCAATAACTACTAATTCCACTATAAATAGCCACTAAATTATAATTAACCATTTACGTTCTATATTTTTATTGAAAACATAGAGAATACACTAAACATGATGTGAAAAACACAATAAATAATGGCCACATCTAATTCCTCCACACTTAGGTAGTGCTTTTCCCCATGCAATCATTTTATATAATTCAGCGATAGAAAAATATTATCAGGTTAAAAAAGTGAGTTTCCACTATGTATCAGTTGTCTAAAATTTTCTCCCATCAGGACACTTTTATGTTAAAAAAAGGGAATTCCTCATCTCAAAATAATAGTTTTGGCCAAAAAGTTTAATTTTGTTTTTAAAAAATAATGTTCTTTAATATTTTTGTAAAATATTAAACAATATTTATATTGAATTTAATTGTGATAAAGAAACACCTTAATACCACCAGAAGAGGAGACATTTATAATTAAAATTCATATTAAATAGAAACTCTTCTTTTATAATATAATTTATTAGTTATAGGAACCATAAAGAACTCATCAAACAAATTAATGAGTTATAGTTTAAATTATTTAAGAATAGAGTCTCAACAATGATTATGATTTTCATTTAATATATCTTTTAAATAAATATTCTAATATTAAAAAACTCACTCAAATGACGAAAAAACATTAATGGTCATATTCTCAATGTTTTACAAAATAAAAAAATAAATTAATGTGAGAAACAAATTTACTAAAACATAATAAATCCATGAGAATACATAAAAAAATAACTTCCTCAAGGTGTAAATTCGAATCTTAAACATTTGAAAAATTTTAATCTAGTAAATAATAAATTGAAAACGTCAGAACTAATCAATTTATAAAAAAATGGGATTTTATGGGTTCTATTGTGAAGTATAGTTTTATTAATTAAGGAAGACCTTTTCCCCAAACATAAAACCTAAGATTTTCTTAAAATCTGAATTCAAATAGAAAATAAAATAATAAGACATTTTAGTTCAAAATATATTTTCAATTTAGCAGTACACTGACATGTTCAAAAGAGGCAATTTAATTCAGAAAGTATGTATGGTAAAATTTTCAAAAACAGTTCCTATAAAATTAAGATATAGATGCTTCATCTTCATAATAAAAAATGAAAAAATTTAACATCATCTTAAAGAAAGATATTTTAAAATTGTTGTTTCCTAAATAATAAATATTCAATAAGGTGAAGAACATGTAACACCCGAGATTTTTATGAGTAATATTTTGTTTTTATATCATCAAAGAAATCTTTCACTACACACTTTCTTGGCTTACTTTACACGCAATCACGATCTTCCTCGATAGCTTGCGTCGTACGCAATACCGAGTTTCACTAAACAACGATATGCAATTAAAATATTATTAAAACTAGCCGTTATGAATAGTGTTAACTAAATTTTGAATTTTATAACATTATTATTCATCTTCCATATTTCTAGAACATGGTATAAGAACAAAATAAATTTTTCGGGTAAAATAAGTATTTTTCAAAAAATGCAGTTTTGCCGCCTTTGGATGGCGCACCCACTTTAAATCTGGTTTTTGACATGTTTATAAGTTCAATTTTAAAAAATAAAATTCTTCTTTGGAATCAAGAAAAAAAAATTTACTTTGGATAAAATTTTCATATTATTCTGGTAACTTTCACATTTTAATGAATAGTAAAAACACGCTATATTTTAATTAAAAACAACTTTTTTCATCGTAATATCTTATGTGGTTAAATTATAATATTGAATGGTTTGAAATTATAAATATAATATATTTTTACCATTTAATGTAATGTATGTCATTATCATTGATTTTACCTTGAATTCGTAAGTTAAATCAATTCAATCTTTTGCAATGTTTTAAACAAAAACCCGTTTTTATTCGACAACGGGATTAATTTTAATTTAATTTCTGAAACTTCTGTGTTTTGAATTTTAAAATATGGATTCCATATTTGGAATCATTGGGTCCAAAATATGTTAATAGGATACTTTTTATTTTTGGGAATTATGAATAGTAACTACGGTAAATTTTATTTACTATAGTTAAAGGTAAATCGGGTAATTAAGGGTAAATATAATATTTTAAAATTACCCTAAAAAATGTCAAAATTCTATTGGATGACTAAAAAAACGACCCATATCACCTAAGGGTCGGATTAGATTAATTTAATTAAATTTTGTCAATGAAAATAATTTAATTATTATTAAAACCAAAGAATGTGACAACATGTCACTTTCTTAAATCTTATAAGTATAATAATTTTAATCTAGTGATAAACTTCATGAAACTTCGCACATAAATAGTCTCCAGAAAGATAATACAATTATCTACATCATAGGAATTTATTTATAATTTTTAGGGATTAAATAATTATCATTTATTATGACAGAAAGATGATGCAGTAATTGTCTTATTAATGAAATATTGACAGAATTGATGTTATAAATGCCCAAATAAATGTAATTTGAGACTTTTTATGACTGACACTAATTTTCAAGGTTACTATGATATATTAGTGTTGATTTAATCATCTTGGTTCGAACATATAATTCTGTTATGACTTTCACAAAAATCATATATCAAATAGTGTCAAAATTGAGACAAAATAGTTTTTAAATCAAATATTATATTATTAATTGTAATTTTATTCCTAAAAATCTAAGGTTCGGCCAAATGACTTAGATACGGATATATATATTAATAATAAACAATTTGTGGTTCGTTTGGCATGTTATAGTAAGTGTATTAAACATATAGTGAAAGAAAACAAAAAGACACGGTAAAAGTTAAATAATTTAACTTAGAGTTAAATCTAATTGATAAGGTTTAAATAATACCCTAAATTGTCTAAATCCTATTGGTTGATAGGATTTTGACCCATACCTACTTTAGCTTCGAAATAAGACCTTTTGGAACCATTATAAACCGATTTTGACATTAATATAAAATAATATTTTGAGGTATTCCTAAGGTGCCCCTCTTCTCCCTTATAAAAGGACACCTCCTCCCCCTCCTCCTCACACAAATTTGAGCACTCATGCTCGGCCAAACCCTACCATTTTATCCTCTCCACTTACCTAGAATAATCCTAGAGGTCCTGGTCTTCTTCAAAGACCAATCTTAGTTCCCTAAGTGGAAGATTGAAAGAGGCGTTCCAAAGAAAAGGTAATATCCGTTACCGATCTTTTCAATTTCTTTCTTCTTCAACTTCATCTTCTTTAGTTGTTTCATGATAAAGTAATAACATAAGTATTACATACATACTGATATGTTATTATAAATATGAAACAACCCTAATTCACCTTCTATCCATCCTACGGAAAATTTAAATCACCGCGCGTGCGTACGTACGGAATACCGTCTCCACGCCGTGGTGTAATATATTTTCCACCACCACCTTACAAGGATGGGTAAAATGGTGTAATGAGTAACTATTTATGATTATTTTAAATTAATATTGATACTGAAATAATATATATGTACTCCAATACAATTCCACGATCATAGGAACGATATCATCACTCGTGCGTACGTACGGAATACCGTCTCCACGATGTGATGCGACTCATTATACATGATCATCATTACATAGTAATTATATAAATGAATTTAATTAATAAATATGATATATGTTACACTAATACCATTCTGGATATAAGGTATCTATAACCTTAAAATAAGAATAAGAACTTATTCGGCAAAACACGCATAAGAACAAAAGGCAATAAAGACCCGAGTAACAAGTAACAATGAAATATTACTAACAAGAAGCTAAGAATATGACCATATATGATATTATATCAATATTTATGATTCTGGAATAAGTAAATAACATTATTTAAACCATTATACAGGAGCTTCGGACACGTACAAAGCAAATCGGACCTAAGGTAAGGGGAAATATCACAATCTCATTTTTATCCGAGATTGTTTATACTTTGGTATTTACTGGGGTGTATTTTATCATCCACATCCATGTTGCCTCAATATGTAATATTGTTTCCATCCACTTACAATAGTTTAAATCCAATTTTACCCTTCGGTGAGTTTTTAGTAAAAGATATGAAATGAATCTTTTGTCGTTTTTCGTACGAGGTACTTTTTTGACTTTTCCGACAAATGTACGAGAAGAATGTTTTTTAAACTTATAATGCATGAATGGATTTTTAAAACATTATTTCCAAGAAGTTTCCTTTACAAGTTTTCAAGTTTATTTTTAATCATATTCTTTTGTTTTAAAGTCGTATGAAATGTTATGAAAGGAAAAATGTTTTTGAGGTAGAAAGGATATTTTCCTCAAGAATGGAGTTCAAGTATTTTATCAGAATTATTTTACATCTAAGATAATAAAAGGGTTCTGTTTTTATCCCTATTATTACATGGATTTGATTATGTTGTGATGGAAATATTTTTATGAATTCCTTTATCTTATATGAATTGTTTTATGATGTCATGTTGTTTAAGAATTCCATTTTTATTACATGGGTTACGCTATGATGTATGGTTTATGATTATGTGGAACACATAATAAATGATTCATTATAAGATGGGTGGGACCTATATCTCCCTCCAATGCATTGGGTAAAGATTTTATATCTCATTAGATAGACATGGCTGGAATGGTAGGTTATACCGGTTCAGTGAAACAGGACTGGAACGAGGGTGACTCGGTTCAGAAAGGGACTTTGTCCACTAAGATAGTCTTGGCAATGAGTCATGACTAACAAGAAATGATTTTCCATGATTATGTGTGCATGAAACAAAGTTTCAAGTTTTATGTTATGATTATGGGGATCTCATATTCACTTCTATGATTTATTCCATGTTAAGATATTATGATCTCTTTTGCAGGTTATGATTTTCAAAAAGATATGATATGATTTTTATTTCCTTTATTTTCCCTTGCTGAGCATTTGAGCTCACCCTTTTATGTTTTCTTTTCCCCAGGTCAGGAATATGGATATTAAGTATATTATGCTAAAGGGACCCTAGATATGATGAAATAAATGGGAGACACTGTAGAAGATTTATAAACCAGTTGTTTATGTTTCCCAGTTTCTAAAGACACTATACCTATACGGTCCTTTGTGGTTTTGTCATATGTTGTAATAAGTGTGCTTCAATTTTGAAGTATTAACAATGTATGTAAAGTAGGGGTCGTTATAGTTGGTATCAGAGGAAAGGTATAGTCAACCTTTAGAAACTAGGATGTGAAAGCCTTAGTAAGAACCCTAAGGATAAGTCTATGCATAGAACACAATCTTAGTGTTTTAGAAATGGCCATGAATACCCTAGTATAAGACCTTAAGTGTGAAATATTTTTCTTGTTTATGTGGTTTTCCTATTATAATTAGTGTTGATCACACTATTCTTCTTGGTTTTAGTCAATGACTGGAACCCGAAGGAACCGTGTTAATGCGGAATGCGATGGGCAATGCAATGATTGTCCCCCTGAGCAACCAAACGATATGGGAGCTGGAATGAAAAATCTTGTAGCCATGCTCACACAACTTTCTCAAGCTATGAATCATGCAAGACTTCCAAACGAGCAAAGGAAGGAGCAACATTCTGTTGAATCCTTTATGAGGCAGCGTCCGCCTTCTTTCAGTGGGTCTACTGATCCATTATTTGCTGAACAATGGATTAGTACTACTGAAATGATATTTTCAGTTCTTCAATGTTCTGAACATGATAAAGTCATCCTAGCAGTGTATCGTTTGGAAGGAGATGCTGATCAATGGTGGAATCTTATTAAGAATACGAGGCAAAGGGATGAAATTGAGTCTATGGAATGGGACGAGTTCAAGAACTTATTTTTCAATAAGTACTTCCCTCGTATTCTCCGAACAAAGATGGAGAAAGAGTTTCTTGAACTGAAGCAGAGGGATGATGAATCTGTTGGTACCTATGAAGCAAATTTTACAAGACTTGCAAGGTACGCTTCTTGTATTATTATCCAACCTGAGAGTAAGATCGATCGATTCTTTAGTGGCTTAAAACCAAGTCTTCGAAGGGCGTTAGCCATAAGGGACTTCAATAGCTACGAGGAAATCGTTCGATGTGCTCTCAATGTCGAGATGGAGATTGGAGTAACCCATCAGTCACATGGGTTTAATAAGAAGAGGAAGATGGAATTCAAAGGAAAATCTAAAGAGCACACTGAAAAAAAGATGAGCTTTCCCTTATGCTCAAAGTGTGGAAAGAAACATGGAGGGAGTTGTCTTAAAGGGACAAGTAAATGTTTCAAATGTGGAAAGGAAGGTCATCGGGCATTTGAATGCCGCGATAATGGGAAGAAGATGTCTAACGTTGCAAACAAAGGAAGGGATACACAGAATGAACCTACTACACTTAAATGTTTCAAGTGCAAGGAGATGGGGCATTATGCCAATCAATGCCCAAATCCAAGGGTTGATGATCATGGTCGACGTCAACAAAATCTTAACGCTAAAGGAAAAGGAAAGTCACATGCAATTTCTATCAGTGATGTGGAGTACGATAACGAAGTGGTGAAAGGTACACTTACCATCCACTCTAAAGTAGAAAATGTTTTATTTGATTCTGGATCCACCCACTCTTTTATTTCTGAAAAATTTTCTAAGGGTATCACCGTATTACCTCAAGAATTAGATGTTGAGTTAGATGTGACAACACCTAATGGCACAACAGTCGCATCAAAAGTTTATAATTCTTCTCTGATTGAAGTTTGTGGGAAAGTGCTTCCTGCAAATCTTGTGATACTTCCTTTAGTGGAATTTGATTTGATTCTTAGCATGGATTGGCTTTCTCTACATGGAGCTCATATCAATTGCCAAAGAAGGGAAGTCACATTTCATATTCCAGATCAATCTACGATCGTCTATCGATGCAAGGATGAATATAACCTTCCAGTAGAAATTTCTTCCATCTTATGGGTCTTGATACCACTAAATGATGGTTATTTATCTCAAATGGTTGGTGAGAAACTTACGATTAAGAATATGCCCATCGTACGGGAGTTTGATGATGTCTTTCTGGAGGAATTACCAGGTCTTCCACCAAATCGTGAAGTTGAGTTTTCAATAGAACTCGTACCGGGAGCTTTGCCTATTTCAAAGACACCTTATAGAATGGCCCCAATTGAGTTGCAGGAATTGAAGAAGCAACTCCAAGAGAATCTTGATAAGGGATTCATACGCCCTAGTGCATCACCTTGGGGAGAACCAGTTCTATTTGTTAAGAAGAAAGATGGATCAATGAGACTCTTCATTGATTATCGAGAACTTAACAAGATCACTATGAAGAAAAAATATCCTCTCCCACACATTGATGACTTATTTGACCAACTACGCGGAGCTCAATACTTTTCCAAGATTGATCTTCGTTCAGGGTATCATCAATTAAGGGTCAAAAGGGAGGATATACCAAAGACGGCTTTCCGTCCAAGGTATGGACACTATGAATTTATAGTGATGCCATTTGGTCTTACTAATGCCCCTTCTATCATCATGGATCTAATGAATAGAGTCTTTAGAGACTATCTTGATCAATTTGTGGTAGTCTTTATAGACGATATTCTTGTCTATTCAAAGAGCAAGGAAGATCATGAAGATCACTTGAGAATTATATTGAAGACCCTGAGAAAGGAGACGCTTTATGAAAAATTTACCAAGTGTGAATTTTGGCTTCAAAAAGTTGCATTTTTGGGTCACATAATCTCAAAAGAGGGGATATCTGTGGATCCAGCAAAACAGAGGTTATCGAAAGATGGTCAAGACCAACAATAGTAACTGAGATCCGAAGTTTTCTTGGTTTGGCTGGATATTAACGACGTTTTGTAAAGGATTTTTCACGATTATCTAATCCACTCACCAAGTTGACTCGGAAAGGAGTTAAGTTTGTTTGGACAGAGGAATGTGAAGAGAATTTCAAGGAGTTGAAAAGAAGGTTATCCAGTGCACCTGTGCTCACACTGCCTTGTAGTGGAGAAAGGTTTGTGATCTACAGTGATGCATCCAAGAAGGGATTTGGGTGTGTTCTTATGCAAAATGATATGGTGATAGCTTATGCCTCACGACAGTTGAAAATCCATGAGAAAAATTACCCAACTCATGATTTGGAGTTGGCTGTGGTAATATTTGCATTAAAGATTTGGAGGCATTACCTTTATGGTGAAAGGTGTGATATTTATACTGATAATAAAAGTTTAAAGTATATTTTCACACAAAAGGAGTTGAATATGCGTCAAAGAAGATGGTTGGAGCTGATTAAGGATTACAAATTCTCAATCCATTACCACCCTGGGAAAGCAAACAAGGTGGCCGATGCATTAAGTCGACAAGACCATTCTTGTTTATCCATGATGAGGATCACAAAAGATCCAATATTTATGGATTTACAAAGGATGGATCTTGGAATTATAATGGAAGGGGAACAATCTTATCTTTCTCAAATGAATGTTAAACCATCTATACATGTGAAGATTAAAGAGGCACAGAAAGAAGATGAATAGTTACAAAAGAAGGTGAGAAATGTTCCTGAATTCAACCTTGATTGTGATGGGATAATAAAGTTCCGGAATCGGGTTTGTGTTCCTCCCATCCCCGAATTAAAGAAGGAGCTGCTGGATGAGGCTCATAGTTCATCATTCTCTATTCATCCTGGAAGCACGAAGATGTATATGGACCTGAAAGAGTACTTCTGGTGGGATGGCATGAAAACAGATGTTGCTGAATATGTCTCTCGATGCTTGGTTTGTCAACAAGTCAAAGATGAGAGACAAAAGTCTAAGGGGATGTTACAACCATTACCCATACCCGAATGGAAATGGGAAAACGTCACTATGGACTTTGTCACAGGACTTCCTAAAAAATCCAAAGGCAATAATGCTATTTGGGTCATAGTTGATCGTCTTACAAAGTCTGCACACTTCATTGCTATTAGAGAGGATTTCTCTATAGATCAGCTTGCCAAGATATATGTAAAGGAAGTGGTAAGATTGCATGGAGTACCACATTCTATTATATCTGATCGAGATCCGAGATTTACCTCGAAGTTCTGGCGAAGTCTTCAGCATACTCTGGATACAGAGTTGAGTTTCAACACTGCTTATCATCCTCAGACAGACGGTCAGTCTGAGAGAACAATTCAAACCCTAGAAGATATGTTGAGAGCTTGCTCTATGGATTTCAAAGGAGGTTGGGATCAACACCTACCTTTGGTGGAATTTTCTTATAATAATAGCCTTCACTCCAGTATTCAGATGGGTCCTTATGAAGCTCTCTATGGAAAGAAATGAAGGACTCCAACTTGCTGGGATGAAGTTGGGGAAAGAAATCTATTAGGACCTGATCTCATTGATGAAATGGCAGAAAAGGTCAGATCTATTCAACAACACATAAGAGCAGCTCAGAGTCGACAGAAAAGTTATGCCGACAACTGAATAAAAGACCAAGAGTTTGAAGTGGGTGATAAAGTGTTCTTACGAATATCTCCCTGGAAGAGGGTTATGAGATTTGGAAAGAAGGGGAAGTTGAGCCCCAGATATATCGGTCCTTTCAAAATACTGGATTGTGTTGGAATGGTAGCTTACTGATTGGCGCTTCCACCGAATCTCTCTCAAGTTCACGATGTGTTCCATGTATCTCTCCTGAGAAAGTACATACCAGATCCTTCACATGTACTCAGCTCAGAAGTTGTACCACTGGAGCAAGATCTTTCTTATGAAGAACAGCCGATAGAGATTCTGGATCGTAGCGAAAAAGTCCTACGAAACAAGATCACTCGTTTGGTGAAAGTTTTATGGAGGAACCACCAACTTGAAGAAGCTACATGGGAGCTTGAGGATATGATGAGGGAGAAGTATCCTCATCTGTTTGTTACAAAGTGACGAATTTCGAGGGCGAAATTCTTTTTAAGGGGGGTAGAATGTAACACCCGAGATTTTTATGAGTAATATTTTGTTTTTATATCATCAAAGGAATCTTTCACTACACACTTGCTTGGCTTACTTTACACGCAATCACGATCTTTCTCGATAGCTTGCATCGTACGCAATACCGAGTTTCACTAAACAACGATATGCTATTAAAATATTATTAAAACTAGCCGTTATGAATAGTGTTAACTAAATTTGGAATTTTATAACATTATTATTCATCTTACACATTTCTATAACATGGTATAAGAACAAAACAAATTTTTCGGGTAAAATAAGTATTTTTCAAAAAATGCAGTTTTGTCGCCTTTGGATGGCGCACCCACTTTAAATATGGTTTTTGATATGTTTATAAGTTCAATTTGACAAAATAAAATTCTTCTTTGGAATCAAGAAATAAAAATTTACTTTGGATAAAATTTTCATATTATTCTGGTAACTTTCACATTTTAATGAATAGTAAAAACACGCTATATTTTAATTAAAAACAACTTTTTTCATCATAATATCTTATGTGGTTAAATTATAATATTGAATGGTTTTAAAGTATAAATAGAATATATTTTTACCATTTAATATAATGTATGTCATTAGCATTGATTTTACCTTGAATTCGTAAGTTAAATCAATTCAATCTTTTGCAATGTTTTAAACAAAAACCCGTTTTTATTCGACAACGGGATTAATTTGAATTTAATTTCTGCAACTTCTGTGTTTTGAATTTTAAAAAATGGATTCCATATTTGGAATCAGTGGGTCCAAAATATGTTAATAGGATACTTTTTATTTTTGGGAATTATGAATAGTAACTACGGTAAATTTTATTTACCATAGTTAAAGGTAAATCGGGTAAATAAGGGTAAATATAATATTTTAAAATTACCCTAAAAAATGCCAAAATTCTATTGTATGACTAAAAAAACTACCCATATCACCTAAGGGTCGGATTAGATTAATTTAATTAAATTTTTTCAATGAAAATAATTTAATTATTATTAAAACCAAAGAATGTGACAACATGTCACTTTCTTAAATCTTATAAGTATAATAATTTTAATCTAGTGATAAACTTCATGAAACTTCGAAAATAAATAGTCTCCAGAAATCTAATACAATTATCTACATCATAGGAATTTATTTAGAATTTTTAGGGATTAAATATTTATCATTTATTATGACAGAAAGATGATGCAGTAATTGTCTTATTAATGAAATATTGACAGAATTGATGTTATAAATGCCCAAATAAATGTAATTTGAGACTTTTTATGACTTACACTAATTTTCTAGGTTACTATGATATATCAGTGTTTATTTAATCAGCTTTTTTCGAACATATAATTCTGTTATGACTTTCACAAAAATCATATATCAAATAGTGTCAAAATTGACACAAAATAGTTTTTAAATCAAATATTATATTATTAATTGTTATTCTATTTCTAAAAATCTAAGGTTCGGACAAATGACTTAGATAAGGATATATATATTAATAATAAACAATTTGGGGTTCGTTTGGCAAGTTATAGTAAGTTTATTAACCATATAGTGAAAGAAAACAAAAAGACACGGTACAAGTTAAATTATTTAACTTAGAGTTAAATCTAATTGACAAGGTTAAAATAATATCCTAAACTTGTCTAAATCCTATTGTATGATAGGATTTCGACCCATCCCCACTTTAGATTTGAAATAAGACCCTTTGTAACCATTATAAACCGATTTTGACATTAATATAAAATAATATTTTGAGGTATTCCTAAGGTGCCCCTCTCCTCCCTTATAAAAGGACACCTCCTCCCCCTCCTCCTCACACAAATTTGAGCACTCAATCTCAGCCAAACCCTGCCATTTTCTCCTCTCCACTTACCTAGAATAATCCTAGAGGTCCTGGTCTTCTTCAAAGACCAATCTTACTTCCCTAAGTGGAGGATTCAAAGAGGCGTTCCAAAGAAGAGGTAATATCCGTTACCGATCTTTTCAATTTCTTTCTTCTTCAACTTCTTCTTCTTTAGTTGTTTCATGATAAAGTAATAAAATAAGTATTATATACATACTGATATGTTATAATAAATATTAAACAACCATAATTCACCTTCTATCCATCCTACAGAAAAATGAAATCACCGCGCGTGCGTACGTACAGAATACCGTCTCCACGACATGGTGTAATCTATTTTCCACCAGCACCTTACAAGGATGGGTATAATGGTGTAATGAGTTACTATTTATGATTATTATAAAGTAATATTGATACTGAAATAATATATATGTACTCAAATACAATTCCACGATCATAGGAACGATATCATCACTCGTGCGTACGTACGGAATAACGTCTCCACGATGTGATGCGGCTCGTTCTACATGATCATCATTACATAGTAATTATATAAATGAATTTAATGAATAAATATGATATATGTTACACTAATACCATTCTGGATATAAGGTATCTATAACCTTAAAATAAGAATAAGAACTTATTCGGCAAAACACGCAAAAGAACAAAAGGCAATAAAGACCCGACTAACAAGTAACAATGAAATATTACTAACAAGAAGCTAAGAATATGACCATATATGATATCATATAAATATTTATGATTCTGGAATAAGTAAATAACATTATTTAAACCATTATACAGGAGCTTCGGACACGTACAAAGAAAATCGGACCTAAGGTAAGGGGAAATATCACAATCTCATTTTTATCCGAGATTGTTTATACTTTGGTATTTACTGGGGTGTATTTTATCATCCACATCCATGTTCCCTCAATATGTAATATTGTTTCCATCCACTTACAATAGTTTAAATCCAATTTTACCCTTCGGTAAGTTTTTAGTCAAAGATATGAAAGGAATCTTTTGTCGTTTTTCGTACGAGGTACTTTTTTGACTTTTCCGACAAATGTACGAGAAGAATGTTTTTTTTAACTTATACAACATGAATGGATTTTTAAAACATTATTTCCAAGAAGCTTCCTTTACAAGTTTTCAAGATTATTTTTAATCATTTTCTTTTGTTTTAAAGTTGTATGACATGTTATGAAAGGAAAAATGTTTTTGAGGTAGAAAGGATATTTTCCTCAAGAATGGAGTTCAAGTATTTTATCAAAATTATTTTCCGTCTAAGATAATAAAAGGGCTCTGTTTTTATCCCTATTATTACATATATTGGATTATGTTGTGATGGAAATATTTTTATGAATTTCTTTATCTTATATGAATTGTTTTATGATGTCTTGTTGTTTAAGAATTCCATTTTTATTTCATGGGTTACACAATGATGTATGGTTTATGATTATGTGGCACACATAAGAAAGGATTCATTATAAGATGGGTGGGACCTATATCTACCTCTAATGCATTGGGTAAAGATTTTATATCTCATGAGATAGACATGGCTGGAACGGTAGGTTATACCGGTTCAGTGAAACAGGACTGGAACGAGGGTGACTCGGTTCAGAAAGGGACTTTGTCCACTAAGATAGTCTTGGAAATGAGTCATGACTAACAAGAAATGATTTTCCATGATTATGTGTGCATGCCACAAAGTTTCAAGTTTTATGTTATGATTATGGGGATCTCATATTCACTTCTATGATTTATTCCATGTTAAGATATTATGATCTCTTTTGCAGGTTATGATTTTCAAAAAGATATGATATGATTTTTATTTCCTTTACTTGCCCTTACTGAGCATTTGAGCTCAGCCTTTTATGTTTTCTTTTCCCCAGGTCAGGAAGATGGATATTAAGTAGAATATGCTAAAGGGACCCTAGATATGATGAAATAAATGGGAGACACTGTAGAAGATTTATGAACCAGTTGTTTATGTTTCCCAGTTTCAAAAGACACTATACCTATACGGTCCTTTGTGGTTTTGTCATATGTTGTAATAAGTGTGATTCAATTTTGAAGTATTAACAATGTATGTAAAGTATGGGTCGTTATAGAACAAGGTCTATATAATTTTTTATAAATGTTTTTTAGTAGTAATGATTTAAGACGACATAAAACTTTAACATGTTAAAGGAGAATAACATGAAACATAAACATTAAGATGAAGTATCCACCCAATCATAATTTCATACTCTGAGTATATTTTAAAAATTAAAATTTCATTACAAACTTTAAGGAATCACATAATCATTATGAAAATTATATATTCATTGTGAATAAAAGAGAAATATCCCCTAAAAATTTCTACATAATTTTTTATGCTTAGACTAGTGACCGAAAACCTTATTACATTCCTGTAAAAACAATTCTCAACCTTAAAATACATTCAACATATTATACAGTAGAATCATTAAATTCAAACATTGAAATTAAAAATGGTGAGATCAATAAATTAAGTAGAGAATACTGTAGTGATAATTTGAATTATATGAAACAGACTTACAAACTCCAATTATTGGTAGTGGGGATCATAGGTCAATGGTAGGTTACATAACATAAAGAGAGGAACTTTTTATTCGAATAAAAATAGTATACAAAATAAATATACAAACATGGGTTTCCTACCAATTATAGATAATGTTTTTGTCTTTAGACATAATCCCCTTGAAACTAGTGAAATTCATGTTTTTTTTGGTTTTTTTCATCCAAAAACCACCACATGATTTTTTAACTTATATGATTATTATATGATTAATTGAAAATTTATTTATGTAGAAAAAATTATTTTTATAAACAATACAACTTAATTATTGAAAAACACCCTTGAACTAACCCCATATCATCAACACATTGCTCAAATGAGTCTCCAAATATATTATAAGAAACATCAAAAAATATAAAACCATTACTGGGGTCAAAACCATTAGATTTTGGAGTGAACATAAGAGGATATTTATGCTCTACCAAAAAAACTAGGTTTAGTAACATAAAATAGTATTCAAAATTACCCATGTATGTTATTATTACCATTTAATAATATATTAATATTTTGACAATTAAGAATTTTTAAGAAGTGAAAACAATAAACCAGGATCTTTCGGAGGTTTGAAATTATCCTTTTAGATTTCCACCTCAAAATATACTATAATGTTTTGAAAAACATGGGTCAGATGAGCTATGATTAGACAATAAGGCACAATAATAGGGTTATAAAATTCTATTTGAAATGATTCTTGAATATTTTAGATCATTTCAGATTCCTCTTCTATTCATATATTATCAGTAATACTAATAATGGATACCCTAGTTTTTAATTAAATGTGTATAGAAGAGTATGAGAAATGGGAAAAATATACCACGTTCAGCCTCCATTGAGACAAAATGCCCAAATAAAAAGATAAATAACATCATTTTCCCCATTTTTGGGTGATTACATGCCTAATATTAAATATATTCTAATAAAACTATTTATTTTTGATTTTGTGACTACACTCTCTTAATTAATCATCCATGATTCCAATTTCTGAATGTTTTTCTTTTGAAATTTGAATAATCTTTTCACTATGAATGTTGTTCATAAGGTCACTAATCTCATATTTTTCTTCCCTCTCATCATCCTATGAAATTATACATGAGTCGTCTCTTAAAACACTATGTCAAATTTATTTTCCATAAAAACCATTTGTTCATGGAGGATCCTCATAATAAAAATTTCACTATCATCCTCAATTTTACGAGTTACACTCATGATTTTTAAAAATAAATTTTCCATGAATTCAAAAAAAAATATAAATGTGATAGTGCTTGTAATGACTATAAAATATTAATTAATATATCCTACTACACACTATAGAAATGGAATGTAGGGCTGACCCATAGAGATGGGGTGTCAAGAATTTCTAATTTTCATTTTTATTTCTTGATGTTTGATAAATTTTGTAGATAACCACATTCAATACTCATACAAATATAAAATGAATGAATGAAATGTCATCATAATTATTCTAACCAAATGACTTTGGTGTTTGGAAAATAAATATCATGTGGAAAAAATTATTAATATTGAAGTAAATAAGTGTGAATGAAACTAAAAAAATCCCAAATAATATTTTTCACTTGTTTTTTAAATACTAGAATATTACACTAAGAAAATGTAAATGATATATATAATACATATTGTGGGGGATATAGATTCTTCTTTATCAATTAAAAAAAATTCTCTCTCACGCATTATCTTCAACATTATCCCTTAAATAAATCATTGCTCATACACTGCAAAATAATTATTCTTCTCTCATCCAATGATTGTTTTTCATAAAAAAAATTTCAATCATTTTTAAATTATCCATTAGTTTTCTAAATTTATTCATTTTCTTTTTAGGTTCACCACCAAAAAATTTCACCAACATAAATCAATTCAAAATTCTTCACTAATCAAATTTTATCAGTGAACATATTTTTTTACCTACATATGGGTTATGAATACACCTTCTAAAAACAACAACACACTGAAAAATGATCTGTTTCAAATGAATTTAAATATATTTATGAATTGAAATATTCATCTTTAAAAAATTATTTCAAGCTAAGAAACAACATCACCCAGGGAGTATAATCTCATCCATTTGAATTCATCATTAAAAGGATGTTTTTATAAGAAAAAAATAGAATAGGATCCAATAACCTTCATCTTAAAAAAGCATTTCTTTTGGACTCAAATCATCAAAATAAGATCAATATTGTTTTGAATCGAGTTAATTAAATTCAAATAAGAGTTAAGACAAATATTTGAACTTAATCATAGATTTCATTTTCAATTATATTATTCATGATAAGATCACCTTGAATCATAAATTACATATTGAGGTATTTTCGTGTACCTAAAAGAAATGATAGAAGTTTCCTATCATGTTCAACATGCTTCAGTACCCACGTTCTTATTCTTTCATGTTCAGTTCTTGTTTGTGATTTTTCAGAATCTCATTTGGGTAATAATTCATACATTTCATGCATGAAACCCTTTATGGTAACATCTACAACATTTCAGTAGAATTAGTATGTTGAATTAATTTATTTGGACATGTAAAATATTAAAATTTTAAACAAAAACGTCAATTATCATATCAAAATGAAATATTTCAAAAAATTTCTAATCGATTCATCAATCTCCTGGTTCACAAGGTATTACAGTCTCATCCTTGGATATAGTTGGTTCCCTTCTTATAAAATTACTGAAATGTCCCACAATAAATCTCTAACCATTTTCAAATATCTCCCCCTAAATTGAATCAATGGTGAAATCTATTATAACAAATACTACTCATATTTCTAGGCCTAAACTCAATTATCCCTAGCTCAAACATCTTTACTACCTAATTATAAAATTAATGATAGATTTATAGGTAGATGTAAGTCTTACATCACCAGATCAATATTAATTTTTATTATTTTGTCTCGTTTAAACTCAATATTCATTCCTAGATTCATACAGATCAACCTCCAGCCATCAGAAACTCTCAGTTTAATATTATTCAAAATTATTTCATGTTTATTAGGGTTCAGTACATAGTAGATAAAAAATTGTGTTCAGATTTGATTAACATGATTACAATGTCACGAAAAATGTAAAATTATATTATTCTTCCATTTCCTTTGATGGAGTCCTCAACAACCATAAAAGTTATCTTTGATTATTTAATCTCTCCCAAAATCCTCAGTTTGTATTTTCATAAACCATTGATTCAATATTCTTTAATAATCTTCAGATGAACAACATTGGGTAGAGTTTTCATAAAAATAATATCAAGGTTCACTCAATTTTTCTTCTTGAACTCATCGATATCTGGCTCAGGTGAAATTTTTATAACACATCAACAACCCAATTTCATTTCATGATTTTTTTGGAAGAATTTTTTGAGATTGAAAAGAATAATAATTTCCACTTCATTAAATTTGTTCAAGGTTAGTAAATAATACAATTATTCTCTAATTTAAATTTATTAATTGAATTTAATTTATGAGTGACAAAGGTGGGTGATTGAAGGCTATAATAATGGATTTTCAATAGTTTTCATCATTATCTTTTTAAGCAGCACATTTTTAGCATTGAGTGTGGTATTTAATGATGTGTTTCTCAATATATTAAAGAGAGAATATTTTTTTTGTTTTCTCATTATAATTTGGAGAGAGTCTATATATACATTTTAACCATAGTGAGATCATTATATTTTTCGATGGTTTTTTATCCCTTTCATTTTTGGAGTTTTTATATCATATATAAGGTGTTCATTTTACTTCAATATTTTTAAATATATTATATTTCGTAATTATTATTATACTGAAGGGACAATTTTATTCTATCCAAACATGTGGTATCAAAGGTGATGTTTTAGACTGACGAGATTATATAGTAACGGTAGGTCCAAAAAGTAATAAAATTGGATATTAAAAAATTAAATGAAAATAATTTTTCATTATTCAAAATGATGAAGTAATAAGTGTTGTGGAAAGATAATTTCTTAAAATAAATTAGAAATATTCCATTGGGTGTGACTGAGGAAAAATGGAATTAAATGTATTAGAATTAAAATGCCCATATCCATTTTTCTTTAGAAAACAGTGTCCAATAAACAATTTTTTAGAAAAATACATTGAAATGTATCTGTGATAGTCTAAAAAAATATATGATGTAATGACAATCCAAAAAATACAAAATAGAAAGTAATAATCTCTTACAATGGGGGAGTCATCATTGGTGACCAACCACATCAACACCCTCAATACCCTATTCTCTCATATTACGACATTGGTCTTTAAAATTGTGGATACTGAACATGAATATATTCTTCTCCACGATTAGATAGATTTCATTGATCAACTTATCATAATCCTCACCAATAATATCTTGAACGATATCTTACCATTGAATAATGTTTTATTTGTAGTTTTTAGAGAATAAATTCCAAATAATAATACTGAAAAATGATAGAAAACATCACACTAAGTGTATTCACAATCAATAGAAAGTGGAATAATGATAGAGCTTGGTTCCAGTGGGATCTATAATCTAGTATGCTATAAATCCAGGAGCATGCATAAAAAAATTTTATGTTAAAATTGAATAATGAGGGGGAATTTAGTCAATTATAATTTTAATAAAATGGTTTTTGATAAGTACATACATGGAACTATGGCATGTACATCTGGAAGTGGAGGAGTACTGGTAAATGAAGTGGCGATGATTAGTGATGTTTGACAACATCTCGATGATGTGTGGATTATTTACTCAAGATCAATTTGGAAAATGACATCTCGATGATAATTGTTTGAGGAATATGAAATTATACAAATGGAATTGTGTATGTGGGGAACAGTCACACCTTAATGATCATTGGATTTGAAACCATCAGCTTGAAGATGAATGATAACATAGTTCAAATCATTTGAGGGGAACACCATGTGAAGGGTCCTAAAAAGAAAATTTTGTCCGTGGAAAAAATTTGATGATATCTGATGGAAAATAGTAAAAAATAATAGGATTATGGGGAATACTAAGGGATAACTTATAGTGATGATGGTACAGAAGATATAGAAGATCTTTTACATTTTTATGGGTTTTAGTATAGAACCCTAGAATGGGATAGTGAGTTGGTCCTGAAAGGCCTATGTATTGAAGAAATCAATCCCCAAAAGTGGTTTTAAGGGCTATGTTTATTTACATTTCCTAAAAAAGGTGATTAGTTCTAGTTTGTTAAGATGGTTATGATCCATGATCGGCCTTGAAAATACATGAGTAGTTTGTTTGGAAGATAGAAAGGATGTGTAGAGATTTGATTAGTACATAATAAATTATCCAAGTAGGATATATGATAAATGAGTTTTTTAATGACAAAATAAAATTAATAGTCAATTCATTCAATTCATTTAAATAGGATTACCCCCAACCATTATACCCCCATTTAATTTCATTAAAGACATTTAATTGAGGGGAGTCCAATGGATAGAAAGGCTATGCTATGAAAAGGATATCCCCTATCATTTTTTATCATCAGCTTCTCCAACAACAAATCATTAATTTTGAGGGTAATATTTTATGAGGTGATTAGTCATTTATTAAAAAAATATATTTTTAGAGTTTTCTCCATGTTATTGATAGAGATTAACACTCCTTATTTCTACCATAGTGACATCCTTTTATTTTCCTATTGTTTTTAACCCTTTCATTAGTGTTTTTTTTCTACATTAGATTCGGTGTTAATTTTCCATTAAGTGAGGTTTATTGATCGAGCACCATCATTGGTCTTATTAGATTAATCCTAGGTCGGTATCGAGCTCCATGGATTATTCATCCTTAATCTTCATCAATAGAGCCACGTTTACCTGGTAAAATTTCCACATAGTCAAACAAATTAACACACATAGTCGATCCATTTTCCAATACATACAACCATCAAGTCATGATATATTGTATATCATTATCACATTATATAGTTTGTTATTTTCATTCGATCCTATTTTAATATATAGTTGATCCCATCCTTAATCAGAAAAAAACATGAAGGATGGAAGAAACACTAGAAAGACACTGCTGATCAAAAAATGTGTCAAGTAGATGAGTTCCTTCTACGAAATTGGATGCATCTTTATTCATGTGGTACGGTCAATTTATGCATAAGTTAATTTCATATGAAATAGTTAATGAATATAATTCCAAATTTTTAATCAGCCATACTATCTATCTCTTGCTACTGTTTCTATGGCCGTTAATAAATATCCATAATGATGAGTGACATATAAAAAAATAAACCTAAAATAATTAATTTATGTTTTTATAAACATTAACTCCTTTAAAATAAAAAAAAAATTAAAATCTTGTTATATCCCCATTAATAAAACACATATTATGAATTGAAAATTTATAAAATGTTAAAATGATAAAATTAGAGACTACAATTGTAGATATCAAATTTTTTAAAAAATTGATAAATTATTTAATTAATTAAAAAAGAAATAATAAACATCATAAAATATTTAATAGTAAATATAAAATATATTTAATAAAATCAATTATAACAAGTGATTAAAAATTTAATTTAACATCTATTAATTAATTAATAAATTTGTATAAAAATAAAATAAATTATTATATAATTTAGAGGATATAAAAACTGACAAATAAAACATAAGAATTAGGGTTTTAAAAAACAAGTAATTACATAAACTAAATATATCAAAAAATTATCAAAGGATAATTTAAAAATAAAATCAAAAATAAATATCATAACTATCAATATACACTAATTCAACTATAATATATTCACTAAATTATAATTAACTAATTAAAGTATAATTTATGCCTAAAAAACTATGAATAAAACAATAATTATTTGGAAAACACAATAATTAAAGGCCACTTCATTGTGTATACCACTACACCATGGTGATCCCTTTAAATTATATTTTTCAAATGTATTTATTTTCATTATAATAAAACCATGATGAAAAATATTTTTTATTTCATCATAAACAAAAAATTGCATATGTGTAATGATTTGGAAAATAACAATGATAACTTCATGAGACTTCTAAAATATTAAAATTCATAGAGTATATTTGATTTATTATACCTAAAATTATCTTTATATTCTATGAGTATGTGTTTGGGATTGTTTTTTGATGGATTTAACACTCTCATCACTTAAACACCAAAGATAACGTATGGAATGTTGTTTGTATCCCTTATAATATACCACTAGAAAATGTTTGAAGAAGAATTCATTAATAATTTGAATGATTATTACAAAAAATTAGATTCCCAATAATAATATTGAGGTGTAACTTAATCCTCTAATTTAAAAATTACATAAATTATGGAATTATTGTGTAAATATTTATTATGTATCCATTACAAAAATATAAATGAATGATTCTATAATTTGGAATATTGTTGAATTTATTTGATGAGAAAATGTAATCAATTTGAATAAAAACACTAGTTTGGCTTCAATATTTTATACTTTTTTTATTCTGTATCCCAATGATTTCTTAAAAAAATAGTGTTTCAGGTGTCATTTATGGATCCTTGATGTGTCCCATGGATTAAATTCTTCGGAACAAAAAATTATTGATAAATAATAAAATGTAGAATCCACTAAGGATATTATTTAGTTCTATAATATAAGGACAGTTTATAAATTTTTCTACATAATTTTAGAAAATTATTTAATATAAATTATGTTGTCATATAGGTCGACTCATGTCATTCGAAATAATTATAACATATTTGTGGAAGAAAATGATTATTTTTTTCATCCTAACTTATATAGTATTTAATTTTTATGTTATAATATTGTTATCGGACATATTGAGTTGGAAATCTATGAAAATGTTTTTTACACTGGTTAATGAGAATGGAAAATTAGTGTATCATAATAATGCTCAAAGGGGATTATGAGTAATTTAAATATTGTGTTTTTATGGAAAAATGATATTTGGAGGTATTATATAACATTTTATTTCAATGAAAACACGAGAATAATGCGTATCCTTTAAATTTTAAAATAATGTGAATTTTACTTAAGGATATTTAGGTAATATTTCATGATGTATTTATCTGATCATCATATGTTACATGGATGTAAAATTAATAATAATAATTTTTCAATGAATATTTTATACCATTAGAAATAATTTTACCATAAATAGTAAATTTAGTTTTTATTTATTTTTTGTACATGAATAAAATAATTTTTTGAGAAAACTAACAATCCAATGGAATTTTATTATATTTAAGAAATAATTTTTGTGGAACTATTATTTTTATATTTTATTTACCTATTTTTTATATGATTTTTTATTTTATCATTCTTCTAGCAAGAGATACACTTCGAGGAAGTATATATTATTGATAATTTATAACAATTGAGATGTATATTGAAATTATTTGGGTTCTCATTTGTAAAATTCATTTTATGAAATCATAATCTATATATATATATATTTATATTAAATTGTTTTATTAATTTTTAAGATGTTACATAGGTTATTTTGAGTTATATGTGATAAATACAACTCAATTATAAGGATAAATAGTGGAAGGATAACAAAACAAAGATTATCTATCATTTTCAACTAGATATTTGATGAAATTTAAACTAAAATTACCAAACATGGATGTATAGATGAAATCTTGGATAATTATAAATCTTATTAACATTCATTATTTCACCAAATTATAGGTTTAAATGTTAAAAGGGGTTATATTTTATACTTACTAAATTATAGTAACTATAGGGACATGGATATGTGATACATGATACCCAATTTATAGATTTATTCATTGATGAATTGAGGATTCCAATAGATTTAATACTTAAAATGGTTTATACATCATAAAATTAAATAATAAGATTCCTATTTCTTATGTTTTTTCTAATTTTATTATAAATAACTAAATTATATTTCATATTTTAATGATTTTTAATAATAATAATCAATCTAAAATATTACATTATTTCTCGTTTTTTGGATTTCATTAATCTCTGTAAGGACATTTGATTTTACACTTACAATATTAATGGCCTCATGTTTTATATAATTGATTCTATGAAACTATTAAATAAAAGATAAATATTTACAGTAAAAAAGGTGGAATAATTTGTAAATTTGGTTAATATGATCAAATTAAAATATCATGGACACTTTTCGATTGTGTTATTAAAATTAATCCTAGTGAATATTTATAAGGGGATGTTAAAGGATATAATAAATTTAAATTTTTTGTAAATTAATTCATTTGATCCATATTATTTATTGTGAAAAATTGATCTATATATCATGTATTCACATGAAAAATGATATATTATGTGGATAATATGCTGCAAGATTGTTTGAGTGATCTTTTACCCCAGGAATTTAAACAAATATAGTATGATTGATAATTTTGAAAATGTATTTTATGACAATGAACCATTCCAGCAACAAAACATTTAACTATTTCTACCACATGATATTGAAATTGTATAACATTCATGTAATTTTAAAAATAATGAAGCAAGTATAATGATAGAGACCAATAAGAATATAAAAAATTAAGATAGAAATAATTTAATTTACAAAAAGAAGTATTGTCACAAAATATTACATTTAAAAACAATGTGTTTGTTGTTTATAATATATAAATTATAAATCATAATTTTTTATATCTTTAAAATAGTTTTTTAATATATAAATTATAGATATAATATTGTGATATTAATATTAAAATCATTTATTTTGACATATATTTCCATTTTCTATTTATGTACATCCTTTTATAGTTTATTATAGTTGTCCTATATTTAATATTATATTATATTGATCTTGTAAATGATTTTATACCTTAAATAATAATTTAATAAGTTATCACACATTTAATGATTATATTATTATATTTTAATTTTTAATAATTTATATTAATTTTATTTATGCATTTATTGTTTACATTTAATTTATTTAAAATATTTTGTAATATGGAATGATGAGGATAAAAAGAGTCATGTATCATAGTAGCTATATGATATGGATTAAACCTACACTATCATCTAATTTTATAGACCTGGTAGATTCACTTATACCTGAGATTGATTAGAATGTATCAAATAACCCTTCCAAAAAGGTACTATGTAACTTGGTGCACCGGCCTCAGGAAATCTAATGGTCACTTAATAATATTGATGATATTAGAATGTAATAATTCTTGGATTGTATGTTAATATGGAAAAATGTTAATTGATTATAATTAATGAATCATCATTTCAAATTGATATAAATAATGGGAGAAGGGTGTAATTAAGAATTCATTAAAATTGTTTGACTAGAAAAATATTATTATTTTAACTCAATTTGTTGATTAGGGGTTGAGTACTAGTAGGTATTTGTGTATTTATAGACAAATACAAGGATATTTTACCCATAATCAAGTGATACTTATAGTAATTTATAAAAATTGGAGACATATTATGACATGTATTATTAATTATGTTTTTGAATACCAAGTAATGTTAATATTAAATTTTATTAATTGATTATAAATTTAATTAGTGTGACTGTATGTATTAATATACTAATGATTTAGTATACTTTTATTTTTTAATTTTTTGTCCTCATTGTGCATGACTCTATTCTACTCTCATGGAAAATTTATAATTTTAATTATTAATGGAGGGAATTTAATTGGATATTATGGATGGATTTTAACAACACATCTTTTATCATTTAGTAGTTTTATGAAATGGTTCTGTAATGCATAGATTTAATATAAGGGATGATGTCATGTATGTTTTTAGAACGTCATATGACATAAATTACATCATTGTAAGAAAATAAATGTTGATAACATTTTAACAAAACATGATTGTAGTTTCATAAAGAAATCAAAATTATACATTGAGTTAAATATTTTTAGTTACAATATAAAATTATTTCATCATTTTCAAAATATAGTAATGAAAATGTAATGGTTTATATAATATTATAAATGTGATATAATTAATAAACCCAATTGTTTTTGTATTTAAAGGTTAAAATTCCGAAAACATTAGATGAAAACCCTATAAAAACATCATATAATTAATATAATAGTTCTATTGAACGAGTTTTTGTATACTAACATCCCATACATTTATCTAGTTTGGGATTTAAATTGACCCTATAAAATGTTTTTGGGAGATCTCATTCACAACCTATGATTTCTGTATTTATATGGTTCCAATAAGATCAACTAACCTAGAATAAAAAAAATTTAGGGTATAAATAATTTTTCAAAAAAATAACATATTCCTATTAAAGGTTATTTATAGAAAAAAAGGTAAATTTTCTTAATAATATTTTCATGATGATAAAAGGTATTTTTCCGGATAGAATTATAAGTTTGATAGCTATTCATATTGAGGTAAATTATAAACTCAATCCACGTTGAATTTTATTGAACATTATTAGAATATTGATGTACATTTTTAATAATTAAGATTTCAGGTTTTTTATAATTTAAATCGATTCATTTAATTGAAATTATTCTTTAGAAATAATTATCTTGATTTCATTCAAGAATTTTTAATTTTATGGTTTTGGTTATAATAAAAAAATATTATGGAGGATGAATTTTTATTTTCCTAACATTGGCACATTTTTTTAAAAAAATTAACTGGAATATTCACATAACTTTTCCATAATGTGAGATTTTGTTTTTTGTGCATTATTTTTAATTGGTAAGAATCTATATTGGATTTTGTTCTGTAATGTTATTTTTATGTTCTATATTAATTAATACATTTTATAAAATTTTATTTTATTATTTATAACATATATATTGTGATTATTAATAGAATCATATGTCATATTCATTAATGGTTATATATATTGTTTATATTTTTAAAATTATTTCTTATTATACATTATATTTTCATCATTTATTTGTTATTGTGTAATTGTTTTTTTTCATATTCTAGTTTTCTCTCTTTAAGTATTATATGAACTTATTCCTAGTCTATAACTAATAGAAAAAATATGAAATTCACATTAATAATGATATATGAAATTTAAGGTTTTGTGAACACAAATTTTTCAATGTACAAAAAATATTCTTTGAACATAATTCTTATTTTGATCTTTTAATTATATAGATCATAATATGATTTTTTTGTTATTTTATTAATAAAAAAATTCAATTTAGCTAAATTATTGATTTTTTTATTTTCTTGATCTAATTATGAAAGGATTAAGTATTTATAATTATTTTACAATTATTAATTTTCATCAGAGAATATAATTATAGGTCGTTTATTTATTATTTATATTAATTAAATAAAAAAATTTTCCATGTAAAAATTTTAAGGTATTGTTAGGTATTAATATAGGCATGGTTATCTTGGAAGAAAGTATGAGTTAATGCTAGAAAACTATTTGATCTTTCACACTCTTCATATACCTCTGATTATATATTATTGTTTTCTTAGTATATTTTTGAAACATTGTCATTTATTATACAATTTATATTTTTTTTATTTTCATTTATTTTTATTTGTGCTTTGATTTGTTTCATTATTTTTAATATTTATTTCATTTAATGATGATATTTAAGTTTTTTTGGAAGAATATAAAGATAAGAATCTTGAATTGGTTGTTTGTGAGGGTAGATGAAATAGTTATAAGTAAATTGTTTCTAATTTAATAATGATATATGAATATTTTATGAATATTTATATTGACCAACAAAACTAACATGAGTAACGGGGGTTATAATTTTTATTACCTTTTAAACAAAACTATTAGATTAGGGATTTATGGTGATATACATGTATGTTAAGGAAATAAATTTTAGAAAAGTATTCCTCCCAAAATAAAAACATTATTTGATAAATTTCTGAAAATGCAACACTATAACCAAAACAATATATACCATTTTAAGGTATCCAATGTACTAGTATGTATAAATAACGGTAACATAATTATGAAACATATATATATTCATATATATTTATATTTATATTAACAATAAAATTTGAAATTTAACTTTAATTATTGACGCAACTAATTTTCTCTAAGAAGAAAATAAAATATTTTCACGAAAATTTTATTATCTTAATGTAATATATTTTTTTTAAAAATAAATTATTAACACTATATTAGTTATTAATTTATAGGGTCAAAATTTTTAATATTTCAATTTTTTTAAATATTGTTTTTATTATATTATGTTATATTATTTAAAAATATAAACAAAATATTATAGGATGATATTTTGAAAAAACTAATTTCATTTTTGGATTTATCAAGTAAATAATATATTATTATTAATTTTTGGGATTTTTCTAGTGATATTTACATTTAGGTGAAACGTACAAGAAGTCATTTTATTATATAACATTAATTTTATAACATTATTAGTATATTATTATGAATTTAAAATTCAAGAAAACATTTTCGAAAAAAATGAATTATATAAGTTTACTTATTATTTTATAAATTTTTGTTTTAATTTTAAACCCATAAACAATATTTCTGAAATTACTTTATATTTTGAAAATATATTTTTAATATATTATACATTTTATATTTAAAAATTAATATTTACCAATTTTAGATGTTTAATAATTTTAAATTAATTTAAAAATATAAATCCATACTTTCAAATTATGTAAATATGATAATTTTTTTTATAAATAAATTACAAATTACATTGGTAAAAAGTAGTTATCATGGTAAAAGTAAAAAATTCAAATAGAAAAAATATAATAGTAAATGAACAAATCTTTTTAAAATTGTGTTGGAATGTGTAGTTGAAGCCATTATATACCGTGTAACATTAAATTTTTTTAATCTATTTTAGAGCGTCTTTTTTTAGGGTGACTTCCCATTTGTTCAATGTTTTTTATTATATCCTAAAATTTCTTCTATTTTTTACATATAAAATGAGAAATACTTTTCTCACATCACCTCAAATAACACCCTAGTTATTTAAAAAAACATGAAAAAAATATCCCATATATTCATAAAAACCTTTAATCGGGTGTTGTAATTTCCAAATAACATGCTTGACAATGCCCCTTTGTAAAGGAGATAATCTAAGAAGTGAGGTATAAATTTCTAACCACTCCTCCTTCTTCTCAATTTATTTATATAAATATATTATGCCTCAAATTAAATTAAAAATTATTAAAATTATAACATATGTATCATTAGCATACAGTTATGTTTTTATTATTATGTTACAATCGTGAAACACCTTTCCCTTTTCCATTATTATATACTCAAATTTGAATTTTGTGTGCATGCGGTATACGACCACCACTTATAATCATGATTCATTCATCCCTGTCATATTCATATAATTATCTAGTTTATATTTTAAGAGTATATTATATGAATATAAGAAATATACATCATAAATACGTGATTTATGGATAACACAAAAATGTAACGATTGTTATAATGTAATCTATCGATATAGGTAAATAACCGCAAAATTGTTCAGCATCGATTTCATCTTTATAAAATGTGACTTAAAAACCCATGTGATGGAAAAATAAAATTATAAGTATTGACAAAACAAAAATTCAAGGACAACTTAATGTTTTTAAATGAATAAATTTTGAAGTAAAATGAATGTCAGCACATCTTTTAAAAACCATGCTCAAAACAATCAAGATTATGAACTCCCAATATTGAAAGATGATTATAACAATATAATAAATGTGTAACAATAGTATTATCAATGATTATAAATGAATATTTATATTAACATGGTTATGAAAATTTTAATTAATATGTTTATCTTTTAGATATATCATTTTGAATCACTTCCTTGGGAACCAAGATTAAAGGTAATGGTTTCATTGACTCGATTTATGATTCATTGGGTCATAGTATTTCTTACATGAATATAATATTTATGGTTTATTTCATCCTAAAATTACCCAATTTATATTTTATTTACTCATACTATCTATGGAAATTAAATCTTGTCATTAGTAATAACTTTTTTTAAAAAAATTATTTCATCTTTTAAATTTTATATTGGTAAGAATAACTCTGGTTCTTACTAATGAAAATTTTCTTCTTTGACTATGTTAATTCGATCAAATGAATTTTCATTAATGAAATAAAAATAATTTTATTTATTTAAATTATTAGAAACAATATTTACCTATTTTAAGAAATAAAATACTTTTAAAATTTCTTCACTGTGGGGTTTTCATTCAATGAGAAAAAAGAATATTAAAGACATTTCCTTTCCTTATATACCACATTGATTCTATTAGTATAATTTTTTATGAAGGATTAATTTTTTGAACTCTTTATATTAATTTTTTCTTTAACTTATTCAATTTTCCATCTAAAAATGATTTAATGTAATCTTTCCATTATCTTTTTAAAAAAATTCAGATGGTTTTGTGAATTTTTTTTTGTAATTTCACAATAATTTTCTTACTAATATTTAGCTCTCCTGAAGTGATATTTTGATCATCTGTTGAATATTAATATGGATTTATTATAATCGTAATATTATATTTTTCTATTATTCTATGATTTATTAGGCTCATGTTATGTTATGTTTTTGAAAATTAATGAAAACACATTCTTTTTCAATGGGGTATTTAACATATGATTATGGTTGATTTTACATGGCACACATATGTAATTATTATAATGGCTGAGGTACTATATAAAACTATAATGAATTGGTTTAGGTTTATATGTCTTCAGATAGTTAATCATGGATATGATGAGTTTTTTCTCATAGACATGTTCATAATGGGTTTTTTCCCATTTTTAAATTTTGACATAATGTGATTGTGTGCAATGTATTGGAATAATTATATAAATAAAAGTGGTTATCATAATCTTATGTTTTTTCCATAATTAAATGTTTTTATAAATTTATCCGACATTATCAAAATGCATTTTATTTCTATGAAATGTGATGTTTTCATGGTTATTCCTTGTTTTTATAATTTTCTTCCCATTTATGTCATGATATATTATGTCACCTGTATTAAATTTAATGCTTCCTTATTGGTATTTGTATGATATTTTACTATTATAAATTTTTATTATGATTATAATATGTGCTATTATGATGTTTCAATAATATTTCTATCATCTTCATCATGTTATCCTTCATTTTTATTCATAGATACATTATGATATGTTTTTGCTTATGGAGCATCTGAGATCACCCCTTTCATATGTTTCTGATAACCATGTTATGGAAATGGTTATATCATGGGAGACATCTAGATAAGGGTTTAGTAGATCAAAAAGATAGAGAAATTTTATCAAGTTTTGTAAATTGAGATACGCAGTGATCTAATCTCAAGTGTATTAAATCTTTTTGTCTTTGTTTTTGTGATTTCTTTTTAGATGAATTTTCTAGATAATGAATTTAATATATTATTTAATTTATTTTTAGCCTGAGTTTCTCTAGTTAGTTATATAAATAATATTTTGTTATTTTTGGATATTTTATATAAATTTAGTGAAAAACATCAGAATAAATCTATGTTATACATATAACTACATGATTACATAGTAAAATTTTGGTAAATGTGGTATTGGGTTTTTATCTTTTAAATTATAACCCTGATTGAGAAATACAAGTGGATATAGGATCCCACCTAGATATACCTAGGGGTAATAACCTATAAAATAGAAAACTCGATATAAACTTCATTACCACTACTTGCACTGCTCTCAGGCCTAACATCACACCTATTTAGACAATCCTATGGGATATTATTTGTTAAATCACATGATCTTTATAATCCATTATAAGGGATTTGAATATAATTATTTAGTTTATTTAAAAAACTAACCATTGATAACAACAATTGAACCCTATATATTCATAAGATAATTTATGCATGGAATGTATGCAATACTACTAAAAATTTTATAGTTTCTTATATGTACATTTATTAATTATTGTATCCTCATTAATTATTTTTATTTTGTCATGGTAATAGAGGGAACACATTATAAGTGAGTTAACAATGGGTGAACTGTACAGTGTGGAGATTTTACCTATGGGAAACCTAATGATATTAGGGTTGCGATTCAAAAAATCATTGAAATTATTACCAATCTATCTCTTGTTGTGGGTAAAAACCCAATTCATATTAAACTTCTAAACACAACAAAGAATGTGAAAATTTTTATCAATTCATTTATGATGAAACATACACCGATTTATAGTGGGAATTTTAATACAAAATTATTTGATTATGGGTTCAATATTATTGAAAATATATTTTTATTATCTAGTTATAGAAATAAGAAAAAATAACTATTTAAATTTTCGAAGGAGTGGTTTTCCCATTGTGGAATCTCATTAAAAAAAATATGAAAAATGAGGAGGTTTACGTTATATACAATGAATAGTTCATGAATTTATTTTTCAATAAATATTTCTTATTAGATTCTTCTTGTAAAATACAGTTTTATTATATGTAATTAGATAAATATGAAGATTAATCTATTGTATCACATGAAAATATTTCACAAGACTCATTGTGTATGGATCTATTTCAATATATATGAAACATAGTGGAAATTTTGATCACTTATTTAGTTTCATAAAAACTATTCATTAAAGGGTGTTGGACCTATTATACTATAGTATGTTTGAAAATATTGTTCTTTTTGCTCTTAGGTAGAGATGAAAAGTACAATGAGTTACCATTCTAGGGAAAAGTAAAATTAATGTGGGGAATCACATAAGAATTTCTGATAAAATACATGGTGGGAATAAATTCATATTTTATAAATGTAATAAATTTGAGATAAATACCTCATGTAATTTAATCAAGGGTTTATGTATGTGTTTTATGAGTGGTAATGAAGGACACTAAGTCCAAAACTGTCAATCTAAAGCTAAGAGTTTGATTAACACAATAGAAGAGGATATGTTTCCATCTAATGATACACCCACATAATAATGATTAAAATGAATGTAGTTAATATATTATGGAAATCAATTCCCCCACCATTGGGCCAAAGAATAAAATAGCCCCCCCCATAACATCTCAACCCTAGGGAACATGGATGATCATTCGATATATGTAATGCCCTGACCCAAATTACCAAGAGTCGGTGCATTATTACATAACAATGGCATTATCACAGAAGATCAATTCTTGAAAGACCGATTAGTGTAGTATACTTTTAAGTACTAGATACATTCATAATGATTACATTACATCATTAATAAAAAAATACAACAACATTATTTCCATAGACAACAATGAGATTCCATAGGCTAACACTGTAGGTGAGTAAAAATATACTTTTTCGTATCATGAGAAAAATAAAACATACAAAGGGGTCAACTCAGATGCTCAATAAGGATTAAAATATAGCAAAAACTTTCTTAAATAAACACAATCATTTAAGGCAATGTTTAAAACTTAAAAAAATCTTTTTAAACATAAACTTGATCCTTATATGAAAAATATAAATCAAAATAATTCCATTTAATTACTCACATGTATATTCAACAAGTTGAATAATCACATGAAATATCAATAGCCACATTCATAATGATGGAATGCATAATGCCATACTTTCATAACCACATATATAAGGCCTTGTGCCCAGACTACAAATAAGATTTTGTCAAGGCATTGTACCAAGACACTATATTTTCTCATGAGACCTACCGATGCATCGAGGAGCGATATCGGGTTCCACCATTCCCTAACTAAGTCCAATGAATTCATCATATGAAAAAGTTTAAATACAATATTAACATTCGTATTAAAAATATCTTACGAATTGTAAATAATTTATCCATAAACCATGAAATGTGAAAAAAAATAACACATCTAAGGTCAAACATATCACAAAATCTTCTATAAAATATTTATGTTTTTTATCATAATAAATCAACTTCAAACAAACATAAAACCCATCAAAGGATGTCGACATAAGTGAAATCAAAACCATTTTAGAGAAATATCTCATTCTAATTTGAAATCATTTAAAATTCATATAATTATAAAATAAAACACTTATTATGAAAATATTCTTATAAACTTGTAAGGGATTCATAGATGATGTTATAACAGCGGTAAATAACTGCACCCACCGTAAAAGTAAAAAAAATTCCTATATTAATTTTGACGAAAAGGTTATAAAGGACCTTGTTTGGAAAATGACAGAGAGATTCATTTTAAACAATTTTATAAAATAACAAAAAAAAGGGTATAAATGACTTTAACACATAATCTAGTAAACAATAAAAATGTTTTGGAATACATTTCTATGAAACATGGATGTGGATGATAAAGAGGTCCCAGTAGATAATTACGTATAAGGAACATCAGATAGAGAAGAGATTGTATAATTAACCCTTAACTTGTACTTTTCCTAGGACGAGGGTAGGTTAACCACTTGTATAATGGGTAAATAATTGTTATTAAATTATACAAGAATCAAATACATTAATATGATATCATATAGGATCATTTGCCATTGCTTTGTTAATAATATCATATTACTATCGTTGTTTTGGGTGTAAACAGATTCATTTTAATTTATATTAATTATTATGTGAGTGATATTTGTTATGGATGGGATGTATAATATTAATATATATAATGATATAAAGTCTTCAAAAATTATTTTTAATCATCAAATGAAAATTAGTCTTGAATGGATACGATGGGGAATGAATCTCATCGTGTTTGTGAAGATAGTAATCCGTACGTACGCATGAGCGACAATATCATTCATTTGATATTAAAATAATATATAATTGGATGGTATATCATATATACAGAATCATTATCATGTTAAATTTATTATTTAAATCAGTTACAAATCATTATTATACCCTTCAAAATAATAATTTGTTGAATAACAATTACCCCACGATGTGGAGACGGTAAGCCATACGTACACACGTATGGTGACATGTCATTCATATGATTGATAGAATAATGAATTTGGTTGTAAAAATTTTAAAATAACATCACAGTATATAGAAGATACTTGATTTATTATTTTATAATGGAAACAACAATGAAAAAGGAAGTCGAAGAAGAAAGGAACTTTAAAGAGGTGATGAAATATTTACTTCTTCTTCGGGTTCTTCCTTTTGATTTGATTAAAAGGTCTCTTTAGGTTGGATTTATGGCTAGAATAAGGACTCTAGGTTGAATATATGATATTTGAGGGGGAAATTTCATATAGGTTGGTCGATCCAAATGGTTTTGATGGTGTGAATTAGAGAGAAGGTAGATTGCGCTTTTATAAGAGGGGCGAGGGGATCCTTAGAAAAAGAAAGAAATATTATTTTATAATAAATTAATTTTCGGTTTCTAATGGATCAAAAATAATTATTTAAAGTAAAAGGGTTGAATGGGTCAAAAACCACTCAAAAATATTGTTTTATAAAGGTTTGGGTCACTATATTAGCATTATATTTTAGATTTAACACTAAGTTAAATATTTTTACATTTACCAAGTCTTTTTGTATTTTTATATTATATGGTTAATAAACATATGATATACATACAAGATAATTCCAAGTGGTTCATTATTGACAAACCTATCACTATATCAGTCTTTTTGTGGAACCATATATTTTTAGGAATAGAATATCAATTAATAATATAATATTTGTTTTAAAAAGTCTTTTATATCAATTTCGACACTATTTTTTATTTTGTTTATTCTAAATTCATAATAGCATTATTACTTTGAAAAAAATTCATCTAACTAACCCAAATATGTTATATTGACGTATAAAATTAGTTTAATTAATAAAAAGTCTCAATTTAAATTTATTTGGATATATATAATATGAATTATTTTAATATTTCATTAATTAGATAATTACGGTATCATCATTGTGTCATAAAAAAATTAAATTATTTAATTTCTAAAAAATATAAATAAAATTCCATTATGTAGGAAATAGTTTTAGATTTATAATTAATATTAATAGTTGAATTTATGTTATGTATACCCCATAATTTAAAATGATTAATTATTATACTTTGATTTTAACTCTTTTAACTTTTCTTTAAATAAATTAATAATAAGTGCCCTAATCTAATCTTAGTGGACAAAATAGGTTAAAATTTTATTTCTAAGATTTTGTTTTGTCGAATTATACTTAAAAAATAGAATTAAAACATGTGTTAGGATAAAAATAATATCATTTTTACCCTTAAATAACCTATTTACTTTTAACTGTGGTAAATAAAAGTAAAAAGTTACTATTCAACAAAAATTATTTTCATCTTATTCATCCATATTTTTCATAATGATATCAACCATTCCTCTCATATTTTTGAAATTTCACTCACATAAGCAGTAAAATTATGTTTTTTGTTAATTTTCAAATTATGCTAGGCAGTGGGTAAAAAACAGTGAAAAATTCTGTAATATATATATATATATATTATAAACCGACTCCAATGAATTAAATTGAACATATATATGTATTATGTATCTATTTTGACATAAAATAAATTTAAATAAAATAAATTTTTATTTAAATAAAAATTAGGTTTTATACTATAACTAAGTGTTTTTTCACTATTTATCAAAAATTGAATGTTTTCAGGAAAATACCAAAAATTTACCCTATGCTAATTTTGATATTCTGAATCCAAAAGTGAAGTCCATTTTGAATGATAAAATTTATAAAATTCCAAAAATTGGGTGTTACTTTTCACAACGGCTAGTTTGATTGGTTTTGGTGTGTTAGAACTCGATGTTTAGTACAACACACACTACTGTATTATTAAAAGAGATGTGTATCATGGAAGCTTGGGGTGTTATATTCTCTCCTCATTAAAATAATTCCATCCTCTAAATTTCTAGAGTATTACAGCGTAACAAACGTAGGTGGTTCATCATCATAAGTTCCTCGGTTTCCGAGGTTGCCTCTTCCATCTTATGGTTTCTGCATAGAAATTTTACCAGACGATTCACCTAGTTTCTCAGTACTTGTTCTCTTATATCAAGAACCTTGACAGGATCTTCACAATTAGACAGATTGGGATCCAGTTCTAGTTCGTCATTTGTGTGTATATGCGTTGGGTCAGGCATGTATTTTCTCAACAGTGATCCATGGACCACATAGTGGACATTGGAGTGACTTTGTGGCATTGCCAACCGGTAATCTACTGCCCCAATTGGTTCTATATTTTTGAAAAGTCTGACATACCTGGGCCTCAATTTTCCCTTATTACTGAAACTTATAACACCCTTCAATGGAGATACCTTCAAGAAAACATGATCTCCTACCTGAAATTCCAAATCCTTCCTTCGGTTATTGACATAGCTCTTCTACCTAATTTGAGCATCTTTGATTTGGTTTTGTATTACTTTTACTTTATCCATATTTTCCTCTAATAGTTATGGGCCTACAAGTTTTCATTCACCAACATCATCCCAACAGGTTGGTGTGTGACATTTCTTTCTATATAATGCTTCATATGGTGCTATTTGAATACTTGAATGGAATCTATTGTTATATGAGAATTCTATAGGAGGTAAATATTGATCCCACATACCTTGAATATCAAGAGATAAAGATATCTCCATATCTTTTATGGTTTGAATAGTCCGTTCTGATTTTCCATCTGTTTGAGGGTGGTAGTCAGTGCTAAAATGAAGCTCAGTATCCAGGGCTTTCTGAAGACTTTTATAGAATCTTGATGTAAAACGAGGATCAGGATCAGAAAAAATCGATAGTGGTACACCATGAAGGCTTAGAACATAAATAATATATAGTATTTCTAGATGTTCATGTGGTAAATCTTCACTTATAGCATGGAAATGTGCTGACTTGGTAAGACAATCAACAATGACCCATATTGCAATGTTCCTTCTAGGAGTCTTTTGTAGTGCCATGAAAAATTCCAACGTGATATCATCCCATTTACAATCAGGTATGGGAATAGGTTTCATGCCTCATCCAGACTGTTGCCTTCCAGCTTTCATTTGTTGACAATCCGTACATCTTGACACAGAATCAGCAATCTCCCTCTTCATGTTATCCCACCAAAAATGTTCCTTCACATCTTTATTCATTTTGATGCTACTAGGGTGTATAATGAAATTGGAACTATGATCATCATCCAAAAATTACCTTTTTAGATCAAGTATATCGGGAACCCAAAGTCTCTTTCCATGTTTCAAAATTCCATATTCATACACAAAGTCACTCAATATCGCATCATTCACAACATTAATCTTCTTTTAAAACTCTTCATCATCGGTCTGAGAACTCTTTATCCTTTCTAGTAAATATGGTTTTGCAATCATTTGATAAAATATTTATGTTTCACCTTCGATGGTTATTACCATATCCATCTTTACTATATCCATGTATATAAGATTCATTTCCACTCTCATCTTGTTCAAAACTCGATGATCATTTCTACTCAAATAATTGGCCACCTTATTTTCCTTCCCCTGGTGGGAATGTATAGTGAAATCATAATCCTTGGGTAGTTCAAGCCATCACCATTTCCTCATGTTGAGTTCTTTCTGAGTGAAAATATACTTCAAACTCTTTTGATCAGTATAAATCTCACGTTTTTCATCATTGTGATATTGTCTCCAAATCTTCAACACAAAGATTACAACTTCTAACTAAATATCCTAAGAAGGATATTTTTGGTCATGAAATTTTAGCTATCCTGATTCATAGGCAATAACTCTATCATTCATTATAAGGAAACATCTATGTCCTTTCTTCGATGCATCACTATAAATAACAAACCCATCATTCCCCGATGGTAGAGTCATGATAGAAGCATTGACTAATATTTTCTTCAGTTCTTCAAAACAGTCTTCACACTATTTTTTCCAAAACAATTTAACACCTTTTCATGTGATCTTTGTTAATGTGTTATCCAAAAGGGAAAAATTCTAGATGAAACATCGATAATAACCTGCTAAACCAATAAAATTGTGTACCTAAATTATACTCGTAGGTGTGGGCCATTCTTGGATTTCCTTGGTCTTTGAAGGATCAATATAAATTCCATCCTTAAAGGCAATATGTCCATGAAAAGAAATATTATAAATCCAGAATTCACATATTCTAAATGTCCCATATAATTCATGCCTTCTAAGAGTCTTTAGGATAATTCACAAGTTCTTTTCATGATCTTGATAGATTTTAGAGTATACCAAGTTATCATCAATAAATACCACTATAAGATCATCGAGATATTCCTTGTAAACATCATTAATTAGATCCATGAAGACATATGGTGCATTAGTCAATCCAAAAGGAAATATTGTAATATTGTAATGCCTGTATCCTGGTTCAAAATTTTGTCTTAGGAATTTATTCCTTCTTCACGCACAACTGATGGTATCCAGATCGAAGGTGAATCTTTGAAAATTATTTAGCTCTATGAAGTTGGTAAAATAAATATTCAATGCGATGGTGGGTACACTTTTTCTTTATTGTAATAGCATTGATCTACCTATAGTCAATGCACAACCTCATAGATCCATCCATCTTATTATCAAAAAGGATAGTGGCTCCCCATGGGGAAACACTAGGAAGAATAAATCCTTCATTACACCATTACTCTAGTTTTTCTTTAGTTCCACAAATTACACAGTGGCCATACTATAATGGGACTTAGATATAGGCCTTGAACCACGAATTATATCAATTGAAACCCCAATTTATCATTCAGGAGGATGTTCAAGTAAATCTTCTAGAAACACATCAACATATTAATTCATAATAGGTACATCATCTATTTGAACATTATTTTCCTCACCCACAGTTTTTTCATTCTCTTACTCCCTAATAAATGAATTTAGTTGAGCTATTGTGGGTGGATCTAGATAAAAATTAGGTGGTGAAGATTCTTCTATAAAGATAATGTCTTCTTTATCATTGTCATCAAAAATAGTAACCTCCTTCTTCTTAAAATAAATTTTTGTATCGTGGCCTAAAAGCGAATCCATACCAAGGACTATATGGAATTCAATCTTGGGTATGATGATGAGATCAGTAGAAAAATAACATTTATATGCCCTAATGGGGACTGATTTACAAAACACTATTGCAATGATATTACCCATAGAAGTTTTGACTGAAAAATCCCTTGCTAAATAAAATTGTAAATATATTATTTTCATAGCAAACTGGGAAGATATAAAACAATTTGATGATCCAGAATCCAATAAAGCATTTTATAAACTTGAGGAAACCATTAAATTACCTGCCACTATATCTTTCAGAGAATCAACCTCTACAGTAGTGATAACATAAGCTTGGTCTTGATCTATTTGAATTTTCTAAGGTATGTTCCCCTCACGCTTAGGACAATCATTTTCATAATGCCCCCCTTTCTCTAGAATTGTAGCATTCAACATCGACTGCTTCTTTCTTCCCCTTGCAATCATGAGCATGTTTACCTTTTTCACCACAATTTTAAGAAACTCTCATTCCCTTCAGGTAAGTACAAGGGTGTTTCTTCAAACATTTACTACAGGATGGATATTCTACATTTCCCTTCTCCCCCTTATTTCCATTTCCAAAGTGTTCAACTGATCTCTTATTCTCTTTCTATGCTTTAAAGTCATAAGATATAGAGAATTATTTTTCTGTCTTGATAGCACATGAGACAATAAATTCTTATGACGATAAGGATTGTGAGACTAATGTTCGATAGAGAAATGGTTTAAATTCATCAAATAAATGATCAATACTACTTATTATGTTACGTATATAGTTTGCAGCATGCCTCGTTTACCTTGTAATGTGAGCTTCATAAATTGTGACATTCACATCATCCTTTTGCCTCAGACTCAAATATTGTCTTTCCATATCCGTTAAATGGTCATGACGAAAGTATTTTTCTATGAAAATTTCTTTAACTCTCTCAATTACATATTTGATACTTTCTCGTCTTCCTTTGTGTTTTGAATCAATGACGACCTTTGATCAACATCTCCAGTATGGTGATAAACTACCATGACAACTTTTTTCATTTTTCTACTCCCTAAGGCATGAAATATTTTCTCTATAGAATTTATCAATTTCTCATCTACTAATGTATTTTTACCTCCATTTAAGGATGGTGGTTTTTTCCTCATGAAGAGGTCTAACATTGATCGTACACGCTATGGATCAGGGTGCTCTATATGGGTAAGGTTATTATTCATAACTTGAGTGAGTTGTCCCAGTATGGTGATGAGTTGATCATTACCATTTGTATCACCAGATCCAATATAATTATCTTGAGAAGTATGGAAATCCTTACAGGTAGTGCGTTCATTGATACAGTTTCCATTCCTTCCACTAAGAACCATTTCTAAACAAAGGCATAAAATAGATTAGTTTATGAAACATGATACATAAATCCAAAACTATAAAACACTTAACATAAATTGAATAGTTTATGGATGTGATCTATAATCCTAAAAAATCATTGAGGAAGTATATACACATAAACCCTTCATAATGGTTTGAAATGAAAATGAGAATTATCCAAAGCATATCCCCTGGGAGTGTCGTAACCAAGAGTGCAGTAAGGCCCGTTGTCGTGCACCAGTTTCTATTTGAGTCTTTCTCAATGCGGTGTTTTCCGGTTTTACACCTAGTTACATTTCGGCCAAAGCTGTCTCTACCTTCTTGTATCCAGACATGGATCTATTTCATGGAAAACTCAAAAAATCTCTACAATACCAAAATTCTAAAATTTTATTCTATACTAATACACAATGTCTATCTTAGGGATACATGATCTAATCAAAGTTTATCTAAATCTCGTTTCCAAGGTTTGTACTAATCATCCTATGATTCCAACTGTAATGCCCTGACCCCAGTTACCCAGAGTCGGTGAATTATTACATAAAAATGGAATGATCACAAAATATGAAGTCTCGAAAGACTTAGTAGTTTAGTATCCTTGGATGTACTAGATACATTCATAAGGTTTACATTACATCATAAATGGAAAACTATGATAATATTATTTCCATAGACAACACTGAGATCCCATATAATATCCTTGGAGGTCAGTCATAATATACTTATTCAAATCCTGAGAAAAATAAAACATAGAAATGGGTGAGCTCAGATGCTCAGTAAGGATAACAATATACCTAAAACATTCTTAAATAATCATGAACATTTAAATCAATGTATAAAACTAAAACAAAATCCATTTCAACATAAAAATCATCATAATATGATAAATATAAATCAATATAATTCCATTTACTTATTCACATGGATATTATACTAGTCTAATAATCACATGCAATATCAATAACCACTTTCATAATGATGAAATGCATAATTCCAGACATTCATAACCCCATTGTCAAAGAATTATGCCATGAATACAAATAATATTTTGTCAAGGCCTTGTTCCAAGACACTAGTTTGTCTCATGATACCTACTGAGGCATCGAGGAGCTATAGAGGGCTCCACCCGTCAATTACTAACTCCAATGCATTCCTCATATAAAAAGGTTTAAACAGAACATAAACATTCGTTTTAAAACTAGCATACGAAATGTCAATACTTTATCCATAAACCATGAATGGTGTAAAAATAACACATCCACTATCAAACATGTCACGAAACATTCAATACAATATGAATGTTTTGTATCTTAATAAATCACTTCAAACATACATAAAATCCATCAAATGATGCTAACATAGATGAAATCAAAACATTTTTAGATAAATATTAATTTCTATTTGGAAATCATTTAAAATTCATATAATTATAAAAGGAAACTTTTATTTTGGAAATATTTATATAAGATTGTACGGGAAGGTTTGATGAAGTTAAAATGGTGAAAAATAGCCGCACCCGCAGAATAAGTTAAAAAACATTATTACCTTAATTTTGTCGAAAAGGTTATAACGGACCTTGATTGGAAAACGAATGAAAGATTCCTTTCAAAGCATTTTATAAAATGTCAGTCATGTGTATAAAAAATGTAACACATACTCTAGTAAATAGTAATAAAAATTTGGAATTAATTTTTAAGAAACATCGATTTGGATGATAAAGAGGTCCAACTAGACAATTACGTATAAACAACCTCGAATAATTAAGTGATTGTAGAATTAACCCTGACATTGTAATTTTCCTTGGTTGAGCGTTGGTTGAACTCTTGTAAAATGGTGAAATAATTTTAATTAAATCATTCAAGAATAATATACATTATTATTATATCATATATGATCTTTTAACATTTCTTTTTTAATAATATCTTAATATTATTGCCATTTTCGAGTGTTAATGGATTCATTTTCCATTATATTCATTGTTATGTGAGTCATATTTGTAATGGATAGGATGTATCTTATTCATACCCAGAATTATATCAATTCATTAAAAAATATTTTTAATCATCAAATGATAATTATTCTTGAATGAATACGATGGGGAATGAATCTTATCGCGTTCGTAGAGACGGTAATCTGTACGAATGCATGAGCGACAATATCATTCTTTTAAAATTAAAATAATATGTAATTGTATGGTATATAATATATATTGAATCATTATCATGTTATAATTATTATTTAAATCAATTACACAACATTATTATACCCATCCAAATAATAATGTATTGAATAACAATTACACCATGACGTGGAGACTGTAATCCATCCAACGCATGTATGGTGAAATGTCATTAAAAGGATGGATAGAATAATGAATTTTGTTGTACTATATTTATAATAACATCACAGTATATAGATGATACTAGATTTATTATATTGAAATGAAAAAAACAATGAAAAAGGAAGTGGAAGAAGAAATGAACTTGAAAGAGGTGATGACATATTTATCTATTTTTCGGGTTCTTCCTTTTGATTTGAACAAAAGTACTCCATAGGATGTATTTATATCTAAAGGAAGGCCTCTAGGATTAAGGGAGGATAGTTTAGGGGGTATATGGTAATAGGTTGGTCGAGAGAAATGGCTTTGAAGGTGTGAATTAGAGAGAAGGGGTATTTCCCTTTTAAAAGAGGGGTGGGGGAACCTTAGGAAAAGATGAAATATTATGTTATAATAAAATAATTTTCGGTTTATAATTGCTCAAAAATGTATTAGTTAAAGGATAAGGTGAGGAAGGGTCGAAAACCACTCAAACAATAGGTTTCAGACAGGTTTGGGTTACTATGTTAACTTTATCTTGTATATTTAACTCTTAGGTAAATATTTTGACACTTACCATGTCACTTGGTATATTTATATTATATGGTTAATAAACGTACTATATACTTTCATGAGAACCCCAAGTGGTTCATTAATGATACACCTGTCATTATATAACTCCTTTGGCAAAAACATAGTTTTTTATGAATAGAATATCAATTTATAAAATAATATTTGTTTTAAAAACTATTATATGTCAATTTTGACACTATTTGGTATTTTGTTTTTTCTAAATTAATAATTACATTATTTCTTCAAAAAAATTTCATCTAACCAACTCTAATATGTCATATTAACCGATAAAATTAGTGTAATTCATAAAAAAGTCTCAAATTACATTTATTTGGATATTTAAATATCAATTATTTTAATATTTCATTAATAAGGTAATTACTACATCATTATTCTGTCATAAATAAATTACCTTATTTAATGTCTGAAAAATATTAATAAAATACCATTTAGTGGGAAATATTTTTATATTTTTAATTAATATTTATAGTTGTATTTATCATATGTATAACCCTTTATTAAAAATGTTTTAGTTAATAAACTTTGATTTTAACACTTATAACTCTTCATTAAATAAATTAATAATAAGTGTACTAATCTAATCCAAGTGGACTAAATAGGTTCATATTTTATTCCTAATGTTTATTTGGTCGATATATACTTATCCAATAGAATTAGGACATGTTTTAGTGTAATAATAATATCATTTTTACCCTTAAATAACCTATATACTTTTAACTGTCGGAATTAAAAGAAAAAAAGTTACTATTCACCAAAAATTATTTTGATATTATTGAACCAGATTATTCATACTAATGTCAACCGTGTCTTTTGGATTTTTTAAATTCCACTCATAGAAGTTGAAAAACTAAATTTTATGTGAATTTTCATATTCTCCTAGGAGGTGGGTAAAAGATGGACAAAAGTTCAATACAAATTTTATATATGTAACATTATTATAAACCGAAGCTAACAAATTACCTCGATATTATATAGGTATTATATATCTATATTTACCTAAAATAAATTTTAATAAGATAAATAAATAATTAATTAAAAATTCATTTTTTGACTATAACTATGTGTTTTTTCATTATTCATCAAAAATTGAATGTTTTCAGAAAAATACCAAAAATCCACCCTAGGCTAATTTTGATATTCCGAATCAAAAAATGAGGTCCATTATGAAAGATAAAATTTATAAAATTTAAATAAGTTTGTATTAATATTCTTAACGGCTAGTTTTGTAGAGAACCTAATCATGACGTACATAGACATTACTTTACTTTTGTGGAATACTTAGTACATAACAAAAACAGACACACAAGGACCGTAATAGTTTAGTGTCTTTGGAAACTTGGAACGTAATCTTCTAATCGTGGTGAAGGATCTTCAACATCTCCCATAATGATCTTCCAATTTTTGTTTCCTTACCTAAAATCTTTCTTTTAATACTAGGGGAAAAGAAAACATAAAAAGGGTGAGCTCAAATGCTCAGTAAGGGTAAGCATGGATAAAATAAAACATACCATGTACATTTGAACATAAAAAAACATGAACATTAAAAATATTGAGCAACAACATAAAACATGGAAGTACATAAGGCATAGATCATATTGGAACATAAACCATGATAAAATAGCATGGGAATAAAATATGTAATTGTGGCATCCCTTAAGAACATGTAATGATTTCCATTGTAGCCAAGGCATTGCTTCCAAGACTATCTTAGTAGACAAAGTCCCTTTCTGAATCGAGATCACTCCTCGTTTCAGTCCTGTTACACTGAACCGGATTAGCATATCATTCCAGCCATGTCTATCTCATGAGATATAAATCATTACCCAATTCATTGGAGGGAGATATAGGTCCCATCCATCTCATAATGAAATCATTCTTACTTGTGCCACAAAATAAACCTACATCATTCATAATAACCCAACGAATAAAATGAGTATCATAAACATCATCCCATCATCACATAATCCATATGAAAGAAATGGATATAATTTAATAATAAGAAAAGTGAACCCATTTATATCATAGAGACATTATACTTGAAACATACACATACGAAATAATGTCATCTAGGTTGAAAAATGGTTTTGATAAAACACTTGAAATTAATTCTTGAGGAAAATATCCTTTAATCTTCAAAATCATTTTCTTTTCACAAAATGTCATGAAATTTTAAAATAAAAGGATATTATTGAAAATAGTCATGAAATCTTTTGGAGGAAGCTTCATGAAAATAAGCCTTTATAAAACCATAAAAATTTGTCTGTGCTGTATAAGTTAAAAAAAATATTCTTCTTGTACTTTTGCTGGAAAAGTCAAAAAGTACCTCATATGGTAAACAAAAGAAATATTCCTTCTATATGATGTGGTAAATGTTAGAAAAGGGTAAAACTGTCTTAAACATACATGGAAAGAATGTAAACATTTTATGAAATCATTTTGAGAGCATATGGACATGGATAATAAACATAACCCCCAGTAAATACTTACGAGTAAACAATCTCAGATAAGAATGAGATTGGAATAATTATCCCTTACCTTAGGTCCGATATGCTTCGTACATATCCAAACCTCCTGTATAATTATTTAAATAATGTTATTGACTTATTACAGAATCATATTAATTGTTAAGATATCATATATGTTTCACTTATGACTTTATATTACCCGTTCTTTTGTATATTTTATGTTAAAGAGCGTTTTGGATAAAATTGTTTCATTTGTCATCCGTGTTTTAACTTGTAATTATTAATATGATTACTTAGATCATGATTAATTACACCCATAATGTAAAACATGATTTAATAAATATAAAAATTTAAATTATGAAGGTGATAACTTTGGCATTATTTAAAATAAAATAATATAAGTGTCATAATCGATTTTATAAGGCTCCAAATGGTCAAATATTCTACCATTGGATTATTATAGTTTAAATTTACATGACCAATAAGTTTTGGTCATAGTTTTGTGAATTTTATGTCAACTATTAGTTTAATAAAAACTATATTCTTGATTTTTCACTAGATAAACAATTTCTGCATCACTATTATGTCATAATTAATGATAATTATTTAATCTATAAAAATTATAAATAAATTCATATGATTTAGATAATTTAATTATATTTTTGTAGACTATTCATGTTCTATGTTTTATGATGTTTATCACTAAATAAAAATTATTATACTTATAAGATTTAAGAGAGTGACATGTTGTCACTTTCTTTGGTTTTAATAATAGTTAAATTATTTTAATGGTCAAAAGTCCATAAAATGAATCTAATCTGACTCTTAGGCTATATGGGTCTACTTTTATCCATCCAATAGAATTTTGGCATGTGTTAGTGTAATTTTATTATATTATATTTACCCTTAATTACCTGATTTACCTTTAACTATGGTAAATAAGATTTACCGTAGTTACTATTCATAATTCCCAACAATAAAAAGTGGCTTATTAACATAATTTGGACCCACTTATTCCAAATATGGAATCCATTTTTCCAAATTGAATACACAAAAGGTACAGAAATTAAATCAAAATTAATCCTGTTGTCGAAAGAAAACGGGTTTTTCTTTAAAACATTGCAAAAGATTGAATTGATTTAACCTACGAATTTAATTTAAAATAAATGATAATGACAGAAATTATATTATATGGTAAAAATATATTCTATTTATACTTTAAACCCATTCAATATTATAATTTAACCATATAAATTATTGCGATGAAAAAAGTTGTTTTTAATTAAAATATAGCGTGTTTTTACTATTCATCCAAATATTAAAGTTACCAGAATAATATGAAAATTTTATCCAAAGTAAATTTTTATTTATTGATTCCAAATAAGAATTTTATTTTGTCAAATTGAACTTATAAACATGTCAAAAACTATATTTAATGTGGGTGCTCCATCAAAAGACGACAAAAATGCATTTTTTGAAAAATACTTATTTTACCTGAAAAATTTATTTTTTTCTTATACCATGTTCTAGAAAATGTGTATGATAAATAATAATGTTATAAAATTCAAAATTTAGTTAATACTATTAAATATGGAATGTTCATAATAATAATATAATAATATATCGTTGTTTAGTAAAACCCGGTATTGCGTAAAACACACGCTATCGAGGAAGGTCGTGATTGCGTGTAATGCAAGCCAAGTCAGGTTTGCGTGTTATGCAAGAATCTTTAGTTGTTTCGTATAACATAATCCAACCATATTTCATTTAATCATTTAATATATATATATACTCAATGTTGCGTAGAATAACTATTATCAAAATTGTGTGTAACACGATCCAAGAATAGTGTTGCGTATACTACAAGCTAATACGGTGTTGCATATAGCGCAAGGTAATATTGGTATAGTATACAACATAAGACATTAATGAAATTAAAAGAATATTTTTCATAAAATCTCGGGGTGTTACATTCTACCCCCTTTAAAATGGATTTCGCCCTTGAAATTCGTCGGGGTTATAAATGGTTTACTACTCGAATTTTTGTTTAATAGAAACCCACATCATAAAAAGGAATACCAAAACATCTCTTTTAAAACTAAAGTATGAAATTTAGAAGTTACCCAAATTAACTCATCATTGGGTTTCCACGTAAGAGAACATAGGTGAAAATATAGATATGGAAGAAAAATCTAACCATAAAGTTCTAATGGAGAGTGGTAGAGAACATGGCTATGAAAAATCCAACAATCACAAAGCTATTTATTTGTGATGATCTAATGTACCGTCTGATTCATCGGATATAAGGGAACTAGAACAACATTTTTGGTTTTCAGGATCATTTCCCTATAGTTGATGAATTAAAAGAAATACATACATGATTTTTGTACAATCTCACTGTTGTTCATGAATTGAACAATTTCCACTTCATCCCTTAAAGAATTGAAGTTGATTTTGTTATTCGTGATGTGTTAGCAGGTCATGTGAATGAATGATGGGTCCTTCCATCTCTTTCAAACAAAAGGTCTTAAAAATTTATAAGTCCATCTTATGGATTGATTAATTTTATATGGTTTAAAAAATAAACTTATACTCCATATATCATACCTCTTAATAAAATAAAACTAGTTTCTACTAACAAGGTACTTCCTGTTGGCTAGTGTTAGGTGATAAAGGGAAGTCGCACTTCGTTTGTGGGTTCAATTCCCACAGCCTTGCTCGACGCGATGGGATGTTGCCCGTCCTGCAGGTTGTCCTTTTTCTAAAGCTATTTTACTATAACATCCCATTAATAATATCGAAAAAAAAGTTCTATCCTTAAACAATACTAACTTATGTCCAACATAATCCATTCCAATCTTTATGCTTATCTAAAATAATTCAGTCCAAGATCATATTATAAAGAAAACGATTACTTGAAATGTCATCAACCAAGCATGTGAATACCATCATTTATCTCCCATATATCTTGTTGGTCACATTCCAATCCTGTCAATACCTTAATCATGTATTATCTTGAAATATGAATACCCATTAAACCTTAGTGAAAACATGAATGCTGTCAAAAGTTAACTCATTCCTCATACCAAAATCCAAAAATTCTATATATTCAAACCATGATATAACCTTCTCCTTATATCAGTCATGATCTCGTGAATACTATCAAACATTTAATTTTCTTCTTATCCCTTCATTATGCATATATCATCTACAATCCAAAAATATCTGAATAACCTTTCATGGATACTGGTACCATTAATCATACACTTTAAAAACTAAAGGAAATACAACAGTGTAACAATCCATACATGTCTCTTTATTCCATAGTACCATGAGATTACTTATACAACATTACATTTGATAAACATTTAATCATTTCACTACCTTCTTAAACCATTGACTGAGCTTCAACAATTATTTTATCTCACATATCATTTGTAGTTTCCTCATCATCATAAACATAAATACATCCCATACGATCGTACTGATTCTCTTCATGAGACTTTCCCTTAGGGAATTGGTTTGCATAATGCCCGTACATTCCACATTTAAAACATTTAACCATTGTTGATGTCGTAGCAATACCATTATCCTCATCCATGGTGTTAAATAAACCTTTTCCTTTGCACTTACTATCCTTATGTCCTTCTTTTCCACACCCAAAGCATCTTCCAGTTCCTTTGAAACAATCTCCCTGATGCTTCTTCCCACATGATTTATATGAGGGAAATTGAACTTTCTTTCCTCTATGATCATCATGACACTCCATCTTTCTCTTATTATCTGAGTCGGGAAACTTACCAAAGTTGAAATTATTGATCATATTATGATATTTCTGATTAGGCATAATAACGTTGTTTGGACTTCCAGATCCCGTTTCATTTGGTTTCTCATGAAGAAAATCATTCCATTGTCTATCATATCCTCCATTATCGTGAATCTTCCTGTTTCCAGCCATTTTCTAAAACCCAAACAGAATAGTGTGAGAGGCAAAAATCATGCTAGGGAAAAAACATAGTAAAGGTGGAGTATCCTCAATACTAACACCTTAGGTTAAATTCTATGTTTTTTACCGTAGTTCTAGGACTATATCCTATACGTATACTTATCCTTAGGGACATCCATTGACATACCTTAGAAATATCTGTAGGGATCTCACTAACGTTTTCGCATCCTAGTTTCCATAGGTTGAATAAACCCTTCCTATGATACCAACTATAGAGACCCGAAGCTTGACTTACATAGACATTACATTACATTTTCAGAATACTTAGTACATAACAAAAATAGACACACAAGGACCGTAATAGTTTAGTGTCTTTGGAAACTTGGAACGTAATCTTCTAATCGCGGTGAAGGATCTTCAATATCTCTCATAAAGATCTTCCCATTTTTGTTTCCTTACCTAAAATCTTTCTTTTAATCATGGGGGAAAAGAAAACATAAAAAGGGTGAGCTCAAATGCTCAGTAAGGGTAAGCATGGAAAAAATAAATCATACCATATACATTTGAACTTAAAAAAACATGAACATTAAAAATCTTGAGCAACAACATAAAACATGGAAGTACATAAGGTATAGATCATATTGGAACATAAACCATGATAAAATAGCATGGGAATAAAACATGTAATTTTGGAATCCCTTAATCACATGTAATGAATTCCATAGTAGTCAATGCATTGCTGCCAAGACCATCTTAGTGGACAAAGTCCCTTTCTGAATCGAGTTCACTCCTCGTTTCAGTCCTGTAACACTGAACCGGATTAACTTACCATTACAGCCATGTATATCTCATGAGATATAAATCTTTACCCAATGCATTGGAGGGAGATATAGGTCCCACCCATCTCAAAATGAAATCATTCTTACTTGTGCCACAAAATAAACATACATCATTCATAATAACCCAACGAATAAAATGAGTTTCATAAACATCATCCCCTCATCACATAATATATATAAAATAAATGGATATCATTTCATAATACGAAAAGTTAACCCATGTAAATCATAGAGACATTATACTGGAAACATACAAATATAAAATAATGTCATCTTGGTTGAAAAATGGTTTTGATAAAACACTTGAAATGAATTCTTGAGGAAAATATCCTTTCATCTTCAAAATAATTTTATTTTCACAAAATGTCATGCAATTTTAAAAGAAAAATATTTTGTTGAAAATAGTCATGAAATCATTTGGAGGAAGAATCATGAAAATAAGGCTTTATAAAACCGTGAAAATTTGTTCGTGCGGTATAAGTTAAAAAAACATTCTTCTCGTACTTTTGCTGGAAAAGTCAAAAAGTACATTGTATGGTAAACAAAAGAAATATTCCTTCCATACGATGTGGTAAAAGTAATAAAAGGGTAAAAATGTCTTAAACATACATGGAAGGAAAGTAAAAATTTTATGAAAACATTTTGAGAGCATATGTACATGGATAATAAACATAACCCCCAGTAAATACTTACGAGTAAACAATCTCGGATAAGAATGAGATTGGAATAATTATCCCTTACCTTAGGTCCGATATGCTTCGTACGTATCTGAACCTCCTGTATAATTATTTAAATAATGTTATTGACTTATTACAGAATCATATTAATTGTTATGATATCATATATGGTTCACTTATGACTTTATATTACACGTTCTTTTGTAAATTCCATGTTAAAGAGCGTTTTGGGTCAAATTGTTTCATTTGTCATCCGTGTTTTAACTTTTAATTACTCATATGATTACTTAGATCATGATTACTTACATCCATAATTTAAAACATGATTTATATATAATATATATTCATAGTATTCATATATATAATAGATTTATAAATGTAATGAAATACACCGTTCATGGAGACGGTAGGTCGTACGTACGCATGAACGTTGTTTTCGTTTCCTCATTGAATTGAATGGAATTAATTGGATGACATATATATATATATATATATACATAAATCCAGTATTATTATTATCTCATACATTAATTGGATGACATATATATGTATATATATATATACATAAATCCAGTATGATTACATATATATATATATACATGAATCTCACAGTGTCGTGGAGACGGTATTCCGTACGTACGCACGAGCAATGATATCGTTCCCACGATCGTGGAATTTTATCGGAGTGTATGTATACTATTACAGAATCAATATCACTTTACAATAATCATATATAGTTATTATTAACACCATTATACCCATCCAAGTAAGGCGGTGGTGGAAAATAGATTACACCACGGCGTGGAGACAGTATTCCGTACGTACGCACGCGCGGTGATTTCGTTTTTCGTAGGATGGATAGATTGTGAAATAGGGTTGTTTCATACTTATAATAACATATCAGTATATGAGTGATACTGATGTTATTACTTCATAATTAAACAACCTAATAAGAAGAATTGGAAGAAGAAATAAAGGCGAAGGAATCAGTAATGGAAATTACCTCTTCTTTGAAGCGCCTCTTTGAGACCTCCTCTTAGGGCACTAAACATGGTCTTGGAAGAATACTAGTACCTCTAGGATGTTTCTAGGGAAGTGGAGAAGAGAATTGGGCAGGGGTTTTCAGAGATTGAAGGCTCAAATTAGTGTGTGGAAGAGAGGGAGGATGTGCCCTTTTATAAGGGAGGAGAGGGGCACCTTTGGAATTCTTAAAAATATTAATTTATAATAAATATAACCCATTAAAACCCCCAAAAATAACTCATATTCGAATATTAGATGATATAGAGTTTTAGTCTCATCAACCAATCAAATTTAGACATGTTTGGATCTTATTTTAAACCTTAACATTTTGATTTATCTTTATTTAATCTATTTATGTTTATTTGTGGTAATAAATTTCTAAATTTTAAATTATAACAAATAATAACTTATTTGATGTGAATTTTCTATAATTGTTTAATTTATAACATTATATACCATATAAATTTAAATTTATAATTTATAAATATTTTTGTGATTTGTAAACAATTCTATAATATGTTATTTTTATAAAATAACAATAGTGTCAATTTTAACACTATTCATTTATTTGAATTTAAATAAACTATATACAGAATATATGTTCAAAATGAAAGATTTAATAGATTCATAAAAGGTCATATGTATGTATAAAATTATTGGATCACATTAAATAGTTCATATAATATTTATTTTATTATTTTTAAAACTATTTATTTGGTTTATCTCTTAATAAAATAATTACTACAACATATTTGTATAATTATTTAATATACTGATTTGTCGCATAAAAATTAATAATAAAATCCTATGATGAAGATAAATCTATTACCTTTCACAATAATACTTTTAATCTAATTTATCATCTTAAAATCACAATATTTAAATTGTTATATTTATTTAATTATGAAGGTGACAACTTTGGCATTATTTAAAATAAAATAATATAAGTGTCATAATCACTTTTATAAGGATCCAAATGGTCAAATATTATACCATTGGATGATTATGGATTAAATTTACATGACCAAAAAGTTTTGGTCATATTTGTTTGCATTTTATGGTCACTATCAGTTCAATAAAAACCATATTCATGATTTTTCACTAGATAAACAATTTCTGCATCACTATTGTGTCATAATTAATGATAATTATTTAATCCCTAAAAATTATAAATAAATTCATATGATGTAGATAATTTAATTATATTTATATATACTATTCATGTTCGAAGTTGTATGATGTTTATCACTAAATTAAAATTATTATACTTATAATATTTAAGAGAGTGACATGTTGTCACTTTCTTTGGTTTTAATAATAATTAAATTATTTTCATGGTCAAAAGTCTATAAAATGAATCTAATCAAACCCTTAGGTTATATGGGTCTACTTTTAGACATCCAATAGAATTTTGGAATGTGTTAGGGTAATTTTAGAATATTATATTTACCCTTAATTACCCGATTTACCTTTAACTATGGTAAATATAATTTACCGTATATGCTATTCATAATTTCCAAAAATAAAAAGTATCTTATTAACATAATTTGGACCCACTGATTCCAAATATGGAATCCATTTTTCCAAATTAAATACACAAAATATGCAGATATTAAATCAAAATTAATCCCGTTGTCGAAAGAGAATGGGTTTTTCATTAAAACATTGCAAAAGATTGAATTGATTTAACCTACAAATTTAATGTAAAATCAATGACAATGACATCAATTATATTAAATCGTAAAAATATATTATATTTATACTTTAAAACCATTCAATATTATAATTTATCCATATAAATTATTGCAATGAAAAAAGTTGTTTTTAATAAAAATATAGTGTGTTTTTACTATTCATCAAAATATGAAAGTTACCAGAATAATATGAAAATTTAATCCAAAGTAAATTTTTTTTCATGATTCCAAATAAGAATTTTATTTTGTATAATTGAACTTATAAACATGTCAAAAACTAGATTTAATGTGTGTGTGCCATCAAAAGGCGACAAAACTGCATTTTTTTAAAAATACTTATTTTACCTAAAAAATTTATTTTGTTCTTATACCATGTTCTAGAAAACGTGTAAGATGAATAATAATGATATAAAAGTCAAAATTTATTTAATATTATTCATAACGTCATGTTCATAATAATAATATAATAATATATCGTTGTTTAGTAAAACCTGGTATTGCGTACAACACACGCTATCGAGGAAGGTCGCAATTGCGTGCAATGAAAGACAAGTCAGGGTTGCATGTTGTGCAAGAATCCTTCGTTGTTTCATATAACATAATCCAACCATATTTCATTTATAAATTGAATATATATATTTATATATACTCAATGTTGTGTAGAATAACTATTATCAAAATTGTGTGTAACACGATCCCAGAATAGTGTTGCGTATACTGCAAGCTAATACGGTGTTGCATATAGCGCATGGTAATATTGGTGTAGTATACAACACAAGACATTAATGAAATTAATAGAATATTTTTGATAAAATCTTGGGGTGTTACAAGTTTGATTTATTGTGGTGTGTTAGAACTCGATGTTCCGTACGACACACACTACAATATTATTCAAAGAGAAACGTACCGTGGAAGCATGAGGTGTTACAATATACATGTCAGTGACGTAGATGATGTTAATAAAAGGGATGTGGGGGGTTCATGATCTATTTTATAGATATTATAATACCTTATTGGAGTATATTTTATCATGTTATTTTACATAAAATGAGTTTTTGATTACTACAAAACAACATCCCCAAGAATTTGATATTTAAATTTTAGTGAAAACTACTAGTCACACAATGATCACGTCTAAGATTCATAAATATACAATGATTGATATTCATGTTATGGTACTCCCTAAAGATCCTATTCGTATTCATTTTATTTAATTTTACATAATATTGGGTATGGATTATAATCCATGAATAAAGAACATAACAACAATCAGCATAAAAAATCTCATTTCATATCCCAAATCTGTCTATTATCAATTATATATTCAATGATGATTATTAAATCCTTATAGAATAAAATAATCTAATATTTTTTCTGATAACTAACAATGAGGGACTCTTTACTAAAATTATCTTTGAATAATTGAATATTTATGTCATTATTATTTTATGGGAATAGACACATATATTTATGAATGAACATTCTAGTCTTCCCCAAGAAAATGAGGTTTAATTTTATTTCGACCCCATACCAGGATCTATTAATATCTAAATGATTCCATATCGAATATATCTAGTTGAATTAATTATTATTAAATATATTAGAACAAGATAATTTTGAAAATGGTTTTATCTACCTCTAGTCTTATTTTTTAAGGTGCAGTAGTCGTATTTTTTAAAAGGAATGATGGACCAATGAGTATTTACACCCTTTATCATGATATAAATAAAATAATGATCTAGAACAAGTATTTTATAAAATGTATTGATTATTTATTTGATCAAATTAGAGGATCTTGATACATCATGAATATAGAACTTTGATCTAGATATCATCAATTAATAGTTGGAAGGGAGGATATTTCCAACAAAAAATTTTATACAAAGTATGGACACTATGAATTTATAGTTATTAAATTTGGACTTTTGAATAAACCTATTATTTTCCTTGATCTAATGAGTATAGTCTTCAGAGGCAACCTTGTTTAATTTATGGTTTTATTTATAAATGGTATTATTATATATTCTTATATGATGGTATGGTATGAAGATCATTCGCAGATTATGTTAAATACCTTCAGAAAGAAGAAACTTAATTCCATTATTTATAAATATAAAATTATAGTTTCATAAACATCATTCATGGGTCATGTAATCACTATAAAGGGTATATTAGTAGATCTATCAAAGATTAAATTTATCAATATGAGTCCTAAACTGAACATTGCAACTAAAATACATTGTTTTACTTTATTAGTAGGATATTATAGACACCTTGTGAGAGAATTCTTAGGGATATCAAATACAATGTCCTAACTAACATAGAAGGGAGAGATGTTCATTTAGAAAAAAAATGTGAATAATGTTTCAAGGATCTAAAATAGTGGTTGGTCACTAAAATCATACATACATTACCATATAGTGAAGAACGATTTTTCTGATTTAGGGATTCTTAAAAAGTGTTTTGGCTTCCATACTCATGTAAAATTATAAGGTATTTTCATATTCATAATTACAAATAATAAAACATGAGAAAAATTACATGATGAATGATTTAGATATGGAAAAAATATTATTTACAGTAATTATTTATTGAAATTGTCTCAATATAAAAAATTGAGACATATAAATTAATAAAAATAACATGAAATATATATTCACATAAAAGTAATTAAATTTGTAACTAAAGGTATATCTATAGTTTATAAAATATTATGACTTCTCAATTCCATTCCACTTGTGGGAAGGATGAGAAAATAAACGATGCTCAATGAATGAAGAAGCATGCTACTCAATACATTATGAGGATAGAAGAATGACCTCATACAACTAGATTTAAAAACGTTGAATATTGAATGAATAATGGGATTTGTAAAACCTATACTTACAACTAAATACCCACCATTCTATTTATATAGGGATAAAAGAATTCCAAAAAAATATTATGTATAGAAATAGAGAACGGTAGAGAATATTCTGGAGTTTAAATTTTATAAAGATGTATTTATATGGTTTGGAACTATGGTATGTGTCCAATAAAAACTGCTAATGAATAAAAAAAATTTATTATGAACATATCTAATCATTTTTTATTCATCTAGAAAGTATAAAGATTAATATAAATCTTAAAGAAAACATATTTAGTGATATCAGGAAGATATAAATGGCATAATATGTATCTAGATATATGGAATATAGGCATGTTAATAATGAAAGAAAAAAAATCTAATGTTATGTTAAAAACATAACTGATACCAATAGAGAAATAAGAAAAAAACACATACTTTATCATAGGACTCCCAAAAACATCTAAAATACATAATGATATTTGGGCTATAGTCTATCACTTTACAAATTCATCACATTTTATTTATGTCAAATATGATTTATCCCTCGAATAACTCTCTATGATATAGTAATGGTATGTAGGGAGAATTCATAGAGTACCACTATCCATTTTAGCTAATTTGGTTCTAAGGATAGCCTCGATGTTTTAGAGAAGTATTAGGATAGAATTAGAGACAAATCATAGTTTAATCACTACTTATCTATCTCAAACAATTTTTCATTCTTAATGGACAATTATTACTCTAAGAAAAATGTCCAAATGTTGTTCTATAGATTTCCATGGAAACCAGGATCAGCAAACCCCCAAATATAGTACTTTTATAATAATTAATTAAATTATAATATTAAAAGGGGACAATATGAGACTCTTTAAGTTGAGATATGTAAGACTCCAACATGTGGGGATTATGTTGAAGAGTGGAATATGATAGGTTCTAACATTGTACAATAAATGTAGGAGAAGGTTAAAACAGTTTGGGGCTATATGAATAAGGAACAAAGTTAAAGGATGAATTATAATGATAATAAAAAATGACTAATATAATTAAAAGCCTTTGATAAGGTGATCAGTTGAATATCTCTATTGAAACATGTTACTAAATTTTAGAATAAAATAAATCAAAACCAAAGATACATCTGTCTCATTGAGATCCTTGATGATATTAGGCTTCTAGCCTGTTTCATAGAAATACCCGTCTCTACTATCAAGTGTATAATGAGTTCCATGTATCACTTTTAAGGAAGTACATACTAGATCAATCACGTGTATTGATATTGGATGTTCTACATGGGGAAGATGATCTTTGATATGATGAAATGCTTATGGCTATCTTTGATTTAGGGGACAAAGTTCTATGAAATAATAGAACTCATCTAGACAATTTTTTATGGAGAAATTTATATTTATAATAAGCTAAATGGAAAACAAAGGATATTGTGAGAGAAACATAACCTCAATTTTTTCAGTCTTTTCATAGAATTTTGAGTGTTAAATTACTTTTAAGGAGGTATAATGTAATGACATAGTCTTTAATAAACAATATGTATATAAATAAATTTTATATTCTATATATTTATCAAAATTTAATCCCAAAAACAATAAATATATATATAATATTTTAAAGTCTTCATAGAATTGGATGGTGTAAATAGAGTTATAATAATTAAGAAACTTATATAAATATATTTTTTTAAAAGAAATAAACTTGTATTCTAATATCGACTCAACTTGTTTATTTAGGATACAAATGAATTTTTTTTACCAAAATTTAACTATTTAAAAGTATAATATATTTATAAATAAATAAATTATTAAGATTAGAATAATTTGTAATTTATAGTGAAATTAATAGTTAATATATAAATATTAATTTTTTTTAAAAAGCGTTTTTCATAATATTTTATGTTTTTATTATGAATAATAAATAAACAATATAGTATATTAAATTGAAAAAATTAACTTTCATTTGATTTATCATGAAAATTTTATCTTAAAAAGATTTATAGGATTTTATATAAAATAATTATTTTTTATGAACAGTTAAAAATATTGTTTTTACAAATCATATAATATTTATGAAATTTTAGTATGTGCTTAATAATTAAGAATATAATAAAAAAATCACATGATAAAATATTTATTTTATTATTATGTGTATAATTTTCATAATTATATTTTAATTTATAAATCCATATTTGATATTTTCGAACATAATTTATATTTATTTAAAAATAGTTTTTAATGCATTATAAAATTTTTATTTTAAAAATATTTGTTCTGACTTATTGAAATTTATTCATAATAAAATAATTTAAAATATCAATCATTAGGAAAAAAAATTTAAAATTTACCAATGTATTTTTATTCAAAAAAAGATAAACTTAATGGGAAAACAGTTAACGTGGTAAAAGCTGAAATGATTACATTAAATGTCTACGATTAAATGGCCTAAAAATGTTTAAAACATGTGTGGGAATTTATACATGAGTCCTTTACTATCAATATCACTTATTCTCTCCATTATCTTCCAATTATTGAGAGATGATACTTGAGAGTGACATCACATTATTGATTTTGTTTTTGTATTTACAAAAAAAATAATTTTAAACTTCTAAATGGGAACTCCTCTACTCACTTCTCCTAAAAAAAAAACTATTTCACCCCATAATCATTCCAAACATCTTATAAACCATTATATAAAACTTTATTTTCTTATATTATTCCCAATATACCATCTTTCATAAGCTTAACTTCTTTTTAATGAAGATAATCTAATATGCGAGGTATAAATTTTATATTAGTTCTTCCTCTTTTCTATTTAGTTATCTGTACTTATTCTTCTGAATATTATATCTCAATATATTAAAATGATAAAATATGTAAAATTTTTATAATTTTATTTATTTATAATTATGATAAATTCATTAACTACATTTCCCTTTTCTATTTAGATAAATGAAAACATGAATTCTGCCAGTGTGTGAAGTATTGCCGCCACAAATAAATGTGTTTTGTCATTCCCAACAACCTTAATCAATGGTTTTAGTATATTTTATATGATTATATGATATATAAATATATAATAAATATATAATAAATATATATAAATAATATTATTTTTTATGTATAACACAAAAATTAAGGACCATTATAATATAATATGTCGATATCCATAAATAACTCTGAACTAGTTCAACACCAATTTTGTTTTCAAAAAAATTAATAAAACTCTCATGTGATTAAATTATAACATTATTTTAATTTAATAATCACCAATTCTATAAACATTAACTATTTTATAAATTACATAATTTTTAATAACAATGAATATTGACACCTCTTTTATGAGCCTCGTTTAAAACAATCATTATTATTATCACCCCATATTGAAAAGATATTATTCTAGTATAATATATTAAAATAATTATTATTAATAAATAGTATAAAAATAAATATATTCAAATATGGAATTAAAATAGGTCAATAATATTTTTATCTTGGTGATATAATATTTTTAATTACATATTTGTGAATCAATCGTAAAGGTATGGTTTTTATCGGCTCAATTTCAAATTCAATGGTTCCAACTCATTCACACTTGAATATAATATTCCAATTTTACTTTATCGTACCATGATGTTTTTTTTCATTTTCTTTACTCTTTTTATTTAGAGTAATTAGTAATCATCATAAATAACAACTTCTGTGATAAATGCTTTTATAATTTAAATTATATAGGTCGTGACAATAACTCTTATTCATACCAAGGATTCTTTTTTAAATGACTATATTTTTCATATAAAATTATTTTCACTAATTAAATAAACCTTTTTTATCCTTATATTCATAATAAATTCATTTTCATCTTATTTTAAAATAAATTCTTATAATGCTTCTTCAATGTGGGGTTTTCATCAAAACATCCTAAAAACATAACTGTGGAATTTCTTTTCATTATTTAATACCTTGGATTTATTATCATTTTATTCAAGGTTGAATTATTTGTAACTAATTATATTATTTTGTAAGTGTTCTATTTTACCTTTCAAAGAATTTTAATATGCTTTTTACATCATAATTTATAAAAAATTACTATATTTTGTAAAAACATTATTATTATCACATATATTTTTTCCACAAGGATTATCTATAATAAGGTGAATTTTTTATCATAATATATATTTTATTACTATATTATTCTTTTAGGTGATGAAGTTTTATTTTATATATTATGAGCTATTAGCTTTGCGTAATATGATGTTTTTTAAAAGTTTATGGAACCCATTCTCTCCCAAAGGATATTTATGATATGATTATAGTTATGTTAAATATAACATATATATATAAATATATATATTTGATGATGGGTTGGGTCCTATATAACCCTAAAATGATTTATATAAACTTTATATTTCATGATATTTTCAATCATATCCTTAATGTGTTTATTCACACACGTAAATAAATAAGGGGTTTCCCATGTTTTCTGGTGTGGCCATAATGAGTTTGTATAAAGAGGTGTGGGAATAATGGGATTGATCCCAAAGGTTTTCCTATGATTATAGTTGTACAAAATATCGATATTTTTCTTAATTTTAAATGAATTTTCAAGATGATTTTAATTTTCATGAATTTTCTTGTTTTCATGGTTTCAACTATTTTTAATGAATTTTATAGTTTTATGTCATGATTTATTTTGAGTCACGTGTTAATATTTTTGATACCTTGACAATATTTTCATGGTAAATTTTTACTATAATTTTTTTATGATTATAATATGTGGTATTATATATATTTTATAAAATATATATCATATTCCTCTTGTTATCTTCCATGTTTATATTCTAAACCATTAAGACAACATTTTCCCTTACTGAGTGTCTGAGGTCACACATTTTTTATGATTCCAATATTTAGGTTGTGAAAATCATTATATCATGAGTGATTTCTAAAAAATTCCTTAGATGATAACTATTATGGATATATTTTTGTAAGTGTCCAAAATTAAAATGTTTGTGTTTCCAAACACCGAGTCACTAGAATTTTCACTCTACTGGTTATGTCACTCTTTTTGAGATGTATTATTCAAATTATGAAATTCATATACTATTTTTAATATATTAATTTTTTGTTTCTTTATTATATTTCATTTTATACTAATAAAGTTGTTTATATTTTTAAATAAATATTTTAAAATTTTAATTTTAATTTATTGACGGATTTTATTTTCTTTCATTTTAACTTTTTGAATATTCAGTGATGGTTCAAAAAATCCCTTTCTAAATAATTTGTGACCTTAGACATTACATTATTAATTAATGTGTTTAATTATTGGGACAATTTAATCTTATATGAGACAAAAAACAACAAGAAACAAGGATTGATTCATGATGACACTATAATGTACTAAACGTTACTCTTATATGGTATTTATTATTCAATTATTTAATTACAAATTTTAATTAGTATTCCATATATTTTTGAGTTCCTTCCATTGAAGAATCATGTTACAAAATATATTTTTCTTATCAAAATAATAATTTTATTGATTTTCTAGGTAAATTGGTTTACAAAAGTAAAATAAGTATTAATTATTTAACACATTAATGATTTCAAAGTATGTGTGGACTTTTTTAATCTCATTCAATATTTTAGAAGGTTAATTTTTACATTAGATCCATGATTTTTTATTTCGAATTTACCAAGGATTATGTTTGCAACATATGCATGTTACATCAGTGTTTTCTTTAGGTATTCAAAAATATGTATATTTTTATTTAGTAAAGTGTATTGTATCATTGATATAACTGACCATATATTCAATAGAGAATTATAGATAGTATTTTCTTGGTATCTATGTGCAGAAGAAACTACACACTTAATCCAATCATATAGAAAATTGAGAAGGGAAGTTATTAGTTGAACATCTTATGTATTATAATTTTTATCATTATTATATTTTGTGTTTATATCTATATTTTTGATCTATTCAATGTTCATTTTTAAAACAATATTTGAACATTGGTCGTCTGTTTGCAATTTTTGGGTTGAAAGGATTGTCCACTTCAAAAAAAAATTGTGTGTGAACACTGTAAAAAATATATTTTGTCATTTTTACACTATTTCATACCATTATTAATTTGTGTAATATATCAGATTTATAATAAATTAGTAAAAAAATAATATTATTCAAGAGTTTTGGTTTTTTGTCTACTTCCCCCTAGTGGACCAGAATCTCTTACCTCATTATTAGTATCATAATCGTAGTCATCTAAGGAGAATCTATCATTTGGAATCTGGGATGTATGTTTCTTTTAATAAAATATCTTATGAATCTTTTATTATTGATCTATATAATAGTGATTCCATGTATTACTATGGATTTTAGTTGTCTTCCTTATTATTTACGTATTTTTATTGACGTGATTTTTATACAGTATGAATTTGGAGAACATCAATATGGTCCCCATGTTTAATAGAGATGGATTTTATTTATGGAAATATGTGATAGTTTCGTTTCATTTATCTTTATCCAGGTATGTTATTGAAATTATAGTCAATGGTGTTTATATTTACAAATTTAGGATAATATATACCACTAAAGATAAGAATGTTAAATATAATGTGAGGGAGAATGTTGTGTTAATCTAATATCTCTTCATGAAATAATTAACAAGATTAACTCACTTGAATAAAATGAATGGAATTTATAGAAAAATCCCTGAAATTACTATGGGATATAATAATATCAAGGATTACTGATTTCAAACAACCCATTCTCAATTTGAAGAAATTCTAATAGGAATTGATTAGAAAATGTTGGACTTCTTCATTCAAGTCAATAAAATTGATAGAAAAAAATCCATTTTATAAAAAAATTCCCTCGATCATTCCACCATGATTATAATTATATTAAAAATTTTGATGAAATTATATCTTTCCTAGAAGATAAGGACTTCGATGAGCTGATAGTTTTTATTCATAATAATTTATTGATAAGATTACATAAAATTAGGGGGATAACTAGGAATATTAAAAAAATATAATCAGAAGATTTATTTCAAAGCCTAAAAATAGTGAAAGAGTATTGAATCGAGACGATCAAATGAAAATAAAAATGATGTCTGAGTTTATTCCACGAATATAAAGTATTTTATATCATTGTTCTCACAGTATATGTAAAGAGGAATAATTAAATACCAATATAAAATTCCTATTTAAGTGTTTAAATTATGTAATGATTTTAGTTTTTCATCCATATTTTCTATGATGGAAGAATGAGAGAGATTTTATGATTAATCCAAATAATAATTAAAAATAAACATGGTGTCTTGACGTTATAATAGATGAAATTATTTTATCGGAAAATAAAATGCAAAAATAATCTATGAAAATGAATATTATTTTAAAAGATGAAGAAACATAATATTTTAAGGAATGTTAAAGAGGGGAAGATGACATAAAAAATGAAGATATTCAAAATATTATTGATAAATCAAAATAGTCTAATTATACATTTTGTGAGGTAAAAGGATCCAAAGAATATGAAAGAAAAAATTAAGAAAAACTAAAGTAATATAAAAATATAAACAAATATCTTGTTGTTTTTGAACAAAAAAGGCTTCTATGTAAAATAATTAAAACAATTAAGGGTGATAATGATTCATTAAATAAATATATAGATAAATAAAATGAAAAATTATTTAAATGATGGAAAAAGAGTTCACATATAATATAAGTGATCTAAATAACATTCGTGAAGTAAGATTCCAAATGATATAAATTATTAAAAAATAAAAAATTTCAATGAATGGGGTGGTACATTTTAATGACGAAATGTTAGAATAAGATGGAAATTTCTCAAAATAATTTAAGTAGAGTTTCAAAATTCAAACATGTTAATTTTAGAATCATTACAATTAATTAAAAATGTTGTTGATCTGAAGAAACATCTTGTATATTTATCCATGGTTCTGTAACCTATTGTACTATACAGATAATATTATAATAAAAATAGTGGGAATAATGAAAAAAAAATAAATGTTAGTGATTCTTTCATAAAATAAAGTAAAATATACTCATTTTCAATCCCACTATTGGTGCCAAAAAACTAATGAGGTTTTTAAGAATAAATTCCATAAATCTATGCTAAAGGATAAGGAAATAGATGATGGGTTTTTTCTTATAAATAACAATATTATTTAAAAGAGTTATAAATTTCATGAAGAATTTATAAGAATATATTGAGGAAAAATATTTCTAACATATATTACTATTTTTTAAAATGATATAATGGTGTTTTATAGTGTATGAGATTAATGTATATTTGTTATGGCACAACATGGAACTCCACCAATTGAATAAAGATCATGAATGTAGGGAAATTCAATATAAGGTTAATATAATCTAACCAACATAAGATCCAAAACATATGGTGAAATTGATTAACAATTATTATTCTCTTAAGATATCATTTACATGGTGTGATTAAACCAAACACACATAAATGAATTTAATCAAGAAACAAAAAATGAGATTGAATAATAATTAAAACATAAAATCTTATAAGATGATGGGTATTTAAGTACAATATATGGTATTTGTAACACTATTTGGGCCGCTAATATTATTTATTTAGGTTTTTACGTTATTTTTTCTTTTATAGGGTTTCCAGATTTCAAGGGTTAAAAATATTATTTTGGGGGGAAACAAAACCCAAGGCATGATTGGATCACATTTTTCATAACTATGTTGCAACAATGGTGAGGGTGTTGTTTTTAGGTTACTATGATTTTTCATGGTTTTCCTAACAATGTGAAGTTAAACATAAATTGTGTGGGTTTTTTCGGGATGTATTGGCTCCTCTATAGATGGCACACAATTTTCCTAACCATGATTCTAAACCTTACAGTCTATATATGTCATTAAAAATGTATGTTTTCTCAATTTTTCTCTTTATTAACCTAAATCCCCTTTGTTTGTTATTTATCCCCATCATGTCTATCCATATCTTTTTGATTGGGAGATAATTATCTGGGATATTCTATGGATTAAACTTTATTTCATGGTGTTTTCCTCGAGTTAAGCCTTTTTCTTCATTATTTATCCTACCATTCCATTATTATACCTCCATTCTTCATTTTTCATAGAATATTCAAACTATAGAATTATGTATGGTAGAATATTTGGTTTATAATGTGTAATTTTGTTTTCTTGATTATGTTTTAGTTGTGTGAATACCTCTTTTTATTGAAACTAGTGGTTATCATTGAATGATAGATGTTTGGAGAATATTTTTAGGTATGTGACTCTATTTAAGAGTTGTTTTTATTGTTAATATATAATTCATTATCAGTTTTTGATTTTTTATCAAATTATGATTAAATTTATTTATGTTTGGGATTTATCCATGTTTAGTGTGATTCATGATTCATATTTTCAAATTGATTATTTAATGTTTTTTCTCAATGGTATTTGGATTACATGTGCTCTGGGTGTTTGATAAAATGGATCAATGATGTTTAGTTCTTTCCAAGGTTTTTTTGGAACTGTTTTAAAAAAGTATTTCCTAGAGTTGAATTCTTCACATATTATGGGGATAAATGGTTTATCAAAAAGGTTTTTTAAAAAACACATGTGATATGAACATGCCATGGATTTAATTTTATTTTAAGTGAGGTTTAGGATATATTGATTTTTTTGAGGAATTCACTATGTTTTTAATGGGTATGTTTTACCTTATAAAATTTCTTATTTTAAAAAATAAATTTTCTTTTTTGAAATTTATTTTGTAATGGATTTTTTTGCATTAAATCATGATTTTTGTTTTTTTGTTGGAAATTGAATAGCACATGGGAGGCCTTGGTTATATATATGACGACTTAGGATTTGAGAATTTAACTAATTTCATTGAATAGATATGTTATGATGTATAAGGGGTAGATAAATCCTTTTGTGTGTATGACCAAGGATGTTTCTATTACTTTGTCCATGGGACTGAGAGAGCCTTTAGGGAGTAATATTGAGAGAGATTCCAATTTATTAACCAAGGGACTGGGGGAGATCTTTGGAGTTGGGACTAGGGATGTTATTGAAAGATTGATTATTATAATTTTTTATCCAATTAGAGAACCCTACTGTAGAATAATTAACTCTAGTCCTTTAATGTTAAATCACCATGTGAAAATTACTTATTCCAAGTTGGTTTGATATAATTTATGCATGATGTTAGTTCCATGTGTTTTTATGTTACACATCATGCCTTATGCATCATTATTTTATTATTTAATGATGATATTCTCATGAATTTATGTTTAAAACCATTTTTATATGAGTTATGTTTCACTTTCTAATAACTGTATTTTATTAATTGATCATTAAATTATAGGTAAAAATTGACTTAATGATTCATTGTAGAGTTATGGGGTTGATTTTTTTGTTGAAAAATATTGTTTTAATGGGAAGTTATAGGATTCCCAATATATTATTGAAAATTTATGTTAAAAAGTATCACATATAGAGGAATGGATTCCCTGTAGGTGGTACCGAAATCTTTGAATAAAAGGTGACATCGTTTCCATTTTTTCCAAAAACAATTTTCCAAAATTTAGAGTTTGGACCAAACATCAGAAAAATTTGTATTCCAATTAATGACACTAAAAAATATTGAAATTGATTTAATTTCGAAAATATTATCATTTTACGAAGTTACGGATCTTTTAGAAGACATTCAGATTCATGAAAGCTGGCTCTATAAATTATAACACCCCAACGTTTTAAAAGTAATTTTAAATTCATAATTTTTTTTAAGTAGATAGTTATAATTAGCACAAAACAAAATTTTCCCACTTCTATATATTGAATTTTGAAAAACATACAAACATGATTGAAGTCGATATGTTATTTAGAGTCTGATAAGACAACCTTGATTTTCGATGATTAATAACATACCCTTATGAATATAAATTTCACCCTTATGAATAGTAAAATTCTGTTAGGAATAGTAACTTCACATATGATAGTATACATGTAATATTTAATTCAAGTTACCATATACCCATATCTTGGAATAAGTACATAAATTTTTTAAAATTTATGTTTTTGGAATAAAATATTAATTTATTTTAAAAATAAATCAATCATGATTAAAAATTATTTTCAAATATTTGAGTTCATTTTAGATATTTATATTTTGAGAAATGGTCATGGTGAATTTTTGGTATTTTTTTGAAATACATGAATGTTTTTTACATAGTAATATATTGTAATTATAGTATAAATACATTATGAGATAAATACACTATTCCCTACATCTTGGCCAATGTAAGAAACCATTTGTTCAAACTCACATGAACATATTACTATTTGTTTCTAGAAATAATAACTATTTATTGTCTTGTGGAAAAATAATAAAATAATGATTAAAATAATATAAAACTCCTCCTCTATAAATACCACCCACTCCCCTCTTCCTCCCACGCCTCTCAAGCCTCGATCCTTGCCAAAGTTATACCAAATACTCCCCTAATGCACATTCCTCAAATACAAGACCTATTGGTCTCACAAAAAATCCAAAACCAATAGCCTTAAAAATGATCTCAAGGAAAATAGATCAAGAGAGGGTTTAAACACATTTGAAGTAATATGAAACCAAGGTATTGGATCCTCTCTTTCTCTCTTTTATCCAAGAATCACCCCTATTTTATGGTCTTTCGTTTTTAAATTATAATGATGGGGTATGTATTAATACTTTACCCATACTTCCATTATTATATATTAATGATGATAAACCCCATTTCTATATCATTAATCCCTCCCATGTGCATCAATTACCATGACTAAATTTTGTAAGTGTATTCTAAACACAAATTTTCTTCATTGGATTAACCTTTAACATCAACAGTTTTTATTATGATAAGGAGACTTGATATATTTAATTTGATAATATAATATTTTATTATGTGTATATAAAGTATATATACATAATCCCTTCATTTAATCAATTCTCTCATCAATGATATGTTATTTTTAATGAAAATTCCTCGTAAATCCTTTTAAATGTATCTGTTATGAAATTCAGATAGATTGTTGTTCTTCAAAATATCATGAGTGTTATATTTTGATTTTATGAAGTTTTTATTACTAAAATATCTTAATTATATGTTCTCATAGTTATTTTTGAATAATATGATTACATTATTGTGTGTTCAATGATTATATATAAAAATAGTTTCTATACAAAAATGGTATTTGAAATTGTGATTATGTTTTTCTCAAGGTAGTAAATGGGTTTTGAAGTGTTTTTTTCATGATATGTTCATTGTGCATTATTTATGTTGGGTTAATCCCATTATAGCTCAATATATGACATTTGAACCCCATAATAGCTCATGATATGTTGTGTTGAGCCCATTATAGCTCAAGATATGATGGGCGATCCCCATTATAGCACTCCAATGCATCAGGTACTCTAGAGATAAAAGTTAACCAAATGGTTATTCCTTGTTCAAGGGTTAATGTTATAGTGATGTGATAATTATGTCCCAAGGAAACTACATGATGTTTCTATGCATATGAGTTTTTATTATTATAGGTTTTATTGGTTTTTTGTTATAACTTGGATAAAGAATTCATTCTTTAGATCCCTTATTTAGTTTTATACACATACCATGATTTCAATTTTTTCATATGATATATATATGGGTAAGATACATATTGGAGTCGTGATTAATTATATGGAGTGTTTTCAAATAAATCTTGTATTATGTTTTAATGTTTAATATTTTGAAGACAATGGATACTATTTTTTATAGTGTCCTACTTATATCAATGTCATACGTTATGTATGTAAGATATATTAATTCTCTATAAATATACACCCAAAAATATTCTCTATGTGTAAGAATGTATTTTCATAAGTAAAATTAATGATTAAGTAACGTTTTAGGGCTGGTTCCTTATAGCTGGTATCAAAGGATGGTTTAGATATATTTAGGGGTTATGATGATGTTACAAAAATAACATAAATTATTTTTAATATATGGTGAATTTTAAATGTTATAGAACATTAATATTTCCATGTTTCTCCATATTTTATATGCCCATTCATAATGGGTTTTCACCAAATAAATTGGGATGCTGATGTAGGAATGCACCAAGTGGCTAATGTTTCTCTGAATCTACAGGTTGGAATGGTGGGAATTGGAACTGAGTTGTTTGTGATTGTAAAGGATCCATTGACTCAAGAAGTAAAAAGTGGTGATATCCATTCTAGAGAGGAACATGATCTACCAAAAAGATAAATGTATTTTTTGGAGCATTTTATGAGGCACCATCCTCCAGTATACAGTTGAACCAAAGATCCAGTTATAGCCGAAGGATGGATCATTGCTTTAGAAATTATATTTTGTGTCGTGGGATGTTTTGAAAATCAAAAGGAAATACTATACATTTATTGTTTGTCTGGTGAAATGGATCAATGGTGGTATCTAGTTAATAATACGAGAGAATGATATGATCTTGAAAATCTAGAATGGGATTTTTGTAGGTGTCTTTTTATGGAAAAATATTTTCCTAAAACTATTTGACTCAAAATGGGGAAACAATTATTGGAACTAGAGAAAAACAATGATGATTTTGTGGAATCATATGAAACAAATTTTACAAGACTATCCTGGAACAAAGAATATTTTAAGATATCATTTGATAGAAAAATTAATAGATTTTACTCATATTTGGAACCTTTACTATAAAGATCTTTGGCTTCAATGGAGTTTAAAAGCTATGAGAATCTTGTTTGTTGTGCTAAAAAAGTGTATAACGACCCATACTTTACATACATTGTTAATACATCAAAATTGAAGCACACTTATTACAACGTATGACAAAACCACAAAGGACCGTATAGGTATAGTGTCTTTAGAAACTGGGAAACATAAACAACTGGTTCATAAATCTTCTACAGTGTCTCCCATTTATTTCATCATATCTAGGGTCCCTTTTAGCATATTCTACTTAATATCCATCTTCCTGACCTGGGGAAAAGAAAACATAAAAGGGTGAGCTCAAATGCTCAGCAAGGGAAAATAAAGGAAATAAAAATCATATCATATCTTTTTGAAAATCAAAACCTGCAAAAGAGATCATAATATCTTATCATGGAATAAATCATAGAAGTGAAAATGAGATCCCCATAATCATAACATAAGACTTGAAGCTTTGTGGCATGCACACATAATCATGGAAAATCATTTCTTGTTAGTCATGACTCATTGCCAAGACTATCTTAGTGGACAAAGTCCCTTTCTGAACCGAGTTCACTCCTTGTTTCAGTCCTGTATCACTGAACCGAAATAACCTTCCGTTCCAGCCATGTCTATCTCATGAGATATAAAATCTTTACCCAATGCATTAGAGGGAGATATAGGTCCCACCCATCTTATAATGAATCCTTTCTTATGTGTGCCACATAATCATAAACCATACATCATAGCGTAACCCATGTAATAAAAATGAGATTCTTAAACAACATGACATCATAAAACAATTCATATAAGATAAAGGAATTCATAAAAATGTTTCCATCACAACATAATCAAATCCATGTAATAATAGGGATAAAAACAGAACCCTTTATTATCTTAGTTGGAAAATAATTTTGATAAAACACTTGAACTCCATTCTTGAGGAAAATATCCTTTCTTCTTCAAAAACATTTTTCCTTTCATAACATGTCATACAACTTTAAAATAAAAGAAGTTGATTAAAAATAAACTTGAAAACTTGTAAAGGAAGTTTCTTGGAAATAATGTTTTAAAAATCCATTCAAGCCGTATAAGTTAAAAAAAACATTCTTCGTACTTTTGTCGGAAAAGTCAAAAAGTACCTCGTACGACAAAAGATTCCTTTAATACATATTACTAAAAACTCACCGAAGGGTAAAAATGGATTTAAACAATTGTAGGTGGATGGAAATAATATTACATATTGATGAAACATGGATGTGGATGATAAAATACACCCCAGTAAATACTTACGAATAAACAATCTCGGATAAAAATGAGATTGTGATATTTCCCTTACCTTAGGTCCGATTTTCTTTGTTCGTGTCCGAAGATCCTGTATAATGGTTTAAATAATGTTATTGACTTATTCCAGAATCATACATATTGATATGATATCATATATGGTCATATTCTTAGCTTCTTATTAGTAATATTTCATTGTTACTTGTTACTCGGGTCTTTATTGCCTTTTGTTCTTATGCGTGTTTTGTCGAATAAATTCTTATTCTTATCTTTAGGTTATAGATAATTCATTTAAAGAATGTTATTAGTGTAGTATATACCATATTCATTCATTCAATTCATTTATATAATCATTATGAAATGAAGATCATGTAGAACGAGTCGCATCACATCGTGGAGACGGTATTCCGTACGTACGCACAAGTGATGATATCGTTCCTATGATCGTGGAATTTTATTGGAGTATATATATATTATTTCAGTATCAATATTACTTCATAATAATCATATATAGTTACTCATTACACCATTATACCCATCCTTGTAAGGTGATGGTGGAAAATAGATTACACCACGGCGTGGAGACGGTATTCCGTACGTACGCACGCGCGGTGATTTCATTTTTCCGTAGGATGGATAGAAGGTGAATTAGGGTTTTTTAATATTTATAATAACATATCAGTATGTAAGTAATACTTATTTTATTACTTTATCATGAAACAACTAAAGAAGAAGAAGTTGAAGAAGAAAGAAATTGAAAAGATCGGTAATGGATATTACCTCTTCTTTGGAACGCCTCTTTGAATCCTCCACTTAAGGAACTAAGATTAGTCTTTGGAGAAGACCAGGACCTCTAGGATTATTCTAGGGAAGTGGAGAGGAGAAAATGGCAGGGGTTGGCCGAGCTTGAGTGCTCAAAATTGGTGTGAGGAGGAGGGGTAGGAGGTGCCCTTTTATAAGGGAGGAGAGGGGCACCTTAGGAATATCTCAAAATATTATTTTATATTAAAGTCAAAATCGGTTTATAATGGTTCCAAAGGGTCTTATTTCAAAGCTAAAGTGGGGATGGGTCTAAATCCTATCAACCAATAGGATTTAGACAAGTTTAGGGTATTATTTTAACCTTATCAATTAGATTTAACTCTAATTTAATTAATTTAACTTTTACCGTGTCTTTTTGTTTTCTTTCACTATATGGTTAATACACTTACTATAACATGCCAAACGAACCCCAAATTGTTTATTATTAATATATATATCCTTATCTAAGTCATTTGGCCTAACATTAGATTTTTAGGAATAAAATAACAATTAGTAATATAATAATTGATTTAAAAACTATTTTGTGTCAATTTTGACACTATTTGATATATGATTTTTGTGAAAGTCATAACAGAATTATATGTTCGAACCAAGTTGATTAAATCAACACTAATATATCATAGTAACCTAGAAAATTAGTGGAATTCATAAAAAGTCTCAAATTTCATTTATTTTGGTGTTTATAACATCAATTATGTCAATATTTCATTAACAAGATAATTAATGCATCATCTTTGTGTCATAAATAAATTAAATTATTTGATGTCTAAAAATTACAAACAAAATATCATCATGTAGGAAATATTTTTCGCTTTCTAATGAATATTTAAAATTAAATTTATCTTATTTATAACCCCATATTAAAAATGATTTACTTATTAAACTTTGATTTTAACTATTTTAACCCTTCTTTAAATAAATTAATAATAAATGCCCTAATCTAATCCAAGTGGGCCTAAATGGTCATATTTTATTCCTAAGTTTGTTTTTGGTCGAATTACACTTGTCCAATAGAATTAGGACATGTGTTAGGGTAATATTAATATCATATTTACCCTTAGTTACCCTATTTACTATTAACCGCGGTAAAAAAAAGTAAAAAGTTACTATTCACCAAAAATTAATTTTATCTCATTGAACCACATTTTACATACTGATATCAACCGTGTCTGTCGGATTTTCGAAATTCCATTCACAGAAGCGGTAAAATTAAGTTTTATGCAAAATTCAGTTTTTAACCTACCACTTAGGGGTTTCACTATTCATCAAAAATTGAAAGTTTTCAGAAAAATACCAAAATTTCACCCTAGGCTAATTTCGATATTCTGAGTCCAAAAATGAAGTCCATTTTGAAAAATAAAATTTATAAAATTTCAAAAAGTGGTTATTACTATTCATAACGGCTAGGTTTAATAGCATATTGTTGTTTAGTGAAACTCGGTATTGCGTACGATGCAAGCTATCGAGGAAGGTCGCGATTGCGTGTAAAGCAAGTCAAGAAAGTGTTGTGTAGAAAAAGATTTCTTTGATGATTTATATAACATAAAAGTCTCGGGTGTTACATTCTACCCCCCTTAAAAAGAATTTCTCCCTCGAAAATCGTCACTTTGCAACAAACAGATGAGGATACTTCTCCCTCATCATATCCTCAAGCTCCCATGTAGCTTCTTCAAGTTGGTGGTTTCTCCATAAAAATTTCACCAAGCGAGTGGTCTTGTTTCATAGGACTTTTTCGCTATGATCCTGAATCTCTATCGGCTGTTCTTCATAAGAAAGATCTTGCTCCAGCGGTACAACTTCTGAGCTGAGTACATGTGAAGGATCTGGTATGTACTTTCTCAGGAGAGATACGTGGAAGACATCGTGAACTTGAGAGAGATTCGGTGGAAGCGCCAATCGATAAGCTACCTTCCCAACACGATCCAGTATTTCGAAAGGACCGATATATCTAGGGCTCAACTTCCCCTTCTTTCCAAATCTCATAACCCTCTTCCAGGGAGATATTCGTAAGAACACTTTATCGCCCACTTCAAACTCTAGGTCTTTTCTTCGGTTGTCGGCATAACTTTTCTGTCGACTCTGAGCTTCTCTTATGTGTTGTTGAATAGATCTGACCTTTTCTGCCATTTCATCAACGAGATCAGGTCCTAATAGCTTTCTTTCCCCAACTTCATCCCAGCAAGTTGGAGTCCTGCATTTCTTTCCATAGAGAGCTTCATAAGGAGCAATCTGAATACTGGAGTGAAAGCTATTATTATAAGAAAATTCCACCAAAGGTAGGTGTTGATCCCAACCTCCTTTGAAATCCATAGAGCAAGCTCTCAACATATCTTCTAGGGTTTTAATTGTTCTCTCAGACTGACCGTCTGTCTAGGGATGATAAGCAGTGCTGAAACTCAACTCGGTATCCAGAGTATGCTGAAGATTTCTCCAGAACTTCGAGGTAAATCTCGGATCTCGATCAGATATAATAGAAAGTGGTACTCCATGCAATCTTACCACTTCCTTTACATATATCATGGCAAGCTGATCTAGAGAGAAATCCTCTCTAATAGCAATGAAGTGTGCAGACTTTGTAAGACGATCAACTATGACCCAGATAGCATTATTGCCTTTGGATGTTTTAGGAAGTCCTGTGACAAAGTCCATAGTGATGTTTTCCCATTTCCATTCGGGTATGGGTAATGGTTGTAACATCCCCTTAGACTTCTGTCTCTCAGCTTTAACTTGTTGACAAACCAAGCATCGAGAGACATATTCAGCAACATCCCTTTTCATGCCATCCCACCAGAAGTACTCTTTCAGGTCCCTATACATCTTCGTGCTTCCGGGATGAATAGAGAATGATGAACTATGAGCCTCATCCAGTAGCTCATTCTTTAATTCGGGGATGTGAGGAACGCAAACCCGATTCCTGAACTTTATTATCCCATCACAATCAAGGTTGAATTCAGGAACATTTCTCACCTTCTTTTGTAACTCGACATCTTCTTTCTGTGCCTCTTTAATCTTCACATGTATAGATGGTTGAACATTCATTTGAGAAAGATAAGATTTTTCCCCTTCCATTATAATTCCAAGATCCATCCTTTGTAAATCCATAAATATTGGATCTTTTGTGATCCTCATCATGGATAAACTAGCATGGTCTTGTCGACTTAATGCATCTGCCACCTTGTTTGCTTTCCCAGGGTGGTAATGGATTGAGCAGTCATAATCCTTAATCAGCTTCAACCATCTTCTTTGACGCATATTCAACTCCTTTTCTGTGAAAATATACTTTAAACTTTTATGATCAGTATAAATATCACACCTTTCACCAAAAAGGTAATGCATCCAAATCTTTAATGCAAAGATTACCGCAGCCAACTCCAAATCATGTGTTGGGTAATTTTGCTCATGGATTTTCAACTGTCATGAGGAATAAGCTATCACCATATCATTTTTCATAAGGACACACCCCAATCCCTTCTTGGATGCATCACTGTAGATCACAAACCTTTCTCCACTACAAGGCAGTGTGAGCACAGGTGAACTGGATAACCTTCTTTTCAACTCCTTGAAATTCTCTTCACATTCCCTTGTCCAGACAAACTTAACTCCTTTCCGAGTCAACTTGGTGAGTGGATTAGATAATCGTGAAAAATCTTTTACAAAACGTCGATTATATCCAGCCAAACCAAGAAAAATTCGGATCTTAGTTACTGTTGTTGGTCTTGACCATCTTTCGATAACCTCTGTTTTTGCTGGATCCACAGATATCCCCTCTATTGAGATTATATGACCCAAAAATGAAACTTTTTGAAGCCAAAATTCACACTTGGTAAATTTGGCATAAAGCTTCTCCTTTCTCAGGGTCTTCAATATAATTCTCAAGTGATCTTCATGCTCTTCCTTGCTCTTTGAATAGACAAGAATATCGTCTATAAAGACTACCACAAATTGGTCAAGATAGTCTCTAAAGACTCTATTCATTAGATCCATGAAGATAGCAGGGGCATTAGTAAGACCAAATGGAATCACTATAAATTCATAGTGTCCATACCTTGTACGGAAAGCCGTCTTTGGTATATCCTCCCTTTTGACCCTTAATTGTTGATACCCTGAACGAAGATCAATCATGGAAAAGTATTGAGCTCCGCGTAGTTGGTCAAATAATTCATCAATTCATGGGAGAGGATATTTGTTCTTGATAGTGATCTTGTTAAGTTCTCGATAATCAATGCAGAGTCTCATTGATCCATCTTTCTTCTTAACAAATAGAACAGGTGCTCCCCAAGGTGACGCACTAGGGCGTATGAATCCCTTATCAAGATTCTCTTGGATTTTCTTCTTCAATTCCTGCAACTCAATTGGGGCCATTCTATAAGGTGTCTTTGAAATAGGCAAAGCACCCGGTACGAGTTCTATTGAAAACTCAACTTCACGATTTGGTGGAAGACCCGGCAATTCCTCCGGAAAGACATCATCAAACTCCCGTACAATGGGCATATTCTTAATCGTTAGTTTCTCACCAACCATTTGAGATAAATAACCTTCATTTAGTGGAATCAATACCCATAAGATGGAAGAAATTTCCACTGGAAGGTTATATTCATCCTTGCATCGATAGACGATCGTAGATTGATCTGAATATGAAATGTGACTTCCCTTCTTTGGCAATTGATATGAGCTCCAAGTAGAGAAAGCCAATCCATGCCAATAATCACATCAAATTCCACTAAAGGAAGGATCACAAGATTTTCAGGAAGCACTTTCCCACAAACTTCGATCGGAGAAGAATTATAAACTTTTGATGCGATTGATGTGCCATTAGGTGTTGTCACAGCTAACTCAACATCTAATTGTTGAGGTAATACGGTGATACCCTTAGAAAAGTCTTCAGAAATAAAAGAGTGGGTGGATCCAGAATCAAATAAAACATTTTCTACTTTAGAGTGGATGGTAAGTGTACCTTTCACCACATCGTTATCGTACTCCACATCGCTGATAGAAATTGCATGTGACTTTCCTTTGTCTTTAGCCTTAAGATTTTGTTGACGTCGACCATCATCATCAACCCTTGGATTTGGGCATTGATTGGCATAATGCCCCATCTCCTTGCACTTGAAACATTGAAGTGTAGTAGGTTCATTCTGTGTATCCCTTCCTTTTTTGCGTCATTAGACATCTTCTTCCCATTATCACGGCATTCACATGCCCGATGACCTTCTTTTCCACATTTAAAACATTTACTTGTCCCTTTAAGACAACTCCCTCCATGTTTCTTTCCACACTTTGAGCATAAGGAAAAGATCATCTTCTTTTCCGTGTGCTCTTTATATTTTTCTTTGAATTCCATCTTCCTCTTCTTATCAAACCCATGTGACTGATGGGTTACTCCAATCTCCATCTCGACTTTGAGAGCACATCAAACGATTTCCTCGTAGCTATTGAAGTACCTTATGGCTAACACCCTTCGAAGACTTGGTTTTAAGCCACTAAAGAATCGATCGATCTTACTCTCAGGTTGGATAATAATACCAGAAGCGTACCTTGCAAGTCTTGTAAAATTTGCTTCATAGGTACCAACGGATTCATCATCCCTTTGCTTCAGTTCAAGAAACTCTTTCTCCATCTTTGTTCGGAGAATATGAGGGAAGTACTTATTGAAAAATAAGTTCTTGAACTCGTCCCATTCCATAGACTCAATTTCATCCCTTTGCCTCGTATTCTTAACAAGATTCCACCATTGATCATCATCTCCTTCCAAACGATACACTGCTAGGATGACTTTATCATGTTCAGAACATTGAAGAACTGAAAATATCTTTTCAGTAGTACTAATCCATTGTTCAGCAACTAATGGATCAGTAGACCCGCTGAAAGAATGTGGACGCTGCCTCATGAAGGATTCAACAGAATGTTGCTCCCTCCTTTGCTCGTTTGGAAATCCTGCATGATTCATAGCTTGAGAAAGTTGTGTGAGCATGGCTACAAGATTTTGCATTCCAGCTCCCATATCGTTTGGTTGCTCAGGGGGACAATCATTGCATTGCCCATCGCATTCCGCATTAACACGGTTCCTTCGGGTTCCAGCCATTGACTAAAACCAAGAAGAATAGTGTGAGCAACACTAATTATAATAGGAAACCACATAATTCGAGAATAAAATTTTCATGCTTAAGGTCTTATCCTAGGTTATTCAAGGCCATTTCTAAAACACTAAGATTGTGTTCTATGCTTAGACTTATCCTTAGGGTTCTTACTAAGGCTTTCACATCCTAGTTTCCAAAGGTTGACTATACCTTTCCTCTGATACCAACTATAACGACCCATACTTTACATACATTGTTAATACATCAAAATTGAAGCACACTTATTACAACGTATGACAAAACCACAAAGGACCGTTTAGGTATAGTGTCTTTAGAAACTGGGAAACATAAACAACTGGTTCATAAATCTTCTACAGTGTCTCCCATTTATTTCATCATATCTAGGGTCCCTTTTAGCATATTCTACTTAATATCCATCTTCCTGACCTGGGGAAAAGAAAACATAAAAGGGTGAGCTCAAATGCTCAGCAAGGGAAAATAAAGGAAATAAAAATCATATCATATCTTTTTGAAAATCAAAACCTGCAAAAGAGATCATAATATCATATCATGGAATAAATCATAGAAGTGAAAATGAGATCCCTATAATCATAAAATAAGACTTGAAGCTTTGTGTCATGCACACATAATCATGGAAAATCATTTCTTGTTAGTCATGACTCATTGCCAAGACTATCTTAGTGGACAAAGTCCCTTTCTGAACCGAGTTCACTCCTTGTTTCAGTCCTGTATCACTGAACCGAAATAACCTTCCGTTCCAGCCATGTCTATCTCATGAGATATAAAATCTTTACCCAATGCATTGGAGGGAGATATAGGTCCCACCCATCTTATAATGAATCCTTTCTTATGTGTGCCACATAATCATAAACCATACATCATAGCGTAACCCATGTAATAAAAATGGGATTCTTAAACAACATGACATCATAAAACAATTCATATAAGATAAAGGAATTCATAAAAATGTTTCCATCACAACATAATCAAATCCATGTAATAATAGGGATAAAAACAGAACCCTTTATTATCTTAGATGGAAAATAATTTTGATAAAACACTTGAACTCCATTCTTGAGAAAAATATCCTTTCTTCTTCAAAAACATTTTTCCTTTCATAACATGTCATACAACTTTAAAATAAAAGAAGTTGATTAAAAATAAACTTGAAAACTTGTAAAAGAAGTTTCTTGGAAATAATGTTTTAAAAATCCATTCAAGCCATATAAGTTAAAAAAAACATTCTTCGTACTTTTGTCGGAAAAGTCAAAAAGTACCTCGTACGACAAAAGATTCCTTTCATACATATTACTAAAAACTCACCGAAGGGTAAAAATGGATTTAAACAATTGTAGGTGGATGGAAATAATATTACATATTGATGAAACATGGATGTGGATGATAAAATACACCCCAGTAAATACTTACGAATAAACAATCTCGGATAAAAATGAGATTGTGATATTTCCCTTACCTTAGGTCCGATTTGCTTTGTTCGTGTCCGAAGCTCCTGTATAATGGTTTAAATAATGTTATTGACTTATTCCAGAATCATACATATTGATATGATATCATATATGGTCATATTCTTAGCTTCTTATTAGTAATATTTCATTGTTACTTGTTACTCGGGTCTTTATTGCCTTTTGTTCTTATGCGTGTTTTGTCGAATAAATTCTTATTCTTATCTTTAGGTTATAGATAATTCATTTAAAGAATGTTATTAGTGTAGTATATACCATATTCATTCATTCAATTCATTTATATAATCATTATGAAATGAAGATCATGTAGAACGAGTCGCATCACATCGTGGAGACGGTATTCCGTACGTACGCACAAGTGATGATATCGTTCCTATGATCGTGGAATTGTATTGGAGTATATATATATTATTTCAGTATCAATATTACTTCATAATAATCATATATAGTTACTCATTACACCATTATACCCATCCTTGTAAGGTGATGGTGGAAAATAGATTACACCACGGCGTGGAGACGGTATTCCGTACGTACGCACGCGCGGTGATTTCATTTTTCCGTAGGATGGATAGATGGTGAATTAGGGTTGTTTCATATTTATAATAACATATCAGTATGTAAGTAATACTGATGTTATTACTTTATCATGAAACAACTAAAGAAGAAGAAGTTGTAGAAGAAAGAAATTGAAAAGATCGGTAATGGATATTACCTCTTCTTTGGAACACCTCTTTGAATCCTCCACTTAAGGAACTAAGATTAGTCTTTGGAGAAGACCAGGACCTCTAGGATTATTATAGGGAAGTGGATAGGAGAAAATGGCAGGGGTTGGCCGAGCTTGAGTGCTCAAAATTGGTGTGAGGAGGAGGTGCCCTTTTATAAGGGAGGAGAGGGGCACCTTAGGAATATCTCAAAATATTATTTTATATTAAAGTCAAAATCGGTTTATAATGGTTCCAAAGGGTCTTATTTCGAAGCTAAAGTGGGGATGGGTCGAAATCCTATCAACCAATAGGATTTAGACAAGTTTAGGGTATTATTTTAACCTTATCAATTAGATTTAACTCTAAGTTAATTAATTTAACTTTTACCGTGTCTTTTTGTTTTCTTTCACTATATGGTTAATACAGTTACTATAACATGCCAAAAGAACCCCAAATTGTTTATTATTAATATATATATCCTTATATAAGTCATTTTGCCGAACCTTAGATTTTTAGGAATAAAATAACAATTAGTAATATAATATTTGATTTAAAAACTATTTTGTGTCAATTTTGACACTATTTGATATATGATTTTTGTGAAAGTCATAACAGAATTATATGTTCGAACAAAGTTGATTAAATCAACACTAATATATCATAGTAACCTAGAAAATTAGTGGAATTCATAAAAAGTCTCAAATTACATTTAGTTTGGTGTTTATAACATCAATTATGTCAATATTTCATTAATAAGATAATTACTGCATCATCTTTGTGTCATAAATAAATTAAATTATTTGATGTCTAAAAATTACAAATAAAATATCATCATGTAGGAAATCTTTTTATCTTTCTAATGAATTTTTACAATTGAATTTATCTTATGTATAACCCCATATTAAAAATTATTTACTTATTAAACTTTGATTTTAACTATTTTAACCCTTCTTTAAATAAATTAATAATAAATGTCCTAATCTAATCCAAGTGGGCCTAAATGGTCATATTTTATTCCTAAGTTTATTTTTGGTCGAATTAAACTTGTACAATAGAATTAGGACATGTGTTAGGGTAATATTAATATCATATTTACCCTTAGTTACCCTATTTACTATTAACCGCGGTAAAAAAAAGTAAAAAGTTACTATTCACCAAAAATTATTTTTATCTCATTGAACCACATTTTACATACTGATATCAACCGTGTCTGTCGGATTTTCGAAATTCCATTCACAGAAGCGGTAAAATTAAGTTTTATGCAAAATTCGGTTTTTAACCTACCACTTAGTGGTTTCACTATTCATCAAAAATTGAAAGTTTTCAGAAAAATACCAAAATTTCACCCTAGGCTAATTCCGATATTCTGAGTCCAAAAATGCAGTCCATTTTGAAAAATAAAATTTATAAAATTTCAAAAAGTGGTTATTACTATTCGTAACGGCTAGTTTTAATAGCATATTGTTGTTTAGTGAAACTCGGTATTGCGTACGACGCAAGCTATCGAGGAAGGCCGCGATTGCGTGTAAAGCAAGCCAAGCAAGTGTTGTGTAGAAAAATATTCCTTTGATGATTTATATAACATAAAAGTCTCGGGTGTTACAAAGTGGATATGGAGTTTTCTTACATGTATGTGACTCGTGGTGATAAGAATAAGAAGCACTCATATTGGTAGGCATTGGAGAAGAATTCCTCAAAGAATTATAGTGTTAATAAAATATTCATTTAAAAAGTGTGGTAAAGGGAATCCTATTGACTGCCTTGTTAATTCAGATAGGTTCTTCTGATGGTGAATTTTTGGACACATGTCGTGTGAGTGCATGTAAGACGATCCAAAAATTAATGAGTAGACGACAGTGAGATGGTTTAACTCTAATTAATTGGGTCTTTTCTCTAATGTTTTAATGAATCTAGTCACTCAGGAAAGAAATTAGCATGATTGGAAGAACAAGGGTATGGAAAAATATTTTTCAACAACTTTAGTGGATGTTGACATATCAAATAATGTGGTATTTGGCACAATTATTATTTTTATTGATTTCTCATATGTTTTGTTTGATTCATTGTCTATACATTCCATTATTTTTGAGATATTTTTTAGAAAATTTGGAATTCCACCTCATGAAGTAGAACTATAACACAAGGTAAAAACACTTAGAGAGAATATTGTGGAAAATTGAAATTATAATAATCTACCTCTCTATATTAGTGGAATATTTTTTCTTGAAAAAATAGTTTTTTTACTCTATTAGAGTTTGAGGTTATTCTATGTATGGACATGCATTATTTTTATCATTCTAAGATAGAATGGAGATAAAAATAAGTTTTTGTTTCAGAAACTTTTTCAGTTTGTGTACAAGAATGACCCAATGCAATAGATAACATATTAGTAAGATAAGAGACTAATAAAATATGTAAATGAAAGTTATATTTGTCTTATTTTTGAAGACAAGGGAACTATATAGTTTAATCATGTCCAATGGTAAATGAATACCTGGATGTTTTTCTTGATGATTTTCCTGGTGTTATTCCTCATTGAGAGGTTGAGTTTACTATTTACTTCAATCTTGGATCTAAACCAATTTCTAAACCCCCTTAGTGAATGACTCATGTAGAACGTATTGAATTGAAAAATTAGTGGTAGGATTTTGTTTATAAAGGTTTCATTCGACCTTGCACTTCAGTATGTGGTGCTCTTGTATTTTTTGTTAAAAATAAATATTCTTCAATTAGACATTTCAATGATTATTTGTCCTTGAATAACATTACTATTAAAAACAAGTATCATTTAATTCATATCGATGATTTGTTTGATCAGCTTCAGGGAGAAAAGTATTTTTCAAATGTTGACCTTTGGTCAAGGTAACATATATTGAATGTAAAGGACGATGACATCCCAAAGAAAATGATTCATACTATATATGGTCATTATGAATTTTTAGTTATGCCTATTGGGATAACTAATGCACCCACTGTATTCATGGATATTATGAATATAATATATCATGAGTGCTTGGATAAGTTTGTGGTTGTGTTTATGGATGATATTATAGTATATTTTAGATGTAAAGAGGAGCATAAAAAACTTATATGGGATGTTTTTAAAACCTCTAAAGAAAATAAGTTTTATAGAAAATTTAGTCAGTGTGATTTTTGTTTGAAATTTTTTTTTGGGAACATGTTATATAATGAAGGAATAGTAGTTGATCCTACGAAAACAAAAGTGGTTGATGAATGGTATTGACCAAAAATATTTCATAGATTTATGGTTTTCTTGTATTAGTAGGATATTACCGATGGTTTTTTAATAACATTGCATGATTATCTAGACAGCATACTAAATTAAAATAAAAAGGGGTTAAATTTATTTGGAAAGAAGAATGTGATTTTTGTTTTTAGGAACTAAAGATGATATTAGTTAATTCTTTAGTTTTGGACTTGCCTTCCCAAAATGTTGAATTTGTCATATACAATGATACTTCATTAAAGGGATATAGTTGTGTTCTAATATAGAATGGTCAGCTAATTGTTTATACTTCATGTTAGTTGAAACCCCATTAGTTAAATTACCCTACACATGCTTTTTAATTATCAGTTGTGGTCTTGGCTTTAACATTTTGGAGGAATCATTTATATATATCCAAATGTGAAATATATAATGACCATAATACTTCGAATTATATATTCACTCAAAAGTAATTGAACATTAGATAGGGAATACGAATGTAACTATTCATGGATTATTATTGCACGATTCATTACCGTCATGGGAGAGAAAATAGAGTGGTTGATGCATTGAGTTAGAAATTTAATGCTACACTAACCACATTAAATTTGGAACATGATCCTTTTGTAAATAAAATAATAAATATTGGATTTGGTGTTTTTGGTGTAAGAAATACATCTATTTTTTTCAGGTTTCAGTGCAGTCCTCTTTGTCAGATAGAAATGATCAAGTGCATAAGGAATATTGTGAGCTACAGAGAAAGGTAGAATTGGTTAAAATGAGTAATTTTCTAGAGTTTAACATTGATAAGGATTTTTTTATGATTTGGAAAATGATTGCATGTTCTTAGTGATTCCTATTGGAATCAAGAATTATTGTGTGAAGCTCATAGTTCTCCATTTTCAGATCATTTTTGAAGTACTAAGAAGTATAGAGAACATCATGAGTATTACTAGTGGGATGGAATTAAATGGAATATTTCTGATTTTACTATGAATTTTTTTACTTTTCAATAGGTTAATGTAGAGAGGTAGCTACCAAAATAGATGCTCTATACTTTACTGGTTCTAGAGTGGAAATGGGATAATATATCCATGTACTTCATTGTGATACTATCAAAGACTTCTGAAGGAGACAATGCAATTTGGGTGGTTATTGATCTACTTACTAAATATGCACATTTTCATTCTATTTGAGATAGAATTTATAAATATATTCTCTCTCGACCGCACCCAAATGAGATTTTAAGGTTACATGGAGATCCTATTTCCATTGTATCTGATGGAGATCTTAGGTTAACATCTTATTTCTAGAAGAAAAATCAGAAGTCATTGGGAACAGAATTAAATTTTAGTATAGATTTTTAACCTCAATCAAATGGCCAGTCAGAATGAAGGATTCAGTCTTTTGAGGATATACTTCGAGTGTATTCAATGAATTACCAAGGAATTTTGGATAAAAATATTTCTTTAGTTAAATTTTCTTATAATAATTATTTTCATTCGAGTATAAAAATGGAACCATTTGAGATAATGTATGTGAAGAGGTGTCAGATCGCATCATTTTTGGATGTAGTTGGTGAAAGCAAGTTGATGGTGCCAGAATTAGTATGGTAAGTGGATGAGAATGTTATGATGGTCTAGTAGCACATGAGGATAGCTCAAAGCAGGTAGATACATTATGCAGATAATAAAAGGAAAGAATTTTGTTTTTTGGTAGGTGACCATGTTTTCCATGAAATATATCATCAGAAATGTGTCATGGGTATTGGTATGAAAGGAAAGTTATGTCTTCAGTTCATGGGTCCTTATGAAATCTTATAGAAAGTTGGACATGTTGCATACTGAGTAGCATTTCCACCAAGTTTGTCTCAGGTACACAATGTTTTTCTTGTTTCGATGTTGAGAATGTATGTGCTAGATTCATCTCATGTTATGAGTCCAAAATTACATCATCTAGAAGAGGAAATTTCTTATGATGAGAAACTCATTCAACTTTTTGATCGTAGATAGAATGTATTTCAGAAGAAGTTCATCAAACAGGTAATGGTTTTGTGGATAAACCACATGGTTGAAAAGTAACATGCGAATCTGAAAATGCTATGGGGGAAAAGAACCCTCACTTGTTTAATAAGTAAATAATATTGAAAGGACACAATTTATAAAAAGTGGGATAATGTAATAACCAATTTTTTTAAATGTAAATTGAAATTCATGAAACATTATTTAAAGAATATAGTTATAAATATCAACAAACATAAAATTCTCACTTCTTTGTTTTGAATTTTGAAAAACTAACATACCACGATTTAATCAATAAGTTATTTAGAGTCTGATAAGACAAACATTATTTGTGGTTAATAGTAACATTCACTAAGGAATAGAAATTTTACCCTTAAGTATAGTAACATACCCTTATGAATTGCAACCTCACCCATGATAGTATACATGTAAGATTTATTTCATGTTACGATATAACCATATCTTCGAATAAGATAAAAAATGTTTTAAAATTTTTGTTAGTGGTATAAAATATTATTTCACATAAAAATTAAATAAATAATATTTAGAAAACTATTTTCAAAAAAATGGAGTTCATTTTTAAATTTTTCACGACAAAAAATGGTTAAGGTTTAATTTATGGGATTTTTCTGAAATACATGATTTTTTTGTGAAATGTAAAATACAATAATTATGGTATAAATATAATCTGAGATAAATACACTATTATATCGATCATAAATGATGTCAGATACCTGTAGTTTGAACTCAATTTAACTTATTACAAATTTTTTCTTTTAATCATAAATATTGCATGTATTGTGAAAAAATAAGAAATTAATGATTAAAATAATGTAAAAAACATCCTCTCCTCAACTATAAATACCACTCGCTCCCCCTTTTCAACCCAAACCTCTAAATCCTTGATCATTACCGATGTTCTTCCAAATACTCTTCTATATCCACTTCCCCATGTACCAGACCTACTGATCTCACCAAAAGGCCAAAACCAAAGGCCTTACGAAGTATCACATGAAGAAGAGATCAAGAGGAGGTATAAAAACATTCGAGGGAAGGAAAACACAAGGTAATGGATCCTATGATTGACTGAAAGCTATTATTTTTATTAACATTGTAATGAAACATAGGATACAAGAGAAATGGTGGGGGATGAAATTTTGTATGTGGATTCGAAATCCAATTTTTGTTCTTTGGGTTAACCTTCAAATTAGAGGTTTTTATCTTGATAACATGGCTTATGAAATGTAATTTGATTATATTAGGTTATATTATATGTACATAAAGTATTTATACATAATCCATTCTTTAATCAATTTTCTCTTCAACGATAAGGTATTTTTAAAAATATTCTTATTAAATCCTTTTAATTGTATCCTTTTATAAAATAAAAAGAGAATGTTTTGTTTCATAATATCATTAGTGTTGTATTTTTATTTTATGATTTATTATATATATAATATAACTATTATTTGTTCTCATAGTTATTTTTTAGCAATATTATTTCAATATTGTTGGAACCATGGCTATTATATGAATGAATTGGAGTATAGTAACTGTTTGTTGTCAATCCTCATTGGAAGTACAGAATGTGTGGTAGTAAAGTGATCATACAGTTTAGCCAGACAACAGTACTGAAGTTGATGCCATTTCCTAGTGTTTTCCAAATTTTTGGGCCTCAAAATCGGAAAATGAATAGAAGGATTGTTGGTAAAAGGAGGAGCACTCAAAGAGGAAGTTGTGCGTAAAAAAGTAGGGTTGTGCGTAAAATTTTTGAGTTGGGTGTGCAAAAATGTTTGGTGCATGAAATAGTGGATCGATTTTTTTTTCACACAAATATCATTTTGGAATAAGAACTTTGAAGAATGGAAAAGTGATGGGTTGCGTGAAAAATCTGGAGATGTGCGTGAAAAACGGTACCTGCCCAAAATATTATGCGCAAAATGTGAGATTTTTCGTGCCACAGGTTGTTTTTGACCATGGGGGTCTGAGACGCCAATAAATAAGAGGTGACCCCCCACAATTCCATATAGTTGAAGACTTATATAAGATTTTAGGTCTGATGTTCTTAAAAGCATCATGTAAAGTGCCTATCGTGAAAAATTATGAGCTACATGAAATATTCCGGGTTACACAAAAAATTTAGTGTTGTGCGAAATATTCCAGTTTTTTTGAAAAATCCGAGGTGTGTGAAAAATTCTAGTCTATGTGAAAAAGTGTGTTGTTGCATGAAATATTTTTCCACTTGAAAAGAAAATATTGTTTCCAATAGTAAGGTCTTGCACACAAAGGGTTGGTATTGTGCACAATTGTTCGTGAAACTTGTTTTCACATTCTTGTTATCCAGTTCAGTGGTTCAGTGCGTACAAGTGCATAATTTTTGGACTTTGATGCAAGCAGAGCCTCATTCGAAATAGGAGCAAAGAATTCAATGTGAATCTATTGAAGAGACCTTCACATCTATAAACTGATTGGGAGTACACAAAAGCCAGTGATCCTGGGGGAGTCAATGGGAGTGACCCAAGGGACGCAGTGGGATATTCTTGAACAGTTGTAAATGCAATGAACCTGGGATAGATTGACTATTCCCGAACCATTGTAATCCACAACTAGTGAAGAATAGTGGAATTTGTAATACTGAAAACCTATCGGCGTATGCTCGTTGGATGTAGCCCTTAGTGGTGAACTAAGTAAAAACTTTTTGTGTTTTCTCATGGAAAATTTGATTGATTGATTGCTTCTCATATCCATCATACAGGTTAAACTAGTTCCTACCAAAGTGGGAAGAATATCCATCAGTATAAAAGAAAATGATGACACCCTGATTCACCCCTCCCCTTTCAGGGTGTCCCAGGGTCCTACAAATTTTTTGTGTGTGATGTTTATATTCGAATTTTTTTTTCTATACCATAAAATGATATTTTAAATTATCAATGTGTTTTTATCAAGGTTTTAAATGATTTATGAAGTTTTTTGTTAATGAAATGTTCCTTGGAAAATATTTATGTTTGTTTGATCCCATTATAGCTGATGATATGATGGATGAGACCCATATTAGCTCACGAACGCATTGGGTACTCCAAATATTGAAGTTGGACCAAATTTTTTTCCATGTGTATGGGTGAACATAAAGGTGATATAGAAAATATGACCCAACGAAACTACCTGATGTTTCTATGCATATGAATTTTTATAATTATTGGTTCTATTGGTTTTTATAATATCACATGACAAAGGATTTATTTCTTTATGTCCCTTATGGATTTTTATACCAATCATAACATTTTAAAATGTTTTTCATAGGATAAAAGGATGTGTAAGTGAAATAATGGAGTCATTATGAATGATATAGAGTGTTTTCATATAAATCATGTTTTTAGTATTAATTTTTTATATTAAAAAACAGATACCATTTTTAGTAGTATCCTCTTTGTATCAATGTGGTTTGTTATTTATTTAAGACATATTAATTCTCTAAAAATCTAAAGTAGAAAAGAATATAAATATATAATAATGTATTTTTCTTACTAAAATTTATTATTAAGTATCATTTTATGGATGGTTCAATTTAGCAATTTTTTGGAGTATCGAGAACACGTGAAGAAAATTTGAATATCTCTGTGACTACGAGAAGTGGAGTATCCTGAATGTGTGAAGTGTTGATAAATAGTATTCAAAACAAAAATAATATTTTTGAATGGTGAAATTTCTCTATAGCATCATGATATATGAGTTTCACAAACAATATTTGGAAGCATCACATAAAGTTGGTGTTGTGGACAAAAGCATCTGGAATAAGATAAGATGCCTATAAATATTCAACTACCCCCTTTAGAATATAGAACAATCCTTAAAAGAGATTATATGGAACCATATTCATGTAGTTGATTTGAAAAGATTATTCATGTGGAATAGAAAAAAATGAAAGGAAGTTCATGAAGTCTATGAAAGCTGACTGAAATTTGTAATCATCAAAAAAGTATTCATGTTCGCATCAAAAATGTATTCCTGTTCGCAAAGGATATAAAAATAAATTCATAATTTTTTATCTTAGTGAAGTCTAAATGAGCTTTGTGAAAGAGTTTGATCTTCACAAAAGGATTATGTGTAATGAATACAGGTTGAGATTCATTAAATTGGTGTTCATCGTGAAATTTATGGGCATTGCAATGGCTATGTTCACTTCATGAAAGGAAGGAGCTCCATGAAGGCCATGATAATTGTGAAGGTATTCAGAATGGATTTCCCAGTAAATCTATGATAATATGATATTCATCAAGTTGAAGAAATTGGGAATTAAATAGATCATATACCTATAGTCGATGATGAATTATTTGTTCAAAATTAAGGCACTTTTATGTCCACAAACAGTTTGTGAATATCATCCAGTTTGAGAAAAGGAAGAGAAATAAGGTAATACTTTCCACCGGCAGTGTGACATTGAATGAGATTCAGGTAGTGACCTTTGGGAAGGTGGTGAGATAACTATAAACCATTTAAGGTAGTGATCCTATGAAATGAATTGGTCAAGACCAAATGTTTAGTTGTCATTGAGTTACAATAAATTAAGCATATCAACACATTTTTTTTGTATTCTCCTTGTATGATGACCAATGCGAGTGAACCAAGTAAGAATCTATGTGTGTTTGTAATTATTTTATTTCATTACATTCTATGCATCATCAATAGATAATGTTGTAAAGAAAAAGAGAAATATAATCATTTAAGAAAGAATAAAGTGACCATTATAATAAATAGGTCATGATCCAGTGGGGCAAGAAGAATTTCTAAAAAAAATTCCATAACATGACCCCCCCATCTCAATGTGTATTGGTCCCTTTTCAGACATACAAATTGGAATCAGATGATAGGTTACATTTTTTATTTGTTTTCTATTACAAGGTTTATCAACTATTTTAATTGATGTTTCTATTTTCTATTATCATTTTGTGCCATTTAAAAGAGAAGAACTATAAAGAATAAGAAAATTGAGGTGGTATTCATTAGTGTGGATGTGTATATGGAAGGAGTGTGATTTAGTTTAAGTAAAACAACAATGTACGGAAGAATTTTTTTGGTGAATCGTACATCAAAAATATGTACTCAATCGATGATGCCACATGAATGAGTGCTCAACCTGATATTCTACGTGATGAAAAAAAGTGATGATGAAGAGACTACAATAAGTAAAAAAAACTATAATTAATCATAAGAAGAAATGAATTAAATTATAAATTGGAAAAATAAATTGATTATAATGGTATCTAGATACAAATTCAAGAAATTAAAGCCCATAAGATAGATATAAAGAAAAATATTTTTTGAGTTGGCCAAATATCTAAGAGAGAATAATGGTTCTCAAGATGAATAACAAAAAACAATAATATGATGAAATGGAAATGAATATGTGATTAGATAAAAACCAAAATTTGAATCATAGAAATGTTTATCTTTCTACACACATGTCTGAGCTTGTTTAAGAGAAAAAAGTCTAAAATATGAGAGTGTATTCTATAATGTCTTTTTTCTTGGATGAATTATAAAGTAAAGGATACATATGACATGGTGGATAATCTATCCCATTAATTTGATGATGATATGACTATATGAAAAAATATAATGATAAAACATAATTCTCAAATTGAATCAATGGATAAGATGATTCCGCAATGAGAAGAATATATAGATTTAATCATAAAATTGCTGGATCAATCTAATGTAAAAGTAATAACAAAATAGATATATTATTTTCATATACTATTTTATTTTTCTTTGGTTGAGTGATAATGATATTAAACGAATATTTTTTACCTTTTAGGAAAAACATGATATTCTTGTCCCATCCCAAAGGCCATTCTGTTTTGGAAAATCTTTTATTAGATACGATGAGCCTTCCCTCATGCAAGAGTGAAATATTTCCATAAATTGTTACCCAAATAAAAAGAATCTTAAGGATTCTATAAACATGTATAAAAATTAATTTTTATTTTGTAATAACAACAATTTCTATTTTGTAGGAAACATATTCATATTTCATTTTCTATTCTAAATATTTGGAATATATTTCATTTTATTAAGGAAAAAATAATTCTTTTTTAGATAATAAGACAATGAATCTTGAATATTCTAAATGTAATTCCACTTACCAAATTTTTTTCAGTTGATTATATTTTTTTTGAAAAACGGGAACACAACATGATTATGTATCATGAATCCCAAGGGATCAATTTCAGATGAAAAACAACTCTGTATATGTCAACATTTCAATCAAGAATTGATGAAACGAGGTATGTTTTTAAATTTACAGGTTTTATATGTTATAATCAAGGGAATTTGGAATGATATTAAATCTGGAAGAAATAATGAAATGAAAAATAAATCAAAATGATATCTTTAACTCCAATGATGTATAACATCAAATATTGTAATAGGGGAAATATGATATCTCAAAAAGTTAGTTCAAAATATAAAATGATACATAAGGATCCCAATGAATGTTTTATCGATAACCTCCTCTATTACACTCAAATAATACCTTTTAGAAGGAATGTGAACATATATGAAAGAAAATGGGAGGATCTACTCCAGATTTGAGTAAGAAGAATATACGTATATTAAAGGATTATCCACCAACAAGAACTAATATATTGAATTAGATAAATCACAAATGGGAAATGAATAAATAATGAATCTAAAATCTCTTATGTAATTCCACTATGACAGAAGTTAAATTATTAGAAGGATCCCTATAATAGTTGAATAAGATGGAGTATATTACTAGTAGAGAGATTCCAGCAGAGAGACTGATTCTTGAAAAATGGAATTTTCGTAGAGCATCATAGAAGGAAATTTATGGTAGTGGGTTTAAAACAAAATTAATTAAAATAGAAAAGCCTATAGAACCTATATATAATAAAAATAATCATTATGTGGGTAAATAATGTCTTTTCATCTGGCTATATTATTTGAAGTTTGTTGGTCAATTGGACTAGAAGTAAAAGATAAAAATGATTTTCAAGAATTTATTAAGGTGTTGATCCATAAGGATAAACCACAATTCTCTTATTGGGGATTCTTGATGTACCCATCCCCCTATGTGTTTAAATTCTATTAACTGATGTTCATGTGTTTAATTTTTTACGAGATTTAAAATCCAAGTGGATGTTTCATTAAAATATTAAAAGTGGTGAGGTGATGTGCTCTGGAATACCAACTGATTCAAATCAGTTAACAGAGTAGAAGAAGAAATATAAAATAATTCCTTGAGAAGAGATAATTTTATATGGATTCTTGATATGTGTGGAATTAATTGAGTTAGGTGTCCAATTATGGTATTATTAACATTATCTCTTGTTTCCTACAACCAATTATGATTCCATAGGATTACCGGTTTTTATGGATCTTTGCTAAGTTGTATGTTCACCAACTAAAAATCAGTTGGAAGGAATATAATATTGGAAACATTTATTTAGGTGGATAAGATTCTCAAACCTACAATCACAAGTGAATAAATGATGTAGGAGAAGAAAAAATTGGGTGGACCTAAATAGTGGGCCTTAATAATAGGAATAGTTTCATATCCAAGGGAGATTATTCTATCTCCAAATCATATGTAAGATCTCAATTTAATAGATATGATGAATTTTTAGGTTTAATGAAATCAAGAAGGCCAATTGGTGGGGAAAAATCTATATTTATGATTTTAATGATTTTCTGATTTGATCATATATTATCGTATCAGCTGACTATTTTCCAGATAGCAAGATGTTGTGAAAGAATATTAACAGTGTTTCAAACAATTGGTCTCCCCAATCTAAAGATTAAATAAACATATGAATGCAGATAAAAATTATTTTGAAGTATTTTTATCACTCCAATTCTTTAGGATGTAATAGATATTTTATTGAAACTAATATATAAGAATGTCATTGAGACCAAATGGGTCATTCACAATAAGATGAATGAATACAGAATAATGATTTCAAAAAAAATCATTCGTTTAAGTAGGTTATTCCAAGATATAGAGTATTCGTGTTTGTGAAACATTTACACTAGCTGAGAGGCTAGATACAATATGATTATTCGTGGTTAGAGTAGTAAAGAAAATGTTAAACATGTTTCAAAGTGACATCAATTTAGTGTTTTTGAAGTGGGTTCTAGAAGAATAAGTTTTTATTGTACATCCAGACATTTTTGTCATTAATGAAGATGAAATTGAAGTTTTTTGAAGAAGTAGATTCTAAATTATTTGAATCAAGAAAAAAGTGCATAGTACTCAAGAGTAGAATAGTTTTTTAAGAAACTTGGTTTTTATTATGTTGTAGTTGATTTAAATCTATATGTTAACAATAAAAGTAATCAATGGATGATGGTGCTGGTTTTAGTCATTGACAAAATCATTGGTGGATCATATGAATCTTAGTCTAAGAAGATTGCATAATCCGTGAAATGTGAGTTTGAAATATTAATGTTTGGTGAAACAATTTTTTTATTTGGTTAAAAGGTCGAACTAAGAAAAAATTGAAATTTCATTACTCAATATAATAATGTAATGGAAGTTCTAAGAATATTTGGAATGGATGTTTCCAAGGATAATATGTCTCATGTAGTGATTAGGATGAAACATTCATGCCACTATGAATGCAATGTAGTTAATCTCACATAATATAGAAAAATCATTGGTAGTCTATTAAATTTTATAGTGAAAATACCTAATATTATTTTCGAAATATACTAAGACGAAATATATTAATTAAATACAAAATAAGTACACTTTAATTCAGTGAAAATAATATTATTAATTTCAATAGAATCATTTATTTAATTTTTATGTACAATAAAAAATATCAGTAAGAATTATTATGCTATACAGATGCAGATTGGGCCGTATCAGTAGATGAATGAAAATTATATTCATGTGGTGGATTTTATCTTGTACTATAGTGTATTTGTTAGCATAGAGAGAAAGATGATTTCATTTTGTTAAGCACCATATAAGTGGAATATATTTCATCCACTCAAGCATGCATGTAGTTATTATAGATGAAGCATCATTTTGATATAAAGGATTTGTGGTGAAGTCTTCATTTAGAATCCATTGTGGTTCTTTACGTTCTATAAATATTAGAAAAAATATATTCCATCACTCAAGGATAATGCGCATTAAAATCATGTATCATATTATTAAGGATAAGGTGGATCAATGGCTTGAAAAGTTAGATTGTGTACCTAAATAAATACATGTTGTAGACATTCTAACAAATTCTTTACCCAAAGTAGCATTTAAGATGCATCGACTGCCTCTTAGAGGATAATCAACTCACTCCACTTGAAAAATTGTGGATGTGGGGCCCCTCTAACAAGGGTCTGATTTGTTTTCTGTAATAAGATGATATGTGTTTTTTTACCCCATTGCAGACAACAAAAAGTGTCATTCGGGTTCATTGGTTATAGGGGAGAAGTGAAGTAGAATAAATATAAATATAATGATTCTAAGGAGGGTGGATTAAATTTTATATATCATGATATATTTTTTGACATTATTTGGGGGTGGGGTTTGGAATAGAGTGATTCATTAATAAAATTTTCATACTACTCTTGCTTATCATGCCAGGCATGTCTCGTGTGGGCTTAGAGTGTTTGTTCATTAAATACATGACAACTATATGAATAAAAAAAATAGAATTTTGGAATAATATGGAGGATTAATTAATGATGTATCAAAATTTGAAGAGTTTTAAACAAATCTAATGGGGGATATTTATGGGAAAACCCCTTGGTTATCATTTATGTGCTTTTGATTTGATTTTGATTGTTGAAAAAGAAGGTTTACATGGTATGTTGTGGAGTAAAAAAATATTGTTGACAATTTATGTTGACAATATTTCATGATTGATAAATGGATTCCCTTGAGTTGGTAAAAAAATTGCGTATATAAGGTTGAACATTTTCCCTGTGTTTTCCAAATTTGTGATCTCTAAAAATTAGAGGTTGGATCAATCATCTCTAAAGATAGTCTTCTATTAATTACCTTTAAAAATATGGAAAATGAATTAATTTCATGAATAATGGTGTTTTGTGAATATATGGATCTTTGAGAATGAATTTGGTATCATGAATGCTAGTTTTCATGATGGTGTGTTTCATCAGGAATGTGCGATGAAAAATAACGAATCTTCACGAATAAGAGAAGTGGAGAATAGTGAATAAGTGAACATTTGATGGCGATTCATTAAAACTACCAGAACCTTCATGCTTGGTGGAAAATCCCTATAAATATTTGAAATAGGGATATCAATGACCAATGTTGGGATCTTCATGAAAGGTTGATCATAGGGATGTAATCTTCTAGAATATGATGTAATGACAATAAATAAGCCTCTACCCCCTTCCCCCTAAAAAAACTAGACAAAGACTTAATCAAGTCTCTAATTATCAGGATTCATGAAAATTATTCATAAAGGTTGTTATTTCATAATAGTTCTCAAATAAATAATGTTTTTGAAGGATATTAAAGCTAACAGAATGTTTTAGGCATCAAAAAATTATTATATTTCATGAAGGCTATAAAAATCCAATCGAAAGATGTGATCAACATGAATTCTAAATGAGAATTGAGTAGGAGATTTCACTTTACAAAAGTAGTATTTGTCACATATATATGATAGGCATCATTAAAGAGTTGAGCTTCTTGAATTTTTTGGGATTTGCGAAGTCTAAGTGAGACTTTAGAAAGGAAGGAGGTTCGTGAAGGAACTATGCATCATGAATGTATTCAGAAAGGATCCCCCAGTAGATCTATAGTAAAGTGATATATATATAGTGGATTAAAGTGTTACTTAAATATAGAATCTACCTATATTAGTGGATTCATTCATTATTGATAATTAAGGGATCCACATGTCCATAAAATGTGTGTGAATCCCATCTATATTAGTGATAAAAGGAAGAGTAATAAAGTGATCCTTTCCACCAGTGGTGATCCATCGAAAGAGAGTTAGGGAGTGACCGTTAGGGAGGTAGTGAGATATCTATAAACCCATTAAAGTCATTGATATTAGGAATATATTTAATATATCTCAATCCATTAATTGGCCCTGATTACTAGTAATATTTTATTCACCGATACATTATTATTTTTGGATCTTTGTACATAGACCTATGAGGGTGAACCAGGTATAAACCAATCTGTTCTTGTGCATTATTTCCTTCCGTAATTTATATGAATAATCATCATATGATGTTGGAAGAGAAAATCGAAATATATTCACTAATGGTAAAAAAAATTGAAACTTATAATAAATACCTCAAGATCTAGTGGGGTAGGAAGAATTTCAAAATGAATATCCATAACCTGATTCACCTTTGAGGGTATCTCAGTTCCTTTTTATACAAAATAGTAATTATATTTGTCTTCATGGTCACAATTATTCCATGTTATTGTCAATTGTTAATGATTATTCCATTAGTATTTATTTCATTATATGATCTTTCTTTACCACGCTTTTAAAAGGATGTCTTTTTTTGATAAATAACAATGGGAGGTCGAAAGTAAGTTTCTGGGTAATTTTTTTAGGGAAATTATGCTTGGTTTTAAAATTTTTTTTTCAAACTATACATACTGCTTTACAAGGAATTAATCATTACATTTATTAATGGTTTTATCCTAAGGTGATTTGTGCCACACACCCTGATTATTCCTTTGGGTGAATGTAGACTCATTTTTACATGTTGTGGGTATGGTATAAGGCACCATGAATATGGATGGATCCTCTTGATCATATACTTTCTAGGTTTTTTATATTTCTGGATATATGGTCTCAAAGGTATAATATCATGAGTATTTTTTTCCTCAATTTTTATTCATTGGAATGTTAAATATTTCCTCTTGCAGTCTTTTTTACATATTTTGATATTGGAAATATTATGAACATTGGTTATCATGCATATAACAATTTATAGATTATGAGGTTGTATTTTATTATATCTACTTTGGGTCCTTAAATTTTGTACTTTTTTATCTGTTTTAACCTATTTATTTTTGTTAATAATTTGGTGGTACCATCCAACTCAAGGATTGGTCATGCCCAAATTTTGTATTTAAATCTATTAGAAAAGAGTTTTTAATAATTACCGGCTCATCTCTCTATCCCATTGAGATAGGTATCATACATGGGAACATATGGGATACAGTACTAGGGTGATGGGTGAAGATCACTAATGTTGTTTAGTTACTGTGTTTGTGGTGGATTATATATGAGTGACATGTGTAATGTCTTAGATATATGATAGCAGTTTCTCATTGCATAATAATAAAAATAAAACTATCATAAAAATCATATGAATTTATGAAGAGGACAATTTTACTATCATTAATTATGGATCACATGATGTGATGGGGTATGGAACACCTAAAATTAGTGAGAATTATTTCAAATCTAGTGATGTGTTTATTATTGATGGGTTAAGGAATAGTCTATTTAGAGTCTCTCAAATTCATAATAATGGGAATTAGTGAATATTATGTATGAATGGCTGTTTCCTAAGAAGAAATAATGATAGACCTATATTTATGAAGGTAGATATGACATGTTAAAAAATATATTTAGTCCTAAAATAAGAAAAATAATTTATTAAGATTGTGAAGAAAGAGAATGAAATTCATTATATATGAATTTTAAATTTTAAGAAATAAAAAATAAAAAAATTATAAAATTTAAATCAATGATAAGACTATTAATGTTTATTGAGGAATGGATAAACCCATGGGATGTGTTTCATAATGTAAATATGGTTATCATGAGAAAAAAATGTAATGACCACAACCTGACCACCCGAATGGTACCATGACAAGTTTTCACAACACCAAAAATGCACCTCAAAATTTCCATAGGCTAGCATAAAAATTAATAGATAATTGAACTATTTTCAAGGGATGGTTAGTCCCTAATTTAATCGAATAAACATGGAATAGTTATGCTGAATTACTACACTACCCTGGGTCATTTGATTTCTAAGACTATAATCAACTATGATTCACCACAGGTACATATTTATAAATCCACCATAACAAATGAATATAAAAAATTATTATGAATAATAATACATTCCATATATAGGATCAAACATAAAAAACCTAAAAAATATGTTACCCATCAATCCAAAAATCTAAACATGTTATTGTGGTCATAAGAGAGTAACTCCCATATTGATCATCCATGAAACCCTCTAATAATACAATTTGAATTCCCTCCATTAGTACAAAAAGGTATCATAAATGAGTTGGTATCCAAGTGGTACTAGCCTCCTCTATCCAGTTCCTTTCCCTTATTTGGGTCACATGAAATGAATTTCTCACTCTTCCCATGGGGACACATTCAAGGTTTGAGTAATGTAACTCAATATATGGTAAACACCACACTCCTACAGTTTATAAACAAAAGTTCATGTAGAAATAAAATTAAAGGGTGAAATAAAATGAGATAAAAGACAAACATGATTGACAAATTATAAGGTGGAGCATTTCCAATCAAAATAAGTAACTCCATATATTGGGAAGATCCTCACCATTATTTACAAATTTAGAAAGATCCAATTATTTAATTTAGGGTAGAGGATGCTAAATTTTATGACCCATTCCATCCATAATGATATTTATTAATATTTTTGGATTAATCTCATCTCATGGGATGGGGGAAATTTTATACTAAATAATGGCCAAAGACTGTCTCAAGGGAAATATGAATTGTTATATAATTAAAGGGTATTACGATCCCATTCCAACCATCATGATTCAAATAAAGTTATGAATACATTAATATGTATATATTTTAATGAAATACCCATTCTATTATACATTACAATCATCATGTAGCATGTAATAATCCATTTAAAAACTAAATAAAGTGATACATTGTGGAATTTTTAAACACATTAAATATAAAAATTAATATCATTCATAGAGTCATATTTTAATTAATATATAGAATAACCTAAACATTAAAAAGGTTTTCATAAATTAAACTCTTTGAATACGTGAAAATCATTATAAAAACATAATAAGACCAACAGATCATAAACCATAGAAAATATAAATTAAAAACTAATTGATTATTAAAAATATTATGCATCAATTAAATCCACTCAACCATATATTGATGCAAAAATAGATCTTATGGAGTATGATAGGGAAAAATATTTTGCCTACCATAAATATCTGTTCCTGATTATTAAGTCCCAAGATAATGTTGTATTCCACCATAAAATCCAATAGAAAAACTGGTGTGAATTTATAGTTGGGGAAATATAACCAAACTTTGAGGTAGGAGAAACTAGAAAGGGTAACATTGGAATTACAATAGACTCAAATTAGTATATATTTGATTGTAGAAGTTCTAAAAGGAAATCAAATAATTTTGAAGGTAATAAAAGAAATATAATATTTGAGGATATGATTATATCCACTAATATAAAGAAGATGAATGGTGGATGGATGATTAATTGTAGATGTGGTATTGCCCTACTGAAATCAGGCCTTCAATACCAATTGAAATATCTAGAGGTAAGTAATTAGATGAACCCAAATTAGGAGATGGAGAGTAGTGAGAACTCATAGAGGGGATCATAGTGGGAGAAAATGAGAAGTAAACCCTAATCCTCCTAATGTTAATGTTTAGTTCAGGGTTTAAAATGGCCAAAAATCCACTTATTATGTAAATTTTTCATTGAAAGCTACCATGTACATGGTACCAAGGCACTGGATACCTACTGTCTCATAACGTGGAATTTTTAATCTATAGGTCCCCATTAATAACTCCACAGTAAGACATTGGGTACCCATTTCCCTTTTAACAATACCCCCATCATCATTTCACCCTAACTCCCTTATCAAACCTCATAATCCTCACTTTAACAATGAATAGATCTAAAAATGATATTAAATATAGAAAAAAATTGGAAAAATTTAGATAGGAATGTCAATATATTTACAACCTCCCAAATTTATGGTTTATCATCATCTATAAGTGGGGATCAATTTTCTAAGGGAAACAATTCAACCATTGTCATTTCATCATAATTTCTCACATTCAAGTCTCGTCTTAGATAAGACAATCCTTCCAACTATTTCAAAATAAAGGAATAAAATTTCCATATAACACATTATAACGTAGGTTAAAAATGCATATTGGATTCTTTATATAGGATGCATCAGAGTCCATCTCAATATCATCATATAAAATTACATAAAAAAGATCAGGTACATAATTTATTAATTATGATACAAGGAAAATATTATTCATGGAATTACATTTAAGAGGAAAATCAAGGTGAAAGGAAACATCACCAACTCAAAAAAAAATTAAATGTCTTCATATATTGATGAGTCAGATCCCCTTTATCACCCATTCATTAGTATGCTGGCCAATTTGACAACCAAAAAAAGTGATCACACATTTTAAATTAACAGGTTAACCGTTTATGGTATATTTATTAACATTTATATAATTTTGTAGCCTATATATATATATATCTAAATATAATTTACATGTTTTCCCAAATCGTCTGATATAATTATTTAAATTTGTCCAAGATGATAAAAGATAGATAAATGTTTTCATAGGATAATTCCACAAAGTAATTTTTATTCTCCTAAGATCCACCAAAGTTTAATACTACGGATAAAATTTCACGGACCTACCCATAAAACGTTAATTAATCTTGAGTTTTAGTCAACAATATACATTAATACACATTGAGGATCATTTTGGGTTTATAGTATTAGAGAATTATGATACCTTACATATATATCATACCAAATTCATATAAGAGGATACTATTAAAACAATATCAATTTTTTAAATATAAATCATTAAAGCAAAAAAAAGTTTTCATTGAAAACCCTCTATATAATTCATCACAACTCACATATTTATATTAACCATCCATATATACTGTGAAAATCATTTTAAAACATTAGATAAGTATAAATCAGAGTAAAAGATATAATGAAATAAATCATTAATCTTGTGATAAAAAAAACCATTAAAACCCGTAATCCTAAAAACTTATATGCATAGAAACATCAATTAGTTTCCTTGCGACATATTTACCATATCACTTTTACATTTAACCTTACTCATGGAATAACCTTTTGGTCAACTTCCATCCTTGGAGTACCCAATGCATTATAGTGCTATAATGAAGCTCACTTATAATATCTTGAGATATAACGGGCTCAAAACAACATATATTGATCTATAATGTGCTCAACCCAACATAAGTAATGTCCAAGGAACATATCATGGAAATACGGTATCTTGAAAATAAGAGAGACCACCCATTCCACATATACATAAAAAACAATCCTTTTGAAATTTATTAAAGAGGGTTTTAAAAGGATTTTAAATGGAAATTCCCTTAAATTATAATTGGAGTGAGAATTAATATAATGGAAAGTATGTTTGTATACATTGTAATTAAAAATAATTCATCCTGCCATAAACAATAGATCATCATGCCAAAAACCATTATACAACGTAAGGAATAATGATGGTGGTTAACCCAATGAATGGAAATTAGGTATATAATTCCTTCACCTCAGGTTCTTATCACGTAAAATGTGTTTAAACCTCCATTATGATGGTCAAACGTTTATTATTTATATATTAATAGAACATATTCATGTTTATAACACATTATATTATCATTTAACATCATAATCTAACACCATAATTAGTAATATTTTGTTATTTACATTTTGTCGGGTGCAATCTTTACACAGTTTCCATGATCGGTTCTCGATGGATATTCATTACGATTGGGAGTGAAACTCATGAATTTGAATGGAATGGAATTTAAATATTTACAGACCCATAAATTATACTATTTAACATTTTGAATTAATAAATGAGGATGATTCATAATATAAAACAATAATGATGTTTGTTAAAATCATTTTAGCGGATATATGATAATAATGACCTCATTTTGTTTTATGAATTAAAACCTTGTTTACAAAGTAATTCCAGAACCATGGATGATACATAATACATATATTATAACCTATTTCAACAATAAAAATGGATTCATGAGTACACATGATGGAATTAAAACAAATTGAAATAACATCTTCCATTATGTCAGTAATTAGACACATCACATTCATTGTCATTATTCCCTAAATAGGTGGGAGGGGTGAAGAGAAATGATGATGAATTTTCCCTGAAAATGATAAAATCCATAACATACAAGATTTTTGGAGGATTCATTCATCTTGGATAAGAGGATGGGATGATACTATAATAAAAGAAAAGGAACGGAAAGGAAAACACAAGAATTGGAAGAGGATTTCTTACCACTTGATCTTTTGTCCATGAAATCCTCCATAAGGCCTTTTATTTTGGTCATTGAGTGAGACTAGAATATAATGGATGTGGAAAAAGAGATTCGGGTGGGAAATTATTAGAAATTAGATAATTCTCAGGGCTTGATAGGTGTTGTAGGAAGAGGGGAATAAGGGTGGTATTTATAGTGGAGGAGAGAAGGTATTTAACATTATTTAAATCATTATTATAATATTTTTATCAAGACTAGAAATAATATTAATTCATGTGACCAAAAATAGTAATAATGACATGTGAGTTTGATCTAAGTGTTCTAACATCGCATATGTTGTCATAAAAAGTGTTTTAGCTGATAATTTGAATATACGGTATATTACCGTATTTCAGTAATCGAAAAAATAATTAATTTTAGAATAATACCACAAAATCAACCTATTCATTTTTCAACTTCATGAATTTAAAAATAAATACCATTTTTTCAGAATATTTTTCTAAATATTTTTAATTTAATTATAAAATTCAATCAAACGTAATACAAAAATTAACAATTTTAATTTTCAAACTCCTTTTATATGACATTAAAAAATTAACAAAGATGAAATTACCTTATTTCCTTATGAAGTTAAAATAATAATAAATTTTAATTTTCATTAGGGTCATATTACTATTCATAAGGGTATGTTACTATTCACCAAAAAACATGTTTATTTCAATTCACTTCAATTAACTTACTAAAGACAATTATAGATGACCGTTTTTAAAAATTTAAAACATAAATGTAACTAAATTATGTTTAAATACTTTTTATAAATATCTACATAAAACAATGTTTATGCATTTCATTTATTTTTTAATAACATGGGGTGTTACATTATCCCCACATTTTAGAAATAGCGTCCTCACAATATTATTTATTCCTTAAACAAGTGATGGTACTTTTCCTTTATAGAATTTTCTTATTCCCTGGATGATTTTTCAACTATATGGTTCCACCGCAAAACCATTACTTGGTGGATTACCTTATTCTATAGTACATTATCCCATCGATCATAAATTTGAACTGGTTTATCCTCAAAATAATGCTTCTATGCAAGATAAACTACTTCTAGGATTAATAAATGTGATGAAAATGGAACATACTTTATCAACATTGAAACATGTAAAACATCATGTACCTTAGATAATGATAGAGGAAAAGATACTCATTATTCATATGGTCTATCTTTCTACAGCATTTCAAAAGGAACGATGAATCTTTGACATATATTTCCTTTTCATACCAAAGTACACCACCCTTTTCCAATGATATATTTTAAGTAAAACATATTCAACTACCTTGAAAAAAGAAGTTTTCATTCTATTATTCATATAACATTTCTATAAACTCTTATTTATTCTTAAGTTATGCTAGATCATCATCACTTTCTCAGCCACTTCCTCTACTAATTGGGTTCCCATCCTTTTCCATTCCCGAACATAATCCCAAAAAGATTGAGTTTGACACTGCTTCCGATATAATGCCTCAAAAAGTTCCATCAGTATTCTAGAATGAAAATTTTTATTATAAGAAAATGAAACTAATGAAATATTTTTTCCCAACTTTCATAGTAGTCATCAAAAAAGCTTGAATCATATCCTGCAAGGTTTGATTTTTTTTATGAATGACCATTTTATTGAGGATGAAAGGTTGTACTAAAATTTAATTTTGTGCCCAATGACTTCGGAAGACCCTTCCAAAAGTTATAAGTGATCATGGGATCCCAATAATATATAAAATAAATAAGAACTCCTTGTAATATGACAATCTCTTTGAGGTACAGTCAAGAAAGCTGATCCAATGACGTTGTATGTCAAATTGGAAGGAAATGTGCAGATTTTGTTAGTAGACCAACAATAACCAAAATCACATTGTTACCTACAAATGTCTTAGTTTGTCACAAAATGGAGTCCCATGAAATATTCTACCATTTCCACTTTGGAACAAGAAAATGCTAACGCACCCTCGTCATTAACTTCAACTCTTCTTTAACCTATTGACATGTCAATCATTTCATAGTAATTTATGCAATATTACTTTTTCATTCCATCCCACTAGTAATAGTCCCAAAGGTATCTATAAATCATAGTACTTCCATGACGTACTGAAATTTTAGAACTATGAGATTCACACAACAAACCTTTCTTTAAATAGTAATAACAAGGCAAACATTAACTTTTTCAAAATCGTAAAACACAATATTTATTATGGTTAAATTCTGTCAACCTACCCATTTCAACAGATTCTACCTCTTTTTTACCTTGTTGTATTCCTTCAAAATTTTCGTAATTTATTCTGATAATGATGACTACATAGAAAACCAAAACAAAATAGTTGGATTCACTGCACATACAGTATCTAATCCAAAATTAATTAAATAATAAATCAATGTATCAGGTTCCAAACGTAACATTGTTACTGATGCATGATATTTTCAATTCAAGGAATCATCCACTTTGATTTCTTTTCCTGGATCATAATTGATCATGAAATCATAATCATTTACCTGTTCAATCCATCTTCTTAGACTCATGTTTAATTCATTCTTTGTGAATATATGTTTTATACATTTATTTTTAGTATATATTTTACATTTGGCTCCCTATAAATGGTACCTCCATATTATCAATGAAAAACCACAGATGCCAATTCCAAATCCTATGTGGGATTATTTAAGTCATGAGTATTTAGTATTCTTGAAGAATAAGAAATTAACTGATCATTCTGAATCAATACAAAACCATGTCCATTCAATGATAAATCACTTTTGATGAAAAACTCACCATTATGGGAATATAGGGCCAAAAGTGGAGAATTCACAAATCTCATCTTCAGTTCCTATAAAAAAGAATCACATTCTTCAATCCAAAAAATGTAACCCCTTTTCTTGTTCACATAGATAGTGGGTGTGATAAGTGTATAATTTGTTTATCAAATTGTCAGTAATAACATACTAATCAATGAAAACTATTAATATTTGTAACTTTTTTATTTCTGGGCCATTCGTCAACCACCTTCTTTTTGGTAGAATCAACTATTATTCCATCCATATATACAATGTACCTATGAAAAGAAATATGTTGCAACTAAAAATCACACTTTCAGAATTTAAAATAATGTTTCTTTTGTAATATGGTTTGAAAAACAACCCTTATATATTTTTCATGCTCCTTTTTACTTCTAGAATATACCATAATTTCATCAATTAACAAAACCACAAAATTATCCAAGAACACATGAAATATTCTATTCATAAATAATTTAATACAAAAGGTTCATTAGTTTACTGAAAAGGCATAAATACAAATTCATAATGATTATATCTAGTCTGGAACACAGCCTTTGGGATGTCTTCACCCATTACATTTATCTGATGGTACCCCGACCTCAGTTAACCTTCAAAAAATACATTGCTCCCTGGAGGTGGTCAAATAAATCATTGATATAGGAGAAATGATACTTTTTTTAGCAGTATTGTTATTCAAATCTCTATAATCGATGAAAATTCTCATTGAACCATCTTATTTCTTAACAAACATGACTGGAGCACCCTATGGTGATGTTCTGGGTCAGATGGAGCCTTTTTCTAATAATTACATCAAATGATTTCTAAATTCTGGAAACACCACATGAGCCATTTGATAAGGGGGTTTATAAATGGGATAAGCATCAGGAACAAGGTCAATATTGAAATCAACCTCTTGATTAAGAATAACACTTGACAAATCATCAGGAAAAACGTCCAGTTATTCATTAACCAATGGTACATCATTAATCTGGATAGTACCCTTCTCTTCAAAAATATGAGAAAGTTAACTTTAATTTAAATTCTATATCATTTTCTAAGACTCCTGATATGTTATAAATAGTATATGTTCATCCTTTTAATCAAACTGAAAATCTTTCAAAAAAAAATTTTCTCTATAATATACCATTGTAAGATAAAATGAAAGATAGTCCATACCCAGAATAACATAAAACTCTACTAGATTCGAAACAAAAAGTTTTTTGGGTAAACTCTTTGCACAAACAAGGATATGAAGATTCTTATAATTTTTTTTTCATATTATTTTCTCTGAGTGTTTTTTCTATGAGATCTGTTTTTATTTCACGAGGTTGAATTACCAATTTTTCTAAAAATTTCTCATAATTGAATTAATGTGGAGACCTTGAATCAAACAAAATATTTGAAAAAATATGTAAAAATAAGAAATGTACGTAATAGAAACTTATTTGATAGCTCAACATATACGGATGCGGTTGCAAATTATTTTTACAAAACCTTCTGCTTCTAATCATGTTGATTCCCTTCTTGAGTAACTAGCATCAAACAAACATTAGCAATATGACCCAAATTCTTTGCTATTAATGTGTCTCACTATCAGCTTCTCATTATTTTTGGTGTCATTTTAATTGCACTCAGAAGACTTGTGTCCAAAATTTCCACATTGGTAGTATTTCCAATAATTTACAATACATTCACCAAGAATCCTTTTTAAAAACTTTTCACAAGAAGGGAAATTCTTTTTCCAACATCTAGAAATCCTTTACGAGTTCTTCCCAATTTTCTACCAACCTAGCCACTTTTTATTCTTATCCTCATGAGGAACATATATGTCAGAAAACTCCATCATATATTTTTCAGCAAAACAAACAACCTTCTCATAGCTTTTAAACTCTTGTGTGGCCAAAGATTTTCACATAAACGGTTTCAAACAAAAGTAAAATTTAATAATTTTACATTAAAAATCACTATTAAATTCTGCCACATACCTGATCAGTCTTGTAAAATTGGATGCACATACTTCCACAAAATCATCATCATTCTATTTCAGTTCCAATAATTTTTTCACCATTCTGAGTCAAATAGTATTGGGAAAATAATTTTCATGAAAAAGACTCTTAAATCCTTCCAATTCCAAACTATCAATATCATCTATCTATCTATCATATTCGTAACCAAATATCACTATTGATCGACTTCACCTTCCAAATGAAAAATTTATATTATTACCTTTAATGTTCCAATCCCACCATGACATCAAATATCTTTTCTAGAGCATTGAACCATCCTTCGACTATCACTGGATCTACAGGTCCACTGAATGATGGAGGATGTTGCCTCATAAAATGCTCCCAAAAACACATGCTTATTCATTGTATATAATGTTCCTCTTGATCATGGATACCACCCCCATTGATTTATTGAGTAAACTGAGCCATTGCTCTCACAAACTTCTCGGTTCTGATTCCCAAAATTTTAGGCTGTAGATTCAGACATACATCAGCCTCTAGGTGCCTTCCTACTTCTGCTTCCCTATTTATTCTGAAGAAAAACATTCTATACAAACATAAATTAAATGATGAACCATGGTAATAGATAAATTCTATAACACTTCAAATTACCATAGTGTAAAAAACATTTATGATATTCTTTTAATATCTTCCCAATATGTAATGTTATCTAAACCATACATTGATAAAAACTATAAGAACCCATCCTTGAAATGTTACATAATCATGAATTTTAGTATAGAATATAAATTATTACACATTGATGATCTTTTGGTTTTAGAGATTTAGATATTTAGGATACCTTACAAGCATATCAAACCACATTCATACAAGAGGATACTTAAAAAACAGTATCCATTTTTTTTAAATATAAAAAATTAAATCTTAAAACACGATTTCATTGAAAACCCTCTGTATAATTCATCATGACTCCATTCATTCCCTTACCCATCCTTATATCATATGAAAAACCTTTTTAAAACATTAGATGTGTATAAAACTCAGTAATGCAGATAATGAAAGAAATCGTTAGGCAAGTGATAACATAAAAAAAAAAAAAAACTCATAATCATAAAAACTTATATACATAGAAAAATCATTTATTCTCCTTGGGACCTATTCAACATATCATTATTACATTCACCCTTACTGATTTAATAACCTTTTAGTTAACATTCATCTCCAGAGTACCCAATGCATTGTCGAGATATAAGGGGGATCACTTGTCATGATTTGAGCTATATTGGGCTCAAACCAACATATGTTGATCTATAATGGGCTCAAACTAGTATAATTAATTTCTATGGAACATATCATGGAAATAATGTATCTTTAAAATAGTAGAAACCACTCATGCCACATATATATAAAAACAATCCTTTTAAAAAAATTTAACGAGAGTTTGAAAAAGATTTTAAAAGGAAAGTACCTTAAAATGAAATTTGAGTGAGAGATAATAGAATAGAAAGGAAACGTGTATAAACTGTAAAAATCCATAGTTCCACACAATAGAAAAAATTCATCACACCAAAAATCATAATACCACATAAAGAATAATGAATAATGTTAACCCAAAGAATGGAAATTGTGTTAAGAATTCCTTTACCTCAGGTTTTACATATTCGAAATGTGTTTAAACATATTGTATGAAGGCTAAAAGTGTGTAATTAATATCTTAATTAAACATATTCAGGTTTATAACACCTTATATGATCATTTTACAACATTATTCAACACATTTATTAGTAATATTTTGTTATTTACATTGTGTTGGGTGCATTCTTTGTGTGGTTTCCATGATCAGTTGATGATGTATATTCTTGTAGATTAGGTGGGAAACTCTATAATTGGAATAGAATAGTATTGAAATATTTATATTACCATAAATTATACCATTTATCATATTTAATTCTGAAATGAGGACGATTCATAAGTTAAAAAATTAATAATGTTCGTTGAGATCATTTTAGTGGTTCTTTGATAATAACGAAATCATTTACTTTTATAAATTAAAAAAATGTGTAAAAAATTATAGAATCATGGATGAGAAATAAAAAATATATTATAACTTGTTTAATCCATAAAAATTCATTCATTACCAGAAATGAAGGAATTAGTGCATATTGAATTCACATTGTCGATGATGTTAGTAATTCGACACATCACGAACAATTTTTTTATTCCTTGAATAAATGGGAGAGGAGAAGAAGAATGATGTTGAATTTTCAATTAACCTGAGGAAATCTAGAATAAAAAATATTATTTCAGCTTTCATTCCTCTCAGATAAGGGGTGGAAAAGAGACTATAGTTAATGAAAATGAAACGAAGGGAAAACACATGAAAATGAAGAGGAATTCTAACCTCTTGATATATTATCTTTGAGATCTTCTTTATGGCCTTTGATTATTTCCTTCGGGTAATACTAGTAGGTCTTGGACACGGGGAAGTAGATTGAGAAGGGATGTTTGTTGAAATTAGAAATTCTCAAGGCTTCAGATGTGTGGGAGGAAGAGGGGAATTAGGGTGGTATATATAGTGGAGGAGATGAGGTATTTTACATTATTTGAATCATTATTATAATATTTTTGTTCAATACATTTTATAATATTTATTCATGTGACCCAAAATAGTAATTATGGAATTTGAGTTCGAACCAAGTGGTCTTACATCACTAAAGATTTCATAAATAGTGTATTTAACTAATAATTTGAATAAACGGTATTTTACCGTATTTCACTATTTACAAAAAATTCATGTATTTCAGAAAAATCCCATAAATTCACCCTAACGATTTTTTGACATGTAGAATTCAAAAATGAACTCCATATTTTAAAAATAATCTTGTAAATATAATTATTTTATTTTTTAAATAAATGCATAATTAATTCAAATATTAAGAATTTTAATTCTATAACTGCTTTTATATCATATTGAAAAATTAACCATGATGTCATTATATTAAAGCCATAAGAAAATAAAATAATAATAAAATTTACTACTCATTAAGGTCATATTACTATTCATATTACTATTTAAAAGGATATGTTACTATTCAAAAAAATTATGTTTGTTTAATCAAACTCTAAATAACTTACTGAACACAATTGTAGATGACTATTTCGGGAAATTCAAAACATAGAACCAGAAAAATTATGTTTAAAGGATAGTTATAAATATCTACTTAAAAAATATTTTTAGGCATTTCATTTATATTTTAAATCCTTGGGGTGTTACAAAAAATATATCATTCAATGTTTGGATAGTCCACTCAGACCGGATGTCAGTTAGAGGATAAAATGTCATACTCAATTTCACTTGAGACCCTAATACTCATTGATAAACATTATGGTATAGCTATGTTACACTTATATCTCTATAATATATAATGATACTTATTGTACAATGAATATTCATTAACTATATGAAATATATATTTTTGAGTTCATTGACCAATAATTATTCCTTAGTGAGAAAAAATAGATTTTTTTTTTGATTATATACTTTTACATGAACTATATAATTCCCTTTACAAGATCTTGGAAGAATGGTCATCAAGACCATTATGATTTCATCCTATTTAAACATGGTTAAAGGTTTTTGACCAAGAATCCCTACATGATTTTTTCTTCTTTTACTTTATTATAAGTAAATAGTGACAATTTCCATGAGTTCTTTCATCATTCTAGGGTACAAAAAACAATCAATGAATATCATATTACATCATTGAGATCCCATGGTCAACCATACATCTAGATGAATCGTAATCCTTCATCATCTTTTATCATATACATATGGGAACCATGATCCTTATATATATATATATTGGAATGAAAATCTGGAAATAATCGACCAAGTATCACCCAACCATTGATTCTCTCAAAAATAATGCTATAATTAAGGTTGAAAATAGGGAGTTTTAGAATTGATGTAAGAATCGTGATGATAGATCAATATGGTGTAATTCAATCCTTATTTGATCCCTCAAAACATCCTGATATAACTTTTATATAAGAAACATCAGTCAAAATTATTCTTTATCATCTTGAACATTATGGTGGTGGACATTCCACCTAGGGAGCACACAATGAAATTTCCTTTATGTGAAAGGAACAATATATCAATATCAAATGATTGCGGTAAATAAACTAGGAGAACCACCTAAGATAATATTATTAAATTTTAATATTTATTTTAGGTACATGCTGTTCACAAACACCATAAGTTTCCCTCCAAAAAGTAATATATCATAATAATTAGTTTGTGTATAAAAATGGAAATTTTCAAATCCTGTGTAAGATAATTATATTCATGAGGATGGAGTTTCTTAGAATACTAATCTACCCCTAGTGATCCTTCATTAATATATAATTGAATCCAATATACAAGGAACCAAAATGCACTTCAAACACCTCACCTCGTTTATATATTGTAAGGGATGGGGATGAGGTTAATTATCTCATTAATCCTTAAAAGGAAGCATCACACTATTTTTAAAACATAACAAAATTATCCCATTTCATCATCAAAATATCAATATCGTGACTCTTCTAAAAAATCCTTGAATTAAGTGTCGTAATTTCCCTTTGTTTTTTAAAAAAACATTGATTTTGAATATATTTATTGGAACATTCCAATAAATTATACATTCTACCTTTTTAATGTCAATAAAATAATAACTTCTATGATAAAATTCTCAAGGAAAAATATTTTTGTGTTCTAGATTGAACATTGAAAAATATTTTCTTATTAGATATCTAAAAAATAATCCAAATGAAAAATAGAGATTTGTTTTCTTTCTCCCTCATGGATTTAGAATAAACCAAGATATCATACACAATAAAAATTCTGAACAACTGAAGGAATGGAAGAGAGATCTTATATATATAATAAATGAACACAACTAGAAAATTTTTCAACCTAAAAGACAATAATGAATATTCCAAATTTTTGTACCACCTATATAACGTCATTCTGGATATATATTTTTATCTGACACTCAATCGGTGATAGCCGAAAAAAATTTCAATTTTTTAGAACCAATATTCTTCTTTAAGATTGTTATAAAAATCATTGATTCGAGATATAGTTTATAAATTCATAATTATGACATGGTTAAAATTATTATGGTCTACATTGACGTGCATACTTATATCCTCTTTATTGGAAAAAAATTATCGGATCATTGCACAGATAAGTTCTCGACCAAATGAAAATTTTACCCCCAGGACCCTCCAATTGTATCATCAATTCCCTCAATTAAGTTTAATCTATGATACACTATGTAATTGAGATAGGTTTGCATCTATAAATGAGAGGAATGGTAATTTCTACCTATCACACAGTGAGAAATTAACTGAAACTTTTATGATTGGAATCATGATATTATGCTATCGCTTGAGCTAAAAGTTGATGGCCCCTTAGAATCCACTTACTCTTTGGAAAGATTGTCTATTTCATTTGGGTTATCCATAGACCACTCTTTATCATGAGCTAAAAAATAGAATAAATTATCGGCTCTTAACATGTTGTATATTGAGTCCTCATTGAAGATAAGTAATGAATCATTCTTTCATATAAATCAATAAAAGCTCAAAATCAATCCATCCCATCTATATCAACATAAAAAATCCCATAATAATATCCAAACAAGGAATAACATGGACATTATTTTGTATAATAAACATTCTTATGTAGAGCTATCAAAAAACATGGAAGAACATCGAGCTTACAATTATGATTCAGAATATATTTCAATTATATTTAAAAAAATTAAAATTAACATTTCTAATTTAATACATTTTTAATTGTGGGTAAACCATAATATTACCTATACCAATATAAAACCTATTCTAGTATCAGATGAAGGTGTCATTGAAATATTCATTCTAGTTAAACAATTATAGTGACATTGAGATTAATTCTCTTTCCTAAGATAATTTTTTATAGCCATATCACCCTAACCCTTTTACAGGGTGACTAGTACAAGGATATAGAATGGTGGTAAACTATATCTAAGAAATTTAGTTGATGAAAAATCATGTGGTGATTACCCACAAAGAATAGATAATTGATATGTACTATTTCCCTTAATTGGAAAGTTCCATGTAGATGGTAACAGATGCCAAAAAAAGTGAAACATCTATTGTTTAAAGGAGAATATAGGCTAGATATGCCTCTAAAACCCACACTGGTTGCCTATTAAAATGGAAATATGTCAAAAAACTATAACATCAAGTGTCCATAATATCAGTAACTTGGCACAACTATAATTGATCTCATTTTCCACCCTTTATTAACAACATGATCATTATATCCTCAATCCAAGACATCATATGTTATAAGATCCAACCATATACAAGAATCCCTTTCATGAAAAAATGTGGTCACACTGTCATCGTGTTTTATGGGTGGCTCAATATTCTTATGGAGAAAAATGTATTTATTGAATCATTCATATGACTTATTTTTTCATTAATACCACTTGAAAAGGACAGTGAGATATTACTATAAATTGGTTCCCATTTGACGAAATCTCATAAAACATTATATAACATTTAGTAAAGAATCCTCAAATCATTAATTTCTAAAAAGGGTCTTGTCTTTGGGATATTTTTTCTCATTCCTTTCTATATGGAAGGTGGATTTTATATATGATACAAAACTTAAAAACATAAATAGAAAAATAAATTTACTTCCCTACTTTAGAAACCACCAAGATCAATGAATCATTAATAATTTTAATTCTGACCTCATTTTTCGTCTCTCCCATTCATTACTTATCTTTTAAATCACTGTCATTTCTTATACACTTTCATAAAACATTAATTTACACAAGAATTATATAAGTATAATTTTCAAGACATATAAATCATTCCTTATCTAAATTTGGAATATCTGAATGTGTCATTCTCGAAACATCTACCCCTTGGAACCCCCCTCCCCATGAAGATGTCATGCAGATAAACTCTATCCATGAAGAAGTCATTGCTATTAGAGATAGTAGAGCATCGCATGGGTTAACACCCCGATTAGTGATGGTTTGAATTAGAAATCTTATAGCTTAGTGGTCGGTACACTTCTTCCCACCTGGTGAGACATTAGGTGACTCGGTAAGGTGAGGGGAACATGGGAGGATGAAATTCTCTAAAGTGAGGGCTCCAAGGAATCGAACCACATACCTCAACCAACACTGTTGTTATGGTCTTCAACCATGCGCCACTACACCAACACCGAAGAAGAAAAACATGTATTTAAATAAAGGGGTATAGGTGAGGACTCACCACCTACATGTCACATGACCCCATCAAGGCCCAAGGATTCAAAACATGGTCATATTCTAGATACCAACGAGGTAGAGGGGTAAATGAAAGATTATAATGAAATATAGAGTGAATTTCTAAACAAGGTCCCGAACCGGCCACCATGGTGTCAGGACACCCCCACCAGTAACCAACTCACACATTCCCCATAGACAAATGCGTATTATTGTAATGAGGTATAAGTGTTTCCTTACCACATGCATGCAAAATATTCATATTTAAATACAGATTGACCAACTCATTGAAAATAAATACATAAGAAATTGTTTTTATTTATTATTATTTCTTCATTTAATATAAACTTTCGTTAGATCCAAACTACATTAAAACCAAAAAACATGCATAATTACCTAAAATCCTTCCATATACAAACTAATGATTTCATATATGATGTATGATATGAATAAACCTATAAAGGATTCGAGAAAAATAATATGGAAAGTAAAACAAGGAACCACAAAAAACACCTGGTATCATTGTCATCCACCATAGTTATCTTGTCTAGGTATATTTATTAGTTACTTTCTAAGTTTTTATTGTCTTAACTCATAAATACTCTAATGTACTATCCCCAAGAATCCATGAAGCGTTCTATTATAACATTTTTTAATGATTGTGGCCTGATCTTCTAAATTATACTAGTTTGGGTCTCTATAACACCTCAGGATTATCACCTGATCTCCAAAGGCTTGTATAAATGGTGGGGTTACATAAACTATTTATTAAAAAAATAATTACACATTGGGAATCTAAATAAAATAAAATGAAGAGTCAGACAAAAATCTTGTCATGAACCATGGGGTCAAAAGACTTCTAAAGTGATAATCCATAGATATTCTCTCCATGTACCCATTTATATAGTCATGGTAACATAATAAGATACACCACATAAATGATCAAAAATTTATACAGAATGTAAGCCTCCTATTCCCACAATGATCCAAAAGTGCGAAAATGTAATAAAAAACATGTAATATATATGACCACCAATAAGAAAAGGAATAATAGTTATAAGAGGGTAAATACCTAATAGTAATTACTATATCAAACATCCAGAATAACCCCTCAATGTTCACTCCACACACCCTCTTAAAATCCTACAATGTGTCATTAATGATATAGGCTCTATGTGGTACTAACCAACATGTTACTTTCGATTAACTTACTAGGATCACATATAAAAAGGCCTTCATAAATCACATAGTGGAATGTGTAGGGTGAGATTATAGAGATTGAGTTAGTATTCTCCACCCCTCCAATACATATATTTGAAAAACTCATTTTTCTGATGAAAATAATATGTGGATGAAATAAAATATAGAAAAATTTGCTGACATGCATGAAATTTTATCAGTTATTGAATTTGTAATAAAAATAATTAACTCCCTATACTGAGAGGATCCACACATTTAATAACCTATACTTTGAAGGTACATGTATCGATATAAAGCTTGATGTAGGGAAATCATGTGACCCATTACATTTATGTACATATGCAAACAATGTCAAGGTATAACCCATTCTTTCAAATAGGGGAAGGGGTATATAGTAACACCCTTGATAAAGGGATATTTAAATGACTAAGTCGTACTAAAAATTATTAAAAGTTAAACCATTATTTTTGAGAGCCTTCATAATTTGAATTTCATTGCTAATAATGATTGTGATGTGCTAGGATCATGATGGGTGACCTACTCAGATGGTTTTCATGGTTTGTGAAAGTGAGGTAAAATCATAATGAAATAACATGTGTTGTCCAATGGTTGTAGTAATTATTATGATAATTGACCATGGTGGGTATTATATTATGGAGGTGTGTTTTGAAGGAAACCAATGTATTACAGGAGAACCATGGGGTCAAATGACGATGTTCAAAGCCTGAGAAGGTCAAACCATTTCTAATAGTAAAGATAAAATATTCATCCAAATGTGTAGTGGAAATGACTTGGTAATAGGTATGGGGTCCACAATATGGAGTTTTTCTTTAAGGGGTGTAATACCTTATAAAAGTGATAGAAAAAAGTCTAAGTGACACTATAGAAACAAACAAGGTGCATAATTTTTCAGGGTCCTATATAATTAGAACTCCGTAGTTAGGTAAGATAAGCATGTTTTAGTTCTTGAATGAGTAACCACTTAAACATATTGTCAACATAAGTGTGATTGATGAAAAATTATGTAGAAATAACATGTTTCAGCCTACGGAGAAATGCATTAGTTTCATAAGGGACCATGTTGGGTAACAGCATGTGGATTACTAAGAAGACACGTCAAATGAATATGTTTATGAAAAATATGAATAGTAAACTATGTTATGTATTTATTTTGATATTTTTATTTCATTTTCTTCATATTTTGAGTTTCCAAGGGATGGGGAGAAAATTTATTGAAAATGAAAAAAAATTAAACCTCGATACCTAGTTATCACATAGTTAGTGAAAACCATTCCCTCAAACCATTAAAAGGGGTGAGGTTTTCTAGTTTGTTTTCACACAGTTAGTGCATTATTATAACATACCATTCTATACTTTTAGGAAAATATATGGTCTCACCTTGGGTGTTTTGGGGAGGCTTCTAAGTTACTACATTATTTTTCGAACTGTGTGGTTAAACTATATAACCTAATCATGGCGGATAAATTTAGTTTTTTTGTTCTTTTAAATTCTTTATTCCCCATATTTTTTCCCATGTTTATACCATACACCCTTGGGGCCTCTCCTAATTTATTAACTTATAATTTACACCCACTATGGAGGGATTTTAATGTTCTCTTGTAGATTTATCAACAAAATCTCTATGTAAGGGTCTCCTTCTCATTATAATTTCTATTGATTTCTTCGGTGTTTTCTATTATCTCCCTAATTATAAGGGTATTGGTGGTTGATTATCATGACTAAATTTTATGTTAATTGGTGTTTTCAGTTTCTATAATATTTTAAGACTCTCTTATGATTGAAACACGATGTATTTTTTCAAGGTGGCATGATTACACCGATTGAGGTAGGTGTTTCTACCTATTTAGTTTTATTTGGGAGAATATTGAATTCTTATATTTCTAACATTGTTTTCAACATATATAAATGTTAAAATGTTACCTATTTAAGATTTAGAAAAAGTTTTTCCATAAACCCTATTCATTTTTTTTGAATAATTGGTGGATTTAAAAAATTCAATGTTATTTTCATTCATAGTGTGTCTTTTTAGTGTATCATTTTTTATAAAATCCAAATTAGTTTTTTATTTAATGTTAATGATTTACCAATAATATTTTGAGATGGTTTGGGGTTACAATGTAACTTGTTTTATGGTTTAGCAATTTTTTGGGGGAATTATGGATGTTTTAATCCTAATAAAATATTTCAGTTACTCTATTTATTGATTTTGATTATTCCTGATGTAATTTATGTGTCACTTAGAATACAAATAGAATAAAAAATTTATTTAATAATGGATTTTGATGAATATGATTTTTATCTTAAACCAATGTTATATTTGTTACCTTGCATGAATTAATCCAATTGTTATATAGGGAGACATATTGATCCCAAAATTTTATTTATTTCTAAAGGTAGTGAATACTGAGAAATGATTAGGTTATTAATTATTTCTTCTGGACATCAGAAGGGGTTCTTCATTAATAGGTCTTATAGATGGGATGGTAAATTGATATTTTGTTGTGATTTCTTATTTTATGTTACACTTTAAGTAATTTTTTGATTATGAATTGGTGCCACCACATTATTTTAGTTTCATGGGGGAATCAGGGTAACTAAGAGTGAAATAAATTAATGTATTATTTTATTATTGAGTTTTTTCACAGGATTGTGAATTATTTTTTACCATTGAATAAATATTTTGATATACCATATTTAAGGATTGTTATAATATATTCTAGTGGTGAGTGTTAGAAAATAATGACTATAATTAATGGTTCCACCTAGGAACATCAATTAATATTTTTTTAGTTTATAAGGTGATGTCATATAATGTGTTATATGTATAATATTTTGGAACATATTATTTGACATGTAATTTACATGTCTTCCTAGTTTATTTATTCTCCACATATGTTCAGTGATTTCTATTTCATCATGGCTATTTATAGTTATACAAGGAATTAATTATTTTTTACTTTCCTTTTATTTTTCTTTTATAGTGTTCCTCTCACATCTAACCATTATATTTAGAATTATGAAGGGATTGCCGAAATAAAATATTTGATTTATTTTCAACATCATTTTTTTGAGAAATGATTTCAAAGATCATCTTAATACTATTTTAATCGTTAATTAAAAAGGTTTATTTATAAATGGAAAATGGTTATGTGATTACAAAATTTTAAAAGAATTTATTTCATAAAATAAAATTTTAGAGTTTTTGTTTTATATGATAAACATGATAAAAAAGATAATGATTTGATATTATTTTTTTATACTAATATTTTTGGTTTATATTATAAAATGAATATTGTGAATTCATATTGCTAACTTAAAGGGGTTTTTCAACAACTTACATACTCGATGTAGTGGGAATCTAGCCTCTATGTTTTATTAAGGTATTTATGGTTTCTCTTTCATCTTGGTGTATAACTCCTCTCTCTTTGGAATTTGGTAGTTATATATTTATAATGGTGACGTTGAGTCACTAGGGGTTAGTGTGGTTTGATTATTGGGTGATTTTTGGGTCTTGATGGGTTTCATCTCCTTTTTCTATGTTGTATTTTTTTAGATCATTGTATCTTTTAAATATTGTTCAAATAAAATTTTTATGGTAAATTATATGTTTCTAGATTTATGTTGTTCTTTTTTATGAAATTTTTTATTGATTAATATTTCAAAAAAATTATTGGGTATATAATTAATGTTTAATATATGAATACGTCATGTTAAATTCATATTTAGATTTCATTTTTTGATTTATTGATCATGAAGTTTAAAACATTGACAAATAGTAATATTTTGATACCCTTACCACTTTTCACCAATATATGGAAATCAGGAACATGCTTCGGTCCCTATGGCGGTTCATTATATGTGATGGATCAAGTTGAATAAGGATTTTTAATTATAAATATATATTAATTCCTTATATTTATCTAGGAATTTAAATGCATACTAAAGTCAAAACTATCTGATCTTGAGAGGTAGGTGTGAGGAAGTGTCTATCCAATGCTTCTTCATACTAAGATCCAAGTAAACTTGGATAATATTTAGTTTTTCTTTGAATTTTAATTTCATAATTGATTATTTCTTTCAATTTTTATATGGTTTAATACTAATCTATATTTTAGAGAAATCCTTTGATTAATTTTTTGAAATTCATGCTTTTAGTGTGATAATGGGAAGCCATTCGTAGATGAGATGATTAGGCTACAATGGTTGTAAAACCATGAAAACCCCATTAAAATATATTTTCTGTTACTTCTAATAAAACATTCATGGTTTTACGATGGTTTGATAACCATGAGGACAAACTATGCATTGTAGTATATATTTGGGAACCTTCTTATTTTTCCCTTTGGTATTGAAATTTTTCTTTTGGATTTTTATTTAGTTATTGAGTGTGATTTATTATTTATAGATGTTATTTTTTAATATTTTAAAGAGGTTTTTAAAATATTAGTGTTTTATTTTCAATTAAAAAACTATTTTTTAGTGCTCTATAAATACCTTGAAAAACTTTTGTCTAGATCATTATGAATATCTTGAGTTAGAGAAATTATTATGGGTTGGGTTTCTTTTCAAAGAAATAATTTCACTAGTTTGTTAGTAATATGATGTGATATCAAAATAAGTTTTAAAATTATATAATTATTAGTCATATCATTTTAGTGACTTTTTTATTGTATAAAATGATTTTAGAGCACTTTTATAGTTTTTTTGGAATTAAATTTGGATATTTCTAGGTGATTGGAAACTGAATGTCAGATTTAAATATGTAAATGATTTTAATAAATTAGATTTTTTATAATTTATTTTGGTTTATGTCGAATGAGATGTTCTTAAATATTTTTAAATGAATCTATAAAGTGTGTTTGTGGCGTTGATTTTCATGATATATGATTTTATGTCTTTTATATTTGTATTTTGAATAATTTGACTAAATAATTTGTTTTAAGATATTTTAGAACCTGAATACCAAAAAGAATCAACATCTCAAGACAAGATTTCCTTGTGTAGTCATTTTCATAAGCTAAATATAGTCTAATTAGTCTATAAACCATCCTAAACTATTGATGGAGTGGCACAGATAGATTGAACTCCACTTTTAGATCATGTGTGAGAGTTTCTCAATCATTTTCCACCTATCTTTGGAAGTTATCAAGTCCCTAAAGAGGTGATGGATTAGTTGTGTAATCTCGAATGAATCAATGAATATTTATGAACCTTGTAAAACATAGAGTCTGAAGTCTATCTCATTATTATTCAATAGATTGGGTCATAAATAGTTGAATATAGTCATTCTTTCATGGACACCTGAAAAGACGTCTTATGAGTATTTAAAGTGCCTTTTATTAAAATATAATTTAATACAAGATTTTAAGCTGATAACAGAATTAGAGTTCTAAGATTTCTTCATGGTAAAAATTACATAAATGTATTATATTAAACTCATTTTATAATGGTTCCATTTATCCCATAAGATGGTCGATCATGATTTTAAAGAGGCATGGTTCTTTTTTAGAGCCTTCTTATAGATGTTTTTTTATGTATCATTTTACATAATTATATGTATGAAATTATTAAATATGCTAATTAGGGTTGTATAAATTTTAAAATGTCAAAACACATATTTTTATTCTTAAATTCCAATTTGTATCTAATAGGACGATCTTTCCAGTGAGGATCATAAGATAGAGAACACTATAAAGGGTGGTATTTATGCTGTATAGTTTCCATCTCAACATATTATCCTTTAGTATTGATAAATCCATTGGAATTCTTCAAGTGTGGAAATTAATTGAACCCTAATCCATTGTATCAAAAATATCTAATGACCTATCATTATTATGGTTTTCATAGTCACCCTTAATGGTTTTGTTTACAGAATGTGATTCGGAACAAAAAATTTCAAAACTAATATAAATGAACATATTAGTCAGTGGTGGAGTATCCCTTTGAATATTTGGATATATAAAAATTGTTTTGGTGATTTAGTCATTTGATTTTATTGGAATTTTTTCTTTTTTATAATCATAACCTATCTATTTTTTCCCTGTAATAGTTGAAATATATTTTTTATTAGTGTTATTTAATTTTGGTATTTTCTTATCATTTTATCTCTTATAAGGATTAAAATAAATGATTGATAGATTTATAGTATGTCAACATGTAAAATATTTATTCTAGTTTGATTTTCATTGAGGATATGTTCTAGTTGGGATGTTTTGTGGATTTTAAGTGTTTTCACCCTTGGTTGTTACTAAGGTTCTTATTCTATTTTAGTTACCTGATCCATCTTAATATTATTAGGTACTTGTGTGTTTAGATGTTTTGGAATATGAAACTTCCCAATGGATCATGGGATTGACACATCCCATGATTCTCTTTCCAATGTTCCATGAATTTTTTCGATTAGTGAATTTTGATTATGAACAATATTTTACCTATGGAGTTAGATTGTTCATTTTGTATATTTAGTGTAGTGACTCATAAGGGGAAACCAAAATTATTATTTCAGATTAGGTTGGTTTTTTGTTATTCTTTTTCAAAAAAATTTATCACATTCTAGGGGAATAATTTTTCATCGTGGGGAGAATTGTGACTCCTATTGGGTCACATGCATATATTTATTTTAATTTTTTCATATAATTTTATTTTTATAGGAGTTCCATTAGGATGGGAGTGGAAATATTTTAAATTTGGAATAAAATAACTTGGAACACTGTTAGTTAATGATTAGTTCTAACCTAAATCCAAATCCTTGTAACTAGGGGATGTTTCTAGTGTGGGTTTTAATTGGTAGTTAATGCTTAGAACATACAATGTAGGACTTCAATTTTTTTTTTGTTCTCACATTAGGTTTCTTGGGTTGGTTTCATGGTTACTACATGGTTTTCCTAATCATGTTTTTAAACCAAGAAACCTTCTCTAGGAGTGTAATTTTTGTCATTTTTTATGTTTAAAATTTAAATATTAATCATATTCCAACCCATTTAAATATTGATTCATTAGGTTACTATCCTAGTAATTTACCATCCCTTTTATGCCCTTACTATTGGGATTTTTTTTGTTTTCTTGGTTATTTCTCCACTAAATCACATATTAATGGTGAGGTTGTCTTAAATTACTTTTTTTGGTTTTTATGGATTGTGACCCCTTTATTATGACCTAAATATGTCTTATTTTTCATATGTAACATGATAACATTGATTTTGGTAGGTATTGTTGTCTTTTACATTTTATTTGAGAGATGCATGGATTCTTGAGCTTTAGAATTTTTTTCAACGTAGATAAATGTTTAATATGATTTCCATGTATGATATTTCAAATGCTTTTTATAAACCCTATTAGAATTCATCGGGTATGATTGGTGGATTTAAAAAATCAACGTTATTTTCAATCCAATTGATTTTTTATTTATGAAACAATAATTTAAAATTTTTTATGATATTTTAATTTTAATTAAATTATTTAAAAAATGATATTTTGATTGGTTTATCAGAAATAAAGTGGTTTTTTTATTGAATGATGTGTTGTTTATTTTTTTGGAGTTACTTTATTGTAAATAAATATATTTTTATTTGGTGTATTGGATATGATTATTTTTAATTTTTTATATGTTCATTATTTACTATATAGTTTCAAAAAATGGATTCGAAAATGTATTTTAAAGTACATGATTAATATCTAAAATTAAAGGCCCATTTTTTCACCAGTTGTGAATGAGTCCTCTATTCATAGATAAACCCTTATTAAGCTCAAATTTTTCTTTGTTCCTAATGGTTGTGTATATTGAAAAATGATTTTTTCATTTTTTATGTCTCATGGACTTGGGAAGGTTATATTCAATGTGGGCCATTAGTGGTGGGATTGGATATTGATATTGTATTGTGATTCCTTATATTATGATATTATTTAAGTAATTTTTCATTAAATAATTTTCCCCTGCAACATTCATATTGTTTCAAGTGGAAACCTAGTGTATAAAATTGGAAATAAAGATATATATAACTTGATATGTAAGATTTTTCCCTTTCTAGTGGACCATGGTTGAGGAATGTCTATATATTTGGATTTTTTCCGAATGAGGCTCGTTGAGAGAAATTCAATTAGTGAGTGTAAGATCATAATTCTTACTGGTAAATCTTCCCCCTAATAATGTTTGGTATTGTTATTCTCATCCCATAGGATATTCCCTATGGTGAATACAATGTATTATGTTTTGTTATCTATAATTTGACATGTGAGTTACTTATATCCATGAATATTTATTATCTTGATATGGTGAGTATTTTATTGTTGACCATGGAGTTCTATATTTATGATTTACATAATTTATTTTCACATACCTGAGATGTTACTTTTAATGTGTTTCTCCATTTCATGATCATTTTTAGAACTGTGGAATGTTTTTAAAAATAAAAATGTTGTTTCTTCAAAGATATAAGGTTAGAGATAAATGATTTAAAATATACAATTAAAATTATTTGAATTAATTTAATTAAATAGTGGTTTTATAAATAGAAAATTGGAACATCATATGTGGTTTTTTATAGTGATGTATTTGAGAAAATAAATTTATATGTTGTGTATTTCAATCCTATAAATGTAAAAAAGATAAAAAAGTATAATATTTATTTCTAAAAAAATATTTTTTTCTGTGATAGAAAAAACAATATAGTCTCCTTGTGGTATCTGACTAGGAGTTCTCTCACACCCAACATACCCACATTGATGGGTATTTTTCATTTATTTTTTATATGTATTCATGTTTTGGCTTATGACATGTTTTGGAACAACTCTTTAATAGAAAGTGTATAGTTATGGACTCATAAAGGTGATGTGAATTTATAGGTTGTTAATATGGTTGGTTAATTGAGTGATGTTTGGGAATGTTTTGAATCATTACCTCTAGCTATATAGTATTCTATAAGATCATCATACCTTTAATATATTATTTACAAATTTTTTTTTGATGATTTATGTTTTCCTTATTATTTTTCTTATTTGGTTTGATAATATTTTAAAATTGATTATTTACTTTGTTATAACAAATCAATATATAAATAATTTATGATATGTTCTCTATTAGAATATATTTTAAGATTTATTAATATATATGGTGAAATTGATCCATAATGGTTTTGTTTTTATACATTTGTGGCCTTTTGTCTGCCATGCTAATAAATAACATGCATTGGGCCCTATGGTGGATTATTTTGGGTAATGGTTAGATTGGACTTGGGCAAGATCGTTACATATTCGAAGATGGAGCATAATATCATCTAATGAAAATGGGAAAGGGTATACAATTATTGGCACTTCAATCCCATCTAATAAATTATACTCAAAATAAATATGTTCAGACTTGATAAATATATAAAATATATAAATACCCCTCAAATTGTACGTACAAAACAGCATGTAACATGTAAAAATCTATTTCATAACTCAATAATGGGATATATAGTAGAATGTATAAAACACATTTAATTAAAAACACATAACATTCTTGGACTATGTTTTAATGGATCATTGGAAGTCCCTACAAATTACAAAGAAATTTTAAATAAAATAATACTATCAGAAAAATATTACTATAAGATCACCCCATGCCTTCTTCATAATTATAATAAAAAGACAACATTTCTAAACAACTATTAAACTATTGAAAAGATAAAATATATTAATTTATTATCTAAATCGTTCATTATTAATTGAATCCAATCATCCTAATATTAATTATAGCCTATCACTTTTGGGGTATGAGATGGTATTGGGGTATTCCTACCAAAATTATTTGCAATATATTCGTTGGGATCCATAATGAGGGAGTATCTCACCAACATCTCAATGATTCCTCCTAACATGAATTTAATGTTAGAAAAATACTATTGAAATTTTAGTATGTAAAGAAATAAAAACTAGATCCTTTTATTAGAATTACATAGGTAGGGCTTCTACAATTTCTAGCCCAAAGGAAGCTAGGGAATACATAATGTTCCAAAATACCTACAATTAGAGAGGAAATGATTATATATTATTCTATAAGGAAAAAAGAAAAGGAGGGAATTAAATTTGTTAAGGGGTTATTTCCAGGATAAAACCATGACACCATGACCAATTAGAATATCTAAATTCTTGTAAGAATATAATCTCACTAGGGGAGATGTTTGTAAATGAGAATAAAACCCCAAACATCAAGGTTTATATATCATTTATGTGGTAAAATTTCTAAAATCTCTCTTATTAAGGGTTTTTACCAAGAAAACTACTTGGTACCAAATGTTAATCCATAAGGTACTAAGTGAACATAATAGATCCGCCTTCAACAAATAGGCCCTCACTAGCTACATGGTAACAAATCACCATATACATACTACCTTATTCACCCTACCCTATAATTCATTTCGTAAAAAATAATGTCTCAAAATTTTTAATCCCCTCTTCAAATTGGAATAACAAAAAAAACTAAAAAAAACTGAACAAATATTATCTAATAGGTCAGTTGTTCTATAAAAATATTTCATTCAGATAATGGATCCAAATAATAGAATAATGAATTTGGAGCATATATTTCAAATCTAGTAATAAGGAAGAATATTTTTCATTATACACACCCAAAAAAATAGTTTATATGATGAAAGAATAAGTATTTATCACATTGGGAGAACTATGTCATCAGGGCTTTGAAAAATAATTATAAATTCAGAAACAAGTTACTATTGTGGCTATCAATATTCTCAACATGTTATACCCCAACCAAATTTAGGTAATACACTAAATAATATTTCTTTTAATAAGAATCTAAATATAAATAGTTTTAAGGTATTCAAAAACCCATTTTACTTCATTATCAAAGGAATTCAATTGTGAATGAATGTCAAAATAGATAATGAGAGGATATTTCAGGGATATAAACCCAGTGGAAGGGGTTACTAAAATTCTAATTATATTATCAAAAATACCATTGATATCTAATATGTTATAGCTTTGGAAAATAAAATGTCATTACAACCATTTTTACTAATTGATGATGAGATTGAAAAATGATTCAGAATAAGTGTTGTATTTTCCCAGATATATGTTGTTTTAGTAATATATTTTATGAATCTAATATTTACTTTGAATCATGAAAATATGTAGTCTTCAAAAAGGATGAATTAACTTTTCAGGACTAAGAAAATTTTTATAGAAAGAAAAATTCCATGGATATAGTGGAAAGGATGGTCAATCATAGACTTGTCTATGTAATTTTAATCCTGCAATCTTGAATTCACAATTTAAACATAATAATATATAGGAATATTTAATAAAATGACTATTTGATAACAATAATGGAAGATGGGATGAATAAAAAATATAGGAATGACACTTGTGAACTTTTATCACATACAATATACAATAATGTTATCAAGTAAAAATGGGGTTTATTTAAATAAACTAAATGTGAACATAGATGTAGCATGAAGCCATCATCATATTGTTATTAAGGGTTAAACTCAATGTTAGGGTTTAGTATTTTTTAGAATTATTATATTTCCACAAATTTTTAATCTATATTGGTATTGCATGATATGTATGTTAAAAAAATAATAGAGTGTTTTTATATTTCGATGAGGTTAGATTTCTTGAATTGAGAATAATAAGGTAGAGTATAAAAAATGGGATGATTGGATAATTTACAATGATGGTGATATAGTTTGTAAGATAAATTAATCACTATATGGGAATAAGAAGTTTCATAACCATGGTATTCAATGTAGGACAACATCATTAAGAGAATTAACATCAATTAAGACAAATTGGTTACTAATCATTATAATAGGGGAGACATCACAATCTCACTTGTTTTGATTATATGTGTTGGTTAAATTAATTTTTCCTGAAACAAATAGCTATATTATAATGGGTTTTCTATCTAAATTGAAAATATTTTTAGGATAACTGAGATTTCCATGGGAAAATTCGTTATTTTCTTTTATCTTATGAACATAAGAGGTTTTATCATTCTCATTCTAGAAAAGTGTGATCATTAGTTATTAAAAAGTATTATAATATTGTAATCAAGAGGGGAATGTAATTCCATTTCTCTTGGGACCTATTAATCCTCAAATGAAATTTTTCAGTGTATATCAAAAGTATTTTCAATGTATTATTAGAATCATACTCTACTTGATAGAGTTAATACTGTATATAATAACTATTTTTAATCTCTGTAAAAGATTATAAATAAACCCAAAAGAGTTTCATATTATGGAAGAAAACTGGATCTTTTATTTCGTAAAAGTAACTACTTATTATGGTTTATGTTTGAAATATATACATATCATTAAATCTTTATTGTCATTTATGTTGATTGTGTGTGTAATTTTTGATATTAAAAGTCAACTTCTATTACTGAATTACATATTAAAGGAATGTGCATTTAATGTAACTCCATGGTGAATAATTCTATCACATTAAGAATAATTTAATATAATTGTATTACATAATTGAATTTAATGATGAAATATTTTCAAATATATTTCTTCAAATAGACTTTTTTGATAGTTTATCCACAACCAGTGTTGAACGTAAACAAAAACAATGATACATTATGATAAAAATATAAGTATTAAATATATCTTTTAAAAACTAGCCATTTAATTAGGAGGACTAAATATATGAAACCAAATTATAAAAATAAGGGTATATCTGTAATAATATTTATTTGTAATACTACTAAAATTCAATTAGTATACATAAAAAAACTAAGAAATCATTTTTTCGTAAAAATATAATTTTCTAAATTTGTGTATTATTTTAAGAAAATAAGTATATATTGATTAAATAATAAATATATATATATATTTATAATACTAATAATATATTATCAATAAATTAATTTTTAATTGATAATAAATAATAACAAATAATATTTATCATTTTAAAATATATTTTAAAATATGAATAGTTTTCGACATTATTTTGATTTTTTATCAAATAATGAATTTTAAAATTTTATAAATTTTATTTTAAAAAAATAACCGAATTTTTTTATTATGTTGATGAATATAATATTCAGATGTATTTTTCAAATTTTTTTGAAATAATCCATTTTAGGTGAATAGTGCAAAATACCATTTTGGAAAATATAATGGTTTGCCTTTAATGAAGTAAAATTAAACTAATCATAACATAAAACATATGAAACATTTGTTATTTAATATATATATATATATATCAGTAATATTTAATATTTTAAAATAAAATTTTGGAATTACAAAGCTATATTTGATAAATTAGAGCATGAGTAATATTTCCACAAAAAATGTTTTTAATACATTTTACATTACATTTTAAATAATTTTTTGTACAATTATAAATTTAATATAATTAAATCTATTTTGAATTTATAATTATTTAATTAAATTTATCTAATAAGGGCAACCTTATTTGTAGGCATAAATACTAAATTACCTTCGGTAAAAATATGTCATTGCAGTAAAATCTTAAATTTAAAAAGTTTTATTTCAAGGGGTAAAGGGAATGAAACATGTTTCATGTTTTGTATTTGTGGTTTGTATCAAACTTTTATAAAATCATATCCATCATTTATTGGATCCAATTTTCATAAGATTGAATTATCAATATTGTAATGTTTTTTGTTTGTAGAAAATGCCACCCCTTTTCACTTTAAAAGGGGTGCACCAATAGAAATTTTCCATCACACCAAAAACCCTTAATTATGGAATAAAATATTTAAAAACTTCTCCTGAACACTCTTTTACACCTTAAAAAGGTTCTAGTCTTCTTAAAATACTATCACTCAAATGTTCATTCCCCTTTCACAGAGGAGATAATGTATATTTCATTGTATATATTTCTTACTACTCCTCTATCTTTCTTATATAATTAAGTAATTTACTTCATCCTAAAATTTATTTTCAATATATTATAATGATAAAAATAGTATAATCGTCTTATAATAAATTTATAATAATAATGGTAAAATCATTTACCACCCTAACATTTTAAATTAATAAAAAGAGACGCATTAATCATGAGTTGTGCAGATTACCGCCTAAAAACACATTATTTTTCATTTAAAATAAAAACATTAGAAGAATAATCCTAATATAAAATTTAATATATAATTATAATATTTAAAACATATTTTATATTCTTAAATGATATACGATATTACTCATTTTCCCTATTCAATGGAAAATGAAATCTTTATCCTTGAGTACATTTGGACTACCGCCTCCATAGAACGATTGATTTCAATTTTTATATCAACAATAACATTCATGGATAGTAATGATAATTGTTTCAATGGATTAATATTTATTTGTGATGTTAATATGGTTATTTTAATTCCAATTGAATATCCTATAAATTATATTGATGATAAATAATAATTATAAAATTGACTGTCATAAACATGGAAACTAATAATAAAATAACAATTTTTTATATTATGTAATATTTTATTTTCCATTATTACATATTTTTTTTTCATCTAAATATATTATATCACACTAAAAATCAGTAATTATCATCATTAAGATTCTTTTATATTGATGTTTTAAAAAATCACCTCCCCATAGTTCTTTAATCATGGTATATTATTTTTTGGCTTATTTTGACCACCTACATGAACAAAACAATAGAATTATATCATAAATGACTATGAAAACAAAATTATCAGTATAATATTAAATAGATATTAAAATAGTTGATTTATTTTGTTTTTTGTATGGTATACATCAATATTTTACAATATAATCAAGAAAACAACATTCATTGGTTATGAAAATCACCAAAGTGTGCTTATTATAGATTTAATATTCAAGGATAATGAATTAAAACACCTTAAAATAAAATTTATACATATAAAAAAATAACAATTAATCATTTAAATTAACTTTATTGAACTTGGAATAATTATTTTTTCGAGAAAAAATAATATTCAGACCACTCCTATGAAACGAATGAAAACAACCAAACTATAAACACCTAATGTGGGAAAATAAGTAAATAATAACAAATATAAGTGTAAATAATGATTTTAAATTAATATTATACATATTTTTATTTATGACTATGGCTATGTAATTAGTTATTAAGATAATTATTTTGGTTATATATGTTGTAAAATCACATCTTTATAAATCCAAAGTATAGGTAAGGAGATGTTTGTCTAAAATTTTAATCCCTTACAATATATTTATGTTAAACACCGTGTTTCCTTGTAAATGGTATCAATAATTTTCCATTATCATTTTTTATAATTAATATTGTAATTTTCATGATATACAAATTTCTATTTAATTTTATACCTCTTATGGGTTTTGGATTAAAATGTTTCAATGGTCATAAGGGGTTTTCATGACTTAATTAATTTACATTGATCATAATCACTCCCCTTTGACAATTATCTTTAATGATTGATATATTATATACTATGATGATGCAATGTTTTTTTCTATCACCTTTCTAGAGAAATCAGGTTTCTCACAAAAGACTTCTTCCTTGATGAATATTTTATTTTAGGAAAATAATATTTTATTAAGAATAATTATCATCTATTTTAATGGATTTTTACTACATAAAAATGTTTTCAATTCCTATCATGATTATCCAATATTTTTGAGAAATATAATATTGATTATTTTCTATTATTTTCGTAATTATTTTTACCCATTTTAGTGTAATGATTTATAGTGTTTTTAATAATGAGGGTTTTTTAGGAATTCCCTTTTAATTATTTACGTGGATTTTTTCCCAGTGATCTTATATTATTTGTTATGTATTTCATTTTTGAAATATTTTTTGATTCATATCAAGCTATCTTTATTGGTTATTTTTTTGGAGTAATGTTTTAATATGTTTTTTGTTTATCTTAAAAATTAGAATTTTTAGAATTTGACTTTAGAATCAAATTTTTATATATAATACAGTGATACTCTTTTTACAAAGTATTATTCTCTTTATTCCACTTCCACAATCAAGGTATTATTCTCTAATAGTCTAATATTCAAGAACCCTACCTACAAATGTACCCCTCGAAGGACAGTAATGAAGAAAGAGAAATAATGAATCTAGAGTCCCACATCTTGTGGGCACGAGGTTTCTAACTAGCACCGAGGGTATATAAATCTCAATATGAAAGAAATTACACTCTATATAAATATATGGCTAGGATATTGGATATCAATGATCAATAAACTATATGTAATAGCATAACATATAAGCAACCAATCCCAACCAAATACTATTGAATATAAAATGGATATAGATAAAAGTAACATCAATAAAATTCCAAAAATTAATACCTAAGGCAACAACACAACAACAATCTATAGTCTGAGCTAGTGATTACCATCATTGTCCATGCGGTCCTCTTGGAAGACAGAAATTATTTTTATACATATAGTGTGAGAATACAAGTATACTTAGTAGAGAAAACCAAGTCTGTTATGCACATGTGACAAAAGTATGATTACACACCTATGAATAAATAGACAAACTAACAACACCTAAACATGTTAGCTAAACAATATCAAGATCACCCAGACATGCACACTGAAGTTTAAATATATTTGTACAATTATTTCACATTATTTCATTAAATTAATTATGTTTTAATTACTAGAATTATGGTTTTATCAAATAATTAGAATTGTAGTTGGTTTTTAAAAAACATATAATTTTATAATAAAATGTGTATTAAATTTATTGATTTTAATTTTTCAGTTAATGTGTAGATTAATGAGTTTATTGAGGTTTAGTTTTATTTTTAATTAAATGAATCATAATTTTTATTTATTAATATTATAAATTAGAAATCTGTTACTTTTTTATTTTTATCTATTTGTTTTATTTATTAACTAATTATTTTGTTTTATTTATCAATTTTAATGTATATTTTCGTTACATTTTCATTGATTTTTATTATTTTTTGTGCTTTAATTATTCTAATTCTATCAAATTAGTTATTTATAATATATATATATATATATATATATATTAATTTATTGGTTGATTTTTATATCTCAATCCTTTTAATTAAATAATTTAATATTTAGTAACAATAAATTATAATTATTTTATTATTTTTTAAATTGATTAATTATTTTATTTAATTAGATAGGTAAATAAATTAAAAATGTTATATTTTAATCATTTTTTAGTTAGATTAATATTTAGTAAGAGTTTATTTTATTTTATTGTATATTTAGGTTTTTAATTTTTTAACGAATTATATTTTTTGAAATTATTTATTATAAACTATTTATTTAGTAGAAATTGTAACTTGTTTCCTTATACTAGCAGAATTTAGGAAGTCAAATTTTTTTACATAGTAGAATCCATGTATCGTATTTCTAAAATCCACCATATAGATTTATATCTACGTGTCCAATTTCCCTTCACATATAAAATATAGAAAGGATACCCATGTAAAGGAATCCTAGACTATAGATGAAGGTAAAGTATAATCACATATATGATTTTTAAATTGGGTAATTAAATTACATATTTGACTCAACCATATACATGTTTCTAATGTCATGTTCACACTTGAAGTGTCCATGGATTCGAGTAAGTCTCGGTGTAATGATGAAGTCATTATGAACCAAGGATGGAGCCACCATTGTTGTCATGCTATCAAGGTATAATAGATGTCACCACCATAAATATCTCCCACTAAGGATATAGATCTGAGTTCCATGATATCATAAGAAGGATGATGAATAGATTTTATGTCACCCTATATCCAAGGAGATGAACCATTCTTCCCTGACCGAGCATTGATAAGATGAACCACCATTGAATTTGGATGACATTGAGAGAGAAGAAGACTAATGTTAAGCTAAGTTAGAGATGTCTGTGCAGGGGGATTAATCATGAAAGTTTCTTCGGGAGGATGAACTATATCATATTGTAACCAAGAAATTTGAATATTAAACTGAGACACCATTGATTTCATTGAATAAAACTGTATTCCACCCCAAGTAAGAAAATATATAGGTAGAAGGAGAATATATATTGATCCTTAATGCATGAATTGTATTCATTGTCCAAAAGGGTCTTATCTACCCCACGTTGATGGTGTAGGTTTCTTGGTGGAAGTTTCCCTTAAGGATTTCACCATGATTTACGGATAATAAAACACTAATTTTTTATTTCCTCATTACACTAATGTTGGGTGAAATCTATTAAATTTCATGGATTGAAAATAATTACCACATAAGAGATCTCATCATTTATTTTTTATTAATCACTATTTTTGTAAAATAACACCTTAGTTCAACTAAAATGGGAAAAGAACTTGGTGAGGGAAAACCGGTTTGTCCCCCCATTTTGGTTAAGCAACACATTGGTTCGACAAAAATGATAAAACTTCTTGCTGAGGCACACACCGGTTTGAATTTTGAAAAATGAAACATTTATTTTAATAAATATTTTGAAAAAAATATATAACAATCCCACAATTTAATTCATAAATATTAATTTTACAAACTATAAGTGAATAATTTTACATAATAATGGTATCCTTCAATTTAAACATTTACTCGGTACCAATATCCCAATGTTTTATCACATTTAAAAGTTATCTAAACACTAATCTTTTTAGTCTTTAAGATGAACTATAGATGTCATACATACAATGAACATTCTTCCAAAATATCAATATTTATCACTTTTAGGTCCATGTGATTATATAATTTTCATGAACTCTCTATGAAGTAATCCCATTAAATCCAGTAAGTAGCAGCACCACTTCTATATTTATATTTGAAAATTATTACAATGTGATTCCATTAATAGATTACATAACCCATTGAGTCTTAATACCTTGTGAATATTTTATAACTCCTCCTCTAGAAATAATAGAAGACATTATGACTAAAAATATTTAGTTATAATTTTAAATATCAATAATCTTCAACATAAATTTTTTTACCAATTAATCACATTGATTAAAATCAATATAAAGAAGGTTTTGGGTTTCCATTTTTGAGTTGATTTATTCTCTAGGATTTAACCCCCATATTTTATTATTTTCATGAATGATCTCTCTTTTTATAGAATTTGTAAATATATTCATAATGTGTTTTTACATGATCTCACAAAAACAAGTGTTATGTTACCATCCTGTAACAATTGTCTCACATAATTGCGTATCCAGCATATATGTATTGAAATTGTGTTGTACTTGTAAAGATATTCTCTTAATAATGTTTCTTTAATATCACAACTAATATAGATAACATACATTAGACTATTCTATAATATAATATCATATATTAGATTCTTAATCCATTCATCTTATTTTCCACATGCCTATAAGGAGATAAACTCCAAATCCATGGTCGAAGGTAAAATAATTTTTTGTTTCCTTCTTGTCCAAGAAATATAACAACCTCCATGAGTAAAAAATCATCCATAAGTTGATTTATTATAACCAATAATGTTAATACAACTTCTATAAGTGTATCCTTCTAATACAGTTGGATAATCATTATAGTATAAGTATAATAATTTGGTCATTCAGAAGTATCCAATAATTATAATCATATATCTCTAATGATCCACAATATGATTACTTATATATATACTCATTTTACACACATTAAAAGTAATATCATGTCTAGTGAAATTATTCCAATATATTAAATAACCAATTACACTAGCATACTCAATTTATGCTACAACTCTACCCAAATATATAGAAATTTTAATACTAAAATCAAATGCTATATTGGCATCCTTGAAACCAAGATATCCAAATTTATTTAAAATTATTTTATATGTAATGTAACAGACTAAAATAACTACCCCCAATGTTCCTTATAACTTTAATACCTATAATAGTATCAAATATCCCAAGATCATTCAATTTAAACATATAAGTTATGTAATTATTTGTCTTAATTACACAAATCAGATTGGTTCTGTAAATTAACATATCATCCACATAGAGAGACACAATAAATCTATTTTTTTTGTAAACAGTGAATAAAAACATTTATCCACATTGTTATGAGAAAATACATTCCATTAAATAATATAATAAAATTTCTCATTACATTAGTTTGGAGCTTGTTTATCACCATACAAAGATTAAACTAGTTCACATACTATGTTTTTGTTTCCTAGTAAAAAATATTTTTGTTCGTCCATGTAGATATCATCTTTTAATTATCCATTTAGAAAAGAATCTTTGACATCCATTTAGTGTACATACAAATGATTAATTGAATCTAAAGAAAACATTATACTTACTGATGTAATTAGGGCTACATGGGCATAACTATCAAAAAAATGAATCCCTTGATATTTTTATGAAAAGCATAGAAACCAATCTGGATTTTGAAGCATGAATATTACCATTTGAATATTATTTATTAATTAAAGCACATTTACTACCAATAGGTTCTGAACATAATGTCAAATTGATAATGACTCATGTATTCTTCCCAATAATGTAGTCCATTTCATTTATAATTTATTCTTTCCTGAAAGAAAAATCTCTAGAAGTAATAGCTTCTTTTTAAGTATTTGGGTCATATTCTATAATAAATACCATAGGGTACTTATTCAGAATATGATTATTTTGATATCCATAAACAAAGAATATTATCGAATCAAGAGATATAATATCAATATATACATGTTTCTCCTTCCCAATTCTTGTAATTCATTTAGGTTCAACCTGAGAATTGTCATTATTAAATAATATTATATTTGAACTGAATGAATTAAAAGATAGGCATATTAATAATAATTTCCTTCACATCATATTTATAAAACATATTTTTTAAAAATTCTACATCCCTTGATTCAAAAATTATATTAGCTCTCAAATCCATAATTTTATATAATATTCAATTTTATACATATCCAAAAAAACACCTTTAATTTATCTAGGACTAATTTTAGTTCAGTTATGATCATGAACTATATATTAAGATAAACACCCCCAAAATTTGAAATAATAATGATTACGTCCTATACCTCCCGAAATTTCAAAAGAGGATAATTTAGTTTTCCTAGAGGCATTACAATAATGATAATAACATGAATCCAATATAGCATCACACAATAAAATAAATGGTAAATTAGATTTATTAATCCTGAAATTTACCATTTCTACTAATATATGATTTTTTTCTTTTGATAATCTATTTTTGAGGCATGTAATGAGCAGTTCATTGGTGAATTATACCATTTACTTTGCAGAACTCATTCAACCCATTCATAAGGTATTCACGACATATATCTGAGAATAATACAATAATATTTGTGTTTTACTAGTTTTAAACATCTTATTTATACATATTAAACATATTAATGGATTCATCTTTTATATATATATATATATCTTTCAATCATTAAAAAAAATATTAAAATTAGTTTTTCCTCCATGTGGTAGTAATATATTTATTTAAAAAATATCATAATGCAATAATTCTAATATAATATAATTTCAATCAAAACTACAAAAAATATTATTAACTATTATTGATTCTACAAATTATTCACACCTATTAAAATAATCTAAAAAATAATCAAATTTAACATCTTCATTCATTTAAATGAATTATAAATAACATGCTCTAAACATTAATGAACCAAATTAGAAAATTCAATCATTTATGTAGAGAATTCAATCATATAATTAATGGATAGTTGATAAATTCCAATATTTGAGATCCATTACCCCAAAAAATGCCTCCCTTCGACAAGATAACTATGTCCGATTGGAATGAAACTCGAAGTCCTTTCATACATAGATGATTAAAAGAAACTATGTTATTTCAAATTTAGGGAACATAAAACACATTAAAATTATTCAAATTATTTATAGAAATAAATATATTTCCTTGTTTCCTTTTATATTTACAGTGATGCATAATTTATCTCAAAGGATTGCTTCCTTCATGATAGTAATGACATCAAAAATATTAATCATTAAACGATCTTTGCACACATACACCGTTTCTCCAAAATCAAGTCACCATCTCGTCTATATCTAAGTCGTACATGTTGGATCACTATATGTATTGAAAAAATACTAGGGGTTGAATATTCTTCTTAAAAATTTAATCAAATCTATACGAAACTATAATAGTTTATAAAATAAAACCTTGTCGATGCATCATACTTGTAAATAAATTGATGTAGTGGAAAAAATAAAGGACACAGAACACAATGAATTTTTAGAGTGGTTCATATCAAAAGATCTTATTCCATTCATCAATATCCTCTACTTCTTTAGGAGAATAGTACCCACTAAACCTCACTTTTAAAGGTGTGATAACCTATTATCGACTCAGCCTTATACAAAACCAAGAGGAATAACATAGTCTTAAGTACAAGATACCATCCTTGTTTATTTCACTGACTTTTGTTATGGATTAAAAACCCAAGGCTTCCATTTGGGTGGTATAATAACCATAAAATGATAAATCCTACCTTTAAATGAAAAAAACAATCACAAAAGTCTCAGAAATTGGAGATTATGGAATTACATAATTTAGAACAAAAAAATTAAATACCACAGAAAATCTAATAGTTATTGATGAATGTAGCTTAATATCATAGGTCACATGAAGGAGATGATGTAGAATAAGTATTTGTTCTTGTGATCACAACATAAGGAGGTACTCATAAATGATCACGAGACAATTTTGAGAGCATTAGGTATCTTTGAAGTATCACCCAGTTCTCGTTGAATAGTTTTTTCAATGTATCTTGAATGATCTGCACTACCCTTTTTATATAAATCAATTTGAACTTTTCTTCAGGAACATTTAATCTTAATCTTCAAAGCATGTATCTATATTCACTCACTACATGACATTGTTTAAATAATAACATAAAGGATTATCTTTCCAGTATGAGTTTTTTAAAAATATGATTAAATCAAATAAAAAATATGGAAACTAAATCACATTAAATATTAACCAAAACAATCAATAATACTAGTAAAACTCTTTTAATTAAATTAATTATAAAAAAATTGAATTAATTAATAGAAATTCTTTTTTCAAACATGCAGTAAAAATGTATTGAAACATAGCATTGTATGAAATTTTAATACGCTTGTATAATGTATTATAATTTTTTTAACAATTTAACATAATTATTTAAATCATGAAAAAAATAAACATTCTAACATGAAAATAGTAAAATTTATTGAAAAATTTGAATAAAAATATTTAACTAAGTTAATTTACCTATCGATGGATGGCCAAAGGTGACTCATTTGATATTCCATTTCAAGAAGCCAACACTGACTCAAATGATATACCATTCTCAGTTTTAGAAAAACACAATCAAGTTCTAAAAAACTATCTATATCATGATAATTAATGATCAAAAAGAAACATATTAAACAATAAAAAATTTACTCACCGTTAGAAGTCAAATAGTGGCTTACTGACCAACCATTTGGTGGCTTATTGACCAACTGTTGTATGAATAAAATTGTGGCTGGAAATTGTGAGTCGTCTAATGGGACTCATTCAACGGAAACTCATTCCAATGGTGACTCATTTAAATGGAGACTCGTTTAAATGGAGATTCATTTCAATGGTGACTCATTTCAATGGTGAATCGTTTCAATGGCCAATCGTGATCTAGATCTCTAGAAAAAAATGGAAATTTAATGGCCCCAAATTTATAATTTAATTTATCAAAACATAATTTAAAAGAGATAAACTTAATTTAACAGTTTCCTATACATTTAAATCATAACAAACTACCTATTTTTTAATTTATGAAATTTTTAAAAATATTACATTTTCAACCTAAATCTCTCCCTTTTATAAATTTATCAAAAATTAATATAAATACTAAGTAAAGAATCCCGTTTCTATTAAAAAAATGTGAACATAGTGTATGAAATTTTTTGATAATGTTAATTAAAATGAATTTATTCATCTGACAATCCTAATTATAATTTAAAATTTTAATATTTAGTAGAATATAAAGGTTTTTTGAATATGTCTGTTATCTAATTCTCAGAGGGAATAAATTGAATGAAAATATCCCCATAATTAACATGATCTTATAATTAATTAAATATTTCATCTATTGGTCTAGTTCTACAATATTGAATAGTTTTTTTTACTGATTCAAATAGAACTAAAATTATCATAGTAAAAGGGAATTTTATAAAAAAAAAACTGAAATCAATAAATGTTTGTTTAATCCATATGCTTGGGGAATAACATCCAGCAACATCAAAATACTCAGCCTCATCTACTAATAGTGCTACTCATAGTTTTTTTCTTAAGCTCCGAAAATTTATACTTTTAACAATTAAGTGACAAATTACAATGGTAATATTTCTATAATGTCTACAACATCCAAATTTAGTGTCATAGTAAGACAGTAAATCAAAACTGATTATTTTTTAATAATAAAAAATAGTAAAAATAGTACAATTTTTGTATCTTATTATTCTTTTAATATTATTTATGAGGAATTCGTTGGGGTTAGATTGTAACCTGGGACACACGTGTACTATAAAAATTATATTTGGCACATAATCTGTGAGATTTAACACACTACCAATCATGCCACATTACAATTTAATGTCTATATATTTACAAGATTCATCTACGTCTAATTTAAAATTAGTTCTCTTGGGTGTTTTCATAGCTTCACTATAATATAAATTATATATTTTTTACATGATCTCTATCATATTGATCTTGATTTATAAAAATACCATCTTTCATTTGATTAATTTCAAATTTAATGAAAAACTGTAAATCTCCCATCATGCTCATGTGAAATTCACAAGTCATAAGATTTGAAAATCATTACACAAAGAAACATTTTAGCAACCAATGATTATGTCATCTACATAATTATGAATATGTAGTAAATTATTTGAAACCCTTTTGAAAGACATGGTTGGATCAATCTTACCATAATCTAAATAATATTTATGTAAAAACTATTTATGTCCCTCATACTAGAAAGTTTCAACTTGTTTGAGACCATACAGGTTTTATTTAGTTTGTAAACATGATCTGGAACTAAACAATTACAAAACTATGAGTTTTTCTAGAATATAATTCCTTTAAAATAATTCAATTTTTAAAATCACTTTTTACATTCGTTTGAAATAATTTTAAATTTTGAAACCTATCAAAGGATAGTAGGATTCTAATTCCTTCTATCCATGAAATAGGAGAAAAACAATCTTCAAAGTCAATTCCATCTTCTATAGAATAACCATGATCAAGAAGTACATATTTATTTTTAAAAATATTTATAACCTTAATAATATTATTTTGAAAAATCCATTTGGTTGTTATTACAGTTTTACCTTTAGGAAAAACCACCAAGTCTCATAAATTATTTTTAAAAGATGATTTAATTCAACATGGATAACATTAATCCAATTGAAATGATTTAAAGAACATTCAATTTTAGTAGGAAAAAGTAGTTATGAAAGAAAAATTAAAACAATATTTCATGAAATATTTTTTGGTTTGAACACCAAAATCAACCTATCCAATTACATTATCAATTGGATTATATTTTACAGTTTTCCATTCCATTTGATATGTTTGAGGAGAGTCATGATCCCCCTCAACAGAATCATTATTATTGTCATGATCATTATCTTACCAAAATTAAAATTTCTAAAACCATAAATTTCAATTAAACTACTACAATTCTTATATTTAGTGAACATTACATTGAAATGAACATGCATAGATTCCTATAAAAAAGAAACATTATTGAAAAATCTATAAGCATTAATATCATATCAATATACTCATAATATTCCTTCATTAAATTTATATTCAATTTTATCTATGTTAACAATAGTATTTAATATATAAACTTTACACCCAAAGACCCAAAAATAACCTACTTTTTGTTTATAACCATTCAAGAGTTCGTAAGGGGTATTATTTAAAAAGGTCCTAATTGATACTCTATTTATAAAATGGAAATCTGTATTTACACTTTGTACAAAAAATTATTTTGGAACTATATCTTTCATTTGCATATATGTAGCCATTTCTTGAATGGACCAATACTTTAATTCTATGACACTATTCTATTATGGTGTCCTATAGGATTAGAAACAAATGTTTATAGTCATTACATTCACAAACCTTGTCAAATCCAATATTTATAAACTCACCACCTCTATCAATTCAGATATAGATGATTGATGTCTTCTTTGAAATTCTGAATATGTTTATAGTTAGAGAAGAATTTGGATAGTGTTTAAATTTTATGAGAAAAAAAATAATTCAAAAAAAATCTATAGTAATCATATATGATAAAAAATACTTATCTTTTACCAATGAAACTATTAGGTTGAAGTGGTCTAAAAAATGAAGATGCACAAATTCTATGCTTCTGAGGAACCTTCATCATTAATAGATTTATATCTTTATTTGTGTTGTTTACCTTTCAAATCTTAATCACACAAATAAATCATACTTGATTGAAGCATTGGAAATTACATAACATGTTCATGATTTGACAGTATATGAAACAATCTGAAATTTTCTCACAAAAGACTCATATGGGAGAATACATCATCTATTTCTATTGATTCAGAAACATAACTTTTTATTTGGTTAATTATGAATGTTTAATTGAATAAAAATTTTCTTTTCTACATGTAGAATATAAAACATAGATATTTTTTAGAACTGTACACTCATCATTTTGGAAAACAATATTTCAACTATCATCACACATTTTATATGTACCTAAAATATAATGTTACAAAAAATCAAGATATAGTGCTTTTGAAATTATTATAGTCTTATAGAAACCTACCTCTTATATACCTTCAATATTTCCCTTGGTGTTATCTCAAAAGGTGAAAAGGCCACCACAACATGTATTATATAATAGAAATATTCTAATATCACTTATCATGTTCCAGGAGCATCCATTTTCTATGAAATATTATTTGGTGGGCTTCTAAGATAGATATTATGTAATTAATCAATCAATATACTGTTATGGATCCCAAGCCAACTTGGGTCCAATTGGGGTAGTTGTAGTAAATTTTTTCATGTACATATATTTAATGAATTTATTAGAGGTTTGATTCAAATGTGGATCATTTGAAATATATGTTATGGCCTATCAAAAAGTTTTTTATTAGAATTAGTGAAAACCCATTGGCATAATATCCTTCCATTCATCATTTAAAACATTTTATACTTGACAAATTCCTTTTTGATCTTTTAAAAAATGGAGTTTTATTTAAAATAGTAGTAAATCTATTGTAACCAAACCCTGTATTATTGTGAATTATTCTCATTAAATACATCATATTTTCATATTTTTTATTTCTAATTATAATTGAGACAAATTCTTTTTATTATTAACCACTTCATATTTTTATTCCATGTTTTCCTTTTGATCATTTTCTAAATCTGAAAATTATTTTTCATGTGTACTGGAAGGATTATTTCTCCATTTCTTATTTTTATGTTTTTGTTTCTTTTATTCATCTTCCACTTTCATTAAATCATAAATAATAAAGTTTAATCTTTTATATTTAACATTATCATTGTAATCCAAAAAAATATTTATGTCTTTCATTTTCATCCTTTAGCTAATGTAGTTTATAATTTTGTTCTTCTCTGGGAATATTATTCTCTAAATTAAAAATTTCAATATTTTGACATTTTTTTAAAGTAAATAATTTTTTTGAGAACATATTGTTCCTTTATTTTAACTGAAAACACTTTTCAAATAATCTTGTCACATCATTTTGAATTTTTTTTATTTTTTTAAGAATTTTATATGATTTATTATTATCATAATTTGAATAATATGATGAATCAGAATGTATTTCAAATTTATTTCTATATAAATCATTTTTTATCACTAACAACATGAGATATTAAATGACTAGAAAGTGTATTATTTACCGCATGTGGAATACCCATCATGGATAAGTTCCCTATCTCTTATTCACATTCAAAATCATTTTTACATTCCAATGTATCTGTATATTCGCAACCTCTAAAAATAGCTTATTTAACTTTCCTTCTTTTCTCTTTTTCTTTCATAGGATACATGATTTTATGTCAGTATGTTATAATGTGACCTTTCTTCCTTTACTCATATTATGTTATTTTTTTAAAAATCATTATTATTGGTATTGATACATTTTCTATTTTCCTTACTAAATTACACCTCAACGGGCCACTTCCCACCATTGGTTATTATGTAAGTGAAATATTTCATATGGATGTGGTCCAAATCCTTCTCACTATCCTGACACTCAGATTCAGAGGAAACATAGGTATCAACAAATTTAATTTTAAATTCATTACCTTTTCTTTTCTTATAATCCTCACCAGTAATGTTTTTCTTCTCATTATCATATAGTTGTAATGTGAAAATTAGTTAATCCAGAGTGTATTCATTGATGTTCATACTCTTGTTGATGGCCATCATCATTTCATTCATTCACTTTGGATGATCTATTAGTACACTTTCCACTTGAGCAGTGTTGTCTAATATTTCCCATAGTCCACTCATTCTATTCTTGTAAACATATTTAACATCTAGTTCACAAATTCTACATAATGCATTATGAAATCTATATATTTTCCTCAAATAATTTCCCAAATTGGTTCTATTGAGTTTTTCAATTCCATAATGGGTCACTTGTTATATCCTCCATATGGCATGGTCAGTCTTATATGATGATACATGGCAATATACACTCCTACTAATAGCACTGTACAAAATATTCTTGACCTTGTAATTTAAGACATATGTCACCATGTTATAACCAATAAGAGTCTCTGGAATAGCTTCAGGTAACATGTATTATTTCTCCATTATCCTCTTGTCTTCAACACATAGTTATTTCATGTATACTTCTATTTTTTTACTTCTAGTAATCATACCAAATCCCATCGAATGAAGTGTTTTTTATACCTCCATCATTAGATTCGATACCTGCCATTATAAAAGAAATATCTTCTCTTTATTCTCAGACTGTTAGGTCTAGGGTTTTGGGTACGCACAACGATATAAATTAAGAAGTAAAATACTTATGTTAACAAAACACCTATAGTTCCAACAACCAAACCTACCAATAATACTTATTTTTGGAATATTATAAATAAGTAAAAAATACTAGTGGTGAATAGTAATTTTAAATTTTTAATGAAAGTTCCCAAAAAATATCAAAGTTTATAAAATCAAACCTTGTGGGTGGAGTGTTCTTGTAAATAATTGGATGTACCATAAAAATAAAGAACATATAAAATAATGAAATTTTAAAGTGGTTCAAATGTAAATATCTTATTGAACTCATCAATATCTGCTACTCCCCAAGGACATTGGTACCTTTTAAACCCAACATCTAAATGTGTGATAACATGTCAAAGACTCTTTAGTTTACAATACCCAGAGGCACCATCCAATCAATACTATAGAAGACAACAATTGTTTGTTTCCCTGACATTTTTTTGGGAGTAACAACCCATGCCTTAATTTTGGGTGGTAAGATAACAATAGAATGACCAAGATTTACTTGAAATCAAAAAGATTAAACCAGACACATAAGACTCCCAAACAAGGGATTATATAATTACAATATTTAAACAAAATCATTGAAAATAAAAAATGACTTGATAGTTGTTGATGGATGTATCACAAGATCACAAGTCACATGTATGAATGTTTGTCGAATATTTAGTACTTATTGTGTTCACCGCAGATGGAGGAAGTTAATGATGATCATGAAACAACTATGAGAGAAGTAAGTATTGCTGAAGTATCATGTAGTTATCATTATATGGGGTTTTCTCTTTATCTAGAATGATCATCAAAACAATTTTTATTGGAATTCCATTGAACCATTCTTGGAGAACATTTAAATAGAATCCATAAAGAATGTTTCTACATTCACTCACCACATGACAATTGTTAAATAATAACAAAAATAATTCCATTGCCTGCAAGAGTTTTTAGAAAACATTTTGAAATGAAGATAAATCAATCAGAAAATTAAATCAAATGAAACAATAATAAAAACATTTTATAAAACTAGTAACACACTTGTAAATAATTGTTATTAAAAAATTTAAATTAATTAAATGAAATGTATATTTCAAACATACAATAAAACACATTGAAACAGATCATCGTATGAAATATTAATATTCGGGTACATAGTTTTCTAAAAACATTTTAACACATTAAAATAATTATTTCAATAATGAAATAATAATATAATAATTATTAAATTTAAATAATTTAATTTAATAAAAATAAATATTAAATATGAAAATTTATATAATTAAATTTATTTACCGATGGATGACCAATGGTGACTCATTTGACATACCATTTCATGAAGCCAACAGTGACTCAAACGACATACTGTTGTGAGTTTAATGAAAACTAAATTAATTTTTACAAAATTAACTAATTCAGGATTATATATGATTAAAATGGAAACCTATTATACAATAAAAAATTTACTCACCATTGGAAGTCCAATGGTGACTTACTAACCTACCATTCTGTGACATACCAACCAAACCATATATGAACCAACAGTGGATTGAAATAGTGACTCATCTAGTGGTGACTCATATAGGTCAACAAGTAATTTATTAAGGGTCGCTATGCACCATGGTGTAAATAGATAATTTATATGTCTAAATAGGTAAATAAGTAATATTAATATTTTGTTTTTTATGTGTCCAAATAGGTAAATAAGTAATTTATTAAAAATTATTTGTGTCTATATTGAGATTTATAAAATTATGATCATGATATTTTTTATGTTTTAGTAACTACTTATTGACAGTAATTTCTTATGCTACACCCATGAAATATGTCTCTATTTAATAAGAAAATATAATAAATGATTTTAAATTTTTTAATAGTGATATAATATGAAGGAGTTAATATGAACCACAAACATTAATTATATAAAAGTCATATTAGGGTGGTGTGTAAGAATTATAGTATAATTTTCACTTTTTTTATGTATTTAATGTTAAATTAATTAAATTTTCCCATAATTGATAATTATGATATTTGATTAAATGATATTTTATTGAATTATATAAAATTCAAAAAAAATATTAAAATAAGAAAAATTGGGTATGATATGGTCTAAAATTTCATACTTATTTTTATTGAAGCTACAATTTTCAAAAAATAATTAAAAAATCATAACATTTAATATTTTAAAAATTTGCTACCGTAATTAAAATTAAAATTGGTCAACTAAGGGTTAATAAAAAAGAAAAGTTTTAAAATTATAGAAAAACATGTATAAATTATATTAGTTTAGGGACTAAAACAATATCATACTTATCTTTTAATTCATGTCTATTTAGAATCATTTTTCTTGAGAATTAATTTTTTATAATTTAATATTGTGAGAAATTTTAAAATCCCACCTTTTCTCAATTATAAAAGGACACCTCCTCTATTACATAATTACACCACATTGAGACTAATAGATTGAAAAAACTATACCAATTTACCATATGAAATTCCCTAGACACATATTCTATGTTTTTTATTCTCAAAATTCCAATGATAGATCCCTTTAGAGGAGATATAAAGAATTCATTCCAAATAAGATGTAATCTCCCAATCCAATCAATTTTTTTCTACTCCAATTCACCCCATATATTTTATTTATCAAAAAATAATTAATTAATTATCATAAATATTGTTGTGTATTATTATGATTCTTTAAATACTATATACACCTTCTTTATCGTCAAATGATAAGTGAAAGTATCACTCATTTGTACACGCGACTTATCATCACTACATAGCGACACATTTCATTTTTCATATATAGGTTTTAAAGGTGATTATTTTAATGGGTTTAATGACGATATATGATATTTATGAGATAAATAAATTTTTTTATTTATAATATCTCATCTACCCAGTTACCATCCATTCTTTTGGAGAATGATTACATGGTTCGTGCGAACTTGTGGACTACCACCTTCGTAAAGTGATGCGAATTGATTTTCATTTATATTTTACATGGATGAAAATTAGTGATAATTTAATTAATAAATATGAAATATATGATACAATAATTATTCTATAAATGCTAATTTATATTTTCCTTTATTTAATTCCATCCATTGAAAAATGTAAGCAACGTTCATGCGTATGTACGACCTACTATCTTCTTGAATGGTGTAATTAATTTTTCTATCTATAATATTTTATGGATGAATATAAACATATATATAATCAATATATTTGTATTTATATCTTGATTAATATTTTTTATATTATAAAACCAAGAAAAATCTACATGGATCATAAGTACTAATATGAAATACTCAGGATAAATGAAACAACGAACACCCAGAAATAACAATATTAATAAATTATTTTTGAAAAAAGGTATTGTTTAAATGTTATAAAGGGATCATAAATGATATTTTAAGTATGAAAATCAATCTTTTATAGAATTATAATGAATCATAATTTATTTTATAGGAGTTTATATTGATTTAAAAGAAACGAGAACTCGAGGTAAGGGTTTTATTTCACAATCTCATTAATATTCAAGATTGTTTATGATTAAGTTTTCACTGTTGAAAATTTCTATTCCAAGAACAAGTATTAAAAAAATATTATTTTTTTATAGTTTTCCTATGATTTTTTGTAACATCCCAAGCTTCCATGGTACACTCCTCTTTGAATAATAGCGCAGCTTGCATTGTACGCAAGTTCGAGATTCTAACACACTATGACTAATAAAAATAGCCATTATGAATAGTAATACCCACTTTTTTAAAATTATATATATTTTATATTTCAAAATGGACTTCATTTTTGTATTCGGAATGTCAAAATTAGCCTATGTTGAATTTTTTATTATTTTTTGAGAACATCTAATTTTTTATGAATAGTGAAATATACTTAAAAACAACTTATTTAACCAAAATAATTTATAGTGATAACTTATACTATTGAGTGGTTTTAAAGTATAATTAGAATATATTTCTACAATTCTATCCAATGGTGGTCAATATAATTAATTTAATATTTAAATTGGACATAAACAATTGTCAATCTTTTGATATATTTTGTTTCTTAAAAACACGGTATTTGTTGTGATAGTGGGAATTAATTATAAAATTAAATAATGCAACTTATATGTTTGGAATTTCATAAAATAGACATCATTTTTGAATTTGGAATATCAATTATAGCTTAGGGTGAAATTTTGGAATAGTTCTGGAAAACATCAATTTTTTATGAATAGTGAAACCACTAAGTGGTAGTTAAATAACTGATTTTTCGTTTAAATGAAACATTACCACTTCTGTGATTTGATTTTGAAAAATCCGACATACATGGTTGTCATTAGGAAGTTAAATGTGGTTCAATGGGATTAAAATAATTTTTTTGGTGAATAGTAACCTTTATGTTTAATTAATCACGATTAAAAGTAATTGGTGAAATTTAAGGTAAAAATGGTATTATAAAAATATGAAATGACCTTTACACTTGTAATAATTCTATTGGATGAGTCATGGACGACCAAGACAATACATGGGACAACTTGGGGACTCCATGGTTCCACATTGGTAGGAAAATGACATAAATAACTTTTATTTAAAGTTAAAATAAAAATGTCACAAACATAAGTTGTTTTACTAAATCAATTTTTAAATGGGGTTATACAAGTCATATTTTTTACTAAAAATATTCATTAGATAGATAATATGATTTCATACATCATGATAATTTTTTTTAAAATTTTTATACCTTAAATAAATTAAATTATTTATGACACCATGATGATGTCGCGATTAGATCATTAATTAACGATTTAAATAAAATGGAAGGATAATGTAAGATCTAAGGCTTAAACTGGTAAAAAACCTGTTGGATGAGTATATTTCTAACCCTTATCACCTTATCCTAGAAACATATTATTTTGGGACCTTTATAATCTGAAATGAATTTCTTAATAAAGTAACATTTCATGACATTCCAAGAGTGCCCCTCCTCTCCACTTATAAAAGGCCCCTACCACTACCTCCTTACTCAAACTTTCAAAGCCATTTGGCTCAGCCAAACTCTGCCCCAATACTCTCACAAATTCCCTCCCTTACTCTTAGAAGCCTCACTTTGGGCATAATTCTTCCCATGGAAGCCTTTGGATCAAATCAAAAGAGTTAACCGATTTTAAGGTAATATCTTCACTTATGTTATTTTGTTTTATTTTGCTTATCCAACCCCCTAAACTATTTTTTATTAATTTATTTTGTAACAACACCAGTATCCTAAAAATACTAGGATGTTTTTATAAGAAGTATTAGAGATACACTTACACACACCTACATCTAATTTTTAAAGAACTTACTGTTTCTGTGGATGGTGAATTTCTGCCTCACGAAACGATGATTATTCAACACTCATATAACACCATCAAAGGTGTCCATTAAGATGTCAATATATTTATACATAATATATAATAAGTTTCTGTTTTACTTAAGGTTCTTTATTTTTCATTTATGGAATACCTTTATTATTTCCATTATGGGTAAACACGATATTTTCATTTTAGGAAGTGCGGACTACCGCCCCCTCAAAGTGATTTGTATCGTTAATGCCATATGTGGGATGTATAAATGATGGATTAAATGAAATTATATATGATATTATACTGGAATTATAATATACCTTTATATAATTATGATTTTATTAAATACGAAATAGAAATGAAGGTAGCGTTCATGCGTACGTACGGCTTACCGTCTCCATGAACGGTGCATTTCATTTCTTACCTCTAAACGTTATGGAATATTATAAATTCTTGTATATACTGGATATATATGTGATATATGATATCTATATCATGAATATAATTTTGGATATAATGGATATTTCACCACATGAACATCTTGTAATTATAAGAAGTTTATTTTTGACTCAAGTACCAATGATCGAAAAAACGACCGTTATTAACTTAAATAATTACATAATGTTCATTACATGTTAATAAGTGATAGAAAAGGAATAAAAAACTTGAAAAAGGTTATTAAGAAATTATAAATTTACTCTGGTTTATTATTCAGGAGGTTAAAGAACGGTCGAGTCAGGACGGGACGCAAGGTAAGGGAACTTCTTAAACCAATTTCTATTATTTGGGTTAATCTCCTAATTTCAAATTATGTCACAATATAATTATGTCCTATATTGTATTTGTACTTTATTTATATGTACTTATAGTGAATACACATAATAGATCTACTTTATTTAAAAAAATTATCTTTGTAAGGGTCTTCGTCTCAATCTCCTTTCATTGAGGCATATTTTTTTTATACACAACTTTCTTTTATATGGTGTATAAACCCCTTTGACATTGACTTTTATTCAAAAAGGAATCTCTTTTACAAAGCGTTTTACTAGACGAAAAAAGGAATGTGTTTGTCTTACGTATGCGGTGACAACAAATTCTCCACCACCATGACGATTATTTGTGTTTCGGCTTCCTCTACAAGACATAACTTTTTTTAATGAAAAATAAATAGAATGTTTTGACTTTCTTTTATTTTCGTATTGAGAATGGTTTTGAAAGTGTTTTTATTATATCAATGTGTTGTATTGATATCTTGTGATTCAAATGTGGAAATTTTATGTTTCCTTTATGCATTTTTTATGTGATACGACTATGTTATGGTTTATGATATGTTTAAACCTATTCATATGAGGAATGCATTGGACTTAATAAGTGACGGATGTAGCCTGCTATAGCTCCTCGATGCATCGGTAGGTCTCATGAGACAAACTAGTGTCTTGGCATGAGGCCTTGACAAAATCTTATTTGTGGTCTTGGCATGAGGCCTTGGCTACGTGGTTTTGATAGTCTGGCATTATGCATTCCATCTTTATGAAAGTGGTTATTGATATTGCATGTGATTATTCGACTAGTATAATATCAATGTGAGTAAGTAAATGGGATTATTTAATTTTATTTTTTGCATATTATGCTGAAGTTAAAGTTTAAAAAGAATTTTGTTTTAGTTATACATTGGCTTAAATGTTAATGTTTATTTATGAAAGCTTCTGAAATATTGTTATCCTTACTGAGCATCTGAGCTCACCCCTTTCAATGTTTTAATATATTCCATGATTTGAAGAAGTAGTTTATGAATGACCCGCAGGGATAGTCAGAAGAGGATATGAGTGTGGACAATAGAGACCTTGTTATTGTAGTTTTTCACTTTATGATGTAATGTAACGTTTATAAATGTATCTAGTGTTTCCAAGCCTACTAAACTAATTGGTCTGTTGAGACTTGATCTTTTGTGATCATTCCAATGTTACGAAGTAATGCACCAACTCTAGGTAGCTGGGGTCATGGCGTTACATTTTTTAAATTCATTTTACTGATGTTTAACTTTTTAAAAAATGGGTCGAAAGGAATATTATTTTTATTTTCCAAATGAGGTACTCCGTGATTTTTCGATCAAAAATATGGAAAGATTGTTTTTTAACATATAATACATGAAGGTATTTTCCCAAAATAATGACTAATATTTTGTTTTAATATTACTTCATAATACTATAAGGTTCTTTTCAACGAAAATGTATTCCCATTTATGTGTGAGAAATTATAAAAAAGAAGTGATTTTAAACTAGAAAGGTTATTTTACTCAACTATTATTCCATGCTTTATTTCAAAATCATTTTCCATATAAGATAACTTTTTAATGGAATATATGTTTTAATGAAGATATTATCTAATTATACCATATTTATTTTTTATCTGGATGGTTTATTATTACGATAACATCATATTTTTGAAACCCATACCATTTCCACTGGTTATGTTGTGATGAAATGTTTATAAAAATAGTTTATTTTCATGGGTCCTGATATGTTGAATGGTTTATGATATTATTGAACACAATTGTTTTATGTATGTGATTGGTGGGAACTATATGATGGTTTGGGTAGTGAACCCATTAGACTATGATATCTTTTTCAATGATCCTTTATTACAAAGAGAATAATTTTATAGGCTTATGTGTATTCCAAAATTCCATTTCTTATGATAATGCCATTCCCTGATGGTAACATTATTTGATTAATTTATAATTCATGTATTATAAACATACATGATTTATTCCATAACTCATGATTATTTTCTACGATATAGAGGGTATAACGTTCAAATGTTGTCTTCATGTAGTTTATTTGTTGTTCTCATGTTATGATTATATAATCAATGATATATCACTTTTTAACCCTTTCGGAGCATTTGATATCACTCTTTTATTAAATTTTACTTCATAAGGTTATGGCCATAAACAGTAATAATTTTATTCAAAAACAATGGCTAAAAAATAGCCAAACACAAGAAAAAATTGAGTCACACTCTTATCACGGGTGTCAAAAAAAAATAAAGTACAAGGGACAATCTTTCCCTAGGTTATAGAGAAATGAATTAAGTATGATATGTTTAAGAAGGGTTCTTGTTGTAAAGAAATAAGTGAGAGATGATGTATGAATTTAGGAATAAGTTTTTTATGATTATAAGTTTCCAAATTCTCTAGAACTATATGATTCAATATGGACAAATATATTATTTAATGAATATTCATGTACATAGATGAAATATCAATTTATGTAAGTATGGGTCACTATAGAATTGATAGAGGTAATTTAGGAAAATGAATCCCATGTTTGTGATATCCTTAACATGAGTCAATTTCTAGCCCCTATCCTAGTGGAGGTAGACTTGGGGCAGTCCACACAGCTTATCTCTAGCCAGGTAGGCCTTAGTGGGTCGTGTTGTGACAGAGTGGTACCATAGAAGTTGGTTCTACATTAGTGCCATAGCTAGTATTTTAGAGCAAAAAGGGTTGGATTGGGATGTATGGAAGAAATGTTAATGTGTTTCTGGTTTGGAAATCAGGTGAAAGACCCCGTTGTTAGTGTGGAAACTGACATATCTATTCCCCAGGACTCGAATGACCTTCTTATTGACTAAATTCATGTTGATATTGGTTGGAGGGAAATTTTGTTTGTAAATGCATAATATATGAATGTGTTGTGGTTTCCATGTCCCTATTATGCCATCTCACTAGATATAATAATTGACTATGGTGAATTTAAATTATTTCAGGATTCCTCCAAAAATATAGCCAACTAGGATTCCACTACTTCATCATGAGGATGATTTTTTTAGTGATGTGTCTTGAGTATTGGGATTTTTAAAAGATATAGTACTTCCATACAGGATTCCAGTTATTCCACAACCCATCAAGCAATAGTTAGCACCAACTATACTGGTCGAGGATTCAAGCAAGCTGAGTGCACTGCATGAGTTTCATAGGCAGAAACCTCATAGGGTTCAGGGCAAGCCTAACCCTTAGGTACTAAAGGAAAGGTAAGAGGAAATCACCAGAGTTTTCATCCATATGAGATTTAATTTAGGTCAAATGGTATTATTTATAGTTAGTCTTCTCCAGGGAACTGGTGGAGTCTAGTGACTCAGTTATAGGATTATAAAACTCTCTCCATGTTATAATTTGAGTGTAACTTGATTGAGGAGTTATATCTTGAAATATTTTGATCAGTTCACATATAGAAGATATTTATTTAATGGTGTGTACTATGACCGTTGAAGAGTGTTTAGAGAGATTTATTGATATCTCAATGTACTCTATTGTTATGGTTAAATATCCATTATTTAAGGAATAAACATTCAAGATGGTATTATGATACTATTTCAGGGATATAATAATATATCTTGGAATTCAAACCTATTTTGGAGTGATTGAAAGGGATTTAGTAGTGGAGATATTTCTCGTAGAGTAGAGGCGGAAAATGGGTGCATGTAGTGGGATTAAACTTTAAGACCTTTGAAGTGGGATGATGATGATAGTTACAAATATCTGGGCATGTGAGACACTTATGAGATGATCTTTGGAGAAAGAATCACCAATTTGGGGCTCTTATGATGGTTAATGATTGATGTGAGAGAGATGGTGCTTCTCATGCGACATTCTGTGAAACCATGCTAGAGATTTTCTAAACTACCATATAGATGGTAGGGAGATGAATAATGGGACACCTAAATAGAGATAGAGGTACCATAAGGGTGGTTCATTGGATAGAAGATTTGGAAGAGGTGTAGGTAGAGAATCTGAAGGTGGAAATTGTTTTGATCTATTGCCACCACCACCCTTGGTGGTCCGTGTTAGGCCTATGGACATGATAGTTTGGGGATGCGACAACTGCAGGTATTGGAGGCTGACAGCCCCAAGGATCCTAGTTTTTCTTGGTGTATGATATATTTATTTTCTTCTATAGCTTTAGTACTGATAAGCACATGAATGAGACAATATTTACTATCCAATTTTCTGATTTGATACTTGGAGATTCTGGTCAATCCCTTGGCCCAAACCTTACTCATGTAGACCCTAACCAAATGTGATGTAATAATCACACAATTATACTGACACTGTCATATGAATCCCGGAGGAGAGATCATTGTATGTGATCTATTTGCAACACTGATGGGGACTTATTACATCATATTAGGTATGAAATTTCTATCATTAGTTTATTTTATGATTGACTGTTTCTGGTGAAGGATGTGATGTATCTATGGGGATGTATAAAGGTTTTCCTTTATTGGTGAGAATTAAAACCAATTAGAGTAGGGTGGGCTCATGTATAAGATGATAATACCAATTAGTCTCCAATTGGATAATATTTATCTTATAAAGTTGGATGATTTTGGAATTCAGTTCCCTGTAGTAGTGGTAGACTTTTATAACATATTTTTTAAGGATGTTATAGGCTTTCCTCCCTAGTGAGATATAGGCTTATACATTGAATATACATTAGGAATAAATAAATATCTTTACTATTATATCTAATGGATATTGAAGAGCTTCGGGATATGAGGGTGAAATTGGTGGAATTTGAGAGGAAGGGATTTTTGAGACCAAGTGTTTCTCCAAGGGAATCCCCAGTGGTGTTTTCCAAGAAGGTTGAAAAGTGATTGAGGATCTGTGTAGATTATTGGTTCATAAACCTGGTGATCGTGAAGAGTAAATATCCTTTAATGGGGATCAAATACCTCTTTGATTAGTGGAGAAGAGAATAGTGGTTCTTGAGGATTATCATAAAATAAGGCTATCATCGGTTGTGAGGATGAGGCTGGGATATACGAAAGGAGACATTTAGATGTTTCTATGGTCAGTATGACTACTTGGTGATGCCATTTGGCATTATGAACACACCAAAAGTGTTCATATGACTCATGAAAATAGTTGTTAAACCATTATTAGATTGTTTTGTGGTATTCTTTATTGAATAAATCCTAGTGTAATCATTTTCCATGGAGAAGAATGTGAGACACTTGAGGATGATTTTGGACATACTCTAAGAACACTCGTTTTATAGGAAACTCTGAAAGTGTCAGTTCTAGATTTAAAAGGTTTATTTTTTGGACATATCATCTCAATTGATGTCATGGTAGTGAAATAGAAGAAGGGTGAGGTGGTGTTGTCTTGGGATCCACCTAATATCATGATCGATGTGTATAGATTCCTTGGTTTTTCATGCTACTATAGGAGGTTCATGTCCAATATTTCTAGGATATCAGTACCTTTTATTTCTTTGACATGGAAAGGGAATCCTTTTATCTAGATGGGGAGGTTCCCGTATTATTTTTAAGAGTTGAGGTAGAGGTCGATAAGTGCCCCCATTCTAATATTTTTAGAGGAGGGTGTTGGGTATGTGGTATTATATTATGTATAAAGTATTGGAATTTTTTTGATGTATAGGAAGGAATTGATTGCCTATGGTTGTAGGTAATTGATACTGCATGAGAATAACTATGTGACCCAAAACATGAGTTGGTAGTGATAGTAATGACTCTAATGATGTGGTGAAACTACCTTATAGTTTATTGTATTATCATTTACTCTGACCATAAGTGACTCATGTATTTATTCTCTAAGAAGGATCATAACTTGTGGCAAAGATGATGGATGTAGTTCCTTCAGGATGAGGAATTTGATATAATCTATACTCATGGGAAGGAGAATGAGGTAGTATATCCACTTAGTAGAAGATCTTTCTCACAGTTGTTAACTAAATCCTCAGATTAGTTATCCTCATTGCGGTTATCCTTAGTAGAAAAGGAATGTACATCATATATAAAGTTGATGATTGTAACCCCACCGATTCTACAATGATTTAAGGAGGCTCAGTGTTAAGATACAGGCTGTGAGACCATACAGACTTATATATCCATTAGATGTTCTCTTGTAGGATTTTTTTAATGTTGGGAGCATTTCATTATTTTTAGAGTATGGAAAATGTAATTGGTGATGTTATAGGATGAGGTGATGAGATAGTTTTATGCACCCCCATTAAGGGTACATATGGGTATGGATAAGATGTTCCATGACCCCCAACATTAGTTATTGTTGCTAGATATTGATGAAAGGTGTAGCAGAGTTTGTATATCATTGCCTCACTTTTCTGTAAATGAAGGTTGAGCACTATGTTCAAGCAGGTTTAGATCAGCCCCTTGAGGTGACAGAGTGGAAGTGGAATGATATTTCAATTGACATCATGATGGGGTAACTACAAATGTATATAGGACACGATTCTATTTGGGTGATCATTGAATGACTAACAAATTCAGACCACTCTCTGCCTATTTGATATAGGAGTTTAGTAGAGAGAATATGACACATTTATGTGTATGATATAGTCCATATACTTAGAGTTCCCTTGAATATTGTTTAATATCATAATGATGACTTCACATCACAATTATAAATATGATTGTAATAGTAATTTTGGAATATGTTGACATTTACTGTGGAATTTGTCCCCCAGACTAACAGACATTCTGATCTGACCATTCAGGTTCTGGAGGACATTCTATAGGCATGCAAGTTAGACATTTCACTTAGTTTGGAGGATCAAATACCCTTATTGATGTTTGGGTACACACCATCTATCATTCTAGAATTTGTATGGTACCATTTGAGGCTTTGTATGGAAGACCGTTTAGTTCCCCACTTTTATAGACTAATTTTGGTGAGTCGACACTCATGGGACCATAGTTGGTGCGAGCCATGAGAGAGAAGGTATAGATCATTTAGGATCTGATGAGGAGTACATAAAGTCATCAAAAGTCCTGTGTGGACAAATGATGGTGGCCTCTGAATTATTAATAGGGATACTATGTGTTCATGAAGGTCTTTATTCTATGTGGAATGTGGATATTTGGCCAAGGTGGCAAGCTATCTCATAGATTCATCAACCATTTCTAGATACTTTGTAGAGTAAGTGAGGTGACATATGATTTTTCTCTACCACATTAGTTACACTGATTACACAATATCTTCCACATGCCATAGTTAAAGAGGTATGGGCATGACCCATCATGTGTTATCAACTGGGGAGAGATGAACATCAAGGGCGGTTCACATTTGTCGGGTACCAGGTAGAGATTGAGGATCAGTAGAAAAAGATACTTTATGAGTGAAAAATTATTTTGGTGTGTGTCCAGTGGTAGAATGAGAGTCCTTATAAGATCACTTTTGAGTGGGATACCTCGATTCATGCTCGTTACCCACATTTTTGGAGCAGTACTTTTATTACATTCATGTTTCAAATACCTTTGGTGGGGAGGATGAAACTCATTCTTTTTTCCATGTAAATTATTGAAATATATCTATTGATATTTTTAGTTCCAGGTGTTGAGACAAGGCATGATTCAGAGGCTTAGTGGTCCTGTAATTGATATTTTAAAAAATAAATGATATTAATATCACACAAGAATACTTTTCATGAAAAATTGAAATAAATCTATAATGGTGGTTCAAATAAGTAATCTAAGGCCTCTGTTGAGGTCAGAATGCTGGTTTAACTCTATGAGTTATATAACCATTTTCATGGTCAGTCATTTTGGAAAAGTGATATCACGAGCATAAATAATAAAATAAAAAATTAAAAAATTAAAATTTATTTATCTTATTATGTAACAGTGAAATGACATATAAATATACTATATAAACCATATTATAGACAATTCATTGTTTTAGTATAATAACCTTGATAATTTAGAGGATACATTATAAGAGATCATTTGTAGAAGTGAAAATATTGGACGATCAGATCGATACCACATGGACCGTCTTTGCTAATAAAGATCATAGATATCACCAATGACTAAAACACATGATCATTATCCATCAAATATTGATCCAAAATCAAGATAGGATATTTTATTTATGTTGATATATTTATTTCTTTTATATTATGTTAAAAATGAATAAATATAAAGGATTGATTCAAGCATTGATGATAGATTTATTTTATAGTTCATTGATTATTTAATGGATAATTTTCTCATCATTCTAATGGAAATAGATAATGGAAAACTCAAACATGTATGAGTTTTGTTCCTTTTTTGGGTTTTTATGTATTTCCCCCTAGTTTCTTTGTATACTCTTTATATAAATTTCTTTTGGCCCATGGTTCGATGAATACAAAGTATTAGATCATTACATGACCATTATTCCACATAATGAACTGATGCCATGAGTATTACTTTAGATCAAGGATATGATTGAGCATCAATTTTTGTGTATTCTTAATGGAGGTAGATTGGATTGGTTCAAAGGTTATTCATTCTAGATATGCTATATGGTTACAAAAAATGAAACGGTGGGGATTTCCTGATTGAATTAAACAACCATAACATGATCTCTGAAGCGGGATAAACTCATCTAGATGTGATTTATAAACCCCAAGAGTGATTGGTTGAATATCCATAGTTGAAAATGTTTCTGATGTACTCCATTAATGAACTAAATATTTTTAAAAAAACCTTGTTACAAGGTGGGTAATCCAAAGTTACACTCTATGTGGGGCCCTGGATGTGGTACTAGGGTTTCCACAAAATGTTATGGTTCACATGATTTGTGACCTGCGATAGCTGATCCACATGTATCCTCAAAGATAAATAGACATGGGAATGTCCATGAGAGTGGTTATGTCTTGTGTACATTGGTAGATCCATGTACTCTGACATGGACAAGTACATGGGCACGACCACATGTATACTAGAACAACCTGAAGTATATGGGATTAGGAAGATAATACAGGTAGGGTACCGACTATACTCTACATGATGAGACCCTAAGGGATAGGCTATGTATGCATAGGTTTATATTACATGTAAGACAACAATACATGAAAAAACTAGATGTTGTAAAAACATTCCATGTACCCCTAATTCTATTTAGAAGAAGATTTAAGGAGGGATAGGGAGCTCTCATCGTGGCGATGGAGGCATCTATGGTTTTCTTCAGGAAAGGAATATCCTCTCAATTTGGATCTTGAACTACTATATGGTCGGGTTCGTCATCTATCTAGTATATCTATGGAACAATCAAGGCATGATGATTTGGGAGAATAGAAAAAGAGGATGGCATTAAGAGGATGAATTTCACATCGTTGAAGGCTATCAATCCCAAGAGAATCATCAAAAAAGGTATGATTTTTCATTTCAAAGTAAATGAGGGATTTATTTCCGATAGGATAAAGATTTTCCGATACTCAATTCTTGCTCGTATGATTTTTCCAGTTGGGGGTAATCATTTGAGGGTGAATGAACATTAAATAAGACACTCAATGGTCTGAGTATTATCAGATTACCGATGTATTCCAATTGGGAAATTATTTTTTCATTTCCTCTTCCCAAACGATGATCTAAAACATAGGTAATTGGGTTTTTGCTCCATCTCCCTGAAATTGGGAAGGGTTACCATTCAAGAATGGAATTTCTGATTTAACCCTTTCTTTATCAAGAATAATAGGGTTCAGGTATGGATCAAAATTCTTGGCATAAACTGGATATTTTGGCTCCCTTATATATTTTTTGATATTCCATCGGGTGTGTGTGTTCCCATTAGAATGGATAGAGCCACAAAAATGGACAAGTATGGATACTTTTCTAGGATTCTAGTTCAAATTGTTCTAAATTATTACATGGTTGAACACTTTGTTCCTTCTACATATAAGGATGATATTAATATGCACATTAACTATGAAAAATTACCTCAATTTTGTTTGTAATGTCAAACCATTGGACATGTAAAGCAGAATTGTCCTAGAAATGATATATGCTATTATTTCTCTAATAAGGGTCACAATAAGAAGGCATGTAATAAGATACATAAAAGACCATGTAGAGATGGACAATCTCTTCTGGCAACTGAAAATCTGGGTGATGCCATTGAAGGTAATAAGTTTGGTCCAATGCAGGTGAAGGTTGTCCAATCTTAGCAGGAGGACCAGTACCTCCCTGAGGAGTCACAAGAAGCTGTGGATGAGGAAAATCATCAATTAGATGGTACTAATATAATAATGAATATGTAAGTTTTAAATCACCATGAGGTCTGCTACCATGCTGTGGAGTTTTAGGTACCTGTTGACAATCAAGATGGGCCTACGACTCCTCTCAATGGACCTTCTGCATAAGCAGAGCACAAAATGGATGCAGTTTTGGTTGACTATACTAAAGCTAATCATAATAAAACTCATTTAAGGGATGATGCCTTGACCATTAACCCTGATATTGATGCTTGAAAATCCTTGAATGTAGCCTCATAGATTATTGAGGAACTCAACAGGTAGTGGAGCACAATAAATATTGGGGGGAAAATGGACTGACATGTAGAATGTCGATTCCCCAAAGAAATGTTCATATCAGGATTCATTTAAAGATTCCAATAAAGTATTTTTTCCCTCAATGAATAAGTCTCGACCAAGGAAGGACTACTCACATATAAAGACCACCATTGTGACTAGATCCATCTATAGTGGGAGAAAGGCTCGAGGTAATTCTTTTAGTCCCTTGGAAGATGAGTCAGATTGGGATTATGATGATTACAATCCTCTTGAATTAGATTACTAGTGTATTTGAAATTTTATCTTTCAGAATGAGGGATGTTCATCTTGTTTTACCCCATTTGCTTTCTGTTCCATGTTTTGGCATTCATTTGAATAAAGATGCTTTCCTCACCATTCTAAAAAAAGACATTCCATTTACCCATAGTACATGATATGTACTCCCTATGAGGTTGTTTGGAACCTTTAATTTAATCAATTTAGAACATTATTATTTGAGTGTAATTCCCTAGTCTTATCCCATATGGGTATTGTGTGGAATTACTTCGTAGATTTATAATTATGATCCTATCAATGGGTTATGTTCTGGATAGAGTTCAGTGTATCACCTTGTGGGACCAGGGGGGGATGTTCTGTCATTCCATAGTGGGGTTCATTGTATCAGCATTACCACCATGTATAGGGCATCAATACACTATCTAGAAGGATGATTTAGTAGGGGTTTTGGTGTCCCCTAATATCCCTAGACATGATCCCCTACTTAGATGATGAGATATACAATGATTCAATGAGTACATCTTTGGTGGGGTCAATGATCCTGACCTCTTGGATGAGAATCATCAATTATAGCATTTTTCGTGGACTGAATACACTCAGAATGAGCATTAATTTGATTCATCAATAAATATCCTATAGATGATTGTATTGGTTGAGATCACATGAGAGTATTTATCTATTGTGAGTATATCTTGTTGATATTATGGAAATGTCTTTAATATTGTTGACATATCTTGTTATGAAGTAAATACCATTGATTATTTATGTTTGGGGATTTTAGGATTTCCTACTAGGTATTTTTATAGTCACCCATTCATGGGATCATCCTGTATGTGTGATATATTATTCAAATGAAGCACCTTTTTGTTGGATCCAGGGTCTTCAAAACATGATTTGGTGTATGGTTTGTGTTTTTTGTTAATCCTCAGTGGAAGTTCAGGATGTGTACCAACAAAGAGACCATACCGTTCAAGCAGAAAACAGTAGTGAAGGTGGCGTCGTTTCCCAGTGTTTTCCAAATTTTTGGGCCTGAAAATCGACTAATAAAGTAAAGTGTTTTTGGCAAAGTTACTTGCACGCCGAGGTCTTGGAGGATAAAAGACTTGCACACCATATGTTTTTGAGGATCATAACTTCAAAATTTGGCTAAGTAAAAAAGGTCACGAAAGTATTGGTTGGGTCGCGCAACTAAGTTGCACGACAGAGGTTGTGGGAAACGAGACTTACGCGCCAATGATGGACTTGCGCGCCACTGTGCAGGGGGTCCAATTTTCCTATAAATACTGGACCACCCCTCCTCATTTTGCAACGGAGTTGAAGACTAAGAGATTGTTCGAGATCTCGTCGCGTAGGTGGTTGAGCCGCGCAGGTGGTAGTTTGGTCGCGCAAGTAGAGCTTGTGCGCCGGTTGTCTATTGTGCTCCCAAGGCGGTATGAGAGAGAAAGGAAGTGAACCACGCAAGTTTGTTTTCGGGGAAGGAAGCGTTGCGCGGGTGCGTTGGTGACACTTGCGCGCCAGGCTGGACTTGCGCACCGTATTGGGACTTGCGCGTCCGGCTTGGAGAAGCGCGCCAGGTTTTGCTGAAGCCCGTTGGCCTGTTTGAAGCTGCACGAATGCCATGAGACTACCTGATACATTCGAGGAAAAGTGATATTCTGCATCTGGTGAGAATTAGACTTCAATAGAGCATCTACATACAACATAGGATGCATTCTTATGAAAATGATGAAGAGACCTTCACGTCTATAAACTGAGTGGGACATCACCAACGGCAGTGAGCCAGGGGGAGTCAACGGGAGTGACTCGAGGGGAGCAGTGGGCTATCCCTGAAACATTGTAAAGGCAAAGAGCCTGAGACAGAGTAACTGTACCCGAAATTTTGTAATCTACCGCTAGTGAAGCATAGTGGATTTTGGTATGACCGACAACATGTTGGCGTATGCTCCTTGGACATAGCCCTTAGTGGTGAACCAATTAAAAAGGGTTGTGTCTTCTCTGTGCATGTGAATGTTTGCTTTTTGATCATAATCATCATAAAGGTTCAACAAGTTCCAACCAATGTGGGAAAAAGATCTATCACATTAAAAGAAAAAGTGGTCACCGTGATTCACCCCTCCCCTCTCAGGGTGTCCTGGGGTCCTTCAAGTGGTATCACAGCCAGGTTGCTGGTGTTGAATCTGACCTTCTTCATCATGGAAAACAAGGTCAATGTCAGGGGAGTCCCTCACTTAGATGGAAGCAATTTCTAGATCTGGAATAACAGAATGAGATCTCATCTAAGATCTCTTGGAATGGAAGTTATTTTTTCTACTGTGCATGTAATACAAGTCACTGATCCAACATGTATGGATATGACTGAAACAGACAGGAAACTTCTTGATGCAGATTCTAAAGCACATAATTCTCTCACTGCAGCCCTTTCTGATCAGATCTACCTGAAGGCGATGAATTGCACCTCAGCAAAATCCATGTGGGATAAACATGAGAATATTTATGAAGGATGTAGCAAAGTGATGGAGGCAAAACTACACGTTCTACACAATCGGTTTGATGATCTGAAGATGCATCCAGACGAGAATGCAGACTCATTCTTCAATCGAATTACTGAAGTGGTTGGAGAAATTAGGGGTCTAGGCGAAGAAATCAAAGTAATTGATACTGTAAATAAAATATTAAGAAGACTTCCACTTTTGTATAATGCGAAGGTGTCAGCCCTTGAGGAAAGAGATCTTTCCAAACTTTCTCTAGATGACTTACTGAGCAGCTTGGTAGTATATGAAATGAGAGTCAAACAAGAAGATGCTATGACTCCGGTGAGCAAGGAAATGGCATTCAAGGCCATGGATAAATTGAAAATCTCAAAGGATATTAGTGGTGAATATGATGAAGAGAAATAAATTCTTTCTCTCATTGTAAATAAGTTCCAGAAGGGGAAAGGGAAATTCAAAGGGAAGTTACCTCTCACATGTTTCTGTTGTGGAAAAGTTGGGCATATTACCTCTCAGTGCTTGAAGAATATCAATGACGATGACAGTGAAGATAAAAACATCAATAAGCCTCAGAGAAGGTTCTTCAAAAAGGGAGACTTCAAATCTTGTAAGCAAATGCAAAGGAAGAGTTTTGTCTGTGAAGGGGAAGAAGATGACAATGAATTATGTGATGAAGAAGAACCAGAATGCAAAACTGGGAACCATGCTTCTATGATGGACACTGTTGAAAAGTAAAAAGATACTGATGGAGAAAAACAACTGAGAACTTGTGTAGATCCTGAGGTAAAACTTAAGGATGCAGTTAGTAAGCTTAAGATTAAATGTAAGAGCTGCAATAAGTGGAAATCAATTGTAGAAGAATCAACTGAATATGTTGATCAACATGAAGCTCAAATTGAATGAATTGAAGAATTTGTGAAGGTACAATCTAAAATAATTGAAAACAATGATGATTTAGTTGATCTGAAGCTGAGAATTGAAGAGCATGAAAAGGTCATTAATGACCTCACATCCAGACTGGATGAAAAATCCAAGACTTCTGAGGGTCTTGAGGAGGAAGTAGTTACTCTAAGGAGTAAACTGGAGACTGAATCAGTTCCAAAAGAATCGAGGAAAAAAATACAGTTTAGAAGATTCTCAGATGCAGAATTACTAGCAAGAGCCAAGTGTGGTTCAGATGGGGTTGGAAAAATCTTGAGTGATCAAAGACCTGCTTGCATGGGAAAGAGTGGAATTGGCTGTGAGGCTGAGTCATCAACTGCTGGAAGTGAGAAGATCCAAAAGAAAGATAAGATGAAAGTTGAACATGATGAAATGTTACCTAGAGTGCTGAAAAAGGAACCCTCAATACAAACTAAAAGGAGACACGAAAATTATCCTCAAAATTTCAAAAATTACAGACAGTCTTACAATTCTCCCAAGGAAGAAGGTATAAGGAGAAATTCAAGTGAGAAGACATTTCCTCTCATGAAGTGTCAGTTCTATGGCTATCTGGGCCATACCATGTCTTATTATGAAGAGGCAAGAAGCTATCTGAATGGAGAAGATATAGATGCTCAACAATTGAGAACAATCTCATATCCTAATTCTCATAGAAGAAATAATTTCTATGGATATTGTTTTCGTTGTTCTAACTTTGGTCATAAGGCCGTTAATTGCAGGCAGAGAAGGGACATAGACAACTCATACCGAATTTCAAGACAAGTCATGTCTCGTCAGCAAGACAGTGTTGCTCTTTCAAACAGGTTCTCACCTCTCAAAGAAGACTTTGACTATGAAGAACCTGGGTATGCGGAAGAGATATTTGAAAGGCCATCAGTTCTATATAATCAATCTAATGTCTCATGGAAGGAAAGGAAGAAGATTGAGAAATTGAGCCTTACAGAGGTATCCCTCAAAGCTACAAAGAACAATAGTACCTGGATTCTGGATAGCGGTTGTTCATCTCATATGATGGGTAATGTCGGCCTACTAACGAATATCATAAAGAATGTTGATGGTACAGTAAGATTTGGTAATGATGGGGCTCTGAAAATCAAAGGGAGTGGAAGTACCCAATTAGCTAATGGAGAACTAAAGAAGACTGAAGTCCTTTACGTAGATGGCCTACGTCATAATCTCCTAAGCGTGAGTCAACTCTATGACTCAGGACTTATAGTTACTTTTAATCAGAACGGCTGCACTATCAAGGGAAAAACCGGTAATTCACTTATGAAAGGATGCAGAACAGAAGGCAACTTTTATTAAGTTGATAGTGAAGAAAATGTATGTTACATGACTGTTGAAGAAGAAAACAATTTGTGGCATCGGAGATTGGGACACATCAATCAACAAGACATGGACAAAATATCAAAATTGAGAATTTCCATGGACATCCCCAAACTGAAGCGTGAGCGTGAAAAATCTTGTGATGCTTGTATTCGTGGGAAGCTGGTCTACAGTTCATATCGGCCAAAGAATAAACAGGCGTCTCACCTTCTTGATCTGAATCATACAGATGTTTGTGGTCCAATAAATGTTTCCAGAACACATGGAGAAAGGTACTTTGTCCTTTTCATAGATGATTACAGTAGAATGACATGTGTGACGGTCATTCACAGGAAACGACAAGTCCTTGACTACATGAAAACATATCGGCGAATCGCCGAGAATGATATTGGACGAACAATCAATGTGTTGTGATCTGACAATGGAGGAGAATACACGTCCATTGAATTTGAGAATTATCTAGAGAAGCATGGGATACAACATGAGGTAGATGTTGTGAGAACTCCACAAAAAAATGGAGTTGTTGAACATAGGAATCGACTGGTGAACAACATGGCACGAACTATGCTGATTGAGAGTCGTATTCCACGACATTACTGGAAAGAGGCTGTTCAAGCTGTAGTGTACATTCAGAATCGAACAAGACTTTATATCAGTTAGACTAAGACACCATATGAATTGTGTCATGGAAGGAAGCCTTCTCTAAAATACTTTCGTGTCTTTGGAAGTAAATGATTCATTAAGAACAAAGAAGGAAATCAAGGGAAATTTGGCGACAATGCAGATGAAGGAATTTTCCTTGGTTACTCAATGAACATCAAAGCCTACAAATGCTTCAACAATCGTTTGGGAAGAATTGTGGAAAGCTATGATGTTAAGATAATTGAAGAGAAAACCACAAATGCTTCAAGGACGTCATATACTGATGTGATAGAAATTCAGGAAGAATGTGAACGAGAAGAAAATACAAATGCAGAAATAGATGAAGTTTTTCAAAACACTCAGTAGTCACATCATGATATTGACTCAGAAGAAGAATCTGAAGAAGAAACTATGGCTGAAGAAAATGCTACTAAACCTTGTAGGAGAAATCGAAGAGTTGAGATTGATCCATCCAACATAATTGGGGATAGTAGTGCACCCACTCAAACAAGGAGAATGAGGGATAACATGCAATCTGATTTTCTATCAGTTGTAGATCCATCCTCATTCGAAGAAGCTGCTAATGATGAATCTTGGTTGAAAGCCACGAATGATGAATTAGATCAGATTGACAAGAATCAGACATGGGATCTTGTCCGGAGACCCGAAGGTCAAAATGTGATTGGTACCAAATGGATCATCAAAAATAAGTTTGATGATCATGGAAGGGTCATCAGAAACAAGGCACGTCTGGTATGTAAAGGATACTCTCAGATTGAAGGCATTGATGTTGAATAAACCTTTGCTCTAGTGACTAGACTGGAGTCAATCAGGCTTTTCCTTGCCATGGAACTCCAAAGAGGATATAAAGTATATCAAATGGATCTTAAGACAACATTATTGAATGGTGTACTCGAAGAAGAAGTCTACATTGAACAACCAGTGGGCTTTGTTTTGGGTACTGATGAAACAAAGGTCTGTAAACTGAAGAAAGCTCTATATGTTTTGAATCAGGCACCACGGTCTTGGTACTCACGACTGGAATCATATCTCAAGAAGTTGGAATTAAAAAGAGGAGGAGTTGATCACAATATCTATGTGAAGAATTCTCTAAAAGATCAATTCATGGTTCTTGTCTACATTGATGATATCATATTTGGTGGAAGTAGGCAGAAATCAGAGGATGAATTTTCCAACCACATGAAATCATAATTTGAAATGTCTATGATTGGGGAGCTCACATATTTCTTGGGGCTACAGGTGATTAAAAAGAAGGAATACGGTTTGTGTTTGTTGGAGATCTATTGAATTTATTCTAATTGGCGACAAACCCAAAGGGGGAGATTATTGGAACCAGGGTCTTCAAATCATGATTTGGAGTATGGTTTGTGTTTGTTTTCAATCCTCAGTTGATGTTCAGGATGTGTACCAACAAAGAGATCATACCGTTCAAGCAAAAAACAGTAGTGAAGGTGGCGCCGTTTCCCAGTGTTTTCCAAATTTTTGGGCCTGAAAATCGACTAATAAAGTAAAGTGTTTTTGGCAATGTTACTTGCACGCCGTGGTCTTGGAGGATAAAAGACTTGCATACCATATGTTTTTGAGGATCAGAACTTCAAAATTTGGCTATGTAAAGAAGGTCACAGAAGTATTGGTTGTGTCGTGCAACTAAGTTGCACGACAGAGGTTGTGGGAAACGAGACTTGCGCGCCAATGATGGACTTGCGCGCCACTGCACAGGGGGTCCAATTTTCCTATAAATACTGGACCACCCCTCCTAATTTTTCAACAGAGTTGAATACTGAGAGATTGTTCGAGATCTCATCGCGTAGGTGGTTGATCCGCGCAGGTGGTAGTTTGGTCGCACAAGTAGAGCTTGTGCGTCGGTTGTCTGTTGTGCGCCCAAGGCGGTTTGAGAGAGAAAGGAAGTGAACCGCGCAAGTTTGTTGTCGGGGAAGGAAGCGTCGCGCGGGTGTGTTGGTGACACTTGCGCGCCAGGTTGGACTTGCGTGCCGTATTGGGACATGCGCGTCTGGCTTGGAGAAGCGCGCCAGGTTTTGCTGAAGCCCGCCGGCCTGTTTGGAGCTGCACGAAACCCATGAGACTTCCCGATACATTCGAGGAAAAGTGATATTCTGCTTCTGGTGAGAATCGGACTTCAATAGAGCATCTACATAAAACAGAGGATGCATTCGTATGAAAATGATGAAGAGACCTTCACGTCTATAAACTGAGTGGGACTTCACCAACGGCAGTGTGCCAGGGGGAGTCAACGAGAGTGACCCGAGGAGAGCAGTGGGCTATCCCTGAAACTTTGTAAAGGCAGTGAGCCTAGGACAGAGTAACTGTACCTGAACTTTTGTAATCTACCTCTGGTGAAGCATAGTGGATTTTGGTACGACCGACAACCTGTCGGCGTATGCTCCTTGGACGTAGCCTTTTGTGGTGAACAAAGTAAAAAGGGTTGTGTCTTCTCTGTGCATGTGAATGTTTTCTTTCTGATCATAATCATCATACATGATCAACATGTTCCTACCAACGTGGGAACAAGATCCATCACATTAAAAGAAAAAGTGGTCACCCTGATTCACCCCTCACCTCTCAGGGTGTCCTGGGGTCCTTCACTTTTGATGGTGTCCGAATATAACTAGGATAGGGAAGAGTATAGTGAGAAAAAATATGAAGGTGTTTAGCATGTGTTTCATTTTATAATAGACCTATCCTTTGAATATGGTTATACATTTTTGTTGTTTTTTTGGGGTTGTATTTTGTCATTTATCACTTTTAGTATCTTTTTCATATTATGATTTTGGGATATATGGTATGCATGTATTGGTATGAATAGTTTTTACTTTCTCAAAATTGTATTGGCTTGGGGATGTGTGTGTGTGTATATAGGTACATAAGGAAAATTTCTCTTATGTGTGTGATATGCCTACTCAGTGCAGGTCACCAACCCATGGCATGTTGAAGGTGTGATAGGGATAGTCACACTCAACTTATCACTGGCCAGATTTTCCCGATGGGTTGGGTCAAGACATATGTATTGTTATATGAATATATATTTATGTATAATTATTTTTCTTCGTATATAATTATATTTTATTGTTTATATATATGTCTTTATATATATTTATGCTAGTACATTTATATTTTTATATATTTATAGATAATTATACTTAGTTTTGTATATTTATATATATTTATATTTATTTTTAATTACATAAATATATATATATTTTGTGGGTATATATATAATTATATTTAATAGTACAAATGCACATTTATATGTATTTATATATATTTTATGTAAATTTATATATATATATATATTAATATATATTATGTCAATATAAATACAAATATATTTAAATGTAATTATATTATTAATGTATGAATTTATAAATTATGGATAAATATAAGTACCCATATGTATGAATTTACATGTATTTATCTATATATACATATTACAATATTAAAGTCAATTTAGTCACCACATGAATGTTTTGCTGGAGTGGTAATGGATTTTCAGAAATGAAAAAGAGGTAAGAGGTTGAATCTCACCGTACACATATTTATTCATGATTTTTTCAGGAAGGTATGTAGGATTAGGGTATTATAGGCCTAGTATGGGGTGAGACTAGGATAATAAATAATAAATAACAATAGTAGTAAATAAATAAATAAATAAATCCTGAAAAACGAACCACCTCTAAATAGAAAACATTATGAAAAAACAACCTTGAAAACACTCCCAACATGAATATACATGACACATTTAAAATGATCACATATAATTTTTTAGTGATTTAAATAGCCACCAAATTTCCACAATCTATCAAAAATCCCTTTTTGTTTTAGTTTCTCATGAATCATTAAGAAGACATTTTATGTCCATAAAAATGACTTCTTGTGTAGATTAAGAAATTGACTCCTACTATACTGCAAAGTAGTGAAACACTTTATCTTTTGATTATTCTAGAATGGGAACAAAGATTGATTGGGATTCAATTTTCAAAACCATGTATGATTCAAAAATATTGGTGGAGTAGATTTATTTGGATATAAAATGGGGATTTCTCATTCAATAATTATCTATTCCCATTTACGGGATTGTTCTGGACACTTTTCTTCACTTTGTATTTTATTTTTTAAAGTTTTATGTCAAATGAAATTTTACTTGTTTATTATTTAAATGCGAGGTTTTATTCTCATCCGCTCTACTATTTTTTTTCTTCATCACCATAATGTTTCAGTGTTCTTATACTTCTTGATTATGAATTACTAACCCATTTTGGATGGTTAAAAGGAAATTCATAGTGGTCTTATTGAATTTATATTTTTTTTCAACTATAGTATCCTTATTATGGTGAGGTAGTGGGGCTGGGGAGTGGAATAGATGACTACCATTTCACAATAATATTTTTTAATAGTTTCATTTCATGAAAATTACTGCTCACATATAATCAATTCAGTTAACATACTAGTGGAGGTATGTTTATTGATATGTTTAATTGATTGTGATTGTTTCCTGATAGTTTGAGTATGTATACCTTCTCTATTAAGGAGTGTTCTTTCTCACTCTCCAAGGAGGATAAATGAGTTACTTGTGGTTTTGAGGATACATAGTATACTTGTATTCTCATACCTAATTATAGTGAAAGATAAGTGGAAAAATTATATTCATTCCATAAATCGATCAAGGTAATTTATAATAAAATAGAGTGATGATAGAACACATTGGAATTTAGATATGGATTATTCACACAACTTTCTAAATTTTTTGTGTTTTGTGTTTTTTTATTTTAATTTATGAAATATAAAAAATAGAAACAACCCTTATCCACATTTCTAATTTTTATCATTAAAAAACTACAAAAAATTTATGTGAGAGAATATCATATCCTCCAAGAATATCCCGTTGATACAAAAATTAGTTGTTACCTTTTTTCAATGCATTAGAGATTACATTTATTCTTTAACAACCATCTACGTTGACAACCAATAAAATTGGTAATATTTACAAGAAGGAAGGACAATATTGTGTTTTTAATTTTCTTGTTGTGTTTTTGTTTTATATGTTTTAATAAATGACTATGTAGTCTTTTTCATATCATTATCTTTGATCCATATGTTGAAATAATTTTGTTGGAAGGAGTTTAAAATTTTAAAATAACTGAAGAAGCGGGTGTGGATTTTTTCACAATCCTATTGAAAGACTATATGAAATCCTCCTCTTCAATTTCATCCAGAGATACTTTAATGTGTGAAAACATTGAAGATAATTTGTCTCAATAGAATAAAAAACATAGAGAATTGGATTCACATAATTTAAATAATAATAATATATTGTTAAAACAATGTAATCAATATGACATTGAACTCAATACTAGAATTTTCCAATTGTTTCCTGTGTTTCATGACTTGGTAGGAGAGGTACAAAATAGGAAAATGGAATAATTTAGAGAAGTAAAGAATTTTTTAAAACTCAAAGGAGTCCCCAAATCTTAAATTATTCATAAGGACCTTACATTCTCACAATAAGGATCGACCGAAGAGTAGATGTACAATATGCAGCCTAGAAAAGTCACTGCATGGGATGAACTCTATAGGAAATTCCTTCTTAAATTGTTTCCTTATTCAAGATGTAACCTACTAAGAATTTAAATAAATGATATGGAGAAATAAAGTGGAGAAATTTTATATGATTCTTAAGACATATTTAGGAGGCTGACATCATGCTTCCCATATAAATAAATTTGAGACCTCCATTTCTTAGTGTTCTTTTATCAATGGCTACTAGAAACTGATAGAAACCTTTTTGGATTATTATTCTAGATTATAAATGTTAGTAAAATACTTAATTGAATCAAGATAAATCTAGATACCCAAGATAAATATATCATAAAGAATACATTAATTTCATGATTTAGACAATACATATCACAAACAGTCAAGCAACTTGTGGATCGAAAGGTTTAGTGTCTGAGAGATTATCTACATAGAGATATTATTTTACTACAATTATAAAAGTTATATTAATATAGAAAACCTTTAGATATTATTCTATACATCTAAATTTATATAATCCTCTTTATAACATGAGGATTGTAAACATAAGAAAGGTTTGAGATCATACAACTAGTAAGGGAAATATATATCATAATGTATCAGATCCCAAACATTAAGTAACATTAGTAAGGGAATAAATATATTAGTAAAAGATCATAATACTATATAGATAATAAAAAACATCTTTGTGAAATATAAGATCATAAAAAATAAGCAATAATTCATAAAATTTATTACATGGCTCAAAAAATGCCTCAATGATCATAAATCATTGGAATATGACATAATAGTGTGGTTTCCATCAAAAATAAAGATTAATGAAGAAAAATTATAATTTCATAGAAATGTAGTGAATATTAAAAATATAACATAACTTGATAAAAATGGAAATGTGGCATAACCATAGACATATAGAATAATATGAACTAATATTTTCACATCATGTTCACAAAATAACTTATGAACAAGGCTTCTAGAATCTCATTCACACAATAAACATATGAACAATTCTTCTCGTATCTCATTCAAACAAAAAACATATGATCAATTCATCCCTCATCTCATTCATGCAACATTTCACCACATCATGTGATATGAAACCTTAAGAAATTCATTTTATAGTGATATAGAACCCTACACATCATCATCCATATATATGAGTGCAATATAAAATCAAACACTCATCATATCTTGAAGAACCCAAGGAAAAATAATGGATTTCTTAAACCTTTGAAAACATTATGTAACGCGAACTTTATAAATAATAGGATATAAAAACGCTCATTTTAAAAAATAAATCAAATTATAATAATATATATAGGATGGTGAAAACATCACTTTATGATTGGTGAACCTTAGAGTAAAAATTGAAAAGAAAATAGAGATGTTTTCACAAAACGTTTTAAACATTGTTATAAAAGATGACGTGAAAATTGATTTCCTAATCATTTTTGAGAAGGCAAATAAATGTCTTTTAAAAAAATTTATTAATATTTCCATCCAAAATATACTTTAAAGAAATAAATTTTATCAATAAAAATGTCGATTAGATGAGAAAAACATTTATTTTGAATGGTTGGAAAACTGTTTTTTAAATATTTTGAACCACCTTTGTTTAAAAACCCACATTTTAAAAAGAATATTAAAGTTACCTTTTTAAAATGGGTTAATTAAATTATGATAATAATATAAATTAATTCATATTATCCTTCCAAAATATCGAGGTATAAATCGGTGGGATAGAAAATATGTACAGGGAATAAAAAACCATTTTTCATATTTTGTGTTATTATTACAAATGTTATACTTTATTTTTAGAAAATATTTTATCAATGATGTAGTTATTTTTAATGAGAAGTAATTTTAAAATATAAAAAAATGGAATAACCTTATGTAACAGAGGAATGTTAGCATCATATAAATCTTGAAAAGTATATTCATGTAAAGAAGACTATAACCCAATGGCTCAAAATCTATGTCAACAAAAATATTTGGGAATTTGTAATGAAAGAATAAATAGTACTTGGGAGGAAGATTGTGAAATGGAAATTAAAATATCCTAAAATGGAAAATATTTTCATATGTTAAAGATATTTGGTTGTTAATACATCATATAAAATAAATTATGGGACAAAAATTCAAACGTGTATCATGGATTTGAAAATGAGACAAAGAGACCCTTACCTTGAATTCTTCCTTAGCTGATCACACTATAACCACATGTATAAAAAATATAACTATCTTAGTCAATAGTTTTAGGTACTTTTTTTATATTGATACTATTTTATAAAATAATTTTATACGGATAACCTTGAATGATCTTATAGTAGGTTATTCACAACCTGAATATGATAAATCAATAAATGATTTTAGTTGAAAGATAGCTATACAAAAAGATTATGCAATGGGTTTAATGTGTGAAAAAGGTATTATATATTTAATTAGAAATAATTTGAATATTAATGTATTATTGATGAACATTTTAAAGAATAATCATATGGAAATTAAAAGTCTTATAATAATTTAAGTGCTTGAATAAAATAAAAGAAAGAGATAATCAGTGACTGATTGTGATAGCATGAAAACTATAAAAAAGTTTTTATGAAATGGGTTTAATGAGGTAGAATGGTAATATCACATAATTATGGAATTATTTTAAAAATAAAGAATTTAGTATGAACACATAGAATTATTATAATATGGAAATTAAAATTGATTATAAAAAATGAGGATGAAGAGAACCCTAACACTGAGAAGTTACTATATAAATCCGGAGAGAAATAAATATAACTTCAGAAAATATTTGATAAGGACTTTGAGAGGGATAGGGAAGGGAAATTTTTGATAAATTAATTTTTTTATAAAGAGTGATGATATAGTGGATGGGAGTATGATTATTTTATTTTTAAAAAAGAGGGGAACTTCCATCGAAACAAATGTTTGGTAAGGGGTAAGAATGGAATCAAAAGAGTGTGAAGTGGGTTTCGTGAGTAAGGTGAATTGGGATATGAAATGGTAAATGAGGCATGTGTGTATTAAATTAATACCCATAAACTATATCTAGAAGGAATAAATTACCCTTACATTATTAAAAATTTTAGATACTTTATTTACACATTTTTACTGTTATTAACAGTGATTAAATATTTAATCATGTTAATTTTTTATTAGTAAATACATAATACTACCATAGTTAATAAATTTTGACATGGTTAATTAATATTTTAAATCCATTTAACTTCATTAAATTAATAAATATGATAAATAGAAATTTTAAAATAAAAAACATATAATGATTTGAAAACCTATTTTTTTATAGAATGATAAAGTGTTAATTGTTATATGTTCTTAATATTAATTAAAATTTATTATATATTAAAAATGATATTATATGTATATTCATAGAAGCATAATATTAGAGACTTAATTTTAAATAGATCCATTTAATTTATGAAATATACATAATATTTATAAAATTATTTTTCTTTGGAAAATACCAATATTACCATTGTGACTAGTTTTTACCTAAGGTAAATTAAACATTATGCTAATAAAATAAACCTTATTGTTTTATTTAGACCTAATGATTACAAATCTGAAATAAATTTAATGAGATAAATTTATTAAAGTGATAAAAATAATATTTAAAATAATTTATGTATAAGTCATTACATTTTTTGAAAAATGTAACATAAGTTGTAAAAGGAAAAAATGGGTTTCTAAATTAAAAACAACATTTTTAATATTATAAAATTTATAATAATATATATATTCAGTCTCATTGAACGGTTTAATCAACTTATAATTTATACTTATATTTTCATAATGTCATAAATGTCATGTTATTTTTAAAAACGATACTTTGAACTATCTACCTAAAAATCATACTTTTTACAAAAATTCAATAAATATATGGTAAGATTATTTTGAAATTTTTAAAAAATATATGAGGTTAGTTTTTTCTAATTCATATTATAATATTTATAAATTTTGATTTTAAATTCAAATATAAAGAAAAATTCTTTTATTAAGAAATTACATTTTTAAACATTAAGTGTTAAAAATATGTATTAAAATCATTTTATAATTAAAATATTTTTATTTTATTATTTTATATACAGAAATATTTTACAATATATATAGTAATATAAGTTATTATTTTTTGAAATTATATAATAATTTAAAAAATTGTTATTTGAGAAACAAAAAATAATTTTAATATTAAATCTCATTTATTCATTATATTATAAAAGAAATATATTTTTAGTGAATGAATATAGTTTTTTAGTTTGTGTTTTTATTATTATTAAAATTTAATAATCCGTGACTCATTTTAGTTTGGTGTCTTATGTAAAACAAGACATCAAAGGTATAAATTATTTAGATATATATATATGTATATTCTAAAATCCTGGGTCGTTACATTTAGTTGGAATGGCCCGAAGGCCTTCATTTTTTTATTATTTTGATAATAAACCTTTAAATGGGAGAGGGGGAACCATTTATTGCCACCAAATATTAGAGACTATTACTTGAGCAGTAGGTCTTAGAGGGAATCATCTAGACAAAAAAACTTGGAACTCCTCCTCCCTAATATATGTGATGATATCAGCACTCCACCTTCATAGGTATGGTCGGCTAGCTATCCTATGAAAACTCCACATTCCCGATACTGATGGAAATTCCATAACCTCTCATACTCCCAAATTATGTTAGCTCTTCTATAGTGGATTCTCTTTCCCTGAATCCTCATTTGAAGCCTTGTCCCTTGTAGTCTAACTGGTACATCTACATAATCATGTGGCCTGAAGACCTTGGGATGGCCCTAAGGCCTTTAATGATGTTTCTACCTTAATATCTTATCTGTGCCTAGAAGAAACTTTTTTATCCATTATCATATTAACTGAAATCTTCATTTCTCCTCCATAATTAGTTTTTCTATTTCCTACTCCACACATAAAAGATCTTCTGATTCATTGAGTTCATTTACCTAGGTGTTTCATCCCAAATTTATGATATAAAAGACATATAATCTTTTTTTCCTTCATCATATTCACCACTGGAATTTTCAAGTGACTCCTCCATTCTCTTATTTTTTTGTTTATTCTTTCATCTATGTTCACATTTTTAATCATAATTTTTGATAGTATGCTTTTCATTATCATGAGGTTTTTAAATATAGATTTTATCACATTCGGTTTCTCATTATAAAAATATCGATATTTTCCATATAATCCTTTATAAACATAGTTCTTTGGGTATTAAATCATTATTAAAACCAAAGTAGGTTTACATGAGTGGTGAATATCAACAATCATAATAGGATCACTATAAATGGTCTCATTAAAATTCAACCTTGAAATGTATTTATATTATACATTATAATATTAGTATATAATTAATTTATTTCAACCTACATCAATCTTGGTTTATCTTTTAGTTTGTTTTCTCATTATTTTTAGTCTAACCCCTCAATATGAATGTGAAATCAATCCTTCTAATTTTCTAGAAATAACTTGAGATAAAAAAATATCATATAGGAGTGTCAAACTAGGTGTGTATTTAGTCATCCATTTAATGAACCAGGTCACGATTGAGTTAATATTCAATACACACTCAATGGGAATATTACCCCTTAGTATATCTATTCCAAATCTAGTATCCACTCATATTATTGAAATATTGATTTAATTTCTAAGATAACAACAACTATTATACTTCATGAAAATAATAGAAGGTTATATTATACTTAGACTCATCCGTTAGACTTTTTACTAGGGTTTTCACAAATTTTCTATAAACTAATCTCAAAAATTAATAAATTATCATATAATACCAACTATATAAATCCAAACCAAACATGACATAAATAAATAAATAATTTCTTAGGTTAAATGATATATCTCAAAAAAATTTGACATCCCAAGAATTGAAAAGGTCAGTGTCTTTGAGAATAGCTATATAGACATATTATTTTACAAAACTTTCAATTATTCCTTCAAAATAATTCACCTATATACCCTATTTTAGATATCTCACATGGTATAAAAATCTACAGATCATAGGGATTTTAAATTTAACAAATAGTTGAGCATGGAATCTCAGTAATGAAAAAATATTTCATAATTTATCATATCAAAAAAATTAAGGATAATAGTATGAAGAGGATAAAAATCTTAGTAAAAGATCATAATACCATAAATAATTTTAAAAAACATGATAGACAAATTTAAGATCATAAAAATATCATTAAGGAAGCATAAATGTTATGAAATGGATGAAAATATATCTCAATAATAATATGACATGTTACCATGACATAAAAGGGTAGAATAAATTAAAAGTAATGCTTAATCATGAAAACAATACATTTTATGGAAATGAAATGAATCATGGAAATATTTAATAATGTGATAAAAAAATTGAAATGTGGAAAAATCACATGTACAAAAATTTTTATGAAAAAATATTATTTTTTAATTTTCACATAAATACATTTGAAAAAATATTCCCACATCCCATTCATATAAAAAACATTTTAACTAGTCTTCTTGTATATTATTCACAAAACAAAATTGTGAAAAAAACTTAACACCTCTAATTAACTCATGATTTCATTATATCATGTGATATAAAACCTTACCCAATGAATTTGAGGGAGATATATGACTCCACCCATCTCCATGCATACATATGAGCGCCACATAAAATAAAAAATTCATCATATCATAATAAACCCATGAAAATTGAATAGGTTTTTTAATCCTTTAAAAAACATAACATAAAATGAAATTAAGAAATAATAGGATATAAAAACTATCATCTTACAAAAGGAATCACATATTAATAAAATATATAAGGCCATTAAAACAATATTTTGTTAGAGATAAACCATGGAGGAAAAATTGATGTAAAAATACAAAAGCTTTCCTAAATCATTTTAAGCATTGTTACAATAGATTAAGTAAAAATTAATTTCAAAACAATTTTTGATAACGGAAAGAAAATACTATTGAAAAATTATTTATAAATTTTTCTAAATAAAAAAATACATAAATAATAGAAAGGTTATAAAAAAAATTCAAAGTGGATTATAAATATTTTTATTTGTAGGTGATGAAAAATCCTTTTTTTAGTATTTGGGAATACGTTTTCTTGAAAAGCAACTTTATAAAAATAAGATTAAATTTTCTTTTTGAAAAGGGTTTAAAATAATTATGATAATAATATTCCATTACAAATTTTATCTTTCCTATAATATATAATAACATTGAAAGGAAATAAAATATAGACATGAAAGAAATTATCCATTTGTAAGAATGAGAGTTTTCTTACCAAAATTAAACTTTTACATTAGAAAATATATTATCAAAGAATTAGTTCTTGAGGAAAAGATATTATTTACGTAGAGAGAAAAATACAAACACAATATAAATTAAAGGGAATTATAGAATTTGAGAAATATCAATAATTATATTAATATAAGAATGACCATGACTCAATGAATCAGAAAGTGAGACTAGGAATCTTTTACAGAATTGGTAATTAAATAATCAAATGTGCATTAGAGAATGTTCATGAAAGAGAAATTAAAATCTCATTAAATGGAAGGAGTTTTCATATTTGAATGAAATTGGATAGTGAATACACCCTATAAATTAAATTATGTTTCATAATATCAAACATGTCCCATTGTGTTCAAAATGTAGCAAAGAAACACTTTCCTTTAATTCTCTCTTAGTTGATCACACTCTAGCCTCATGTTTAACAAACACAACGATATTTGAAACATACATGAAAATAATAAAACCCATAACCTATTATAAACAACATTTAAATATATACCCTTTAATGATATTAGATTTGGGTATTCTCAAAATGAATTTGGAAAATTGCTAAATGATTTTCACAAACATTATGGGTATTAAAAGGGATTATAGAATGGGTTTAAATGAGTGAGTAATGTAAACTATAACTGATATAGAATTATTCAGATAGTAAATGAGTTATTATGAACATGTTTCAGATTAATCACATGGAAGTAAAAATTCTTATAATAAAATAAGTTCTTGAATTGAAATGAGGAGGGAGAGAATGAAGGAGGAATTTCAACAAGATACTGATTATACAAATAGGATTATTAATTGGATTTAAAGAGATATAGGGATAGTATATCATCTTTTGGGAATTATTTGTATAGTAAATAATTGATTATGAAGCAATGTAATCATAATAATATTAAAATCAAAAGGTCTAAATAAAATGTTATTGAATGAAAAGGGGGAGGATGAGAGAAATTGCTATTATAAGTAGATTAATAAATATTGGGAGAACTATTTAAAACCTTATGAACACCATAGGAGGGATTTATAGAGGGATAGGGAAGTTATATTCTGGATCAATACCATTTTTATGGAGAGAGATGAGATAATGACCTAACTAGGTTGACTTCACATTCCATACCAACATTGTATTACTGAATTGGGTTTACTTCCCCTTACAACCATGAATTACTGAACAAATTCACTTCCCATTCTAGTCCAATATTACCTAACTAGGTTGACTTCACATTCCATTCCAATATTACTAAACTGGTATCATATCACATTCCATCCAAGTATTACTGAACTGGGGTCACTTCCTGTTCCACCCCTGTATTATTGAACTATGATCACTCTTTATTCCAGTCTTTTATATCTCATGAGATATTAGACCTTACCCATTGATGTAAAGGGATATATAGATACAACTATTCATATAATGAAAACCATAACTATGTGTTCCCCATGAACATTAATCATTAATCACATAATAATCAATTAAAATAAATGGGTTTCATAAACATTTCATCATTTCACAACTAATAGAGAAGAAAACAAATTCATAAAAATCATAGAATAATAAAAATAAATCATCCAAAGAAGGATTAAGGATGAAATAAATAGATCATGTACCTAATAATTAATAATTAACATAAAATTATTTCTTCATATATGGGAAATTATTTTGAAAGACCACTTGAAATATTCCTGATAAAAATATCCTGTCCATTTTGAATATTTTTTTTTAAAATCCACACAATTAAAAATAAGAACATTTTCTATGAATAAACCAAGTAATATTGTATTGGAAGATTAAAAATAATATGGTACTATGAAAATTGGAAAATATTATCATGCTGTATATGATAAAAAACATTTATTTTTAAATTTTTAAAAAGAAACATTAAATGGGGTGGGGGGTTGAAAGAATGTACCTTACAAATAACATTGAAGTGAGTATTAAAAAATTATTATGTGTATTAGAAATAAATAAACATAAATAAAGTTTAAATTAAAAATAATATCGTCAAAATTAATTTTGTACATAATATTATTATTATAAAATCAATGGAGTATATGTTTAACTCAACGAAACGAAATTGAGTTAAGTGTTCCCATGCCTCATGTCTTGCCTTTATTTGATCAAGTTCAAATATCCTATATAATAAATATGGATTCCTTATAAATTTATTCCATAATATTAATTTTATAATATCTTGTTTTATTTTTTTTGACATATTATTAACTATATATTAACAATTATTTATTAAAATCTTTTTTCTGTGTGATAACTACTTCATTTTCCAAGCATGTTTTCTTTTGACAGCCTTGGTCGTTATACATTGATCTTGGTATCATAATACCCAGAAATCTAATCATGGTATAAAAATCATATATAATAATTATATAAATATTTATAATCATTCATATATTATAGTAATAGAAAAATGAACTACACCATCCATGGAGACTGTATGTCGTACAAACACATGAATGCTATTTTTACTTTTTGATTGATGGATTGAAAGAGAGGTAAATAAAAATTCATGTTAATAAAATCATTATTAGAAAATATATATCATATATATTCATTGAACTGATCATAATACCCATCCATAATATATTGTGATGAAAAATAAATTGTATCACTATATGTAGACCTAAAGCTGTACGTACACATGAGGGATACATTAACTACTCATTTGATGGGAATGATGGTGAATAATGGGGTTTTCTTGGTAATAATAACATTTAAGAATATTTATGATACTTAAGTTATTATTTAATGAAAAAAATAATATATTTAGATCATTTAAGGAATATTTCAAAAATAATGTGATCAGTTAGAGTAACTACCACTTCTTAGAAACATTTTATTTTTATCGCCTCTAAAGGGATCCAAGGATAGTGTTTTGAGAAGACCATCACCTCTATAATGTTTGTAGAGAAGTTTAGAAGATACATTTATAGATTATTGTCGATATATAAGGATTAATGTGGCTTAAATAAGTGAGGGAGGAGGTGCCCTTTTGTAATTGAGATGAGGAATAATTTTAGATTTTTCGAAAGATTAAATTATAAGAAATGTATTTTCTATACAATAACACAAAATGGAAATGGATTAAAAGTATAATAATAAAAGGTTTTAAACTCATCAAAAAATTTAATTTTGATATATATTGGTATTATTTTAAACCTTATGAATTTTTTAACCCTTAGTTAACCTAATTTATCTTTAACTATAGTAAAAAAAATTTCATGTTTTTAATTTTTTACTTTCAATGTTTTAATTGGAACATAAATGGAAAATAAAGGATATATTGTTTGATAACTTATACTATTATTCCTTATTTAGTATTTATATTCTTTTTAAAAAATTATTACATTCATAAAATATTAATAGTGTTAATTTTGATAGAATTCATTACATTGACTTTAAGAAAAACAAGGAAAAAGATATCTTCCAAAAAAAATTAAATCACATCAAATATGTCATAATAATTTAAAATATTACTTTATAACATTATATAATTTAAATTATATCTATTTTATTATTTTCAATTACATTTATTTTATTTTTCATTTTATTTAATTATTAATGCAACACCGTTGTGTTAGAAATTAGGGTAATTATTTAATTATAAAAAATTATAAATAAATTACCATGATGAATATACATGTTTTATATTTCTGAATAATATTTATAGTTTAGAATAACTTTTTTTATCTCTATATTAAAAATATATACTTATAAAAAATAATTATGTGACATTTTGTCACTTTCTTTGATATTAATAATATCTTTGTCATTTTCATGGAAAAGTATCCATTAAATAAAAAAGTTCAAACATAGGTGTTAAGAGTGTAATTTAATATATACAATTATAAATAGGATGAAACATTTTGGATTTATGCCTTATTGTTAGTCCCTATTAACTTTTTTTTACCATTTAACATGGTAATTAATTTTACCATAGTTACTAGTCATATTGGCTAAAACAAAAAGGGGTCCTAATTACCAAATTTTAACCTCATGATAAAAATATATAATTAATTTTATCTTATTTAAAACACATAAGTTTTAGAATTAAATTAAAATTTTAATCAAAAAAATGTAACAATTGTTTTGTTGGAAAAATTCCCTTTTCTCTAAATATTAAATGTTTATACACTAAATTAATGTATAAAACCCATTACAAAAAAATGGTGGGTTTTATAAAAAAGATAGACTTGGGGATTGATCCTATTTCGTAGAAATTTTTCTTTATGATAGAAAATCTATACAGATTTCTCTTCACAAGAAATATCTTACTTTGGTGGTATGGAAAATGAGTTTAGTACATGTGAAGTGTATGATATGTACTTCCTCGGGATAGATATGTGAAAAAAAATCATGAAATTGAGAGAGATTTAGTAGAAGCACCAATCGATAAACCACAATCCAAATATAATCAAGAATTTTAAAAAATTACATCCTCACAATTTGAAATTTTAATTTAAAAGTAAAAGGATAATATTGGAGAATTCATTTTTGGGAAAATCACATCAGAAAAAGGGTCCATAAACAATCCACTTAAAAAGAGGATTAATAAATGCTGACGGTCACTACAAAACTGGGATTATGATTAGTAGAAAATTAGTTGAATGTTAAAATACATACATGTAATAGAATTCTAAATTTTAATTCTTGATGGAGAATGATAGGGAAAATGGTCATTAGAAGGTTAATGAACACAAAACCATAGACCATAAAGGTCTGAAAAAGGTCATTCATATCATAAGAAATGATGATATATGGATAAAAATTTATTTAAAAAATCATTATAGAAGATATACTAACAAGATTTTATCTAATAAGTAAAATATCTTTTTTTGTTGTGCATTGATCAAGTTATGCTTCATTTTACACTCCATGAAATTAATTTCAAATTATAATGCATAATGAACTAGTTGGTCATAAGATCTATAATGAGATGAAAATTCATTCCTTATATCTCTAGTTTGAATTATAAAAATCGATATTACAGGTCATCTAATATGCATAAATACACATATGTTTAGGTAACAAAATAATATCTACAACTTCATCCAAATTTAAACATAAAATATTTCATAAATAGTTACCCTTATGAATCTTAAAAAATATTAAAACCCAAAAACTTAGAAAAAAATGTCACTAAATTAACTTATCAACAATCCCCCAAAAACATGATGTAGCTCTTAATTATAACACACTAAACATATTAATATAATTTTCATGTATTCTTTTGATAGATGATAATAGTCATAAAACCAAAGTAAAAAAACATGGATGATTTCAAAAATTAACGCTTTCCTAATACCATAAATACAAAAATTACCTACAATAAATCCTTAAAACACATTCTTACCATATTAACAATTGGTTACAAGTTAATCAATACTATCCAATTTATTTTATCATAATGAAGCATCTCTTTATCTCATTATTATCCCATCATCATGCATATATAAAGGGTTGTCTTTCCCTTAATCAGGTGTTTTTCGAGAATATCACCTTACTACCTCAATGAATTTCATGGTTACTAGTGAAATTTAATATATACTATAAAATTATTAAGGAAAACTATAGTTGAACAATCCTAAAATGTTTCATTTTTCCATAATACCATAACAGTACTTATTAAACATTATTCTTGAATTTAAATACATAAAATCTCAGTCATTAAACATCTTTCTTAAAACATAAACCAATATTTTTCATTTTATTTCTTAAGACCTATTTCATATCAAATGTCATTCATATTCTCTTTATCATCAGCAATATAACCATTACTCATACAACCTTTATGATTGTCTTCCTAATCTATGCCCTAGGTCATCGATTATCATAATTCCCATATATTCAACATTTAAAATATTTAATTATTGATAATTTCTTAGGTATAAATTTTTATTAAAGGTTGGGTCCGAAGCCTCGATTTATTATTAAACAAAATACGTCTTTAGACTAGGTAGTGGGATACCCATTACATAGCCCAATGTCCCAAGGCCAAGTGGCCTGAATACAAATCTTAAATCCCATTTTTTGATCCAAAGAACCCCTCGGTGAATAGTATTTCTACAGTACCGCGCTGCTACAATACCTGCTAAAATACCACCACTACTATAGTACCTACTACATCCCCTCCGCTGCTATAATTCCACCACTACTACAGTCCCACCACTACAATAGTACTACTACAACGCCCTGCTACAGTACCATAAATTCACTCCCTGGCTAGATTTGATCCTAGGTCTTTTGGATACCATGAAGGAGCCTGTACCTGTAGGTTTAAAGCTCATTTGAACTTAGGTATACCATTATTTTCATCCATTTAATTAATATAAACTTTCAAATTTTGGTTTCAATCAATTTCTTTGGGTCCTTCCATTCCACACCCAAATCATCCTCCAGTTCCTTTGAAACATTCTCTTTGATACCTCTTCCAGTATTCATAAAAAGTGGAAAATTGAACATTCTTTCCTTTATGTCCAACAAGAAATTCAATCTCTCCATTATTGGATGGGTCTGTAAGGTCACCAATGTTGATATTATTGATCATAATATAATATTGATGATTAGTCATAATAATGAACTTTCGCCTTCTAACTCTTGTTTTATTTAGTTTCTCAATATGATGATCATTCTATTGTCCATCACCCTCACCATAAACATAAATCCTCATAGTTCCATCAAATTTCGAAAACCCAGAAAAAACTGTGTGAGTAGAGAAAATAATACTGGGAAAACCACACAATGAAGGGAAATTACCATAAAAATTTCAATCAGTGACACCTTAGGTTTAATCCTAGGATATTCACGATCATTTCTAAAACTCTATGATTATAACTCAAACATACCCTTAGGGATCCTACTAATGTTTTACCATCCTAGCTTCCAAACATTAAATAAACCTTTCTCTGATACCAATTATAAGAGCCCAAACTTTTCATACATTAGAATAAATTCTGGTAGTTCATAAGACATGAATCATAAGAAAATCAAAGTGCACGATCCATGAGATCCTAATATGAGAATGAGACATGGAATTTGTGACATACACATAATAATAGAGAATGATTACCATATTAGTCAATGAATATTCCTCAGAATATCAATGTGGACAAAAGTCATTTAATGAACTAGGTTCAATCCTCATTCCAACTATGTATTTATGAACTAGGATAACTTCTCATTACAACAATGTATTACAGAACAAGGTTGAATTCCAATTCTATCCTTATATTACTGAACTGGGATCACTTCTTGTTATGACCCTATATTATTATACAGGTTTGACTTCGCATTCAAGAACTGTATTGCTGAAATGGGTTCACTTTTCATTTTATCATTATATTACCGAACATATTTAATTCCTCTTTACTATCCTGTTTATATAATGTGATATAAATCTTTACCCAATCCATTTGAGGGATATATAGGTCCCATCCATCATGTAATGAAACCATACATATGTGTTCCACAATAACACAAATAATTCCTCATATCATAACCCCTGAAAATTAATGGTTTCCAAAAACATTTTTCCTTTTTATAAGACAAGGAAAATAACACATTCATAAAAACTATCCCATCCTAAACATAATCCATCTAGAGAGAGAGAGTTAGGAATTTATCCTTGGATCGTGTCCCATGTAATTCAATTGTCACATCATGTAATGTTTTTAACATGGAAAATGATTTTGAAATTTAACATGGAATAATTATTGAGAAAAATATCCTTTCAATTTTGAAAACGTTTTTTTAAAATCCTCACAATTACAAATGAAAAATTTTCTTAGAAAATTACCTTTTAATATTATATTTGAATATTGAATACATTAAACTGACTTGAAAGAAGAAAAATACACTCATGTTGTTTATTCTAAAATAATTCATTTTCAATTTTTTAAAAAGAAATATTAAATGAGTATTTTTATAATAATATCCCCTACAAATAACATTAAACTTAACATTAAGAAATCGATTATGTGTATCATCTCTAAATCCACATAAATAAAGTATAAATACAATATAAGATAATAAAAATTCATTTCATACATTATCGAAGTATGTCATTGTAACAAACCTTATCCCAGTATACATGGTTCCCTTATTACATTGGTAATTAAACATAGTACATAACAAAATAAAACATACTTTTTCTTTTTCACTTATTCAAATATTCCTTCTTCATAAACTAGGGAAGGAAAAAAATAAAATGGTGAGCTGAAATGATCATTAATGATTATATAGAACAATAATAAGTGAAGTGAATTAAATAATTCATAAATATTATAGCAAGGTAAATAATCTAAAAAAACATTCTATCAAAAATTTGAAAATGAAAAAGAATCCATGGATTTTTTCATAGAGAAAATATCATGGAAAGTAATAACTAAATTGTGAATGAAGAAATATTCTTATTTATTGGACACCATGTATCTAGAATATAAAACATTATACCTCAATGATGGTTTATGTCTGTATGTAAAAACCCATCTCATTCTGCCTAGAAACAAACATGTAGGGTTTTTTAATCTATCTTATCTCATAAGACCTTTCGATGCATCGAGGGGAAATCTATAATTGATCCCTAACCATCAATGAAATTCCAAATCATTATTTTATCATAGATTAAATTGATGACCAATATTATTATTCAAAATATCTGTATTTAGTAAAGGAGACAAATTAATCAATATTTACCCAATTAAAACACCATTAAAGGAAAAAACTATTAGTAAAAAATGGTATGCAACTAAGATAATAATATTATCCATAATAAATGAAATATGGTTGTTTAATGAAATATTAAATGAATGATTATCACAAATGAAATAGAACTATACATACACTACATATAAGGAATAAGTGGTGAATAAAGAATAACAAAAGGAAATATCATAATGGAGTCCATAAAATAATGGATTAAAATCATACATGGATATTCATAATGGAAAAAGGAAGATATTATTATAAATTATGTTCAACAGAAGTGAAAAAATGTAAAATCAATGTTTATGAAATATTAAAAATGAGACTCTTTAGTATAGATTTAGGAATATTTAGAAGATTTTTGAAAATATAAAAAGGAATAATATTCTGTCTAAAACAAATAATAAACAAGCTTGGGTTTTCATGATTAAATGAGTGATTATAGAAAATTATTTGTTGCTTAAAATAGATTATGGATGCTTCTTGAAAATTAAAAATAAATTAGGAAGTTCCCTTTAATTTGGATTTCTTATCAGGAGGAAATGAAATGGGCTAATTTTAAAACATGCATTACGCATCAAATAAAAATGAATTGATACATGGGTTAAAAAATATAAATAAAATTTAGAATAAGTATATAAAAATAATGATGTATTATATTTGTTTAAAGAGAGATAAAATGTAACCTGAATGAAAAATGGAGGTTCAGCGAGAATCCCATAACTTATGTCTAAATGTGTTTGACACTTGATCTTAATGTATGTGGTAATTAGATTAAATGAATTAATTAATTAATTCATAACATTTTCTATATAAATTTGATTTATTATAAATTTACAATGTTCATTTATGAACTTTTATATCAGTTATATTATACAATTTTATCCCTTGATAGGGTTTGTTTCCTAGGGTTTCTTGATTAGTTTACTTGTATATATGTATGGAAAATCATGTAAAATGTTAATATTTTTCCAGAATTCAAATGATATGTTATTAATGAACTAATATAATATTATAGGTTTATATATTTTATTTGGTTATATTGTATGGCGATGAATCATTATATAAAAGTATAGTGATAATCATTTAGATTATTTCGGCGTTTTTCAATCATCACGAACAAGTTTTGTTTTATTAATTAATAATATGTATACATACCGTTTCCCAAACTTTAAATAAGATGTAATAAAAATATTATAATCTATTTTAAAGATAATAAATGGTTTTATGATTGGTTATGGAGGTGTAATTGAGAAATGAATACAGATCATCAATGAAGGTGGTAAATCAACACATCATGGATGATGTTTTCATTTTTAGAATAAAAGGAAGAGTAGAAGAGAATTGATGGTTGTATTTTCCATAAACATAATAACATTATGATATATATAAGATACTTGATTCATCATGCATGTTTGGGTAGAAGAGTTTAGGAGAGCAATAAAAATAAATGAAAGTGAAAATAAATTAACGAAAGAAAGAGAAGATTTTTCCGCTTGAATTATTCTCCTTGAGAACCTCCTTAGGGAAATTTGTATTGGTACTGTGTTGAGACCAAAACCCCCTACATGGTGATGGGTGATATTTATAGTGGAGGAGATGAGTTTTTTTGATTATTTTATTCATTTGTATATTATTTTATCAAAATAATATCAATAGTGTTGATTCCCATGACTAAATAAAGAATGCAATGTATGCTACTTATAACCAATATGTAATTAACTCATACATACATCATCCATAACTCAATAATTCATTTGATTACTTACATGGTAAATTAACATATTTCACTATAATAAAATTGATGTCTTTTAGAAAAATCCAAAAAATTCATCCTAACCATTTTTTTATGTTTAGAATTTAAATATGAACTCCATTTTATTAAAATATGTTTCTAAATTTGAGAAATTTATTTTTTAATTAAAATCATCTTTTAATTAAAAAATCCCAATTTTAAAACTATAACTGGTTTTATAACACTTTAAAAAATTAATTAGGGACTCTCAAAATTTTCTTAGAATCATAATAAAATAAAATATTACTTTGTGAATCATTTTTATGTGAATAATGTTTTTTAAATAATAATATTAATTATAAAATTATAAATAAATATTTACGTTTCATAAAAATACCAACAATTAATTTATCATTTTAAAACATTTATATATTTAATATATGATATAATTAAATAATATATCTATTTATAAGGTTCCTAAATTTTATTTATACTTTCATAGATGAGGTTAATATTATAATGGTCACATTACTATTCGTAATGGTCACATTAGTATTACAACGAACAAGTTTCTATTTATTAGTGTATTTCCATTCATTTAAGCATAGAATTGTATGTAACATAAGTATTTAATTAATAAGATATATACCATAAAATATTGGGGGTGTTATAGGCTTAATCAATGAAGTATAATATTTTCTTAATGAATGAAAATTCAGTTAGGAATTAACTTACCTCATATATTTACTTTCTTTATTCACGTTCAAACTTCCTATAAGATAAATATGGATTTATTATAAATTTATTCCATAACCTTTGTTTATTCAGATATTTTATTATTTATTTGTAATATCTTATCACATATTTATTAATAAATTTTTATGAAAATCATTTTTTTGGGTGATAACTGCTTATTTTCCGAGAAAGATTTGATTTTACAATCATTGTGCTTATTCTTTGATCTTAGTCTCATCATTTATAGAATGTTAATAATGATATAAAAATAATATATAATCATTATATACATAATTATAATAATTAAAATAAATTAGGAATAGAGAGACGAATTACACCATTCTTGGAGATTGTAGGCTGCATGTACGTATGAATGCTATTTTTATTTTTTGATTGATGAAATGAGAGAATGGTAAATAACAACTCATATTTTAAGAATAATTATTATACCATATATATCATATATATATATATATATATTCACTAAACCCATGCTAATTATCATCCATAATAGACAATGCTGAAAAATTAATAGTATCGCTAAGTGGACATGGTAAGTCGTACGTACTTACAAGCAATACTTTTACTTCTTATTTGTGATAATGGGGATATATAATGGTGTTTTCATAATAATAATATATCATATATCAATGATAAAAAATTTATTATTTATTTATAAAAAACATATAATTATAGGTGGTAAGGAAGAGTTGAAAAAGGAAGTTATCAGTTAGAGAGATTACTCTTCTTCAAAACATCGCTTTTGGATCTTCTCTAAAGCGATCTAGGGTTGGCCTTTTGTGAACTCCCGAACCTATAGACCGTATATAGTAAAGTTTATAAGAGAAACTGGAAGATTAATTTTGGTATAGAAAGCTTAATGTGGTATAAATAAGTGAGGATGGAGGTGTCCTTTTATAATTGAGGGGATGGGCACATTTGTAATTTCTCAAAATAGTAATTATAAAAAATTATTTTTCTATCCAAGTACCAAAAAATGGAAATGAATTTTAAAATAAGATAATATAATGGTTTAATCTCATACACCAGGTTTAATCTCATCAACTAATTGAATTTATATTTTTCTTGGTGTTATTTAAATCCATATCAATTTGTATAACACTTAGTTAACCTATTTTTAATTTAACTATAATAACAACTTTTTCAAAGTTGTAATTTTTACTTATAAAGTTTTAATTGAACAAAAAATGAACAATTTATGATATTTTAGACCATAACTTATCAGTTTTTTTCATTTTTTAATATTTCTATGATTTTTTTGTAATTTAATAAAATATTATTTTTATAAAATATCATTAGTGTCAATTTTGACAATATTCATTAATTTAACATTAATAAAATCAAAGAAATAAGATATATTCAAAAAAATAATTTCACACAACCATAATATGTCTTAGTAATATATAAAATTCATGTATCACCTGAATTAATTAAAATATATTTCTTTTAATATTTTTAATTTCATTTGTTTCACTTTTCATTTAATTGAATAATTACTAAATCAATGTTGTGTCAGAATTTAAGGTAAATTTTTATTTTTAAAAATTTATTTATAAATTAAATTGAGGTAGATATATCATTTATATTTTCATATAATATTTATAGTCATTAATAGAGTCCAGTTAACCACATATTAAAAATATTATATTTACTAAACATAAGAGTGTGAAATTATGTCACTTTATTTTATTTTAATTATATCTTATTTATTTTCATAGACATGTATCCATTAAATAACTCAAATTACAACCATAAGTGATATTGGTAGAATTAAATTCATTCAATAAGAAATATGATGAAAAATTATTCCCTTATCTCTTTTTTCTAATCAACGTTAACCTGTTTTACCCTTTATTGGGGTAATAACTTTCATCATAATTACAATTAATATTGACTTAATATAAATGGGGATTAATTACAAAATTTAAAATTCTGTATTGAATATATTTAATTAATTTAATATAATTAAAAACAAATAATTTGAAGAGTTTAATTTAAAATTAAATTATGAAAATGCAATGAAAACCAATTTTTTCAGAAAAATTCACTTTTTTAAATATGTAATGTTTTTAAACTAAATTTAACTATGAAATACATTTAAAAACCATAATTAGATTATTTTAAATAAAAATGAACAAATTAAAATTTAAAAATAATCTAAAACATAACTTTACTTTTTAAAATCTTTAATAGAAAATATAATTATCAATAAAAATTAGTATTTTTTATTATTCCTTAAAAGATAAATGTTTGTAGAAAATTATCAATAAATATAATTTTAATACAATTTTAAATGAATAATTAAAAAATAAAATTAATTTTTTCAAATATATATTTTAAACTATACAAATTAATAATCACTCATAAAAATTAGGAAAAAATCATTTTTGAGGAAAACATATTTTTAATGAATAAAACGACATTACTAGAAATTGTGAGACATTTCTAATAACATACCAATACATTCATATTGAGTTGGACCTTTGTAACGCCCTAGCCCCAGTAACCCAGAGTCGGTGCATTATTATATAACAATGGAATGATCACAAGAAAGATCAAATCTCGAAAGACTGATTGGTTTAGTAGCCTTGGAAACACTAGATATATGCATAATGTTTTACATTACATCATAAGGTGAAAAACTACTACAACAATATAGTCTCCATAGTTCACACTCTTATCCCCTCACACTATTCCTGAAGGTCATTCATAAATTACTTCTTCACATCCTGGGAAAAAACATAGAAAAGGGGTGAGTTCAATTACACAGTAAGGATAACAATATAGCGGAAACTTTCATAAATAAGAATAAACATTTAAGGCAATGTAAAACTAAAACAAAAGCCTTTTAAACTTGAACTTCAACATAGTATGAAAATAGTAAAATGAAATAACGCCATTTACTTTTAACATGGATATTATACTAATCGAATAATCACATGAAATATCAATAACCACTTTCATAATGATGGAATGCATAATGCCAGACTATCATAACCACATAGCCAAGGCCTCATGCCAATACTACAAATAAGATTTTGCCAAGGCCTTATTCCAAGACACTAGTTTGTCTCATGAGACCTACCGATGCATCGATGAGATATAGCAGGCTCCACCCATCACATATTAGGTCCAATACATTCCCATATGAAAAGGTTTAAACATAACATAAATATTCGTAATAAAACTATCATACAAAATGTCAATACATTCACTATAAACCATGGGTGGTATAAAAATAGCACATCCACAGTCAAACATATCACAAAACCTTCAATACAATATAGAAGTTTTGTATCATAATAAATCAACTACAAATAAGCTTAAAATCCACTAAAGGATGTTGACATAGTTGAAATCAAAACCATTTGAGAGAAATATCTCTTTTCTCGAAATCATTGAAAAGTCACACATTTATAAAGGAAGTAATTTAAAAGAGATTTTTGAATCAAAGTGTCCCATACCACTTTGAAACTTTTGAAAATAAATATCATTTTTAATCCTTCATGTCCATATAAATAAGTCCTTAAAATCATTTTGAAAACATGGACATTAATTAAAAATATTCAGAAAGATAAATCTTTAAAACATTTAAAATTATGATCTTGATAAAGAGTACCTTTCAAAAAATTCTTAAAATATTCATTTTGAAATCATTTAAAAGTCACATAATTATAAAATAAAACATTTACTTTGAAAATATTCATATATTCTTGTAAGGGAAGCTTTGACGATTTTATAACGGTGGTAAATAGCCGCACCCACCGTATAAGTTAAAAATAACATTCTTACCTTAAATTTGTCGAATGGTAAAAAGTGCCTTGTTTGGAAAATGACAGAAAGATTCCTTTAAAAACACATAAGGGTATAAATGACTTTAACCCATATTCTTTTTAAATAGTAAAAATGTTTTGAAATACATTTCGAAGAAACATGGATGTTGATGATAAAGAAATCCCAGTAGATTATTACATATAAACAACCTCAGATACTAAAGAGATTGTGAAATAAACCCTTACCTTGTACTTTTCATTGGTTAACGGTAGGTTAACCTCCTGTATAATGATGAAATAATTGTTATTAAATAATACAAGAATCATATATATTAATATGATATCATATATGATCTTTTAACATTGCTTTGTTAATAATATCTTAGTATTATCGTCGTTTCAGGTGTTAACTTACTTATTTTATTTTATATGTTTTTTTTATGTAAGCCATGTTTGTCAGGAATAGGTTGTATATTATTCATATCCATAAGGTTATCAAGTCCTTAAACATTATTTTTAAATCATAAAATGATAATTATACTTGAATGGATACGATGCAGATTGAATCTCATCGCGTTCGTGGAGACGGTAGTCCGTACGTACGCACAAGCGACAATATCATTCTTTTGATATTAAAATAATATATAATATGATATTATATCATATATACAGAATAATTATCATGTTATATTTATTATTTACATTAGTTACACATCATTATTATACAAAAATCCATATAATAATATATTGAATTACAATTACACCACAACGTGGAGACGGTAAGTCGTACGTACACACGTATGATGACATGTTATTCAAAGGGTGGATAGAATACTGAATATGGTTATAACATATTTAAAAATACATCACAGTATATATAATATACTTCAGTTATTATTTTATAATGGTAATAAAAATGAAATATGAAGTGGAAGAAGAAATGAATTTGAAAAAGGATGGTGAAAACATTACCTCTTTTTCGGGTTCTTCCTTTTGAATTGATCAAAAGGTCTCCATAGGTTGGAATTCTGATCAAACTAAGGCCTCTATGTTGTCTTTAGGGATGTTGAGAGTGTATTTGGGCAGAGTTTGGATGATCCAAAAGGCTTTTATGGTGTCAATAAATGAGAAGGAGGAGTTCCATTTTTTAAGAGGAGTGAGGGGCACCTTTGGAAAAGCTAGAAATATTAATTTATAATAAATTCATATTTGGTGTATAATAGATCCAAAGTTGATTTTTGAAAGTTTCAGATAGGTATAGGTCGAAAACCATTCAACCAATATAATTTAGACAGGTTTGAGTTATTATATTAACCTTATCTTTTTGTTTTGACTCTTAGTTAATTAGTTTGACATTTACCATGTCACATTGTATTTTTATATTATATAGTTAATAAACTTACTATATAAATCCAAGCGACCCCCAAGTGGTCCATTAATGATATACCTATCATGATATAAGTCTTTTGGCTGAACATTAGATTTTTATGAATTTAATATCAATTAATAATATAATATTTGTTTTAAAAACTCTTTTATGTGAATTTTGACACTATTCAATAGTTGATTTTTGTGAAACTCATAACAGAATGATTACTTCGAAAAAAGTCAATTAAATCAATTCTAATATGTCATATTATCCTAGAAAATTATTTTAATTAATTAAAAGTCTAAAATTATATTTATTTGGGTATTTATAATATCAATTATTTTAATTTTTCACTATTATTGTAATTACTGCAACATCATTGTGTCATAAATAAATAAAATTATTTAATTCCTAAAAAATATAAATAAAATATCATTATGTATGAAATCTTATTGTCTTTCTAATTAATATTTACAATCGGATTTATCTTTTTTATAAACCTATATTAAAAATGTTTCAGTAAATTAACTTTGATTTTAACTCGTTTAACTCTTCTTTGAATTAAATAATAATAAATGTCCTAATCTAATCCAAGTGGACCTCAATGATAATATTTTATTCCTAATGTTTTTTTGGGTTGAGATACACTTTTCCAATAGATTTAGGACATGTGTTAGGGTAATATTAATATCATGTTTACACATAATTACCCTATTATTTTTAACCGTGGTAAATAAAAGTAAAAAGTTACTATTCACCCAAAAAAATATTTTCATCTCATTAAACAACATTTTACTTCTTGATATTAACTGTGTCTCTTGGATTTTATAAATTCCAATAACAGAAGTGGTAAAATTAAGTTTTATGAAAAATTTAGTTTTTTAACTACCACTTAGTAGTTCCACTATTTATCAAAAATTGAAGTTTTTTAGAATAATGCCAAAATTTCACCCTAAGCTATAATTGATATTCCGAATTGAAAAATGATGTCTATTTTAAAAAATTCCAAACATATAAGTTTCATTAATTAATTTTATAATTAATTCCTGCTGTCACAACAAATAGCGTGTTTTTAAGAAATAATATATTTCAAAAGATTGACATTTGTTTCGGTCCAATTTCAAAGTGAAATTAATTCTAATGAAAACCATTGGATAAAATGGTAAAAATATATTCTAATTATACTTTAAAACCACTCAAATTCATAATTTATCACTATTAATTGTTTTTATTAAAAAAGTTTTTTTAATTAACATTTAGTAATGTTCACTATTCATTAAAATATTAAAGTAATCCAAAAAGTACCAAAATTTCACCCTAGGCTAATTTTGATATTATGAATCCAAAAATGAAGTCCATTTTGAGAGATAGAATTTATAAAATTTCAAAAAGTAGGTATTACTATTCATAATGGCTAGTTTGGTAAGTCATGGTGCGCTTTAACTCGGTGTTGCGTGTAGTGCAAGTTATTGAATTATTTTGAAAAAATAACACACTATGAAATCTTGGGGTGTTACATTCTCCCCTCCTTCAATAAATTGCGTCCCCGCAATTTGAAATTGTTCTTCGAAAATAAATGGTTGAAAATAAAAAATATCTTTGTGGTAAAACCCACATCGGAAATTGGGTTACTAAAATTTAGACTTAATATGAGGAAAAGTGAAATGAAAGGGTCACCACCAAATTATGATCTCAATTAGGAGAACATTGGTGGAAATTAGAGACATATAATTAGAGGAAAAACGTAAATATTTATAGGTAGTGATTGAGGTCATCAATCACAAACAAGTTTAAAATTGAGGTCCTTAAATTCATCAATCTATGATGATATTAAATACCATCAGTTCAACAAAACATAGGGTATTAGGATAACACATTTTTTGTTTTAGGATTCCTTAAATAAAGTATAATAATTAATTTCTTCATAGAATAATAGAAAAAGAAAAATATATTCTAGCCACGTAGAGATCCATCCTTTAACTAATTTCTACCATAGACTCAGATTTCACTCAAAAATATAATAGAACTGAAAAATAATATTCTATTAATCCTATTCATATAGGGTTAAAAAAAATGAATTTATAATTCATCTAGAAGAACCATATAAAATGACATTATTTCATCGAGGACGTCACGTGTGTCAGTGGTAGGTGATACAATCTTGTTGCCCTTCGGTTGTGGGTTCATGTCTCATGACCTTGCCGGATGCGATGGGTTCCCGCCCAACCTCCGGGTTGTCCTTTTATGGCAATCCAAAATAATCCAAACTAGAACTATCCAAAATACTTCCATCCAAAATTTATAAGTAAGGTAAACACAATAAAGATCCTTTTTTCTGCATAATAACATGTGAACACCTTCGTCATGTATTCTTTTAAAACACTGCAACATCCTGAATTACCATAAAACCTTATTGATTACATTCATCATCCCTCATTACATATAGAATACTAGATATACTCCTTCAATCCAAAAATGTTTTAAACCCCAACAATGATGGAATATACAAATCATTAATCAGTTTCAAGGTAGTGAAGAATATCCAATATAATTTATCCAAATCAATCATGTATTATTCCAAAATCACTACCTCGGTATCATAACTATATTATGTTTTATCATTCTCTTAACCATATATTTTCCAAACATTTATCCTGCTATTGATTCACTTTTCTTTGTTCCACACAATCTCAAGTCCTTAATGAAATAGTACTGTAGTACAATCCTTATATACTTCATAATTTTTATAACAAGTTCACTGTTGATACGACACTCAAATGAAATAATCAACATAGGAACTCTAATCATTCCTCTTCATCTGTGGTAGTATCATAACTTGATTATTATCTAATAGCATCATTTGCAGCATAGTCTGATGTCTGGGACATAGGTTCGCGTAGTGTCAAAACTCCTTGCAAATGAAGCATTGAACATTTGAAACCATTTTCTTACCCTTGCAGTCACGTACTTTGTGCCCTTTTCCTCCACACTTATAAAAAAATCCCATTCCTTTCAGGCAAGTTCTAGGGTGTTTATTCCCACATTTATCACATATGGGAAAATTCTTCTTTTCCCTCTTCCCTTTATCCTTCTTTCTCTCTTCTATCCTTTTCTTCTCTTGCTTCCCTTCAAAGCCATAGGACTGAGTAAACTCTTTACTTATCTTATCAACACATGATATTATTTCTTCATATGATGATAATACTTGGGAGACTATTTCTCTTATAAATTATGACTTAAGAACATGAAAGATATGATCCTTCTTTCTGTTTGGATCATGTGTATTGCTGGAGTTCTCATTCCTTCTACTGGGCACCATTTCTAAACAATGGCATAAACTAGATCAGTTTATGAATAAAAATTAATAATCCCATACATGCAAAATACATAACATAAATTGAACTATTTATGGATATAATCTATAATCATAAGAATGTTTTCTTTGAGTAAGTATATACTCATAAACCCTTAATAATGATTTGTAAAGAATATGAGAGTTATCCTAAGCATATCCCCTGGGAGTGTTGTAACCAAGAATGCAGCAAGGTCCGTTGTCGTGCACTAGTTCCCGTTTGAGTCTAGCTCAAAGCAGTGTTTTTAGGTTTTACCCCTAGGTATATCTGTGACAGATCCGCCTTTACCTGCTCATATCCAGGCAGGGATATATTTCTCGGAAAACTCACAAAATCTCTACAATACCAAAATTCTAGGAAGATCTTCTATTCTAATCCTCAAAGTCCATCTTAAATCTATTTTCTCTAATCAAAGTTTATCTAAATCTAGCTTCCAAGGTTTGTACTAAACTTCCTCTAATACCAACTGTAACGCCCCGATCGCAGTTAACTAGTGTCGGTGCATTATTACATAACATTGGCATGATCACAAGAAAGATCAAATCTCGAAAGGCTGATTGGTTTAGTAGCCTTGGAAACACTATATATATTCATAAAGTTTTACATTACATCATAAGGTGAAAAACTACTACTACAACATAGTCTCCATAGTCCACACTCTTATTCATTCACACTATCCCTACAGGTCATTCATAAATTACATCTTCACATCCTGGGAAAAATAAAACATAGAAAAGGGGTGAGCATAAATTCCAAGTAAGGATAACAATATAGCGGACACTTTTATAAATAAGAATAAACATTTAAGGCAATGTATAACTAAAACAAAAGCCTTTTAAACTTGAACTTCAACATAGTATGGAAAAAGTTAAATGAAATAATTCCATTTAGTTATTCACATGGATATTCTACTAATCGAATAATCACATGCAATATCAATAACCACTTTCATAATGATGGAATGCATAATGCCAAACTATCATAACCACATAGCCAAGGCCTCGTTCCAAGACTACAAATAATATTTTCACAAGGCCTTGTGTGAAGACACTAGTTTGTCTCATGAGACCTACCGATTCATCGAGGAGCTATAGCGGGCTCCACCCATCACATATTAATTCCATTGCATTCCCATATGAAAAGGTTTAAACATAACATAAACATTCATATTAAAACTAGTATACGAAATGTCAATACTTTCACCATAAACCATGAGTGGTATAAAAATAGCACATCTACAGTCAAACATATCACAAAACCTTCAATACAATATATAAGTTTTGTATAATAATAAATCAACTTCAAATAATCTTAAAATCTATTAAATGTTGTTGACATAGAATAAATCAAAACTATTTGAGACACATATCTCTTTTCTCGAAATCGTTGAAAAGTCACACATTTATAAAGGATGTAATTTAAAAGATATTTTTCAATCAAAGTGTCCGATACCACTTTGAAACTTTTGAAAATAAATATCATTTCGAAACCTTCATGTCCATATAAATAATTCCTTAAAATCATTTTGAAAACATGGACATTAATTAAAAATATTTAGAAAGATAAATCTTTAAAACATTTAAAATTATGATCTTGATAAAGAGTACCTGTAAAAAAATTCTTAAAATATACATTTTGAAATAATTTAAAAGTCACATAATTATAAAATAAAACATTTACTTTGAAAATATTCTTATAAGCTTGTAAGGGAAGCTTTGACGATTTTATAACGGTGGTAAATAGCCTCACCCACCGTATAAGTTAAAAAAACCTCCTTACCTTAAATTTGTCGAAAGGTAAAAAGTGCCTTGTTTAGAAATTGACAGAAATATTCCATTAAAAACACATAATGGTATAAATTACTTTAACCCATATTCTTTTCAAATATTAAAAATGTTTTGAAATACATTTCGAAGAAACATGGATGTGGATGATAAAAAATCCCAGTTGATTATTACGTATAAACAACCTCAGATAATGAAGTGATTGAGAAATAAACTCTTACCTTGTACTTTTCCTTGGTTGAGGGTAGGTTAACCTCATGTATAATGGTGAAATAATTGTTATTAAATTATAAAAGAATCATATATATTAATATGATATCATATATGATCTTTTAACATTGCTTTGTTAAAAATATCTTAGTATTATCGTCGTTTCAGGTGTTAACTTACTCGTTTTCTTTTATATGTTTTGTTACGTAAGCCATGTTTGTCATGAATAGGTTGTATATTATTCATATCAAGAATGATATCAAGTACATAAAAATTATTTTTAAATCATAAAATGATAATTATACTTGAATGGATACGATGGAGAATGAATCTCATCGTGTTCGTGGAGACGGTAGTCCGTACGTACGCACGAGCGACAATATCATTCTTTTGATATTAAAATAATATATAATTGGAAAGTATATCATATATATAGAATCATTATCATGTTATATTTATTATTTAAATGAGTTACAAATCATTATTATACCCATTCAAATAATAATATATTGAATAACAATTACACCACGACGTGGAGACGGTAAGCCGTACGTACGCACGTATGGTGAAATGTTATTCAAAGGGTGGATAGAATACTGAATATGGTTGTACCATATTTATAAAAACATCACAGTATATATAGTATATTGGAGTTATTATTTTAGAATGTTAATAAAAAAGAAAGAAGAAGTGGAAGAAGAAATGAATTTGAAAAAGGGTGGTGAAAACATTACCTCTTTTTCAGGTTCTTCCTTTTGATTTGATCAAAAGGGCTCCTTAGGTTGGCTTTCTGATCAAACTAATGCCTCTAGGTTGTAGTGAGGGAAGTTGAGAGTGTATTTGGGCAGAGGTTGGCCGAACTAAATGGCATTGAAGGTGTGAATAAATGAGAATGAGGAGTGCCCTTTTATAAGATGAGTGAGGGGCACCTTTGGAAAAGTTAGAAATATGAATTTATAATAAATTTATATTCGGTTTATAATGGCTCCAAAGTTTATTATTCAAAGGTTAATGTGGGGATAGGTAGAAAAACTTTTAACCAATAGAATTTAGACAGGTTTGGGTCATTATATTATCATTATCTTTTTGTTTTAACTCTTAGTTAATTTATTTGACATTTACCATGTCACTTTTTAATTTTATATTATATAGTTAATAAACATACTATATACATCCAAGAAACCCCCAAGTGGTCCATTAATGATATACCTATCATGATATACGTCTCTTGGCCAATAATTAGATTTTTATGAATTTAATATCAATTAATAATATAATATTTTTTTTAAAAACTCTTTTATGTCAATTTTGACACTATTCAATAGTTGATTTTTGTGAAACTAATAATAGAATGATTTCTTCAAAAAAGTCAATTAAATAAATCCTAATATGTCATATTATCTTATAAAAGTAATTTAATTCATTAAAAGTCTCAAATTATATTTATTTGGGTATATATAATATCAATTATTTTAATTTTTTACTATTATGGTAATTACTGAATCATCATTGTGTCATAAATAAATAAAAATTATATAATGTCTAAAAAATATAAATAAAATATCATTATGTAGGAAATCTTATTATCTTTCTAATGAAAATTTACAATCGAATTTATCTTATATATAACCCTATATTAATTTTTTTTTAGTAAATTATCAATGATTTTAACTCTTTTAACTCTTCTTTGAATTAAATAATAATAAATGTCCTAATCTAATCCATGTGGACCTAATTTATAATATTTTATTCCTAAGGTTGTTTTGGGGTCGAGATACACTTGTCCAATAGAATTAGGAAATGGGTTAGGGTAATATTAATATCATTTTTACCTTAATTACCCTATTTACTTTTAATCGTGGTAAATAAAAGAAAAAAGTTACTATTCACCAAAAAAATATTTTTATCTCATTGAACCACATTTTACTTCTTGATATTAACCTTGTCTCTCGTATTTTCTAAATTTCAATCATAGAAGCGTTAAAATTAAGTTTTATGAAAAATTTAGTTTCTGAACTACCACTTAGTAGTTTCACTATTCATCAAAAATTGATGTTTTTCAGAACAATGCCAAAATTTCACCCTAAGCTATAATTGATATTCAAAATTCAAAAAATGATGTCTATTTTACAAAGTTCCAAACATATAAGTTGCATTAATTAATTTTATAATTAATTCCCGCTGTCACAACAAATAGCGTGTTTTTAAGAAACAATATATATCAAAAGATTGACAATTGTTTAGGTCCAATTTCAAAGTGAAATTAATTCTAATGAACAGCATTGGATAAAATGGTAAAAATATATTCTAATTGTACTTTAAAACCACTCAAATTCATAATTTATCACTATTAATTATTTGGATTAAAAAAGTTGATTTTAATTAAAATTTAGTAATTTTCACTATTCATCAAAATATTAATGTTATCCGAAAAGTACAAAAATTTCACCCTAGGATAATTTTGATATTACGAATCCAAAAATGAAGTCCATTTTGAGAGATAGAATTTATAAAATTTCAAAAAGTATGTATTACTATTCATAACGGCTAGTTTGGTAAGTCATGGTGTGCTTTAACTAGGTGTTGCGTGTAGTGCAAGTTATTGAATTATTTTGAAGAAATAACACACTATGAAATATTGGGGTGTTACAACCTTTATATTTATTTATTAAATTAGATATTTCTATTCATTACCAGAAATTTAACTGCTAGGTCATAATGGATATATAATATTTTATTAATCATTCACGGTTCATCTAAATATCTTGTTGTGTACAACACAAGCTATCATTGAAATGAAATTATTTAATATATATATATATATATATATATATATATATATATCGTAAAAGTATTGTGATGTTACATAAGTGAACTTTTAATTATTAAAAATACTTGATATTTTTTCTACCAAATTCTATAAGGGTTAAGTTACCTTATAATTATTAAATACATTTAATAATATTAATATTCTTAAAGTGATAAAAATTATTTCTTATATAATAAATTTATAATGAATGAAAAATATTATTTTTGAAAATTTAACATGAGTTTTAAAATGTTAATTATGAGTTTATTAATTAAAACCAACATTTTTAATATTAATAATTCACTTAAATAATTCATATTTGGCCTTATATAAGTGTTTAATTAATATTCAATTCCAACTTAAATACTATTAACGTAATAAAATTTATGGTCGTTGTAAAAAAATTATATTACACTATTTACATAAAAATAAATATTTTAAGAAGAATGCCAAAAAAATAATGTTAAGATAATTTTGAAATTAAATATCCAAAAATGGATTTTATTTTTATCTAATTTAATTCTAAAATTTATAATTTTAATTTTTAAATGAAAATATAAATAAAACTTGTCTTACTAAAACAGACAATTTTTAAGCATTAAGTGTTCTTAATATTAATTCATATTGATTTCTAATTCAAATAGTATAATGTATTAGTTTATATAATAAATTATTATATATCATTATTTAATTTTGGTTTATTAAATAGTATGGATAAATTTAAAAATACTTTTAGAAAATGTTATTTGAGAAAGAAGATTTGATTTCAATATTAAATCCCATTTATTCTTTATCCTATAAATGTAATTTTTTTGTTTGATTAATATAATTTTATTTATTAGAGGATTATATTGTTCTTATTTAACTATTATTTCATTGATTTTTTTTAGTTTTGTGTTTCATGTGAAACAATATATCTGAGGTTTATTTAATTTATATATATATATTCCAAAATCATGGTCTGTTACAAGAAAAAATAGAGAGGATATCACAAAAATCACAATAATTCAGTACATGGTCTACAACTAGAAGGGAATTGGAGTTAAATAATTACCATTAGATTTTAAATGAAATTAAAATAGAGTAACTAACTAATCTTGTGGGATAGTTTACACTGAAAAAGGTTTATGAAGCATCACCACCCATACCCACTGAATTCTTTAATATTTTACATTCTTTAGAGTATTTCATAGAAGTATTGACTATTGTATAAGAGGCTAAGATATGTGATTACATGTACCAGTGAAAATACCCAAAACATTACTCAATAATGCATAGATTTAAATAATATTTTACAATTCAATATGGAGGTGGAAACCCACTGACCCAATGGTTACCCTTCTAAAGGACTTTTCAATAGTCATAATAGCCAACAAAATTTTGAGGGAACAACTATCAACCCCATTAAATATACCAAAATAAAGTAAAAAACCAATAACCCTCAATGAAAGGCATACTTAGATAGAATGTGGAGTCCCAAAGTAATAAAAAATCCACTCTCATAACTCATATAATATGGCTAAAGCACCTGAAAAGTCTGTTTGTAAAAATCAATTCTACTCTAAAAAAATTGAAAATTAATAGTTATGAAATAAGAATCCTAGTGTGGAAAAATGAGGAATAATAAAAATCAAAATATATAGTATAGAAATCCAAGTATTTTATACAAATCATTATATGGTTTTTAACATAAACATCTATTTATTATAACCCAAAGATCATGAGGCCTAATGTCTTTGGAAGACCAGTATCATGATACAACAAATTCAACTAAATAATGGAATCCTTATTTGTTTCCTTTTTCATTAGTGGGATCCGAAATCCATTATATCTCATAAAAATACATATTATAACCCTGTAAATCAATAAAATATGTGGATGAGCTAAAAAATAAACTATGGGAATAAACATGATAAGGAAACACTACATGTGTTTCAATGATATAACATGATATCATAAAAGATAAGACATATAAGTAATCATTTAGAAGAATAACATAAATAACATTTAATCATAAGATCATGTTGTTATATGAAATTTGTAAGAAACAAATGGCGTTACATAAACAGAAGTCAAGGATAACTACCGAGAAAATTTCACATAGTGGAAAATGTACCATAACTGATTAATTTTACTTTTTAATCACATAGATGATATCTCAAGAGACTAAATCTTTACCCAATGCATTGGAGTGATATCTGAGTTAACCCATCATAACATGTTTATGATATATGTGTTCCACATAAAGGAAATCACTCATAATGAATAACATAATAATTACCCCTGAAAATAAAACGGGTCCCATAATCATTCTTCATATCATCATCAAAAGAAATTTCATAATGAAGTTATTTGTGAAATGATCACAAGGCATGAATTATCCCATTAAAGGAAAAGAGAATAAGATAATTATATATATAAGATACACATATACATAATTTAGAATCAGTACATAACATCAACAGTTATTTTCATTGATGAAAATACTTTTAAAATGATTTTAAACATTCTTGTGGTAAATAACCTTTTCACTTTGAGTAACATCAATGGATTTCATGTTTAGATGAAAAATGATTTAGAAATTTCAATTGAACATTTATTTAGAATAATAAAATTTATATTAAAATATATATGTATAACTAAAAATTCATAAAACATCTTTTAAATCCATTTATTTGAAAATGACCAAGAAAAATTATAAATGAAGCATTAAAAATCATTTAAAACATTTTTTGGGGAAAATATCCATTCCAATGTAGAAAAAAAATTGAATTTTTTTTAAAATCATTTTCTTTTTGAAATAAACTAGTAAATATTTAATAGAATACGTAAAAATATTTAGCATTGATAATAGAAAAAAATTCTATACTCGTTAAAGCTAATATTTCTTTCACCTTTTCAGTAGAAGCCAAACAGGTGTTATTTGAAAAATGACACGAATTTTACACTCAATTTTTATTTGTAAAAATAAAAAATTGCGTAAACATTTATTTAAAAAATAATTTGAATAATGGTAATTTTTTTAATTTTTTTAGGAAAACATGGTTCTGAAAGAAAAAGGGTTTTTGAATAAAGAGAGAAATACATATGATTTTTATTAAAGACATTTCATCAATCAATATAACTACAAAAAATTGGGTAAATGGTAAACATAATTTAAAAAATTTATTAATTACTATCATATAATAAAATTAAATTGTTTTATTATACTATTATCTAATAATTTATTTTATTTGAAATTCAAGATAAACAAATCCTGATTAAATTGTGATTTAAACATAAACCCTTACCTCTTTGGTAAATTCTGAATCATAACATCCCATTAATTATTTATATGAATTTTTTCTTAAAATATCATGAATTTGGAATAATTTATCATATATTATATAAATTTTTAGTATATACATAATTAAAATTAAATAAAGTGCGTAAATGAAGATGTGTCTCAAGGATAGAAGTTTGATACAAAACCCTTACAAAGTTCATATCATTGAGGTGAGAGTTAATCAACGGGATGGTTATGTGTAAAAAAAATTTATTTCCAAACAAATAAGTTGTAAACAAAACATAAATATATTAACAATTATTTCATACATATTCTATTCCCAATATAATTATCATAGTAGACATATAACCCAATAAATATAAAATGAGGTTAGAAATCATTTAACTCACACTTCCCTTTAGGTGAGGGATATTTAATCATCTATATTGTGGTTTTAAACATTTTATATACTTATAAAATATTAATATTATTATTTATAATATCATATATTTTCTTTTTATGACATCTTATTACCCATTCATTAATAATTTTCCAATTTCACTATTGTTTTGGGTGTTAATTACGTTGTGTTGTCCTGCACATTTCATCTGGAATGATCCGGATCATAAAAATAAGGCATAATTAAATCATATAAATAATGATATTAATTTTATAAATATATTTATGTCATTATATTCTTCTTTATAATCATTATTTAATTTTAAATATGGAGAATGAATCACATCACTTTATGGAGACGGTAGGTCATATGTTTGCACAATCGACATTATCATTTATTTAATGGGTGAAAGGATAAGTAAGTGGATGGTATATTAATTTTATAGAATAAATATACTGTAATATATATCACATATATTCATTTAATTTATCCCTTATTACTTTCTATGTGAAGAGTTAGTGAATAACGAATCACATCACTTCACAGGGTGGTAGTCCATTGTATACATGACCAACTTTATCGTATCTACCAATGAATGGAAATTAAGAAGGTATATGTGATATGATACATTTATAATTAGAATAGTTTCATATATATATATATATGTGTGTGTGTCTGTTAAATCCATCATTATAAATATCCCTGAGAATTGATGATAGAACATGAATTACATCAGTTCGCTAGGTGGTAGTTCTCCATACACATGATCAACAACTTCATTTCCAATTTGATGGTGGAGGAGATGGTTGTAGGTCATAAACATAACATAAAAATTATCAATATATATAAAAATATGAGTTTATTATTTCATTTTGGTTCAATAATATTTTTAGGTGGTGCAGGATGAAATAAAATTAAAACACATAGTTATGGAATATACATATTATTCAGGGAACTCCTTTTGGTTTTCACCTAAAAACATCTATTGAGATAGTCCTAACCAATATAAGGAATTAAAGATGTAAGGTGGTATTAAATTAGGATTTTTTGGTAGGTATTGTATGCATCAAAAGGATTTGGAGTGTGAAGAGGAGAGTAGGGTTGAAGTCCTTCAATAAGTGCGGAAAAGAACCTTATTGGAAACTACTTGGAATTTTATCAATATAAAAAATGATATATTCGCATGAATAAAGAATAAAAATTACCATATATTCTATTTAATTATATATGATATTAAAATATTTCCTAAAATAGGAATTATATAACTTTTGGGTCATTTTAGCACTTATCTTTTTTGTTTTACTCCGTAATAAACCTATTTTTACCTTAACAGTGGGAAATAATTTTTACATTATTCACTACTAAATATAGTAAAAAATATATAAACTTTTTAAATAATATAATTTATTCTTATTCAAAATACGTAATTCATTTTTCCAAACTCTACTCATAGAAGTGTCATATTTTCATTTAAAATCAAACCTGAAGTCATGTCGATGAAATGGGTTTTCAATAAATGAATTTATAAAGAAAAGATATAATCATAATAAATATATTAAAATTAATAATAATTATAAAAATTTAAATATACATATATATAATATATTCATTTAATTTAAATCATCCCTCATTATGTGTTATTTTTTTTATTTAGAATAGATAAACATTATACACCTTAAAATAGTTTGAAAAAATGTGTTTAAAACATAAAAATAAACTTATACAAAAATATAGTATAAAGACGATTTAAATGTAATTAATTGGATTCAATATAAATAAATAAAATTAATTTAAAATCAAAATCAAATTAAAATAATAACTTATTTTTTTATTAAAAAGAAATGGCAGTTTAAAAAATCTGTATTTTCATTACTCAACAATAAATAATATTTTCTAAAAAATTTAAAAAATTCACCATAAGTTAATATTGATATTATTATTTCAAAATATATTTTTTTCAACTAAATTTTTAGAAATTGGTAAATATAAATTTTTAATTATGTGCCCATTTCCTGATTAAACCACTATTTTGAAAAATACAGATTTTTAGAAAACATTATTTTACTTTCAAATTGTTCTTATTTTAATTCTAATAAATAGATAACCATTAATTTTTTCATTTAGGTGTAATGTATATAATTTTCTTAATTTTATTAATATTATTCATACCTAATAATTTAATGGCTAGGTTATAATGGTCATGTTTAAATAATAATATTTTTATAAAGTATCACATTTCTTTTAATCCATGTGTTACATGAATCACAATCTATCAAAGTGATTAAATATATTTTAAAATAACTATATTGTAAATACTCAATGTGATACCTTCTCTTATAGGCTTGGTGTTTTATGTCATATTCACTATTGAACATGATGTTTCCCTTTTAAAATCTTGGGGGTGCTATATTATACCCCTTACTTAAATATCTTTCCCAAAAAAGAATATTTATCTCAATAATAAAGGAATTAACCTTTTAGAATTACTTGATTGGAAAACCGCATTGTAAAAAGGGTTAATAAAACTCCCTATTGAAAAGTCATAAAGTGATGTGTTAATTTCATCAGAAATAACACATAATGGGTTTTCAAATAGGAGAATATGGGTGGGAAGTGATGATTTGGATATGGATGAAAAGTGTATAATCAAAATAATTATAGAGAATAATAGAGAGAAATGATCATAATAAAGTTAATAATCATGTGAAAATCAGTAAATCACAAACATATAATCCATTGAGGTGTGAAAAGGTAATTTATATCATAAAAAATTACGGTAATAGGACAACATTTTTTTTCAAGATGCTTTTATTAATGTTTAGGAATTATTTTACTCTCTAAGAATATATGTAAATATGACTACCTGATATCTTTATTTTTCATAAATATAATTTCATCCATTAGTTCTGATTCAATCAATTTCAACAACATCTATTATTCCTAAAAAATAATATCCAATTTATTTATGCTGAATGAATTAAATTTTCATAGATCATGGATCTATAAAAGATTAACAAGATATTCCTCTAATGTTTATCAAAATGGTTAGTACAAAGTAAAGTAATATCCAAAATTAATATGAATATTTGAATCTCTAAAATTCAAAAATTAAACCAAAGGTTCAAATATATCATTCCATAAATAAATGGCCATATATCCCCAATAACCTAAATAACCTCAAGATGAAATTTTTTTTTAACCCCAATGGTGTTAACCTCAATGGTTTTATAGAACCCTTTAAAATTACATCTAAAAAATATCATTCTTATAAAATAATCCATTATGTTAAAAAAAGCATATATATATATAAACCCAATAAAACATCTCTTGGAATATCATTAGTCACCTCAAAATCAAATTACAAAAAACCACATAATAGGTGTCTAACACATTGAACATATGATCAAAATTAAAATCAAAATCCCATGATTGTATCCATGACTCTTAAGTTATTTTTACATGAAGATATATATTGTTTTGAAATCTACATAATCAATATATGTATCATGATTATTATATAAAAAACATCATTTTTAAAAATTATTCTTCAACATAATTCTTAAATACCAATACACAATACTTGACCCCTTTTACTTTAATTATTTGGTATAATATAGGTCATTCCTTGGTCTAGGGGATTACCCATATTTTAGGTAATTAACTCATATTTTTGACAAGTTTCCTATAAATAAGTCATCAATTTACGTTGAAATTATTTTGTATATGACCTATAGTTCCACATAGAATACATCATCCCCTCAATTTGAGATATTCCACCAGGTTCTTATTCCCTCCTTCTCGACATGTAGGAAGCTGAATCTTCTTTCATCTATGTTAATTACCACATAAACATTCATAAATGTACAACCTCCTCTTATTTAAATTGTTATGAATCTCACAAAAAGGGATTTTTTTACTCATATTTCATGATATTTGATTAGGTATAATCAAAATATCTTTCTCTTAGGTTATCATCCAATTTTATTTACTCATAATATAGAAAGTGTCCATCAAATTCAGTGTTAAATTGAATCCTCATCATTACAAGGATTGAATAAATTCCTAAGTAATAGAATGATAAATAATAATCATAGTGGGAAAACAAATAAAAAAAATAAGTTATAGGATGTCAAAATCAAGACTCCCTCTTTTCAATTTATGACCCCAAAGGTTTATACTATGTCATTCATGGTCATTATTTAAATCCTTCATGATGACTTATAAAAAGTTTGTGAATTTAAAAATTATATCACCTAGGAGTGTCAAAAGTGTTATACAAAAAGTCCCATTTTCCTGCACCGTATGACGATCGAGTCCATCACAATTTACCCTTTCCAAAGTTGTAAACCCTAGGCACCTCTGTTCAGGGCCACATCTAATTATAGTATCCAGATAGAGATGTAATTACCTATAAATGACTCTTTATACCTTTTACCAATATTATATGAAATTTTACTATAGTTTTAGTCATCTATATACTTATGCTTAGACATATCCCTAAAAACAACCATAGAAATATCCCTAGGGATCTCATTAATGTTTTATCGGCCTAATTTGCAATGGTTAACTAAATCTTTATTATAATACCAACTATAACAACACAATCCTTTTATACATCCCATTACGTGATTTTTTAGAAAAATATATATTAATTACCACCCACATATCAAGACACAAAGCTTCATTAATATATTAGGATCAAAGTTAATCAAAGCACAAAAAACATGGAATCCTTATTTTCCCCCTTTTTCTTAATGATCTTCTAAATACACCTGAGCTCCTAAAACTACATAAAAACCTAGGAAATACATAAAATAAATGGGTGATAAAAAAATCCTAGGAAGGTAACAAACATGATAAAGAAATATAACATGGGAGACAAATATATAACATGACACCATAAAAAAGAATAAACATGAGTAGTAACATGGAATCATAACATAAATAGAATGGAATAATAAGATTATGGTAGCATATGAAATGTGGAAGTTACACAAAACACGAGTCAAGGAAAACATCATAGATAATATCACATAATAGATAAATTCCCATAACATATTATGCTTACTCTGTAATCCCAAACATGACATCTCATGAGAATAAATATTTACCTAGTGAATTGGAACGCCGTATAGGTGAACCCATCATAACATGTTCATGAATTTTGTGTTCCACATAAATTAAATTAATCATATGTTATATAATAATAATTACACATGGATATAAAATGGGTTCCATAATATTTATTTATAACATAGTCAAAGAAAATTTCATAATCAAGCATTTGAGAAATAATCATAAGGCATGTATTACCCTATCAAATGAAGGGATAATAAACATTGTATATATGTTATAGACACATATACATAATTTAAAAGAAATAAATAATATTAAAGATTATTTTTGTTTATGAAGATACATAACAAAATATTAAAAACGTTCTTGAGAAAATAAACTTTTTACTTTGTGTAACATCCAAGGATGACCTCTTAGTTTGAAAATGATCATGAAAGATAAATTTGAACTATTTTTGAGGAATATATCCTGTCTCCCAAAATCACTAATTAAAACTAAAAATTCATACAATATTTTATATATTTACCATTATTTCCTTTTGTGTGGTGTATGTACTTCCTATAATTTTATTATTTTTTTAACGTAATTTAATTTATAGGTATTTAAATCATCATAGTATGATCTATCTTTCATGGGGTGTATGTTTTTTATGTTACAAAATTGGTAATGGAATTTCAAATTTCAATTTCCACTCATTGGATTTTATGCATACTTCATTGTTTATTTTAATCCAAGATTATATGTGGAATCACTATTTATTTATATATTTAATAATTTGCACTCACCTTTGCATGGATATACTTTTGATAAACAAAATCACTCTATCGATAAATTCTCAAGTCATTGATTTGAACTTGATAATGCTAATTTTAACTTAATTTCCATTTATTGAGTTAAACATCCAAGTCACTGGTATTGTTTTAAGGAGAACATTTTTGAATCTCCAATAATTTATTTACATTGAATATACAATCATATTGAGTTTATTTATATTTTTCACACTGAATTATTTAATTTAATTATCCTTAATCTATGGATTCAATCTTTAAAAGGGATTTTGTATCAATTTACATTCTATTGAGACTTCATTATTGTTATGTTCCAATTCACTTTTATATGGTGTACATACTATCCTTTGAATATTATATCATGAATTCCATTATTCTCATGATATTATAATGTTTTGATTAAATGTTATTCCACAATTATTTGTATTCAAGATACTCTCATTTGGATTTGAGCTACTTAATTAAAATATCATTTAATAGATTTATTCTTATAAATCATTCTCAATAATGTCCATGGTTTAAAAATGGTTTGAAGGATTTTTTTATATTGACATGAATATTTGAAATTAAGATTCCTTTAAAAAATTTGAAATTGGTATGGGATATGTGGATTCAAAAATAAATTTTAATCATCTTCTTTGATAATTAGTGTGGCTTTTAAATGATTTCAAGAAAAAGGGGATATTTCTATCAAATAGTTTTACAGATTATTTTCATCTATTTCAATATCCTACATTGAATATTATTCTTTATTGAGATTGATTTATTATATTAAAATCTCTTTTATTGTATTGTATGAGTTATGTTTGACTGTGGATGTGTTATTTTTATACCATTCATGGTTTTGGTTAAATTATTGAAATTTTGAATTCTAGTTTGAATATGAATGTGTAGATTATGGTTCACCCTTTTCATATAAATAAAACATTGAACTTAGTAAGTGACGGGAGGTTCACGCTATAGCCTCTGGATGTATCAGTATGTCTCATTAGAAAAACTAGTGTATTGAAACAAGGCCTTGATAAAATTGATATTTAGGGTCTTGGCACGAGGCCTTGCCTTTATGGTTAAGATGTTTGACATTATGCATTATGTCATTATGATATTAACTATATATATTTCATGTGATTATTTGTCTAGTAGAATATCCATGTGAAAAAGTAAATGGAATTATTTGATTTATCTTTTCCATATTAAGTTTAATTTTTTTAAAAGGCTTGTGTTTTAGTCTTATACATATCTTAAATTTTTATTCTTATTTATGATAGTTTCTACTATATTTTTATCCTTATTGTGTATCGGAGCTCGCCCCTTTCTTATGTTTAATTTTTCCTAGGATGAAAAAAATTTATATTATGACTGATCTGTAGGGATAGGCTAAGGGATATGAGTGGGTTCAAAGGCGGAACAATGTTTTTTTCATTACAAAATGTAATATAAAACTTATGTATGTATCTAGTACATTCAATTATACTAAACTAATCAGTATTTCGGGACTTGATCTCTTGTGATCCTACCAATGTTATGTAATAATGCATCGACTGTAGGTAACTAGGGTCGGGGCGTTACACCTACCATATCTATGATAATAAATAACTTTATTTTTTAGAACCATATTTTTTTATTTGTATTAAAAGTATAATTGATGTATAAATATGAAAATTATATCATTATTATTATTATGGAGATGATTGAAAAATTATTAATGTATGTGGATGGGGAATAACAAATCAATACATATATGAAAAACAATGTCGTTTTTACATGGAAGACGATTTTAACAAGTAATTGTTCAAAAATGATTTATAAATGTTCATAAGTAAATAAAATATTGTATTATATATATATTTATGGTTATATAATATATTTATAATAAACTTATATTTTTTATATATGAGTTTTGAATGTTTATGACGAAAGATGAGACTTAAGGTAAGGGTATTCTAGTCTTTTTTTTATTTCTGGGAGACACGTGAAAATTCACCACTAATTTCTTTTATGTGGTGTATATAATACCCATTTGACATGTTATATTATTAATATAATAATTTTATTTTATTTATTGTTTCATTTTAGGTTATTATTTATTGGGGATTATGATTGAAAATGTTACTAAAGCAGTATGGGATTTCTATCTCAAATTAATTTTTAGTTAAAAAAATACCATATTCACTAGTTATTTATTTGATTTGGTGTTTATAATTCTTATAAATATATTTTATTATTATTAAAATAAAAATTATGGTGATTAAATATCCATTATAGAATATCTATTTCATGGGGATTAAGTTTTAAATGTTTCTAAAGTGGTAATGGGTTTATGTCACAATCTCATCTTTTATCGGGATTATATATGATTGTGTCTCCAATCTAGAAATCATATGAAATAACTATAAAAAATTATCACGATTTTTTTCAATTAATTATTAATAATATTGATAATTAATATTACCATTTTAAACTCTTTTGGGCATAAAATAATTTGGAAATTATTTTTATGAAAATATGACCTTATTTCTCTATTGGGTTGGAAATTCATTTTTTTTTCTAAAACCATGTTTTCTATAAATGATTTCAAAATGTTTAACTAATATATTATTAATTATATAAGAATTTTTTAGCCATATTTTAATTTTTAAAAAGGTTTTAAAAATGAATCTTTACATTTCTCTTCAAAGAATGCTTGATATTTCTTTAATGAAAATGTGAAAATAATCATTGTTTTTTAATATGCATTACATGACGAGTACTACTCACTATCAAGACCGCTAAATTATTTCAAGATTAAATTACAATTTTTAAAATTTATTTTCTTATAATTTTTTTTGCTTCATATTTTGCTAATTTTTATGATTTTAAATAAATGATTTTAAAATGAACAGATTTTTTTGAAAATGTTTTACATATTTAAATTTATTAATGTGGAAAGAAAATTTTCCTCCACAAATGTTTTAAATTTTTTATGATGATTTAATTATTTGTTTTCAAGGTTATTTTAAAAGTAAAGGATTTCCAAAATATTCTATGATGTTTTAGTTTTAGAAATTAATTTTTATAGAAATGTTATTTTCCTCAAGAAATTTTTGAACTGGTATTTTAAAATCATTCTCCATCTAATATAACATATTTTGAGGTTACTTATGCTTTAACAAATATATAATCCAATAATACCATTATTATTATGTATCACCCCAAAACAATAATTTCTTTCCTTTTATAATAAATTTAATTCCATTGATAGCATACAATGTACATAACATTGGGTTAAAAAACACTATTTACTCACATTTTTCACAATCAATTAAATTATAAATCATTTATAGAAATCATATATTAAATTTATATTTTATATATCCAATAACATATTTTTACATTCATCCAAAATATATGATATTCATAAGATAATAACATGCCCAATATTACACTTAAAAACCATGATTTTTATAAAAGTAGTTTTACAGCTTTGTAATGTCACACATATATTAAATATTAATTTTGAAAATTTTATAAAATTTTTATGACTAAATAAAAATAATTTTTAAAATAAAATCATCAAAATTAGTATATGGTTATTTTTTGGGATATTTCTAAGAAGTTTAATGTTTTAATGAATAGTGAAAAAAAACTACATTTTAATGGAAAATTGATTCCTCGTCTAAATAATTTATAATGTTAAGTTCTATTTTTAATTTCTTTCAATGTTTAATTAGACCAGATGTTATCTATTAATATAAATTAAGTAATTATAATCAATTTCATAGAAAATTTGGCTATAAAAGCATTTCAATCTTTTTAACATTTTGACTTTAAAAACCAATTTTCTTATTTCATCAATGAGAATAATTGTAAATTAATTACTACAACTTATCTATTTTAAATTTTGAAAAATAGATTACATATTTATAATCAGTGGGTCTAAATAATTTAAATATGTTTGTTTTATTTTTATACATTATGAAAAGTAACTTTAGTAATTTTTAATAACATAGTTTAAGGAAAATGAGGTAATTAAGGGTAAAAAATATATTATAAATATTTATAAAATTAACCAAAAAATTTCCCTAATTTTTTGTTAGTTATTATTGACAAAAATCATCATTAGGTATATTTTGTGTCCTCTTGGAGCCACATGTTTGACAATAATCCTTTTGTAGTATTTTATTCTTAATAAAGTCGAATATATCATACTCATGTTTTAATAAGAATTACATTTTATTGTATGTGGTTATTCAGAAGATATGTTAAACTATAAAAATTAATTTGAAATATGAAATGATTATATTTTTCATGGTAATTTAGTTTTAATTTTTAGGAAGTAAATAATTACCTTAACGACTTACACAATGATTATGCGGTAATTGTATAATTAAAATAAATATCAATTAAATTATATTTAAAATTTTAAAATAAATATAATATTAGATAATTAATAACATAAAAAAATTTCATTTATTACATAGAAATATTAAGGATGTATTAATTTTTGTTTTTAATTTATCTTGTGTGTTGATATTTTTTAAAATGTCATGAAATGTGTAGTGACCAAATTGACTTTAATGATATTTTAAAATAAATAATATTTTATTAAAAGATATAAAATTCATATAAATATAAAATTATTGAAAAATTATTGGTTAAAGTTTTAAAATTTCATCAATGACTCATTTAGGGTTATGTTTTCATTTTATAGTAACTATATAAACCATTGAAGAGTGAAAATCCTAGTTATCACCGTAATAGTTTAAGGGTTTACCTAAGTGTTAAATCCAAATGATAAGGGTCATAATATGACCTAAACATGTCCAAAAATTATTGTATGAGATTAATTATACCCATTAAAATATTATATTCTAAATAAATTTCTTCAGATCCATTTTTAATAAAAAATTAATATATATTACTTTAAAATTTTCAGAGTTTCCAAAAGTGCCCATTACATCATTTATTGAAGGGAACCTCATCCTTCACTTCCTCACACTTGTTTGAGAAATCCTTCTCGACCGAAAGTTGACCAAATAATCTCCCAAATTCCCTCCTCTCATCCAAGAAGCCTCCATTTTGGAGGAAATTCAACCAAGTATGTTTTTTGGAATAAACAAAAAAGAGTTACCTGAAAAGGAGGTACCATTCTTCAACGATTACATTCATTTGATTTCTTTTCCAACCAATAAATTTTTCATATTCAATGATTAAATAATAACTTCATTATCTTAAATATAATGAAATTATGATATTATAGGAGTTTAACCTACAATTTCACACAGATCAAACAAAAGGTATACACAATCATCATTAGTGTGTACGACAGACTACCGGCTCACGAAATGGTGCCTTTCTTTCTTCCATTTACCACCTATCAAGGTCAGATATAATGATGAATTTATATTTTATGTATATTATATATGATATTTATAATTTACTTATTCATATATAAGTCTTATAAAACACATAACTTTATTCTTTTTTTTGGGTAATACGATAACTTCGTTTGTGGATGTGTGGACTTCCGCTTCCTCAAAGTGAAGTTATTCATTCACATTATATATGGAATTTGTTAAGGATAATTTCAATAAAAATATGTGAAACATATGACACCAATATTAATATATAATTATAATATAAATCATTTAATTTTCATTCTTTTGATACGAAAAAAATTGAAGCAGTGTTCATGTGTATATATGACCTACCGTCTCCTTAAACGGTGCATTTCATTTTCAATCTCCAAATATTTAGAATTGTTATAAATAAATATATAATAAATATATATGTTGTTTACATCATTTTTAAATATTTTATATGATGAAATAATGATCAAATTGGTTGTAAAAACAAGTAACCATTCAAAATATACTAAAAAAACTGGGTAATTAACACCCAAAATAGTCAAAATAATGAAATATTATTAACAGACGGGTAATGAGATATTATAAGATAATAATATATGATATTATAAATATAAATATTGTTATTTTATAAGTTAATATTATGTTTAAAACCATTATATAAGTGTTTAAAATATGTTCACCCAAAAGGAAACACAAGTTTAAAGATTTCGTCTCAATTTACATTATATTGAGACTTATTCCTTATTATCCACTAATTCACTTTAATGTAGTGTATATACTACCCCATTTTCTTTTATTATCATGACTCACTTATAAAAAAACTCCATGTTTAAATACATTATTTTTATTATCTATATAAATGTTAATAAATATAAATTCTTTATTAATAGTGTTATTTCATAAGGAACATTGTTTATTAATTAAATATATTACTCAATATGAGGAATGATTTGTACCTGAAATGATGGTTGGGCCCATAATTTATATATCCCCTTGATGAATCATTAGGTTATCGTGATCCAAATAATTTGGCCAAATTAAATGGGTTTCTACATATTGTTTTAAACCATCTAATTGAATGTATTGATGGTATAGGTTTTCATGTGTAACAAACATGAGGTCCAATCATTATGAATTTCATTTTTTGATATTTCAATTACCATTATTATTATCCATGAAGTTTTAATCTGATAAAATATATGGATTTGTTTCATTACCATCTTATTAATTAAATAGAACATGTTATAAGTTATTTACCTTTCCATGTTGATTAATTCTCCTTAATTCATTACTGATTACTCTTTACTTACCCTTACTGAGAATTTTAGATCACCCTTATTATATTTCCATTCCCAAAGTTATGAAGTGAAATCCTTTGAATTATTTTCAAGGATTCATATATTAACTTATGTTATGTTTTATTTTATTTTCATAATGTATTGTGGGAATCATGTATATAATATGGTTTTCCAAAACTGTTAAACTACTCGGTCCTTTGGAATTTCATTACTTGAAATCATGACAATGTAATTGTAGTAGACACCGGCTCCTAGATTACTGGGGTCACGTTGTTATAGTTGGTGTTAAAGGATGTTTAGTAGAAACCATAGATACTAGATTTATGGAAACATTGATTAAGTAACATAACCCTTAAGGTAGAATTTGACGAGAAGTATAGAAGATCATCCTCGAATTTTGGTAAGGTAGAGATTATAGGGGTGTTCCTAGGAGTAAATCCCGGTCTAGATAATACACATGGAAATTGTTCTAGTGCATATGTACCTAGGGGTAACACTCTAAAAAGATGCATCAGGCTGGACCCAAGTGTAACTTGATACATGATAACATTCCTTAATGGACACATGGTTTCAAAATCTCGAGGTATACACTTAGGATAATTCACAATTTATATAAAAACCATTATGAAGGATTTTAAAGTAAGTATATACCCAAAGAAACTGTGTTTATGATTACGATATTTCCTATGCATGATCATTCAAAATTATGTTACGTGGAACTCCATATTTATAATTATAAAAAGTTCATAATTTTTTGAGATAATCTTGTATATTTCATTTATTAGTAGTCGAAATTTGAAAGAAGAAGTGTATGAATACTCATAGAAAATGTAGTGGTTTCCCTACTGAGAAATTTGATATAGGTGGTATTGAAACTCAATAAGTTATTAATGTATTAATGAATCATAATCATGTTATCAAACATAAAATTTACCAAATATATAAAAATATATCACATATAGAAACACCTATTCTAGATTACATTATGTAATAAAATCCCCTATTTTTAGTGGGACCACTAATCCTATTGTAGCTGAACAAATGGAGTATGTCTCCGAAGAAGATATTTGCAGACATCAGATGCAGTTAAATAGAAAAGGATGCACTTAAAGATAATTATTAAGACTCTAAGAAGGTAAGAGTTATATGGGAAATTTTTTAAGTCTTATATATATCTTTAAGAAGTTCATTTTCTTGTCCATATTATCAGAAAGTACAGAATATCAATTGATCCTGAAAAGAAAAAGACAGTAAAAAAATGACTGCACTAAAAAATATAACTGAAGAATGTTGTTCCCTTGGTTTGGCAGGTTACTATCGTTGATTCATTTAGAATTTTTCTTGAATGGATTACATGTTAACTAAGATTACATAGAAAGGGGTTAAGTTTGTTCGGACAAGGGAATGTGAAGAATGTTTTGATGAACTAACAAGTAGATTATTTTATGATATGATTTTTACCCTATAAACTTTTAGTGATGGGTTTTTTCATATATTTTGATTGATCAAATAAGGGACTTGGTTGTGTCCTAATAAATTTTTTTAATGTTATCGCATATCTATTAAGGTAATTGAAGACTCGAGAATATAACTAACCAACCAATGATCTTGAGCTAGTGGCTGTAATATTTTCTCTGAAAATATTAAGAGATTGTCACTATTGTGAACTATATGATATATAAATGGATTGTAAATTCTAAAATACATCTTCACCTAGAAAGATATCAACATGAGATAAATAATATGGATCGTACTACTCAAGGGTTATGATTTATTAACAAACTATCTCCCAGTGAAGGAAAATAAGTTAGATGATGGATTGAGTTGGAAGGATCATGGATTTATGGCCCAAATTAGGGCTGATAAGGATCCTATGTTCATGGATCAAGTAAATATGGATATAGTAAATTCTATGGAAGGATAAAAACCAATCATTTTTCAAATTATTGAAAAACTAGAATTGTAATAGAAGGTAAAAAATTCTAAATATAATGATGAGAAATTTTAGAAGAAAATTAAATGTCTGAATGATGGAAAATAATCTAACATTATTTGTTAAGATAGTGGATTATAATTTGGAACGAGGATATGTGTTCTATATATAATAGAACTAAAAATATAATTTTTGGATGATTCTCATAGCTCAAATTTCTCTATACACCCTGGTAGCATAAATATGTATAGGCACATAAAGAAACATTTTTGGTGGGATAACATAAAGATGGAAATTAATGACCATGTCCATATGTTTTGTTTTTTAACAATTTAATACTACATGGAATCATCCTAAAGGATTAATGTAACCTCTTTATATTCTTGTGTGGGAATGGGATGAAATAATTGTGGAATTTTTGACAATACTAATAAAAACTCTTTTAAAGAATGATGCAATATGGGTTATCATTGATCACTTACCCAAATATGCACATTTCCATGCTAACTGTGTAGACCAAACTATAAAAGTCCTCCCAAGGATCTATATTAAATAATTTATAAGACTTCATGGATCACCTCTATAAATATTTCAGATCGAGATCCCCTATGTAACTCAATATTTTAGAAGTGTCTTCAAACGCTCTTAATTCTATTCATTATTTGAGCACTGCCTACTATCCTCAAATTGATGGATAGTTTGAAAGAAAAATTAAAATAGTGGAAGGAAATTTTGATTTCATGCTCACTTAACTTTCAAGGTACATGGGATAATTACCATCATTTGGAATAGTTTTTTTGTGATAATAGTTTCTATTCATTTATTAAAATGGTATCGTATGAAGAATTATATGGAAATAGGTGTCATAATCAAACTTCCTAGGATAAATATGTTGAAAGGAAAGGTGAAAGTTTATAAAATTTTGGAAAGATGAAGACAAAATTGAAGGCTATTTAGGCTCATATTAATGCATCTCAAAATCTGAAAAAGAGTTATGGTGATAATCAGAGGAAAGATTTATAGTTCCAAGTGGGAGATCATGTTTTCATTAAAGTATCTCCCTTAAGGTGTGTTATATGGTTTTGTATGAAATGGAAACTAAGAACCATGTACATCAGACCTTTTGAGGATCTTGAAAGGGTTGGAGTTGTTACTTATCATTTGGCGATGCAACCAAATATCTCAAAAGTACACAATGTGTTTCATATTTCTCTACTAAAGTAGTACGTGCCAAAACCAATGCATGTGCTACCCTATAATTAAATAGAGTTGGAACCAAACCTTTCATGCTGTGAATAACTAATCTACATTCTTGATAGTATAGAGAAATTATTTAGGAATCAGAAGACTCACATGGTTAAGGTACTCTAGAGATACCACAAAATTGAAGAAGCAACATGAGAAATAAGGGATTCAATGAAGGAATACTTCCCACATCTTTTTTAGAAGGTAACACCCCTAAAATTTAAAGGTATTTTTTTAAGTGAGTTAATAATGTATAACCCCAAGACATTACCATATTTTCCCTTTTATAATAAATTTAATTTTGTTGATAGCATATTATTCACACAACACTAGGTTTAAAAAACCACTTTTTAGTCAAATTTTTCACAGTCAATTAAATTCTAACACTTTTAGAGAATTTAAATAGTAAATTTATAATTTATATATATAATAAAATATTATTACATTTATCTCTTATATTTTATAGTCAAAAGATATCAAAAAACTCAATATTACACATAAAAACCTTTCTTTTATAAAAGTAGTTTTACCGGATTTTAGTGGTGCACCTATTTTAAACATGAATTTTGAAAATATATATTTTTTTGAAATAATAAACATAATTTTTGAAATATAAACGAAAATATTTGGTTAGGGTGAATTTTTGTTATTTTTCTTAGAAGTTTCATGTTTTGACGAATAGTGGAAAAATTATACATTTTAATTGAAAGCATATTTTTCACAAAAATAATATATATTGTTAAATTATATATTTAGTTGGTTTTAATGTATAATTATATCAACAATATATCATTTATTCTATTTTAGGTAATTTTAATCAATTTCACATCGAATTTTGATATAAAAAATTTTTATTCTTCTGAATGTTTTCATTTTAAAAACCCATTTTCTCATGTCATCTATGAGATTAATTTTAAATTAAATTTTTAAACGTCTATGTTAGGAATTTTTAAAAATGGATTCAATATTTATAATAATTGGATTTAAAATATTTAAATATTTTCCTTTTATTTTTTTCCACTATGAATATAATCTTTATTAATTTTAATTAACATGGTTAAAGGTAAATCGAGTAATTAAGGGTAAATATAATGTTATAAATTTTATAAAATTACCCTCAAAATTTTTATAATTTTATTTTATATGTTATTTTTGACCAAAACAATCCTTGTACCTATTTTATGGTCTATTAGAGCCACTTGGATGAATTTATGTCTGGTTTAGTATTGCATTCTAAATAATGTCTAATATGTCATACTCATGTTTTAATTAGTATTATATTTTTTTATGTCTGGCTATTTAGAGGATACATTTGATAAAAAAAGTGATTTAAAATATAAATTTTTTATCTTCATCATGATAATTTATTTTTATTGTTAATGAATAAAAAATTACCAAAACTTCTTACATAATGATGTTTTATTAATTGTTTAATTAACAAAAATATCAAATAAATGATATTAAAAATATTAAAATAACTATAATTTGTGGTACTTAATATCATCCATAATTTTATAGATTATATAGACATATTAGGTATGTGTTAATTTTTTAAATGTTGTCTTTTTAATTGATATTTTTTATAAAGTCATGAAATGAATAGTGTCACAATTTACTTTAATGATATTTTAAAATAAATAATAATTTATTAAATGATATAAAATTAATAAAAATATATCGATTATTAAAATGACTTAAATAAGGTTTAAAGTTTCATCCATGAATTATTTATGGTTATCTTGTAATTTTATAGTATCTATATTAACCCTTAAATAGTAAAAAAGCCAACTTGTCACAATAATATTTAAGGGGCGTAACTACGAGTAAAATATAAAATATACGTGTAATAATATGACCTAAACTTGTACAGAAATTTTTGGATTAGAGGATATATAACCATAATAATATTATATTTAAAATAACTCACTTTTTATCCATTTGGTATTAAAAATTAATTTATATTGACTTAATATTTTTTAGGTTTCCAAAAGCGCCCCTTACGTCAATTATAAAAGGGAAGATCTTACCTGGATTTCTCACACAGAATTTACCCTTCGTGATCATCTAAAACCTACCCATATATCTCCAAAAGTTCCTCTACTCATCCCCAAATTCTTAATTTGGTTAGAAATCCATCAATGTATATATTTTGGTATAAACATAAAGGAATTACCTGAAAAAAAGGTATGGTTCTTCAAAGATCACTTTCGTTTTTATTATTTGAAAAACAATTAAATTATTATTATTACATGATTATATAATAAAACTATAATATTAAATATATTGATATGTTTTTATGATATTATTTGGACCTAAAATTCTGTCCATATCCATCAAATGGGATACCCAATCATAGTTCATGTGTACGACTGACTACCACATCGCACACCGATGTTGTTCGTTATTCCAAATATCACTGTTAATGGTTAGAAATAAGGATGTATTTATAGTTTATACATGATATATATGATATTTATAGTGTATTTATGCTTATTTAATTGTTATATGACTCATACCTTCATTCCTTCTATTTTTTTGGGAATATGATAACATTGTTTATGGGCGTGTGGACTACTACCTCCACAAAGCGACATGATTCATTCATGATATACATGTAATGTATTAAGGATGATTTTAATAAATATATATGAAAAATATGACATAAATATTATAAATTAATTATAATATACATCATTTTCCTTTTATTATTTTGATACGAAAAATAAATGGATGAAGTATTCATGTATATGTACGACTTACCATCTCTATGGAAGATGATTTTCATTTCATATATCCAAATTTAATGGATTGTTATAAAGATATATATATTTAATATATATGATATTTAAATCGTATGTAAAATTCTTGATATGATTAAATCATGATATTATTAATAGAACAAATAAGGAAAATGTCAAAACATACTCGAAAAACTAGGCATTTGATACACAAAATAGTGAAAATAATGGAATAGTGTTAACAAATGGGTAATGAGATATTATAAAAAGTTAATATTTGATATTATAAATATAATTATGGGTCTATATTAAGTTAATGATATTATTAAAACCATTATACACGAGGTTAAATGATGTTCACCCAAAATAAACCACAAGGTTATAAATATCATCTCAAATTACATTCCATTAAGACATATTTTTTTATGAACCAATTAAATTTATGGTTGTTTATATATTTCCCCATTTTAATTTAGTATCATGATTCACTCATATACTATTTACCATTTTGACATACTATTTTTTGATTATCTTGGGAAATATTAATAAATCTATATTCTACACTCTATACAGATATTTGATAAGGCACATTGTTTATTAATTAAATCAATTACTCAATATGAGGAATGGTTTAGATTGGAAATGATGGGTGGGGATAAGAATTCACACAAAAATTTAATTCTTAAATATTTTATCATGATTTAAATAATTTGTACATATTAAATGAGTTTCATTACATATTTTTAATGCGTCTTATGAGAGGTGTTGATGGTATAGTTTTTTTTTCCATCAGACATAACAACTAATAATTAAAAATTTCCTCCATAGATATTTATGTTATAATTTTTATTATATAGGAGGATTTGGAATGATAAAATCTATAAATTCATTTCATTCTCAATTTATTGATTAAATGGTATGTGGTATCAGTTATTTACCATTCCATGTTGATTTATACTCATTAATTCATCATTAATTCTTCATTATTTACCTTTACTATGTATTTGAGATCAACCCTCTTATATTTCCTTTCCTCAAGTTATGATGAGGAATATTTGGAAAGTGTTTCAAGGAAGCTTAGATTTTATTTATGTTATTCTTTATTGAATTTTTCAAGTGTATTATGTGTATCATGAAAGTAATCTAGTTTTCCAAAAATGCTAAACTATTCTGTACTTAGAGATTTCATTCCTTGTATTTATAACAATGTAATGGTTGTAGACACCATCTCTGATCAAATTAGTGTTAGATAATTTCATATTCCTTCTCTGAATGATATTTTTTTTGATGATGTGATGTTTATGAAACCAATTTATCTTCCATAGGTTGTACCATTACAAAATGCTTATAAAACCTATTTCTTTTTCCACAGGTTACGAATTTATGATATGATAATAAATATGAAATATATTTCTATTGAATAGGTTATGTTAGGTGAAAATGTTTATGAAACCAATAATGTTTTATGGGTTATAATATGGTGAATGGTTTATGATCATGTAGAAATCATATTTATTATTTTCATTATGTGATGTGTGGGACCTATAACTCCCTCCAATGCATTGGGTAAAGATTAATGTATCACAAGATTACAATTGTAAAAAAGTGTTTCCCGATCCATTATGGGATACAAGTGTGTCCTAAAACAGTATAGGAAACATGCATGTCCTAATACACTATAGTAAACATGTGTGTCCGAATCCATAATGGGAAAAAGTGATGAATCCTAATCCATCATATTGACGGTCTTGGTAGTTAACCTTAACATAAAAATGGTTTTCAATATTTAGGATGGTACAACACTTTTATGATAGGAGTGTGTGGTTTTGGGTTGATCTTTGATTATTTATCACCCTTATGGGCCATGTTTTTTTGAATTGATAATGTTTTGGGCCATGAATCATATTTATGATCTATGAATGGTTGGATGACATCTTATATTTCTAGAAAATGGGTGTATCACAGCTCATCTATACATATGTTTTATTGAAACCGTGGGTATATATGTTATTCCCAAAGCTATGCCTATAGTTTAAAAATGTTGGTATAGCTTAAGATAAAACAATAACTATTCAAAAACCATCAGTATAGATCGTTGAAATAGTTGGTTATACTTTGGATCCCCCTCCCCTCTTAATTTTAAATGAACTATTACTTTCCCCTTATACAAGCTCAGTGTCCCCCATTGTCTCCTAAAGTGACTTTTCTCCCCATCAAAATGTGATTTTTTTCCATTCCAAGAATTTTTTGTTGTGGTATGTAAGATCTTCCCTCTGGTTCTTTGATCACCCCTAAAATGACCAATGGATGGTTCCATTTCATAGTATTCAACCCTATTTCAATGATTTTTTATGATCTTATTCGATGTTAGATTAATGAGGGCTGAATCCATATTATCTTTTTCTAGTTGTTATTTTAATTTTTTTCTATGAATTTGATTCCACTAGATGTTTATACTGATGTTCCAAATGTACTCTATTATTTTTTTATTAAATTTATTTTATTTTTTGTTACTAATAAATATATTTTGCATTTTGGTGATGATTACATAGGATCTATAACTATGTTTGTCACTTGATTACTACTTTAATTAATTGAATCCCATGATTTCATTATAATCTAATGTCATATTAGAATGTATTTGTATTCTTTGATGTTTAATATTCATTACTTGTTATATTTCATATCAAAATTTAATATCATTTATTAAAAACACTTTAGTAGATTTATTAGATAGAAATATGCGTACCTTGTGATAATTAAAACAAGTCATTTCAATGGATGAGAATATCAGTTTTTTGAGAATGACCCAAATATATCCCCATTTTTATGACAATAAGGATTGATATATTGTTCCATTAAAATGAGAATTATAATAAATATATATATTTTTTGATTATAAATAATTAAAAATATGTAGGATAAAGATAAATTACTATCACAAGGGTAACTAAAAATAAATCTCTATTTTTTATGATCATGTAATGGTATAATAATGTTTTATATATGATTTTTCTTGATCATTTATTGGATATTTTATGTATCATTTGAAACTAGGAAGATAATTAATATTGATGTACATTTAACATTGATTGAGGAATTCATTGGATATTATATTTTAATGATGGTTGTTAGATTTATATAACCCCTTAATCAACTTGTAGGTTGAATGTGACAATTAAAATCAGGTAAAGGGTGTTTTTCTTCACCATAGGTTTGTTTTCAAATAATTTATCCGCAATTATATGTTTATTATATTTAAAATTTTACATTTTCATAATTATGTTATGGTTTTTGTTAAATTCTTATGTAATTATTTTCATCATTTTGTATTGAATTTCATTTATGCCAAAATCATGTCTTTATTGATGTATGTTAGTTGATTTGTTATCCCATACTACGAATCAATTCCAACTATTTTCTTATATTTTCCCATTTCCCATGTAAATTTTCTTAGCTCTTATGTAACATTTAATATAAGGAAATCATGAAGACACAAAATCAATTATTCAAGTTTGTATATATATAACGAACTCTATAATTATTGTAATGTTTATGAGTAATGTCTATCCTATAAAGATACTAATTAATGGATATAGTTTATACCTTCATGTTATATGTTTCCTTGTGTTTGAATTATATAAGTAATGTTAACCTTAAATAAAATCAATTCACAAGTAAATGTTATCCTCAATTATGATTTCAAATGAGATACCTCTATGGATAGGAAATACACATTTTTGTGTTAATAATTCATGAGTTGATATTTATTCTAATACATGTACCATGTTTTGATTTCTATGAGTAGTCATTTGTTTTTTATTTTTATATGCATTTTTATTTCTTAGGATGGATAATAGTGATCTATAATGGTTACTTTCATCATACGTTGTATTTTATTTGGATCAATACTAATATTATTTAATTTACTCTACACTATCATTTTAATTTTTATTTGAATTTTGAAATCATAGTAATTATGGTTTACATTACTGACTGGAACATAACTCTCTTCCCATAAATAGAATGGGTAGAAGGTAGATGTATCAGACCGATCATATTTCAACTGAGTTTCAAAAGAAGTTTGATTTTTTAGATTTTTCATTTAAAAATGAATCAGATGATGATTTTATATCATGTCTAGGTTAAAATTATGTTAGAAGACTGTTGTTAATCTAGGAATAAGTTAGATACCATATAAAAAAGCTAAATTTTAAAAAACTGTTAAGTTTTGTATCACCAAAGGGATATTAGACCATATTTTAAAATTCATGAATGGTAAAAAATAATTGGTATATAGAATGTTTATTTGATCACTTTCCATTTGTGAATCATCATGAGAGAGATAATACACTAATTTGAGAAAATAATAATAATAATACACATGATGAAAAGACTAAGGATGGTGATGTTGAGAGAGATAAAAATTTAATGGGTGATGTTATAACTAATCCATATCAAGAATGCACTAAATTTCACATGATCCTCAGTCCAGTTGGGGAGGTATCCTTAACTGAATCCACAAGACCCAGGTTCAAAACCAGGTAGATGCTTATTTCCAGTGACTGTAGAAGTACTATAGCAATATTGTAGCAGAACTGTACACTGTGCGGTACTATAGCAGAACTGTACACTATACGAGTATTATAGAAGAACTGTACATTATACAGTACTGTAGCAGAACTGTACACCGTACAAGTAATGTATCAGAATTGTACAATGTGCAGGAAATGTAGCAGGCACTGTAGTAGGTACTTTTATGCACATTAGCTATTTGAACTATTCACCTTGGGATACTGGTGTGGGCTTGGAGTCCTTAAGTATTTAAAGCAACCCAGGCCTTCGGGTCTGTAGGGCCTTCGGGCCACCTCAAGGCCTTAGGGAAAATGCATTTCCCCCCAGAGAAACAACAAAAAAGAAGTAGCCCCAGAAGAGGATTCAGAGTAGGTTCACTCCCCAAAGAAGAGACTAATGGATTTGTCAGAATGAGAGGGTATGGCTATGCCATCGGGAGCAACAAGTGCTTGCACGAGAAGCCTATCTAGATGTCCATTCGAAGGTGGAGACCTACTATCATGATGCAGATACTGGGGATGGGTGGTTCCTTGTAGATACTCTGGTTGAATTTCTAAGACCTTCGAGTCATGAAATCTTTTAGGCCTACAAGCCATGTAATCTCTGAGCCTACAGGCCTTGTAAGGATTCCTCCTCATCCCTTTAAAGGGGGTTATAAATAAATCAATAAAAATGAAGGCCTTCAGGCCATTTGTGCATGAATGTACTAAATTGAAAAGGATGTAATGTTTAATGTAGTTATAACATGGAAAAACCATGGATTGAATTTATAATACCACCATTGAATTTATTATTACCTTTTTGAAGCAATTTCTTCTTGATGGTGCAAATATTCTCTCAAATCATTATATGGTATGGAAGTTAATTATGTAGATTTTATTTTATACTAATAAAATCAATGCTTTCTTGAAAGATTACAGTTTGTTTTTGAGAGGAAACCACTAACCTTAATGATTGTAAAGAATATAGTACATCTTTATAGAAGAAAAATACATATAGAATGTCATCTCGTTTTCCACAAAAGTCATATAGAAATTTCCATTGATTCCCAAGATTAAAAATCTATTCATCTCTGTAAAAATATCAACCAATATGCAATAACATGATTATAAGATAATTATAGGTAATGATGAGTTGGTTCATCCTACACATGGAACTACTACAAAACCTCTGTTTAACAATGTTGGTATTTATTAGCAATAGAAAAAAGGACTGATAAATGAAATATTTTTCAACGATGATAAATTCAAGAATTTATTAGTGTATTATTTTTAGTGCTAATAAAGGGTACCCATTATTAGTGCTTTATTTTTAGCACTGCTAAAGGATACACTTTATTAGTGATTTATTTCTAGCACTCATAAAGGGTGTCCTTTATCAGTGCTATATTTTAGTGCTCATAAATGAGTTCTTTATAAGTAATTTTTTAGAACTGATAAAGGTTCAAATAAATAAAAGGGAAAATTTGAATAAATAAAAATAAAAAATGAGTTTATTAAAAAAAATATTACAAATTTTATTAATTAAATATTTATTATAAAAAATAATTAATTGTTTATACTATATATAAATTATAAATATTAATAAATAAAATATGTATTAGATATATAAATATGAATAATGAAGATTAAACAAATTAAAATTAAAAATATATAAATTGAGAAAAATATGAAAATTTTTATTATTTATATGATTATTGAAAACATTAATAAATATTGTATATTAACAATAAAGATACATATTAATGTTTATAAATATGATTTTAATATTAAAAAATATTTTTGATATTTACAATAAATAGTCATATATTTTGTGAATTATGGTTTATAATTAAAAATTAATATGAATTAAAAATATTGATTAATTGCATAGAGTAATGGACATATAATTAAATGTTTTTTGATTTTTCAACTTAAGATTGATCAAATGTGTGTTATATTGATTTCAAATATATGTAATTAATGAATTTTTATATAAAACTTATACACACCAAACATATCCATTTTATCAATATTATGAATGTACACTTATTTTTAATTTATTCAATTTCACTCAATTTTAACACACATACACGTAAAATTAAGTATTCATTAATAATGTTAAAAAAATTTCAAAAAAAAATTCTTTAAAAAATATTTTATAATGAAATATTTATAAGTAAATATATTCAAATATATATATATTTAAAAATGTATATACAATATTTATAAAATTATAAAATTATAAATATAAATAAGTAATTATTGTTTTAAAAGTGTTTATATAATTATAAATAAATAATTATATATATTTAAATAATATTAAATTTATAATAATTTTACCTAATTATTATATTTATATTTATATTTATTTATTATATATATAATTATATAAATATATATAATGATATAAATATTATTTTATAAAAATTGTTATATAATTATAAATTATAAATTATATATTTATGTAATTATTAAATTGTAATAAATATATTTACTATATTTATATTTACATATAATTATTAAGTATATATATATATATATTTGAATTTATTATATATAATTATACATATAAATCCTTTATCAGCGATTAAGTAATAAGCACTGAGAAAAGAAATCTTTATCAACACTTTCTTTAACACTGATAAAGATTAGGATTTATCTGTGCTAAAAAAAGTGATAATAAAATAAATATTTATCAGTACATTTTTAGCTATGATAAATACCTACCTTTATCAACACTAAAAAATAGTTGATAAATATGAATTTTATCAATTCTAAAATAATAAGCACTTATAAAAAAACTATATCATAGCTTTTAAAAAAACCTTAATAAAAGTGTCCCATTCAAATTAAAAAAACCTAACTTATTGGGAACCCATTGTGATATCAAAATTTTTCCACAGAATCCACCCATTTTCGGCGCTCCTCTTTAGTGAATCGAATCTCAAATCATAGAATCCCTCTTGAATCACACAAACCCACAAACTCTAATTACTCGAACATTGTTCGACATGTGGTGTTCAGTTTCCATTATGGTTTCCAAAGAAAACATGGAGATCTGGATCTTGAGGGTCTTAGATTTTCATCAACATAGCGAGTTAGGTCTATATTTTCTTTTGTGGGTTTCAATTTTGATACTATATATTTTTTCCATGATCTAGATATGAGGGTTTCCTATTATCCTTTGTAGGTTATAATTTTATTTTGGTATTTCTAATCTTGATGTTGTTTTTATTTTTCCCTTTGTTTATCTTCCATTGTTTCCTTGAATAATATTTTGGACTTTCTATTTTGTTTTTTTTTTGTTTTTTTTAATCATTTTTCTTCATTGTCTATATCTATTCCCCAGTTTGCTTCACTTTTTTGAATCAGTTTTATTTTTTGGTTCTGATAAAATTGATTTAGCAAACAAATTATTAGTCTGATGATGTTGCAAAGATGAAACAGTAGCTGATTTTATATAATTCATCTATGGAATTTTTTTTATTAAAATTATATTTTAATATTATAATGTAATGGGTTTTGCTTAAAAAAATATTTTCTCCAAATTGTGTGGTTTTATTTAATGAAAAAACTTATTATGGTTGATACTTTGTTTATATGTTTTCAATGGCATTATATTTTTAAAATTAGTATGGTGTGGTTTTGATTTTACTATGTTGTGATATTCTTCTATAAGGGTCAAATATTTTTTTTACAAAAGATAGTTTATTTTAAAAAGTTATATATATATATATATGTAAACATATATCTTTCTAACTATTTATGTGTGTTTTCATAACATATAGTGTAAGGGTGATTTTATAATTATTTTCCCACAAATTATGGTTTTTGATTTCCAAATTAAGAAGGGATTATATTTATTTTCATTAAAAATTATCTTTAAATGTGTTTTTTTGTAATTATGTGTATTATGAGTTCCTTGAGATATGTATGTATATATATATATATATATTAATATATGTTTAAATGTGTATGAGATAGACGTTGCAAGGGTTGGCTTGTTTTTCTCCTTTGTTTCTGATATAACTTGTTGATGTGTATTATTACATTTTCCAACTTATTTATGGTACTACCTAGAATTGCGAGGAAGAGTCAATGCGTATTATATTGTCTCGCTAGAATCCTTAGGTTACAACATCATTTGTTCCAAAAAATAGAATGGAAGTTATCAAATTCAATAAATTAGAAATTATTTTTATGTATTCATAATTTTTGGTATATATATAAATTTTTGGTCTATATACACTGAATTTACAGTAATATAATTTATACTTAAATAACCAATAAAATATTTTAAAATCATGTAACTTTAAAAATAATAATATTAGGTATCTATATATAATTTTTTATGTAATTAAACTTTCCAGAATTTAAATAATTATATTTTATATACAATTACCCAAAATATTAATTATTTATAATTAATATTAATAAAAAATTATTATTAATAGTATTTTTTAGTTTCATTAGAAAAAATTGTTTTATATATCAATACATTGAATAATATATTGTATATTTAAATAAATTTAAATAATCTAAATAATATATATATATATATAATTATATTCAAAAAAAGTTACAAATATATTATATATATATAATATATATGTATAACATATTTATGTAGATTAACTTTATTTATCTATGTGTCAAATGAGGAGTGACCTCCATTTTATAGTTTTTGATTGTGGAAGGCATGAACCCCATTCAGGTTTATTGCCTATTGGGTTAAGTGTGAACAAAGTACACACCTCCATCGACATATTTTTCCAATTATATAAATCCTTATAATTTTTTAATAAAATAAAACCTATTAAAAACAATGTTTTATTAAAAAAATAATATAAGAAAAAATCCTCAACCATTTTTTTACTAAAGTTTTATTCGGATCCCTATGGATAAATTAGAGGATAAAAATGAAAGTAACTAATCAATAAATCTGCCTCCACATAAAAAAAAGTAAACAAATTTCAGTAACATACACTCATCATCTAAAATTATACTGTATAAACCCAAGATACCCAGGCTACGCAGCATTGTAGTTGTGTATTCTGATTCTTCCATCTCCACCCTCTATATTTCTTTCCCACCATTTTCTCCATCGTTTCTCTGGTTTTGTGATTTTTTTATGGAAGGAGTTTGTGGTAATAGAGGAAAATAGTTAATAACTAGTTTCAATGGTGTAATTATCACAAATAGGAGGCATTTCCCCTTTTAGATAAGATAATGATGTAAATTGGAGGCATTTTCCCGTGTACTTTAGTATTTTTTCTAAAAGGGAAAATGACTCCCATTTGTGATAATTACACCATTGAAACTAGCTATTAAATCGAAAAATCCATTTACACTAAATCTTTCCAAATAAAATATCCACTGTACCAGAGAAATGATAGATTGAATGAAGAGAATTAAATGGAGAGGGTGGAGATAGAAGAATCAGAATAAGAAACTGTAGTGGTGCGTAACCCGAGGGACTTGGGTTGTTAATGTGTAATTTCAACTGAAGATTGTATGTTATTGATATTAATTTATTCGATTTGATATGGAGGCATATTTAATGTTGAATTACATTCATTTTTATCCTCAAATTTATCCATAATGATCTGAATAAAACTTTTATAAAATAATTGGTTGAGGATTTTTTGTATTGTTTTTTGATAAAAGATTGGTTTTAATAGGTTTTATGTTATTAAATAAATGATAGGGTTATATATGGTTGTAGAAAGAGGTTTATGGAGGTGTGTACTTCTTTCAAACATTGATAAATGATCCATAAGTCATTTCAAATGTGTAGGAATTAGTCACACCTCAATTTGACGCATGGTGTGACCACTATTACTCAAAGTTTATGTTATTAGCTTAAAATTGATAGTTTAGTTCAGAAAATGTCACTCAATAAAAAAATAAATACACATAGATTCTATTGAAAATTTAGGAAGATATTTAATAAGTCTATTGTAACATGCATGAATTAGTCTCATGTCAAACTGATACTTTATGTGATCAGTATAGGTCAAATTGTGTGTTTACATTTTAAAATGAAAATTTAGTAAAAAATGTGACATGATACAAACTAATAAAACTCATTGAGATTTAATTGAAACTATAAGAGAATGGTCCTTATAAGTATCTGACACCTGATAAAAATGAGGCTATAGATCCTGATAGCCAGCAGTGTGGAAAGGAAATGATGAAGTGTGATGAGTGGGAAGCCATCATTAATGGTAGTGAAAAATTCATAGAGAAGTATATGAAGGTCAATTTATTTCAAGAGGAATTTAACAGTCTAGTTATGATGAGAATCAATTTTAATATATAACCAGAATATGATTATTGGATCAAAAAACAACGCTGTATTTTGGCTCATGGATTAAACAGATAGAAGATCTCTGTAGAGGAGCTCATTCAATCTTGGGACAGGATGACACTCTATTTTGAATACCTCCTCAAATACGAACAGGACAGGTGGGATATATATCCACAATAGAGTCTTCTCAAATGTAAGGTCTCTAAAAGTCTTAAACTGCAATTCAAAGATTATTCCATTTCAAATGAGGTTGTGTCATGTTTTTCTGTACTTTTCTGGTTTCCCACATTTCCCTCAAAAGCGTTTCTTAAAAAAAATTATATGATGATGATAGATAAAGGTCTATAAGTCATTTGAGATGTTTATGAATTAGTCTCACCTTAATCTAACACACGGTGTGACCGGTATGAATCCAAGTGCAACTTGTTGTTTAAAATGACAATAATTTCAATAAAAAGGACAACTGACCTTCTAAAAAATTAGAAAAAGAATTAAGATTATTTTTATAATGTATATAAATGATTCATAACAAATTTTAAATGTGTATGAATTAGACGCACCACAATCCAATGAACAATATGCCTGATATGACTCAATGTGTCCATTATCAGCTTAAAATCGATAGTTTAGATCAAAAAATTCCACTCACTGAAAACATGGGAAAATAGCAGCATATTTCGTAAAAATATAATAGATTGATTCATAAGTCATTTTTAATGTGTAAGACTTTATGTCACATAAAAATATACACGATGTGATCAGTATGATTCAATGTGATTGTTTCAATTTTAAAATGACATTTTAGTAAAAAAGGAAATTGAATTACTCAAAACAAAGTATATGCATTTAGATTGTTTTGATATATTGTAATAACATTCCATAATCTATTTGAATTTTTTTATGAATTATCCTCACCTCTAATTGACACACGGTGTGTCTGGTATGACTCAAAGTGCATCATTTTATTCAAAAATGACATGAATTTTATTAAAAAGGACAAATGACTGTCTCAAAAGTAAGAAAATACATTCATATTGTTGTGATACATTAGGGTAATGATCCATAAACCATTTGTGTCATTTTGAAATCATCAACACCTTAATACATTTCACAATGTGTCTGGTATGACTCAGAATTCAATTTTTCAATATATAAGTTTAATTTAAGTTTAAAATGTGCATCACATCACCCAAACCGAGCAAAGGATCCTAGATTGTATTCTATTCATTTAAATTATATATTCAATCAAGGATGACCCTTTAATTGGTAAATAAAAATCATTTAATACCTATCCCAATGTAATAAATTCCTTTTTTGTTAAAGGTGTTGAGTCAATACGGTTTCATTATTACATTTACATTCCTCTATGTTTTGAAAATCACAAACACTCTATCTTAAGGAAAATTTTATTTTACCCTAATATTTATATTAATAATGGAAATTTTACTTCCCCAAAGAAAATTTATCCTTACCTGTTTTCATTGTTGATATTTTAGTTTCTCTAAATTCAACTATTTTTATTCCGAAGTGAAATATTTTTTTCACATCTAAAACCTAAAAATTCAATAAATACATAGATATAGAGTATTCTGTATTCAGGATCTGAATTTAGGTTTCGAATTCCATATAATTTATGTTTCGAATTCTTCAAAATTCAGGTTCTGAATTCTATGAAATTCCGACTCCGAATTCTCTAAAATTCAGACTCTGAATTCTCTGAAATTCAGAATCTAAATTCTCTAAAATTCAGACTTTAAATTATCTAAAATTCATGTTCTAAATTCTATGAAATTCAGACTCCTAATTCCATAAAATTTAGGTTCCAAATTCCTTGAAATTCAGACTCTTAATTCTTTGAAAATTAGTGTCCAAATTCTCAAAAATTCAGACTCCGAATTCTTTCAAATTCAGACACTAAATTCATCAGAATTCAGACTCCAAAGTCTACAGTATTCTGACTCATAATTCATTGATAAATAGAATCCGAATATTCATGAAATATAAAATCCAAATGTTCATTTTTTTTAATATCAAAAATTTATTTTTTTCTTCGAATGTAAAAAATGGTTTTGGTTAAGAAACCATATTTTTTCTTATCCTTGTGAAGATTATGAAATGATATTGTAAATTCTGTTTCTAACCAACCATTTTTTGAGTGACACATGTATAGGTACCTCCAATATTCATGAGAAAATATGACTATTGGAGGAGGGAATCGAGCGTTGGAAAAGTTCCTATAAATATGATCTCATTTGAATGAGCTTACAACATTGATGAACGTTGATCAACCTAGAGATTACATGTTGCTGAAGTGATTTTTGGAGAGAGAGACTCTGATGCTATGTGCATACTGATCTTTTTGTTCAGCTTTCTTCGTGCGACTCCAAGTATTGCTTTATATAATTTAGGGGTTCTATTGATAGAAAGATAGATGTGTTGAATACCTTAAAGTTCTAGTACTTCCATGATAACGAAGAAATAGGTGCTGACTACCTTGAAGTTAGAGGGCTTGCAGGGATAGAAAGATAGAGTCCAATATTCTTATCTAGGGATTACCCTAGTGTGGGTGAGACAGACTTTCTTGAAAGTATAAATCAAGGTAACTTTATCCAAGGTTGTTATATACCCTACTCATTGGGTTAAAAGATTCTATACTTGTTACTTGTATTGTTTCAAGTTTATTTTCCACTTTATTTTGATTAATAAGAAAATTATAACTATCATATACTTTCTTGTACTTGTATAATCTGATTAGTAGGATTCTATATATTTTAAGGTAGAATCGTTTTCCTTGTAATCTTTTCTTAAGGTTCATTTCCAAAACCTTGTTTACAGAATCTAGGATGTTTGTATAACTAAGTTGTCTTGTTAATTTACCTTGTTTAACTTTCCTAAACATTGTTTCCCTCTAGGTTTAAAATGAAATTTTTATAACCAACATTAAATGTTCCAAAGGAATTTTTAATGTATATAATTCACTCCCCTCTTGTATATTGAGAATCTACATTCATTATTTTGATCCTATAATTGGTATCAGAGGAGGTCTCTGAAATAATTATATTCACATATAAGTTTTCTTGCTCCGTTTTCATTGTTCTATATTTTCCTTTATTAGGATTTTTCCTTGTTTATATGATTTTTTATTAACTAGTTTCTCCAGGAAGATATTTTCTTTTAGATGGTAGGAATGAATGTTGTTTAGATTTAAAATATTAAACCTACTAGACCACCCATTCTTGATGGAAATGATAAGGAATATTGGAGATATCATATGATGTCTTTTGTTATAAATATTGAACTGGACAACTTCGTCATGATTACTAATGATTATAAGTTTCCTGATAAGGAAGTCATAAATTTTACTAATCAGGAAAAGTCATAATATAATATTAACTATAAAGTATTCAATAATTTGTTGTATTCCATGACCAGGAATATATACAGCCATATTTCTTCTTGTGAAACTACAAATAGTATTTGGAAGAAATTGGAGGTCACTCATTTTGGTACATCCAAATTTATAGAAACTAGAAGAGCTATACTAAGAGAAGAATATCATAGATTTCTATTTCCTTATGGAGAACCAGTTTGTAAGGTACAACAAAGGTATATGACTATTGTTAATACTTTAAAATCTATGGGTGAGAAAGGTTTAGATGATGAGAAACTTGTGGAGAAGATTATAGATATCATTCCTAACGAGTGGGAATCTAAGAGAACAACTATTGATGAGAATAATAATGTATCTCAGATTACTCTTGATGAGTTTTTTTGAACTCTTCTTCAACATGAGAAAAAATGAAAAGAGATATTGATTTTTATAAAAAGAATAACTACAATAGAAGTGTAACCTTTATAACTACTAAAGTCAAAACTCCTTCAAGGGTTACTAGATCAAAGTCAAATAATGTCTCTATTTTATCTAAATATAGTGAAAGTGAACATTATGAGAATGAACTAGCTAATCTTGCTCGAAGAATGAACAAGATAGTCGGGAAGAATGACATTCAGTATAGATATAAGAAGAAATAAAGAAAAGACATGAAAGACTCTGAAGTTACTTTTTATGAATGAACAAGAGCATGGAATATAAGGCCAAATTGTCCTATTTTTAAGATATATGATAGAAATGAAAATAATTATGAAAGGAATAGAAATAAACACTACAAGGATAAGGCTAAGAAAGTTTTAAAATCCAATGACACATGGAGTGCTAGTGGTGGAAAATCATCTGATGTATCTTTAGAGTATGAATATTCTAATCAGGGGAATCTTGGTCAGATAGCTAGATTACCTATTTAAAATCATTATCTAATGGCCAAGGTACACAATTATGAATCTATAACCACTGTATCCTTGAATTCTAATTATAATAAAAACAAATATTATTAACATTCATATGAATAAACTTCTTCTGATGAAGATAATAATTTACTTTCTTATAAAGAAACTTCTAGCATTGCTATGCTCCTTCATAATGAAAATTCTAAAGTCACGAAAAATCATGAAAAGGAAAATTCTAGAAATAATATTTTTAATAAGGAAGTTTTAGATCTTTCCAAAGATCTTGATATAGAAATTCATGATTTTGAAAGTATTTCAAAAAACCTTGATGAAGTTAATTATGAAATGGTTAAATTTTTTGAGGATCTAGAATGAGTAATTTCTAAGAAATATATTTTATAGACTAACTCTAGTGGTAAAACAAATGTTTTTGAGGATAAAAACATATTTATTAGACTGAAGTCAGAAATATTTTCCTTGAGGAAGTTTTTGTCAAACATTACCTTAGGTAAGGAAAATTTTGATATGATGTATTCCCAAATCCGACCTCTGAGGAATAATTCTAGATTTGGTTATACTCATTCAAAACCAATTTTTAGTAACAATTATATTTTACCACAAAGTGATCCATTCTGTACTAAGTGTCAGTGTAGTGGGCATTGGGAAGAAAATTTCATTAAACATAACTCACTCTTTAGGTTTTCATAAAGATTATTTTTCCAAGAAAATGTTGATTTATAAAATTTTTCTTTATGAAGTTTCTAGATCCATGAAATTTTAGGTTCCGAAAGTATAGAACATTTATTTTTAGAAACATAAAGATTGTACCAACAGCAATACATGGTACATAGATAGTAGATGTTCCTGAAAAATGACTGGTAACAAAAACTTCTTTGAAAATATTATCAAGATGAAAGGAGGAAAAGTACATTTTAGAGATAATGCTAAAGAAGAAATTATTGGTATAGTTTACATTTTCCTTCTTGAAAAAACAATGATTTCAAATGTTTTATTTTTCAATGATATTAAGAAAATTCTCACTAGCATAAGTCAGTTGTGTGATGGAGGTTACCTTGTGAATTTTGTGAATGAAAAATATTTAGTACACAATTCCAAGGAATATTTTATTCTTTCTTCCTTTAGTTATAAGAATATATACACATTAAACATAGAATACCTCAGGATCCAATACCTTCCTTGCCTTAGTGCAATGGAAGATCATTCTTGGTTATGGCATAGAAGGTTAGGACAATGTTACTTTAGGAACCTATGAAAACTCCATAAGAAAACACTCGTTAAAGATCTAATGGATCTTATATTTAATTATTCCAAAGTTTGTGATCTTTATCAATTTTGAAAGCAACATAAATCAAGTTTTAAATAAATTGGTGAAGTCTCAAATACTAATGCATTACTATTGGTTCATATGGATCTTTTTGTCCCAAAACAATCTGGAAGAATTGGAGGAATATATTATGTATTTTTCTTAGTTTATTATTACACTAGATTTATGTGGGTCAATTCTATAAAAAATAATTCTGATGTTTTTTCTTATTTCAAAATTTTTAGATCCCATGTTAAAAATGTGAAAAAACTTCCATTGATAACTATTCATATTGATCATGGTGAAGTATTTCAAAATTCTGATTTTGATACTTTTTGTAGTAGAAAATGCATTACTTATAACATCTCCGATCAAATAACTCCATAAAAAAAAATTTTTGTTGAAAGAATAATTATAATTCTTCAAGAGATAACTAGAAAAATGTTGAGTGAATAATCTATAGCCAAACATTTTTTGTACGAAACTGTTAGTACTGCTTGCTATACTATAAATCGTGTTTTGATTAGTTCTTTTCTTAATAAAACTCTGTATGAATTGTGGAATGGTCGAAAACCTAGACATTCCTACTTCAAAGTGTTTGGTTGAGAAGTATTAATTCTGAATACTACATATAATCTACATAAATTAGCACCCAAATATGTTGATGGAATCTTCTTAGTCTACTCCACAGCTTCTAAGGATAATAGAGTTTTCAATAAAAATATTTGTACAATGATGAAACAATACATATTAAATTATATGAAACTGGTCATTTTTTTTAAAACATATTCCACCTACGTCTTCAGATGTGTTTTCAAAAACATATTATGAACTCTTGATATAAGAGTCTTCTGATAAAGAAAATGTTCAAGATAATATTTCTGAATCATTTACCCAAGAATATTTTCTATCCTATGTTGATGAACATGTTATAAAAAACACAAAACAGTTGTTTCTAAAGAATCATCCTTGTGATAGTATCATTGGTGATGTAAATCAACCTATAAAGACTCAATGTTCCTTAGGGAATGAAGTAGAACATCTGGCATTTCTTTCACAGTTAGAATATAAAATCATAGATGAAGCTTTAGGCAATGATGATTAGATAAAAGATATGCAAATGAGCTAAATGAATTTTAATGGAATAAAGTATGGACCTTGGTTGAAAGACCTAAGGAAACCTCTATTATTAGAGTAAAATGGATCTTTATAAATAAATGTGATAAAAATGGAATCATTGTATAAAATAAATCTAGATTAGTTTCTGAAGGCTATAATAGACAAGAAGGAATAAAATACGAAGAGACCTACACTCCAGTAGCTGTACTTTAATCTATTCATATTTTACTTGCCTTTGCAGCTTTCTTTAACTTCAGTCTTTTTCAAATGGATGTTAAATGTGCTTTCCTTAATGGTTATGTTCAATTGAATGTTTTTTTGTATAACCCCTGGTTTTGAAGATTCAAAACATCCTTAACGTGTTATCAAACATACAAAATATTTGTATGGACTTAAACAATCTCCTAGAGCATGGAATGATAGACTTATAGGGTTTTTTTATTCATAAAAATTATGTTAATGGAAATGACGATCCAACCATTTTTAGAAATAATAATAAGAAAAATGTTTTTATTTTTCAAATCTATGTTTATGACATTATATTTGGTTCAACTATGCAATCTTTAACTGATTCCCTTGCAGATCTAATGAAATCTGAGTTTGAAATGAGTCTGATGGGTGAGTTGACATTTTCCTTGGTTTTCAAATTTCTCAAAAACCAGAAGGAATCTATATAACCCAAAAAAAATTATATTAAATATCTTATTAAAATGTATGGATATGAAAACACTAAGAGAATATGTACTCCCATTGGTACCTCAAATTCACTTGATCTTGATGAAGCTGGGAAACTAGAAGATCAAACATACTTTAGAGTTATGATAGGAAGTCTACTTAAATGAAAAGTAGTCATCTAGACATAATGTTTCCATTATGCTTATGTTCAAGATATCAATCCAATCCTTAGGAATCTCATTTAAAGGCAATGAAAAGTATTTTTCATTACTTAAAGGGAACCATGGATTTATGACTCTTTTATACTTCTGCAAATGATTTTGTTTTAAAAAGTATTTCTGATGCTGACATTGTTGGCTGTAGAATGGATAGGAAAAGTATATCTTGAACCTGTCATTTCTTATCAGATTCATTAGATTCTTGGTCGTGAAAAAAGAAACACTCAGTAGCACTTTCCACTACTAGAGATGAATATGTAGTAGTTGGAGGTTGCTATGAACAAGTGTTGTGGATGCAACACACATTCAAAGATTATGGTATGAGTTTTACCAAAACACAAATATTGTGTGATTATACTAATACCATTACCATAAGTAAAAATCATGCACATCACTCTCGTGAAAAACACATAGATATTAAGAATCACTTTCTCAAGGATCACACAAAGAAAGGAGATATCATTCTTCAATTTATCGGAACACAAGATCAATTTGATGATATTTTTACAAAATATTTATGATCCGATAGATTTGAATAAATTAAATAGAAGTTAGGAATTATAACCTTAAGCTAATATTCCATATTAACTTTTTGTTGAAACCTATATCATTTTAATAAGAAAGTCCTTTTCAAAGTGGGAGTACATTTTCTTGGTAGTAAAAAGTTTTTCGTAATCCAAATTTTTTCGTAATCTAAAATTATTCATAATCCAATATTTTTTTTCATAGTTAGAATTTTTGTTGTCAATTTTTTTTGTAGTTAAATATTTTTATAATCTACAATTTTTTTCATAGTAAATTTTTTTCATAATCTAAAATTTTTCATTGTCAAAATTTTCCTAGTCAAAATTTTTCGTAATATATATTTTTTAGTAAAATGTTTCCGTATTCTAAATTGTTCCTAGTCAAAATTATCATTGTCTAAAATTTATGAAATCAAAATTTTGGAATCTAATGTTATTCAGGAAGAATATTTTTTCATTATGAATAATCTTTCTATCATTCTGAATGGTATGTTTTCTTTTCTAAATTTTCTTAATCATATTTTACAAGTTGGTATTTTCTTTTTGTTTTAAATTATTTTTGGGATTCACTTTTATTTAAATCCGAATGTTTTTCTTAAAAACTGCAAAAGATCAGAATCTATCAAAATTCTTCTTCAGCTATCATTTCAACTGTTATATATTCTAAAAAAGTTTTCAACCATTGGATCAATCAGGGAATTTGAACCATCACTTAAGTTGCCTATATAAAGGACCCCTCGATGCTTCCCCCACATCGTTTCTCAAGCCTTCGCATGATGAAGCTCTATCTCTTTTTTTAGGCTGTTCTGAATCATGATTGTTTCCTCAGTTCCAAATGTCTAAAGAATCCTCTCCTAAGAAAGAAATGTCAACCGCAAAAGAAATATCTGAATGGAAGATTTATCGTGTAAGGTTGGTAGAACTGGAGTTCTTTAATAAATATGATTCCATCATCTCAAAGAACATCAAGTTGAATAGGACGGAGAGTACAGCTTTATCTAAACCCAAGGTAGAGGATCTAGTGATTTTGGAGTTTCTAGTGGAGTTCTATGAATCTGCATCTTTTTTTAATCAAGGAGGGAATGTGGAATTTGCTTTCAAGGGTTATGGTAAGACTAATTCTATTTGTTATTCTTAGGCAGCCAGTCTGATTGGAATACCTTACAAAGGAGAAGATGAATTTTTTTCTAATAAGTTACCTGATTTTATATGATGTTTTGATAAGGAGAAGGACATAGAGTGCCTTGGTTTGGCTAGAGTTAAGACTCTGAATATTCTTTATCTTTCATCAAATTTCTGGATTCTTGAACTTCGAGTTCATGGATTTATCATTCCAAGGTAAAGAGATAAAGATACTCTAAAGAAAAGAGATATATATGTTTTGGATTTCCTAATGAAACTCAAAAAGCTAAATCTGGTTAAATATATTTTGGTTACTATTCCGAATATCAAGAATGGGAATCTAATGTCTCAGATTAAAATTTATCCAAAAATTCATTCAAAGATCGTTGTTTCTTGTTTATAATTAATGAAAATTTCTTGCAAGTCAATGTCACGAAATTTCTATGTGATTTTTCTTAGTGATAACGCATTAAAGAGGACGAAAATCCATTTATTTAGTGTTTTAGGATAATTTTATGAATTTTCGGAAGCTTAAATACAATCTCATTCAAAGAAAAAGGATGTTGATGGGACTTCAAATAAGGGCAGAAGAAAGAGGAAAGCAAAAAAACTAGACGGAAAAGAAAAAACCCAATTGGCTAAGTAAATTCACTCTGTACCTCCAATGTCAAAGAAACAAAAGGATTATCCTGATGTGGTTGAGGCTAAGTGGATGAAAGATATGAAAATCCAGAAGGAAGGGGAGCCTAAGTTTGTCTTGGACCCTGCTGAGGCAAAAGCGTTAAAACAAAAAGCTACTGAAGAGCTTGAAAAGCAACAAAAAGAGAAGAAGAAGAATAAGAAGATGTCTGAGGCTGATATATTACAATCTATTCTTAAGGATAATGAGAATTCTTCTAATAAAACTCTGGTACAATAATCATTTTTAATAGAATCAATCTCAGAGAATCCAATAAAGAAGTTGGTGTTTCCTGACAGAGATCATGAAGAAGAAATAGTTAAAGAATAAGAAGTTGGAGAATAAGAATAAGGGAGTGGTGATATTAAGGATATGATAATGCAAGTATAATATTATCATGAGATCGAGAGTCCTTCTGAGAAGTTATCAATCTGAACTTCTAAAGCTGAGTCTTAAAAAATTTCTACCCCAAGAAATGATTAAATGGATTAGAAAGAAGTAAAAAAATTGTCTTAAGAAGAAAGTATAAATCATGATTTCATATAGCTAGTGGGTGTCAAGTCCGGAGTTTAGAAAAAAGAAGATGATGAAGATATGATTGTTCAGATATCAGATAGTGAATAGGAATCACCAAAACTAGAAGAAATCATTTCAAGAACCGATAAGGAAAACATGTGAGGGTTGATACTCCTACCAAGTCTTTGTTCAGTAAGAAAGATAATGGTGCGCCATCAAAGAGGAAAGTAGGTGTTCTTGAAAAATAATCCTCATCAACAAAATCATTCAAATTCAGAATCATCTTCTCTTGTCCATGACTTTGTTGTTCAGTCATTGAAGAATCCATTTGGAACTATTCATTCATTTCCAAGCATTGACTTAAGATGGAAGATGCTTCATCATTACTTAAATCAGAAACTAGATTTAGTATCCATGGTGATGGATAAGTGTGCCAAACATGAGGCTGATTTCAAATCATTTTTTAGTAATTATGATGCCCATAAAAGATCTTTCAAGAAGATGTCTAGTTGGTCAAGGGAAACTATTAAAGAGATGATAATTCTCGATGAATTTGAAGATAATGTCAAGGATGCCTTTGAAACTGAAGATGGTAAGTTCAAATTTCTCACAAATTCTTTTGAATAAAATCTATTCTTAAAGAAACTACTCAGAAGAAACAAGTGAAGGATCTGAATGGGAAATTGTATTCAGTTACATAGAGTTGGAACAGGGAAAGGGATATTAGAATCAAACATAATGAAAAACATTCTAAACAAGAAGAATCCTTGATGGATTAGACTAATATGCTTATGGCTCAAGAAGGATAAATTAAATCCTTAGAGAAGAAATGTGAAGATCAAGATTAGCTACTCAAGTGCATCGTAGATGATCACAAGGAACTCAAGAATCTATAGACAATTTTGAATAAGCTATTGTCAAAAGATAAAAAAGGATAATATTTCTCATTTATTATCTTTTATTGAATTTTCCTATTGTAAAAATTATTTCAATATTAATTAAATTTTTGTTAAACTTAATATTTTTTATTGTTTAGTACTAATATTTAAGGTACCATATTTTCTTCTCCATTCCCTCTATTTCTTTTTGAAAATCACAAAGGTGGGGAAAGGAATGTCAAAAAGAATACCAAGTAAATAATAAATATCCCCAAGGGGGAGTTCTTCTTAGATAACGTTGTTATCATGAAGATTTTCATATGTAAGAAAATGTAAAATCTCAATTAGGAAATCAAGAATATGATCCTTAAGGATTTCAAAGGCAAATGGGGAGTTAGTCATATTCATTATGATCCATAAGTAAAGGGTGATAATTTTTTATTTTTATGTTCATAAAATTTGAATGTCCTTATATTCTTTTTAGTAAGGATATTTTTACTCTCCCAAAAGGGGGAGATTGTTGAGTCAATAAAGTTTCCATATGACTTTTCAATTTTTCTATATTTTGTACATCACAAACACTCTATCATAAGGCAAATTTTACTTTTCCCTAAGATTTATTTTAATAAAGAAAATTCTCCTTCCCCAAGGAAAATTTATCCTTACATATTTTTCATTGTTCAAATTTTAGTTTCTCTAAATCATACTCGTTTTATTCCTAAGTGAAAATTATGGCTTGACATCTAAAACCACGAAATTATATAAATACATAAATATAATGTATTCTATTTTCAGGATCTGAATTCAGGTTCCAAATTCCTTAGAATTATTGTTTCGAATTCCTCTGAATTCAAGTTCTGAATTATCTAAAATTCATTCTACAAATTATTTGAAATTCAGATTCCAAATTCTCTAAAATTCAGAATCCAAATTCTCTAAAATTTAGACATTGAATTATCTGAAATTCAGGTTCCAAATTCTCTGAAATTCGGACACCAAATTATCTCAAATTCATACTTCGAATTCTCTGAAATTTAGAATCTTAATTCTATGAAATTCAGGCTATGTATTCTCTAGAATTCTGGTTCTGAATTATCTGAAATTCAGAATCAAAATCTATGAAATTCAGAATTTGAATTCTTTCGAATTCAGACTCTGAATTCCTCAAAATTCTAACCCCAAAGTCTATATAATTCTGACTCACAATTCCTTGATAAGTAAAATCAGAATATTTATAAAATATAGAAGAAGAATGTTCATTTTCTTAAACTCTGAACCTTATTTTTTTCTTAGACTCCAAAAAATTGTTTTTGTTAAGCACCCATATTTTTTCTTATCCTTTTGAAAATTATGAAATGATGTTGTAAATTCTATTTCTAACAAACTGTTGTTTGAGTGACATGTGTGTTGGTCCTTCCAAGATTCAAGGACAAATATGACCATTAGAGGAGGGAGACAATTGTTGTAGTGGTTCCTATAAATAAGAGATCATTTGAATGAGCTCACAACTTTGATGAATGTTGATCACTCTAGAGATTACATGCTGATGAAGTGATTTCAAGAGAGACTCTCATGCATTGTGCATACTGAACCACTTGTTCATCTTGCTTCGTGTGACTCATATTTTTGATGTAAACAATCAATGGATTAGAGGGATAGGAAAACAGAGGTGTCGAATACCTTGAATTTTGATGACTTATGGGGAGAGAAAGACAGAGTATGATATTCCTATCGAGGGCTTACCCTAGTGTGGGTTAGGCATACTTTCTTGAAATTATAAATCAAGGTACCTTTATCTAAGGTTGTTGGATACCCTACAATTTGTGTTAAAATATTTTATACTAGTTACTTGTATTACTTCATATTTATTTTCCACTGCATTTTGATTAATAAGGAAATTATAACTATCATATACATTCTTGTACTTGTATACTATAATTATTAATATTCTATAATATTTAAGGTAGAAATTTTTTCCTTGTATGTTTTTCTTATGTTTAATTTAAAGAACCATATTTCATGAATCTAGGATGTTTGTATAACTTAGAGGACTTGTGAATTTACCTTGTTTAACTATTTCAAACATAATTTTCCTGTAGGTTTAAAAAGAATGTTTTTTAACCAACATTAAAGGTTCCAAAAGAATTTTTAAAGTATACAATTCACCCTCTTCTTATATATTGAGCATCTACATTCATTATTTAGATCTTACAAAAGTGAACTATAAAGAGGGTATTAGGATTCTTGATAGAGGAACCAAATCCTGGAAACTTTTTAAAAAAGATAGTCAATGTAAATTTTTATAATATTGACAGTTAGGATCTGTTTGAATCATTGGGACATGTAGGTGTCATCCGCTCCACAATTTGACATAATATTTGACTCGTATAACTCCATGTGCTGATTTCTATTAAAACTTTACACTAATTATAGTAAAAATGAAATCTGACTCAATGTGTGTGTGTTATCTATTTAAAATTTCTGAATGATTTATGGAATAATTCACTAAATTCACAATTTAGTAAAAAATTCAAGTGACATACTCAAAACTAAGAAAACACATTTATATTATTTTTATACATTTTAATAATGATCCTTAAGTCATTTGGGACATGAAGGATTCATCCACACCACAATTTAGCACACGGTGTGACTGATATGACTCAATGATAATCTTTTTATTTAAAATGTCATTAATTTTAGTAAGATAGGCAATTAACTGACTGAAAAATGAGGAAACACATTCATATTGTTTTGATAATTAATGAAAATGATTCATAAGACATTTATGATGGGTAGGAATTAACTGAACCTCAATCCAATACATGATGTTTTAGGTATCACTGAAAGTGTCAGTTATTAGTTTAAAATTGACATTTTAGTTCAAAAAGTGTCACTCACTGAATATTGATCCAATGCACTCATATCTTCTTGATGAAATCAGAAAATGATAAATAAGTCATTTTTGACTTGTAGGAACCTATTTCATATAAAACCAATACATGATGAGAATGGAATGAGTCAAAAGTGCATGTTTCATGTCTTAAATAACATTTTAGAAAGAAAATATGACTGACGTACTCAAAATCAAGAAAACAGATTTAGATTGTTTTGACAATTTAGTACAATAATACAAAAGACATTTTAGATCTATTGGAGTCAGCCACACCTCAATCCAATGTATAGTGTGACTGATATGACTCAAAATTCATCCTTTTATTTAAAATTGACATTAATTTTAGTAAAATTACATCTTTATATTTATTTAATCTTTTATGTTATTACTAACAAAAAATCTTTTTCTTATACTGGTGAATTTTTTTTGTTTGTGCAAGGTTAGTTTGTTCATAAATAAACAAAGTCAGTTCAGGATTAAAAGGAAAAGGATCATTGATATTTTTGAATGCATATTATAATTTTTATTTATGTAATTGTATAAACCAATGATTGAAATGTATATAATATATAGTTTTTTTTATTTTTGTGTTATAAATTTCATATCATTTTAATCCTATATTGGGACTTAATTTTTTGATATATGGTGTGTTTCTGGTGTTGTGGTGTGCTATTACAACACACTATAGTATGACCCTTTATGAGAGATTTTAAAAGCATTGATAAATGACACATTTATCAGCGCTTCTATGAGAAATAGTAAAAGGTCATTTTTATGTATTTTTATAAGCACATATAAAGGTATTATTTATCATCACTTCAATTATCATGGATAAAAGACTAGTTATCTGAACTTTTATAAGCGTTGATAAATGTTTCTTTTAGCGATGATAAATTAAAGCGCTGATAAATAGTTCCTTTATAAAGGATTTTAAAAGCCTAGATAATGTTTCTATTTATCATCATACTATTTATCACCAACAAAGGACCCCTTTATTTGCACTTTTTCTGCATTGATAACAGACCATTGAATTTGACCTTTCTCATATAGCCAGTTCTTTTCTAGCATTGATAAAGGAAATTTATAGTCCTCTTATAGTCATATTTCGTATTAGTGTGGATTAAAATGGAAGGAATTTGAAGAATTATATCCCATTTTTGTATTCAAGGATCATAAGGTCCGGTTGGGTCAATTCTGTGATGGTTTTAATCCATTTAGTCAGATTCTTGCTAGTAAAAGTATGTGGCCAGTTCTATTCAAGTTTATAATCTTCCTCTATGGATGTGTATAAAAAATCTTTTCACTTTCTTGAGTATATTGATATCTGGTACTTCTAATCCATGAAATGATATATACTTCTTTAAGTAACCTTTGAAAAGAGAGTTGAATGTACTTTGGGATATGAGAGTGTGGACATTTTATGCTTCATCAAAAAATATATATTATATGTATGATTACCTTTTATTCACTATTAATTATTTTCCTTATTATGAAAAGTTTTATGGTTAGAGAATGAATGGAAAACTATCATGCCTTATTTTTATGAACAATACATGATCACAAAGGATTAAGTATCATCATATTTTCAGTTTCAGGGGGCATTAATGATTCATTCTATTGGGTCATCAATACATAAAGAATCAATGGTGGTTTTATAATACTGTTTCAACTGAACATCCACCTCATTTTATGTCAGGAACGAATGTGTTTAATTATTTGAAATATTTTAGTTTTTCATTAGAAAATGGACATATCAAATCTAAAAAGTTGAATAATTTTGACATTGAATGCACTTATAATTAAAAAAAATGTTTCATCGTTCCTAAGTGGCCATATTGGTCTACCAATTTGTTACATCATTGTTTATAAACCAGGATTATTGAGAAAAATATTTGTGAAATGTTTCTTTTAATTCTCCAAAATTTTAATGGAAATAGCAAAGATGACTTATTCTCTTCCTAGGATTTTTTTGATTGGGGTATTCGACCAGAACATCATCCTGTGTGTATTGATGAAAACCAATGGAATGTTTATTGTGCATATTATGTGATGATACCTTTGGAGAAAAATCAATTTCTAGCAGTATTGGGGAATATCAAGGTTCAAGATGTCTATTCCAACAACTTATTGAAACAAGTCAATTGACGAGATTTCAAAATAAAATCCATAAAAAAATGCATATCACATCCTTCATAATGAATTGATTCCGATAGAAATCTAGCATTTACAATACAATAATTTAAGGGTGAAAGTGATTCAATTATGCCATTTTCTTGTAGAACATTGTGCCAAAATGTTATCCAAGCCATTCTTGATAAAAAAATACTTCAAGAAGCTCCATTTATTGTGTGCAAGATGAAAAAATAATTCCCTATATCATATTTTACTTGCATGATGAATTTAACCATTCATATTCCAACTAAAACACTTATTTTGGGACCTGTTTCTTTTCTATGGATGTGTCATACTAAATGAAATATGTTCACAATGAAATATTATGTCTGAAATAAGAATCATTCTGAATGTTCCATTGTGAGAGGTTATCTAGATCAAGAATATATGGATTTTTGTTTAATGTATTTGATATTATGCGATAAAAAGACATATCTAGAAAATAAGTAATGAAGACGAGTAGTATGGGGAAATTGATTACTTATTTACTTCTCTTTCCTAAACATGTGTAATTCTTAGGTCATATACATTGGCTAAATTGATCCTTGATGTGAGGGATACGGCCCATTGTGAAGTCTTTTTAAACTGTTGATTTTTTTGACTATATAAAGTAAGTAATTTAAATATTTATTGGTTATATCATTTTATTTAATATCACATATTCCTTAAACTATTATTGTCATTTTATTTTGGTAACATAAAAATATAAAATTCGACTTCATCGATCATTAAATTTCAGAATGGGAGAGGATTTTCATTTCCAAGATCATTCTTCTTGGTTGAAATTAAAGGTATGACCAGTACATTATTTAAATTAAAATATAGATATTAATTAAATTGTATTATTCATATATATTTTAGGTATTGAGTTTAAATAATAACTTTGTTTCTCAATTATTAAGATAATAAGATTTTTTCCTAATTATATGGATTGTGAATGAAAATATTCAATAATCAATGGGTATAAATTGGTTTCAACTGATCAAGCTGTGATGACACAAAATGAAGGCATTATGTTAACGTCTATAATGGACTATTATGCAATTGAATTAGATAGTCATCCCTAATATTAAAATTTGTCTTATTATGGACTTGTTGAGAAAATATTGTAACTGTATTACTATTCTCAAGGACAAGTCACTATAATAAAATATAATGGTTTGATTCAATGATGATACATTGTAAATGTTTTTATTATTGTGGATTTAGAGTTATTGAGATTATTCAATTCTTGGATACTAATGAACCATACATTTTGGGATCAATAGAAAACAATTTTTTTAAGTGGAATATAATCTACGAACAGATTATAGTGTCATTAGTGATGTAATCCCAAGACATATTTTTCTTGATGTTGGGGAAGGAATTGAGAACTTTGATTCCCCCAATGGTGTTGACCAAAATATTGAATTTTATGACTCAAATTATCCCATTGTGAGAGTTTATGTTGATCCCGAATTAGTGGTGGGTGATATATAGATGCAACCATATAAGTTCAAAGTTCATTAATTTTAACTTAACATGTATTTCATAGTTTGATATTACTATTTTAACTTAAATTTAGTTTCAGTTATGAATTATATGTTTTTTAGAATTGTTGTTTTTCATTTCATTAAATTAGATTTATTTCAATTCAAAAATCTAGTTTTAAAATGTTTTTAAAAAAATGTAAACCTTGGTTTTAAATTTTTATTACTAAAACATGTTATGATTATTTTTATAAATTATTTGAATTATATTTTATATGAATTATTTTTAAAAACTATTTCTAAAAAATGTACATTTTATTCTTATATAATTAATGAAAAATATTTTCTAATTCTGATGGAAAATCGACATATACATGAGGATGGGTTTCCTCCACTACTTCCTGTATTCTGTATAATAATTGTTAAATGTTTCTTCTACATTAATTGTAATTTCATGTTTCTATTCTTTATCAAATATTTTGGGGATAGTCAGTTGCACCAAAGATGACTCCTTGTCATCACACTAGCATGATCTTGATTAAGGATGAATCTAGACCCAGATAGAGCACTCGTTATACCTATTCCCACACTAAACCACTAGCAGACACCTTATTTACCATATCTTTCTCTCCTCCACTTTTGCCTTTGTGGATTTTCCCACCCATCCCTCTATCACCATCATCTCATTTTTCCTCAACTTCCCAATACCAGGTCAATGATACCTCCAGGAATGATTCCACCTTTACCATATCCATATCCATTGAGGTATCCCCAACCCTACTACCCATATGTCGTCATATCCACACTTCCTCTATTTCCTACTATCCATCTAGGATATGGTGATTATATTTATTCATCTTCCCCTCTAGTGCATGCAGATCACCCAGAGTATACATCGGAACATGCATATCCTTCAGATGCTACTAATCAAGGACATCCCACAGATCAATCATAGCCTATTGAGAATCATGTATCATGCTTTTTAATACAATCTCATAAAATTATATCACATCATTTTTGTCTTATTGTACTGCTAAATAATTATTGTTTTTTTTCTTTTCTTTTTTATCTTACTCATTGGGATATCATAGTAAGAAATGTGGGTGAACCAATATGTTGGAAGCATGGAATCATCAAATACAAATAATGGTGGATTATCATGAAGAAAATCATATGATAAGAACAGACGATAGAAATTGTAGATGTTTAATTGAAACTTTTTCAAAGTACCATGATATCATTCTGATGGAACCAAAATCATGGAGACATTTGATCAAGGAAAAATCATGGATAATGATATTGGTATGATTTCTTTTTTAAATTTATATCTATACTATTTTTGTATTTATATGAATTAATATAGTTATTACATCATCAATTTAAATTTACTGAAGTTGAAACTAGTAAGGTTTAAATGTTGATGGATCTTTAGGAGTCGTGGAGATTATATAAGGATGAGTTATATATTGGTTAGAGGGGTTGATTCGGTTTTGATTTAGATGGTGTACCCATATTCCCCACTTTCCAACAACATAATATCAAAAAAATATTACATTTTGGAATAATGATGAGTTTATGGTATTCCAAATCTCTAGTGATTTGAATATAAAATTGAATTATTATTACTTTTATTTAATTTTTTTGGATGTGGTGGGGAAAAAATATACAATGACGTGTTTGCATACATTTGGGCACATTACAATGCTCAACCCTGAGAAGTTCTAGGTACCTTAATAAGAATAGAAATAATAACTATATTTTTTTGTTACTTAGATATATTTTCATTCCGATATTTATGTTTTTTTCATTAATCCCTCTAATATAAGGATGAAAATACCCCTTTAAAACATCCCGATGTCCTTACGGCTGAATGGCCAACTTTCGTAATTGCCAAATAGCCTAATGTCCAATTGTATTAATGACCTAATTGATAATTGACATAATGGACTAATGGCCAATTGGTCTAACGACCAATTATCTTAATATCCTTGTTTCTAAATGGAAAATTTACAAAATGGCTTAATAGCCAATTGGCCAATTGGACAATAGGAATAACAACCTAATGGGAAATTCCCACTGAACTAATTTTATAATGGAAAATTGGCCTAATAGCCAAATATCTAATTGGCATTAAAACCTAATTTCCAATTGTCCTAACTAACTAATGGATAATTAGACTAATGGCATAATGCCTAATTGGAGTAATGGAATAATGGCCAGTTTTTCTAATTAGCATAATGACATAATTTCCAATTGGTAAATTTTCGTACTAGACCAACAACAGAATGTCTAATTGGAAAATTGAACTAATGGCCAAATGGCCCATTGTCCTAATGGCCTAATGACCAGTTATCCTAATGGATTAATTTCTAAATTGGAAATTAACCTAATGTGAAAATGACTTATTAGACTAATGACCTAATGCTTAATTGTCTAATTGGATTAATGGAATGATGACCAGTTCACCTAACAAACTAATAGACAATTGAAAATTGGCCAATTGTAATAATATCCTAATAGCCAATTGAACTAATGTACTAATGGAAAAATGGAAAATTTTCCTTGTGAACTAATGGAATAATGACCAATTAGCCTAACGGCCTAATTGAATATCTTTATTATGACCTAATGGCCAATTGACCAAATAGACTAATGTCACTTTTCCAATATGTCCAATGGACTAATGTCCAATTTTAAAATTGGTGTAACCATATTATGGCCTAATGACCTGTTAGACAATTGGCATAACTTGATAATAATAAATTATCCTAAAGGAATAATGGCCCATTATCCTAAGGGCCTAATGGCCAACTGGAATAATTTTCCTAATATCCTAATGGACAATTTTATATTTTTCATTATGGTATAATGACCACATGTCCTAATGGCTAATTTTAAAAAATACCTCATTGTGTAATAATAAAATGACCTAACTAGACTAATAAACTATGATCTAATTGGACTAATTGTATTACAAACAATTGGCAAAATTTTCCTAATAATCTAATGAAGAATTGGATGAATGACCTAATGTCTAATTGAAATAATGATGTAATGGACAATTAAACAATTGTACTAATTTCCTAATGGTCAATTGAACAATTTTCATAGTGGAAAATTGTATTAAGGACCAATTTTCCTAATGGCCTAATGGGAAATTAGATAAATGACCCAATAAAAATTGTCCAATTGTCATAATTTTTTAATGACCAACTAGACTAATATACTAACAACCTAATTTCCTGTTTTCTTATCGACCTAATAGAAATTTTTTTAATTGACATAATATCCAAATTTTCAATTGCCCAAATGGCCAATTAACGACATAATGGCTATTTATCCTAAAGTTCTATTGGTAATTTTTCTTAATGTCCTAATGGACAATTGAACAATTGACTTAATAACATAATGGAAAATTGGACAATAGGCCTAATCACCAAACAACCAATTGTCCTAATTGGCATATTGGACTAATTCCAATAAGAAGATTGGCTAAATGGACTAACAACCTAATGACCAATTGGACAATTGGACTAATGTATTAATGTCATAATGGACTCAAAAATGATGGCCTAATGGAATAATGGAAAATTTTACAATTTTCCTAATGGCCTAATGGAATAATTAACAATTGTTCAATTGGTCTAATGGCCTAATGGTCAATTGGAAAATAGGTCTAATGGACTAATGGCCTAACAGAAAACTAGAAAAATGTCCTAAAGGAAAATTGGTCAATTGGCATAATGGCCTAATGGATAATTGTCTTAATATATTAATATTATAATGTCATATTGGCCAATTAGTCTAACGGCCAAATAGAATGTTGGACTAACAACCAAATAACCAACTGGCCTAACGGTCAGTTCGCACAATAGCATAATGGCCAATTGTCTAGTTGGCCTAATCACCTAATATCTAATTGGCCTAATTAGCATATTGGACTAATGAACAATTAGAAAATTGGCCTAATGAATTATTATCCTAATGAACAATTGGCCAATTGGCCTATTGGACTAACAAACAACTGGCCTAACAACCTAATTGACAATTGGAATTCCTTATGACATAGAAATAATGTATTTATATTTAAATATTATTAATTATTCAAAAATACATAAATTAAATTATTTAAATTAGGGTCTTTATTTTGATATTATTGAAACCATATAAAAATATTTTTGATGATTTGTTTGATCAAGGATTAAATATAATTAATTATATAAAATTTAGATTATTTAAATAGTTTTTATAATAAATTGAGATATAAAATCATTAACATTAATAAAAATATAATATACATATATATATAAAAGAAATTCCTTATAATGAATAATATTAAATAGTTAATATTGTGAAATTAATATAAATAAATCATATTCAATATTATGAATTTTTCATAATTAGTTGATAAAATTATAATGTGTTTATGATTAGCATTTATTTATGAATTTTTCATCAATGTTTATCACATGTTTAAATTTATGAATCAATTATTCCTTCAAAAGTTATTACCTTTTATTGTTATTAAATATTATAAAATTTTTATATTCTAAATATGTTTATAGTAATCAATTTGATGTTCAGAAAATGTTATTGGGCATCAAAATATGTGTGCTTTGAGAAAAATTATATTTCCCGAGTAAAATTAAAAACGAATGAAGTATAGTAAAATCAAAAATAATTAAAATTATTGAAAGTTTTTTTATGTATATTTAAATTATTTTTATGAAATTTATCATTAAATATCTAGTTTACACTTTCAAAAGTATTCCTTGGAGACCCTCTAGGTTAAAGATGATGAAATTTTTTGGTTAAATGGTCATTTATGTTAAGTATTACGTGAGATGAACCATGGTAGAGTCTAATGTTGAACCATGGAAAACATCATCCCCACTAGGTATTGGTCATCATTACAATCCTCTCAAACCTCTCTGTCCGCTGAGCTACAAAGTGCTTGTATCGATGTAATTGAGTCCAAAAATATATTTTTACAAGAGTGGGAAGGAAGTAAACTAATCACCAAAAACATTATAAAAGGTGTGTCTGTTATAAGTAAATCACTCACATCTGAGGTTTCAATTACTAATAACTCATATATGGAATCAATGCTCACATTATTTGATGCCCCGATTGATTCCAATAACGGTCATATTTATAGTTGATCTAATGGTGGTTGGAATAGTGATTATTATGATGATGATGATGATTATGTTGTTGTCACTACTCCAAATGATGTTGTTAGTGATGAGGATGTTGCTAATGGTGATGAAGATGAAGATGTTGGAGATGTTGGAGATATTTATCCCCTCAATTTTTGAATTAGTAGTAATGATACATGTGGATTTTGTTTAATGTCTTGAATTGATTGGTTTTATTGATGTGTGTATATATGTTAAAATTTTTTAAATGGTTTTGAAATTATTAAAATAAATAAGTTGAATGCTAGATAAACTATATTCGTATTGCACTTAATGTGTACCATGTTTTTTATTTTATTTATAGGTTCAGGGGTAGGGGAGCTGTTATTTCTTCCAAATGGGAATAAGCACCTATACACACAGTTTGGGGATCCATTGGTATTGGATTTGTACTGGGAAAATAAATAAAAACTGTTTTGAGAACCATGGGTATAGATATATACCCACGGTTTTGGTTAAACCGTTGGTGTGATAAAATCTTTTAAGATATACCCACAATTTCAATAGAAACCATGGTTATAGGTATATACCTATGGCTTGGCCAACCATAGATCTAAAAACCATGGGTATAGTTTATACCCACGATTTTAGAGGCTATAAACACTGTTCTAAATTGCGGTTATAGGGTGTATTTTCAGTAGTGTTTGTAAATAATGTTATTGATCACATAACCTCATGGTTATCTTATGATTTCTTAGGATCATAAATTTATACCTCTTATTTTTAACCATACTGAGCATATGATAATAACCATTCATATATTTCCTTTGCTAGGTTATGAAGAATAGTTATGTTTGGGTACTCCTTAAGGGTACTATATAAGATGATATTTTTGAGAGATATTTAATATATTTAACCAAATTATAATATTTTCTACCTAGTATATGAAGAAGATAAATTATTATAGTTCTCTAGAATTTTTTAGTAATATATTGAATATTTTTTAAAAAAATTATAATACCTTTGTATGAAAATATTATGTCGATGTAGTTGGTATCAATGGAAAGGTTTAGTTATCCTTTGAAAACTAAGATGAGAAAACATTAACTAAATACCCGGGTATATATATAGATATATCGAATGATATGTCTTCGGAAAAGCCAAAGGATGAGTTAATTTATAGGAGAATTTCATTGGATTTTTGGGATAAAGTGAGTGGTTTCGATGAAATTAAATCTATATATAGATCCTAATATTAATGTGGATCTAGAATAGAAGAACCTAGGGGTAATAAATTCAAAAATAGAGCATTAATTTAGACTCAATCATCACATGGGGCATGAAAAGATGACTTGCTGTAAACATTGTTCGGTACTGTCAAGGGATATTCTTTGTAAACATAATTTTTTTTTGAACCATTATGAAGTATTTAAATATATGATTACTATGATTGACATAAGATTAAACTAATGTGAAATATATTTAAAAGAATGTTTCATGATGTCGACATCAAATAATTTTCTTTTCATGATCATTTGTTTTCCACTATGATTACTGTATCTCGCACTACACATTCTAGTTTTAGTCAATTGATGGAACTAGAAGGAATTATGATAATGTCGAATGAAATGGAAAATTAAATGATTTTCAACCCAAGATACTAAATTTATAGGAGCTAAAATTTAAAATCTAGTTCATATGTTTAAAAATATTCTCATGATATGAATAATATTGATCATAAAAATGGATAACGGAGGAAACACCATTCCTTTGAGTCCATTATGAGGGAAAAAACCTTCATTTATTGGTTCCAATGATCAAATAGTTGCTGACAAATAGATCACCACCATTAAAAATATAATTTCAATTATTTAGTGTCTGGATCTTGAAAATTTATTTGTGATGTTTAACATTTGGATGGTGAAGAAACTCAACAGTGTAATATTATTTTGAATATAATGGAATAAGAAGAAATTGAATTAGTGGAATGAGAATATTATAATGGGATATTTATTATTTATTACTTGACTTGTGTTCTATGAACAATGAAGGGAATAAATTCCTTGAAAACAAGTAAAAGGAAGTTGAATATACTAGTATATGTGATTCTAATTTTAAAAGACCTTCATAGTATGATTATTGTTTAATCATTATTCCTCAAAAAAATTGATCAATTATTTGGTGGTATAAAACCAAGTCTTATAAAATACATGGTTATAAAAGAATTAAGTAAATATGAAGAAGTCTTTTGAAGTGCACTGAAGGTAGAAAAAAATAGATATTCCAAATATTCATATGGGTTTGATATGAAAAGGAACATCGAGACTCATGAAAACAAAAATGGTGGAAGGAAATTATAGCCATATACAAGGTAAATATATAAGAAGCAGAATCAATGGGATTTCTAGAATGGGACAGGGAGGTTTTTTAAATGTTGAAAGGTAGGTCATACATTTTTATAATTTCAAAATGCAATTAATAGACTAGTTAATTAAATAGAGGAGAAAAGGATTCCAAATAATTTACCACACACACTCCAGTGTTTCAAGTGTATGTAGTGTGGACATTTTGAAAATAAATTCCCCAATACATAGGAAAATGTTGATGATAACACATAATAACCTATGAAGATAGAGAACAAATGATAATATTTTGAAATCACAATAGATGATGTGAATCATGATAATTATGGAAATCTTATCATAGGATCCTCAGTTGGTATTTCTTATTTTAGTTTGTATAAATTATAACAATTAAGATATTATTTTTCATCTATTTTGGAAATTCAATGTGATTATCTCCTTCTATATAGATTCTAGATTAATAAAATCATATTTGATATTTTATCATTACATGGATAAACACAAGCTTTAAAATATTTTTTTTTGTACAAGATATGCTCTTATATAAAGGATACATTATGAATTAAATTTTGGAAGTATCTATGTATACAGGTAAGATTACATTTATAGTTGTGGGTACAATCATGGGTTTTAGTGTGTAAGGTTGAACATAAGTTCAAAATCACTAACACCCCTTTTTAGGTTTTATGTGATGGGAGTTTATCAAGATTAAGGATTTTAAAAGATATATTTTTGGAAATAAAACCCGTTGTTATTATATATGTTTCACGTATTTTTTACGAGTAATGCCTTTACAATATGTTTACCTATGATTAATGGAATTGGTAACCATTAGGGTTTATCTTATCATTGATTTTGAGGAAATTATGGGTTTTATCCTATCACCGTAAAATGTTTGAAAATTATTTGAAATCATAAAATATTTATCATTGGATATGATTTCCAGAATATATCTTAAGGAAGTGGCATGATTTCAGGGGGTACCAAATTCAATTTTTATTGATTAGGATATTAAATTTACCCTTTGTTTTGTAGAGGACATTACTAAGATCCTAATAGAAAGTAGATTTCTATCCCTACGTATCATCATCATAATGATAGTTGGTTTGATATAACTATTAAAACTCTAGATGATATGCTAGTTTCTTTCTATATAGTTTTGAAAGGTGGTTGTGATCATAACTTTCCTCTTGTTGAGTTTTTCTATATCTATAAATTTTAATTTAGAAGCAAGATGCATCCTTATTAATCCATTTATGGAAAGAAGTGTAGAAATCCAATGAACTTGAAATAATTTGCATAAGGAATGATATTGGAACTAGAGAAAGATGGTGATATAGAAGAAAAGGCTAAAGGTATTCACAAACATGTAAGGAAATCAAAAAATAAATAAATTATTATGATGTTAATCATCAATGTGATCTAGAAAATTAAATTGGTGAATATTTAATTCTATGAATTTCTATATAGAATAAAGAAATGAAAAATAATCCAAAGGTATATCAGTCTCATTAAAATTATTAATAATATTGGGACTATAAATTATCTCTTCATATTTCCACGAAACCTGTATCAGGTCCACCATGTGTTTCACGTTCCTCTCTAAAGAAATTACATACTTGATCGATCACATATATTGAAATCAGAGGTTGTACAATAGTAATATGATCTTTGTTATGAAGAACATCTTGGGGGAGTTCTTTGGATTGAATAGATAATGTTATATAAAACAAGACCACTGACCCATTGAATGTATTGTGGTAAATCCAATTTCACAAAGAATCTGTGTGGGAACCTGATGATGTAAGGGGGTAGAATTATTCCCAGTTGTTAATAATAGAGTAATGAATTTTGAGAGTGAAAATCATTTTTTAGGGGGTAGAATGTAACACCCTGAGATCTTGAAAACAAATATTTTTTCAAATAGACTAAAAATAATGGATATTTTTAAATATTCACAATAGTGATCTTATCTTGCATTATACCCAACACTATGTGTAGATTTCATTACATACCACACTGGGATTCAACAAAATGTGAAATACTACTAAAATATTATTATTTAATATGACACATACCAACAACCTGTTATAATGGAAGGTATAAATATTATTAACTATATTATGAAAATTTGTTTTACAAATTATATATAATTATTTTTTGTTGACTTTTTAATTAGAGAATAAAATAAAAACCATTTGAAAATCAAAGGAAATATTTTTGGAATTTTTTATGCACACAAGTGTGTTTTATATTAATAAATAAAATAAATCACTTTTAGTGAATTATATTAATTATATATATATATATATATATAATTTTTAATCTAATGTTTTACATTATTCTTATTTGTTTTATAGAAAAGAGATAATAATGAATTAAATTTTATACATAAAATTTTTTTTCTTCTAAAAAGATATTTTTTTACCATTATAGAAATTATTTTAAATTAATTTTGTAAAAACATAACCATTTTAGAAATAACCATGAAAAAATTACCTTAGTGTGAATTATTGTTATTTTTATCCAAAGATAACTTTTCTAATGAATTCTTAAAATATAATTTTATTTATTAATAACATTCATTTATTATAACGAATTTAAAAATTTAAAAAAATAGTATGGGTTTAAAAAGAAAATTATGTTCAATTATATATCTATTATTCTGATTTAGTTTATTTGAATCAATTTCCTATTTAATTTTGATATTTAAACATAGAAAACTCTAGATCATTTTCACCTTAAAAACCCACATGGTCATCACGACTACAAAAATAAGTTTTTATTAAATTTTCCTAGTTATGTGAATTTATTTTGTAAAAAATTATTCCATTTTTTGAATTAGAACAATTTATATTATCTAAAAAGTTAAAATATTTATTTTCCCAAATTAAAACTGAAAACAGAAAAAATTAATTACTGTGTTTAAGGTAAAAATGAGTTTATTAGGGGTTAAAATAAAACGACATGGGTTAAAATAAAGTAAAAACTCGTATAAATCTATTATACTTCCATATTTTGATCCTATAATGTATTATACTTGATAATACTCCATTTTAGTGTTTTTTATGTTAAAAATGTGGGTACAAATTTCTCTTTTAAAAAATTACAAGTGTACCACTCAACTCACTTATAAAAGGCCACCCATTATTCTCTATTATTTACACATTGAACCCCCTTTTTATAGGAAAAAAGCATCAAAAAATTACTTACAAAATTTCTTTCTATATTGCATGAGGCATTATTTTGGGAAGAAATCCAAAATAAGAATGCTTTTGTTGCATACCTAAGTAGGATACCCGATGAAGATGCGACATTCTTCAATGAGCAATTTTATTTTATTTCTTTCTCTACCACCTTAAATTATATTTAAACAATGAATACATAAAAAAATAAATATCTTACATGTACTAATATTCTATTATGTTAAACTTATTACCTAAAATCATCTCTACTTCCATCAAATGGATTTAAAAATCATCGATTATGTGTGTGATGGATGACCACACCATGAATAGATGTCAATTGTTTTTCCATTAACACCTCTCATGAATGCGTGTGATGATGGATGGAATGTATATATATGATATTTATAAAATTATTCTACCTCTTGAGTCATTATATCAAATATAAAATTTTTACATTCTATCCGTAGGGGATACAATAATGTCGTTCAAGTGTATGTCAGACAACCGTAACATGAAGTGATGTGATTACTTTTCTCATAAATACTAGACATCGAATATAGTAAGGATAAATATATGTAATATACATGAAATAATTAGGATATTAATGAGTTATTTATCATGTTTAAAGGATAATATATCAATTTCTTTCTTTCCTTTTCAATCACTGAAAGAAGATAACATCATTAGTGTACTTGTGGACTGCCACCTTCATGAAGTGATGTGAATCTCTCCATTCATCACCCAAAAAAATTGATGAAATAAATAACCATATATAAATAAATAATATTTTTTAGGATATTATTATAATTTGTTAAATATAAAATATTACTTACCTTCTTATGAATCCAACTTCTTTTTTACATGGATTATGCATTTATGAAATGATTAAATGACTATAAAACCTATTTCTTCTCTACAGGTTATGTTATAAAAAATTATTATTATACCCATTTAATTTCATAGGTTTTTATATTATTAATTTTTTATGATATTTTGGAACACATATTAATTATTTTCAATGTGTGATGGGTGGGATAAATATCTACCTCTATTTTAATTGATAAATATTTATATCTAATGAAATAACAATGTGATATAAGTGTTTCTTGATCCCCTACCAGAAACAGGTTTGTCCTAATCCATTATAGAAAATAGGTGTGCCATGATCCACTATGGAAAATAGGTATTTCATAATCCACAATTGGAAAAAGGTGATTATTCTTGATCTGCTATGTTGATGATCTTGGTAGTTAACCTTGACATATGAAATGGTAGTCAATATTTATGATGGTTCCACATTTTTTGACATGAGATTATGGTTCATGATTCCTTAATGATGATTTAACACCCTTAAGGAATATACTTTCATAAATAATAAATTATTATTCTAGGAATCAGGTTTGTGATCCTAATAGTTTCAGTATGAACTTCATAATTTTCGTTCATGATCATATACACTTATGATTATCTTATGATTTCATATGATCATAGATTGATATATCTTATTATTACCCTTACTGATCCTCTGAGTTCACCATTTCTTATGTTTCCTTCCATGGGTTATGAATAATAGTTTCTATATGGTATTCTTAAGAGGATTACAATGTCAAAATATATTTTTGGGAGATTTTGAAATTTTTTCACCCGATTAGAAGATTTCGTACCTATTCTCCAAAGACACCAAACTATTCTAGTCCCCAGCTACGTTTTTTTGTAATTTATTTAATATTCATATACAAATATTTAATATATATGTATGAAAATAAAGAGTATCTATATAAAAGTAATTCAATGATATTAATAAAAAGGTAATGAATCTATTGGAACATCTGATTCTAAATCTACAATACTTTTAAGGAACACATTTGGTTTAATCATCATCATTGATAAAAAAACGGATTTATTTTTTGGTGTACTAAAACCAAGTATCCAAAAGACCTTGGATATAAGATAATTTATTATTTACGAATAAGTCATTATATTTACACTAATGTTATAAATGGAAATTTTATATTCCCACCATTCATATTGTTATGATAAGAAAAAGAATATCAAGTCTCTTGAAAAGTCAAAATGGTGGAATGAAATTTCATCTATATGCATTCCAGAAATTTGGGAAAAGAGTTAAGGAAACTTACTCTAAGTAATTGGAAGGTTCATAAAATTTTTACACACAGTTCATAAATTCGTTGAATGTAAAATTTTGACCTATGTGACTGTTAATATACTGGAGTAGAAGAGGATTCCAACAAATTTACTACCCACACATCAGTGTTTCATGTGAAAGGGGTTTAGGAATTGTGTTAATTAATTCACCAATCAAAAAGATAATGTGGATGATAATTCACAATAAAACCAAAATATAAATGAAATGCGTAATTATTATGTCATAATAATGGATAAAGTGATTAATGATAATTAGGACAAAATTAAACTATACACATTATTTTAGAATTTCAATCTTGGTTTTCTATTAATGAATACTATGAAAATATAATTGTTTATACTTTTGTGAAATATCATTTGATTATCTCCCTATACATGGATTCTAGAAAAATGAAATCACATTTTATATTCTATTGGTATAAGGATGGAAAATTTATCCTAATGAAAATGTTTTTTTTATAATTTAATATCTTATATAAGGAATAAAGGGTGAATTATCTTTTTCATGTGTATGTGTCTCCATGTACGCTTAACTTAAGAGTTATGGACACTCTCATGGGTTTATGTGTGTAAGGCTAATCATAAGTTAAAAGTCATTAACTCCCCCTTTTTATGTTTTAAATGATGGGATTTGATCAAGAAAAAATATATTTTAGGTTTCATTTATGAAAATACAATCCTTTGGTTTTATCTATGTTTTAGAGAAAAATTTATTTAATAGGGAATGACTTTACACATTGTGGATATATGACTAAAGGTATGGGAATTATTTAGGTTATATATCATATTTGATTTTCTGATTATTATGGGTTGTTTTCAATCACCTTAAAAATTCATAAAAAATAATCTATATCAAAGAATATTTACTTCTACATCAATTAGCTAGAAGATACATTAAGGAAGTGGTAAGGTTTAATGGAGTACCACATTCAATTGTATTTGATTGGGATATAAAGATTACCTCATTGTTCATGAGATATATTTAGTATTCTATTCACATAGATTTGAGTTTTAAAACTATGTATCATCCTCAGATAGATGTATAGTATGAGAGAAAAATATAAACCATATAGGATATTCTCTGATCTCATTCAAAATATTTCAAAGGTGTGTAGGATCAACAACTTCGTATAGTTTAGTTTTGTTGCAACAATAACATTCATTAAATTATTCAAATGGACCCTTATAAAGGATTTAATGGAAAAAAGAGCATAACTAAAATGTAATATAATTAATTTATATAAATAAAGATATTGGGACCCAATAAATCTTATAATATAGTAGATATTGTCACATCCATTCAGCAAAACATAAAGACATCCAAAAGTTGAAAGAAATGTTATGCTGATAATTGTCGATGTCATCTAGAATATGAAGTTACTATGAAGATATATATATATATATTTATACATGGAATAAAGAAGGAAAAAACAAGACCTAATAAAATACTTGCCTTTGAAATACCTAATCATATTAGGATAATAGTTTATCATTTCGAATTTACACCAAAACTCTCTTAAGTTTATGATATGATCCATGTATCTCTCTTGAGCAAGTATATACCAGATCTATAACTTGTACCAAACTTAGTTGTTGTACCAATAAATAATGATATTTCTTATGCAGTACAACTAGTAAATATTCTATATTAAATGGGAATGTTCATAGAAATAAGAAAACTCAGCTGGTTGATTTTTTTGTGAAACCACCATCTTGAGGAAGATATGTGGGAACCTGAAGATTTAATAAGGTATAATTATCATCATTTTATAGTAAAAAAGTGAAGAATTTAGGTAGAATTTTTTTTAATTGAATATAACACCTATATATTTTATGAAAAAAAATTTCAAATTTTTTTTTATATTTTTGACATTTTTATTTCCACGAAACATTCAGTTTAAATGAAACATGAAATTGTATTAAAATATATTTATTTAATTGGATAATTATCACATAGACAATGTAATAATGTATATAAATATTATTAAATAAGTTATTAAAATATATTTTATACACATGAATATAAAATGAATTCATTGGTGAGGAACTAATTATAAAATAAAATAAGAAATATGTGAAAATAGAGAAATCATCTTCTGAAAAACTATTTTTAATCAAAAAAGAAATTTTATATCAAAAAAATTTTAAATAAACATTTTTGAACTATTTTATTGATATTTATATATTATATATTAAATAAAAATTTTAACATTAATCTTCCGGTTTTTTTAAACAATAGAAAATAATAAATCCAGATTTTCTCTTAAAAACGACATTTTTATAAAATGTGGTTATGTTAACATTTTTTAAAATATATTTAAATAAAATATTTAAACTGTTACAAAATTTATTTGAAATAATTAACTATATTCTGGAAGTGTCATAATTATCTTAGGAAGAATTTTTGAATAATTTTCTATGATGAAATTTATTTCGATGAGTAGTGATAATAACTGTTTTTATATAGAATTGTCATTTATTTTTAATTATTTAAAAATATAATTTTTTAAGTTGGTTCTAAAGGTAAAATTAATTCAATAATATATTTAAAAATACAATTGAGGTTACTCGAATCAATTTCATATTGAATTGTTATATAAAATCTTTTTATACTTTTTAACATTTTTTCTTTAGAAAATAGTTTTCCCGCTGCGTCTGCGCTATTAATATTAGATTAATTTTTTCCACATATGTTAATATAATTTTGAAAAATATATTAATTATATGGAATTATTTTAATTTATATTTTCCAATAATTTTAACTTAATCTTTGAACATTATTAACAGTAAAAATAGTAAAAATCTATTATCACAGTTAAGATAAAAATGAGTTTATCGGTGCAGGGGGTTAAATTAGAATATAAGGGATAAAATAACTATAACACTTTTGAAATTAATATTTTTTGGAAATATTTCAAACTATACACAAAAGTTTCTAATATATACTCATTTTAATATTTCTTCATTGGAATGACTTTAGTAATTTGGATTATTTTGAGAAATTTATGAGTAGTTTTAAAGTGGGTTCCTTTCCACCACTAATAAAAGGACGCCACCAAACTTTACTTATTCACACATAAAAACCGTAAGTTTTTTAAAATTACTAAATAAATCCCTCCCCAAAACTTTATCAATATTCAAAAAATACTTATCCTACCAAAAGACCAACACTGTGGTCTTTAATAAGAAATTCAAATGAGGTTCTTCTAAGAGAAGGTAATTGTATTCACTGGGATCTTTATTTTTGTTTCATCATTTTCTACCATCAATACTGTGTAAAACCATACAATATAAAAAAACAAATATAATATATACTATGAAATTACTATATAAATGTAATAAACTATATCAATATCCACTTTAATCAAATAGAAAATGAAACGTTGATCGCATGTATGGAGGACAATTGCCTCCCAAACTGATGTAGTTTATTGTCCATTGCCTCCTTTCACAGATAGATATACTGGTGGATTTAAAAAAACACACACACGAATATATCTATATATATATATTATTTATTACTTTAGTATAATTCTATAAATATTATATCAGATATACCTTCTTACATTCCATTTCGTGGGGGATACAATAACAGCATTCATGGGTACGTCTTACAGTCTCCTCATTAAGCGATGTAATTTATTTTCGATTAAACATTATATGAATTGTATTAAGGATAAATTATATGAATATAAAATATTTATATAAAATCATAATTATTCTGTGATTTTAATATAATATTTAATTTTATTCTTTTTAATCATTCGATAAAATGGAAACAACATTCATGCAAACGCACAACCTAATGTCTCCTTGAATATTATATTTAGTTTTCTATCTATACATTTGATGGATTAATATAAATATAAATATACTAAATTTTTTTCTTATTTATATAATTATTAACATTTTGTAGATGGTGAAACCATAATCGGTGTAATAGGATGAGAAAAATACAATAAATCAAAACGTATAATAAAACAAATTATTTATTACCCAAAACATGATTTAAACAAGGAATTGTTAATAAATGGGTAATAAAAGGTCATATGTAAATCATATATGATATGAAATATATAATTATGGTTATTTAATATATTAAAAATAAACTTATATTTACTATAAATGAGGTTTGAATGTGCGTGAAGGATGTTGAGACTTAAGGTAACAGATTCTGATCTAACTTTATTTATCCAACACATGGATTATTCACCAAAAGTTTCATTTATATTGTTAATATAATTATAAGAGATTGATTTTATGTTTATTATCCAAAAAATTAATTTTATTTACATTGGAATTTAAGATCTATCATTCATGGGGATTATAGAACAAATGTTTCGAATGTGGTGAGTGTTTTATGATGCAATTTTATCATTGATCAAGATTATTTATATTCATGATTCTGATGATAACATATTATGATCCATATCCAAAAAACTAATGAAATTTCTTATCCAATATTTATTTCATGAGAATACATGGTTTCCCATAATTTTCTTCTCTTTATTTACTCAAGAGTTCAAAAGAATGTTTTTAAATAAAATCAACATTACTTCTATCATCTGTTGAAAATCCTTTTCCTATTAAAATCATGTTTTCTATAAATATTTTAAAAAGGTTTTTAAATACTCCGGCTGATATATTACGTAAATTCATACCAATGTTTGACCTCTTTCAATTATTTAATAGAATATTATTCTTATATTCCAGGCAATGTCTTTTTGTCTTTTACATAAAATGTGAATGGAATATTTAATTTGACATGAATGATATGATTCGTATTTTATTCCATCTTAAACAAATCATCATTTTATTTTTTACTTTATGATATTAAAACATATTTTAAAATAAAATATTTTCTATTTTATATTAATTTTTAGTTTTAAAAAGTGATTTTCAAAATGGAAGTATATTTTCCTCAATAAATGTATTTAATGCATTGTAAATATTTCATTGTAAGTTTCAAAGGTTATTTTTAAAGAAAATGATTCTGAAAAAACAAATTCAAATGTTTTTTCAAATGGGAAAGGTTATATTCCTTTAAAATGATCCAAGTGATCTATCAAAATAATATTATATCTAATATGTAATTCATGTATGTTACTTAGTATTTAATGTGGATAAGGTTAAATAATACCATCCTTATTCATTATCAAGTTCTTTAATTATTATATTGATGATGTTTTATAAAACCACCTTATTATTCTTGGGTTATGATATGGTAAATTTATTAAATGTTTATTAAATAAATGTTTTTACTTGGGTTATGATGTGATGATATGATGCCAATTTTATGATATTATACCACACATAAGTATGTTTTTCAGTATGAGTTGGGTGGGACCTATATTACCCTCTAATTAATAAATTAAATCATTATATCTCATGAGATAATATTGGGAAACAAGTTGATGAGATTGATCCACTATAGTAAATTGGTGAGTGCTAATCCACTTTAAAAAATAGGTTTGTCTTAATGAACAAGGGAAAATAGTTATGTCCTAATCCATAATGGGAAAAATTTGATAAGTCCAGATCCACTATGATGATGTTCTTGGTAATTAACCTTGAAATATGAAATTTATTTCTATATTTATGAATATTCCACACTTTTTTGATATAAAATTATGTTTCATAACTGATTTATGATAAATTCCCAATCATATGTCCCATGTGTTCTAAAATGATAACGTTTTATAATAAGAATCATGTTCATGATCTATGATTTATTGGGTACAAACATTTTATGTTTCTTTCAAGATCACATACCCCTATTCTTATGTTATTAATTCATATAATCATAGATTGATATCTCCTATTTTTACATTTACTAAGCATCTTTGCTCACCATATCTTATCTATCCTTTCCCATGTTATGGAAAAAGGTTTAGGTAGGTTATCCCTAAGAGTATTACTAAGTGATTATATCTTTATATGAGAGGTTTACGATATATAAATAATTAGATTGGGTGCATAGTTTGTAAATTCACTAAACCAATATGATCCTAAAGCATATGTTTTCAAAATATATTGAATATTCATCTAAAATATGTGATATTTATGTATAGGACGACTATGCATGTATAAAAATTATCTTGTAGTGTATAGATGATAGGAGGGGATAAGTCATTTTTTATATTGGGAAAGGAACCCACTTGAAAACTACATGGAAATATCTAAAAAGACTCCAAAATGACAAATTATTTCCCCAAAAAAAGCATCAAAGGACCATATATTATATATTTAGATAGATAGGTTCAGAATATTTCGGGAAAATATGAATGGGACATGTTTTCGATAATTTTTAACTCTTATATTTTTTGTGTAAACCCTGAAAAACCCATTTTTATCTTAACCACAGTAAATATTTTTTACTATTTTCACTATTAATTATTTTCAACGATTAATCTCAACTTATTTGATAAAATAAATTATTCTGATTTTAAATATTAAATCTATTTTTCAATATTCAACTCAAAAAGTGGTATAATTTTATTTAAAATTAAACCCATAGACATGTCGAAAAAATAGTTTTCAACAATTGTATTTTTATGGAAAAGATGATATAATATGAACAAGATTACATGTAATAATAATTAGGATATTTGAAATTAATATTTATAGATATATAATCTAAAAATTTCTTTTAAATAATTTCTCTTTAAGGGTTATTTTGATTATTTAAAATAGATAAACATTATACACATTAAAATAAATTTTAGAAAAAGGTTTTTAAAAGACTAAAAAAAACTTATACTAAAACATAATATAAATAATATTTTTCTATAATTAATTTAATTTAATATAACTAAATAATTATTATGAAAATCTTAAATAAAATTATAATTATAATTTATTTTATTTTTTTAAAATGAAAATTTTCCAAAATTCTATATTTTCACTATATATTGAAAAAGTAATAGTATTTGAAAAATAAAAAAAATTGAACCATATGTGAATATTGATTTGATTATTTAAAGAAACATATTTGTTTTGAGAAATAAATTTTCTAAATTTGATAAAAATTAATTTTAAATTTTTTCTCCCAGCAACACTAAATGACCATTTAAAAAATATGGATCTTCAAAAATATTTCCTCTTATTTAAAATGGTTCTTATTTTATTTATAATCAATAGGTAACCATTGATTTTTTATACATGTTCGAAAAATATAATTTTCATAACTTAGTTCCAATTCATACCCACAAATTTAAAAAATATGTTATTTTTTTCATCTGAAAATAAAAATATTTTAATAGAGTATCACATTTCATTTAAACATAGTATTTTGTGCATCACAAGATATTAAATAGGTTGTATTTATTTAAGTATAAATATATAATAATTTATTAGGGGTGTTAACTTCTCTTCTAAGAATGGGTATTTTAGTTTTATACATTATTAGAAAAGATTTGCAACTTTTAAAATCTTAGGGTGTTATATATAAGAGATAAGGGGAGGTGATTATAGATATTAAACCAGTGAGAAAATGTAATGGAAACTATTATAAGTAGGATATACATAAAAACAAAATCCCTTTCTATCTAGATTGATTCTCCGAAGTATACTAGTAAAGTATCAATATAATAACAAATAATTGAAACCATTAATAAAGTTGAAGTCAACATTCCTTCACTGTATACCATAATCCAAATCCTGATGTATTCCAATTTTCTAAAACATATTGTTATAGTGAAACTAAAATTATAATTAAATGAATATGTATGTCTATAAATAAAATTATTTTCTTGAATAAACCCACAAATACCAAGAAACCTTTAGTACCCAATCACTATTACTACCCCTTTCACCATAAGAGCAATTAATTTTACTAATGCATTAAATGATTTAAAAGTATCAATTCATATTATTAATTACTAAATTTATTCATCCCTATATGTAAGAGAAATTAGGAAAAACATTTTAGTATTACAATTACCCAATTAATCCATTTTATACAAAATAGTAGTTTTAGATGATGTTTTGGTATATGTGAAAGGATTATTATTCCTAATCGATTTTTACATCCTTAAAATTGAATAATAAATAGGTAAAACGCATTCCACATGAATTTTTATCATATATTTTGAAAACATATAAAACTAAAATAAATTTTCATGAAGGAACACATTCAATGGAATTTAGGGAATAAACTATAAATTTATATATTTTGGACTCATATAAATAGTATCGAGATGATTAATCTATTTTCACACTATCAAATTTTGAAATTCACTTGTATTTTATTGAAAAATTTGAAATGATTAATAAAATAATAAAACTAGGAGAAGCCATAGAGTCCTAAAATCTTTGTTAGAATTCTATTTTTTAAAATTAATGAAATATAGAACTAGATCTATGTAGTGATCAGTTTCTTGAGTTGGATGAAAATTATTTTGATGATCTTGCCAAAATTAATATTGACAATTCTACCTCACACATTCACTTTATGATTATGATATTTATTGAAAATACACTATCACTAGGACTTCTACCTAAACTATAACTCAAACTACTTTCATCAAATTTAAAATATTCATTTTTGAATTAAAATGAAAAACTGCACTTCATAATTTATAATAATTTGGAACCACAACAAGGGCATAAATTATTAAACATTTAAAAATAGAATAATAATTCTATAATATGGTCATTGGTAAACATTAGCGGGATTACTACTAAAATATTTTTTCATTATATTCTTCTATAAAATTAATAAAAATATATAATAAAATGTAAAAAAGGACAATACTGACCTTAATTAAATTCATTATAAAATAATTTGAATGATTTTTAAGAGTTGGAATCATATATCCCATTTCAAACTTCTAGCCAGTCATTACCATTCATATTGTACTTTAACAAACTTGGCTCATGATTTTTGAAAGTTATAATAAGAATGAAGTGCCAACATAGATTCGAAATTGATGGTGATTCTATATTATCTATAGAAAACTAAACCATGTGACATAAAAAGAATAGTTCGACATCGATTTTGATAATCAAATTTTAGAAATAATACCCAGTAATGATCCATACTGATTTTATTATGGGATTTATGAATATTTTCAGGTTCCCATAGAATTGGAAGTTCAAGAAAAAACCACATTCACTTTTCTTTTGCATTTTTTTATGAAGAAGGGCACCATATAAGTTATTCCATTCCATAGTTTCCATCCAAAACTACATGGTAACCATATTGTGAAATATGATTTAAATATATATGATGTTATTTCAGGATTAATTTAGTATATATGGAAAATATTTTGAAATAATTATTAAAGATATAGAAAAATATTTAATGATATGCATTGAATATAACATGATTTTAAATTTTTTAAAAGGCCACTTTATGATAGATAAAGGAAATATACCAGGATATGTAATTTATAATGAATGGATTAAAGTGTATAATGAAAAGGAAGAAATAATTTACACAATGATCTTACCGAAAACTGTGAAACATATTTTTTCTAATTATGAGAAATGTTGGATTTTATAGAATATTTATTATGTAATTTAGTATAAATTATTTTCCTTTGACTAACCTACACATGATGGACACTAAACTTGTATTTGAATAATTATAATAGAAAAAATTATATAGACATATGGAAATACTAAACACAACCTCTGTAATTAGTCAACTAGCCTAGGATCATCCCATTTTAGTGTTTTTTGATTCCTTTTACCAAGTAGTATGGACAATGTTGTACTAAAAGATCAACTAACACTTCCATGTGATTTTATATAATGACTTTTAACTTAAACATAACATAGTTAAAAACTTTGAAATATGGGTTTCAATTTCATAAATATAATGTATCCTTTTTGGTTTAAAATTTTTGGGAACTAAAAAAACTCTTAAATATCAAACCCTTACAGTACAAAGTGGATAACCCAATGTCCATTTTAATCCAAAAAATGGTATTATAATATTAAAAGTCATATTTCATTCAAAACATGTATTCTACTAGAATTTTATTATTTATTATATTATATATATAAACATATATATATCCCTTCATGGTATGTCAGATAAATGAAAAAATAATAATGGGTGATCTCATATTCTCAATAAGGGGAATCACACAACATGATTTCTTATAAAATAATAAAACCATAAATAATATGAAAATGGAAAATAGTAAATGAATATTCTATATGAATAATATTATAAACTGATAATTTATCAATTTGATTTGACAAAATGACATAAATAATCTCCTCGATAATAATAACTTATTTTATTTTTATGTGTTGAATAATTTCATACATAAAAATTATATTGTCAATACCTTGTGAAAAAACATAATCATCTTTAATATATATATTTGAAAACTAGTTTTTAGAATGTTGATATTAATCCCCAGTAAAAGATAAAATATCATGATCATTATTCATCCAATTTAATATGATAGATAATATCATTATTATATATCCCTCATATAGTATAATATACCTCAAATTATGTCGACATAGATGAAAATAAATTTAAAATAATAGTCAATCCTTTCTTTTAAAATGTGAAAAATAGTTTTTTCTTTAGATAATATTTTATATACAAATTTCAATAATTTTGATCAATTTATATTCATTGATGAAAAATATGGAATAATTTACTGGAATATTCGATGAAAATTTTTTATCATGACTATAAAAGTTATTCACATGTTAAAATTTGAAACAAATATTTGGTGCACTCATTTAATAAAAACAATAACTTTTGAAAACGGTAAAGTATGTTCCTTCTAAATATTATTATAGAAAGTTTTAAATGGGTAAAAATTTATTTAATAAATCATTTAATAATATTAAAAACATTTATGGAAAAGTTTAAAGAAAAAATAAACATTAAAAATATATTCCCGACCAAATGGAAAAAAAGTCAGTTTTCCCTAAAAACATTCTTTTGGTTTTTTGGGTACACAGATAGAGAAAAAGGTAATATAAAATTTTAATTTCCAAAAACAACTACAGTATAATAAAAATGATAATATTTTTGAGATATAGGTCATAAAATGTAATCCTTTTAAAAAGTGTGATTATAACAAAAAAAACCCTTACCGCTTTGGTTACTTTTGAATCATAAACCCCACGAATTATATAAAAATATAGTGAATATGGTATTCATGTCATGGAAACTAAAGTGTGATGAAAATCCCTACCTCAAGTATAACACCCCATATATGTATTTTATATCATAAAGAATAATCATATATATTAATTTTAAACTATATTAAGATAGTTTTTTGTTTTATTAAACTATTATAATCTTATTTCGTTCACTTATTCTAATTCCTTATATTGTTATTCAATCAGTTAAGTTTATGTCTGATGTTCAGTTCATAATCGTAAAACAACTTTGGTAGGTTGACCATTGTGAAATGGGTTATTGTTACACTATTTAAATAATATTAATAATGAATTAATTATCCTTTTTGAAAATTAAATATAATTTTTTAATAATCAATGAATTGATGACATAAAAAATGAACCACATCGCTTTGTGGAGGTGGTGGTACTTATATATACCAAAAGAATGGTTAAGAATGTAAGTAATACATTATCATTATAGAATCATAATTATGTCATTAATATCATATAGATTAATTAATTTCATTATAATAAAAATTATTGGGTGGTGGTTATGAAAAATGAAACACATCCCTTCTTAGAGGTGGCTGTCCACACAAACACACAAGTGATGTTTTCATTTCCCATTGGATGAAGACAGAGATGACTAAGGGATAAACCATAGAATTAATAAAATTTCACTAGAGTTGAAATACTTAAGTTTTTACAACAACTTGTTTATGATAAAATTTAATGATGTTTAGTAATAAATAAAATAAAATAACTCAATTAAGAGTTATAGCACTTATTTGGGAAATCTCATTTTTCTTGCACATTAATCCTTCTTGGTTGGTATTTTAGTGAATATTATTTGGGATGATGTTGGTCAATCTGAATATATATAAATAATTGAATATGAGAAGACTGGGGGATCTCCTTTATAAGTGAGGGGAGTGGAAGAATTTTAATATTAATAACATCAAAATATAACAAATAACATAATCATGTCAAGTGGAACAAAGTGGCCATAATTTTGATGGTAGTGAATTATATGGTTAACATAAATTTAAAAATATAATTTATACTAGTTTAGGTTTCTTTTTTAATAGTATCCTATTGTGTAACCCCTTAATTATCCCTTTTTATCCTTAACCATAACAACACATTTTTTTGTCTTTAAGGATTGTAAACTTATGCTAATGTGGAAAGTGGTAAAAACCATGTACGAAATATTAGACTACTTACCATTCCTCTATTAATTTTTATTTTTTTATTTGTAAATCATTTTATAAAATATTGATAATAATAATATAAAATATATTTATTTTTTCGACATTTCATTTAATTCGGCTTCAAAGACATTTAGAATAAAACAAAATTTGAATAAAAACACATTTACAATTAATTATACATTAAAATTACCAATTAAATTACTCTAATACTAAAATTCATAAAAAACATATTAATATTATTATTCTAAAATCATTTACCTTGATTTTTATATTGCTTGTATAAGGGTTGTATCAGCATTGTGGAAGCATTTAAGGTAATTATCACATCACTAAAAATTTTAAAAAATTAATATAATTAAATTAATTTATTAATATTACAAATATCCATTTATAATCTATATTATTTTATTTATTCTAATAAAAATATATTAGAGATATTAAAAGAAAGGGAGTGATATTTCGAATTTATTCTTTACTTAATATAATATAATGATTATATTCAAATGAAATAAGAAATAAATTTCAATTTTTTTTAATATAGGATAATAATAGAAAATTTTAACTCATACAAAGAAATAAATTGATTCTTCAGGGATTTTTTTGTCTTTTCCCATTGTTTTAATCATATTTTACCTTACAGAGGTTACAAGTATTTATCATAGTAACTATTCAAAATGAAAAAAAATAAAAGTGAACAATTTACCAAATCAAAAACTTCTGAATAAAAAATAGAATAAAAATTTCATAATTTAATTTATATAAATTTCATAAATGAATTTTAATATAGTGGATAATTAAAAAAAGAAAATATTTTTTTGAAAAAATATATTTTAGAATAAAAATGTGCATATACCAAAACTAAATAGGATAAAAATTAATTTTCAATTATATAAATTTGTTGTAATTAAAGGATAATTTTTTTAATTTAAGACTAAATTAAAAATATAAACATACTTTTAAATTAATTTTTTAATGAAACTAAAAGACATTTTTGAAAATATTGTTATTTTTCACTATTCAAAAAAATCACACCTCTTAGAAAAATCTTAAAAATTATTCCATAACATTTAAAGTATTTCATATTTAGAAAATTATATCAATTTTCTTATAATACTGTTTATAAAACTATAAAAACTTAAGTATAATATCATCTCATAAAATGTAATAGAAATAATTTTTTAATAAAACATATTATTGAAGATAAAATGAATTTATTAACATTACCCATCTATGAAAAATAATTCAATTAATTTTAATTAATTAAAGTTATTATATAATATACATTTTATATTAGAATAATTTATGAATTGTAAATAACTTAATCTATTAATATAAAAATACATCTCACACATTAATTGTTTAATAAAAATATCTATATTATGTTCAAAAATAATTTACCTTCATTTATAATGAATTGAAAATCAATGTATGATTGATTATTAATTCAATTAAGGAAAAATTTATTCATATATTTCATAATATAGTAAGTAATATTCATATTCACTAAAATAATGTATAGTTATAGAAGTGATATTTAAATAATTATAATTCAATAGTATATCATGGTTTATTTATGCTTATTGTTGTATATACCGCATGATACCGAATATATTACTTAAAAAAATGAATTATAATTTTTTTGGGTATTTCACTCCACCCACATAAAAAAATTATGGCCTTGATAATTTATCTCAGGTATGATGAAAAAAATATTTTAATCATTTTTTAAAAATTAAAATTCAGTGAGTGAAAGATAAAACATATGATCATGAAATGAAAAAACCATTTAATATTAAATGAAATAATTAAAAAAATTGCAAATAGGTATAATAAAATATACTTTTGAAGAATGGAAAAGAGAAATATAAAGATCACTTGAAATAAGACATAATTTGGTTCCCCGATGAGGGGAACATTAGAGGGAAGCTAAAATATGGACATGGAGGAGGAAAATATTTTCTATAGAATAATAGAGAGTGATATAAAATAAGATCAGCAGATTTTAAAGGACCAAAAAATCATAAATAAATAAGGGATAAATAAGGCCATTAATTCATCATAAATAGTTGCAAAAGGATGATATTTTTATTTTATGTTTCTTTTCCTAGAGTAAAGGTATTCATTTACCATTAACAGTGGGAACCTAAGAAAATATAAATAATTGATAAATTTATTTTATAAAAGAATAAATTAATCCATTGGTTCAGCATCCATAATTTTTCCAGTTAAACTTTATATCATATTATAAATGTTGAAAAATGAATTTTTCATTCCTCAAGCTTGAGAATTAACTTCCAGCAGATCAGAAGTTCCAAAAAAAGATGAAACATTATTTCCCATGTTTCTTAATTTTAATTAAAAAATGTTTATAAAAAATTATTATATTATCTAATATGAATAAACATTCATTTCAGAGAATAATAAATTAATATTGAAAGACTCATTAATAACACCCAAAGGATTAACAAAAATCATTCAATATGTGACTTACATTAAAACTCTTCAAAATATCCAAGAAAAATTTCAAAACCCAATAGTTGAAATATTTCATCATGTATTCTTCTTATATTAATTTAATATTGATCTATAAATATAATCAATCACTCATAAATCCACATACAAAAAATTTTTATACCTAAATAATATAATATCCCAAATATATTAATCTTTCCCTTAAATAACTTGAGTTGCTATAATTATATAATAAAATCATATATTCTTCCCTAAGATAACTCAATTTTTATTCATGAAATGAAATCCCATATTAGAAAAAAATTATTTCTTTTTAACTTAATCATAAAATGATCTCAATATAGTGAACATATTAAAAAATAACATTAATCACCTAGTCTCGAAATCACTTTTTAATCCCATGGTCATCTATATGATAAAATATACAATCCCAAAATATAATAACCCTAATATATAATTAACCATAATTATCTAATTGTAAATGATCATAATATTTATAAAGGTTATTAATATCTTTCATGTTATTTTAACAAATTATAAAATCACTTTTCCTCAAATAATCATTCCACTGAAAAAAATTAAACTTATGGTTTATATATACCTCTTTAATTTATTATAAATCATGAATGTATCCTAAATTACTCCCTCACATAAAAAATCCATAGTGTATTAATGAAATTAAGCTTATGAATTTCCCAAAATTTATATCCTCTTAAATAAAATACTAATACATAACTCATTAAATTCTATAAATAGATATATAAATCATTCAACATTATTTATAATTATTTATGTAAGAAATGTTTTCTGATAATTTTAAAATTATTTTTATTATAAATATATGAATTATGTACCATGATTCATTAATCTCAATATAATAATTTTTACTTCTTTAAAATCAAATAAAACTATTAATACAACATATACTATTCATATATTATTTGATGTTTGTTTATTTTAAGAATTTAAACTTGAAAATCCTTCATCAATACATTCTTGATAATCTCCATCAAAATATTTCCTCATAGGAAAATGATTTTATGAATACTTATACGATTAAAATATGAAACATCTTCTTGTACTTTTGATTCATTTCCCAAGGTTATTTTACCCGTATTATTTACATGTAGAAGTTGTAACTTTTTACCTTTATGATCTTTACCACTAGAACTTTTATTAGTCACTATTTTTATCTTATTTAGTGTTTTATAAAACTATAACAGATTTAAGTTCTTAAACATTTATCAATACAGTTGGTTAGGAATAAACACAAGAGTTTCCACTCTATATCATATCCTATATTTTTTTCCATTTAGAAAACCACCACATTTTCCTTTACAGCTATTTTTAACTTGGTTCCTTGTAATTATAGTGATTTATTAAAACCAAAATATTTAGTGTGATTATATAAAATAAGAAAATAAAGTATCTTATGAGTATGATATGTAATAATATATTTTTAACCATGTCATTTAACATTCAATAACCGAAATTCTCCATAGAATATTTGACATTATGTTTAAATAATAATTCTATATTATGCTTAAATAATATCCTAACCTATAATTTTATGTAGACCTTTTCATTGATACCAACCATGCCACGTAATAATGTAAAAACCAATAATTTCCTTATTTATAACAATAGTTGACCATTATTTCATTTCATGGATCTTTATGGATTATTATTTTACATAATTATGAAAAACTCTCACATGTCAAACTATTATAATATAAAGTGAAAAATTTCAATAAATGTCTATTTTATTTCTCAAAAATTTTATTCTTAAATTTAAACTCACGCTTCAATCAAAACCTGAATTTTTATGAGAAATTCATTATTTCTTCTTGTATACCCCTGACATCATTCACAGATCCCTTATTTTTATCATGGGGAAAGTAAAACATAATAAATATTGAGCTTAGATTCACAGTAAGAGAATTTATACAATATAATCCTTCATAGAAAAAATAAAACATGAGTGAAATGTAAAATATTATAAATAATAAAATATTCCCTATATATAATATCATAAAATGGGAATACATCATAGGATGAAAAAAACATAAATAACCACAAGTATTATAATAATAATTTTATAATTCTATAATTCTTAATGTTAGACGTTATAATAATACCTTCAAGGCCTTATTCCATATAATCATAAATAATTAAATGTAAAAACAACAAATACAGAGGATATTTTGTCTCGTGATACTAATTAATTAATCTAAGTGCTATTAAAATCCATACACATTACTTAATAATTCAAATTCATTCATAATATAATAGGGGGATAACTGATACAATGAAAAATCAATAAAAATATCTAAATTTGAAAAATAGAATTTAAAATTTCAATATTTTTACCATTTAAAAAATTAAAATCATTATTATAGTCCATTAAGGTCACAATGGTTGATGGAATCATTGGATTATATATATAGTAAAGTATACTATTCATAAAATTATATTTACGTAAATGAGAATACTTCAAAAACATAATTTTATTTTTTTAAATGTGATAAAATATATCATTTTATTTAGATAATATTGTTAATACAATTTCCATGGTATTTATAAAATGTATTTATTTGAAAATAACCATATAATATTGTAATGGAATCCTCATGTAAAATAATATTTATGATGGTAGAAAAATATGACATTGTGGTAACATTAAAAAAATGGTTGTTTTTACAGCTTTAGTAAAATGTACCTCATTTATAATAGGACAAATAGTTTTATTTTAAATTTTTTTATGGAAAGTCAAAAATAGTGAATATTAATTAAATAAATCATTTTAGAATAATAGATATATTTTTGGAAACAATATAAAGAAAATAAAAACATTAAAAAAATTATTCTTTACTAAATCGAAAAATAAATATAGTTTTCATTTAAAATATTATTTCATACTTTTGAATACTTATTGGGAGAAAAATTAATTAAAAAATTATAAATAAATAAATAAATAAATGATAATAAAATAGATAACTTTTTTTAAATATAGATCATACAATTTCGTTATTGGTAATTTATGTATAAACAATCCTGATAAAAAGCAAAATTGCAACATAAAACACTTTCTGCTTTGGTAACTTTCAAAAAATTACACCCATAAATTAAGTAACATCAAATGAAAGTTTAAATACCATGAAAAAAAGTGATTCTTGAAAAAAAATATTAAAGGGTAACTTTATAGACAACATTATGGAAATAAGTGGTAAATAAAAAAATAGGTCCTCTATAAATAAAAGTGATATTATAAACCATTTCCTCTAGTTTGAGTAATAAAATACTTACTTTCTCTCATGTATAATAAGATAATACTATTTTTTTTATAAATATATAAGAACATTTTTTGTTCTATTTTTTTTATTATTATCCCCTTTATTTCATTTATAACAATTATTTTAAATTTCTATTAAATTAGTTATGTTCATATTGGATGTTTTGAAGATGTTAAATTAATAATCATAGAACCACATAGATAGGTTTACCATTATCAAATGGTTCATATTTAAATCATCTCTATAATAGTTTACATGAAACAATAATCATATTTGTAAATTTAATACAATTTTATAATTATCCATGAAATCATAACATGAAAAAAATCTCATCTCTTCATGGAAGTGATAGTCCACACGTACGCATAAACGACGTTATCAATTTTTAATGGTGGAAGGGTTAGAAGGTATGTAATATATGTTCATTAAAAAAAATTTCATGAATATCATATATATTTATTAAATACAACATAATAAGCAGCATTTTATGGTGGTGATGAAAAATGAAACACATTTCTTTATAAAGGTGGTAGTCTATATTCATGCATGATTGATGTTTTCATTTCCCATAGGATAGATATGGGGGTTACTAATACATAAAACATAGACATAATAACATCGTGATAAGTTTTATAAAATTATGAAATTATATCAACATGGTTATGGAGTAATTGAAATAGTTAGCAGAATAAATAAAATGAATGAACACAGTTAAGAGTTATACCACTTCCTCAAGAGACATCATTTGGATTACACATTAGGCCTTATATGTTGTTTTTTTAAAGACAAAAGACCCAAGTCATGGGGTGGGGGAGATGTTTTGAAATGGATTATGGAAATGATTTCGAGAGATAAATGGATAAAAATGTGTGATCAAGAAAGGATAGGGGTACCCTTTTATAAGGGAGGGTTGTTAGATAATTATATATATACAAAAATTTAAAATATATTAAATATCATAATAATTTAAAGTGGCCCAAAATATACATAATTTATAATTTAAGACATTATATGGTCTAAATATATTTATAAAATAAAATTATTACATGTTTTATTTTTATATTAAGACTTATCATTTGGAATAACTCCCTCGTTAACCCTTTTTTCCCATAACCGTGGTAATAAAATGTTCACCCTTTTGGGGTCATAAATTTACACATAAGGTTAAAAGTTGATTAAAATGGCCCATAGATTACATTTAAGACCATTTAATATCACAATTTTCCCCATTAATTTTTTATTTATTTTATAATCATTTAATAAAATATTTTTTATTTTAAAATATCATTAATATTATTTTTTGTAGTATTCATTTAATTTGACTCCAATGACCTCAATAAAATAATGGAATTAAAATATAAAGACATTAAAAATTTAATATAATTAATAATTATTTGTTAAATTCTTTGAAAGATATAATATATCCAAAACATATTAATTATATTGTTTTGGAATCATTTAGATTGATTTTTTACTGCTTGTATAAGCGCAATATCAGTATTGTGTAAGAATTTAAGTTACTTGTTTATCAAATAAAAATTAAAAGGAAATTACCATAAAAAAATAATTTATTCATCCTACATAAAACCATTTATAACATATATTATTATTTTTATCGCAATTAAAAATATTCAATATATTTTAAAATAAATAGAGTAGTATTTTCAACTTATTATTTACATAATATAGGATAAATTTTATAATCAAAGGAAAATGCCAAGAAATTTATAAGGTTTTTTATATAGGCTGTTATTGGTCAAATTGAACACATTAAATTAAATAATGGTAATTTTTAGAGAGATATTTAGGTCTTATCCAATAGTTTTGACCTCATTTTATAGGATTTATCCTTACTCAGGTGACAAATGTTTACCATGAATAATATTCATAATGAACAAAACTTAAATTGAAATATTTTATAATTTGAACCACTACTTTCAATATCTGGAATATTATTTCAATAATCTAAATATAGAGAAAAAATTAATCAATTTTAATATAAATTAATAATACTCAAAGAAAAAATAGAAAAATCTGTTTTTAGGCCTAAATATTAGATTCTCCCAAAATATAATATGAAGAAAATTATTTTGTAATTAATTATATTAGGTATAATTAAAGGATAATTAGGTTACATTAAGCCCAAATTCAAAACCTAACGATACTTGAATTGTAGTTGTGTTAATGAAAAGAAATAAAAGTTTTTGAAAAAATTGAAACATTTAACTGCTGACTTAAAAATCAACCCATCTAGAAGAAAAAAAAAATTCATCCATTATTTATATTATGAAATGATGATTTATAAAAATATATATGTTTTTTATATATTATTTATATAATTTTCATAATATCATTATAATAGCCTTGCACAAAATGAAATAAAAATCATTTTTATGAAAACATATTTTTCAAGCATTAAATGACATTATAATCATTATGTATATAATAAATATAATTAAATGAATGTTTATTAATTCAGTTGGATATATAATAATTATATTTCATTGTAATCTTTTACAAATAATTATTAATTTAATCTATTAAGGTAAAAATACATTTCACACATCATAATAGTTTTATCAAACGAATGTCTTTTACCTTAAAAACATTTTTTCTCTATTTTCAACAAAATTATAATTTTAAATTTAATAAAAGAAAACATTTCTATATATATTTTATTTTATTGATATTATTTTCATAATCACCAAGCTAAAAGTTATTTCATAATCGTCATATTTGAAAAAAATATATTTATAAAGTATATCATTGTTCATTTAAGCTCAGTCTTGCGTATACCACACACATTTTAATATATTATATAGAGAATATAAATTATAAGATATTATGATATTTATTAGCCTATTCTTAAATGACTATATAATAAATTCAAATAATCCATACAAAAATATATGAGGAAGTTTTTTCTTTTATAGTGGAAAACAAAAAATTACATTCATATTTTTAGGATATAAAGTAATGATTTATTTAGATCATGTGGATCTAAGATAATTTATTAGAAAATCATATAAAAAACAAGGCTCATAAAATAGAAGTATATACTATAAGAATTAAACATGGAGGGCAAGGATATGAATGGATGCGAACACCTAATAAGAGACCACCTAACCAGATTTCCCCACATGGATAATGTATGAAACCCATAGAGATAGAACTAAATGATTCTTTCCATGGTGAGAAGATTTATGCAATCAAAAAGTTTTTATGTCATGCTAATGTTCTCAACTATATGGTCACATCAATGGGATCCTCCTTTTTTTCTAATTCAATTTTTAAGAACTAAAGTCAAAATTAAAATATTATGTTTTGGAAAATCCCTAAATGTGAAAATTCATAGTGATTTTGTGATTAGGTGATTTATAAATGACGAAGAGTTAAAATTTATACTTATATTTTTCACACCCATTAATTTTAAAGCAATTTTGTATTTCAAAAAATATGTAAAAACAATTTATGGGATTATTTATTTTGATTTTTTAACGATTAATACAATTTTTTTCAAAACATGAAAAACTATTAATTTATTAGAGGAATATCCAGAACATAGTAAATTCCGTAATAATATTTTATTTTCAATGAAATATTTTATATATTCACTATATATTTCATGGGAGCATTCTTTGATTTTTATATATATAATGTTATAAATATGATACGATTCCACATGGATTGAAGTAACTAAAAAAGATGACTCGAGAGTTGTTATTGAGTTCCTAAGATCACATATTTTTCTGTAGGGTGGGAATTCCATGAAAATTCACTAGTGATTAAGAATAAATTTATATAACTAGAGAATGAAATCACTAATAAAGAACATATATTACTAAAAAAGAACTCTAATTCCTATAAACCTCAGTCGAATTGATATTCCAAGGTATCAAAAGAGAGAAAAAAAGGATTTCTGAAACAATAGTGCATCTTAATATAAAGGAATGGTATAAAAAGATATATGGGGAACATTAAGAATAAAATATTTCCTTTAAAACCAACATAGTATTGTCCCTTTAATGAATATTTTATAGGAAATTATATTGTTTTACGATTCTTCAACCAGGGTGTGCTTGTGCTCCTTATTCTACATCCTTAGACTGGTCATGATCCTCATTTCCCCATATTCCAACATTCTAATGTAATGCGACCTTCAAAAACAAGGTTGATGTCATTATCTTTTTGATCGGAATGGGATTTTGAGATGTAATCTATTCCTCCCATGGATTCCTTTTTGGTGTTTAGTACATAGCCCATCTCTACCTTATTGATCTGTGGCATGTTCATGGTCCTCATTTCCCCGTATTCCAACATTATTTTATCTTCATGCTACGAAACATATTCCCATAACTTAAGGCTTCCTAATCTCATAACATAGGGCATCCTATTCCTATAAACTTGGGTAAAAACAAAGGATGCCTCATATGATGAGTGTGACATTCCTTGTTTGAGAAAACTGAGAATTCTGGAGAAAGATGATTGATTCATATCTTCCATGAACTCATCTTTTCATCAACGAATGTTATGAGAAATAATCTCTAATGTAATCCAATTTTATTTATTACTTATGTGATTTTTTTTATGAAATTTCATATTATGGTAAAATCCATGAGTGTGTGTTTTTTGGAAAATTTGTGGAAGAAAGAGTTTTATGATATGAGAGATACCCACATCAACTTAAAGAGGTTCTTCGTTAAAAATAGTTATTCATGGATTTTCTATATTTGAAGGTGTTCTATCTTTCTTTAGGATCTAGGTCATGTAACTCCATATATGTTTCATAACATAACCTATGTGGAACATCATTATGTGCAATATTGTCCCATTATTTTCTGGGGCTGGCTTGATCGGGTATGAAATTCCATCCATTTGGCATCAAATTTTTCTTGAGAGTGAGTGACATTAAAATTTTAGAGTTTCTTATATAATTATAATTTTGTGAATAACCCATAACTTTTGGGTTAAAATAATTTTAGGTATATGTGAATATTCAGTCATTTGACATCCTCTTTCTTATACAAGTTGGGTTATGTTTTTTTGAGTTGTGTTCATTGTTGTAATTTTTTATGTAACTCACCTGTTATCTTCAGTATCAATCAGGTATACTTTATCCTTGTTTTATTAGTTTGTGTGTTTCTTCTAAAGGTTAGAACACACTTTTCAATTTCAATAAGTTCCCCTAAAAATGGAATCTTATGGGTAAATAGAGGACTGAATTATGAGGAAAATGTATAATTTTATAAATTTTAGTCCATGGTCATGAAACAATTTTCCATATTGTGAAAATGTATACTAGGACACACAATCATGTTTTTCATATTTTGTGAAGTAGTTAAACACTTAGATATGAATACTGGTGTAGGACCATCAGAATAGATCATGGAATTCTATGTGAGATATTAGAATGGTACTATCATAGAACTCTAATATATCATGAAGTTCCAAAGATCAAAGCCTCGTCATTCACATGCCTTTTCCATCAAGATACACTTTCAGTTATTCTTATAGAATTAATTACAAATTTTAAATAATTTGACATAATTTTTTTTGAAATAGGTAGTTGTTGTAAATATTATAGAAACATGCATGACCAAAATTAATGTTTCATGACAAAAAACTAGGAATATCTGACAACATTTCAAAAAATATATAAAAGGATTGGTTTTAGAACAATTTCTATAAAAGGTAAAAGATTTTTGGAAATCGATAAATATATCAATCTAGTAGTGTCACAACTGAGAACCAAGTGCTGTAGAATTTCTTGATAGGGGAAAAAATGGATTATATTTTAAGCAATAGGTTTTTTAATTATAACTTTGTGATTATAGATGATTTCATCAAGCATACTACAAACTTCAACACCACAATTAATTATTTTACAAGCCAAGGAGAGATCCATCAATGGATTGTGGCTTCCACCTATCTTGGATTGATGAATGATGATATTAAAAACATTAATACCCTCAAAAATTGAACAAATATAGTTACTAGAGTACAACAAATTACTGAATAATTTTCATCCTATTATTCTAAAATCATTAAGGAAAGTGTTTTAGTCTACCATAAAGGTTGTTATAAATATTGGGAAGTAAATTCAGGAGGAAACATCACAAATGAATGATAGTGGGGATAATGTGTATGGGACACATGTTTGGATTATTGTACATAGATACAGAAACTATTATTAGACTAGGAAATATTGGTGTTATATTTTCATGAATACTTAGATCCATACATATTTTTTGAGTTGTAGATAAGGTGGTTGACATAAACTAAAATGATCTACCTCTACCATTGAAAGGTCATAACTAGTCTATAGATGGGATTCTATATGTAGGATTTCAATATGAAGAGTTTGTACCAAAAACCAATTATTTAGTAGAAATAGATCATACCCTGGTGGTAGTGATGCTTTTACTCGATAAACTGACATTAATACTACAATATCATCCATCCCAACACCCATATATATAGTTTAAGAATGGGTTTGACAATTTCTATACAATTATTCAGGACATATGTTAGTATGACCAACGAAATTCATGAGTGATCGATGGCACATGAATCCATGGTCATATTTGTTTACACAAGAACTGCTATAGTGGTGGGTAAAATAAGAAATAATGACACTCTGAGGTCTTGTTTATAGTGGGCTTAAATTATTTTATAAGTTGATGAAGATAGCCTGTGAAGGATATAAACTTTAGGGTGTGGGAAAGTACTTTTGTCATGGTAGAAATATTGGTCTTAGGTTTCCTTTTTAGCATTTACATCCTAGAGGTGGAAACGATCTAGAAACAACTCAGAATGCTAGTAGAGGGGATATACACACTTTTATCTATGGCCACTTCCAAATTCTCCATGGATGGATGAAACCACAATTAGGGGGTATGAGTTTCCAATACCATCACCACTAAACACAACATTCAGGCCTATTCCCCTCAACATTATCAAAGTATAATTAGTTTCAATCAATGAAACTGGTGTGAAGAATTATAATACTAGTGTAGTATAATTAAAATTCAATCGTTCCCTATTCTGAGAAGGGAGTTTTTAAACAATAAGGAGGATACCACTGGGCATATGATATATTTTAAAACTATAATAAGTGGGATATTAGTTAAATGTATTGGTGTGAAACCTCCTATGAATCACACACCATATCCATCCTTTTCCCACAAATTCACCAATATTCAATGCCTCATACCATTATTATACAGTACAATTAAATTTTAGAGGAACCTATGAGTCATATGCGAGTCGTTGTAGATGCTCATCCTAGAAGGCACCAAAATGTGAAATCTCGTTACTCATATCCTTTGGTGAAATTTTACTTACTCAGGAATACACCCACAACTATATAAAAAATATCTTTTCATAGTGTTATGGTGACAGTTATGTTGGGTCACTCCCTTAGAGGAGGCATAGAGGAATCAGAGAAAAAGGTGGGATTCCATCAGGGGAGATTTATAGGTTGTACGAAGGCCATGTGAGGAGGTAAAGAATAATTTTTAGGGATACAAAAGGACTTTCACACATCATAATTTAGGTGGGGCCTCTGGAATTCACACATTTAGAGGTTTGGGGATGCTAAAGATGTAACTGTAGAAGCATTCTATGAGTTCAAAGAAGTGGAAGGCCTGTCTAGAGAAGATATGGGTTATAATTTTCACCACATATTAATTTTGAGGGTTTTAATGATCCACCATTAACTCTTGGTGGCATGGTTAATGTTGTGATTTTACCAAATCATGGGGACACTATTGTGAACTCTCACAAGAGATAGAATCGAGCTGCCAGAGGTTATTATCACTAATCTTTCCTCATGGGATAAATACCAAGAGAGGTTCATGTACCACATGGAGATGGATGATCTGGAACACTAGTGTAGAATGAGTGATCATTACTTTGGCTGGGTACAATCCATGTTATATTGAATAACCTGTGAGGTAATAGATGTTATAGTGCCATTTTAAGAGGTTTGGGATCATTGAACTGCTTTAAAGGATTCTGGTGATGAGGTTTCTGGGGGTACTATTGTATAGTATGATAGTTTCCAACAGTATTGGTATGTCCATCCTAAGTATGAATTCACTAAAGTGAAATTTGATGAGGTATGTCTCATAAATATGAGCTTATTTTCACAACTGATATGTAAGCCTGAACAACTCATGTTTTTCAGTATGTGCAGGTACCGTTATATGGGGAAGAGGATACCCTGATTGAATATAGGGGGGGATCCTCTAAATGTAATTAAGAAGAAACTTATGTGTCTATCTTGGAGAAATTTATGGGGGGGACTATATAAAAATTTTCATAAGCTTCTTTTTCCCCCATCGAACTAGTCAAATTTGCCGTTCTATACCTTAGTGTCTTAAGGGAAAATCCATCTTGGAGAGATTATATCCATCATGGGAAAATGATCATTTTAGTACTTTTTAATAATTGATGAAAGTCCTAGTTCAATTTCCATATCTTCCCTTTAATTTAGATGTTCATTTGTAATTTTTCATGCCCATCCTATTTTCCTTTTGCGTGTCTTCAGGGAATAAAACCATAAAAGACACTGAGGCATGATAACGTTCGTGGAAATTCTCAATGGGTTATCTTCTCATAATCTCTTAATTCTATAAACATTATTGAATCCTGACACATTCTTGGTATAGAGTAACCTTTAGTCTATTTTTTATTGTGTAATACATTCATCCATTAGTCGGAATTAGGATTTGGAAAAAATAAGTCAAGGGGAAGGAGTGTAAAAATTTCCCTAGAATTAATAAGAATTTTCATTTAATCCCAATAATTTGATCAACTAATTCTGATTTTAATGATCATATAATATTCTAAATTCCATGAAATAAATAACAAATATAACTTTCAAAGTGCATAATTATTTTCCCTAGTTTCATATATTTCCTTAGCCTTTGGGAGATACAAAAGACAGTATGCCCAACTTTATAATGAAACCCCAAACAGTAATAATTTTTACATTGGTAAAATGATGGGAATGTGATTAAAATATAAAATTATTTAATTACATTGGGAATTACCTAATGTTAAAAACATCACTAGTCTTACTGATAAGGAAAATAGTCTCTGAATTATCTATGCAGTTAGAATTTAATGAACTGAATAAGAAAGAGAATATATTTGGAAGGTGCTTTCATATTTAAATATTTGATATGATCCAACCTAAAGATATATAAAACTTGAACTAAAACATAATAAATCCATAATAATATATGGGATCTCTATATTGAATCAAAAAAGTATCCAAGAGGAATTAAGGGAACACTACACTAGAATAAGGTATAAGATGATGTTTGTGCCACCCACATGAGAGATTGAGAATCCAGAGGGAACACAATGATCATATTATTTAGGGGGAATATTTTTTATAAAGTTCATCCCCAATTATAAAAGGAGATGAGTATCATTATTAAAATGGGTTTCTATTAGTTTGTCAATTGCTGTTGATTTATCAGTGTTGAGTATTTTTTTTATTTCTATAATTATTCTATACTGATGGAACACTAGTCACCTAGTGGGTGAACCAATTACGCTTGTCCCAACACTATTAATGAATTTTAAATTTATTTTATTATTATACTATATATGAAATTTTAAGAGGTACTTTTCTTCTTAGAATATATGATTTTTCAATTATTCTTCATATTAGAATTATTATTTTTTTTGTTATCAAGTTCCAAATTCCTCATTTATGACATGATTGAGGGAGAAGGGTTATCCAAGGAGTAATCAAATATTTTTTATTTCAATATAGTTAAGAGTAGGGAGTTATGTTATAATTAAAAATCCTTTTTCAAACTAAAATCCCAAATAAAAGAAGATTGGATGAGGTCAAGATGAGTTATTGAGAAAGGACGAGAGTTTGTTTGAATGAATAATAATTAAACATGTATGTAATGGAATATTTTATTTGAGATCACAATTTTAAATATTAATATAAATACAATTTTAGTTACTTTCAAAAATTAACCAAACATATACTTTCCATATTTTCTCTTTCCAAACACACTAGAACCACATAAAGTATAAAATAAAAAATATTTTAAACATCCTCCTCGATGGAAACAACTCGAGTCACACTATTACCATATTTTAAAAAGGTACAAAATAATTTATTTTTGTGAGGAAAATCAAAGCCACCACATTATCCTCTAGTTTGATAGACCGTCATTGTGGGGGGATTTCAAATAAAAATTAAAATTCACTATATAAAATATAAATATAACAACAGGTTTCTATCTTAAAGAGATTGGCCTAGAGTACCCAATATTCTTGCATTTTATTTTTTTAGTGTTTTTGAATAATGATGTAAATAATAATAAAAATTTGGGGGATTTTGTAGGTATTATATAATTAAGAAATTAATGAAATTAAAGAGACAAAAATAATAAATTATCAATAATTTTAAGTGGTCCTTAGGTCAATTCAAATGTTTTCCGTCATAATTTTCTATTGTTCTAAACTACCCAAATAATAAATGTCAATATTATTCTACCTCATATATATTTATTACATTCATGAATGAGATTGAAATTATACTTAGAGATCCTGAAGAACAGAAGTAGGTTACTTGTCCACCTTGGATTGTGGGAAAGAACAATCCTCAGTGAAGAATGTGAACCTACTCATCCCAAATAGAAGTGATTTCATGATATTTAAATTCTCAATTCACTCACATACCCTACTATAGTGACTGGTTCAATTATCAACATGTAATAAAGTTCATGTAGTGAAATTGTAAAGCATTATTGATAACAAATGGAGTAATAATCATATACTCCACTAACCACCCTCACCACCTCACTAGAAATAAGGAATAAAAATTCAAATAAAATGAATAAATTTATGAATACCATGGTGATCGTCTTATGGACCATCCACAATGGGTTAGTAAATCAACATCTTGAAGTATGACATCATAATAACATAACAATGATGGTGAGATATAAATATATAAGTGTAGAAGAGAAGAAAAAATGACATTTGAAGATGAAATTAGAAGAATTTCGCTTCGTATAACACTTAACAAACCAAATAAATGTAACAGAAAAGATTATAGAACCAAATATAATTGGGAGTAAATAATTCTCGCATACCTTATCCCCTTTTAAAATACCTCCCAATGTCCTCAACCCAATTGGTGTTTCAAAATAAATATTATCTAATTGATAGAATGACCTCATTATTGATATATATAATCGATCTAGAATAATATGAGGATAAAGTGTTTTGATGTGTCAGGTTATAGTGGATGAAAAGTGATCTATCTTATCATGATGCCTCTTCTGCAAACATTAATTTTTTTATAAGCATCACGTGATGATGGGTTGGAATAAAGTGGGGAATGTCCTGTATTGTTTGGGGCATATGTGGAATGTTTTGGTGGGTCTTCAATAAAAGAACTTTTATAAAACATGTTTTGATAAGATGTGGGCCCCAACATCATTAACGATCCATCCAAGCTTCAGAGGTGACCAAGACAATTTACCCAAGTTTGTAGTCTACAACCCTTCTATCAAAAACCATCATCATAAATAGGCTCTGAAAAAGATTTCCACTAAATTATTTAAGCAAAAATCATCTCTATTTACCCATATGTTATGAATCCATCTTATAGTAGTGAAATGTGGACCCACTCTTGTTTACACCTCAAAATAGGATAAACAAATGAATAATGATTTTCCCTAATAGGTGTTACTAAATAAAGTGATGGATTCAAAATTTACTTAAATCAATACAATTTCTAATATAATAGTGAGTTGAAAATAATAGTCCAACTCTAAAAACTCATCTCCTAGTTTTAACACTCTTGAAAACTCTTCAATTGAATAAATACCAAGTAACACTTTGAATATGATTAATGGTATTGAAAAAAAACAACAATAACATTTTTACATGACCCTTATAGCAGTGTACCCATCATGATAAAGGATTTTAGGTCTATGTATTGTGTAGTAGTGAACATGAAATAGGAAAAAAAATTCAATGTTTCAGCTCTTTCCTTATAATGGTAGCAGATTAGGGTATATCCAAATTATATTCAATATCATTTGAATTTAATCATATAATTTATCATTAAAACAAAATGTTTTTCTTAATTATAATTCTTAACCTAAAAACACACAATAATATTAAAATGTGAATCTCAATATGATTTTATAATGGGTTGGGGTGGATATTTTAATAGTTAATTTAAATAAAAAAATTAAAGAATCATTTTATCAGTCCCCATCAATTGAATATTGCACTCTTAGGTAATTCTATCATCAATAGATTCAAAACCAGTATTCAAACCTGAAATATATAACCTATCAACATATATAATTTCATAAAATTTAGAACATATTTTTTATGTAATCAATTAAAAAGTTCATAGAGAGACATATGTCTATTTCTTAGCATGAAACATGCATTATAATTATTTAGGACACAATAATAGGTATATCAATCAATTTAATTCTTGATTTTAGAAAAATTTAACTTCAAATAAATTGTAATTATTATAAAATAACATGTAACACACTAGGAATTTATTAACAAAAAAATTAACTAATATCTATAAATTATATAACAGTGAAAACTCATTTCAAAAAAATATTATCAAATGTATAAATTTTCATAGATGAGACACATTACAACTTTTTAAAAGTTTATAGGGAAACAACAAGTATCATCAGACTATTCATTGAATAAAAAATAGTCCTCTAGTATGGGAAAATTTAAAAATATAATACAAATAGAAAAAAATGAAACAATTTCATTTATAGATTTTCTAAACAAAAATCAAGTCAACCATTATATATGAACCTATTTTCCCAGCAAAACCTAGTTATAGTGTAGGTTTTAAAATATAAAATTCTAAGTTCCGTCCCAAAGGAACAATTTAAAACATAGATTTACATGGAACCATTTTCGATGAAATTTAGCAAAATTAAAGACTTGAATATTAGTGATTATTATGCTCGATACATAAAAAAGTAAATTCAAATGGTTCACCCTATAATTGATGTTTTCAGAAAATAAAATAAAATAGATTGTGATACATCAATACAATAACTCAATAAATAATAGATTAAAATATTTAAAAAAGTATAGTATAATTTCAATAAATAATTTTTCGAATAAGGATTTGATAAATACACAATAATAATCATAATCTACCATCACATTGAAATATTTCTAGTATTTTATAACTGTTAGAAATTAGATAGACTAAATAAATTAAAATCAGTTTATTAAATAGCTAGACCAACTCACACTACGTTTAGTAATTCATTTGGAAATTGAATGCCTTATTTAAAAAAACTAGTTTAGATATTCAATTCATATAATTCAAATCAGTTTTCATACCCTCAGTGAAACCCACTTTATTAAAGAAATAATTTACTAAATGAGGAAAGACACAATCATAGAAAATTATAATAACAAATCAACAAGTAATGGTAATTTTTAGTTTCTTTCATCTAAAAATGTTATCATTATTCAAATATGTATGCAAATACAATGTTTTTAAATTCTTCTATCCATGTAAAATCCATCATTCAATATCTATTAAATTCCATTTCATGACCTGCTTTACCCGAAGTTCATGGACACTTTTCACTCAATATAATTCATTTATGTGGCGTTATAATTTTACTTCAAAAATGAATATATATTATAATATTGTGAAAATTAGTATCAATCACCATGCTAAGACATGGAAATACAATAAATCACGAGGGATTGAAAAATGTTTTTTTTTGAAATGGAGGTTGGGTATGTGTTTAAAACATCTAATGGAAGGAGAATGGTTTGGATCTTTAAATAAAATTCATGATTTGTCATGTTAAGTAATATGGACCCCTACACTCAATTCCCATAATAATTGGTATCATAGATTCATCTTTTTTGAGAAAATAGTTACAAAAATGAATCCAATAAATTAATTAATCCTTGCTTTCCTTTTCATATTTTCCTATTTTTTGGAGTGTAATTTTTTTAGGATAATGATTTTTCAATAGAGTAAAATAAATGGTGATTCATTCTATTTTCTAGATTATGGCTACTAATCAGAAAGATAATAATAAAGAATGATTCAATAACATCTATATTTTTTAAAATTTGTATGTTTAATTCATTATGAGAATTAGATGATAAATAATTAAATTCAATGGATGATAAAGATTCAATATAATTTCCATCGTTCCAATACCAAAAAATAATGATACACACCTCCCATTTCCCCTTACCATGTAATAATTTGAAAATAAATATACATGGAATATAATTTACTCCCACACATAGACTTGAATTAATCATGGAAATATATCTACCATTAGGTAATGGATAATTTGGAATGTAATGAAATTTAAAACCATATGGCCATTCAGGGTTATTTAAATTACTTAAAAGGGTAGATTTCGAGGAAATGTTTATGGATAAATGAGGGTCTATCCAATTATATTCCTAAATAAAGTTTAAATTATCTCATGAATTGCAAATATTTGAAAGAGAATATATAAAATTTATATTTGAAAAAATCCCAAACATCTATCATGAAGTAATGATATTAGGAATAATATTTGAAATTAATTTATATTAACTCTCTGGATGGGGATTTAAATATTTGTTATTCAGTAAAGGATTTTTCATTTCAATTTATAGTTTAGTATTATTTAAATAGATAAAAAATCCATACCCATATCGATCATTTTTTTAATTTTCAAAATAACCACTTTTAAAGGGTATTGGGGTCCTATATAGTCATTTAAGTAGACCAAAAACAACTAAATTACATTGATAAAAATGTAAAATTGAAATTTAAAGAACAAGAACAACCATTTCAAATTTAATAATTCGAACCCAAACTGGGCACGCGAAGTAACTCTATGTTCCCAAAACCCCCTTTGTTGCCCTCGATCACATCTCCTGCTACATGTCGCCACACCCTCGATGAAAATACTCTCCATAAATATCACTTCACTCATCGACACTAGATAGACTGCCTCACTGCCGATAAATTAGAATGTCAACCATTATCGTTGAGAATACATACCAGAACATCGCAGAAATATTAAAAAACACCATAAACATCACCGAAGACACACAAAAAACTAGCACAGAACCAAAAAACAATACCCAACACCAACTTCCTCATTTCCTCTATAAACTGAAACAATAGGAACCTGAGAAAAAACCTATTTCGATACTGTTTTCATCAAACACATTCTCCCTACATTGGTCGACAGTAAAGAAATAGCCAATGGAACATCCACTGTGAAACCAGACACAGTGTATCATCACTACTTCTCAGAAAAAGTGAAACCACCACCATTCCCAGATTCGAGTGTTGTGACATGTTCCACTTGTCTAGAAATTAGCCATGATTCCCCGATCTCAAAAACATTCCACGAATATAGAGTAAGACAAGGAAATGTAAATGAATAAAGACCAAAAAAGAGAGGAACCATCATCAATATCCTCCCAATAAAAATCCCATCCCAATGAAAGACATCATCACTCTATACCAATGATGGGATCTCATGTGATGGTATGTGAAGAGAGTGCAGATAAAGAATGCCCATGAGGAAACGAGTTAGGAGAAATCCCACAAATAATAGAAACAACATCTTGAGTAACAAGGAAACCCTATTATTAAAATAGGAGAGACCATATGAGGAGTTCAATGCATGAATGCTCCACTAAAACCATCCCAAGCCATCAATGTGCCTTCGTATCAAACCATATATTGGGTATCCCATGTAAGGTTCCTAAAAAGGGCATCAATGGAGGATAGATAAGGACCTCAAATTCATTACAATCAATATGGGTTTTAGGAATGATTTTTTCCCAAATATTCTTAAACGATGTTTAAAAACACAATTGTAATAATATAAATCAACTTTATACATAATTACAAAAAAATAAGTTATATTCATGAATTGACGCACTAGGAAACCCAAAAAAATTAGATATAATAATTAAATAGATCATAGTCACTCCCACCCAACATAATTAGTTTTTGATTAATCCTCAAATAAATTGAACAGAATTCATTCAATTTTCATGAATGTATTTTATAAGAAAGCATGAGATAAATGAGTATCAAAAAATTATATCAATTTTTTTTAGTTATTAAATTCATGAAGAAAACATTTTTAAGGTGTCATTCACCTATTATTAGATTGTAATAATATTTAAGGTGGTGTGATTATTACTAATAAACTTATAAATGGAAATAACAATATAATGAATTAACTAATTATTGGAATTTAGAACAAAAACTAAATATAAAATAAAATGAATGAAACAGAAGAGCTTTCTTAATTAAAATTCTTCAAAGGTGATGGAATTTATAAATTCCTTATAAAAACCTTAATATTATACATAATATTCTAAAGGATGATGTTTATTTGATTATAAAAACTACCTCAATGTGGTTCCTATGTGATTCCATATCTCCTCTTTATTATCCCCTAGATTATAGTACTTGATGTCCCCCTTCCCTTTAAAAATGGTTTTGCAATGTAGTAAAGGTGGCATCAATATATAGGTTGTGTAATCCGTAGATCCATCTTGAGATGGAGGGTAATTGGTTTCCATTTCATACTTTTTAGTCTTAGTGGGAAACAATAATACGTCCTCCATCATTTATTCTAATATATTAACATTCTATAATGAATATTCTATTTTAAGTCCATCAGGAAATGTAATAAATGTTTTGAATTAGTAGTATAAAAATAATGAGAATAGACTTTTAATTCAATTTCAATAAGATCAGGATAAAATAAGTTCAATAAAGAAGAATACCCATCATTTTTATCACTATATAATTACTTCTCAACATGAATGAACTATAGAAATCCATTAGTAGTAAGAGGCTATAGATAGTATTCAAATGAATCCTTGACCTCTTAGATTTTTTCTATATAAAATTTAAGGAAATGTGTGGGATCTTTTATGTTTTTCAAGAACTTTTTAAACTTATGAAAGTAATCAGAGAGTTATTCTAATTACTTATCCTGAAGTTCAAAATATTGATTGTTTTTTTTGTCTTCTTTGACCCATTAATGGAACTCTATAAACTCCTCCCCCATTATGGGTTTTATTCAAATTACCCTGAATTTTTGAGCAAGTAATGAAATTATTTCATTGAAATCCTAGGGTGATCTCATTATATCATCCTTTTTTAGTTTTTATTATTATTAAAATATATTTTTCTTCAAAAAAGAGTTCAAGAACAAGAAAAATATCAGCTCACATTCCCTATAATGGTTATACGTTGATGTGTGGACTATCAAAGTCCCCTCACACTATTAAAAATGAGAAATATACCCATGATTCGATAATAATGGTTTGATAAAACCTTTTGTTAATCCTATTAATGAAACTTCAATACCAATGTTTTTCAAATCATTGGTATAGTGATAGGATATACCTTTAGTTTTTAAAAACCATTGGTCTTAGATTCATTTGTTCTTCTTGAATATCAAATTGGAGAGTTAAAAATCTATCATATCTTTTAAAAAGGGTCATTTTTTTCTTAGTATAAAACACAGTAATATATTATTTTATGTTTGGATTATTCATTATTCACTGAATGATGGTTAGTTTTGGTTAAATTTGTTCCTTTATGTGATAATATAATATGATTCTCAGTGATTTATTTTATATTATTTAGTTATTAATTATACATAAATTTAATATAATCCTATCATTCTATGTGATATATGATGTAAATCTATAATTTTTTATTACAATAATGTTTTGGTGAATATATTATTGTTTTATGAAATTATTTATTTTAATGTTTTACATTAATAATTGAAATTATTCATTTCAAGTCTTAAACATTTTTTGGATTGAAAATATAACATATGTTGTGAATATATGGATTGGTCTGTCTTTTATAAAAGGAACAATATAGATGTTATTTTGTTTTTACATGGATATCATTATTAAATTATTTTAAATATGTGAAAAAAATATTTATATAAAGGACATGTTTTCCTTTGATATGTCTAAAGAGATGTTATTTTTTTCTATTAGGCTTTGTATGGGTTGTTATGGGCAAGCATTTGTTATGACTTATTCTATCCAAAAAACATAATTTAATAATAATATAGTCAACTTATTAACCAACTTCAACTTGTTCCTTGTTTTGATTCTAACTAGAGAGATTTTTTCCAATATATATTCCATGGATCATGTCTAATATTCATTATTGTAATTTATAATATAATTATCAAACATAATTTTTTGTCAATTACACCATTCATATAATTATTGCCTTGCATTATGTATAGTTATTACACATTAATATAATGGATTTTAATATTATGTTTTTATATATATTGTATTGTGTAATCTCATAGGATTGAGTTATGAAATTAAGGATTTGGGTGATAAAAATATAGTTTGAATTATTTAAATTGACCTTTTCCCGACTCAAATTCCATTTTTCGTGATAAACTAAGAAATTTTTTATTACTGTATTTATTTTTGTTAAATTTGTTATTTATACAAAAAATGCAGAGTGATTTTAATTTTTTTTATTTCAATCTTATTTCAATGTTTTCCAAAGTATTTGAAATAAAGTGAAAATGTATTGTTTTATTAAATTTATTTTTTATTTGAATTCAATATTATTTAATTTTTTTATTAAATGACAAAATATAATGTTTCCATAACATAATTTATAAAATCCGGATACATGATACTAATATATGTCATCTAAATTTCAAAACAAGTTATAATGTTTTAAAATTTTTTTTAACAATGCATTTTATAGTGGTCTTATACATGTCCAAGTAATTATTATGCTTTATGTCCTTGTTTAAGTACTGAAAAATTAAATTCCATATATCAAAATTTGGTTTTCAAAGAAACCATAATGTTTAGTGTCACAATTGGGAGAAAATAATGTCTCCAAATGTTCATGATATGAGTGATAGGAATGGATTAGAGAATATATTATATGATCGGTTTCCAATTATTCATCATCATGAGAAATAAATTATTCCAATTTTGGAAGATACTGATATAAGTATACATGTTGAATGTAATGAAAGTGATGATGTTTAGAGGGCGAAACCACTGATGGATGAAACCATAAATCCAATATATCTACAATTTGGTAAAATAAAAAGTTTTAAATTTTTAGTATGACTATTTTATGGAAAAAAATATATATAAATTCTAATAATACCATTGATTAAATTTTAACCTTTTTTATATAAATTTTCAAGATGATACAAATATATCCACAAACCATTTTTTGGAATGGATGTTAATTGACCAAAATGGTTTTTTTTAAAATAACCATGATTTACTAAAAGATTTCAAATTTTTCAACGATGAAATCGAAATAATAAATGATTGAATAAAATTCAGAATATCTCAATGGAAGTCAAATACTTATGGAACACTATCTTGTGTTCCATATGATGTAGTGTTTCTCTTTTTTTTTTTGATTTCAATACTCTGGAATATTTTATTGTCTACTGAAATATCATTAAATAGGGGAAACAATTATAATGAGAGAAAAAGGTAAATGATGAGTTTTTTCATCCTACAGATGGGTTAACATGATATACATTTGATTCTGTATATATTGGAAATTTAACTGAGATGCATAATGTGATATTGATTATATCATGTGATAGTTTTAATCCATTTGGTAAGATGCTGAATTTTCACAACTAATGATAATTTTTCATATACATTTTAACCATTCTCTATGTATGTGTTGAAAACCCCATTAAATTTCTCCATTATACTCATATACGGGCTTTCTAAACTGTTAAATGAAATAGATGTATACTTGAAACCTTTAATGAAAAATATTGAAGTATATTTGGAATGTTGGTGGTCACAAATACCAGGCTTGTTCAAAAGGAATATTTCATATGCGTTTTGTGCTTATATAGACAACACTTTTTTTTATCCTTATAAAATGATATATAGATGGTGTATAATGGGAAAACATTCCGGTTATATTTTATTTAAAGAAAGAATTTTCTAGAATACTTTTATATCATCAGAGTTTCAGTTTTAATAGACAACTACAATTCATTCCAATAGATCATTATTATATTAAGAATCATCAGAGGATTAAAAATACCATTGAGAATAAAAATACACCTCAGTTTATGGTTTTAAATAATGTGTGTTATGACTTTAATATGTTTGTGTTTTTATTCAAGAAGGGATAGATGAAATATATAAAGAATAAGGAAGTTTTCATTGATTTTAATTATAATTGGAAGAATAAACTTATCTTATTTCAGCGTCCTTATTTTATGACCAATTTTTTATCTCATTATTTTGACATAATGATAATTGATAACAAACTATGAAATATTTATTTCAATTATTATAAATTTCATGGGGAAGGAAAACGATAATGTATGATCTTAGCGTGACTTGGTTTATTGGGGTATCAAACTAGAATTTCATCATGTGTGTATCAGTGAAAATAAATAGAAATTTCTAGGTTCTACATATGTTGTGAAACCTAATGAAAAAAATCAATTTTGGGATGCACAAGATATGATAATGGTTCCAAAGGTTATTTTATAAATATATCAAAAATTTTAAACAAAATTATTTGATGATGAAATACCTAATGACAGGTGATTATCACATCTATATTCATGAGTTGTTTTCAAAGTAAATCCATGATATACTATCAAATAATGTAAGGTTGGGATTGATTTTATTGTTCCATTTTATAGGGATAATTATTCTAAATTTTTTTTTCATTTCTTTATTTCAAAAAATTAATGAAGGGAACTGTTACTTTTTTGTGAGTTACATGAAATTTTTCCAGAATTTTATTTCACATGAATTGTACATATAACTATCCATATTCTAATAGATAAATTTATATGGGGTCCACTTTCTTTTAATTTCATGTATCTTACTGAAAGTTGTATGTACACATTGAAGTCTTATAACTGGAATAGTAATCATACTAAATGATCCATTGTTAATGGTTACATGGATCAATAATTTATGGATTTTTATTCAATGTATTTTTCTAATTTCACCATGACACATAATTGATCAATGAGAAAGGAAGAAGTGTATTGTGAGAAAATAAACCTAGTTTCCCATCATTTACACAAACATTTATAATTCATGGATCATATAGATTGACTGAATTTATCCCTAAAGGGAGGGAGAAGGAATTTCAGACCATCTTGTTTAACCATGATTTTTATGACTTTAGTAAGTAAGTAAATAAAATATGTATATAATATCTCATCCAATTTAATTATCAATATGCGTTAATCCATTCCTTATTTTAATATATGGAACATTGAAACATTCTAAATTAAAATAATCATTCATCAACTTTGATAAGGATAGGCAATATACAAAATAAAGAGTATCGTTCATTATTGAAATAGAAGGTAGAAGTATTTTTCTAAAAAAAATTATAATAACTAATATTCATTTATATTTTATGTTTTGACTTTTCTAGATGTCAATTTCTCTGAAGAAATAAGAGCTCCAGATTTTGGCATTAATTTTTTTTTCCAAAATGAAAATAATATTGATCAATGGGTATAAATTTATCATCACAAATTGAGAAGTGAACATGAGATTACATCATGATTATGTTATGCTAAATGCAACAATAGACTGTTATTAAAGTTCATCAGATAGTAAGACTTAATATGAAAATTTATCTTATTGTGGATTTTTTGAAAAAATAATTATATTTGATTCTTACTATCATGGTCGAGCCACTATGAATAAATGAATGTTTTTTTATTCAATAATGAGGCAGGGGATATTTTCTAATGCCACTAGATTTAGAGTTATTGAAATGAATCACATTTTTCTATTGATGAGCCATATATTTTTGGCATCATTAAGAAAACCAATTTTTTTTTGAAAGATCATCTGAGTCCTAAATTTTGGGTCATTATTAAAGTAATACAATGAAATATATTTGATTATAGTGGGGATGGGATTGAAACCATCAGTACAACTATTTTCATTGATAAATTTGTTTTCTATTATGGCTCAAATAGACTAACTCGAAGAGTTTTTTTGATCGTTATGTTTTGGTTAAAAATATATAGAATGTTACATATGTGTTATAAGTTGTTTTGGACTAGGTCAAATTCGGTTTTTAAGTTGGTACTATTAAAAATCATTTAATATTAATTTATAAAAAAAATTTATCTAACTTGACATTCTTATTTATTTTCAATAAAAATTATTAAATTTTTTAATTTATTTGAATTTTATAATATTTTATTGAACAAAATTAGAATAATCACAATATTAAAGAAGTTATTTATAGATTTTTCAAAAATATGGAAAATAATTTACCCTTATGTAGTAAGGATATGTAAATGTAATTATTACCTCACTCTTACACAACTAAGATGTATAAGTGTAACTAAGGCATTACCATTATTCCTAGTCGTATGCATACCAGTCATATAGATATGAATCCAAGGAATGACACTTATATAGAGCAGTATTAAAATGGTAATGATGGGCTTACCATTTTTCAGCTTAGATGTGTAAGGATAACAAAAGAATTACCCTTATTTATAGGAATCTTTATAAGGGTCATTCTTAAGGGTAACTATGGCATTTCCCTTTTGCAGAGTGGCCTAAGTAATGGTAATACCTTTATTTACCTTATGCATGACCCCAACCTATACCACTATCCGTAAGTTAAATAAATTGTCGACCCTTACATATATCAGTTGCGTAAGGGTAAGGTCGTCATTACCATTGTGTTGCGAGTATATATAAAGGTAACAATAAACATACACTTATGAATCTACGATCTATAAACCAAGTCATTACATTTATGCTGAGTGGTTTTCATAAGGGTAATGAAGACAATACCATCATAAATTTTTTTTTATATAATGGTCCTTGGTAGCTACGTAAATATATTTAGTGTCTTACCTTTATACTGGGGATTTCAGATGGTCTATGAAAGTGTAAAAGGCTTTACCCTTACATAATAATACATCTATGTGGAAGGGTAATCAGTATTTTTTTGAAAATTTTAAAAAATTATTTTATCATTTTAAATGATTTTAAGGGTCTAAAAATGTCTATAAAATATTATAGGCGGTATTTTGAGATATTTTAATATATAAAAGGTTTATAAATTAATTTATTATAATTTTTTTAAAAAAAATAATTAAATTTATATGAAACATTTTATCCCCAAATATTAATGCTTGTTATTTATTATACCTTTCAAAAATAATATGGAATGACTTATGAATTAGAAAAAATGTGTTTATTTATAAATCACAAGTGTTAATTTATGAATTGTTATAAATTGTGAAATCTGTCCAAAATATAAAAATTTTATATTATAATATGAAATATTCATAATTAATTAATTTAAATTATTTAAATTGAAGGGGCCTTAGTTGGATATTATTTAAGGCACAATAAAAAGTGTCCTGATGAATGATATGATCAAGGATTAACTGATGATTAAATAGGTTATATTAGATTATGTAAATTATTTATTTAATATAAATTGAACTACAAATTTCTTATAGTTTATAAAATATATTTTATTTAAAATTTAAATTCCATATAACGATAAATATGAAAGAGTTAATATTGTAATGAATATAGAATGTTTATATTTATAATTTTGATATTTCTTTGATGATAATTCTAAATGAATTATTTAATGATTTTTTTGTCTCACTAACTATCCTTTATCTATATTTTAAATTGGTATCCATTAATTTGGGCACATCACCTCCTATTCCTTATTCTTTATACACATTTTTTATGAATTTATAATTAAATGAATATGTCTTTTCTAATGTAGGAAATGAAAAAATTTAATTGATATGAAGGAAGAGAATTCCTGAAAATAATCACAGCAAGAGTGAGATAGAAATTTCTCATTTGGAGCCTATTGTGAAAATAATATTCCAAATATATTAATAAATAACACATAATGAAATTTCATTAATAAATTTTTTAAAATTTAATCTTGAAGAATTACACATAAAAAACTACTATCTGAATTACCTAGTGGTTGCGATGAACAGTCTGATAATTCAAGGGTGTGTTACTGGAGCTACTCGCACCACATGTCATACGCAATAACCTACAGACCCTTTATTAGATAACCCATATAGTACAATTTCAAATACCATAGTTCCTTTAGAGGTACCTAAGATATTTATACCCTCTATATTGACACCATATTTTATATCTAATCTTTGTATACATTTTCCTAGTCTAATGATGTCTCACACTCCCCATCCATATTATATTTTTTCAAAGATATATATTCCAACTCCATTTACTATAACTTTTTTCTCTTAATAATGCTTCATTAATTATCATTTGACTTCTTCTCTGGTAAATTATTATTATCCAAGGAATAATGATCATTATGAGTAGACATTGGACCCCACTAGTACTACATTGGTTGATGATACATTTTATCCAAAGGATCCAACAATACCCACTGATCAGACTGAACCATGTATTTTTATAAAACCCATTTAAGAAAATTTTACCACACTTTGTTTTAATTATATTTTGTATTAATTTAATATCTATATTTTATTATTTCATAGCTGTAACATTAATATTTACGTATTATGGGTATAAATGAAAGTGTGATGTGTGGAACCACCAAAAAAGGTGATGGTAGTGTATAATTTGGATAATAAAATTATTTGTAAAACATGTGTAGAATGATGGAGTTTTATGGTGACACATTCCAAAACTATGACACCATTTCCACCAATCCACTCTTCTATAGAGAAATTGAACACAAAATAAAGGATATTGTTTGGAATCAAATATGGGTATGAAAATTCAATTGATTAAATATTATATTATTAATGTATTTATATGAATTAATATTTTGGTAGAAACATTGTCATAATTTTATAGATGATATGTTTTTAAGGACTACATAAATAGTGGAATTAGGTGATCTATAAATAGAATATTAACATGATTTGAATAATTGATAGGTTTCTTGAGTTAGTATATATTTAAAGGCTATATGTATCAAGATTAATTACCCAAAAACAATGTATTTGGGGAATATTTCTCATTGGAAGAGTGAAAAGTTAAAGGTATTAATAAATATTGAGGTTTCGAAATGAAAAATAATATTATTTTCATGAATAATTCGTTTTTTATTATTGAATATTCTTTTTTGGGAATATTAGAAATAAATAAAAAAGGACCTAATAAAGTTTCTCCACACTATGGGGTAGATTAAGATACCGTAACATGAGGGGAATAAAGTATTTTTCATCAACACTTTCGTTTAATTTGGGACAAATATAAATAAAAAATATGTTATAACTCAATTCCAAAGTATATATCTCATGTTATGATAAAAATATTGTTGAAAAAATAGTCCAAAAATAAGTATTTAATTATTATTTTTGTGTTTTGTAAGGTTGACTCAAAATTCTTTCTATCTAAGTAATAGTAGCATAATTTGTTTGTAGAAATATAATATAAAGTATTTACAAGTTAAATAAAGGTAATATAAAGTTTATGCTTTTTAATTAAAGGTAAAAAAAATTATAGGTAATTTATGGGTAGAATTATAGTTATGTAATGGTAATAAATATTAACTAAAGTGAAACTAAAAGTATGTATGGGTAAACTAATGTAAATGGTATAAAATTTATGTAAGTGTAAACTAAACTAAGGTCTAGGTAAAATAAAGATATGTAAGGGTAAAACTGTAACACCCTAGGTAAATAACGAATATGAAATTTCATATTTATCCATATTTGTGAATGAAATATTAATATTACTTTAAAGGGGACGCTATGCTTGATGGCATACCCAATACGCAACAACGAGTTTTTTGGGAATCTTATGTTGCACTCTAACAACAAAATAATATTATTTTAAATGGTAGTGAACGCCTAGCTGGTTTAATGGTGGGAATGAACAGAACTAAATACAAAATTAATATATATGTTTGTCAAATATTTTTACTTTTTACAATAAATGTTAGAGGATTAAACATGCGAATGAATCCAATTTTAAGCGTAAACATTCTAATATTCTTTAAAAGGTCGATTAACCGCCTTTTGATGGAGAATCTCTTTTAAATCCAGTTTTTGACAATTTTATGTGTTAAATTTGACAAAAAAAATTCTTCTTTAGAATTGACCACTCAAAATTTACTTTGTGTAAATTTTCGGTATTTTTCCGATGAAGATCATTTTTGAATGAATAGTGAAAAATGTTTTATTTTAATTCAAAACCTCTTTTTAATCGAATTTATTTATATTATAAGATTATCTTTTGAATTGTTTTTAAAGTTAAATTACAATATATTTTTACCATTTAATCCATTAGTGGTCATTGGAATTAATTTCACATTGAAATTGGACTTAAACAAGTGTCAATCATTTAATAGATATTATTTCTTAAAAACACGCTATTTGTTTTGACAGCGGGAATTAATAATTAAATTAATTAATGCAACTTATATGTGATGAATTTTGTAAAATAGACATAATTTTTGAATTCAGAATATGAAATATATCTTATGGTGAATTTGTGGTATTTTTCTGAAAAATATTCTACTTTTGATGAATAGTGAAACCACTAAGTGGTAGTTTGAAAAATGATTTTTCGTTTAAGTGAAACTTCACCACTTCTATGGTTTGAATTTCAAAAATCCGACATACATGGTTGTCATTAGGATTTAAAATGTGGTTCAATGGGATTAAAATATTTTTTTGGGGAATAGTAACTTTAAGTTTGTAATCGCGATTAGAGGTAATTAGTGTAATTTAAGATAAAATTAATGTTTTAATAATATGAAATGACCTAGACACATGTCCTACCCTCATTTTATGTGTCATGTACGACCCATAAAATCCATGAGTCAACATGGGGACCCCATTGAGCCACTTTGGTTGTTAAATGACATATATAACATTTTATTTAAAGTTAAAATAAAAATATCACAAGCATGAGTTGTTTTACTATAAACAATTTTAAATAGGGTTATATAAGTCATATTTTTTACTATAAATATTCATTATAAATCTAAAAATATTTCCTACATCATAATTTTTTTATAATTTTTAGAAATTAAATAAATTAAATTATTTATGACATAATGATGATGCCGCGATTACCTCATTAATAAAGGATTTGAATAAAATAAAAAGATAAAGTTAAAACTATATCATTAACTTGTCAAAAAACTATTGGATGAGTATATTTCGAACCCTAACCACCTTATCCTCTAAATACATCAATGCGGGACCTTTAAAATCCAAAACTCATTTGAAAATAAAGTAACATTTTGTAACTTTCCAAGAGTGCCCGTCCTCTCCTCTAATAAAAGGCCCCCACCTCTACCACCTTACCCACACCTCTCAAGGATTTGGCTCAGACAACCCCTGAACATTTCATCTCTCCACATCCATATCTTCATCATTTAATCCTCACATTTGGCGGAATCATTTCCAAGGAAGCCTTTGAGCTCAAATCAAAGAGAGTTACCCGATTTAAAGGTAGTGTCCTCTCTTGTGTTCTTATGTTTTATTTTGAATCTCCAACCCTCTAAACTCTTTTTATTATTTTCTTTTGTTACAACACCAGTATCTTCCATATTATATGATATTGTTATGTGAAGGATTCGAGCTACAGTTACACACACATTCGTCTAATGGTTAAAGAACATACTATATCTGTGGATGGCGAATTACTGCCTCACAAAATGATGATTGTTCAATATTCATTTAACACCTTAAAAGGTGGACATGAAGATGTCAATATATTTATATATGATATATAATATGTTTATGTTTTCCTTAATCTTTGGTATTTTTCATTTATGGCATTCCTTTATGGTTTCCATTATGGGTAAATGTGATATCTTTGTTTTAGGAAGTGCGGACTACCGCCCCCTCAAAGTGATTTGATTCGTTAATGCCATATGTGGGACATATAAAGAATGGAAATAATGGTATTACATATTATATCCTACTGGAATTATAATATACCTTTATATCATTATTATTTCATTCCATTGAATACAAAAAAATGAAAGTAGCATCCATGCGTACGTACAGCTTACCGTCTCCATGAACGGTACATTTCATTTCTTATCTCCAAATGTAATGTACTATTATAAGTACATATATATAATGGATATATATGTAATATATTACATCTAAATTATGGATATCATTTTGGAATTATAATATATATATCTCTCATTTTGTTTCAATTCCATTAATATGACAAAAAATGAAAGCAGCGTTCATGCGTACGTAAGACCTTCCGTCTCCATGAACGGTGCTTTTAATTTTTTATCTCAAAATTCTATGGAATAGTATAAAATGAATATATACTGGATATATATTATATTTAAAACATCAATACTATTCTAGATAAGATTTACCTATAACTACATGGAAAATTATTTTCCAACATGTTCAGCTTTTAATCATGTACCGAACATCGACAAAAACATCTGATATGAGCTCCCATTATTAACCAATTATTATACCCTTATAATATGAGATATTAACTGAATAAAAATATTTAAATTTGGTCCTTAAGAAATTATAAATTGACCAAATTTTATTATTCAGGAGATTAAAGAATGATCGAGTCATGTCGGACACGAGGTAAGGGATCATACCTCTTCTCTTTCTTTTTAAGTACACTCTTCTATATCATTCCTTTTAAGCTCATATTTCTTATGATTGAGATGTTATTTTATATTACACATACTATACTTTTTATTTTCATATTATTAGAGATACTATTTTCTCTCATCAATCCATTTTGGAAGTTTTTAGTGGCGCCATTAGGCTGCTGAATTTTCGTAAGAGATCTTACCCCTCTCTTTCTTTTTAAGTAATCTCCTTTATGTAACTTATTTTAAGAACCTATTTTTCATGTTTGGGGATGTTCTTTTATATTCCTCTTTCTATATATTTTATTTTAATATTATGAGTTACCCTATTGGATCTCATCAATCCATTTTTGGAAGTTTTAAGTGGCGTTGTTAGGTTGCCGAGTTTTCGTAAGGGATTTTTCATCTCACTTTTATTCCCGTGAGATTTGTGCTAAATTTTCCACCATTTACATTGAGTGATGTATGTAAATCCCATTATTATACTCTTTTTGTAATGTAATTTCATTTATTGGTATTTACATATTCATTGTATGACCCTTCTTCAGTAGGGTGTACGTTTCGAAAGTTACCCAAGTCGGTAAGGGATCCTTTCACCCTCCTCTTTTTAAAAGACTTCTTTTGTTATGTCCTTTAATTCACATACTATTATGTTGGGATATTTTCTTCAATATACTTATTGATGTAAATTTTATTTCCAAGTTATGATATACCCTTTTTATCTCTCATAAACTCTTTTTCTGAATTTAGAAGTGACACCGTTAGGCTGTCAAATTTTTGCAAGAGAACTTCTTACCCCAATTTTGATTCTTTGGGATAAACTTGTACTACTTGAATATGTCATTCTATGACTATGTGTTAATAACCTATAATTTTTTTAAACTTAATATCCACTTATATTTTGTGTTTTCATTTGTCACACATAATTATGTAATTGAGTTATCCTTAATCCAAGGATACCGTCTCTGTATGGGACTTCGTCTCAATCTACTTTCATTGAGGCATATTATGTTTTATACACAACATTCTTTTATATGGTGTATAAACCCCTTTGACTTTTACGTTTATCCTAAAGGAATCTTTTTTATATGAAGCATTTTACTAAACGATAAAAGGTAATGTTTTTGTCATACTTATGCGGCGACAATGACTTCTCCGCCGTCATGACCATTATATGAATTTCGGTTTCCTCTACAAGGCATAACATTTTTTTAAATGAAAACTAAATACCATGTTTTACTTTTATTTTATTTTGTTATTGAAAATGGTTTTCATAATGTTTTTATATCAATGTGATGTATTGATATCTTGTGATTGAAAAGTGTAAATGTTAAGTTTCCTTTATGCATGTTTTATGTGATACGATTATGTTATGGTTCTTGGGAATTATTATGAAGACGGGTGGTTTTGTGATAAACTAAGGGTGGGTGAGCCCGATATAGCTCTCCAATGCATTGGGTAACGCAATGGGGTTAAATGTGGAGGTTTCTTTGATGATATTTAGGGAATATAGTGTGATGGGTATTCCAAATGTAACCAAGAGGGTTACTCCCTACGTAAGAATGTTATGAATTCCTCAAGTTACCATTATGCCTTAGGATTTATATGATTTATTCATAATTTTATGAGGTATGTTAAAGTGCTTATGTTTTATGGGTGAAGTAAGATTTCATTCTTATGTATATATGTACTTATCTTTCCTTTCCATACTTTTTTTAACCCTTACTGAGCTTTTTATGCTCATCCCATGTTTTTTTGAAATGTTTTTCACAGGTCAAGGGAATGGTACATGATATGATGATAGTGTCAAGGAAGTGTCAATAATGAATCCATATTTTATTTTAAATATGTTTCCGTTTATGGTAAAGATGAATACTATCTTTTATGTAACCACTTTGTTTAAATGTGGAATGTAATGCATGTTTTATGATCTAAATCTCTAAAACTCTAAACTTGAAAAGATCCCCAATGTGAATTATTCATTTAATTCAATATTATGTAGGGATTAAGGTCAGGGACTTATAGTTGGTATCAGAGTTCGGTTTAGATAACATTAGTGGTTAGGGTATTCTCTAAGCATAAGTGACATTATAATAATGGTTTCGATTTCAGAAAGAGTCTAGGTTTTAGAGAAAGTGAATGAGTAAGTATATCTTAGTGTTTATCTTCCTCATTAGTACATGATGATTTTGTTGATATACTCACACTGACTTTTCTTTTTTTATTGAATAGATGGATCTAGCAGGAACCAAAGTGACAATAGGTTTGAAGGAAACTGTGGTGGTTCTCTGATTAAGAGACTGGATGAAATGGGGGATTCAATGAGGAAACTCGTGGTTGTTCTAAACCAACTATCAAGAAGTCATGATCAACCACTTGTACCTTGGTATGTTTTGTAATGCATCATGTAAAATATGACTAATCGATGTGAAAGTTCAGGTAATAATTATAAAGGTAACCATTCGAGTTTATATGATCCTTTCTTTTGAGGTAATTATGGGTTATTATATATTATGATGGAAAATGAAAGGCATGAGATAAAATTGAGGTTAAAATATGATATGATTATTTTTGAAGGTTTTATCTTGTTCTGGGGAATGTTTTAAGAATTATATAGTTTTGGAAAAAGGACAAAACACAGACCGTGTGACAACCCGTCGCGTCGGACAAAGCTGCGGGAATCAAACCCACATCCAAAGTGCAACAGGTATTTATCGCCTACCACTAGACTACGTGAAGTCCCTGGTTAGTTTGAATGATTCTTTTTAGTTAGATGATTTTATGAATTAAGAGTAAATTGATTTTTGGTTATCAATGGAAATGATTATCCTATCATGGAGTATATGTGATTAGGTTAATTACTTTTTAGTATGATACTGTATGAGTAACTGTTTTTATTTTGGAGAAAAATGTTAAAATTTATCTAAGGAGAATATGTGATTAAATCCTTTAGATAATTGGGTTTCAATCTTAGTTTGGTTTACTTTGTAGAATTTTATGGATATATGTTTATTGAATGGACTTTGTTGAAGTTTGGGTTTTTTTTGACAAATTATGGAGATTAAGAATAGATTTTTTTATAAAGGATTTACCTTTTTGGGTATTATCTGATCTCATACTAACCTTTTTGGTTTTAGTTTTGGTTAAGGTCTAAAGACATGGGAAGTATATAGTTCTCTTTTGTGGATTAGGTGATTCTCTAGAAGATGATTATAGCTCTCTTAATGTGAACAAGTCATCCCAAATACTCGTCTTTTGGAGAAAATACGTGTTCGTGTAAGAAATATAGTAAAAGTTGAAAGTCAACATGACAATTAAGTGTGCTTCCTTATGTTTTAGTTATGCTCATAAATAAATTCCTCAATTAAAAGTAACATAAAACAAAAATGTTGTCTGTTAATTTTTCCTACTGGGAAATCCAATACCGTTTAACCCATCACAAGTTTAGGATTTTCTTGTTGTTAACTTTCTCCTAGACATTTTTACTATCACTCTCTATCAGAAGATAACCATTTTTTTCATCCTTATCCATATTTTTATACTTTTAATCCTAGTATTCTTTAACTTGGGTGAAATTTTTACTTCTCACCCATTCTTTTAAACTGATAGTTTTACTGACTCTTCTTCCGATTTGAGATTTTCTATGAAGCTTACAAGCCCAATTTTAAAATTGTGAGGACGCAATTCCCAAAAGGGGGGAAGGATGTAACACCACAGGTAAATAAAGAATATTACATTTTCATATTTATCCATATTTGTGAATAAAATATTAATATTACGTTAAAGTGGACGCTATGCTCGATGGCGTACCCAATATGCAACAACGAGTTTCTTGAGAATCTTACGTTGCACTCTAATAAAAAAATAATATTATTTTAAAAGGTAGTTAATGCCTAGACGTTGTAATGGCGGGAATGAACATAACTAACTATAGAATGATTATATATGTTTGTAAAATATATTTTTTTACAATAAATGTTAGACGAATAAAAATGTGAATGAATAAAATTTTAAGCGTAAACATTCTATTATTATCTAAAAAGTCGATTAACCGCCTTTTGATGGAGAACCTCTTTTAAATCAACTTTTTTACAATTTTATGTGTTATATTTGACAAAAAAAATTCTTCTTTACAATCGGGACCTCAAAATTTACTTTGTGTAAATTTTTGGTATTTTTCCGATGAGGTTCATTTTTTAATGAATAGTGAAAAACATTGTATTCTAATTCAAAACCACTTTTTTATCAAATTTATTTATATTATTAGATTATATTTTTATTTGTTTCTAAAGTTAAATTAAATATATTTTTACCATTTAATCCAATAGTGGTCATTGGAATTAATTTCACATTGAAATTGGACTTAAACTAGTGTCAATCTTTTAATATATATTGTTTCTTAAAAACACGCTTTTTTTTGACAGCGGGAATAAGTTATTAAATTAAATAATGACACTTATATGTTTTGAATTTTGTAAAATAGACATCATTTTTGAATTCGGAATATCAAATATATCTTAGGGTGAATTTTTGATATTTTTCTGAAAAACATCAATTTTTGATGAATACTGAAACCACTATGTGGTAGTTTAAAAACTGATTTTTTCTTTAAATGAAACTTCACCACTTTGGTGATTTTAATTTCAAAAATCCGACATATATGGTTGTCATTAGGATGTAAAATTTGGTTCAATGGGATTAAATTTTTTTTGGTTGAATAGTAACTTTTGAGTTTTTAATCACGAGTAGAGGTAATTAGTGTAATTTAAGGTAAAAATAATGTTTTAATAATATGAAATGATCTAGAAACATGTCCTACCCTCATTGGATTTGTAATGGCCGACCAAGAAATTCCATGGGTCAACTTGGGGACCCCATGGAGCCACTTTGGTTGGAAAATGACATAAATAACTTTTTATTTAAAGTTAAAATAAAAATGTCACAAACATGAGTTGTTTTACTAAAACAATTTTTATATAGGGTTATATTAGTTATATGTTTTACTATAAATATTAATTAGAAATATAAAAAGATTTCCTACATAATGATATTTTTTTTATAATTTTTATACATTAAATAAATGAAATTATTTATGACATCATGATGATGCAGCGATTACATCATTAATAATGGATTTAAATAAATTGAAAAGATAAAGTTAAAAATATAACTTACACTTGTCATAAACCTATTTTATGAGTATATTTATAACCCTTACCACCTTATACTCAAAATACATCAATGTGGGACTTTTAAAATCCGAATCGCATTTGAAAATAAAGTAACATTTTGTAACTTTCCAAGAGTTCCCCTCCTCTCCTCTTATAAAACGCCCACACCTCTACCACCTTACCCACACCTCTCAAGCCTTTGGATCGTCCAAACCCTGCCCATTTTATCTCTCCATATCCCTCTATTCATCATTGAATCCTCACTTTGGGCAGAATCTTTTACGAGGAAGCCTTTGATCTCAAATCAAAGAGAGTTACCTGATTTAAAGGTAGTGTCCTCTCTTGTGTGCTTATGTTTTATTTTGCTTCTACAACCCTATAAAGTCTTTTTATTACTTTATTTTGTAACCAAACCAGTTTCTAAAATATACTAGGAAGTTTTTCTATGAAGGATTTGATCTACACTTACACACACCTTCGTCTAATGGTTAAAGAACATACTGTTTCTGTGGATGGAGAATTACTACTCACGAAACGATTATTGTTCAATATACTTTTAACACCTTCAAATGTGGCCATTAATATGTCACTATATTTATATATGATATATAATATGTTTATTGTTTCCTTAAGATTCATTATTTTTCATTTATGGCATACCTTTATGGTTTCCATTATGGGTAAATGTGATTTCGTCATTTTAGGAAGTGCGGACTACCGCCCCCTCAATGTGATTTGATTCGTTAATGCCATATGTGGGATGTATAAATGATGGAATTAATGGTATTACATATGATATCCTACTGGAATTATAATATACCATTATAAAATTATTATTTCATTCCATGTAATACAAAAAAAGAAATGAAAGTAGCGTTCATTTGTACGTATGGCTTACCGTCTCCATGAACAGTACATTTCATTTCTTATCTCCAAATGTTATGTACTATTATATGTACATGTATATAATGGATATATATGTAATATATTACATCTAAATGATGGATATAATTCTGTAATTATAATATATATATATCTCTTTTTTTTTAATCCATTAATATGACAGAATATGAAAGTAGCGTTAATGCGTACGTACGGCCTACCATCTCCAGGAACGGTGCTTTTAATTTTTCATCTCCAAATGCTATGGAATAGTATAAAATGAATATATCCTAGATATATATGATATTTAAAACATCCATACTATTATATATACGATGTACCTATAACTACATGGAAAATTCTTTTCCAACAAGTTCGATTTTTACTCATGTTCCGAACATCGACAAAAACGGCTCATATGAACTCACTTTATTAACAAATTATTATAAACATATAATATGTGATATTAACTGAATAATAATATTTAAATTAGGTCCTCAAAAAATTATAAATTGACTAAATTTTATTATTCAATAGATTAAAGAACGATCGAGTCATGTCGGACATGAGGTAAGGGCTCCTATCTCTCTCTTTCTATTTAAGTACACTATTTTATTTAATTACTTTTAAGCTCATCATTATTATGATTGGGATGTTCTTTTATATTAATCCTACTAAACGTTTTTATGTTTATATGATTAGAGGCCCTATTTTCTCTCATCAATCCATTTTAGAAGTTTTGAGTGGCGCCGTTAGGCTGCTAAATTTTCGTAAGAGATCTTACCCCTCTCTTTCTTTTTAAGTACTCTCATTTATGTCACTTCTTTTAATAACCACTTTTTCATGTTGGGGGATGTTATTTTATAATACTTTTTCTGTAAATTTTATTTTAATATGATGAGAGACCCTATTTGATCTCATCAATCCATTTTTGGAAGTTTTAAGTGCCACTGTTAGGGCGTCGAGTTTTCGTAAGGGATTTTTAATCTCACTTTTATTCCTATGAGATTTGTGCTATATTTTCCACCATTTCCATTGATTGGTGAATGTACATCCCATTATTATACTCTTTTTGTAATATAATTTCATTTATGGTTATTTACATATTCATTGTATGACCCTTCTTCAATGGGGTGTACGTTTCAAAAGTTACCCAAGTCAGTAACGGAACATTTCACCATCCACTTTTTAAAAGACTTCTTTTGATTTGTCTTTTAATTCACATAATATTGTGTTGGTATATGTTCTTATATATCCTTATTGATTTCAATTTTATGTCCAAGTGATGAGATAACCTTTTTACCTCTCATCAACCCTTTTTCTGAATTTTGAAGTGATGCCGTTAGGTTGTCAAATTTCTGCAAGGGAACTTCTTAAACCAATTTTGATTATTTGATATATAATTGTACTCCTTGAATATGTCGTTCTATGAATATGTGTGAATATCCTATAATTGTTTTAGACTTAATATCCACTTATATTTGGTGTATTTATTATTCACACATAATTAGGTAATTGATTTATCCTTAATCCATGGATACCGTCTTTGTATGGGACTTCGTCTCAATATCCTTTCATTGAGGCATATTATGTTTTGTACACAACTTTCTTTTATACGGTGTATAAACCCCTTTGTCTATTATGTTTATCCGAAAGGAATATTTTTTATACGAAGTGTTTTACTAAACGACAAAAGGGAATGTTTTTGTCGTACGTATGTGGCGACAACGACTTCTCTGCCGCCATGACCATTATTTTAGTTTCGGCTTCCTCTACAAGCCATACCGTTTTTAAATGAAAAATAAATACCATGTTTTACTTTTATTTTATTTTGTTATTGAAAATGGTTTTCATAATGTTTTTATATCAATGTGTTGTATTGATATCTTGTGATTGAAAAGTGGATATGTTATGTTTCCTTTATGCATGTTTTATGTGATACGACTATGTTATGGTTCATGGGAATTATTATGATGATGGGTGGTTCCGTGATAAACTAAGGGCGAGTGAGCCCGATATAGCTCTCCAATGAATTGGGTAATACGAAGGGGTTAAATATTGAGGTTTATCTGAAGAGATTTAGGAAATATACTGTGATGGGTATTCCAAAAGTAACCAAGAGGGTTACTCCCTATGTAAGAATGTTATGAATGCCTGAAGTTACCATTATGACTTATTATTTCTATGATTTATTCATAATTTTATGAGGTATGTTAAAGTACTTATGTTTTATGGGTGAAGTATGATTTCATTATTATGTATATATGTACTTATGCTTCCTTTCCATACTTTGTATAACCCTTACTGAGCTTTTTACGCTCATCATATGTTTTTTTGAAATGTTCTTCACAGGTCAAGGGAATGGTAAATGATATGATGATAGTGTCAAGGAAGTGTCAATAAAGAATCCATGATTTATTTTAAATATGTTTCTGTTGATGGGAAAGATGAATACTATCTTTTACGTAACCACTTTGATTAAATGTGGAATGTAATGCAGTTTTTATGATCTAATTCTCTAAAACTCTAAACCTGAAAAGATCCCCAATGTGAACTATTCATTTAATTCAATATTAAGAAAGGTTTAAGGTCAGGGCCTTATCAAAACACCGTTATGTAAGATAAAATAGAAACTTTTATAGGTTAAGTAAGGGTAAACTACGGTTAAGGGTAAAAGAAAGTTCGGCTATGTTGAACTAAAGTTAAGAAAGGGTAAAAAGTTCATTATGGATAAACTATAGTTAAATTAGTGTAAAATAAATTTATATAAGGGTAAAAATGTTTAGTAAGGGTAAAATATACTCATGTAAGGGTAAATTAAAGTAATATAAAGGTAAAATAAATTTATTTAAATGTAATCAAAATTGATATAAAGTTAAAATAGTTTTTTAAGGGTCATTAGAAACTTATACAGGATAATAAAGGGTAATCTAAAGTTAAAAAAGGTTAAAAAAGGTATTTAACATAAAACTAAAGTTAAGAGAGGGAAAAAATTTATGTAATGGGAAAATAATTTTAGGTAAGGGTAAAATAAATTTATGTAAGGGTAAAAAAAATAGTTTCACATAATATTAAAATATATATAGTTATAAATCTAAACTACATTAACATGAAAGATCTAAAAATTAATAACATGTACATGTTTTCAAATAATATTAACATATAAACATTTAAATAGAGTTATCTAATATGAATATAAAAACTTTTACACTCTTAAATATAAGTAAAGTGGTGGGAATATAATAAAACTAATTATAAATAAACATTACTATTTATTCCCACCAAATCCAAATCAAACAATAGAAATCAAAATTTAAGCAAAAGGGACTAATCTTACCCAAACTGACATGATCCAACTGAATATAAATAATATTAAATAGAACCACACTATATAAATAAATCTTTAATAAAATAAATAGTTACAATATTTACAAATTAAATCTAAAACAAAAATTATATTAAATGAAACTACAATTTAAACATAAAATGAAAGAAACTGAAATGACTAAAATTGAACTAAATCAAACAATAATAAACCAATACCAATTATGTTGAACATAAATTTTTCAAACTAAATGAAACCATATTGATCAAAACTAATTGGAATTAATATATTTTATTCATAATTATACCATGTTAGATGAATTAGATCTATTAGTGTCAAATTAACATATTTTATTTAGTAAAACATAATTCATCCAATTTAGTGGAATCAATACAAAATTTTGGTGACCCAAAATAAGAATGAATAAATTATATGAATCTATCATAACTTAGACAATCCAAGATTTTAAATTTTGGTTTTTTGATTATATATTCACATTGACGGGGATAATACAATATTTTTTTTTTCTGAAATGTAATTCTAATGTCTTTGGTTATAGTAAACTAAATATTAATTACAATGAGTTAATTTTGGTCAAAAATTAAGTATTATTTAATAACGATTTTCTATATTTAATTTCATTATAGAGGGAGGTGTTGAACCTCAAAGGAAATGCACATCGATAAAAATTATTCCAATCGATCATGAAAAAGAATGATGGAAGAGATGAAAATGAATATACACTAAAAACAATTGTGAGTTTCACAATTCTAATTTCAAATTTTAATAAAAAAAGTTTTTTCTAAATAATTCATTAATATTTTCAAATTTTGTATTTGAGAACCCTCGATGAGTAGGAAGAAGAAATGTTTTGGCTAAAAGATCATTTACAATACATATTTAGAGATGTTCATCAAAGGAAAGTATATTATCAACCAAGGAATAATATTCTCTCTACTATATACACGCTCGATTTTGTTACCTCTAATAGATATGGTAGGAATGAGTTGGAAATGGCTTGTGTAGAGGCTGAAAATGATCATGTAGAGGTTGTATTGGTGAAAAAACCGTGAATGATAATGAAATAAGAACAAATATTTTATGAAATTTATGAAATCATTGTTTTCATCACATCCACAAGTTACAGAAATGGTTTTTGATACAAAAATTTCTATGACATGTCCATTAAATTATGACCCATTTGATGGTCATGATGGTTTAAGGGTAGTCGGGATTATGAATATCCAAGTGATTGTGATGGAGATGATGATGGAATTGATGATAGTGATGGTTTTAATGATGATAATGGTGATGGTGATGATGATATAGATGGTTATGATGCTGGTGATAGTGGTGGATATGAGAGAGAGATTGATCCTTAAAATTTCTAACTGATATATATTAAACATCATGTTTGATGATAGAATTTGATTTCAAATATGTGTTATTATTTTTTTAAGTTATCAATTGATAAAATGTTAAATATACAATATATGAGTTTATTTAAATATCTCTTATTATTGGAATAATTTATTAATTTGATTTTTGTTTTTATTATATTGGATGTCAATTGTTTCCGGTGAGGGTGTTGGTGTTTGGGGGATGTGTTGGTTCTATGCCAATTTGGGAGGTGCTGCTGGCTTATTTGAAGTTTGAAGGCTATAATACCAGTTTAGGAAACCAATGGTATAGCATGTATACCCACTATTTAATAAAACAATTAGAGAAGGAAAATGTTGGGGAGTTATAACAATGGTTTCGATGGAACTATTTGTATAGTTGATCCCCACAACATTTCTATCTATGGTTTAGGAAAACATTATAATTGAATAAACCAATGGTTTTCCAAATTACACCAATAATTTAAATCCATTAATATAGGGAAAATTTCAAATATTTTTGGAAAAAATATTTCTAAACCCACGTAAACTTTTGTAAAAGTTGGACATTAGCAGTATCTAATGAGGATGGAGTTTGTAAAGTAATTCACTTATGTTTTGTTTGGGTTCAGTGTGTGAAAAAATAAAGAATAAAGAATATTTCCTTTTGTGATTTTTTAATACAACTAAAATGGTATTTATATTATGTTTTATTAGGTTTATAACACCTCAGATACTCCTTCACTTATTTATTAAATCATTATTATTTCAAATACACTACCCTAATTTCTCTTTAATTTATAGAGACTTCAACAAATATTATTCTCTTAGCATTTTTGGATTTAATAGCGATGTGAATTAGTCACTACACTACCTACTATTACGGATCATATTAATCATAAATCTATAGTTACTTTTCAGATAACCCATATCCCTCTATCTTATAATAAATTTTAATGTCCAAGTAGCATGTGTTTTCAACCTAAGGATAAGTAAAAAAGAATTAAATTATCTAATATAACGGAAACCTCATACAATCATTGAAGTTAAATACTTATCTAAAGATCAAACAAGATAAAATTGTTATATGAATTATGAATTTATGATCTAGGGTGGGATAAGTCTCTTTATCATAACAAATAGGGTCGTGTGTTCCATCACATGAGAAGAATTATACAAATTTATATAAATAAAATCTCCCAATGAAATATCTAAATCTCAATACACATACGAATGCCAATCCCTTTTCATAGTAATAATCCTATACTTTTTTATGGTAGGATAATAATTATTTATTAATTTTCCATAAAATGAAATGATCCCCAAAATGGGCTCCAGAATCATGATCTACTACATGCGTGGCATACAATTCCTCTTCTTCATTATTTGAGTATAGTGTTCCCTTGATGAATTAAAGATCATTTTGGGGTTCAGTTATAAGATCCCATCTCCTTTGATGGATTATATGTGTTCCATAATAGTGAAATCATTTATTTAGGTTGGGTCATATTGAGTCTTTATTCTTTATAACCCTGTCCCACTATCTTCTTCTTCTACTTAATCTTTTTCTACTTCAGTTCAATGGATAATAATCAGGTGTATCATTTGGAGTATATTTTACTCATTTGAGAAGGAAAAATAAATTAGTTTCAAATTTTAATCCTGACCCAATTTAATTTTGAAATTTTAAATTTTAATCTCTTTATCAAAATTTATACAATTTCTAAAGTTCTATGCTCTAGGGAATTGTTATGAAGTGAATTAGAAAGTAAAATGAAGCTAATCCAGTTTTATGATATTCATGAATCTGAATTAAATTATTACAATCAATTAAATTTCTACATGATAATTCTTAAATGGAAAATATTTTTATGTTCTCACTAAATCTTGATATGATAGAACAATGTATTAGGATTTCATGAAAATTATTATGAATCCTTGGGAAAGTCTTACCTCCTTCCTTTTGATTAATTTTTTCCAAGTCCTAATCCTTATAAATAGATTAAAGTCTTATGTATACTGAAAATTTTTTACTAAAAAACATCCAAGTCTTATAAATTTCTCATCCCATTTTCAATATTAGTCTCAGACTTACAACCACGAAAACCGAACACAGTGTAGCAATGATTTTTTTATTATATAATTTATTTAAAACAAAAAAAATAAAAATTTCCATCCTATTAATAGTTTAATATTGAATTTAAAAACCAATTCATGAATATTTATTAAATTATAGAGATGAATAAAACAACTAATAAACAATATTAAATAAAATTTTCGTTTTACTTCAAAATTCACCTTATCCTAAGGTTTAGCAAATTATTCTAAATTAACAGATGATAATGGTAATTTATTAAAATATATATATAATTGTATTTCTTTAACACAAACCACTATGGAATTTAATGTATAAAAATAGATTCTAAATGAAAATTTACAGGAAAGTCTCAAAAATTGGGTAAAAATAAGGTTTCATTCCAATTATTTACTTCAATTGCACTAATAGAATTCTTTATTCCTAAAGGATTTGATAAATGGTAAAGCAAATTTCAAGTTTAAGAAAAAATTTATTTCATTCAATAATGGTGGATACTAGGAAGAGTATAAAAATTGGTTTAGTGTACTTCCCATGATAGATAAATTAACATTGGTATGTTCTAATTGACATGGGTTTCAACAATCTATCAAACCCCTAAGAATTTTCTCAAAATTAAAATTCTCTATAATGATTCCATATCATCTCTCATTTGATTAATTTTTTAAACCATATAATTTATCCTCAACTGACCCAGGAATGTGAAATGATTTAGGATATTCAATTTTAGATCTATTTTATTTCTTAAAAATTGAAAAAAACACACAAATAAAAAACATAAGGAGGTCAGCTAAAATTGACCCATCCCTGACAATAAAATTGTGGCATTGTGCTTTATATTACCCTATCATATTATATATGATACAAAATATGAAATTTTAAATAGTAAAAATAACATAATATTTTTAGGATTAGGGATAGATTGATGTTTTCAAGTGATTATGGAGTTATGCATTATGATGAAATCCCCTACATGTATGGAAAGTCCCTTAACATATATCATAAAATACTACCCATTTAGTATAAATATCCATCTTGTGGAGTCTTTTATGATCTATTTTACACTATATTTAATAATATGATACACAACATAAGGTTATGACCATCTAGAAAAAAACTTTATAGGAATTAATTTCAGTCATGAACTATAGAGATAGTCTCTTTCTCCCCCATTAAACTCTATCTGTTGGATGATATTCTCATGGGTCACTTTAACTCCTCATTTTGGTGCCTTTTGTTCTTATATAATGATACTTAGATCAGTTCATGATCTTGATGTTGTAGCTTCCTTTTATCTCATATGTTCGATATATCCATGTAGCATTTCTTTGATACCCAAAATTCTCGATGATCAACCTAAATGGTGAGATGCCATGAAATTTTAAAGATAATCCCAAATGGGTACATAAAAATGGGAGTCTTGAAATACATTAGGTAATCTAAAAGATTATTTTACAAGCCCTTTATATAATCCTTTAAATTTATTTACATAGTTTTATCATATATTTTTTTCAACACCCAATTTGAAACATTAACATATCTATTCTTTTTTGGGAGGTAAGGAGTCGATGGTCTGTGAGACACCCCATAATTATGACGTAAGGAAGCCTAATTTTTTATAAAAAATTATTACCCCTAGCCACTGATGATTTCCTTCAATAATCTAAATATAAAAATATTATGACCCTTGACACAATCCACTACAACATGACAATATTTTTTCCCAGTTTCCATAGTATATTCCCATTTGATTACATTATAAAAAATATATAATTTATAATTTATCAAAATATATAAAAAATAGAAACAAAACTTCCATTCCATTTACATGAAAAATATCATAGAATAAAATGGGTTATTTAGATATCTTTTGTCTACTATAAATGTTGTATGTGTGTTAAAAAAGCAAGCATGACTTACAAAGAAAATGGTAATCTTGAAATAATATAACCCAATATAATCAAGAGTCTCATACAAACCAAGATATAATTTATAGTTCAATGTGTCCACCAAATGAAAATTAATGAAAATAAATACAAAATAGATTGAAACTCATGATCAACAACACACATCTTAATGAACTCATCACTACATATATGTTTGAGATTGATATAATACCACCCATAAAACCTAGAATAACTCTTCAAAATTTAAACATGGTGTTTCTTTAGATTTGATTGTACTTAACAAGATAGAATACTGGTAACTAAATTAGAATACCATATATGAAAACCAGAACGTGCATATAGATTATGATCATAAAATGTATTTGAAAGTGGTACCTAGTACAAGGTGTCATATTTTGGTGGGTTATGATCCTACTCATATGATACACCAATATATTTTTTGAGACCTTATTATTCATTATATCTTTTTCAAACTCTTTAATGAGTGGATTGAAATTAATATGTCTGATCTATGCATATAGCTTCATCAAGAGATACATTAAAGTCACATGGTTAGAAAAAACAAATTCTTTATTGTCTAATAAATAAGACTAGAATTTATTCCAAGAATACATTATAGAACAAAACTAATTTTCCATTTTATATTTTTAATTTTGGTGTAATCTAATTTCCTAGATGCCTTAGTGATCACATATGGGAATCTCTTAATGCTCTCCAATAAGAGCTCTCTAGTTGAAAAGTTTGATGCATCACACATAAGATTGAATGGAGACTCCGACCATATGGGATGTACGATGAGTAGATTGGTGTTAAGATTATTTATCTCATCAAATAATAACATAAAATAAAAATTAGAAATATATTCAACATATTTTGAATGTAATCATTACAATGAAATATTACTGAAATATTTGATGAAGCATCGATAAATGTAGTATCTCCAAGGAAAGATATAATTTATCACACACATGTAGGCTATGTAAAGAATAAAATAAAATATACCTTATGTCTTTCAACCTTGATACAATTCTATGACACTACATGACTTTGGATAAATACCTTATTTACCACAAAATGGAAATTTTTAAAATTTGAAACCATATTTTTATATATAAATCAACACAAATCTATTCCCATGAAAGGGATACATAGATCAAATGATTATCCATACATAGTAAATACATACATAAATAATTTACTGTATGTATCATGTAAATTATAATATATAACATGTATCTATTTATGGTACATGAGGAATTACAAATTCCAAATGGAATCCTTTGGTATGAAAATGTAAAAATTGTGCAAGTGAATTTCATCATCTCTTAGTCCTATACTACAATGATTACCTAAAAATATATAGAGAACCCATCCATGAAATAATAATGTTTCATACTTAGTAGCCTCTAAAGAATTTTTCCTATGGAAGGAAGGTAAAATTTACTTTATGAGAGGACTGATTGAATTTCATATAATTTATACAAACTAGACAACTTCTTTCACTCTCATAGTAACCCAATAATCATTTAATTTTATTCCAATCAAGAAAATATTTTCATATAGTATAATCTATAAAAGGAAAAACCACCAAGAGACATACATATGATAAATGATAGATAAATCAAGTAATTTTACAAAATATTTCATTATAAATTCAAATAGTTTTAGGGTTTTGTCTCTTTTATGAATATCAAATTAGTTTAGTCTCATCCCCTAAAACAATAGTATTCTTCAATATTATGGGGCTATGTACCCTCTTGTTCATTAATATGGTTAGAAAATTATAAAAAAATTTGAATTTATATTTTGTGGATGGGAAAAATCATAAATTGGGCTATGTATTATAATTCCACGAGTTAGATCACATAAAGGTAATATTTTGGGATAGGGTTTAAGGACTGAGAGGTTTTCTGGGAGTCTAGATGATTTTTGGGATCCTAATGTCTAAAAACCCTATTTTTGGAAAGGTGAGAGGAAGAGCATGGTTTTCTAATGGTTAGTGAAATCCATGACACCGCTAAGTGGTGTGACATGGTTTGTTAATCCATGCCCCTAGGGTACTCAACCATGATAGTTGTATATAGAAATCTATATGGGGAAACGACATGAACGGCTTATAGTTTATCTAATTAGGAACCAGTGGTGTGAGTGGAATTTCATTATGGATAGGGACCTCACATGACTGGTCCGTGGTTAGCCAAACCATGTGGCCAAGCTGTGAGATCCATTAAAGGGATAAAAATGAATCTCTGTCCACTCAATCCATTTAACATTACTCCCATAATTATTTAACACAATCTCCCACACAAAAAAAATGCTTGATACATCCCCTTTAGATCCCCCCATGAATTGTACGTGTATTCTTTATTGGAGCTTTGAATCGATCATATTTAGATTCATTAGATCACCCTCAATTAGTCTTCAATTACTCTTCCTTAATTTTTTTGGTTATCTTTTCCTATTTAATTCTATTTCAAAGTAATCTCATATGCCCAATTTCCAAGGTGTTTTCAAGGTTATTTATTTTATCTCATTATATATTTAATAGAAGTCTGAGAATAGATGAGTTCATCCTTATGTGTATGAGGAAGGTAGATTATAGGATTTCCCATAAATTTTTTATCATTTATAACAAGATCCATTATTCCAAGTGATGGACTATTTTTCATTTATTGTTAAATGTTTAATTTATTAAATTAATTTGTTGTACCATGAACTATGACTCACTTAAATGTTGGGAAGTTTATGAACTCAACATGAACCCCCACTTAAAGTGAGTTTCAATAAGTTATATTAATGATTATTGTTTTTCTATTTTACCGATGTACCCCTTTAGGTGATTTGTGGTTTCCATTTTCTAGTGGAATTCCTTAAAGGAATTAAATTAATGGTTAGAGATATTATTATACACTTAGACTGTAATTAAATTTTTTAACATGATGCTTGTTTCAACTCAATTATAATTGAAATTTATAAATTAAGTGAAATGAATTGAAAGAAGGGTTGGATCAAACCACTTGGTCTGTGATCCTTTTTACATAAAATTTTGACTGTGATGTAGCAACCTAAATGAGGAACAAAAATTTATTGTCATAGATTCCTCCCATGACCTTACTTATTTTTATAATTGAAATGGGAAAATTTTATCAATTGAATTTAAAAATATAATGATTCAGTTTAATTATATCTATTTACTCATGGATAATTTTCTTAGCCAGTAACATAGCTTTTTAGAATTATAATTCCATCTATTTATGTATATTTCACCTGGATATCATCAATTTTTATCTTATTCTTGGGATATATTTACAAATAGAATGGATAAGATGAATTTTAATGATATGGGAGTGATATAAATTTTTATTGAAGTATTTTAGTAGTACTCATATTACTTTTTAATAAAAACTTATATTCCCATATAGTAATGCCTTGAATGAGCACATTAGTAAGATGAAATTTCATTGTTCCTTGAGCAGTACCATGTTACTATTTATGAAATGATTTTATAGGGGATTATTGGGAAGGTGGAGTTATTTTATACATAACTGTTACTAATAATCCCCAATTAGGGTTCTTGGATAATATTCTTTACACATGCTTAGTCTAGGAGGTTGGACATGACGTTTCACATTGTCTTGGGTTGTTGTAATGATGTTTCATTACCCATTATTATGATGTTGTACATGAAATTCACATCATTTACATGGACTTTTTAGCATGTCACTCTGTAACATATTTAATATTCATGTGATTTTGCCCTTATTTTTACAATGATTCCCATATTATATTATTAATTTTATAAATGGATTCCTTAGTCATATTACTTTGATCCTTATTACTTCATGTAAATACATGTATATATATGTTTATATATATGTATATATATACATGGTGGCTTGTTCAAAGATATTTTAGTTTAGGATGACGGAGTTATGGTTTGACTAGTTTCCTTAAAGAACCAAATCCTACTATGGTTTATTATTTCAATATTTACTTTACTCCCCTTGCTTATTATACCTAAACACTACTTCATTTTTTATTTATTGACCTGATATGACTAATATGCTATTGATTGTGGCACAAATAGTTTATCTCACAGCCTGTTTGGAATGCTTCATGGTACATAAATAGATATCCAGACTACATGTTTTGATCTTGAGTATGCTTCTTGTCTGTAGTTTCTCTATGGTCTAGGAAAAGACATTAATATGGGGAGGAGAATGTACTCAGACCACCTATAAGAGTTGGGTCTTTTGTTCATTCATTTCATTTTTGAGTCTATATATTATTATTGTATCACTTATTGTATGCTTACTACATTGTATATTTCATCATTACATGGACATGAATTTGTGTATGTTCGATGATGAGCATTTTATTTGTTATTATTATATTTTGAGGTTGTATCATTATTACAATGTTTTCTATTTATTTTTCAATTATATACCGAGGAACCAATATAATCATGACAGTATAATTTACCCACCATACCAAAAATAGACCCTTACTCTAGTTGGAAACCTAGGGATTATATGTATATGTGATTTAATCCATGTGGAATCCAATATGGTTATTATTATTGAGTTATATGGTTTGGGATTATACAAGTGGTATCATAAGAATTTTTATATTTTTCTCATTTTTTAGGGATAATATATATGAGGATAGGAATATCATAGAATTTTGTAATGAGCTTGTGCCTGGGTGTACCTAACCCACATATAAGTAAAAGAAAAAATACTTGGGATTGGACATGTATTTTTGATTCCACATATTATAATTTTATTGATTTCACCATTGAGTGGAAAACATGATTTTTAAATTTAGTACTACAATGATGTTATCATTTACCCTCGACCATATGATAAGGAATTATTATATCATGCATTATTATAGGAACTTGAGGATTATCATTTTATGCATATTCAATACCATATATATTGTCATGTTTTCATTTCCTACAATATGTGGTAGTTCCCTTATATCTATTCTGATGTGTAATAATGTTTCTTATAAAGATTATACAACTGGATTAAAAAATGTTTCTACATCAGCCCAATTTTTTTTCTCATATAGATTGATAAGGGAACCTTAATTAACCTAATTATCACATGTTTTACTTTTCGTAACTTTGGTTTTCCGGTCTGATACATTAGTTGACTTGGAAATTACATGGATTCCAATTGTAATTTATAAATTCGGTACTTCATAAATCTGAAATGGAAATCCAACTAATCCAATCATCCTATTAGAACTATTACATTTTGATACCAAATGTAGTTTTTAGGGTATAATTACATGACATGCCAATTGTAACATATAAAGGCATGTTCCTTTATAATTTGGGAATGATGAATCATCTAAAAAACCATGGTAAATAAGAAATTTATAGAAATATGACTAATAAATTATTTGATTACTAATGGGGTATGGCAGACTTGACCCAAGTAGACCATCAATGGTATTTTATGCTTTGGATAAAAATCCATTAAGGGCATGTAAAATTCGTAATATATGTATTGATTTTGGGTTAGACTTAAATAGATTGAGGTTGACATTATGGGACCCTTATAGGTTACCTTTATTCATTATATGCCTTAGTGCTTTTGGGGGTATACATGTGAAAAATGAGATTGTTATTTAATGTATCCTCAGACACTTATATATTTCTACATATAAGTGTATGGTAGAATCTTACTTAACAAATCTCATTTATATGACAATGGACATTTAGTTTGTTTTGGGTCATTCAGATAAGAGACATTAGTAAATTAAAATTCTAGTTATAACCTAAAGATTGTTTTCCTAAATAGTTTAGTGTAGAAATTTTCTTTAACTAATCCTATTATAGAACATTATTGAAAATTAAAATTAATAAAATGTAAATTATAAGGTAATTTTAATTCTATTCTGTATTGTGTCAGCTAATTATAGTGATAAGCACAATTTGAATAATGATATCCATTATAACAGGTAATTTTATTTTATATTTTATCCACTTAATATTTTTAGTAAATCTGAAATGATGTAATGTATTGAATAATACCTTTATGTGCTGTTATTAGCTTTAAATATTAAGTAACTGTCACCTTCAAGTGTTACCATGTATTGGAAAATGGATGCTTCTCATAAGGCAAAGTGTAACCTTTTCTTTTATAGTGAGTATAGAGGTTAGACTACTAATCCTGGTGACCTTCTTGGAATGACCTAGTTATAGGGTCTATGATCTATGCTTTATTAAGGTGATATACTATTGTAGGTAGTTCACTCATAGGTAAATTAGCATTAGTAAATTCTTGGATTCAGTTTTCGGAAAATTGGTTCAATTCTGGTGTTGTTTGTATCATGAAGAACTTTTAGCCTATCAAACAAAACCTAGGTTGGGCTGGTGGTCATGAACATGTTGATCCATTTTAGAACCTTTTTAATCATGCAATTATTGAGTTTCAATAGGTTATACCTTCTTGAAGAATGTTCAAACACTTTTTTAATCATATAATGCCTTCTTTTTATGTTAGATTACTCAATAAGTGATCACAATGTTTAATAGTCATAAGGGATAATATGAATTTGGATTGATATTTTAAAATTTCCATTCCATTCCTATAATGTGTAGTGTCATTGTTCTAATAAATAGTAACAAAAGTGCACCTATTGTGTTATTTAAATATTATAGAATCATGAATCATTGAATTTGGTGACCATCATGTTAATAAGTAATGTGTTAAATCATATGTTGATGAACAAAAAGGTCACCTAATGCATTGAACTTTTTCATTTCACTACCCATTGAAAAAGGGTCATGATTTTGATAAATCTATGTTTGTAGGTCATATTCAGAGTAGAGTGGACTGTGAGTGGGAGATTCTTGATAGTAACATATACTTTACCTGTCTTAAGAATAATGATTTATCCTAGTGCCGAGGATAAAATTGTAAAATGGATTAGGCTAGAAACACTACTAATCCATTTTAGATTAGAATATATAACTAATGTTGGTGACATGCATAATCACAAATCGGATGGAGAGTCACCAGTGAGTCTAAGATAAATCCAGATCTAGTGTTCTTATAAGTAGCTGGTTTATCTCTTCTTTTGTTTTTTCATTTGTTATAAGCATGATAACCATGTCCAAAACACATGTTAGATTGTATATGGGTAATATTTTGTGGTTATGTTTCTATTTATAATAATGAGATATCTAGGAAAGTCTTATGGTGGGGAGTGTTAAATCATCTATGAGAAGCATTCCCTTCAAGGTGGAGAAAAAACTATGGATGGCTATTTGGAAATGGTCAAAATAGTTTATAGTAGCCTATGAGGATGGTATGTTGATCTTATCTATCCCTAGATATGATGCTTGATACATTATTCTTTGTGAGTTTAAACTATGTCTGGATACTAGATTCAAGTATATGATGAATAAGCGATTCAAGAAGATTGATGAGTTGTCAATGCATCTATGCTAGTATGTTTTCATGTTGGTGAGATGGTTGGTCAGGGACCCAACAATTGATGAATGATAATAAGTATGTTTTTAATTGACTGTTTTTTCTCAAATGATCATTGGTACCATTTGATTTATGGAGACATGATCTGGCATTTAAATACTATGTTGGATATTAAGCTATATTACTCTTTAATAGGTCATTACAGAGTGGATCAATTGATGATTTGTTCATATGATGATTGGATCTAGGGTGGTTGGCCAGTAGTTATACTTGGTCACACATCATCATGAGAAATGGTGTTAGGGACTAGTTAATGTAAACTATAGTTTTTTCTTGATAGAGTGTGGATTGAGAGAGCTATATATACTTATCAATGGTAATTTATCATTATCATATTATTGAAATACTTGTTTTTTGATGATCATACACAATATGTGGACATATTCTTGAGTACACTTAGAGAGCATCAGTTATACACTGGGTAGAAGAAAGAAAACATTTCTTATTGTGGATGATGGAGGGTCTCTATGGGAGGTACATTCATGGAGTAGTATAAAGAATGAAATATGTTTTAAATGCCCCCATAAGCTATTGGGGTTGACCATAATGTGGGAATAATTGTTGTATGATCATTTTAGAATTTATATTCCTTTATTTAAATGGTATCATTTACAGATGGATTATTTGGTGAATACCATATATGAGTTTGAAAGTGGACTTGGGAGAAGTCTGAGTGTGGGACTTAGTCCTAGAATAGTTACAATAGTCCAAGTGTGATAGATTTTAAAGGAACTATTATTCATAAAATAGAAAGGAAACTGAGATGGGAATATGGAAATAGACATCACTAAAAACCAGTTAAGTGATTTTATGGGAGTTCTTAAATAAATGACGAGGTGCCTTGAATTAAATGTGTTAAGATCTATTTTTGGTGATGTGTATCTATTAAAAGTGATCATTTTTTGAAATAGTTTTCTGGAGGTGGTCCTACATGAGTTCTATGAGAAGTTGCATGTGGTTAGTGAAGAAAAACATCTGGAACATTGTCTGGAGAAGTTGAGTGTACTGTAAGGGTCGACCAGTGATTTTCATGGAAAATATTTCATGACCATGATAAATGTTAAATTGGAATTCATCTATTTAATCTACTTGATCATTGTGAAAGGAGAATCATAGGAAACTGAGGATGAGTATCATTAGGAAATTATGATTTTGTGGATACCATGACTCAGTATTGGTTGTCCTAGGTGGAACAATTGGGGGGGGGGGGTCCATAGGTCGGTCAAAGAAATAAATGATGTTATGAACATGTAGAATGCGAGACAAGATCAAGTAAGTGTTTTCTTTATGTTTTGGATTTTTTTAGAAATTTTGGATTGCATTTTAATGGTTTAGTTTTCGTATTCTTAATGCATCTCTTTTGAGTGCATTGCGGTTGAGAAATGAATTCTGGCCATTTTAATGAGAATATACAACCCATGTAGGTTGAGTAGTTCAATTAGATAGACAAAAAAGCTTTTTATGTATAATAAATTATAATTTCAGGAGGATGAAACGTCCCATGTTTTTATCTAGTTATAAAATTCATGGAATGTGAATTTTTGTTTCCTAGATGATCTAAATCATAAATCAAGCTTCAAATTAGAATTTTGAGAGTTTAATTTCATGAAGGTGATATTTTATGGGGTTTAAGGCCCAAGAGGTTTTTAGAGAGTATGCATTAAATTTGGGTTAATTATCCTAAAAACCTATATATTGATAATGTAAGGGGATGCCCATATTTTTCACATAGCTATTTAAAATAGTGCACTATAATCGTGAATCCGTAAAAGGGTGTCACACAATTTATTAAACCACTAACCCAGGACACAAATCCATGAGAGTTGTATGCAAAAAACAACAAATGGGAACTAAAAGGTCTCCATAAGGTTTTTAAAACCATGCATTTGATTGAAAGGGTCAATTGATAATGTTTAGTGATCCCATATGGTTAGCACATGATTATCAAAATAGTTCATTCCAACCATGTACCTCCTTAAAGGGTTTGAAATTACAATTTTAGCCTCTTTACTTTATCCTTTCATCCCTTTTATTTTTACAAATCTCCCATACATAGTATCCTCTTGGGACCCCCCTATGGGTTCGTCCTAGGATATGGTGTATCTCCCTCATTCTGAATCTGAATTGATTACCCTTAGTTTCATTGGATCACCCACAATTAGTATCCTATTAATATTCCTTAATTTATTTGGCTAATTTTTCGTATTGAATGATACTCAATGTGAGATAATATCACATATTTCATATAATCTTATTAGTTCTTTATTTTCTCTTGTTCAATCTCAAATCAAATGTTGTGAATGAATGAGTGAAGCTTCATGTGTTTGAAGTAAGTTTTGTATATATTTTCCTTAAATTTTTCATTTTTTAAAACATGATAAATTGTTACGTGGAATAGATGTTCTATGTTTCACTTCATAAAAATGTTATTAATTAAATTAATTTTTTGAATCTGTCCAAGAACCGATATACATGGTTGGAGGTTTTTAATATTAACACAAACTATAACTTAAGGTGACTGAGAATAAATTATATTAATTAACACTCTCTATCTATTCTACCAAACCACTCCTTTGGGTGAGTTGTGTTCTGCCCTTTCTATTGGAATGACTTAATGTAATTAAATGAATGGATAGTCATATTGTTATACACTAGGTTCATAATAATATTATTAAATATCATTATTGACTCATTTCAATGGTAAGATAAATTTATAAATTTGATTAAATTAATTGATTAGTGGGTGGGATTAAACCCCTTGGTTCTTGGTACATTTACCTTGTTCTTTAAAATTGTTAGAGAGTGACCTAATTATGGGATTAAAGTAATGAGGCATGATTTATTCCCATTGAATTATTTATTTTCATAAATTAAATGGAACAATTGTTATAATTGAATTAAAAAAATTGAATGATCATGATGAATCATATCTATTTAGACATGGATAATTCTCGTTACCTATGATAGAAATTTTTATATGTATAATAACAAATATTTATGAACAATTCATATAAACATCAGTCTTCCTGAAAATATTCTAAGGTTATACTTAAAAATAAATGTATAAGATGTATTTTAATGAATTGTGAGTGGATTTAATTTTTTATGCTAGTCTCTCATCAGTTTTCATGTTTTTTCTAGATTGAAACATGGATTCCCAAGTAGGAATTCCTTGGATGATCTCATTGGTTAAAAGAAATTACATTGTTACTTGATTGATACCAAGATCCTCATTACAGAACTCCGTTGATAAGGGGTCATAGGTAAACTAGAAGTATCTTATACATGATAATTACTAAGAGACCTCATTTATGGGTGTTGTATTGAATTATTCACACCCTATTGGTACAGGGTGTTGGACAAGGTGTTTCACAACATTTTGAGTCACTATAAATGATGTTTCACACTATGTTATTAGGATGTTGAACATCACATTTCATATCATTTATTTCTTATGGTCAATGCTGAAAATCCATATCCCCATTAAGATGCATGGGATTGTACCCCTATTTATATAATGAGACCCTTATTTTATTATTACTATTTTATAGTGATGCATTGGTCATACATATTGGTTCTATTATAGTTCATGAATATATATATGTTTATATATATTCATATATATATATATATATACCTAATTACATGTTCAGAGATATTCTATTGTATGCTGAAGTAGGTATGGTCAGCCATGTGTCCTTGAAGAACTCGAGCTCGATACGTTTTAGGATTTTGGAATTTAATTTACTTAATTTTATTATTATACACTTATAATCATTTATTTTTTTATTAATATATGCATTAGACATCATTGTTAGTTTCTTATTGAGTTAATCTCACACCCTGTTCAGGCTTCCGCTCATTACCCGAAGAGATCCCTTGATCGTAGCTTAGGATCTTGATCATGCTTCTTGAATATGAATTTTTTATAGGATATGACTTGACATTGATTTGGGGATGAGAATGTACTTGTTCCACCTATAAGATTTGGGTATTTTTTCTATTCATTTGTTTTTCCTTTCTAGCCCTCCTTATTGTACTAGCTATTGTAAAACCATGATATTTTAAAATATGAACTTCAGGTTTGATAACATTATGAAAAAAAGATTGTAACCAAATATAGCACCCTAATACTATATGATATATTTCATTTAAAATAAAATAAATACCTTTGATGCTTTGTGATGTACACAACACCGAGTTTAAACGAGACATAACACTCTATTATAATATTATTCTTTAAACATGACCCGTAAAACCTATCTGTTATATTGGAGGATATGTACATGAATAAATGAATAATTTAAATAATATGGTTTATAAATGTATGAAATAAAATAAATGGTTATATACTGAATATAATAAAATAATAAAAATTTGAAGTAGAAAAAAAAATTCAGAGAAACCGTATTTTTTGTAATGGTGGATTACTTGTAAATTGCACACATAATTTAATATTATTGTTTCTACGAATTTTAGAAATTTATTTAAGAAAATTAACTTAATTTTTTAAATATACATTTCAAAATTATGTTTGACTGAATATTTGGGAAATTGTGGAAAACGATATTTTTTTGAATAATGAAACAATGAATCTCATTTGAAAAATTCAAATTCATTTAAATTATATATAAAAGTTAAATTATATTTTAAATTTATTTTAAAGTAAAATTACATGAATTGTATTAAAATTTAACTAATTTGGGTCATTCGAGTCAATTTCATTCATAATTTTGATATTAAATAATTATATACTTATGAAAATTTTGTCTTTGGAAACATATTTTTTCATCGCCTCTATGAGAGTAATTTTGAAGTACACCATTCCAATTATGTGAATTGATTTTCAAAAAATGGTTTAATTTTTTTACTCATAATAATTTATATTATATAATAATATCAACTTAAATTTTCACTATTATGAATATTAAAAATAGTAAAAATTAATTATCGTGTTTATGGTAAAAATAGGATTACCATGGTTAAAACTAAAAAGATAAAGATTAAAATTAATAACCAACTAACAAGAAACCAATTTTATGGGCATATATAAATGCTATAATAATTTTGGTTCTACACTTTCCAATTTTTTAGGCTTTGGTAATTATAAAAATTTGGGTGTAATTGATTCTTTTCAAAAACACCAAGTGTGTCCTCTCCCCCATTTATAAAATTCCACCCCTCTCGTACCGTATTCACACTTACAAAGCCTTTTAGATCATCCATTAACTAATTAAATTTATTTATTATATCAATATCCACATCCTAGAGTCATTTTGTTAATAATAAATATTTTCTGTTGTGACTTGTAAAGTTTAAAGAATCACCCTAAGGTTTATGGTATCATTATATGTTGATAATTTTAGAGCATGAGTTTAGTTCATTGTCTGACTACATGACCTTTGGGGGGGGGGTAGAAAGTGTATGTGGTTAGGGGATTTTTCGCAAACCAACCTTGTTTTTTTTATTTTATTATTTTCAAGGTGTTGGAAATTTTGGTTGAGGTTCAGGTTGATTTCTAGGTGATATTTTTTATGTTTTGGGGCCTTCAGGTGGTTTTTGGTCTTATGCATTGTTTCCTCACAGTTTGTCTAGATCGTGTGAGGCCTAAGAGAAACCGTGTGAAATTTGGTCGGTTCCTGGGATAAATATCAAGACTTGTGAATGATTTGAGGAAACCATGTGTAATCATGCAGTGAGGATCTGTAATTTGACAGATCCATCTAACATAGTTGGTGCATGGTTTCACAAACCGTGCAACCATTCAGTGTGATGTAGCCCTTATCTAATAGGGAACACAAGTCTTTGAAATGGTTTGAAAGGTTATGATGCCAAATATAAGGACTTTATTAAGTTGATTAAAAATTTAAATCACATATTTTCCCTCTTTTTGTTATAACTCTATTCAACCTCCCTCCCCACATTCTCTACCTAGGTGCATGAAGGGGGCCTCCACTTTTACCTACCTTCACTTATTCCTTAATTGGTGCTTTATTAAGGTTTATAGAAGAGTTTTTTACGGTTTTGGCCTATTTTCACCTCTTCTTCTCTTCCTACATTGTTCTCCTTGACTCTCTTGTGTTGGATTTCTCTTGGTCTAACCCTAGTGGTTATGTTTGATGTGTATCATGTGTTTCTTAGATGTCAGGGTATGTGGATTATCTTTTGGGCATTTTTATTCCCCCTTCGAGAGTTTCACAACATCCACAAGGTGTTGAGTTATGCGTTTTCATCAATTTTTTATTGTAGAACATTCTTCATGACATATGAGAATTTTTAAAAGATTTCTAAATGTGATACTCATGATAGATGTATCATAATTTAACTTTTTTGGGGTTCCCATGTAGTTTTTTTTTGAAAAAGGGGTTCAAAAGGGTTTTTTCTAATTACGATATATATATGAATGTATAGTGTTTTATAAACATTTACTTGGTATTTGGAAATGAAATTGGGTGTTTTGTATTGTGTTTTTCCTCGGTTGGTTTTTTTCTTGGGTTTAAAGGTGAATTGTTATTCTGTTGGGTTATAATTCCTTGTTTTGATTTAGTTCTCATGTGTGGGTATTGTGGTTGGCGGTAATGATAGCAGTGACCCAACCCTTTTAATTTTATTTGGTTGTTTTCATGATTTAAGATGAAATTCCATTGGTTGTGGGAATATCCATAGGTGTTTGGGTTGAACCTAGGATTAATAACACAAATTATAATTTATATTTGTGATATGTGAACCTTAAACCCAAAATTTTAAAACACCTTTTCTTCTCCCCACTTCTTTTCCTTTGTCCCTATTTTTAAAAATGGATCTTCTAAATCCCTAGTGTCTTTAAATGGATTCAAGGATTTAAAATGAATAAATATGTGGTTTAAAATATAAAGTATTGGCTCATTTGGGTCCTCTAGTTATGGTTAGATAACTAAATGATATAATGGTTGGTTTGGAACATTTCAAGAATGTTTTATTTATTTTCCTTAGTTTTGTAAACGGTTTTAGAAATAGACTTTGTCTGAAAATCCAATGGCCCAGTTGGTACTTTGAGAAGTTTGGAAAGTCATTTTGAAGATCATCTGATATGTAGGACCGGTTAGAAATTTTTGGATGTCATGATATGTAATGGGATCCCCTATAATGGTCCCTATAGTTGAGAGGGTTGTCACATATGTTGTGTTAGAGTTTAGGCTAGGCATGAATGATATAATCTATGGATTATACGGTTATTCCATGCATGTGATTTCCTGATTATTCTCTATATATTATTTTCATGGGGTTATTATGTATCTTCTAGAGGGTAGAGTAATTATTTATTTCTGTCTCTAATTAGATGGGTTGGTACCCATGGATTTGTTGAGATGACTGGAGGGTTTTACAGGTGATGAGGCTAGCTTAGAGTATCTTGGAGGTTATTGACAATAATGTTGTACCATTTTTCAAAAGGTGTGTCCTAATAGAGTACTTATAGGGATTAATTTAATATATGTTCATGAAATTCCCATTATTATAATTTTTATGTTCTATTTTATTCTGCTGCACTTATTTATCTACTCTATTAGCTTTGGACAATTCTTTATGCTTTATTTATTTTCATCACAACCCTTTTAATCAACAAATATAGATCCTTATTTACGTTTTGTTTTTAAAGATGGGTTTTGAAATTGATTTTTCATTTAAATTATAAATCTTGTTTCATTTCCAATGGGATATCTAGAAAGCAGTGTTGATTATTTCAAAGATAAGAACACGGATTTTATTGTTTATATTTCAAACTAGAATTTATGGAATTTTTTAGAAAAGAAAATTTATGGATTATGAGGATTTTACATTTTGATATGTTTATTATCACACACTACTTGTGGCACTAGGAATTGGTAGACCCCATCTATTTTTTTAGGTTTAGGTTTTTGGTTCATGTTTTTCTTTTTGAGTTGGTTGTTCTTATTGTGGGTGGTGAATAAGAGGTCACATAGAGATCAATTCGGGTTCCAATTTGATTTTATTCGTATATTTAGTTTTTAGTTTCATTCATTTATTATTTTATATTGTTTATATTATTGTTTTATTTATGTTTACATGATTTTTGATATATATCTATTTGGTTTATTTTTATAGATTTTTATTGGAATTTATCACCCCTTTGATATCTTTGATTTCTGACATTAATTTCAATCTTTAGAGTATAATTAACAAATCTTGGGAATTATCCGGGATAAAGGTGGGTGTTTGGTTTAATGGAAGCTTAAAGATGTTCATTAAATGAAGAAAGATAAGACGAGGATGAAAAATAAAAAAATATACCTAAATGGAAGGAGGGGAAGAAGGATTTTTTCACATGTGATACATTTGGAAAGAATATCTTTTGTACATGCCAAAAAAATGGTGTTTTCTTCATGTTTGGAAAAAATTAAATTTCCCTCGTGAATGCAATGACATTGAAAAATACCTAAAATCAAAGTTATTATATTATAATGAGATATGGTACTATTCCAACCAATGCTCAAATCTATAAGGAAATATACCAAACTAGAGGCTAAAAGATCAAAGTCAATATTAATACAACCAAAGTGGGATGATTAATGAGCATGTGTTATTTGGATCCAAGAGATATGTTTTATAAGAATTTTAATGATGATATTATCATTTTAATAATAATAAACCTTATAATGATTGTAATGTATTTGTATTTTGTTAAGGATTTGAAAGCAGGTGTTGAATAATACTAAGAAAAGCGATTTAGTGGATATTTGAACTTTTTTTAAAATACATGATTATTGGAATATAACCATTAATATGTTATTTATATTGAAATAATAATTAAAATGAATTGTTTATGGGATAACTTGTTGACCATGAAATTGGTTGGTGATATGATGGTATGTTATCTTTGTTGGAGCTAATTCCATGTTTTTATCTATGGAATATATTTGAAAAATTGAGATATTATTTTTAGATGCATTAATGTTTTAATTTTTGTTTTATGATAATAAAAGTATTCAAATATTTGGAATGTGACATTAAGTTACACATTATATTTTATAGGAAATATAATGTTTATTTAGTGACCTTCCATAAATAATTATGTACTTTTAATTCTGAGAGACATATTTTGGGGCATTATTAAGGTTAAATATATATGTAATGGATTAAGTTGAACATTGGGAATTATTGGATAATTTCTTATAACTATTTAGATGATGGAAAATATTTAGAGACATGAGGAATGGCTTGGAATCCTAGTGATCTATTAAATGGGAATTTATCATAAAATTCCATTTTTTATATTCATTAAAGTGATTAAGAAATGAAGTGGGAATTTATGGAAGAACAAACAAAGGATGAAAATTTTCCTTTGAAATAGAAAGAAATAAAGTAAGTACATTTTCATGTGTTCTCATTCTATATAGTAAACTAATTACTAAAATTTTAGAAAATGATCTTGTAAAAATAATGTTATCATAGTACCTTCATCTCCAATGAATCAAATGGTTCCTCAACTCATCAACGATTTATGGTTTTGTGTTTTTTTAATTTATATTGATAATTAATCATATTCTAATAAATTAACACTACCACTATCCACTATTATTTTGGTATTACACTTGTTATCCATGTTCATATCTTTATACCTGACCTTTGTTAATCGACATGAAAACCCAATTATGTGATTATTCCTGATGAACTTTATACTTACCATTCTTTCTTATATAGGATATGTTTTTATCCCATTACATGAAGTGAGATATCAAGTAGGTAATTTTCAATTTTAAAACCATTGATAATTGAGATCATGATTAAATTTTGAGGATGAATTTTATTTCAGTGGGTATAATTCAAAACCCAACTATTTTGAAATAAGAACATAATGTTCAATAGCATGTGTGAAACCCAACACCAATATTAGAATAAAATATAACACCTCAAGAGTATATAATATATTAATTTTTAAAAAATTTCACCCTCTTCGGTAGATTTCGATGCATGAAACAAAGAGTATAAATGAAATTCTACACTCTATTAAAATATTATTCTTTAAAAAGGACCATTATAAACTAGACATTAATTTGGAGGGTATTAATAAGACTAAATAAATTATTGAAATTATATAATTTAAACATGTATAAAATTAATTCAATGTTTATATATTGGATAAAAATATAATAAGAACCCTTTGAAATAGAACGAAATGTTTTTTTTTGAAATATTTTTTTAAAAGATGGATTAGATAGGCTTTGAGAATATAATTTAAAATTAATTTTTAGCAACTTTAGAAATAAGTTTGGGAAAAAAATTTATATATATATATATAACTAAATTATAGTTTTATAAATATTTGATTATTTTTTGAACTGATTAATTTTTTGATGAGAGTGAAAAATAATTAATTTTTATTGAAAATTTATTTTTTGTTAGACTAATTTATAATCCTAATATATATGTGAAATTTATTTTAAAGTAAAATTATTTCAATTATGATAAATTTTAATTAATGTACTTCATTTGGATCAATTTTATATTGAATTTTGATATAAAAACATTCTATAATTATGAAAATAATTTTTTGAAAACCCACTTTTTTCGCATCTATGGGTATAATATTGAATTGAATTATCCCAATTTTATGAATTTAATTTGGGAAAAAGGATTAATTCTTTTTAATATTAATTTCTTATATTATATAATATTTTCAACGGAATTTTTTGTAATTCCCTTAACCCATTTACCCAGTTTCGGTGCATTATTACATAACATTAGAATGATCATAAGATATCATATCCCAAAAGACAGATCAATTTAGAAGACTTGGAATTACTAGATATATACATAAGATTTACATTACATTAGTAAATGAAAAAAGAAACATTATGTATCCTTTTAACACACTCATATCCCTTAGACTATACCTGTAGGTCAGTAATAATATGCTTCTTCGCATTTTTGAAAAAAACAAAAGAAAGGGGTGAGTTCAAATGCATAATAAGGATAAAAATGTAGCAGAAACTATCAAAAATAAGAATAAACATTTAGGCCAATGTATAAGACTAAAACACAAGCCTTTTAAACATAAACATCATAATAATATAGAAAAGATAAATCAAATAAAACCATTTACTTATTCATAAGAATATTCTCCTAGACAAATAATCACATGTAATTTCAATAGCTAATCTCATAATTATGGAATGCATAACACCATAAATCATAACCACAATGTTATGTCCTCTTGCGAAGACCCTAAATGTAAATTTTATCAAGGCCTTGTGCCAAGACAGTAGTTTATCTCGAGAGAACTAGCCAAGAATTGGGGGGATATAGTGGGACCCTCCAATCACTAACCATGTCCAATCCATTCCTCATATGAAAAGGGTGAAACAAAATCTAAAATTTCGTATTAAATATTGCATACAAAATGTTAATACTTTAACCACAAACCATGAATTGTATAAAAATAGAAAATCCATAGTCAAACATAACTCATGAAATATAATATGGAATATTTAATTATTATAAATCGTCCTCAATCAAGAATAAAACTCAATGAAGGATATTGACATAAATGAAATTAATCAGTAATATTATTTGAGAGAAATATCCCCATTTTCTTGAAAACATTTAAAGTCACACTATTTATCAATAAAGTCGTTTAAAATATATTTTGGAATCAAAGTATCCCATACCACATAAAAACATTTGAATGTAATTCTATTTTGAAACATTCCTGCCCATAAAAATAAATCCTTAAAATCATTTCTAAAATATGGACATTAATGAGAAAGACTTAGAAGAATAAATCATTAAAACTATATTTATTTATAGGAGTTCCTAACCAAATGGGAGACATTGGAATAAAAATAATTTAGGAATAAATTTAAAAAAATATTATAATATAATGAGAATAATGGGATTCATGATATAATATGCCAAAGGATAGTATATACACCATATAAAAGTGAATTGGAACATAACAACAACGAAGTCTCAATGGAATGTAAATGGAGACGAAATCCCTTATAAAGACGGTATCCTTAGATTAAAGATTAATCAACAACATAATTATGTGTGAAAAATATAAATACAACAAATGAGATTGGATATTCAGTGTAAATCAATCAGGGGATATTCAGACATGTTCATGAAAAAACAAAACCAATGACTTGGATGTTTAACTGAATGAATGGAAATTGAGTTAAGATTACCCTTATCATGTTCATAACAATGGCATGAGATTGTATTAATGGATTTATTATGTGAATCAAAAGTATATTCACACAAAGGGGATTATAAATTACTAAATATATAAATAAATAGACATTCCACATATAATATTGTATTAAAATAATCAATGAAGTATGCGTAAAATCCAATGAGTGGAAATTGAAATTTGAAATTCCCTTACCGACTTGGTATCTTACGAAACATATACCCCATGAAAGAAGTATCATAATATGAATATGTAAATACCCATAAATTAATTTATATTACAAAAATAATACAATCATGGTTAGTGTATACACCACAGGAAAATAAATAGTGGAAAATATAGCATGAATCTCACAGGAATAAAAAGTGAGATAAAAACCCCTTAACATGTAATTTTCCTTAGTAGAGGGTATATTAACAACCTGGTTAATTGTTAAATCATTTTTATTAAATATAAAATAACCACATACATATATATGATGTCATATATGTTCCTATAATATTGCTTTATTGATAATATTTCAGTAGTATCATAACTTCAAGGGTTAATTGATTCATTTTCCTTTATATGTTTTGTTAAGTAAGTAATGTTAGTTACGGATAGGATTTATTTGATTCATATCCAGAGTGATATTAATTTCTTAAGAATTATTTTTTTAATCATCAAATGAATATTATTTTTGAATGGTTACGATGTGGAATGAAATATCATCTCATCGTAGAGACGGTAAGTTGTACGTACACATGACCGACAATACCTTTCTACTGATGGTGAAATCGTATGTAAATTGTTTGTCTATTATATATAAATTATAATTATCATGTTATATTTATTATTTAAATCAATTGTACTCATTATTATACCCATCCAAAAAATGAAATGTTGAATAACAAACTATACAATGACGTGGAGACGGTAAGAAATACATACGCACATTTGGTTACTTTGTCATTCATAGGATGGATAGAATAATGAATATGGTGGTAAAAACTATTTATACTAATATAACACTATGTATAAGGCACACGGGTTATTATTTTGGAATTTAATCAACAATTAATGTGGAAGTGGAAGAATAAAAGAACATTGAAAGAGGTGATAAAATAAATACCTCTTCTTCGGGTGCATCCTTTGGATTTGAACAAAAGGGATTATTAGGTTGGATTTCTGATTAAATTAATTCCTCTAGGATTAATTTGGGGTAGTTGAGAGAAGATTTGGGTAGGGTTTGATAGAGCCAAATTGCTTTGGAGGTGTGAATTTAAGAGAAGAGGAAGTACCCTTTTTTAAGAGAGGTGAGGGGCACTTTAGAAAAATCTTGAAATATAATTTTTTATAAAATTAGTTTCTGTTTCTAATAGGTCAAAATGGATTTATTTAGTGTATAAGGTGGTGTGGGTGTAAATCCTATCAACCAAGAGGTTTTAGGCATGTTTATGTCTCCATATTAACCTTATCATTTAGTTATATCCCTTAGTTAAATAGTTTAACTCTTACCATGTCCTCTTGTATTCTTACATGTTATGGTTAATAAACATAATATAAAATTCCAAAGGAACATCAAGTGGTTCATTAATAACATACATAAAATTATTTACTTCCTATGGCTGAATCTTATATTTTTAGGAATATTATATCATTTAGTATAATAGTATTTATTTTAAAGACTCATTTATGTCAATTTTGACAGTACTTAGTATTTTGTTTTATTGAAAGTCCTAGAAACGTTATTACTTATAAAAATACATTGAATCAACCCTATCATGTCATACTCACCTTTATTATTTGTGGATGACATCAGAAGTTTTTATTTACATTTATTTTAATATTTATAATATCAATTATTGTAATCTTTCATTGAAAATGTAATTACTACATCATTATTAATTCATAAATAAATTTAATTATTTAATGTATAAAAATTGTAAATAAAATAAAATATTGTATGAATTTTTTAGCTTTATAATTAATATTTATAGTCCAATTTATCATATGTATAACCCTATATTAAATATGGCTTAGTTATTAAACATTGAATTTAACACTTCTAACTCTTCTTAAAATAAAATATAATAAATTTCCAAATCTAATCCAAGTGGAACAAAGGATCATAATTTTTTCCTATGGTTTATTTTTGTTGAAAAACTATTATCCAATAAAATTAGGACATGTTTTTATGTAATTTTAATATTATTTTTACCTTTAATAACCCTATTTACTTTTAACCGTGGTTAATAAAATTAAAAAGTTACTCTTCACCAAAAATTATTTCCATCCTATTGAACCACATTTTACTTTCGAATTACAACCATGTCTATTTGATTTTTAAAATTCAATTCATAGAAGCGGTGAAATTATATTTTATGAAAATTCGGAAATTTGTGTAGAAGGTGAGTACAAGATGTTAAAAGTTCAATATAATTATATATATATATATATATATAATATTATTATAAAATGACTCCAATGAATTACATTGGACTTATATTGGTATTTTGTATATATTTTGTTTTTAAAATAAATTTAAATTAAAAATAATTATTTAAATAACAATTCTGTTTTAAACAATGACGTCGTGTTTCTCTATATTCATCAAAAAATTAATATTATCAAAAAATACCAAATATTCACCCTAAACTAATTTTGATATTCTATATTATAAAATGAATTATATTTTTCCAGATTCAATTTTTAGTAGTCTCTAAAATTGATTTTATTATTGTTCACAAAAGGACACAAAATATAGTTATTTTAAGAAAATTGTTTTTCTAAATGTATAACTATTTTTACCAAAAATATACATTCCATTATAAATATTTTTTATATATTGTAAAAATTATAAATAACAATTAAAATTTATTTTTTAATATTCATATTACAATATTTAAATGATAAATACATATATCATTTAAATAATTATATTAATAATGCGTTATTTTACCAAAACTCAATCTTGCATATAACGCAAGCCAAGTCGATTTTGCATGAAATATAAGATATTAAATTTCATTAATGTGATAGCATACTATAAAATCTTGGGCTGTTACATTCCCCAATCCATCAATAAATTGCATCTTCGCAATTTAAACTTGGGATTGAAAACTATGGGTTTGAAAATTCCAAATATCATAGTTGAAATACCACATCCAAAAATTGATTAATGAGGCCTTTTTTTAAAATAAATAAAGATAAGTATTACGGTCACTCAAAATAAAACATACTAGGGTTCTATGTTGGAAACCATGGGTATGGATGAGAAAACCAACCATCAAGTTCTCATGGAGAGCGATATAGAATATTTTTATAGGAAAGTTGACAATCTAAATGCCCAAATTTGAGATGGGTTGAACAATCTTTGATTACCCAGTTAGAAGAGTAAACATACAACATGTTTTTTTAGTTTTGTTTCATAATGTTGAGTAATATATTTATGAGATTTACTAAGAACATAATGAGATATACTTCTTTTAGAAGTAGAGTTTCATCCTTTAATAAATTTCTACCGTAAAATCATCTTTTGTACAAGCGATGAGTATTCAAGATAACTTGGTCACACCTGAAGCACTAGAATCAACTGATAGAGAATCAAATAATCCACAAAAGATGAACTATATATTTTCCTTTTCTTTAGACATTATGCAAAACCAAAATGGTTAGTACAAGATCAGATGATCCCCCAAACTGATAATACATTAGAGAAAGAAATACTACTCATAATCTATATAATCAAATAATCAATTCCCAAAGTTCAATAATGACTATTCAATAAAAAATTTCATTAAAATTATTCAAAATAATTCAAACTGTGTTTGAATATTATAATTCAGAAGGATTTGATTACATAATCATCAACAATAAATATAAACATTTTTCTATAAATAACATCGACAACTCTTAAAGTCACAAAAATAAAAGTAACTGACCTAATTACATATTCCCTATGATAGATTAATCATTTCCATAAATAACCCCTATCTCTATAAGTCCATAATAAAAACAAATATTCTTCCAAAATAAAAATCCACCATTATTCCTCAAATGAAATTCCATAGTATCCTATTTTCCTTAGGCATATAGTGTTCCCAAAAGAGAAAACTCCTTCCAAAATAACATTTATCACTTAATCACAAAATTATTTTCTTATACTAAGGATATCCATTGGATAAATCATAAGTTCCCAAAATCAACATATTCTAGGTCCATAAAATTATTTAACTAAAATAATTAGTCATACAAACAAGGGACTTCATGTAGTCCAATGGTAGGCAATAAATCCTAGTCGCATATTGGTTGTGGGTTTGATTCCCACAGCTTAGTCCGGCGTGACTGGTTGTCACAAGGTCTATGTGTTTTCATTTTTCAAAAACTATATGAATTTATAACATTACAAAAAATGGGATAAATTATTCAAAATAACCATAAAATATTTTAACCATAAATGTTATCTCATACCTCACATTTCTAGCCCAAAAAGCAATAACCTATAATTGATTCAAAATTCGTCGATCATATAATCCCAAATGGTTCTTTATAATTATATCCACAAAATAAAAATAATTCTTCTTCGAATAGAATTTTCACACAATAAACTGCAGGGTTACCCATAAAATAGAAAATTCTTCCAATGTAATCCCATCAACATGGAGCATTAAATCTTATAAACATTTCTCTATCCATTTATTTCAATATAGGTTCTTCCTTGACCTAGTGGTTATCCTATATAATAGGGAATTAACTTGGGTAATTCCTAGGTACCCTATATTTATAAAAAACAACTATAAATCGATTCTTAGGATTATAGATATGAAACATCATTCATTGTATATAGATTAATATTTCATAAGACATGAATTATAAGAGAGAAAAATAACATGATCCATGAGATCATAACCATGTAATAAGACTTGAAATTAGTGTCATACACACAAGAATAAAAAATATTATATCATGGGAACCCACCAATATATTCACAACATATTAGGATTTTGATTTCCCCTATGTACTTACATTGGTCTTAGGATGTCCTCCCTTTTTCCCTCTTATTTTACACTTGGGTTTACCAAATGTGTACCTTATTGTTTCATTCTTTGGCTGACCACTCATGTAGCCTCTTATATCAAGCTTTGGATGACCAACCGTGTACCATCGTTTTTCAAGAATGGAATAAAAAACTATTTACCCTCATTTTTGGGCTTGGGCGGATCACCTGTGTACCCATTGAGCTCATAGAACATTTATCTATACCTAATGTATGGGATGAAGATATAGGTCCCACCCATCACATAATGAATTTTTTTATGAGATCCATAATATCATAAACAGTCATCATATCATAACCCATGAAATGAAATAGAAATTGTAAAAATTTCATCAAATCATACCTTGTGTAAAGAGATAGGTTCAATAATCCATACATCATGAAATTAACCGATGAAAAGAAGTGGGTTTCATAATAGCATTATTATGGTACCTCCCAAGGAGGAGAAATGGGTTTCATAAATAAATTCCATCATATATATAAACCATTCAGATAAATAATAATAATTGTACACTTGGATAAAATCCCTAGTAAATTATACATAACCACAATGAATTTAATCCTAGATGGAAAATAATTTTGGAAGGCTAGTAAAAATATTTCATAGAGGAAAATTGGTTTTATTTTAAAATAAATTTTTTAAAACATTAAACATAAATAAAATAATTTTCATTTAAAATAACCATGAACACATATAATTTCATATTTTAAAAATATATTAAAACATTTCTTGGTGAAAGTATCCTTTCCACTTAAAAAAAACTATTAACACATTAAATATTTTGAAAACGTTTTCCTTTTAAAATAGCATTTAAAAATTATTAAATAAGCATTAAAATAAGTTTCTAAACACTTTTAAGTCATAAAATATTTTAAAAATACTTTTATATGAAAATTATATTATAATATCATTTAAAAAATTTTTGAAAACGTTTTTTAAAAACATTTCTTATAAGGAAAATAGATTTCGGACCGAAGAGAGAAATAATGTCATGTTACCTTAAAAACATTTGATAAGTATATTATGTTCCATTTTTTGGAAAATCATAAATTTACATGAATATGTCATGAATAAATAGGGGAGAAGAAAATATTGTTGAATTATTGAGAGTCATATCGTAATATTTTTTCATTGGAATCATAATCTTGAATAATCTAGATAAACAATGAGATTGTAACATAAAATTATTACCTCTTTGGTATCCTTGAATCTTAAGACTCATAAAGTAATAAGATGAAATAAAACATAAAATATCATGATGATATATAATTTCATGAAATTATAAGTCAAATGGGTTTTATATACACATCATTAGATAATATAGGTGCATATCGTGACACACATCCCCAAGAAGGTGAATTGAAAAAAAATCCTTTAATGATTTGGTATCTTTTGAACCATAAACTCTTTGAAAATGAGATACTAAAATAGATATGAAAATACAACTAAATTGAATTATCAAATAATAAAATATATTAATTTTAAGTATATACACCACATAATAGAAAGAGGTCTTGAATATAGCATAGGTATCATAAAAGTAAAAAGTGAGACATAATTCCCTTACCTCAAGTCTTAAATGGGGGAATACTCATTAAAACCCACTTTATAATAAATTTAAGTTTTTTTAAAATTTATAAAATAACCATATTCATATATTTTACACAATATATGGTTTAATTATGGATTTATATAACCCATTTATTAATAATTTATTTTTAAATTTATGTTTCGAGTAATAATTAGTTTGTTTTTCATACAAGTTTTGACTTTAAATTATGGGTCCTATTACCAAGATAATGATATCATGAAATATGTAATGATAAAAAATATTTAAATATAACATATTTTTATTATGTATTTATTTATATTAATCCACAAAATTTGGTGATTGGAAATTAAATACACTATTCATTGAGAAGGTAAGTAGTATGTGAAAATGGGTGTTGCTTCCATTTTATTATCATATTAATGGAAATAAAATTAAATGATCTATAAATATATATTATAATTAAATAATAGTTATTATGTAATATTTGTGACATATGTTAATTAAAACCATCCTTAATACATTCCAGGTAAAGCATGAACCAATCACACTGCTTTGTGATGTGGTAACGTGATGTACACACAAATGGCTTCATATTTTTTCCAAAAAAAATAGAAATCATGAAAATATGTATATTATGATAATTAAATAACCATAATTATATATGAAAAATAATTAATATCATATAAAAATACAATTTACATCATTGATATAAACCTTTTAAATATGGTAATGGAAGAACTAATGACATCAGTTCGTGAGGCGATAGTCCACAATACATAAGAATAATGATTGTGTATCCCATTTGATTGATGTGTGATGTTATAATACATACCATTGACATTCCAAAATATTGTTTTATTGAATATTATTCTTTTATTATATAATCATGATATAAAATTAGTTGAAGTGGTTTGGGGAATAAATAAAACTAAAACGTTTGTTGATGAACATTACCTCTTCTTTATATATCTCATTTATTTTTTCACCAAAATAATTCATTGGTTATATATATAGAAAATTTCAGGCTTCTAATATTATTTTAGTGAATTTGGTAATATAATTGGATATTTATTGTTTGTCCCAACGGGTTGGAGATGTGTGAAGAGAGGGTTAGAGGGGATGGTCTTTTATAAGGGGCTAGAGTGGAAAACATGTAAATTTTTAAAAGAGAGAATTGATCCAAAAAATTTCTCTATTAGGTGGAACAAGTGATTAAACATATTTGAGAAATTAAATCGTGGAGGCATATATATGGCCATAAAATTTCTGTTTGAGAAGTTCTAGGACATTTTCCCCTTATGTTTAATGTTTAGTAACTTACTAATCATATTTTTTCTCTTAATCGACGTGATTAATTTTACCTATTTTTTAAAATTTATTTAGTAAAAAATTTATATGGACATGTTATACATTATAAATTTTTATGATTTAAAGTATGTAATATATTTTTTTCAAATCAAAACACTATTGTCGTAGAAATTAATTACAAATTAATCCTGCAGACCTGTCGAGATAATGAGGTTTTAAAACGAAAATGAGTAGATGTTTAGAAAGTTTTTATATTCAATTTTAATATGAAATTGATAAAAATGAACTAAATTTTACTATTAGGTGTCTAGTTGAACTATTTTTGACTTCAAACTCAATTCAAAATATTATTTTTCATTATAAATCATTTAAAAAAATATAGTTTTCTATTAAAATTTTGTATTTTTTATTATTCATCAAAAAATGGATCTTCTAATAAATGTACCCCAACTTCACGAAAAGATAATTTTTATATTACTCTTCGAAAAAAATGTTTATTTTATTGAATCAAATTTAAATAGTTTAAAAATGTTTCGAAGATAAGTACACTATAAAAAGGGGACAAAAATAGTTTTTACAAAAATACAGTTTTCAGACATGAAAATTGATTTATTCTTATCTATTTTGAAGAAGACATATACAATAAATGTGTAAAATTTTATTAAATATATAATATATAAATTTTATTCAAATTTATATTCAATTTTCTTGGTTTATTTGTTAATATAAAACACACTTATGCACATATAATATTTTTAGAAAAATATATCCTTATATCTTAAAAGGGTTCTGTTTTCATTTCTAATTAATTGCACACCAAAAGAATATATGAAAATATTTAAATAATATTTTCCAAAGTCAGTTAACCCTTTTCATATCTTCCATTCTAATAGATAGTTGACAACTATCATGTTAAATAATAAAATTAATAGTATGTAGTAGTTCAGAAAAACTCGATCTTCCATGTAATGTAAGATATCGAATGAACTTAGTATTGCGTATAAAAATAGAAAACACAGTGTTTCATCTACTACAAGAAAATATTAGGGTTGCAGAAATCTCAATAATATCTTTATTTTGTGTAAAAATCTAGCATAATTTTATGTATCATGCAACAAAATCCATCAAATAATTTTGATTCAATTGAAAAAATAGCATTTCATAAAAACATGAGGTGTTTAAGTTTCAACCTCCCTAGAATGTCACCATGTGGTTCTCCAGTTCTATTTTTTTAAAATGTGGATAGTTCCATGAAGCATATTAGTGATTATAGATTACTCAATAACATCACTATTAATAATAACTATTCTTTTTCTTATATCGATTACATGTTTGATATTCTCTAGGGAGAACAATATGTTTCCATGATTGATCTCAGTTATGGAAATCACCAGATATATGTGAGGGATGAGTAAATTCATAGGATATTTTTTTTACTAGGTACGGTAATTAAATTTTTTTGTTTATTAAATCACTGTTATCAAGTACACCCATTTTATTTATTGATCTAATTAACAGAGTGTTCCATCTATATTTGGAAGAAAAATTAAATTTGTTTATTAATGATATTCTAGTATATTATAAATGTTATTGAGAAGATAAGAAATACATATTTATTTTTTTAGATTTTAATGAATAGAATTTTTATATGTAATTTATATATGTAAATTATGAAATGATAATATATGTAACAAAAATTTCATTCCATTGATATATTATTTGTAAATATATTATAATTATCTCTTTTTCTAAAGCAATTGTGGTGGAAGAGGGAAAAAATCCTATCAATGTCACTAATATAGAATGTATTCTATTATTATATGGTTAAAACCAATTTTTTTTAAATAATTACATGATAATATTACCCACTACCTATTTTTAAAACATAAGGAGAAAAATTCATTTTGAAAAATGTTGGAGTCCCCAATGAATTTAGTGCAACCATACGGGACAAGAACAGATGGATGTAGTGTCTCACACCATGATAAATAAGGCTCATTACATGATACCTTGTCCGTTTTATAACATCATATCTTGTGTGGTTTTGTTCATGTTATATAATCCTCATAGATCTTATCCCCACTACAAGGAATTTTCAAAGGGGGTGGGTAGTGAGCAACCCTAGTGGGATGTGAGTCTTTCTGAAGAAAACAAGAATAAAGGAGTGACCCAAAGTGAGCAATATTGTGATGAATGGTCTTGAAACCCCAGTGTATATCCTCAAATTGACATTAGAGTGGGAAGGATGCCTCTAATTCATATGGAAAGAGCAGAAGAGGATATTGTTTTAGTCTATAAATAATGAATAAAAACCATATGGGCCAATGTTTACTTATTGTAATGTGTCACAATGTGACATATGGGTGTCTAATTATTAAAACATATCCCTTTTCCCACATTAATGCTTTTAAAGGTGTTGGGCGTGGTATATAATCCATAGATTTCCTCTCTCCATTAAAATAAAATTTTAGAGGGGGATTGGTAGTGAGCCTTGTTTAAGAACTAAACCGTGAGGGTGTAACCAACAGAGAAAAATATTTTGAAGGAATGTACTACAACACCTATGTGGATTATACAGTAAAACAAGGTGATAAATATTTGTAATAATTAAAATAAATATTGGTTAATGATCTAGTATTATCTATTCAAATAATAAAGGGTGAATTTATTATTTATAATGAAAAATATTTAAAGGAAATTGGTAGTGTCTTGATTCCATATGATTAGGGTATCATGTATGTTTCTCATAAATAAAATTCTAATGAGTAAAATTATCCTATAAATGAAATTGAGATTTCTGTATTAGTTTTTTACTTGAGAAAGATGGTGGTATCATCTATATGGGGATAAATATGAAATATATACTTATTTAAAATGATAAAAGTATATATTCAATAAAAAATAGTTAGACATGAGTTATATAATGTGGCTGTAATTTCTTATATACTATTATTTCACAATTCACTATCACCTATGTATATAAAATAAGGTACTTGATTCATTAATTCGAAATGATAATGCATCATTAAATATCTTATTTCTAGAACAAGTTTCATATGTTAGAGAGTAAATAAATACTATCCTGGAAATTTTTTATAAACAAAATGGTTCAATTTGGACTCAGGTATTAGTGCATTTATCTTTTTTAGATGGAATTATGAAGTCTGGGAATCACGATCATAGTTTGCAAGAAATTGTATAATTGGTCAAATAATGGATTTTTTCGTGATCTATTGTTGATATTTATAGGGTTATCTGATCTGGAAAGTGGTTTTGTGTTTGGAGTGATTCCCAGTGGAATAATGGATTTTTTTGAATATCATAACTCACTATTTTTTATTCATCGTGACTACATTAATATGTACATATAGTTTTGGAGTATTTCTTATTGGATGGTATAAAGTAGGATCTTACTTATTTTTTCTTGAAATGTTTGATTTTTTAATACGTGAATGTTATAATAAAAAAACTGTAGGTATTATTCAAGAATTTTTAGTGATAGAACATAAATGAGAGATCTTTTCCATAGACTTTCTAGGGGAATTACCATATATATATTCATTTAATAATGAAATTTGTGTTACTGTTTTTTTTGACTAAATCTATGAATTTTATTCATAATCATTATACAATGTATATAGATAAATATAAAGACTATATTTTAATTATATATTTTAATTACATGGGGTACCTCTCTCCTTTTTATCTGATCATTATAAGAGGTTTAAATAAAATTTATAAAAATATCATTATAATTCAATAGGAAATGAAATAGATTTCAGTGAATATTTTCTTCCTCAATATAATGGGAACAAATAATATAAAATGTATACATTATAGGAAATTATTTTCCCATTTTCACTATATTATCAACAAAAATGGGATGACTATTTGTATTTGTTTAATTTTATTATAATAACAATTTTACTTCTAGTATGCAGATGAAATATTTTAAGGCATAATATGGAAAAAAGTTCAGACTCAAATACAATGAGACAAATTCAATAAGAACATGAAATTTATATGAGGTAAAAATAGTTTAGATTCTCTTTTAAACATTTATCTGGGATCTAATATTGATGAATACCAGTTTTATAGAGTTAATGGGGGTTTTGGGGGCTTTTTCAATGATTTGATCCTCGACTGGGGGGAATATAAAATGACTGTGTAGCTAGTAGAAATCGTGCGGGTGAGTTTTCTTGGTTTCTCTAACCGTGTGACAGATATAAATAGGGCCCAAGGAGGGTGAAAATATTCACCAAACCATGCTCCCAGATCCACCTACATGTTCTTGTACCTCAGCAAAATGTAGCAGATCGTGTACCATAGTTTTCACACAGTTTGTCAAACAGTGTGGATGAAACCATGGAGGGTCCCTCCTTAATTAGTGGGAGGCACACGATTAGCGTAAAATTTGGAAAATGTGTTAGAGAACAATGAAACCAAATTATTTTTGGGAAATTTTATGAATTTCCATTAAATATCATTAAATTTACCCCTACTCATTATTTTACTTATTATCCATCATGCAGTGTATTTTCTCTCCCATCGAGCATCAACCTTGGTTCCACTGAGGATCATCGATATCTATTTCACCTGAAGTCTGATCAACCATACATTGGTATCATTGGATTCCTATAGGTAAGATCATTAATCCTTTGGCTCTGTTCATTGATTGTTTTTTCACTCAACAATACTCTCTTAGTGTGGGTTCAAATGCCCTATTTTCATGTATTCATCTATTATTCTATTTTCTCTTATCCTGGCCAAATGAAAGGATGATATAGGATGAGGAAATTACTTTGAGCATAAGGTAGGTGGTCCAGTGTTTATCACATCAATTTATGGTGTTTTAAAATAAGATATTTGTTCCTCATATTGGTTTCACCACATGTTGGACCTGAATTGAATCTGTGTCAAACTGGTAATCCTACTTAGGAACCTTATGACCTTTTTATGTCCCATAATATGTTTCCAGATAGTTTTGTGTACCAATATATTTAATTTATATTATTAAATGAATAAATGGTCAAACAATATTCTAAATAATTTTGGCGTGACTCTGAAGTGAGATAAATATAATTAATTGAATTGAGTTTGAATGGTGAGCACATGTTCCATTTTTATTGGAGATATGGTCACATCATCACTATTGTTCAATGAAAATGGGTTATAAATTAAATTTTATTATTCCTAAATCCTTTAATAATTCATATATTTTATATATATGGGTGTGGAGTCCCTATAATATTTTATTGATCATTAAATTCCTATACTATGATATTGGGAATAGTATCCCTATAATATGATACTAAGCATGGTAGACTGATACAGTGAAACTGGGAATGGAATCCCTATACTTTGATTCTGATCATGGAGTCCATATATAGTGATATTGGGAATGGTGTCTTTATATGGGATACTGGGCATAGAGTCCATCTACCATGGTACATGGCATGGAGTCCGTGTAATGTGATACAGGGCATGGCATCCCTATACTATGATACTATGCATGGAATACCTACATATTGAGAGTGGGTACGAAATCCCAATACTATGGTACTAGTCATGATATCCCTATACTATGATATTGGGAATAGATTATCTATACAGTGACATCGAGCATTGAGTTTGTTGACACTTTTTTAGAGATATTCCATCACAGGCCGAAGTAGGTAGTGTAATCCTAGTTTTCCTTCAGGATCCCAAGTTGACCCATTTATATCCATTATTACTATTTTTTTATATATTAACTCATACAAGTTATAAAAAAGAAATAAATATTTATATACGATGTTGGGGGTGGCCTACTGAGATTATCTCACACCCTATCTAGGCTGATGTTAGTACCCGAGATAACTATATTATTGCAGGTGTAGAAATGTATAATATTTATATTAAATATTCATTAAATCTTGCATGAATTAAGATATCATGTTAGAAGGAAATTATCAGGCTAGATATCAGGTTTTTTGGATGGATTTCGGTCTTTCTGTTATCTTTTTACACTATGTTCTGTATTGATTGCATACTTCCTTGTAAACATGTTTTCCCTATTTTGTAGAGGCATGACAAAATCATCATTTTTATATCATTTAGTTACTACTTTTGATAATTATATAGTTCTTGGATTTTATATCATTCATTCATTATAGAAGGTTATTGGTTCCATTTTTATATGTTCTTCTATCTTCTCCACTATTTATATGCATCCTATATTTATTTATTTTTTTATTATAACAATGTTCTACTCTGGCCAGAAGGTATATTCTCCCACAGAAACACCCTAGGTACTCACTACATGTAGGAAATAACTTCCATATGGGGATGTTCACTTGAGGCCATGTGGCCAACCGGGCACGGGGCAATATTCTATGGCATTTAGGCCCGAGTTGTCACAAAGTGGTATTGGAGGCATTTTTTTACCTTACAATTTAGAGACAATATACAGTCGATTAGTAATTCATTGGGACTCGGTTATGAGTCATGGATGGGAGTATCTATTAAACTCTCCGGGTAATACCAAGTTTCTTGGAATAAGGAGTTATTGTTCTACCATTTTCCAGATTACTATTTATTTGATACCAATGTTGGGTGATATAGATTCTATATGATGGTTATTGTAACTATAATATAGGATTTCCTTTTATCCTTGGGAGGATTAGAAGTGGGAAATGAATAATCAAGCATTCATCATATTAGTAACTTTATAATAAATTCGTATGCCATGCATATTCCATTCCATATAGAAGCATTTAGTTTCTTTCATTTCCTATGATTGTTGTGAGTGATTTGACTTCATGATACTATTTCATATACCTCTATGATATAAATATTAATTTACTACCATTTTATGTATGGTTTGGAGAAATATAATTTATACATAGAGGTCATACTATATCAAAATAGTGTTTTCTAGCATAGCCTACATAAGACACCCTAAGAATTAAATTATGGAATGTTGACTCATGGTCTATTGGTTACATGGGATGGAACATGTTATGGTATGGATTAAGTGGATGCCCTATTTCAGTTCATAAGGTGTTTGTACCTTATGGATCAAAAGTGGTGAATCATTTGGTTCAACCATCTAATGTTAAATTGAAAGAAATTGAAATAAAAAACAAATAGCTTGACCTAGTCTTAGCCTTAGTATTTGGAAGTAGGTAGCATCTCTTGTGTTCCATATAAAAGTTTTTAAAACCCAAACCTGACTCTTTGAGCTGGAGCAGGGGTGAGACTATTTCCTAGAATAGAAATTTAATAGTTCTATTCCATTATATGTGGCTTATGACTTTGTAAAATTTTATCTAAGGTGCATGTTTGGAATCTGTAGAGAACTTTCACCATAAATTCCACTAGTTATAATCCAGGAGGGCGGTGATGACCATGCCCCAATGGTGGTGAACCATGAGTCACCGGTGATACCTCCATTTTTTCGACTATTGTACGTCTTTCTATTCCCAATAACAGTGTTGATTCCCAGTTTTTAGGATATTTTGTATGGCTTATGTAGATATTTCAAGGAGCTATGTGCTTCTCCCCTTATATGAGATAGCTTATGCGGGAGTTCAACAAGCCACCTCAACAATTGTTTTTGGGGGATGGTGGAAACAATCTAGATAGGTATTCCTTGAGATGGTAATATATATTGGTCATCTTTATACAACTCATAATATGAGAGTAAAAAAAATACTTACTTGCTTCGAGGATCCCCAAAATGCTAGTGGGATATCATGAACAATGCGAGTTAGTATTAAGAAGTGACATGAAGATATTTTTAATTAAGGGTTTTTGATTATTTCAGCCCTGATACCCTGATGGATGAATTTTCTGGGGATTTTATGAACCTAAAAATGTTTATGTGATATTTATGGACTATTTAACCCATTTTACTGAGCATCAACACTTTTCACCCATCTACACTTATGATGAGGAAGTGAAAGAGAGTTGATCTGAGGATGATCTTTGATATCCTAATTATTCTCAGGTGAACATTTCTGGGATGACTATCGTATATTATATAGTGAACCAAGATGTTATCCCCGAACAGAACCTGAGGGAAGAAGATGGTATGAGCCATGGTGATTTAGAACACAAATAGGGTAGTGTATTGACTAGAAGGAAAATGAACTACATTGAGACTGTGTGAGTGAGCTGTGAAAGTTAGTTCATAATGGAAGATAGTTACATGGATAGTCACCAGTGTTGGAATCTTTGGGATTAGAGGCCATAGTGTCCTAGAGACCCTATCGAGTGCCAAGGATATATATTATTTTGGAATCTATAGCTTTTTTATTGGACCTTCAACAATATTTTGAGAGGGAGAGGATCCATGCTAGCTCCACATTCAAGAGAAAAATTAGTTTCACCTATTAAGGTAGCTATTTGGAGTACTATAGGTTGTACAAGAAGAGGAGGAGGTCATAGTCATGGTAGCCAAGATTATGTCATACCGTGCCAGTAGAGAAGAACATCTCTAGGTTTTCAGGGTGAAATACATGGTTGGGAATTAGGCCATGTAAATTAGTGAACCCCACATTAGATGATTAGTGTATCTGTCCATATACTATTCAACGTTCTATTGTATAAGACTATACTATTGTTTCTTCCTTATTCAACACTAGTGAATCATATTCCTTCATATTGTTTTCTATTGGGGAGAGTCTTTGGATCCGTGTTCAGCTCTCTAATAGTGTTAGGACACATGATCCACCGTTGGGTATTTGTTCAGAGATTATACACCAATTCAAGGACATTCCACTTGAGTAAGGTATCCAAAATTTCATCTGGAACCTCTTTATCCACAATATGATAGCCCTTGATTTCACCCTTAGGATATACTATTTGTTTTTATATCATCCCCAAACGGATTGTTATCACTTGAGGAAGTAATTTATATAAATTGAGGGAGAAAATTACATTCAAAATTGTGAGTGGGATGTCTATGTAGGTAGAGATTGATGAGAGAATATTAGACTTGGTGGAGTGACCACCCAAATTGCTAGCATTTTTATACATGATCAGGGACTACGTCAGACTTAGTTACCTCCCATAGTAAATAAATTTACATATTTTCCCCCAAAAACATTATTGTCTCTCTCCTGATAGGAAGGTGGAGTTTACTTTTGATATTTTTCATGGAGATACACCTGTATCTATTCCTTCATACAGTATGGTTGCTATTAAGTAGTAGGATCTGAAGATGTAACAGAAGATTTAGATGTCTAGGATTTAATACGAACCAATTCTTCTACCTGGGGTTCACCAGACCTTTTCTCTAAAAAGGAATATAGAACCCTTAGGACATGCATGGATTTCTAGAGTTTTAATTAGATGAGTATGAAAAAATAGTATCCCTTACCTCATATATATGATATTTTCAACCAGATCAGAGGAGAAATGGTATTCTCTAAGATCAACTTGTGTTATTTTTATCAGAAGGTTCGAGTTAGACCTTCATATATTCCATTTATGGATTTCAATAGTCTCTATTCTTTAAATTATAATATCATGATGCTGGTAGGTATTATAAATTCAAATGAACATTTCATGGATTTGATGAATAGTGTTTTCCATCCCTTTCTGGATAATTTTTTGGTTATCTTCATAGATGACTTCATGAGGAATTATCATACTCAAAGTGACCATACCACTCAACATGAGATTGTTTTAAATACAGAGAGAGAGCACAAGTTATTTTATAATCGTAGTAAATGTAACTCGTACATTGATTTTGTTACTTATTATTTTACATTATCTCAGAGGTAGGAGTTTCAGTCGACCCAAAAGAAGGTGAGAACTATGTATACCTAAGAGTATCCCAAGATCGTCATTGAAATCACAAGGTTATTGGGGAATTCTGGTTACTACATGAAATTTATACAGGACTTATCATGCTTAGAATCACCTCTTATGGGATTTACATTGAAGTGTGGGAATGTAGTATAGTCTGAATACTTTGTGAAAAACTTGCTGGAGATGAAAGAGAGATTTTCTTCAGCACCGATATGCATTCTTACATAGGTGATAAGAACTAATAAAATATATTGTGACCCATCTAGTATCATTCTAGGAGAAGTTATGATGTAGTAATATTGAGTATGGCAATATGGGACACAACAACTGAGGCCTCATGAGTGGACCCACCGGGCACATGATCTTGAGATGGAATATTTTGTTAATGCCTTACATTGCTGGAGGAATTACCTAATAGTATGTCATTTGTTTGTTTGACAACAAAAAAATAATTAGGTATATTTTCAAATATTGAGGCTTGATTATTAGTCATGAAGTATGGGTTGAATATCTACAGTCCTTTAACTTAGAGCTAGCATATATGTTTGGGAAGGTATATTCTATTGTTGGTGCTCTGAGAAGGAGGACTCAGACACATTTTGTTCAGGAAGCCAGTTTTGAATGAAGGGTTATGCTTTTATATTCTGATATGCACATTGACATTTAGTACCTTCTAGGAAAGTCTATACATCCATTTCTATTAGTGATCTATTCACTTATATAGAGAGTAATGTTTTGAGAGTTTCAAGATCATGAGCTTTTTGGTTTTATGGGAGAGTATTTATAGTGAGAAACCACATTGGGAATTGACTATTGATGTCAATGACATCTTGTTTATACGTGGGTGTACCTTGGCCCCTACAGACATGAGGGTGTGGATTATGAGTGAGTCTCATTCTTCAAAGTTGATGGTACACCCAGGTATCTCCATGATGAAGTTTTATATACTTTAATAGTATTAGTGCAATGTAATAATGAGTAATATATCATGTTTCATCACTAGGTTTTCCATCAGTCGGTAGGTGAAGGTGGAGCACCCGCAATCTACTAGATTGTTACATCCATTTCTTGTCTATGAATAGAAATGTAAGGATGTTTCTATAAAATTTCTCATCAAATTTATATGATAGCCTCGAGGTAGTGACATAGTTTATCTAGTCATGGATTTACTGGTGAATGTAACCTACTTACTTCAATCCAAGAGACTTTCTCAGTTGATGAGTTGGTATGATTATGTGTCCAAGGGATGAAATGACAACATGGGATCCATATTACTATCATTTCAAATAGGTATGCTTGTTTTACATCAATGTTTTGGAAAGAGTTAAATAGAAATATGGGTAAAAAGGTGATTCAGAGTTCATCCTTTCACCCTAAGACCAATGGCCAATCAGAATACACCATACAGGTGTTGGAGGTCATACTCTGATAATGCATCCATGATTTTTCTAGTTATTACGAGAAGCATAACCTTATTTTAGTGTTCTATTATAATAATATCATTCATTATATTATACATATGGATCCTTATGATTACCTATACGGTATGTCATATCATTCACCCATGTGCTGGTTAGAGGTAAGAGAGGTAGTGCTACTGGATCCTTGTCACATTCAAGAGAGTTCAGAGTAGGTTCAGCTGATCCTGAAGAGGATGTCTACTGCACATTATAGATAGAAATCATATTTCGATCACCATTGAAATCCTTTGGAGTTTGAGGTCTGGGATCATGTTTTATTATGGGGATCACCCAAACACTGAAATAGAGGGATTCAAGGGAAATATAACCTATTAATATGATTTATAAGAACATTTTAGATCTTATATAGATTCCAACTAATATGTTAATGGTTGATATTACCACATATGTACTTTTCCATGCATGATTTCTTCCTATGTTTAGAGATTTATCATTATAATTTGGACCCATCTCATACTTCTAATCCCAAAGATGTTGATCTAGATCTTGGTGCTTCTTTTGTGGAGTATACAATACACAATTATAATTAAGGAATGAAGGCTCTCTGAGTCCAATATATCCCTATTTATTGGTTTTATGGAAGCATTGTCATGTAGATAAAGAAAATTGGGAGAAGGATGGATACATACATACAAATTTTCAAGAGTTTTTCTCAAACAACATTTTGTCGACCATGGAAGTTGAACTCAAAGGCAAGTTCCTTTACGGGGGAAGAATATAAGAACATGATTTTTAAATGAGGTATGAATCCATTCAATTTTAGTATAATTATTTATATTGTACCTAATATTGGTTCTTCAAGTGTTAACATAGGTTACATGGGTTTATAGGTTTTGTTTGAAACTTGAAACTCTGGCTGGTGGAAATGATACACATGTCACATGATTAGTATAATTCATGTGGGCCTGTTTGTACTGTTTTCCTAACTATGTGAGGGGTAGATAGAGGGCCCAAAAAGGGAGAACAATGTTCACAATACATGGTATTATGGATGAATTCCCATGCAGGTATGTTAGAAAAATGTGTCACATCATGAAATATAGTTTTCACATGATTATTGAAATTTTTCACTTGAAACCATGAGAGGTACCTCATTATGTAGTGGGAGGCACACAGTTGAGTCACAATTTGGAAAACCATGTGGCCAAACCCTATTACCCAAATATTTGGGTTTAATTTAAGAATTTTCCCTTAAATAATTTTTAATTTCACACCATATTTTTATTTCTTTTAGCCTCCAGCATGCAATGGTTTTCTCTCCCATTGAAATCGCACATTGGTTCTACCTAGGATATTTGATATCTCTTCCATATAAAGCCTAATAAAGACTCTATTGGTCTCTTGGTATTCCTCAAAGTAATCTGTTCATTCCTTCTGGTTGGTTATCCATTTTTCTTTCCCTCAATGATAATATGTTGATGTTTGCTCGAATTATCCATTTTCAAGACATTCAAATGTTCTTCTATTTTCTCTTAATCTAGAACAAACAAAGGGATGATTCTGGATGAGGAGAGTACTATGATCCCAAGGTAGGTGTTTTAGTATTTATCCCTTAATGTAATGATATTTTATAATATGTGATATGTTATTCATGCTAGTTTCACCTCTCATTGACCCAAAATATAATCTATATCAAATTGGTTCTCCTACTTATAAACCTTGAGACCACTTTACCAATAATAATCTATTACTATCTAGTTTGGTGTGCCCATGGATATAATTTATATTATTAAATTATTAAATGGAAAAACCATATTATATAAGTTATTATTTTGACTATGAAGTGAGAGAAATATAATGAAATTAATTTAGTGTGAGAGGTGATCCCACACCACTTATTTTACAGAGTGATGGTTACACTATAACCAATATTAAATATAAATGAGTTATAAATTTACTATTGGCTCTTCCTAAAGGCTTGAATGATTCTGATGGATTATGTATATGTGAATGGTGTCCTTATATTATGATACTAGACACGGTGTCCCTATAATGCGATAATGGGAATTCTGTCCCTATACTATGATACTCAGCAAGGATTCCCTATAAGATGATATTGGACATGGAATCTATGTACTGTGATACTGGGCATGGCATCTTTACACTATCATACTGGTCATGGTGTCGGTATATTGTGATATTGGGAATGATGTCCATGTACTATTATACTAGGAATGGCATCCCTATATGGTTATCCTGGTAATGCTGTCCCTATAGAGTGATATTGGAAATGGTATCCCCATACTATGATACTATGAATTGAGATCCTTATCACTTGTTTAGAGATATTTTTACAAGGGATAAAGCTAGTTGTGTCAGCCCAGTTTTTCTTTTAAAACTAATGACAACCCATTTTTAGAAATTATTATTTCATTCCTTATTATAACTTCTTTCTTCTATGTTAAACAATGGGACTGGATATTTATAGATTTCGTTTGTGGTTTCCTATTGAGTTTATCTCACACTGTATCTAGGATGATGATGGTACTTAGGCAGACTATATGCTTACTTGTGTAGATATGGGTAATCTTACTCATATAGATCCATTAATTATTTCATGACTTAGGATGGGTGCTTGGTAGTAGTTTATCGGGCTGGAGTATAGGATTCTTGGATATATTTTGGTATTTTTTTCCTTCTCTAAACCATCTGCTATATTGAAGGTCGTATTCCTTATATAAATGTTTTTTAATTTTTTAGAGATATGATATCAGAATATTTTTTATATGTTCTAGTTATTTATTTATTTTATTTAGTTCTTGGATATTTATATCATTCTTCTGGTACGGAGGGCTACATGTGAAGATATTTATATATGTTTCCTATGTATTTTCAACTATTGATAAGAATCTTCTATTTATTAATCTTGTAACATCCCATGTAAGTAATTAATAGTAGATATTATTATCAATGTCTATTAATGAATTATATAGTGTTTTAGAAGCTTAAAATGAGAATAGATCCAATCTTAAGCATATAATTCTCTAATATTTTTAAAAGATAGTTTTACCGCCTTATGGTGGAGAACCAATTTTAAATCTATCTTTTGACAATTTTATAATCTCTATATTTCAAAATCAACATATTCATTATGATTGGGACATTGAAATTTACCTTGGATAATTTTTTGGTATTTTTATGACAATGTTCATTTTCAATGAATAGTGAAAAATAATGCATTTTACATCAAAATTGCAATTTCATCTAATTTAATTTTATGGTTATATTATCCTTTTAATTGATTTTAAAGTTTTATTAAAATATATTTTTTCCATTTAATCCAATGGTGTTCATTAGCATTAATTTCACTTTGGAATTGGGAATAAAGAAGTGCCAAACTTTTCATAGATATTGTTTCAAAAAAACCAGCTATTTGTTTAGACAACGGTAATTATTTTTAAAGTCATTATTGCAATTTATATGTTTGTAATTTGGTAAAATGGATTACATATTTGGAATTAGAACTTCCAAATTATGTAATTAAGACTCTTTTGTTCTTGGACATTATGAATAGTAACAACGATAATTATCTTTAATTATGTTGATTAATTAGTAATCGGGTAGTTAATGATAACAAAATAGTTTCATAATAATAAAAAATGACCCCAAAATGTGTCCTAATTCTACTGGTTGTGTCATTTCAGACCATGGGATGATTTTTTCCAAACTTAGGGACCCCATGGAATCACTTTTGGGTGAAAGTGTCACTTTACCATTTTATTTTTAATGAAAGGAGAATATCACTAATGAATGTATCACCCGAGTAAAACATTTTTAGTTTTTTATGTGTAAATGATCTCTTAGACTATAAATATTCATTGGAAATATTAAAATATTTCCTACATCATATTATTTATTTATAATTTATAGACATTAAATAAATTAAATTATTTATGACATCATGATGATGCAACTATTAACTCATTAATGAACGATTTAAATAAAATGAAAAGATAATGTAAAAACTATAACTTACACTTGTCAAAGACCTATTGGATGAGTATATTTAGAACCCTTATCACCTTATCCTCGAAATATATCAATGTGGAACCTTTAAAATCCGAAACTCATTTTAATATAATGTAACATTTTATAACTTTCCAAGAGTGCCCCTCCTCTCCTCTTATAAAAGGCCCCCACCACTACCTCCTTGCCCACACTTCCCAAGCCATTGGATCAGCCAATCTATTCTCATTTTAACTCTCCACATCCCTATATTCATCCTAGAGGCCTTACCCTAGGCAGAAATATCTTCAAGAAACCGTTTTGGTTCAAACCAAGAGGAGTTACCTGATTTAAAGGTAAAGACTTCTCTAATGTTCTTTTGTTTTATTTTGCTTCTCCAACCCCCTAAACTCTTTTTATTAATTTATTTTATAAAAAACCACTATATCCAATATACTTGTATTTTTTATAATATTTATTTGAGCTACACTTACACACACCTACATCTAATGGTTAAATAGTATACTATTTCCGTGGATGGAGAATTTCGGCCTCACGAAATGATGATTGTTCAATATTCTTCTAACTAATTCAAAGGTGGAAATTAAGATGTTACTATAATTATATATGATATATAATATTCTTATGTTTTCCTTAATTTTCTGTAATTTTTATTTATGGCATACCTTTTTGGTTTCCATTATGGGTAAACACGATATCTTCATTTTTGTATGTGCGGACTACCGCCCCCTCAAAGTGATTTGATTCGTTAATGACATAGATGGGACATATACATGATGGAGTTAATTATATTATCTATGATATTATACTGGAATTATAATATACCTTTATATCATTATGATGCAATTCTATTAAATAAAAAATAGAAATGAAAGTAGCGGTCATTCGTACGTACGACTTACCATCTCCATGAAAGGTGCATTTAATTTCTTGCCTCTAAATGTTATGTAAGATTATAAATGCATGTATATAATGGATATATATGATATATATGATATCTACATAATTAATATAATTATGGATATAATGGATATTTTACCACATGAACAACTTGTAATTATAAAGAGTTTATTTGTGACTAAAGTACCAATGATTGAAAAAATGACCATTATTAACTTAAATAATTACATAGTGTCCATAAAATGGTATTAAGTGATATAAAATGAATAATGAACTTGAAAAAGGTTCTTAAGCAAGTATAAATTAACTTATGTTTATTATTCAGGACGTTAAAGAATGATCAAGTCAATTCGGACCCGAGGTAAAGGACTTCATCTCAATCTCCTTTCTTTGAGGCATATTATGATTAAAACACAACTTTCTTTTATAAGTTGTATAAACCCCCTGGATTTTTATGTTTATTCAAAAGGAATATTTTTTATAAGAAGTGTTTTACTAAACAAAAAAAGTAATGTTTATTTGTCTTACGTATGCGACAACAATGACTACTCTGCCTCCGTGACCATTATTTGAGATTCGGCTTCCTCTACAAGCCATACATTTTTTTAAATGAAAAATAAATACCATGTTTTACTTTCTTTTTATTTCGGTATTGAAAATGGTTTTCTTATTGTTTTTATTTTATCAATGTGTTTTATTGATATCTTGTGATTGAAATGTGAAAAAGTTATATTTCCTTTATGCATGTCTTATTTGATACGGTTATGTTATTGTTCTTGGGCATTTTTATGAAGACGTGTGGTTCCGTGGCAAACTAAGGGTGGGTGAGCCCGATATAGCTCTCCAATGCATTGGGTAATGCGAAAGGGTTAAACGTTAAGGTTTCTCTAAAGAGATTTATGGAATATACTGTGATGGGTATTCCAAATTTAACCATGAGGGTTACTCCCAACGTAAGAATGTTATGAATGCCTCAAGTTACCTATATGTCTTATGATTTCTATGAGTTATTCATAAATCTTATGATTTCATGAGGTATGTTAATATGCTTATATTTTATGAGTAATGTATGATTTCATGGATTCTTATGTATACATGTACTAATGTTTCCTTTCCATATTTTTATATCCCTTACTGATATTTTTATGCTAATCCCATGTTCTTGAAATGTTATTCACAGGTCAAGGGGACGGTACATGATGTGATGATAGCGTCATGGTAGTGTCAAGAAAGAATCCATGTTTTGTTTTGAATATGTTTCCGTTGATGGGAAAAAATGAATACTATCTTTTATGTAACTGCTTTGTTTAAATGTGGAATATAATGCATGATTTATGATCTAATTCTCTAAAACACTAAACCTGAAAAGATCCTCAACGTGTATTCTTGAAATAACTCAATATTAAGTAATTTTTAAGGCTAGGGCCTTATAGTTGGTATCAGAGGTCAATTTACATAACTTTAGGAGTTATAATTCTATTAAATGATTATATAAAAATATTTTTTTTGAAATGATATAGAATTTGAAGATTACCATGAAGCTTCATCTAAGACATGTTTGTTCAGAATGGTTTTCCATAGAGGAAATATGGATGTACTGATAGGATGGAATATAGAAGGAAATGTCCTTCCAAATCAGCATCCTGAGATGGTCGGAATTGGAACTGAACAGTTTGTTGCAATAATGTCGTAGTTGAATCAAGTGATAAACGGTGGTGGTATCCATGCATGAGATCAGCCAGATCAACTGCAGAGGAACATGTCAGTGGTGGAACAATTCATTAGGAAACACCCCCATCATTCAGAGGTTCATCTTACCCTGTGCTACCTGAAGGGTGGATTAAAGCACTGGAGAAGATTTTTGATGTCATGGGGTGTTCAGAAAATCAAAAGGTTATTCTTGTAATTTATTGTTTGGAGGGTGAAGTAGATCAGTGGTGGTCGATGGTTAAAAATATAAGGGACACTGATGAGATTGATGCTCTTGACTGGGATGAATTTAAATATATGTTTCCTGAGAAGTTTTTTCCTAAAGCAGTTTGACTTAGGATGGAAAAACAATTCTTGGAATTGAGTCATGAGGACGACTCAGTGGCTGCTTATGAAGAAATTTTCACTCGATTGGCAAGGTATGCTCCAAATTTTATTCAAGACCGTGATAGTAAAATCAATCGTTTTACTTATTATTAAATCCAAAATATCGAAGGGCTCTAGATTCTCATAAGTTCAAGAGTTATGAAAAGATTTTTCGATGTGTTGGGAAGGTGGAAATGGAGTTTTCCGATGATAAAGTGTCCTATAACAACCTATAGAAGAAGAGACCGAGGTGGCAGGAGAAAGGGAAGAATTCTTCAAATAGGACTGATGGTAAGAAATCTATGTTCCCAGTTTGTCATAAATGTGGTAAAATTCATGCTGGGGAATGTCTTCGGAATTCTGGAAAGGGCTACTGATGTGGTAAGATGGGACATAAGGCTTGTGATTGCACTGAAAAAGATCAAGGTGATGGTAAGACCAAATTTGATTTACAGTTAGTGAAATGTTTCAAATTCAATGAGATGGGTAATTATGCAAACTAGTGTTCGGCAAAGAGCTTGAGTGATGGGAAGCAGTTAGACTACATGCAAAAAGGAGTGGTGAAATCCTTTGTAACTACTTCAGTAGATTTTGGGCCATCAAACGAATTGATATCAGTTACTTTGTTTGTTTTTTCAGATTATTCTAGTGTGTTGTTTGATTCAGGGTCTAAACATTCTTTCATCTCTGAAAACATTTCTAGTAAAATGGGAATACCATCTTAGGAAATGAATCTTGAACTTGTGGTAAAAACACCTGGGGGAAATGTTGAGGCAAAAATAATTTATAAGAATCTTCATATCCTTATATGTGGAAAGAACCTACTTGAAAACCTTATTGTTTTACCTCTATTATTGTTTGATGTTATCCTGGGTATGGACTGGATCTCTATTTACCATGATAAGATTGACTGTAGAGCTAAAGAAGTTTATTTTCAGAAATAATTTCAGTTTGTGTACAAGAATGAACCCTTACTTTTGATAACATATCAAGAGGCTGAGAAACTTATAAAAGATGGAAATGAATGTTACCTTGCACATATTTATGAAAACAAACGAATTTTTAAGATTAATGATTTCATAGTGGTAAATGAGTATCCTGATGTTTTTCCTGATGAGTTGCCTGGAATAATACCAGATCGGGAAGTATAATTTACTAATGACTTAGTTTCTATTGCTAATACAATTTCAAAACCCCCTTATCGAATGGATCAAATTGAACTTTTAGAGTTGAAGGAGCAATTGCAAGATTTATTAGAGAAAGGCTTCATTCGACCTAGTACATCACCATGGGGGGCTCATGTTTTATTTGATAAAAAGAAAGCTGGTTCTATGAGACTTTGTATTGATTATAGAGCCTTGAATAACATCACTTTTAAGAACAAAAATCATTTTCCTCATATTGATGATTTTTTTGATCAGCTCCAGGGAGCTCAGTATTTTTCAAAGATTGTCCTGAGATCGGGGTACCATCAGTTGAAGGTAAAGGAAGAAAATATTCCAAAAACCGCATTTTGTACAAGATATGGCCATTATTAATTTGTAGTTATTCCTTTTGGGCTAACCAATGCACCTACAATATTCATGGACCTTATGAATAGAATTTTCCATGACTTCTTTGATAAGTTTGAGGTTGTCTTAATTGATGATATTATGGGGTTTTCTAAAATTAAAGAGGAGAATGAAACACATTTAAGGGTTATTTTGAAAACCATAAAAGAAAAGAAATTGTATGGAAAATTCAGAAGGTGTGAGTTTTTTTTGCAACAAATTTCTTTCCTTGGTCAAATTATTTCTAAAGATGGGATAAGTGTTGATCCTGCAAAAACAAAGGTTGTGAAAGAATGGCCAATACCCAAAAATGTAACCGAGATTCGTAGTTTTCATGGTTTTCCAGGCTATTACTAAATGTTTGTTAAAAATATTTCCTGGTTATCTGGTCCAATGACTAAGCTAACTCGGAAGGGTGTTAAGTTTATTTGGACAAAAGAATGTGATGAATTTTTTTTCAGGAACTGAAAAGAAGATTGGCGAATGCTCTAGTTTTGGCATTACCTTCCAGGAATTGGGAGTTTGTTTTCTATAGTGATGCTTAATTGAAAGTACATGGTTGCGTCCTATTGCAGAATGATCAGGTAATTTCTTATGCTTCAATTCAGTTGAAAACTCATGAAGTAAATTACCATACACATGATTTGGAATTAGCTACTATTGTTTTCACTTTATAAATTTGGAGGAATCATTTGTATGGTGTAATGTGTGAAATATATACAGATAAAAAATGATTAATGTATATATTCACTCAGAATGAATTGAACACGAGACTGAGGAGATGGCTAGAATTAATCGAGGATTATGATTGTACAATTCATTACCATCTAGGAAAAGAAAATAAAGTGTCTGATGCTTTTAGTCGAAAATATAATGCTTCATTAACAATGTTGCATTTGGACCGTGATCCTTTGGTTAAGGATTTGATGAACTTTGGCATAGAAGTTTTTGGTATAGGATTTCCTTCTGTTTTGTTTCAGGTATCAGTGAAATCATCTCTATCAGACAGAATTAAGCAGGCACAGAAGCAAGATAGTGAGTTGCAGAAAAAGGTAGAGATGGTTCAGAAGGGTAAGTTTCCTTAATTCAGCATTGATAATGATTTTGTTTTGAGATTTGGGAAGAGATTGTGTGTGCCTTGTGATTCACAACTGAAGAGAGAGTTGATATGTGAATATCAGAGTTCTCCATTTTCAGTTCATCCATGTAGTACTAAGATGTATAGAGATCTTCAGGAGTATTACTGGTGGGATAGAATGAAAAGAGATATTGCTGATTTTACTATGAAGTGTTTGACTTGTAAATAAGTTAAAGTAGAGTGGCAGTTATCGAAAGGGATGCTTCAACCTTTACCAGTTCTAGAGTAAAAATGGGGGAATATATCCATGGACTTCTTTGTGGGATTGCTGAAGACACCTCGAGGTAAAAATGCAATCTGGGTTATTGTTGATCGTTTGACTAAATCTGCTCATTTCATTGTTATACAAGATAATTGTTCCCTTGATCAACTTTCCCGTTTGTATCTTAATTATATAGTCAGGTTACATGGAGTTCCTCTCTCTATTGTATCTGATCGTGATCCCATTTTTACTTCTAACTTTTGTAAAGGCCTTCAGAAGTCATTGGGTACTGTATTAAATTTTAGTATAGCTTTTCATCCTCAATCAGATGGGTAGTCAGAATGAACGATTTAGACATTGGAGGATATGTTGCGTTCTCGTTCAATAGATTATCAGGGAAGTTGGGACCAACATATTTCTTTGTTTGAGTTTTCTTATAACAATAGTTTTCATCCCAGTATACAGATGGCACCATTTGAGGCATTATATGGGAAGCGGTGTCGAACTCCATCTTTTTGGGATGAAGTAGGTGAAAGGAAGCTGATGGGACTGGATTTGGTAGAAGAGATGGAAGAAAAATTTCAGCTGATACAAGGACACATGAGAACATCTTAGTGCAGGCAGAAGAGTTATGCGAAAAACGGGAGGAAGGATCTCTCTTTTGAGGTAGGTGATCATGTTTTTCTCAAAGTATCACCATGGAAATGTGTGATGTGGTTTAGTGAAAAAAGGAATGTTGAGGCCAAGGTTCATTAAACCATATGAAATTCTGGAGAGAGTTGGATCATTTTCATACCAAGTGGCTTTACCTCCGAGTTTATCTCAGGTACACAATTTTTTCATGTCTCAATGTTTAGGATGTACATGCCAAATCCATCTCATGTTTTGAGTCCAGTGGTAGTTCAACTGGAAGAGAATCTATCTTATGAGGAACAACAAATCCAAATTCTTGACCACAGGGAGAAAGTGTTGCAGAATAAGGGGATTCATCAAGTAATTTTTTTGTGGAAAAACCACATTAGTGAAGAGGAAACATGGGAATCTGAAAATGCAATGAGGGATAAATACCTCCACTTATTTGATAAGTAAAAAAATTGTGGGGACACAATTTTATAAAGGGGGGATGTAACATGCCAAGTAAGTAATGAATAATAAATATTCTTATCTATGTCTATTTATGAATTAGATAGTGTTTTTGAGGCTTAAAATGAGAATAAATCCAATCTTAATCATAGAATTATCTAATATTTTTAAAAGATTGTTTTACCGCCTTTTAATGGAGAACCATTTTTAAATCTATATTTTCACAATTTTATAAGATGTATTTGTAAAAATAAACTTATTATTTATTATTGGGTCATTGAAATTTAATTTCGATAAATTCTTGGAATTTTTCTGACAATGTTAATTTTTTAATTAATAGTGAAAAATACTGCATTTTACATCAAAATTGCTTTTTCATCTATTTTAATTATATGGTTAGATTATCTTTTTAATTGGTTTTAAAGTTTAATTATAATATATTTTTACCATTAAATCCAATGGTGTTCATTAGAATTTATTTCACTTTTTAATTGGGCATAAACAAGTGCCAACATTTTTATAGATATTGTTTCAAATAACCCACTCTTTGTTTTGACAACGGAAATTATTTTTAAATTAATTATTGCAATTTATATGTTTGTAATTTGGTAAAATTAATTCCATATTTTTAATCATAAGGTCCCAATTATTTAATTAAGACTCTTTTGTTTTTGGACATTATGAGCAGTAACGATAATAATTATCTTTAATTATCTTGATTAATTAGTAATCAGGTAGTTAAGGATAATAAAAAAAATCATAATAATAACAAATTACCCCAAATTGTGTCATAATGCTACTATTTGTGTCATGGATGACCATGGGATGCCTTTTTCTAAACATAGGTACCCCATGGAATCAATTTTGGGTGAAAGTGACACTTTATCATTTTAGTTTTCAAGAAAGGAGACTATCACTAAAGAATGTATCACCCGAGTAAAACATTTTTAGTTTTGTCTGTGTAAATTATCTCTTAGAATATAAATATTCATTGGAAATCTAAAAATATTTCCTACATCATAGTATTTTTAATATAATTATTAGAAATTAAATTAATTAAATTATTTATGACATTGTGATGATACAGCGATTACCTCATTAATAAACGATTTAAATAAAATGAAAAGATAATGTAAAATCTAAGACTTACACTTGTAAAAGACCTATTAGATGAGTATATTTCGATCCCTTATCACCTTATCCTCTAAATATATTAATTTGGGACCTTTAAAATCCGAAACACATTTTAATATAAAGTAACATTTTATAACTTTCCAAGAGTGCCCCTCCTCATCTCTTATAAAAGGCCCCCACCTCTACCTCCTTACCCACACTTCTCAAGACATTGGATTGGGAAAGCTCTACTCATTTTATCTCTCCACATCCATCTCTTCATCAAATAAGCCTTACCTTAAGCATAATGCTCTTCAAGAAAACCTTTTGGTTCAAACCAAGAGGAGTTACCCGATTTAAAGGTAAAGACTTCCCTAATGTTTTTTATTGCTTTATTTTGATTCTCCAACCCCCTAAACACTTTTTATTCATTTATTTTGTAACAAAAATAGTATATTCAATATACTAGGATGTTTTTATAAAACGTATTTGAGCTACACTTACACACACCTACATCTAATGGTTAATGAGCACACTGTTTCCGTGGATGGTGAATTTCTGCCTCACGAAACGATGATTGTTCAATATTCTTCTAACACCTTCAAAGGTGTCCATTAAGATGTGACTATACTTATATATGATATTTAATATGTTTATTTCTTCCTTAAGTTTCTGTATTTTTCATTTATGGCATTCCTTTATTATTTCCATTATGGGTAATCGCGATATCTTCATTTTTTTGAAGTGCGGATTACCGCCCCCTCAAAGTGATTTGATTCGTTAATACCATATGTGGGACATATAAAGGATGGAGTTAATGATATTATATATTATATTATACAGTAATTATAATATACATTTATATAATTATGATTTAATTCCATTAAATAGGAAATAGAAATGAAAGTAGCGTTCATGTGTACGTACGTCTTACCGTCTCCAGGAACTATGCATTTCACTTCTTACCAATAAATGTTATGTAATATTATAAATGCATGTATATAATCGATATATATGATATATATGATATCTACATAATTAATATAATTCTGGATATAATGGATATTTTACCACATGAACAACTTGTAATTATAAAGAGTTTATTGTTGACTCAAGTACCAATGATCGACAAAACGACCATTATTTACATAATGAATTAAAAAGTGTTAAAAACATGGTAATAAGTGATATAAAAGGAATAATGAACTTGAAAAAGGTTCTGAAGAAAGTATAAATTAACTCATGTTTATTATTCAGGAGGTTAAAGAACGGTCAAGTCATGTCAGACTCGAGGTAAGGGACTTCGTCTCAATCTCCATTAATTGAGGCATATTTTGATTTATACAAAACTTTCATTTATATGGTGTATAAACACCTTTTACTTTAACATTTATTCAAAATGAATCATTTTTATATGAAGAATTTTACTAAATGACAAAGGAATTTTTTTGCAATACATATTCGGCGACAACGACTTTTCTGCCGCTGTGACCATTATTTGAGTTCCGGATTCCTATATGGGTAATAAATTTTTTAAAATGAAAAATAAATATCATGTTTTACTTTTCCTTTATTTTGGTATTGAAAATGGTTTTCATAATGTTTTTATTTTATCAATGTGTTGTATTGATATCTTTTGATTGAAATGTGTAAATGTTATGTTTCCTTTATGAATGTTTTATGTGATACAATTATGTTATGGTTCTTGGACTTTGTTATGAAGACGGGTGGTTCCGTGATAAACTAAGGGCGGGTGAGACCGATATCGCTCTCCAACGCATTGGGTAGCATGAAGGGGTTAAGAGTTAAGGTTTCTTCGAAGATATTTTTTGAATATAATGTGATGAGTATTCCAAATGTAACCATGAAGGTTACTCCTTACGTAAGATTTTTACGAATGCCTCATGTTATCTTTATGTCTTATGATTTTAATGAGTTATTCATAAATCTTTTTATTTCATGAGGTATGTTAACGTGATTATGTTTTATGAGTAAAGTATGATTTCATTGATTCTTATGTATACATGTACTAATGTTTTCTTTCCTTATTTTTTATTTCCCTTACTGAGCTTTTTATGCTCATCCCACGTTTTTGAAATGTTTTTCACAGGTCAAGGGAAAGGTACATGATGTCATGATAGTGTCAAGGATGTGTTATGAAAGAATACATGTTTTGTTTTAAATATGTTTCAGTTGTTGGGAAAAAATGAATACTATATTTTATGTAACCACTTTGTTTAAATGTGGAATGTAATGCATGATTTATGAACCAATTATCTAAAACTCTAAACCTGAAAAGATCCTCAACGTGTATTCTAGAAATAACTCCAGATTATGTAATGTTTAAGGATGGGGCCTTATAAATATATTTTTTATACCTATATTATTATTTGAAGAGAGTTTATATTCTTCCCATGGACATATCATAGACCCTCACTACTAGTCACCATCCTCTGGTGTACGAGGAGGCGTGTTTGAGCCCATGTTGTCAACCCGAACCAAGGCACCATTTAGTGGCATCCGAGTCTGTGTCGTAACAAAGTCAGTGAGAAGAAATTATTAGAACCCAAATTGGAATAAGATATGGTTGATAAATTAAAGATGATTTAGAAGTACCAAAGGTAATCATATAGTAAAAAAATGAGTTACACAGTTTATCATATGAAATACCATTTATTTTTATTAATTGATATAATCTTTCTAAAAATATTTACTCGGAAAGGTGTGATTAATTTTAGGTAAAAATAGCAATTTCATCCCCAAATTCATTATAACCTATAAAAATATATAAATTTGGTATCAGTGTCTTATCCAGTTTCCTTACATATGATTTTACTATATGTATATGTTGTGTTTCTTATTTCCTTTCTATGGAAGTAAGTACTTGATGGATATGCTATTTGAAGACATAAAGTTGTATAACTAGTGGATAATATCTCTTTTAATGAAAAGAAAGTTTATTTTTTTAGATGATAAAGAGAATTTAATATTAAATAGGGTTATTTAAAATGTAAAGGATTTATGGAAGAATCATATTATTGAGGAAGAAAAATGTGATCAGAAAATACTATGATATAAAATTCCCTTCTAATTTTTAATTATGGAATATAATTTAAAAGAAATAATTTCTAAATGGGGATGATTGTGATAATGATGGTAACCATAGAAGAAAATAAATATTATGATTTATAATTATTCCTTGTATGTATTAATATTCATTAGGTTTTTATAAATGAATTTATATAATTTTTCAATCAATAGAGGAATATTTCAATTCAACTAAATTTAATTTCCATGCATTAAATGGATTTATTTAAAAGTTAAATTTTATGATTTTGGAAATTAAATTTGATAAATGTTAATTCAATTATATAATAAAAATATCAAATATATCTGAGGTTTTTTTTATTTTTAGAAATTACTCATTTTTTAGTGAATAGTGAAAATGTCGATTTCTATAAAAATTTCCTTTATTTTATTTAAATAAGGTATGTTAAATTCCACATTAATTTTTATATTTGATTTTAAAGTAAATAATTTTCCATTGATAAAAATCCAAAAAATTCCCTAGGAATCAACATTTTAATTTATTTTGTTATATGTTCATTTTTATTCTAAAGACCACAATTTTTGAAAAACCATTTTTGTCGAGTTTTTTGAATTTATATTATAATAAATTCCTAAAATTTAAGAAAATTTAACCCTGAAAAAATTTATTTAATATTTTGAATCAGGATTTTGATATTTATAAATGATTTAAATTTTTTTTCATTATAAATAATGACCATGGTAAAATGTGTCCCTATAGTAAAACGGTAAATCATATCAACTAAGGTAAAAATTAAGTGGTAAGGCCACAAAATATAATCTCAGTTATTATTTTATGATTTTATTTTTACCCTTGTCACCTTAGTTTTTATTTTTATTCATTTATGTTCCACTTTCACATGAATAGGTTTTTTTATTATTTTAAAACATTAAATAATTACATAAATGACAATCCCGTTACTTATAAAAGGGAACCTTATATTCTCTGTTACCCATAGCTTTTTAGAAATATAGAATATCCAATTACTATGCAAATATATTGTAAAAATATCAATCTATAACTAAGAGGTCCAATTAGTCTAAAATTAACAAACCTTGATATCTTATGTTGTAATCTAAAGGGAGATATTCGAGGGGAATGTATGGGTCATAACCGACCTATTTCACGTTTATTACTTATTCTACCACTTCAGAATACATTATAACCACTATAACATAATCAGATAAGAATATTATATTTATTTAAATATAATTATGTGGATGAAACCACTCTTCTTTATATCTTTTCTAATGTTTGGTAAACAAAAACATCGCTCGAATGTGCGTTTGGACTAACACATCCCTAAGGAGATGTGTTTTGTTTTCATCACCGATGGACACTAATGGTTATAAATATTTAGTTAGTATGTATAAAATATTTTTATAGCAGTATTATGATCGTTGATAATAATTTTTTAATTAGATTTCTCCTCTTTCAATCTTTTTGAAATTGATAACAATGCTTTTGTGTACATGTGGAATACCACATCAATGAAGTGATGTGATTCATTTTTCATCTATATAATTAAAGGATAATAATAATGATTTAATTAATGAATAGATATGTTATTTATAAAATTTCTATGATTCTATAAAAGTGATTTATTTCCAATTTATTTATTTTCCATCAATTAAAAAATGAAAATAGAGGCGATGTGTATATATAGACCACCATCTGCATAAAATGACATTGTTATTTTTTCATGAAATACTTATACAATAGATTTTGAAATTTTATTTATATTATTTATTGGATAATTTTAACATTTTTATGATTCTATTTGTAATTTAACCCTAAATCATTTGACCACTGCCAACACACTGATGATTTTAAGGTTATAAATGAAATAACTCCATAATTTCCAACTTGAACATAAATATTTTGGAAACTAAATACATGATAGTTATGAATTGAATGTATATAACAATAATAATAAAATTAATATAAAAAATAGTGTTATGTAAATATAAACATAATTTAATTTTATTATTCAGGAATTGGAGAATATATGAAAATTGAAAGAATCAAGATTCCTCAATATGTTTTTTTATTTATTTTCAATGAAAAGATATCTCTAAATATTTTCAAAATTTGTAGTTGTTAAAAAATATTTTCCAAGGAAATGAATTTTTTTATTCATTATGAGATATCATAATGTGTTATATTTTTGTGCTTGAATTCTAATCCAAGTGGGTTATAAAATTATAGTGAAAGATATATAAGTATTATTCATTTTATCATTCATGAAAAATTTATATGAATGAATGGAAAGCATAATATAACTATAATTATAGTTGATATTGATATAGATTAATAATACATTAGGTAATGTGATGGATTTTACAAGTTATATGTTACTCATAAGAGATATGAAAATTGCATAGCTATGTTATTCTATTGTGAGGGGTCTTATAAGGGTGAATAGATGGATAATTTAAAAATATACATGTATGATATGATTGAAATTGTTTCTATATGAAATAAATTTATTTAGAATGGCATGAAAATGATTATACATAATTAAGGATGGTTTATGAGTATTTTAAAAATAATATGAAAGAACTACTTTTTATGGAAAGGTGTTCGTATGTTTTCATGGATCCATGAAACCCTTACGATTATTATTTTTTCATTATGATTTCACATGAAATATTTCTTGAAATATATCATGAATTTAATTTATTATAAATAATAATAATAATTATAGTCAAAATTTTATTCTGAAAAGGAAAAAATTATTATTTCTTTTTTTTATTTTAAAACTAGAATAATGGGTTTCTTTTCATTTATATCACATAAAAATATATTTTTTAACATCCCATATTTTCAATTTATTATTCCTAGGTCTTAGGGATGAATTGAAAAATTAATAAAGTCTGATTTCTGGATATGAGATTTACCTTGATTGAAGATAGTGTGTCTTTATATATAACTTGTTTTGTGGAAATAGTCACCATGTGGAAATATACACTTTTGTATGTAATGTTTAACCTAATTCTCTAAAATAATAATTTTAAAAGGTCCTAAAATCGTAAGAAAGTGAAACTATTATTATATATCTTTTATTAATTAGTTGAATATTGTATGAGTCATTATAACTTCATGGAGCCCAAACTATTAAATATTACGATCTAATCTCTAATCTCTATAGAAAGTGTGACCTCATGAAATTTTTTGATTGTATCAACAGTTATGAGGAAGGTGTGAATAAAAATTATGGATGAATGAGAACTTTATAGTAAATTATATATATTCAACATTTAAAAAATAGTAGGGGTGATCATATATCTCACCCAAACATGTGCACTCCCAATCAGGTATTCCATGATGCTTTTTTCCAACTGTACCACCACCCTTGTCAATTTAATCTCATCAACCTAAAAAGATTAGAAACAATAATGAGTTTTGGAATTAATGGTGGAATCGAAAGCATGTAATGAATTACAGAAATGAATCTTACAAATAGTTCATGGTATGGTGAATGTCCAAGGGTCATTTTACATTTAGGCATCACCAAGGAGG